>JAQSVV010000039.1:0-1398333 GCA_036375495.1 Agrotis segetum
CGGTGAGACGGGTTTGCCTCACCGCCCGCCCAATCAACGAGACTCGACTGAAACTCGTCCTTGGAATCCCGTGGAACTTTAAGGAGCATTTCCGACGTTTGGATCAAAACCAGGATCGAGCCGGGGCTGCCATCAAGCTGTTACCCAACCTTGTAAGCAAACGCCGCTTTCTGAAGGCTCTACGAGGAAGTGGTACTGTTAAAGCCCCTCTACGGGAACCCTGTGTCTGTCGTTTCCATACGGAAGCAAACACACAAGCCAATCGCACCAGGGGATCATGGCTATTCGGGCGATCCACTCATACACAAAGATGCTGGAGGATCTGCTTTCAGATCACACGTTGGCAATCCGGAAAGGAGGTTGCCACTACTTCAGCAGCAGTAATGACAGCGAAGGAAGAGGCAGAACACGCGAAAGGACGCCCTCGAAATCTCAATCCAGTCGCGTACGGCAAGTAATGCGGAGCTAGGTGTCTTATCAAGGATCAGGCCCAGGATGACAGCATATCGTGTTCCACCCTCGTCTAAAGAACCCAAACGCCTACCGGCTTGCGGGACCATTTCAGCGGGAAAGGTACCGTAGCACGGTCGATGATGATGATTCCTGCGTTTGGCCCCAAGGCTGAACCGGGCATCAGCCGCCCTCAGGCGGCTCCTCAATATCGGCGGGCCAAACGCCACCTGCAGGAGGTTGCACGCGCACTGTCGTGCGCTCCATGGCCCTCTACGGGGCCCCCTGTGTGTGCCTTGAGCATTCGAACGCGGCCGGCAAAGCTGGTCGCATGCCAGAGGGTCATGGATATCAGAATGATCTGAGGATACCGCACGATTGCTGCGAATCGGCCAACGTTCTTGCCGGATCGCTGCCCTGGGATCTGGGGGTGACTGCCCTCCGGCGCGTCTATGAGTGGCGCGTAGAGGCGCAGCGTCGGGGTGTATCCCCGCTGCCTCGAGAAGTCGAGGCGCAGCGAGAAGAGCTCCGGCGCGATCTCAAGGCAGTTTGGAGAGAACGACTGTCGCAACCGAGGCACGGGCTAACCGCAATCGCGGCTGTCAGACCCCTTTTTGAGGAGTGGCTGGATAGTTCCCACGGCGTCCTCAGCTATCGCATGACACAGGTCCTTAGCGGACATGGCTGCTGTGGCCGCCCGGAGGACACGGTGGAGCATACGGTGCAGGACTGCCCTGGTTGGGCGGAAAACCGCTGTGACCTCACGGCGGCAATAGGCGGAGACCTCTCGCGCCCGGCATTGGTCGCGACCATGCAGCGAGGCGAGACGGAGTGGGAAGCGGTCGCCTCCTTCTGCGAAGCAGTCATGCTCGCGAAGGAGGAGGTGGGCCGAGAGAGAGAGAGGACAGCGTCCTCTCTCCACCCCAACCGCAGTGGTAGGCGCCCGCGGCGTCGGACGTCAGCAGATGATCTCCGGCCACCGTAGGCGCGGCCATGCGGGCAGCGAGTAAAGGGCAACTCGCTGCCTGACCATGGACCATGCCCGGGTCGACGGCTCGTTGAGTCCCACGCGCGCCTCAAAGAGCGTCAGCACACTGACGGGGCCCCCTCTCAGAGGGCCAAAGGATTATTTCCTTACCGTGACCCCGGAACAGAAAGGGCTATTGAAGGACACCGTAGTCAGTAAAAGTCTGACCAGACCTTCTGCCCTGCCCGGGGTCGGAGGACTCATTTGATGATTTTACCTAGTTAAAAAAAAAGGGTTAGGTAGAGGTGTACCCAATTAAAATGAATGAAAATCTATTTATTTTTTGTGAAAAGAAGTTAAAACATGTTAAAATAATATATAAATCCGCTGTGCCTGTGGTAGGGATCTTGGGAAAGAAATCTCTTAACAATTTAAATCCTGACCAACAGAACTACTTTCTGAATCAACCACGTTTGTTTGGCTAATAAAATCATCAAAATTGTGCTACGGTATCCTGCTAAGATAGTCCTGCGATCTGGCAGGCATAAGACGACTAGCTCCTCATTACTCGCCGTATGCAGCTGGATTGAGATTTCGAGGGCGTCCTCTCCTTCACGTGTTCTGTTTCCTACTTCGCTGTCATTGCTACTGCAGAAGAAGCGGCTGCCTCCTTACCGGATTGCCACGGTGTGATCTGGATACAGAAGCCCCCCAAGCATATATGAGTGGATCACCCAAAAAGCCATGATTCCCTGGTGCGATCAGCTTATCCGGTCTCTTTCTTATGGAGACAACGGACACAGAGTTCCCATAGATGGACTTTAACCGCACCACTTCCACGTAGAGTCTCCAAAAAGAGGCGGTTGCCTTGCAATATTGGGTAACTAGCTTGAAGTCAGCCCCGGGACTGCTTCTTGAAGTTCCACGGGATTTCAAGGACGAGTATCAGTCGAGCTTCGTTGATTCGACGGCGATGCAAACCCGTCCCACCGATAATTGGGATCTGACAGTTCCGCGTACTGAAGGCTATGAGACTCTTTCAGAAAACAACAAATGTATGAATGAAATGTATCGGGTCGTCGACTATCTTAGATCTGGAACGCATATTGCAACCTAATGAAGGAGGTGGACTGTTAGTCAGCAGGAGTCTAACTTGACGATTTTATTACCCAAAAAACGGGTTGATTCAAAAAGCAATATTTTTGGTCACAATTCGTACTCTTAGGAGGTCGCTCTCCCAGAACCCCTAATACAGGCAACTTCGATTCTGTTCTCGATTCTGGCCCCACCAGTAGATTTATATATTTAAAAAAAAAAAAACCACAACAATAATGTGATTAATTATTATTCATTTTTATTGGGTACACCTCTACCCAACCCTTCTGGAATAACAGGTGTAATGATATTTTATGTTAAATTGCTTGAAGTCGCTAGTTTTTATCATTATTTGCTTATTGGTACTTTCAGAAATTAAAAAATGTATGTAAATTACGAATCTTCGATCTTGTATAACTTGGCCGCGAGAGCAATCCTACAACTGTTGTGCTATAGTAACTATTTCTCCCAATGACTAGTACTACCCATAGGTGACAATTTTTTTCGTTCCTTTCAGAAAAGGCCCAAAAAAAAAATATTATTCCACAACTATCACACAACGCCATCTAGTCCCAAGCCAAGCTAAGCAGAGCTTGTGATAGGGGTACTAGACAACTGATAAGCATACTTATATATTTCTAAATACATACATCAAAATATAATAGACAAATTACACCCAGACACAGAACAAATGAACGTGCTCTTCACACAAACATTTGTCCTGGGTGGGAATCGAACCCACGACCCCCGGCATAGCAGTCAGGGTCACTAACCACTAGACCAACAGGCCAGTCAAAATGTATGGAGCGTGAATGTTCTCCTTTGAAAAATGTTTCAAAAAGGTGTTGACAACATTTTCACCAGATTGCAACTATTCACTAACTTTTTCACCATTGTTACTAACTGAAATATTTGTTTATAATTATGGTAATGAATGAAAAAAGTTCAGTTTTTTGCAAAACGTTACAAACCGGTAAGAACCACCTAATTCTAAAATTGAAGCGTGTTCTACTTTTTTACTCTTGTTACTAACAAATCGCACTGTTTTTACCGACTTCAAAAAAAAGGAGGTTATCAATTCGACCCGTATGTATGTAATATTATCAGAACTGCCCAGTTTTCGCATATGTTAGTCTATATCAGCGTCTGAACAAATGTACCAAATTTCATAAGTGTATGTATGTATTTATGTTTGTGCACGCATATCTCCGGAACTACAAGTTTGATTTAAGTAATTCTTTTTTTGTTGTACTAGGTATTGTTCAACTTAGGGTACACTGTAAGTTTCATCAAAATCGGTTCAGTAGATTTAGAGATATGGATTGTTTTCGTTGTGACGGATTACAAGATTAGTGCACATCATGTAAGAAAACTTTGTATTTTACAAGAATTTGGGTTGAATATTTAATAAATAAACTAAAAAGGGTAAAATAAAAACATAAAAAAAAGTACCGACTTCAAAATAAATACAAAAAAGTTTAAAATAACCTTTCTTTCGGAAGTCGGTGGCAATAGTCAATGAAATATTAAAAATCAAAGCCACCGACTTCCGAAAGAAAGGTTATTTTAAACTTTTTGTATTTATTTTGAAGTCGGTACTTTTTTTTAAAAAGTTTTTTTTTAATAATAAACAATGTTCAATTTGTTGTAAAACGCTGCAAATTTGATATACATTACGAAACGGTAAAACAAATTAATTACAAATTTACAGCGAGTTACAATTTTTTTTCACCCGTGTGAATAAATAATTTCATTCTTTTTTTAATAGTAGACAATGTTCCGTTTGCTCCTTGAAGTTCCACGGGATGCCAAGGACGAGTTTCAGTCGAGTCTCGTTGATTGGGCGGGCGGTGAGGCAAACCCGTCTCACCGCTAACATACAGGTATCGTGTTCCAAAGCTATGAGGCTCTTTGAGAAAACAACAAATGTATGTATGAAATGTAGGTACCAGCTCGTCGACTATCTTAGTATCTGGAACGCAAAGGGCGTCTAGGAGTCTGACAGACTCTAGAGATCAGCCCAGAGCGAGATAACTCATTTGATGATTTTATTTCCCCCTAAAAAGGGCTGATTCAAGCAGCAGTGCTGATCACGTTTCGTATTGTTAGGAGATTCCTCTCCCAAGACCCCTAACCACAGGCAACCCCGATACTGTTCCCGATGCTGGTCCTACCAGCAGATTTGTATATTTTAAAATGTTTTTGTTACTTTTCACAAAAAGAAACAGATTATTATTCATTTTTATTCGGTACTCCTCTGCCCAACCCCTCAGGGATTACAGGCGTTATGTTAAATTACTTGAGGTCGCTAATTCTAGCAATTCTTATCATTATTTGGTGAATATCGTCACTTTCAAAAATTGAAAAATGTATGAAAATTACGAATCTTCGAACTTGTATAACTTGGCCGAGAGCAATCCCACAACTTTTGTGCCATAGTAACTATTGCTCCAAATGACTAGTACTACCTATACCAACCAATAATACAAAAGTACCAATTTTTTTCGTTGGCACTTTCAGAAATGGCCCAAAAACAATGATGTCCTTTGAAAAATGTTTCAAAAAGGTTTTGACAACATTTTCTCCAGATTGCAACTCTTCATTAACTTTTTCACTATTGTTACTAACTGAAATATTTGTTTTTATGGTAATGAATGAAAAAAGTTAAGTTTTTTGCAAAACGTTACAAACCGGTAAGAACAACCTAATTCTAAAATTGCAGCGTGTTCCTACTTTTTACCCTTGTTACTAACAAATCGCACTGTTTTTTTAATAATAAACAATGTTCAATTTGTTGTAAAACGCTGCAAATTTGATATACGTTACGAAACGGTAAAAACAACTTAATTACAAATTTACAGCGAGTTACAAATTTCTTTCACCTGTGTGATTAAATAATTTCATTGTTTTTTTAATAATAGACAATGTTCCGTATGTTGCAAAACGCTGCAAACTTGATACACGTTACAAACCGGTAAGAACAACCTAATTCCAAATTTGCAGCGTGTTACTAATTTTCTTACCCCTGTTTTTACAATAAAAACAGTGCAATCACTGTTTTAAAAAAAAAAACAATGTTCCGTATGTCGCAAAGCGCTGCAAATTTAATACACGTTAAAAAACGGTAAGAACAACCTAATTCCAAATTTGCAGCGTGTTACTAATTTTCTTGGCAATGTTATTAACGAAAAACCATTTTCACCCCTTTTCACCCCTTTTCAACCCTTTCCGTACACCCCAGAACGCTGCAAAATCACCCGGTATGTTATTTTACCTTCCTTAAGAACCCCTAAAAATTTCAGCGTGTTACTAATTATTTTCGGGTTTAGGCTTTAGTGACTGGACTAATAGCGAAAATCG
Source organism: Agrotis segetum (assembly GCA_036375495.1). Taxonomy (NCBI): domain Eukaryota; kingdom Metazoa; phylum Arthropoda; class Insecta; order Lepidoptera; family Noctuidae; genus Agrotis; species Agrotis segetum. The sequence goes on from JAQSVV010000039.1 coordinate 5,873, forward strand.
ACTTTTCGGTTTTCGGGTACCTACCTACCTGCCTACCGAGTTTTCTTAAAAACCGAATTTTCGAAAATCGAATATCCGATATCCGAATATGCAATATCGAATATCGGCTATCCAATATCCGATATCCGATTACAGAATAGCGAAAATCGACTTTTCGGTTTTCGGGTACCTACCTACCTACCTACCGAGTTTTCTTAAAAACCGAATTTTCGAAAATCGAATATCCGATATCCGAATATGCAATATCGAATATCGGCTATCCAATATCCGATATCCGATTACAGAATAGCGAAAATCGACTTTTCGGTTTTCGGGTACCTACCTACCTACCTAGTTTTCTTAAAAACCGAATTTTCGAAAATCGAATATCCGATATCCGAATATGCAATATCGAATTTCGGCTATCCAATATCCGATATCCGATTACAGAATAGCGAAAATCGACTTTTCGGTTTTCGGGTACCTACCTACCTACCTACCTACCGAGTTTTCTTAAAAACCGAATTTTCGAAAATCGAATATCCGATATCCGAATATGCAATATCGAATATCGGCTATCCAATATCCGAACATACAGAAATATACAGAATAGCGAAAATCGACTTTTCGGTTTTCGGGTACCTACCTACCTACCTACCGAGTTTTCTTAAAAACCGAATTTTCGAAAATCGAATATCCGATATCCGAATATGCAATATCGAATATCGGCTATCCAATATCCGATTACAAAATAGCGAAAATCGACTTTTCGGTTTTCGGGTACCGAGTTATCTTAAAAACCGAATTTTCGAAAATCGAATATCCGATATCCGAATATGCTATATCGAATATCGGCTATCCAATATCCGATGTCCGATATCGAATCCCGAACAACTGAAATACCGAAAATTGAAAATCGAATTTCGAATTATCGAATCACGAATGTTTAATATCACATCGAATAACTGAATGGCGAATACCGAATATCAAATATCGAAATACTGAAATACTGAAAACCGAAATATCGAAATACTGAAATACCTAAAATTCAAAATAGAATAAAGGAATCATCGAATTTTCGAATCGCGAATCTTTAATATCACATATCGATTAACTGAATGGCCATTACCGAATATCAAATAACGAAATACCGAAATTCCGAAAATCGAATTTTGAATCATCGAATCGCAAATGTTCTTTATCGCATATCCAATAACCGGATGGCGAATACCGAATATCAAATATCGAAATGCCGAAATATTGAAATACCTAAAATTGAAAATAGAATAAAGGAATAATCGAATCATCGAATCGCGAAAATTTAACATCAGATATCGATTAACTGAATGGCAATTACCGAATATCAAATCACGAACAACCGAAATACTGAAATACCGAAAATCGAATTATCGAATCGCGAAAGTTTTTAAATAACGCATATCGAATAACCGGATGGCGAATACCGAATGTCAAATATCAAAATCCCGAACAACTGAAATACCGAAAATTGAAAATCGAATTTCGAATTATCGAATCGCGAATGTTTAATATCACATATCGCGAATGTAGAATAACTGAATGGCGAATACCCAATATCAAATTCGAAATATTGAAAAACCGAAATACCGAAAATTGAAAATCGAATTATCGAATCGCGAATGTTTTATATCGCATTTCGAATAACCGGATGGCGAATACCGAATAATAAATATCAAAATAACGAAATAATAATCGAATTTTCGAATCGAAAATGTTTAATATGACAATATACATAAACATAGATTATAAACCTGAAGAGTTTATTTGGTTGAACGTGCCAGTCTCAGGAAATATGGGTTTAAATTGTAAAAATTTCTCGTTTGTTAAAAAAACATACTTAATCTATTATCTATACCTAAAGACTATACGCTAATATCTGCTATCTTTTGCATGCATTGTCTTGGCCAATAGTAACAATGGGGTTGAAACCACGGGAAACCGCTTGTTCATGTTAAGACGCATCTATCCTTGTACTTGAGTAATAAAAAGATTTTTGACAATTATTGGCCAGGCTCAGCTTTACATATCCGGAAGCAGCTCCTAACGATAACCATTTATCGATGGCTTCAATGAAATGTGCTCTTTAAAAAATTACCTACGTGAGGACGCTACAAAAAACAAATAGTCCGATTTCTATGCGATCTTCAGCAATGGGTTTGTTGATGAATTGGCGAAGAGGGTAAAACAAAAAGGTCGGTTATTGAAACGGACGTTACGGACGCTTAATTTTTATAGATGAACAAAATAATTATTCACCTGTTTGGACTGTAATATAGTGAAAATTAAATTTCGAGGGTAGGTATTCTAAAGATTGCCTCAAAAAGGGAGTTGACGGCATGGAATTGTTATTATAGCGTATTTTATTCAGTAAACAACAGAAAAGGGGTTTAGGGCGTGACAAGATTGCAAAACACTTACGATTGTCCAGTTTCACCTTTCTAAAGTTTCTTGGTGACGGAATCTCTTCTGCGTGCACGCGGTAACAAAACACCTAATATTGCCCTTGAGCGTCCACCACAGCACATCACAATCACACTTCACAAATGTTATAATAATTGCGAAAAACACTAGTTAAGAGTTAGATTTGGCCAATAACTTATTTAAACCGATTTACTTTCTTCTAATGCGCGCGCGCCATTTGCAATCGAGCCACAGACTACATAGAGATCATCATGGACCTAAAAAAAAAGGCGGACGGAACTTCACTAAGAAACGATTGAAGCACCACAAGGGCGTCGGCCTTTGTATGTGTGAGTTTGTATAGGGATGCCAGATGAAAGAAAAAATTACCCATTTTTAAACAATATTTAATTAAGATCTCCCTTGAACTTAAGTTTTTTTTTTTTTGTGACGGATACTTATTTTTAAAATAAAGGTAAAATAATTTAAGCACATTGGTTATTAAAATATTTACAACTCGTTTAATGTTAATAAAGTATTGCAATCCCTTTTGGTGATTCAAATTTTGTAGACTTGTCTTTTACTATCGACACATCTAGAAATCCCTTCTAATTTACTTAAGTGGTTAAAACGAATGTTTAAGTATTTTTCGGCTATAAATATTTAATTAAAGCTATTTTGTATTTAAATAATTCAACTTAAGATATACCTTAATTAAACTATATAAATATAATATTACTAAATTAAAATAAAACTAAACTATTAAAGAGCATCGAAAAATTCATCCTCAACGCTGTCAGCTGGTAAAGCTATTTTATGTTCCATTCCTACAAGTCTAATTCCTATTCCATGTCTACACTCCCTTATTATTTTTATACAATCATTTTTCCATGCATCATTTGCCGTGGGGAAATCTGTAAAAATATAGAAGAATACAATAACGATAAATAGTAACATAAAATATAAATCTCCCAATTTTAAAATAATTTGAACCATGAAATAGTTGCAACACTGATTGATTTCAAGATGTTTATTAAAATTGACGTAAAATCGAGAAATAAGCTTCAAATAGACATGCTTAACTATGAAAAGTGATCCCCTGGCTTTTTTAATTGAACTACTATGGTTTAGATAACTTTTTGCAACACATGACCGCATACTTTGATTTTTATTAGACAAAATATCGCCGAATAATACGCGAGCGTCGTTCGAAGCGTAATGGCCGACGGCTGACTTACTATGGTGTGAATGTGTGTGTGCCGGCTTGTGTGGACAAGCGCACTGACTTGCTATGGGTGCTTCACTTAACACTAAAGTTCATTATTAAAGGACAATGGAAAAAAATATATAACAATTACAAATTATGTAACAATCAAATCTTCCCAAGGGGCTCCGACTGTGAGTGTGAATGAGTGAATTCTAAACTACTGGGCTTGTTTCTTTCTTTTTAGTTTTTTTACGCAGTCGGGTTTTTTAAATATTTATTTTATTTTACTATTTTTAGTTTTTGTAGCATTTATCAGTCCAAATTAAATTGAAACATATAAGTTGTATAATTTTGGTAAAGCATTTTTAAACCAACCAATGTGTGTTACCAGTGATGAGTTACGGCACCGAAACGTGGTCTTTCACTATCGGCCTCATCTCAAAGCTCAAAGTCGCTCAGCGAGCTATGGAGAGGGCTATGCTCGGTGTTTCTCTACGTGATCGAATCCGAAATGAGGAGATCCGTAGACGAACTAAGGTAACCGATATAGTCCACCGGATTAGCAAGCTGAAGTGGCAATGGGCAGGCCATATTGCTCGCAGAGCAGATGGGCCGATGGGTCGAAAAGTACTAGAGTGGAGACCACGGACTAGCAAGCGCAGCGTAGGACGTCCACCAGCAAGGTGGACAGACGACCTTATAAAGGTCGCCGGAAGACGCTGGATGCAGGTCGCATCCAACAGGTATATGTGGAGATCGAAAGGGGAGGCCTATGTCCAGCAGTGGACGTCCTACGGCTGAGATGATGATGATGATGATTTTTAAAGTCCTTTAATTTGATACCCCACTTGATAAAATGTGAGAGATTAAAAAAAAATATTTTTAGTTCGGAACCCTTTGCACACGAATTCGACTCGCACTTGGCCAGTTTTATGTACCCAGTGACACTCTCACGTTCAAGACGAATCGCTACGAGGAATACCTCAATAAAACCGCCGCATAGTTTTATATAGGTATTTCATAATGTATACAAACGGAAATTTCTACTTTATTGCGATTAAGTTAATGTATAATGCTTTTTACACCTAAAATCCTCAGGCGTGCCTATGCCGACAGTGGGTGCCGGACCTTAGAGCTTAGAAACAAAAAGTAAACTCCTTATTATTAATGACTGCGTTCATAAGGAGAACGAACATGTCTTGCTATCAATACATCAGCAGGCGCCTACATCCTCCCGCGGTCACCGGTCGCCACCCTGTTGAAATATTCCGTTTCAACCATTTACGAGTATAACATGTCATCTGCTCAGGCGTTTAAAGATTATCAGCTCTTTCTAGTTCAGGTTGTCGATATAGACATTTTTAATTTATGTGTGCCTGAACTAACGCTTTGGATGGCTTCATATTGGCGTGAGGAGGCACACAATCGAGAGATGTGGAAGGAATGGGGGGAGACCTTTGCTCAGGAGTAGGACAGAGTGGGTAAGAAATAAAACTATAAACAATACTCTCTGCAACCACTTCTTCAAAAGCCTCTAACCTCACCGAAGTATTTTGTCAAATTGTTTTTCTTAATTTTTTTACAGTAAAGTTTCTTACTCTAACTCCTATCAGTTTAATGTTAGATTAGCTATTTGTGAAAACTTGTAATGTCTATGCTACTTATCTGTGTCTGTCTAGCTGTAAGTTTTTCAAAAATAATAAAATAAAATAAAGGGTAAGTACTACCTCCCTGACGTCCTCCGATCGATTCGAAACCTGGAAAACTTTAAAAAGGAAAAAATAATAGTAATAATTTTAAAAAAATATCTTTACCTATTACCCGACTGCGAAGGAGGGTTATGTTTTTCGAGTGTATGTAATTATGTGGGTTCTTTCGCACGCTGTACAGCCTAAACGGCTTTATGGATTTTAACTAGTACATTACCGTACTTATAAAGTGAAATAAAAAATTGGAACATCAGACATTATTTTATTCAAACAAAACAAAATCGGTCCAGGTGTCTTTGAGAAATCGGGGAAAATACATAAGAAAAAAGATTACAACGAATTTAGGACCTCCTCCTTTATTTGAATTTAGTTAAAAATAGTTGACGATAAAAACCTACCTATCCCCAAAAAACATACCTATAAATGCTGTAAAAATAAAGTTGACAAACTTACATGCAGTTTCTCCGATCATTTTGTTTAAGAAAATATTATCAAGTACATTTTTAAGTTGGTCGACCATTACTCGTAAAGTTGTAAAGCCTACTTAGTCATGATAATTTTCTTTTAAACGTCGTTATATGTACTACTATTGTGAATTTTTTCACACCCCCAAACATAACCGTTTAGCTGGTAGAGGGGGGGGACACTCTCGAGCAAAATTTAGCACTTTGTTTAATATTTCACAAACGAATTTTATCAAAAAATTGTTAAGAAAACTATCATTATTTTTTACCTATTTAATGATACCCCACACTACGGGGTACGCGAGAAAAAAAAATCCTCACTTTACGTGTAAGTACTGGAGGTACCCTAAAAAAAAATATTTTACGAGATTTTATTTTACCACTTTTTCGGAACAACAAATCCGTATATTTATACCAAATTACAGCTCTCTAGTACTGTGCGTCTCTGAGCTAAACTGCGGACAGACGGACGGACGGACGGACGGACGGACGGACGGACGGACGGACGGACGGACGGACGGACGGACATAGCGAAACTATAAGGGTTCCTTGTTGACTACGGAACAAAAAAAAACATTTAAATAATTACTAGCTATTTCAAAACTTAATCCAAAACATTTGGAACCTATCAAAAACATTTAAGTCATAAAATGTTGCCAAGGCGACCACATAAAGTTTCATCATCAGCCGGAAGACGTCCACTGCTGAACACAGGCCTCCCCCTTACACCACCACGCCGAACGACAATTCGCCACTTGCATCCATCGGTTGCCCATACAGTCCATACATTACATTATATACAGTTTGCTCTGGCCCAGTATAGCAGTAGAGGCCCAGTGGTATCGGTTCCGACTTACGAATTGTAGGTCGTGGTTTCGATCCTCGCCAGGCGCATTACTTTGTGTAATTTACTTGATCACCACTGCTTTCAAAACGGTGAAGGAAAACATCATGAGGGAACCGGCATGTCCTAGAACCAAAAATTCGAAGACATGACGTGACATCCACCAATCCCCACTGGGCCCATGTGGTGGAATATAGCCCACTCCCTCTCACAGAGAGGAGGCCTGTGTCCCAACAGTGGGAATATTATAGTCCGATGATGATTATGATGAGTTGCTCTGTGAAAAAGACATCAAATATCGTGTAAAGCCAAGCCAAGCTTCTGAATCTACACGGCCTAACTCTACAGACCCTAACTTCACAAATTCTTCATAATCAGTAAAAATGTATGGCTTCGCCGCTTCGCTACCGTCGTGGAAGTAATGAGAATATTTAGCTTCCGAAGTATGTAACGAAACAGCCAAGCCATACATTATTACGGGCTACCGAAGGACAGTGTGGATTTTAGTCAGTACAAGTCTGACAGTCCCTCCCGCCCTGCCCGGGGTGGGAGGATTCATTTGATGATTTTGCCACGTAAAAAAAAAAGCCATACGTTTTTACTGATAGGTATGTAGAATTTGTGAATTTAGGGTCAATAGAGTTAGGCCGTGTAGATTCAGAAGCTTGTGTGGTAGGTACGTGATATCTGATATGATATCTTTTTCACAGCGCAAACCTTAGGCAATATTTGGCAATATTTTACATGAAAGTCTTTGGTGGGATTTCAGTTCTTTTTGTAAGTTGCTAGGCAGTCTTTTTATTGTTTTTTTGAAGTGAAAACTTCTTTAGCGGCGTTGTACACTTTTTCTGTAATGGGTAAAAAATTTAAAACTCGGTCAGTCACGTGACCAAAACTCGCGTCAGGGTCACGTACCCTGATCGAAAATGAGTAAGACGTCATTCAAATTAAAAATAAAACATAGTAACAAAAAAGTTTTCACTTCTACCGGCACTCCTGGAGTGCAACCTTTTTTTTTTCTTCTATTTTGGAGGTGTATTCAGAAGTGCTGGTTTTCATAGGCTATCTTCGCCTTTTTGTCTACATTAACGTGTAAACTTTCGTGTCCTACCTAATACATACATACCATAGTGAAAGTCTTAGTCAAACCTAAACCAATTCATTTCAAAAATTTAAGTTACACTATGTTCACTATTCGCGCCCTCTTAATGGGTAATCTCGCTAAATCTAACTTTATTTGGGGCCTGACAGAAACTTTGTTAACATATCTGCCACCATTTCATGTGAAGGCAAATACGCAGCATCCGATATCGCTTCTTGAACAAAGTGGTAGCTAATATCGATATGTTTCGTTCTCTTAAGGTTCATCTTGTTTCTCGCTATGTGATGTGCAGACTGGTTGTCATTATAAATGACTCCAGGTTTATCACAGTTATCATTTGTTAAACTCTTAAACAAACTCCTTGAATAAATCGCTTCTTTTGAAGCTTGACTAAGACCTATGTACCCTGCCTCAGTTGAGGACAGAGCCACACATCGTTGCTTCCGACTCTCCCACGTTATTAAATTCTCACATCCAAGTATTAGCCAAGAAGTTCTAATTTACCTGACTTCCGGAAGGTGAGCGCAAAATAAGATGTCCCTTTTAAATATCTAAGCACCCGTTTAGCACACTTATAATGAATTTCATTATAACACGAATTAAATTGTGATAGAATAGAACGCTAACGGGTGCTAACGGCATGTGCAATATCATACAGGCCCACTATTTTGAGCTAAATAATTCAAACTGTCTATGATGTCACGATCGAAAGGGAGAATAGTAGAAATTCGAAAGGGAGATCGCGTGACCACTGCAGCTGAGGTGAAGGGAGGACGCTGTCCACTCTCTCAAGCGGCCCGCCTCCTCCTTTGCGAGCATGACTGCTTCGCAGAAGAAGGCGACCGCTTCCCATTCCGTCTCACCCCGCAGCATGGCCCAGACCAAAACAAACTTCAATTTATTCTACCCACCACTTACGAGTACCTAAGTAGATAAGAACTAAAATAAATAAAATGTCTAGCAAGTTAACTCGTGCTATCCCATAAACCACCAAGGTACAGAAAATTAACTCTTTTTCCTGATAACGGGCGCACTTCATCTTAATTTCGTCAGTTTCGAATTACGATAAACGTATCCGTGTGAGTATTATTTACGAGATGTGTATGTGGGTGAGTGCGCGAGCTGGCCGCGAGTAATGAAAGTCATCGGGTAGGTACATTATGGGTTTATTAGAGCTAGTCGGTGCGAGGAGCAGGGGCGTCTACTGCTTGTTGGCGGCCTCGTGCAGCTTCTTCTGTACCTCCTCGGCCTGCTTGATGAAATCGTCGTAGGCGGACTTGATCTTGGGAGCCAGCTTCTGGTTGGTGGCTTCTACGTTACTGGCGACTTCCTTGGCGAGCTTCTGGGTCTCCTGCGAAAGCGGACAAGTAAGGAGTAAGTGTCGGCTCAACAGTGAATACGGTAGCCCAGGACGGCTCCCTTCAGCGTTGTGTGAGCAGCGAGACGTACCTGCACGGTGCTCTGCACGGCGGCCTGCAGCTTGTCGCGCAGCGCTCCGGCCTGCTGCTCCACGTCGGGGTGCGCCTTACGCAGCTCCTCCGCTGTCTTCTCCAGGTTGGCGCGGGTCTGCTCCAGGGCTGTTTTGGCCTTGCCGTTAGCGTCGCTGATCTGTTGCAACGATATCACATACTTATTAAATTTCTGTCGGTGTAAACTCAAACATTTTATTTACAAGAGCGTGGTCAGAAGAAGCTATTATGTCAGCTGGTTACAGACTTTTGAAATGAATGAGTAGAAAAAAGGGAACACTCTATGCCAGTGGCGCTCTGAGTGTTGCCTCTGCGTTCATCATGTCAGCTGTCATATTGATGGTTCTTGTCGGAAAAATATTCGCTATGCAGACGACATGGTGCTGCTGAGCGTAACGGTTTGTTTTGTGAGAACATGACGCGCACAAACTATTGCTGCACACTACTCAGCTCAACCACTTGAAGTAAAGCGAATGCACAAACACATAGTAAACAGATGTGTACATACCGCGCCCTGCAGGCTGTTGGAGAGAGCCGACAGCTGCTGCAGCACGGAGTCGGAGCCCTCCTTCAGCGCCTTGTTGAGCTCCTGCGTGTTCTTGGAGTTGACGAGCGAGTTGAACTGCTCGCTGAACGTCTTCTGGAACTCGGCGGCGTGCTTTTCGATGTCGGCCAGCGGAGAGGCGGCGGCGGGCGCGTCGCGGCGCACCATGCCAGCCTGGCTCTGTGGGGGACAGACGAACGTCAGCGTTGACACAAGGGCAGACACGAGAGCAGATAGGCAGACCTCAGCGACGCGGTACTCACCAAGGCGATGCAAGCGACCAACACGAACAACTTGGCGGCCATTGTGATGAGAGATTCAAGAGTCGGAGATGAAGTCGGGATACAAGTGTACCTGCCTGTAACACAACTGTGAATGTGCCGGGGGATGGCGGCCCCGGCGTTATATAGCGCGCGCGCAGCGGCTCGCGATAACGAGGGACGGGCGGCGCCGGGCGACGGGCCTACCTCGCAGGGTAAAACTTTCCTGGCTCGCTCCCTCCACCACCCGCGCGCACCCCCCGCTCCCTGCGGCCCTGCCCTCTGCACCCTGCGTGTTTACAAACACCGGCCATCCGGGTTGCGCGCCGGTGACCGCGCTGATAGCGCTGCACCACTGCTAACCTGTGCACTATCAGGGCTCCGAGCGACTCACGCGACCTGCCACCGCTATAAGTACGTAGGTACCACCTGCCCAACACGACTAACATCCCTATACATTTTTCATCGAATTCTCAAAGAGGGAGTCACTAATCCAATCCTACCTTGTCGTTTTGCTTATTCAATATTGGGTCAGTTTGTTGTGCAGGTGTCGCGCCAGGTACCAGAGCGGTGCTATTGCTCGACGGAGCGCTTCAATGGCGGGACCTTGGCCACAATCACCTACTAACGTGTTTGTGCTATCAATAGGTGATTATCTCATGCTCATGTTGGGTGACAAAGTTCAGCGCGTATCAGTAACAGCTCATCACCTTTAATGTTTCTCATTATTTCGTTCATTGTATGCAAAATAATTAGCTAAGTACGTGTTTTGAATGTGCAAATTTAAGCAGTTTTAATATTCATTGCTGCATTCTTCCGTTGTCCACTACATAGGTGCTGTTTATTTATAACATTATGTTAACTACAACACACAGACATGAAGTACTAGTTGTTCTCGGCGGTTTCACTCGCCTAATATAACTCAAATATTGTCGAAGCCACAGAATGATTCATGCCAAATCTGTTTATGCCGTGATTGGGCAAAAAACATGCTATATATTTTGCGCACAAAGCCCTAAACCATGGATATTTATACTAAAGATGATCGTCAAATTGTAATGTAACGCTAACGAAGCCACGGACAAAAGCCAGTTGATAATAAAATCAGTGAGTAGGTACTTCCAAGTTACATGAGATCTAAGTTGATGTGCGGCGCGATCAACGGCTAGTACTATGATCAGCTGGTCTTCCACCTTCACATGGTTGAATGGGCTGCAGCTGAAAATCAGCGTCAGGCGGCAATTTTTGTGTTGCCACTGGCATATGCTGAGCTGAGGCCCTTTGGCATTAATTTGTTAAGTTTTTATTTAATCTATTTTTACTATGTACTCTGTCTTTATAACATTATTTGTATTGTTTAGTTTTAAGTTTGTGCCAATAAACACAATTTTCTTTCTTCTTTCTTTCTTTCAATGGGGGGGTTCCTTTGTGATATTCGGTGTTCGGTGGAGCATACGTTGCTGGTCTGCCCCGTTTCGGCGGAGCACCACCGGGTCCTCGGACCCTATAGGTAGGGGCCTGGTCAGACAACTGACTGTACCCCTATAGAGACAAAAGGCCGCCGTAAACAAAAAAGAAAGAAGGTCTACAAATCACTATCAAACATTCATAAAGAAGCTGCTGACAGCGACCTGTCCACACTGAATGAGTGGGAACATGGAAACGGTTTTTTTTTTAAATTCATCATTAGAAAGAGGAGGTAAGAGTGTCGAACTGTGAAGCATATGTCGACTGACGCTAGCGTTACGAGTACCTACGTAACTTATGATCCAGTGTTATAAGTTCAGCGAGCATTTGACCTCCGCCAGCGGCGAGTGGGCGACAGGTCGCAGGGGTGATCAGTCACCAACAACTTCTTCACACAATAAGCTTCCAAGGGAGTAAACAAACTTCTGTATCATCTATTTAATAAAAGAATATGAGCCTCTAAGAGGATTTTACTTGTATCATACCTAACGCAAGTAAAATCCTCATGGAGGCTCAACTTTGATTCAACAGCATCGTTGAAGTTCGACAAAGAGAAAGAGCTGCCCAAGAGATCATAATATTCTAGTTGTATTTGTCAAATGTTAGGTATGATAAAATCGTTTGACCAAATAATACAACTTCTGATCAGCACGATACAAGAAATAGCTCGTCTCTGTGATGAGGGGTGCTCGGGGGGAGGTGGGTGGCTGCATGGCGACGAGATGCGCACGTGACGGCGCGTGCACGTTGCACCCTATCTAATGAGCTAGTCTAACGATGCACACACTAATTAATGATCAATATCGAGTAAACACATCCGCGGCCTCGCCGGCGGCGGCGGCGGCGCGCGGCGGCGGCGGCACGCGGGCGCGGCGTGCGGTGCGTGCGGTGCGTGCGGCGCGTGCGGCGCGTGCTGTTCGCGACCACTCACCTGTCTGCGCGGCCACACAATGCTCAGACACCTAATAGCCATTGTCCTCTTTATATGCTACTAAATAACTCTAACAATGCAAACTAGGTGTGCGATTAGGGCTGACGAGCGACACGATCGTTTTACCGTCCTGTGCTGTGCAACATTTCGAACTTTCTAAAAAAAATATAACACAGTTCTTGTATAGACACTTTTTACATCTTTGGTTGTGTCTCTCGCGCAAACTTTTCAGTTCCTCAACATAATTTTGAAGATCTATCCATAGGATACCCCACACGTAGGGTCAGACGAACAAAACATTTTGAGTTTCAATTCTAAGTATGGGGGATGGGGGTACCCCAAAATTTTTTTTTTTTTTTGTGAAAATCCTAATGTGGTTCACGAATACATCTACTTACCAAGTTTCAACAGGATAGCTCTTATACTTTTGAAGAAAAGTGGATGTGACATACGGATGGACACTGACGTACAGACAGACAGACATGACGAATCTTTATGGATTCCGTTTTTCACCATTTGGCTACGGAACCCTCAAAAGGGTATAATAACCTACAAAATAGCTTTTCTTTCTGCAGTCGGTGAATTTGTTTTGAGCCTCACCCAGCCCAGGGCAACAGTAACGTTCTGGTAGTCACCGACGGAGCCAATGTGCCATGGTGTGTGCGCGGGCAGCCCGGGCAGCCCTGGCCCGCGGACAGTGGCCAGCTCGTAATAACAGACATCCAAATCCGCAGAGTGAAGGTCACGCGGGCGCTCCTTTGTGTCGGTGACGTCGTGTCGCTCGCAGGTTGTTCCGCCAGAGGGCCGCCGCGCGCCTCCCCGGACTCTTGTAATCGTATTGTACCTACATCATGATTGTACTCTATGACATCTGTGATATCAACCTGTGGTTTGACTGGCAAAAAAAACTCAAACATTGTTTTGAAATAACATCAACGGTCGGAACGTGTCACAAAGGGAAATTATATTTGTAACAGCAGGAACGATCGGCTCCGACAATGTACAAACGCCAGCAGGTCAACCTACCCTACCTCAGTCTGTCAGATTTTACCACTCAAACATTAACCTTCTACTCTTGTGATAAGGTTGATAACTTGATATTCTGTTAAAGAATTCTAACAGATTGTGGTAGCTTGATATGTTGGCGTCTGTACAACGACGCCGACGTTAAAATATTATTTCAATCTCTTTAATGAACTAAACTCGTCCATGAAGGTAATCAGCTATCTATCTATCTACAGCTTGACATAAAACTGTAGAAAACCGGAAGTCGCCACTGTCTTCACGCTTTTTTTTTACGGTGGTAAAATCATCAAATGAGTCCTCCCCCCCCTGGGTGGGGCGGAAGGGACTGTCAGACTCTTACTGACTAAAATCCACCCGTGTTCCTTCCTATACCCTTTACGTTCCAGGGCCACGGTATCCTGGGTTAAGAAAGAAGAGTTTTGCCCGCATCCCAGGGTGAACCGGCACGGAAAACTGGTCTTCCCCCCGGACGTATCCAAGAGGGTACTCCAGTCCACGGGCGCACGTAGAGGTTTCCTGTCTTAGCACCCCAACTAACCAGCACTTTGAATGTTTTTTTTTCACTTATTACGTTAGTTTTTATGGCACAATTTAATAAATCTAAAAAACCTGCGGTCTCTGTTTACATCAAATATCAAAGATTTTAAAACTTTGCCAGAAACAAAAAGATTAGTTCCGTTTCAATCCGTTCTGGCGAAGCTGTATATTATACTTATCTATCTTCTATCTACTATACTAATAATAAATCTGTAGAGAGGTCGATTCTGTACATGAAATATATTTCCAAAATAACTATCAGGGGGTGATTAGGGATCGATACTGATGCAAAAAATGCAATCAGTAAAATTATTGTCTGTCTGTCTGTCTGTCCGTCTGTCTGTCTGTATAACCGTTATAGAAACAAAAACTACTCGACGCATTTTGATGAAACTTGGTACAATTATTTTTCATACTCCTGGGCTGGTTATAGGACACTGTTCATCGCGCTATAATCGATAGGAGCAGAGCAGTGAATGGAAATGTTAGGAAAACGGGAGTAGTTACTCCATGCACGCAAATCTTCGGAACTACTGGACGGATTTGTTTTTTTTTTATATAGCTATTAAGTCTGGTCAACATTATAGGTTATAATTTGTCTTGGAAACTTGAACACCTGATGCAGAACTGCACTTGATCAGCTAAACTATTAGAGACACAAAAATAGCGCGATAGCAAAAATTGTTCCACGTGATGAGCATTTTCTGCTGAGAGAATAAAGGAGATGGCTAAATGACTGCCCCAGTCGCCTATAAGAATTTCATTTTAACTAGTAGTATTTGAAAATTCATTAATGAATTGTTTAATGTTTAATAATTTCCTAAGACTTATATAAAATGTTAAACATAAAAAAGTATCTGAATTGCTTTTCGCTCATTTTTTATTGACATGACTTGGTCACGATGAAATAATGAAAACTAGGGAAGGGTAATAACGCTTTTCCAGATTGTTAAAATGAAACTGTATTTAATCGATTTTTACTAATGTGATTTAAAACGATTTGTTTGCTGAAATTAAAAATTGGCGTTGAAACAGTATTTGGCGGGAATCGATAGATTCAGAGTCATTTCGTTGCTTTTTATTGTATTTTCACGCGTTTCGATTCGGAAAATCGGATTGTTTTAAAGTGATTCGTCCACCAAACTCAACTTCATTATTTTCGTTAAAAGCTTGGGAATGAGCTTCTTAGTTTAATCTTAGTTCATATTTTGTGCAGAATAATATTAACTGGACAGGTTCCGTCTGAACTGGAAGGAAGACGCCCAACATCGTGAAAGGTAGGAGTGGAAAGAGAATATTGCCCAGCACGCGTAGCATGGCGATTCTATCTCTATTCTACCAAGAAAAGACAAGGTTATTTCATCGTTATTTCGACACAAATCGACTGTTTTTTTGCACAAATATGACACCATTCGTACACTATTGAAGAAAAGAACGTTTATTTTCCATATTTATTACATTACCATGCTTAAAACGCTAAAAAGATTTCTATATTCTGTCATTTGTCTATTTTTGCGTCGAGAAAACCTCTTTCTACGGCGCCATGCTACACCTGCTGGAATGGGAGAGAAAAAAAAACTGAAGTATGATCGATACTACTTTCTAACGATTTCAATCGATTCTTTTATCGGTTCTGTGACTATTTGAGTCCAATCCCATCTTTAAGAAAAAAAACAAACGTCAGATGTCATTTGAACGCTCTGCGCTCTGCTTATTAATATTGTTCGTTGTGATTCTTCATTTTGCTTTTCCTTTTCCGCTTGTTTATTGGACTTCCTGCTTGCAAACCTACCGACCTCTCGCTTCTCGACCCGGACTTGACTTGTATACAGTGAATCATGCAATGCATAAACTGTGGTATATCCACGCGAAGACTGCGGCGTCATATACACTCAAGAGGAGCTCGTGGCTAAATAATTATAACCGCACAGGCCGATCTTTCAGCCAACATTGTCATCCTTGTTTTGAACTGCTGCATTCAGGAGCAACTGGTGAAATTCGTTTATTCGGCTATTCAACGGAGTGCTTAGCTTGTGGCTCGTTCTGTGAGAATATTGCAAAGCCATCGCCATGTAGTGGAAAGAAACAGTTCAAAAAGTTGCAGAAATTAACAACATCACATCCAGATTTCCATCATCACGTAATAAAATGACATTTAAACACAGTCCGTCGCTTCGTATTCTTTCAGACTTTATTTATAAGAATCACATATTATCGAATAAATATACTATTTCCTATTTTTCTTGTTTAATTTCGAAATTGTTAAATGTATCCTTAGCTAATTAGAGGGTTCAACGAGTTCTGAAAGGATTTATCAAGATATCGTTTGTTTATCATTACAACTACTTACCTACTTATATCGTCTGTGAAAACTGTCTTTATTTTAAGTTTAAGCACGTATCACATTATTTGATAAGTAGTTTGAAGATATTTAATTAATCTGAGTGGGTCACAAATGTGGTCATCAATAAATAAATACAATCGTAGATACATAAAACTAAACGCCTACGTAAAAGTTTATAGCAATGTCAATATTTGCAATTTTTGTAGTATTTTTAATGGTAGGTGTTCACGTTTTTTTTATCATGATTATGAAGATATAACAAGTTTTAGAAACTTTTTTTATGTGAAATATGAATATTGAGCTATTCAGCGTTATACAGTGCTAGGTCCCATTTCTATAGCTGTCTGAATTTTTCCACATACTTGAACTTTCCATCTCCTTTGAAGATATGGAACACCTGATGTGGAACTCCAAGAGCCCAGCTACACTATAACATAATACACAGTAATGAAGTCTTAGCAAGAGTTGTTCAGCCTGATGAGTACTCCCTGTTGTCGTATAAAAATTGAAGATCTGAAATATCTGATGTGGAACTCCAAGAGCCCAGCTACACTATTACCTACATAAATATAGGAATCACGTCTTAGCAAGAGTTGTTTAGTCTGATGGGCATTTCCTGTTGACTTATAAAAATGAAAGATCTGGAACGTCTGGAATCGTCATGCGCGTCCCGTTATTTTCCCGTCTTCAGGCTCTAAGAATTCGACATCAGACGTTTCAGATCTTCGGTTTTTACGACCCCGCGGCCCCGCTGGCATAAGCAACAAGATCAGCGTACGAAGTCGCGGGCAAAAGCTAGTCATTACTATGACAGCTGTTTATGGGTAAATCTCCTGGAACGGATTATTTTTGTTTGAATTTTGTGGATTCTTGAAAACCTGCGTGCATCGCTCATTTTTTTTAGCGGTAATAACGGGCATGTTCAGTTAACAAGTTTCATATTAGTGTCACAGCAGATAAACAAGAATTTAAAGAGATAATCATTTTTTTTTTAAACTGTTATTGAGGATAATGATGTCATGTGAGAAAAATGATTTTCAAGCCTAGGAAAATGACGATATGTTGAGGACAATGACAATGCTTATGAATTTAGTTTTGTACTTATAAACAATGAAGATAATTAAGTATCTAAATTATATTTTTATTTGGTTAAAAGTATCAGGTTAGATAGATTATGTAAATTATAAGTATCTATCAAAATTTTAATTTCAAAATATTAAAAGATTCCGCCGTATGATCTTAAAAACTATTGGTAAACTAACGGTTTTTAAGATCATGCGGCAATTATAACAACTACGACTATAACAAAACTATAATCTCACGGTTTTCAAAATCTAACAAAGTCTAACAAGCAAAAAACAGTCCCAGTAAAAAATTGGTTTACGACAGGACAAATCATTTTGATTCCCAAAAATGAAAACACTCATGGACCACAAAACTGGCGCCCCATTGCACGTTTGCCGACAATGTATAAACTGTTTACTTCCATGCTACCTAACGAACTGTACACACACTGTAATTGACGACATTATTTATCCAGAACAGATAGGATGCAGGCGACGCGCCAGGGTCTGTAAAGATCATCTCATGATTAACAAAGCAATACTAGAACACGCACATCAGTGTCAGAAAAACTTAAGTATGGGATGAGTAGACTTTGTGAAGGCCTTTGATAGCATCTGACACGAATGGCTTCTTCAGGTGTTGAGGTTATACAAGTGCCCGGGTGCTGTCATGGGCTTTCTAGAGATGGTCCTGTCATGCCTACATGGAATGTTATCATGAAGGCTTGTAGACGCTAGTATAACCACTGATCCCATAGTTATACACGGAGGAATATTCCAAGGAGATTCATTATCACCACTTCTGTTTTGATTAGAAATAAACACAATTTCAACCGTAACCGTAACAGTGAACCACTTCCTATATAAGGTCGATTTAAAGTTTATGCAAATAATAAAAGTCGTTTAAAGATTTAACTCGATAGAAAAGAAATATTTACTAGAGACAGGAATGCAGTTTGGATTAAGAAAGTGCAATGTTCTTCAGTTATGTGACAACCGGTAGAGTTAGCGAAGAGCAAAAATTTAAAAATTGGAACATTAGAAAAAAGACAAGACGTACAAATATTTACATAGATATAAATGAGGCGGGCAAAATAGGTCATAACAGAATAAGAGACCAACTAAAGAAAGAATACTTTGGCAGGATAAAATCAATAGCGAACACACAATTAAATGCTAGGAATCAGGTAAAAGCTATCAATACTTTCGCGGTACCGGTTCTACTCTACTCGTTTGTAATATGGGCCATATTATAAAGCAGTACTAGAAAAAGTAAACATAGATATATAATATCTTTTTAATTGGCTAAAAAAGCAACCGGTATCATTTTTGTTAGTTTTCAATATTTGCCACTATAAGCAGTTCGAGAGAGCAGGTTATGTCTAACGAAAGATGAGACCACACAACACATCATCTCTGGGTGTGAAAAACTAGCAGGCATTTAAGAAACATTAACCACAAATAAATAAAAAATGAGTCTGCAGAATTAATGTGAGACATTTCAGTCTAGACAGACATCACAGTAGCACAAAATAGTCCTGATATAATTTATGTATCCGAATTATTTAATAGACATTTCCGAAAAATTTTTAGTGTGAGTTTTATCCTGTCCCCTGTCCACAGCACTGAAACATTAATTAGAAAGATTTTAAATCTTTCTCTGGCTGATTTTAAGTGTCTTGCTTGAACGCCTGGAAAATTATTTGCCCGGATTCAGATGGGCCCGTGAACCCGTCTTTCCAGAGGCAGTGGGATGAGCCGCTCTCTAGGTTGGTACGGTACAATCTTGTTAATACGTCAGCCAATTCTGTAGAGCGTGCTGGCCTGCTGGCTGTGGGCGAATGGGAATCGGGTCTATGGCTTCAGGCACTATCGTCATTCAACATAGGTACCATGCTGAGTGACACTACTCCGGATCGCTACATGCCTGCGTTTGGCGCTGCTTATGGGGCTCCACATCGCTGTCAATGTGGCGAAGCAGTCGACTGTATCGGGCAGCAAGAGTGCGGGTCGGTTAGCACGGCACGCCAGCTTAAATGACATTATACGTCGTGCTCTTGTCATCGCCAAGATGCCAGCCGTTTTAAATCCCACTGGCTTGGCACGCGACCATAGGAAGAGACTAAATGGTATGACTATAATGCTATGGAAGCTGGGCAACATGTGTCGAAACCCTTGCGCCATCCCTTCGTTTTGGTACGGCGTGCTATGCTGGTGCGGCTGCTGCAAGTGCTGAAAACCTCAAACAGCATAAATACAATGGCTTGACTGGCAGCTATGTATTTGAGCCGTTTAGAGTTTTTAAAGAACTTGCAAAACGTATAGTCGATTCTTCGCGTGTGACCAGAGGGCTGGCCTATTTCTTGGTCAAAGAATTAGCATTGCCATCCAACGTCGCAATGAAGGCAATGCTGCCAGCGTTCTGGGCACTTATCCCGTTGACAGTGATGTAGATAAATTTTTTGATGCTCTTTGTTAGTTTATTTTAAAATGTCACTTACGATATATCTTCCGTGATTATATGTTTGTTTGAGCTCCCGATATTTCGACGCTGTTGCAAGCGCCATGATCGCGGGTTAACTGGAGATTGCGGGTGGATGACAATAAATTGTTAGGAGCAGACAAATCTGTCTACCCTCTTTTTTCAAAGAAAGAGGGTAGACAGATTTTGATTTAAACCCGCAATCATGGCGCTTGGAACAGTGTCTAAATATCGTGAACTAAAACAAACATATAATCACGGAAGATATCCCATAAGTGACATTTTAAATTTAGAGACAAACCGTGAAAGCTTAAAACAGGTTATTTTAATTCTTATTAGTTTAGTTAATACAGTATTTAGATAAATACACCTAACAATACCATCAGATTATCACATAATTCCTAAAGAGTTAGACAAATTGAAAACAAAAATAACACGATTATGGAAAACACCTACAGTCATACCGGTAGTAATAGGAGCAACAGGAATACTTAGTAGCCAAAAGCATACATAGATATTGTGATAAATTAGATGCAGACATACACATACGTATATATAATACAGAAACAAGCAGCTATTCATAAAGTTATCATCTTAGCAAAGTACTAAAGGATACATAATTTGTAACTTCTTAACAGGGGATCTGAACCTCTTTTTCTCTGAGGGTCTCATTGCGGGAGCAAAGAAAAACCACCAAAATAATTAAATTATAATTTAAAGGTAATATTAATGTCCAAAATAAGTGTTAAAATTAATAAAGAAAATAAAAACGTCATTCTTCTCAACGTGAGTCATTAGCTTATGTCCATAATGTCATTCTTCTCAATGTGCGTCATTATCCTGGCAGTACAAATCCAGGACAATGATGTTGAGAAAAATGATAAATCGGAAAAAACTCGGTTAAACATGTTTTGCGCACATGCTATTTCAAAAAACGTTTCATATTTGTGTAAGTACACAAAACCTTCATACTTTTTTGCTAAATGAATATATAAAAAAAAATATTTGACGGATTAATAAATGAAAATGTAAATGACGTTTGAAGTGAACATTTTGAGGAGAACGAATTTCAAAGTCATATCTGCTAAAAACGAGCGCCTGTATCTTCAGCAAAGCTTGTCACCCGGCTGTGGTGCGGGGAGGTCTGTTCTCACAGCCACCAGTTTCCCTCCCTCCTGTCTCTTAATCTACTTAATATTGAAAACAAACATAGCGCAGGACAATGACGCACATTTTTTGACCCTGAGTTTTCTCTTTATTTACTTAGCGAGTATTGCCCATGTTTTCAAGAATATGTAGATTGATTATGTATAATTACGGCCATCAACATAAAATAGCTAAATAAAGTCAAATACTGTTTTATTGCTGGGCAAACTTGAAAAAATAGGTGTAATGTAACAATGTACAAGACGACTAGAGTGTGCCTACGAGTTTGCAGCGTTACCTTGACATCTGCTCCACTTTATCTCTGCGTTATCAACATTTCATGATACTGGCCAGCCACAATTGCGTGAAACGCGTCTTATACTCGTAGGTATGTACTTATCTGCAAAAACTACACATTGTCGAGTTTCTGATACAGAATACAGAACACACGTCATGAAAAAAACCGGGCAAGTGCGTGTCGCAACACGTGGCAACAAGAGACCAGTGAGTGTGACCGGTGAAGATGATACGCACAGCTCACGTCGAGCACTCGGCCGAGCTCATGATGAGTTCGAATGACGAGTCAGTAACATCTGGAAGTTGCAGTCGCATGTGGCAGTCCAAACACTGTCACTGTATAGTGTATACTTACTTCACTATTTGTCCCAATAAATCAGCGGATTTTGCGGAACCCGTTTTTACTACGACTAGTAAAAATTACACTTCCAATTGATGGTGTAATAAATAGCTAGAGTCACAGTCACAGCTGCTCTAGCTGCGACACTCGCCTTTCCAATCTGGCACCCCTTCCACGAAAAATACGGCGCTAGAATAAAAATGGTGCAGAAAAGTTCTTAAAATCCGTGAAACTAATACTAACCTACCTATGTAGATTATGTTTCCAGTTAAAAGTTTCACATGCGCATTGAATTAATACTAAGTACCGTACTTACTGAACTGTATGGAGTTCTACAAATGAGGTCAGGCGTTTATAACTTGATGCCATGACTCTACACAGCGTTTGTACCTACTAAGGATTGTGAACTTACGAATAAGTTGTGTTCTATCTGGGGTACCCAGAAGTGTTATGTAAGGGGGTGCGCGACTGCGCGTGCCTCAACTGCTCCACACTAATACTGGGAAACGAGCACTGACTTTTAACTGTGGTAAAATCATCAAATGAGTCCTCCTTCCCAGGGCGGGACGGAGGGACTGTCAGACAGACTTGTACTGACTAAAATCCACGGTGTCCTTCACCGGCCCTTTACCTACTAACGAGCCCCGAAGACCACGGTAGCTTGCGAGTTACGCATTACTTCGTGTACCTACATAATATTTATTTTAACACCACTGCTGCGCTTAATGGTGAAAAAAAATCTTCCATGTCTTAAGAACCAAAAATTCTAAGATTTATGTGACATCTACCAAAGCGCGCTGGCTGCGTGGTGAGTAAATAAATAATTGTTCATGATTCCAAAATATTACATTAGAGTAGTACCTACCTACGAGGTATATTGGTCAAAATAATTATAATAATAATTTAATGGGGCTTGTATTTTAACCAATCTTCCATTATTTTTATTTTGGTTTTTTTTTAAACGTTGCCCCTAGCTAAGTCTTTCTCCTGTAGGTATGGTGGCCTCTTGTAACATAGAAGCTCACATATACGCAGACACCCAGACTCGGGACAAATGGACAAATACTTGTAGGTCAATGGTCATACAAATATTATTTCCGAGCGGGCATCGAACCCGCGAAAAGATATACTTATATAAGAGAAACATGTTGGCTTTAGGAGAAGATTTAGTTTTTTGGTCTGGTCTGGAATGCTGCATGATTAGCAGATAATTAACTAAGGTCGATACCACACAATTTTAAATAACTAATTATTACATATCAGAATATAAAATATCATTGAAATTGGTTGCTAAGATAATACTGCCATTTGTAACAAACAAACTAAATGAACAACTTTAAACTGTGTACATTGTTGACATTGTAGCTACTTAGCTAATGTTTTGTTGAATTACTTCACTAAACAATACATTTTGGTAGATGACTAAGTACCTACTTAATATGTATGTACCTAATTAGATATTTAAAAATATACCACGCTTTTAATTTTGAATTGTAAAAGTATGTAGTGATAAGGTTTCGTTCCCCCTGCATTAGTCATCCGGCAAACATGAATAATGAAGACGTAATTTATATAGATATCTACCTCCAGTTTTAACCGACTTCAAAAAAAAAAGTAGGTTCTCAGTTCGACCTGTATGTATGTATGTATATATGTATGTATGTTTGTCTGCGATTATCTCGCGTTTAGCTGAACAGATTTTGATGCAATTTTCAGGAAAGTGTGTATTATATTCTGGAGAAGGTTTTAGTATATAACACTAATAGATACCCTGTGACGTTGCCCGCGTGGATCCATTTTGCTTACATGGATCGTAGATTTTAAGAGGCGATTGCATGTTTGTCCGCAATTATATCGCGTTTGGCTGAACCGATTTTGAAGCAGTTTTCAGAAATGTATTTGTTACATTTTGAGGAAGGTTTTAGTATATAACAATAACGTATATCTCGTGAAGTTGCTCACATAGGTCCGTTTTGCTTAATAGGATTGTAGATTTTCAAAGACGCCGATTTTATGAAGATTTTTGTTGATTAACTCAACTAAAAAGGTAAATATAAAAAACTTCTTGAAAAAAAAGGGAAACGACTTCAAAACCAAACACAAAAAACTATAAAATAAATTTTCTTTCGGAAGTCGGTGGCCATAATTATATTAAGTCAATGAAATAAACAAAGCCACCGACTTCCGAAAGAAAATTTATTTTATAGTTTTTTGTGTTTGGTTTTGAAGGCGGTTCCCTTTTTTTTCAAGAAGTTTTTTTTAAATTGTTTTATACAATTCAAAGGACTAATTTATTTCTGGACCGACTGCAACGCGTCGTGATAAATATCGTGTCTTGGAAATCGCCAATGTTGGCATGCATTGTCAGCAGCTTTGCTTCAAGTTCTTTACTCAAGTGCTGAGAAAAGGTACTCCTACTACTGTTAATATAAAAACGCCCCATTTCTTGTTTTCACGCGGATAGCAGAACAATCATAATGAGATCCAGCCAGATCCAGCACAAATAACAGAAAACGAGGACACAATGTGGCATCTGAACAGAAAGTACTAGGAGAACAGGATCATGGAGATGTTGGTGCCGCCTCAGTAAAAATTATGTGAAATGAGGATACGTGTCATTATGTTTACAAAAACAAAATCCAGCTGAGACGAATTAACTTCCAATACACTGTGTGAGATTTCAAAATTGAGGCAAATTAACTTTTTGACAATTATTGTACACAACAAGCCGGCTAACATTATTATAGGTAAGCTATTTAATCAAAACCATGTAAATTTTAAACAATGGTTGATTGAAAGTTGCTTTTATGCTTGATTTTTTCAATTACAAGCAAAATTAATCTAGGTACATTTATTATTGTTATAATTATTAAGAATTGATTGTTGTTTATAAATATTGTACTTATTGTCTTTCTTTGAATAAGGTAGGTAAATGTTTGTTTTTTATTTCCACAATAATTTAATTTGTAATTTCTTATTTTGACATTTCACTAGCTACAGGTATAACATCGTTTATTTTTGTCATTTTCTTAAAAACATAATTATTTTCATAACGTTTCTATCACAAATACTTATGTGGTTTCTATATCCGAAACTGCGGAATATCTAGAAACAAGAAAATAATGCACATAGAAATCCAGAAGTGCAGTACCTAGTACAACAATATTGAATATACGTGGTGGCACCCAGTGAGAGACTGGCCGCGCCAGGCGACATGCGACACACGCCGAACACCACGTTACAAGTTGCTAATTGCTTACACAATTCGGTGGAAATTCCGATCCGCCCCTATAAGTTGTTTGTAAGGTTGGCGCGCTGTTGACTCGTGTAACGAGGTCACTAATTCTAGGAAGATTATTGTTTTGGTGAGTCACGCATTATATTATCAGTACTCGGTACTGCTCTAACAACAAGTCAACAAGAGATACTGCTCTGGAACCTGCGCAAGGAAACTCAACGTAATGATTTACAGTGAGGTCAGGGGTCGAGAGCACACCGTACCACGCCGTACTCCGCAGGAGACGCGCCACCTCCGGTACCTCCGTGCATTACAGCGTCCCTAGAAGTCACAGAAAGAATTCAAATTCGTACCACTAGCTTTTGCCCGCGACCATAGAATATATAATAGTACTAAACGCAGCGACTTCGTCCGCATGGAATAGTTACTTTGGGCTAACTTTAATTTAACTCCGATTTTGAAGCATTCTTCATTGGTGCTCCGCCTCCGCTATTGGCTTTAGCGTGTATAGCCTATAGCCTGTAAAAAGAGTTAGAACAGTCCTAAGGTTAACCATCGTGTCGGTAAAAAGTCCGTTGTTGAAAGGGTCAATAAAATTGATGAAACGGCCATAAATGAATTGTCCTGTCGGCGAATCGTCTAACGATGAACCGGTCATCGGTGAATGGTTGCACAATCGTGTAATTCGTGTATTTTTGTGAAAATGCTTCAGGTGCACTGAAAACCTGCCCAATACTTCTTCAATTATCCCCTTAATGAAGAAATACAGTCCTGGCTGAGAAGAAGCGGGATATAACCAATCCAGACTATTCTAAGTATTTTAAGTTGTGTCCGACGGAAGGTTCGGTTTCGGCCAGTTCCGGCAAAAAAAGTGCTTCGGCAACAGTTACAGGAGTTTATGGACGTTTCTGAGAGCGCTAAACGTGGCCAAAAGATTGTCAGTACGAGAATTCTGAGCGTAGCGCTCGAAGTTTCGCTAAGCTCAGGATTCTATATTTGGGCCGCGTGCGAATCCTTAGGTTGCTCAGTTTGCAATTCAAGTACTTCTCTACTCGCGCCTAAAAACAACTTTGCAGCTTTGCATAACAAATAACTATTTTCCGCGCTAGCGCAGAAAATATTTTCAAAATTCAAACACGTAGGTATTCTAAACTGACAGGCAAGCCGGCCCCACTGCATTTACTTTTACTCGCTGTAGTGGGTGAAAAGTTGTGTGTTGCACTCGACAGCAAAGTTATTCAGCGTCTCGTACCTTTGAAAACTTCGGAAACGCTCACGATTCTATACTTGAACCGCGAGCGAATCCTTCGCTTGCTCAGTTTTCAATTCAAATATTCGCGCCAAAAAACAACTTTACCGCCTGCACATAACAGATAACAGCATCATCAACATTTTCCAACTTTAGTACCCACAAAAGAAGTATTTATGAAGATACATAAAAACAAACCAAATACATAATTACCTATAGGGATCGAACTCTGAACCTATTTCAAATTTTTGTCGACTCGAAATACGCCAAAAAGCAAAGTGCTAGAAAATAATAATAATGATTGATACAATACATCTATGCCTAACAAAGTATTGACGGAAGCAAGGTTCAATAACAATGGGTTCGGCTATGGATTCGGTTTCGGCTGAAAATCTTGATTCAATCGGACACTAATTTATTTAAAAAAAAAAGGTTGCACTCCAGGAGTGCCGGTAGAAGTGAAAACTTTTTTGTTACTATGTTTTATTTTTAATTTGAATGACGTCTTACTCATTTTCGATCAGGGTCACGTGACCCTGACGCGAGTTTTGGTCACGTGACCCTGACGCGAGTTTTAAATTTTTTACCCATTACAGAAAAAGTGTACAACGCCGCTAAAGAAGTTTTCACTTCAAAAATATGATTTGCTTGATCCCAAAAAAAGTCCATGAAGCATTTCGAAACCTTTTTGGAATGTTTAATAATGTAATTTTTCCACAGTTTAAATATTCCATTTTACTACCAAATCATATAAGCGGGAAAAAATCCAACAAAACAAAATGCCTACTGTTAATAAATAGCAATTTATTTCGTCCGTCTGGTAATTACAATTTTATTAATCACTTAGTTGTTATATTATAAGTCAGACAGGCGCTTGGTAGAAGTGCCTGTGAAGTGCCTGTGTGACTTATAGTAAATCACACAGGCACTACAAGTTACTATAAGTATTATAAAAATAATATTAGGTATTCGAATTAAGTAGTTTTTAGAAAGATAGCACATTATCTAGTATTTACATTCACTTCACACGTTCATAAATTAATTTATAAGGTCTCAGATCAAAGATAATTTGTGTTCAAAAACCAATTAGGTTTTACAAAACTTAAATTGCTAGGCGATTCGTTTATTTTTGTATCATGATGGAGCTTTTTTAAAATGTGATCAACTTGCATGCCTTGTATGTAATTATGTACTTATGGGTACCTAGTTTATGTTTCTACAAATAAACGTCTTGTCATACCTACATCAAACAAGCCTGTTCGTGATCACGTCCCCAGGACTTGGTACAAAGCAGTATTCTGTGACAAAGTCAAGATCCGGCACTAATTTACGCTAATTAAATGCTAATAATTAAACAATGAGGTATTGAGACTATGTAGTATTGAGTATGTATGTAGTTGATGTTCGCCGGTGGTCAAACAAAAATAATAAGAAGCTTCAGTTGGCAAGTATTGTTCAACATTGTATAACACTCAGGTGACTCAGGTAAACATTTTTTTTAACAAACGGTATAACGGCAAGCAGTTATTCATGCTTTTCAAACTCGGTCACAACTCGTATTTTTATAATTGCTGACGGCTGACTGACTTGCTCTGTGGATGTGATCAACAACTTTCAGCAATTTGGTATAGGATATCAGGGATGTGGCGGAACCACACGCGAGGGCGGGGGCGGGCTCTGCTGGCATGACATGGTCACATGGCATAGTTTTACCCTACTAATACAAGAAGTACAGTCGAAGTTTATAGTTCTGTATTTTATTGATTTAAGTGAAGAAGAAACTGTTCGCCTGTACAATTTTTCACAGCAAACTTTATCAATCATACCCTCAACATACCTAATTAAATAATTTAGGATCATCAAATTAGTCCTCCGCGCTCTGGGAGCCTCTGGTGGAGCGGACGGAACGGAATTGTGTCATAATTGTGGCCAGTTGGCCACAGTACCGTGCTCCTTCAATTTCCCTTTGCTTTGCATGGTCACGGTTACCGGTCGGACTGTTCTGAGATCCCATCATAACAAGGATGAAGTTAATAATAATAAAGACCGAAAGATATCTTACGAAATCTAAACGAGCGTAATGGATAGTGCGGAAATGGCGCGAGTGACGCGGCCCTTGTGGGCTGCAATGAGAACGTCTGGCTGACTTGATAGCTCAACGCGAGCTGGGGGCGTATTACAACGTCTTAAAACCAGCCTTATTCCAGCGAGTGAACGAGATGGCGATAGACGACTTGTATAGCTCTGTTACTTTCACTCGCCGAAATAAGCCTGGTTTTAAGACGTTGTAATAAACAATTAAACGTTTAAAAATTAAAGATTTATTTTTTTGTTTTTTACCTTTATTTGTAGGTTCGATATTAGCTCGTTCAGTATTTATTTCCGTTCTACCTCCAATTTTTTAACCGACGAAAAAAAAAGGAGGAGGTTCTCAATTCGACATGTAAGTATATTTTTTTTTTATGTATGGCCACGCATAACTTTTCCTAACGTGGTCCGATTTCAAAAATTATTTTTTTGTTGGAAAGAGTAGGTATATCTCAAAGTTGGTTCCATTTAAAGTTCAAAACTAAAATCGGCCTCCAAGGGTAAAAAAAAAAGGAATTAATTGTCAATCTTCCTACA
Source organism: Agrotis segetum (assembly GCA_036375495.1). Classification (NCBI taxonomy): domain Eukaryota; kingdom Metazoa; phylum Arthropoda; class Insecta; order Lepidoptera; family Noctuidae; genus Agrotis; species Agrotis segetum. The sequence goes on from JAQSVV010000039.1 coordinate 34,636, forward strand.
GAATTTTCAATTATGAACCAACCTATTCTTTTGAAATAAAGTTAACAAATAACAATTGTTGTTCTGAGGACATTATTATATAGCAGAGATGTGGAGAACATAACATGATAGCGTCACCATCATCAGATCAACTCCAGATTCGTTATTTTGTGTAGTCAGTCCTAAGAATTCCTTTCATACATCTTGATGAGAACTTTAGACGTAGCTGGGGTATGACAGTCGTTGAGAATTTGAGAATGAAGACAAAGCAGGTGTAGGGGGTCGTCAATAGTTAACAAAAAATATATAGGGTAAAACACCCAACCATTGACCCCTTAAGCGGTTTTCCTTGCTTCTTTCGCAAAATAAACTAATGTACGAGTTGCAAGTGGAAATGAATGTTTTTGGAAGATAAAATAAACATTGGAGAATGTAACTAAAACATTATTTCCAGTCATACAAAGGTAAAAAGTGTTTTTTTTCTCGAGTTTAGCAAGAACAGGCCATTTGACCAGTTATTAACATGCTTGTACCAAATTTTGAACATGCAGATGACCAATTTTTGACCTCCTGTAGTATAAGAATAAACTCAAATATTTTTTATTATGAATGTGATACGAGGTTTTATTTGACAAAAAAACAAACAAAGCTAGTCTTCTAGCCCTTCTCATTTTCTTCAAACGCCGTTAATAATATTCTTGCACTTAATTTTGAAATTTTGTAGTTTTTATCACTTTTTGTTGTAGTTTCTATCACTTTTTGTCCAATTTTTCTTCTTTATTAGTAGTTATTAATTTCACTGTTCTGTATTATGCAGCAGATATAAAAATACTCGCCGGCAAAATATAAACTGAAAGAACACGGCTTTAGTTCTACAAAGTGAGTTTCAAAACCTTTGAATTAATATTTTTCTAATTACATAAGACGGTTTTAACTTTTTAAACTTATGTAAAAGACCTCACAAATGAAGAGAACATAGATACAAATAAAAAACTAGCTCACACTTTGCCTAAACATGCAGGTTAGGGTATATTTTGTCATTTTATGCATTAAACCAACCTGTGGCTGAGGCATTGCTCGTGTTATATTCTGCAATCGTCCCACGGGACCATATACCGACATAAAAAGTATCCTGCGTCTAGGTACACCCACTTAACCAGGTTTTAAAATAATCTGCTTGCCAAATTGTGTCAAAATCTATTCAGCCGTTCACTTTTCCTAAAATATTAGTAAGTCTAAAAGTCTAAAATATTCAGGAGGATCCAGAATGTGACAGAAGACCGAAAATTTAAGTACCTCACTCAAATTATCCTAGGTAGTCAGGTTACTACGTAAGGTATTTTTTATGTTTGTGATTATTCAGATACACACCTTTAGGGGTGCCAACGCCCATGGGCTTAATACAGATGCATTAAAGTTAAGGGTAGTTCTTCGAAATTTGATTCTTTGACTGATTCATATGGTCAAATTTTAATTTCACTTTCAGCTCAGTAACACATGTTCATATGAAAATAGATATTCCAAATAACATTTATTTGTTTGAGGGACTTCTTTTTACAAAGTAGTTTTTAAGATATCGACGTTTAAAAATTTTGCGCCCAGATAAATCAGATTTTTTTACAGATGTAAATAAAAATGGGCTTTGTAATAAGAAAATAATCAAAATATTATAACAACAATATTATTTTTTTACAAAACAATTAATTTATTAACAGTGATCATATTATCAAAGAAAAAATCTGGTCAATTCAACAAAAAAATACTTGTTTTTTTAAACTAACAATTACAGAAATAAATACTTACAGAAAAGCGAGAATTTTGTTATAAATAGGTACTAGATAGTTATATTAATGATACCTTATAATATTCTCTCTGTTTACTTTTGTTTTTCTCTCTATTTTTTTAAATATAATTCTTTCATTTCTAATTTCCACGCAGCATACTTGCCTGGAACTTTTATTATTTTCCATCTTAAAAGGATGAAAAATTCGTACGTTCTGTGAGTCTCTTTTTCTCATAGATATATTTTTTTCCATCTTTTCTACTATTGATAGTGGCATTGTTGTAAACAGCAATATAAAATAAAATAGATAGAGTTTCACATTTAAATGAATAAAAACCGAAGAATAATGTCAAAATTATGTCACACACACTCTACTGACATGAAAAAGTAAAATAACGTAACAAAAGTGCTCCTTTCTGGCTGGAAAAGAGGAAAACTAATTTATTTTCAGATTCATATGGGTTTTTGAACATATGAATCAGGCACAGATGAATCATGATTTTGCCTAAAATCATGCTTAACTCATCATTCATACAGACTTCAGTATTATCATTTTTCTACACGAATCTGTAACCCAAAAGCATCACACGAAACTCAGATTAAAGTCTTAAAACAGCAAAATAAAATTAATAAATAAGGCATTGTAATCAGCAAGGTACCTAAACCAAGCACAGATGAATCAGACATTTACCTGTGTTTCACCAGGTTCTAAGCCAACCAGCCTCATGTCCGCCTTCTAGCACGTCCGTTGTACGACAGGTTTCCCCCCACGTGGGATCCCAGACTCTCATCATTATTCCTCGACCAAGTACAGTCAAGCAAAGCTTAATCCACATGAATCAGTATTATACGCCGGACACTTCTTATATTTACTTAATTAAAAATACACTAACGTAGTTATAACTCATATGTATTTTTTTTGTAAGAGGTCAATTAATTACCTTTCGATATAACTATAATTTATATTGATGAATCAAAAGGAAAATGCGACATCGACCATTTTGTTCCGGAAAATGGGAAACGGACGCCCTATATGAATCAGGAGAACAGAATTCAAAATTTTTTATTTTGTATCTAGATAGCTACTATTAAAAAAATATAATTTGTCCCAGGTAGAGCTAAAGCTAAACTGTACAGAAAAAAATATTACATGCCGTTTTATTTGTTGGTTACAGAAATATACCCACAGACATCGAACATTTTGTCTCTGAAGAACTACCCTTAAGCTACCTCACCATTAAAAATGAACCATACGTACACACCGTGGTGTCAGTAACTGGTATTCTCGTACATTTGGTAAATTACCAGCTATTGACATGTCATGTTAATAAAATGGTTATTCATACATTTGAGTGTACCAGATATTGACCTCATCATTTTAACAAGTTAACGCTCATTAAAACTTGAAAATCATGTGGAAAAGCATTGTGTCTGTCTTAAATAACCAAAAAATACCAAACTCAAAGGAATCTATCGTGTAAAACTGAAATAAAATGACATTGAAAACAACCGTCAGCTTAGCAAATTGTTAAATTTCTTGATGATTTTAGGAGTGTATTTTATTATCATAGGTTTACGGACGCATTAGGGCATTTCTACGGACACGGTGATTTTTGCTCAATTCCGTGGGCAATTTTTTTTTTCACATTATAACTTATTTTATATCACCAAAATAATAAGCATATTTTTCTAAACAAAATGGTGCTAATTTGCCAATAATTGCTCCAGTAGTTTATGAAATAAATATTGAGTGCCATGGAATTGAGAAATGTGACCACAGAATTTAGAATTACACATATTCTACGTAACCGGGAAAGACAAATTCAATTTTTTTAAAACATTCAAGAACATATTTTAGCAGTTTTTAGGGTTCCGTAGTCAACAAGGAACCCTTATAGTTTCGCCATGTCCGTCCGTCCGTCCGTCCGTCCGTCCGTCCGTCCGTCCGTCTGTCCGCAGTATAGCTCAGAGACGCACAGTACTAGAGAGCTGTAATTTGGTGTAAATATACGGATTTGTTGTGCCAAAAAAGTGGTAAAATAAAATCTCGTAAAATATTTTTTTTTAGGGTACCTCCAGTACTTACACGTAAAGTGAGGATTTTTTTTTTCTCGCGTACCCCTTAGTGTGGGGTATCATTAAATAGGTATTTAAAAAATAATGATAGTTTCCATTAACAATTTTTTGATAAAAAAATTCGTTTGTGAAATATTAAGCTTTAAAGTGCTAAATTTTGCTCGATTCGAGTGTCCCCCCCCTCTACCAGCTAAACGGTTATGTTTGGGGGTGTGAAGAAATTCACAATAGTAGTATATATAACGAAGTTTAAAAGAAAATTATCATGACTAAGTAGGCTTTACAACTTTACGAGTAATAGTCGACCAACTTATAAAATGTACTTGGGCATCATATTTTCTAAACAAAATGTATCGGAGACAACTGCAAATGTAAGTTTGTCAACTTTATTTTTACAGCTTTTATAGGTATGTTTTTTGGGGATAGGTAGGTTTTTATCGTCAGCTATTTTTAACTAAATTCAAAAAAGGAGGAGGTTCTAAATTCGTCGTAATCTTTATTCTTATGTATTTTCCCCGATTTCTCAAAGACTCCTGGACCGATTTTGAAAATTCTTCTTTTTAAAATTAAATTCAGCGAATTAGTTTAGTTAGTTCGCATAAGTATTTTGATGGGCAACTACGGAACCCTACACTGTGCGTGGCCCGACACGCACTTGGCCGGTTTTTTTTGTATTTTAGTTATGTAAGTTATAATGCTTAGTTAACTAACTTGTAGTCAAATCATTTAAATGAGCATTTTTATTAAACTTATATGGTAAAATGTATTCTATTAAGCATTTTCGTTAAACCTTTAAATTACAAACAAGAGACATGAAGAATAGACGTCAAGTCAGTTCCATTTATCAAACCGCAGAAAGTAGTAGACATAATCGAAGTTTTCGGGTGTTTAATAGTCAGGTCAATTTTTTACTCAAAAATTACTGAATGTATTTTAATGAAACTTTGCAGCAATATAGTTTATACATCAGAATAAAATATAGGCTATCATTTTAAGATCTTCCGAGGCTTGATTAGCTAGTCGCGGTAGTATTAGTTAAAATCAGATCTTGCAATTGCAACGTCAACTCTAGATACTTTAAACCTTTCATACAACATTAAAGACACATAATGTATGGCGTAAACTACTTTACCATGACAAATTGTGAAGCAAGTGACTTTAAACCCCATATAAACCGAGATTAGTTACATGGGTAAACCATCGTTCTCAATTCCGTGGATACCAGGACACAAGATTGAGGGCCACGGAATTGAAAAAATATCGTACTAATCAAAATAACTTATTACTGTTACGATTTCAAACAAATTAAATGAAAAAACCATGCTTTTGTCTAGTTAAACTTCAGTCTAGGGAAACAAAACATGTTTAAAAATAAAACATTCAAAAGATATCTTTGACACGGTATTGAGAAAAGACTCCGAACTAAAGACACGGAAACAGGTTCTCACCTTCGAAAATCTAAAAAAACAGCAGCACACCACAGATGCACTTACATGGCCTGCTCGGGAGTACCTGACAGTATACAAGAATCGGATGGTGATGTCCAGTTCGCGGGTATTTAGTATCGTAATCAAGTGTTTTCTGTATGACACGGAAATGACTCATTAGACTGGGACAAATCTTTACGCATCCACAAATGTAACAAAATAAGCAATTATAGATTTATTTATTGTCAATGTCTCTTGGTTAGCTATCCATATACCCAGGAATATCAAAAGTTTGCTTGAAATTCAGCTCCATTTAAAAATATAAAATATTTTTCAATCAATTTCGGAAAAGGGACAGGTCAAAATCAGTGAAATTACACCCGTTTTTTCACTTTAGATTTTTTTTAGGACAATTAAAAAGTAGTACGGAATTTATGTTATGCTCTCCAGTTAGAATATAGATTGGGACGTACGCTTAAAAATTTTGGGATGTGTATGTAACTTCTAACCATGTTTTTTTTAAAAGGACAAAAAAAATGCCCTCTTCGTAGAAATGCCCATTATTGCATTATTTAAATTTTCTGTGACGCCAATATATTACAAGATAAATTATATTTCATTTTCTGTATTCTTTATGCAGCACTGCAAGAAGATTTATTATTATTTTTGATAAAAACTGTGATGCGGTCAATAGTTGGTGGGAGGTCAGCAGTTGGGTACTTTACCCTATATAGGTATAAAAAATCATACATTTTTTTTAGTTAGGTACAGAAATTGACACGAGATAGGAAACTCAAAAGTAAAAATATAACTTTAAAAAAAAAACACACTGATGAAACTTCGAACTGAAAAGCAAAAAATAAATTTTGAGGCGGCGCCAAAGAAACAATCAACGACGAGCTATTCAACCACGACAAGCTATTCTGCTCTTCAAATAGTTAATTTATATGTTTGTTTGTTTGGCGCCCGCGCCGCTTCAAAATTTATTTTTTGCTTTTCAGTTCGATGTTTCGTCAGTTTTTTTTTTTTAAGGTTTTATTAATACTTATCAATTTCGCCCAGCGAAGTGGGGACAGGCCAGCAAGTTATATCACAATAATTATAATTTTTTTTTCTAAAAGTTCCGGCTTCAAAAATAATTCAAAAAAGTTTAAAATATTATATTTCTTTCGGAAGTCGGTACCTTTGTTTTTTGTTTCATTGACCATTTGTTTTTGAATTCGGTACAGCCAGCAAGTCAGCGGACTACCGCCTCACCTTCCATCATCTAACGGACACAACGCATGTAGCAATCAATGAAACATCGTATAGAATAACTATAAAAATACGTTTAATACTAGCATTTAATACATAAGACTAAGATAGGAGCCTGGGGCGGCGACGTCACCGGTGCGGCAGCGGCGGCAGGAAGGCGAGCGCGCGCAGCACGTGGTCCACGCGCGCCACCAGCGGCTCGCGCCAGCGCCACAGCGCCTCGTCGCGCACCGCCTCCGCCTTGAGCTCCTTGCAGGACTTGAGCGCGGACACGCAGTCGGCGCGGTAGTGCTGCAGGCGCGCCAGCGACGTGTCCAGCGGGAACGTGCTGCACGCGCCGCCCAGGCACGCCAGCGGGAAGTGGTTGTGCAGCGCCAGCACGCGGTCCGTCTCGTGGAACGCCTGGAACGTACCAGCGACACGTTACTTATTATCATACACTTCGGGGAAGACATTTTGTTTGAGCATTGGGAACTAAGTAAACTAGCACTTGGTAAAGAAATCTTATTTGAATGATGGGCAACAGCAGGTTTGTAAAACACGCCTTTTTCAAAAAGTAAACCTAAACTTTAAAATTAAGTAGTAAAAAACTACGAAAACGAGACTGATGTGTTAATTGCGGAAAAGTAATAATTATAATAATATTAATCGCTATCTAAGTTATCTAACGGTCAGTTCACACAGAGACGCGACGCAACGTGAGTCGCGACGTGAGGCAACCAATTGTGTATCTTTTCATGTAGTAAATAGAGTTAGATAGTTTAAGTATCTCTATTGAAATGTGCGCACCAGCGTCTCGGTGTGACTTGACCATAAGGGTCAACACAGACCGAGACGTGACGCTGAATTGACAACACATTGTATGACATTAGTTCTTTATATTTATACGTCTTATAGATTTAGCCGCTTTGGAACGACCAATGACAGTCTTTTCACAGATATTATGCTGTCTGGGTCCTCCACTTATTTATTTAACAATTCGAAAGTGGCTGTTGCTGGTCAGATTCCGGGAATGGAGTACAATATGCTAGGTTGGCTCACCTTGACGTACTGGCCGGGCTTGGTGAAGTTCTTGGTGCGCGTGACGTGCTGCAGCATGTGCATGTAGTGCGGCACGCCGTCCTCCCAGCCGTGCTGGTGGCCCAGCGAGTCCAGGAAGTACAGGTTGGAGGCGTGGTAGGAGGAGCGCGGCGGCTTGCCGGGCGCGGGCTGGGCCAGCGGCTGCACGCGCCGCATGAGCGCGGCCCAGTCCGCGTCCTCCAGCGGCACGATCACCTCGTCGATGTCCAGCAGCGCCAGCCAGCGGTACTCGTACATGTGCCGGTACAGGCAGTCGTTGTACGGGATCAGCTCCATCTGCCGCTTGTGGTTCAGCTTCTTCTTGAGGTACATGTGCTGCAGGCCCGGCAGGTTGGGCTGGCCGCCCGGCAGCGTCACGGGCGTCACTGTGACTGCGCCCTGCTCCACGTAGTAGTCCAACACCTTGGTGATGTTGGGGTGCACTTGCAGCTCATAGAAGAAAATCTTGTCGGCGCCCAGCAGGCGCACTAGCTCGATCCACTCCACCAGCCGCACGGACAGGTCTTCGTAGAGGAAGTCCAGGCCCTTCACGCACACGGCGAAGTCTTTGCGCGTGGCGGGCGGCGCGGGGCGAGCGTAGTGCACGCGCAGGTTGTTGGTGGCGCGGTCGCACGCGCCCTCCACTAGCGACACGGACGCGGGCACGAGCGTGCGCACTTCGGCCGGCAGCACGCACGCCAGCAGATACGGCTGCAGCACGTGGTTGCGGTAGTTGCCCCACTTGTTGTTCCACACGTACTTGTACTCCAGCACGCGGACCACCACGGGCGCCTGCCGCTCCTCGAACCACAGCTGGCAGTGAGTGGCCAGACGCGGCTGGATGCGGTCGTGCACGGCCAAGATGCGCACGGCGGGCCCGATGAGCGACGTGTTGCGCGCGTCCAGGTAAGCGCCGAACATGTGGAACACGCCCTCTGACGAGCGTAACGTCTGCCAGTACGTGTTGTGGAACTCCAAGTCGTAGATGGACGGGAAGGGCGCGCAGTCTTTCTTCTTGAGGAACTTGTTCTGGTCGTTGCGGTGCTTGTGCCAGTAGGACAGAGGCAGCGAGGGCAGGCGCCGCTCGGCGTCGGCGCGCAGCTCGTCCTCGGTGAGCACGCGCGTGTCTGTGTGCGGCAGCGCCGTGGCCGGCGGCGCGGGCGTGGAGGCGGCCGGCTCCGACTGCAGCAGCAGGCGCGCGGGCGGGGCGGGCGGCGCGCGGCGCGGCGGCGGCGCCAGGCGGGGCAGCGCCAGCGCGGCCAGCGCGCCCCAGCACAGCAGCGCCGCCAGCCAGCGCAGGCGCGTGCGCGACCCGCCGCCCCAGCGCACGCACCACCCGCGCATCACCTGCAACCACGGAATACACATTTAGCTACTGCACACTACCAACTACTGACGACCTCACTCTCGCGACACTCGCCTGCAGGGCCGCGCGGCGCCCGCGCCGCCTGCATGCCGCTCTTGCTCAGGCAGACTACACTAATAATTTATTGCTTGAACTATTCATCATGATACTAAGCAAATAATCCCCATTTACACGAATACTTCCCCTACAATATTCCTAAAATTATAATTGATCCCTGCTTAATTAAAAATACATTTAATTTTATGATAATGAGGAAACATGACCATGACACAGAGTTTATGTTTATAATCACTTGCCATGACACATGACATGCGTGTCATTGTGGACATAAACAAGGCAAAGCCATAGAGTGCAATAACTATGTTAATATGCGTCGAAGGAGTTCGTGCTATTGAAGGGTCACCGTGGATTTTAGTCAGTACAAGTCTAACAGTCCCTCGGTCCCATCCGCCCTGGGTGGGGTCACTCATTTGATGGTCTTACCAATGTCTTACCACACTAAAAAAGCAGACAGCAGTCGCCTCAGGGACGCTGACATGAACATTGCCAGAAAATCACCAAACTTTACATCTTTGCTAACTTATGGCTGCTACCTGCTACACACGTTACGAAAATCGTTACAATAATTGGACGATATTTATCCTTTTAATGATTTAATAGTCTTGACTTGAGTACATCGCTTTCACATTTATTTATTTTTTAAATTGTTATTTCACAACATTGTTAAACATTTTTGAAAAAGAGTAAGTATGGAGTTTCTTGCCCATTCTTCTCCATGCAACCTACCTTAGCGAATGGGTGTAGAATCAATCCCATCCCATCCCTTTCCTTAATTTAAAATTCGACGTTTAAAAGTGCCTCACTGATGGCCTATTTAAAATAAATGATTTGACTTTGACTTTGACTTTGACGATAAAGTTAAACTGCACAGTTTTGTAGACACACCCAATGATATTATAAGTAAAAAAGGTGTAGATACGTCATACGCGCTCAATAACGTAAACGCTCAAATGAGGCTGATCCACACATCTTGATCTCAGTGCGACGTTGCCAGCTGCACTTCACGTACCACAGACTGAAATAAAAGTAAAAGTGACTCAAAACTACCAAAAATGCCGTCGTGTGTGATGAGATATTGTACAAATTAAACATGCAAGACTTCTAAAAGTCAAGGAATCACATGACATTCGTAAATATACTATATTTTCACAAATAAAACATTACGTTTCTATAAATATGGCGTCGTAAAAGAAAGAGTGCGAGCACGGGTGCGAGTGAGAGGAGACGCTGACGTGCGGGGGGATTGATGACGCGTGGCGCTGTTTGTTTATCTAGCTGTCACTTTTTTTCTTATTGCGTTGTATCAAGCTATCCTTTTTACTTGTAGTGAAATGTAATGTGTGAATAAAAAAGTGTGTATCTGTGATGCCGCTCGGCGCGGCACAGTTTTTTACGTCGTTTTGTACGCGTATAACATATCTATGACTTTATAATATCATTGGACACACCACAAAATTCTGACTTCTGAAAATCAGAACTTTTTGAAGGTCTACATAAGACAGTCCCCCAAAGCGCCCCCCCTTCGACACTTCCTAGTGTTTTGGCACACGTTATAAAATTCTCATACAGGCAGTCAGATCAGAGACTCAGATCAAAGAATACAGGCATGTAGATAATCGTTGCAGTTTGAACTGTACCTACCGTCCAGTCGTAACAATTTTCGTAACGTGTGTAGCAGCCATTAGATTGAAGAATGTCCAGATTTCTAGTAGGCAATTGAGAATTGAAGCCAAAAACAACTCCGTCGGGTCAATCTCCGAGAGGCTCAAAATTAATGTCCTCGGCAATTTCTCGAGAACATGTCTATATATATTTTTTTTTAAGTGCTAGTCTTAAAAGCTAAATAATCAACAAAAATGGCGCTTTAAATCATCATCGTAAAAAGCCAATAAAAAAAAAGATATTAAAAAAAAACTACACAAAATTGCCATTTTTTCATGTGTCGCCACGGCACACGCGGGCTATATTTTGATGATAAAAAAAAATGTTGACTTTATTTAGCTATTTTATGTTGATGGCCGTAATTATACATAATCAATCTACATATTCTTGAAAACATGGGCAATACTCGCTAAGTAAATAAAGAGAAAACTCAGGGTCAAAAAATGTGCGTCATTGTCCTGCGCTATGTTTGTTTTCAATATTAAGTAGATTAAGAGACAGGAGGGAGGGAAACTGGTGGCTGTGAGAACAGACCTCCCCGCACCACAGCCGGGTGACAAGCTTTGCTGAAGATACAGGCGCTCGTTTTTACCCGACTGCGCGACGCAAAGGAGGGTAATGTGTTTATCAGTCTATGTATGTATGTATGTATGTAAGTATGTATGTATGTATGTATGTATGTTTGTTTCTATGTGGCGTTCTAGAGACCAAATGCGTAGGCCGATTTTGATAATTTTTACGTCAATCGATTCGTCTTAATCTCGCGAGTGTCACTAAAGACATGACAGTAATCAAAATTCACCACAGCGACTACCAGACGCCATATTGTCAAAATGAAAAAAAAAATGTCGATGAACTATGTCATGTGGGGTATCGTTGAATAGGTATTTTAAAATCATCATTAGGTTCCCTTTATCATTTTTCATTTTAAATAATAGTTTAGGATATATAACGATTTAAAGTTGTTTAGCAAAACAATAATTCTCTGAATAGTAACTAAAAAGTGTGAAATAAAAAAAAAATATTTAACGAAAAACAAAAAACCCGACTGCGTTAAAAAAAACTAAAAAGAAAGAAACAAGTCCAGTAGTTAAGAATTCACTCATTCACACTCACAGTCGGGGCCCGTTGGGAAGATTTGATTGGTATAATTTGAATGGGCCCCGACTGTGAGTGTGAATGAGTGAATTCTTAACTACTGGACTTGTTTCTTTCTTTTTAGTTTTTTTTAACGCAGTCGGGTTTTTTGTTTTTCGTTAAATATTTTTAGCAGATATGACTTTGAAATTCGTTCTCCTCAAAATGTTCACTTCAAACGTCATTTACATTTTCATTTATTAATCCGTCAAATATTTTTTTTTATATATTCATTTAGCAAAAAAGTATGAAGGTTTTGTGTACTTACACAAATATGAAACGTTTTTTGAAATAGCATGTGCGCAAAACATGTTTAACCGAGTTTTTTCCGATTTATCATTTTTCTCAACATCATTGTCCTGGATTTGTACTGCCAGGATAATGACGCACATTGAGAAGAATGACATTATGGACATAAGCTAATGACTCACGTTGAGAAGAATGACGTTTTTATTTTCTTTATTAATTTTAACACTTATTTTGGACATTAATATTACCTTTAAATTATAATTTAATTATTTTGGTGGTTTTTCTTTGCTCCCGCAATGAGACCCTCAGAGAAAAAGAGGTTCAGATCCCCTGTTAAGAAGTTACAAATTATGTATCCTTTAGTACTTTGCTAAGATGATAACTTTATGAATAGCTGCTTGTTTCTGTATTATATATACGTATGTGTATGTCTGCATCTAATTTATCACAATATCTATGTATGCTTTTGGCTACTAAGTATTCCTGTTGCTCCTATTACTACCGGTATGACTGTAGGTGTTTTCCATAATCGTGTTATTTTTGTTTTCAATTTGTCTAACTCTTTAGGAATTATGTGATAATCTGATGGTATTGTTAGGTGTATTTATCTAAATACTGTATTAACTAAACTAATAAGAATTAAAATAACCTGTTTTAAGCTTTCACGGTTTGTCTCTAAATTTAAAATGTCACTTATGGGATATCTTCCGTGATTATATGTTTGTTTTAGTTCACGATATTTAGACACTGTTCCAAGCGCCATGATTGCGGGTTTAAATCAAAATCTGTCTACCCTCTTTCTTTGAAAAAAGAGGGTAGACAGATTTGTCTGCTCCTAACAATTTATTGTCATCCACCCGCAATCTCCAGTTAACCCGCGATCATGGCGCTTGCAACAGCGTCGAAATATCGGGAGCTCAAACAAACATATAATCACGGAAGATATATCGTAAGTGACATTTTAAAATAAACTAACAAAGAGCATCAAAAAATTTATCTACATCACTGTCAACGGGATAAGTGCCCAGAACGCTGGCAGCATTGCCTTCATTGCGACGTTGGATGGCAATGCTAATTCTTTGACCAAGAAATAGGCCAGCCCTCTGGTCACACGCGAAGAATCGACTATACGTTTTGCAAGTTCTTTAAAAACTCTAAACGGCTCAAATACATAGCTGCCAGTCAAGCCATTGTATTTATGCTGTTTGAGGTTTTCAGCACTTGCAGCAGCCGCACCAGCATAGCACGCCGTACCAAAACGAAGGGATGGCGCAAGGGTTTCGACACATGTTGCCCAGCTTCCATAGCATTATAGTCATACCATTTAGTCTCTTCCTATGGTCGCGTGCCAAGCCAGTGGGATTTAAAACGGCTGGCATCTTGGCGATGACAAGAGCACGACGTATAATGTCATTTAAGCTGGCGTGCCGTGCTAACCGACCCGCACTCTTGCTGCCCGATACAGTCGACTGCTTCGCCACATTGACAGCGATGTGGAGCCCCATAAGCAGCGCCAAACGCAGGCATGTAGCGATCCGGAGTAGTGTCACTCAGCATGGTACCTATGTTGAATGACGATAGTGCCTGAAGCCATAGACCCGATTCCCATTCGCCCACAGCCAGCAGGCCAGCACGCTCTACAGAATTGGCTGACGTATTAACAAGATTGTACCGTACCAACCTAGAGAGCGGCTCATCCCACTGCCTCTGGAAAGACGGGTTCACGGGCCCATCTGAATCCGGGCAAATAATTTTCCAGGCGTTCAAGCAAGACACTTAAAATCAGCCAGAGAAAGATTTAAAATCTTTCTAATTAATGTTTCAGTGCTGTGGACAGGGGACAGGATAAAACTCACACTAAAAATTTTTCGGAAATGTCTATTAAATAATTCGGATACATAAATTATATCAGGACTATTTTGTGCTACTGTGATGTCTGTCTAGACTGAAATGTCTCACATTAATTCTGCAGACTCATTTTTTATTTATTTGTGGTTAATGTTTCTTAAATGCCTGCTAGTTTTTCACACCCAGAGATGATGTGTTGTGTGGTCTCATCTTTCGTTAGACATAACCTGCTCTCTCGAACTGCTTATAGTGGCAAATATTGAAAACTAACAAAAATGATACCGGTTGCTTTTTTAGCCAATTAAAAAGATATTATATATCTATGTTTACTTTTTCTAGTACTGCTTTATAATATGGCCCATATTACAAACGAGTAGAGTAGAACCGGTACCGCGAAAGTATTGATAGCTTTTACCTGATTCCTAGCATTTAATTGTGTGTTCGCTATTGATTTTATCCTGCCAAAGTATTCTTTCTTTAGTTGGTCTCTTATTCTGTTATGACCTATTTTGCCCGCCTCATTTATATCTATGTAAATATTTGTACGTCTTGTCTTTTTTCTAATGTTCCAATTTTTAAATTTTTGCTCTTCGCTAACTCTACCGGTTGTCACATAACTGAAGAACATTGCACTTTCTTAATCCAAACTGCATTCCTGTCTCTAGTAAATATTTCTTTTCTATCGAGTTAAATCTTTAAACGACTTTTATTATTTGCATAAACTTTAAATCGACCTTATATAGGAAGTGGTTCACTGTTACGGTTACGGTTGAAATTGTGTTTATTTCTAATCAAAACAGAAGTGGTGATAATGAATCTCCTTGGAATATTCCTCCGTGTATAACTATGGGATCAGTGGTTACACTAGCGTCTACAAGCCTTCATGATAACATTCCATGTAGGCATGACAGGACCATCTCTAGAAAGCCCATGACAGCACCCGGGCACTTGTATAACCTCAACACCTGAAGAAGCCATTCGTGTCAGATGCTATCAAAGGCCTTCACAAAGTCTACTCATCCCATACTTAAGTTTTTCTGACACTGATGTGCGTGTTCTAGTATTGCTTTGTTAATCATGAGATGATCTTTACAGACCCTGGCGCGTCGCCTGCATCCTATCTGTTCTGGATAAATAATGTCGTCAATTACAGTGTGTGTACAGTTCGTTAGGTAGCATGGAAGTAAACAGTTTATACATTGTCGGCAAACATGCAATGGGGCGCCAGTTTTGTGGTCCATGAGTGTTTTCATTTTTGGGAATCAAAATGATTTGTCCTGTCGTAAACCAATTTTTTACTGGGACTGTTTTTTGCTTGTTAGACTTTGTTAGATTTTGAAAACCGTGAGATTATAGTTTTGTTATAGTCGTAGTTGTTATAATTGCCGCATGATCTTAAAAACCGTTAGTTTACCAATAGTTTTTAAGATCATACGGCGGAATCTTTTAATATTTTGAAATTAAAATTTTGATAGATACTTATAATTTACATAATCTATCTAACCTGATACTTTTAACCAAATAAAAATATAATTTAGATACTTAATTATCTTCATTGTTTATAAGTACAAAACTAAATTCATAAGCATTGTCATTGTCCTCAACATATCGTCATTTTCCTAGGCTTGAAAATCATTTTTCTCACATGACATCATTATCCTCAATAACAGTTTAAAAAAAAAATTGATTATCTCTTTAAATTCTTGTTTATCTGCTGTGACACTAATATGCAGGGCCGGATTAACCATCTCGGGGCCCCTAGGCACAGCTCGTTTCGGGCCCTCCCTTTTTCATACCACCACAACGCAATTTCTCAATAATAGACCCATAAACCATTTTGCCCTGGTAATAATACCCACACTTGAGTTGCTGTTTTCAAATTAATATTATTTGTCATTTAAAAATTAAACTATACATGTTAATAAATTAATAAAAGTGTCATGCACAAAAAAAAATAGTTAGATAGATTAATTTCAATACAATGAAAAAATTCAGACATTCATCGTCACTCTTATAGTGTCAATAATGAGGGCTTTTACCACAGTATAGAAATCATACAGTAGGACGACGCCTTTGATCTCGGGTAAAATGCCGACATCGTCTAGACAGTTATGCATCGGCCAGGGTTGTCACAAGTAAAGAATATTTATGAAATTATTTATTTATTGCAGATCAACATGGATGGCAGAATTATAATGAAAACAATATTAAACACTTATATAATAATGAAAACAAGTTTTAACCCCCTCTTTACTGCATGTATTATTAAGAAGTTGAATGAAAATAAAAAATGCAAATAAGACGTATACTAAGAGATTTAAAAATTGAACTGATGCATTTGATAAATAGTTACTATGTGACACTGACGACGTGGACTGCGATTTTTTTTTTATTTTAACTTCCAAATAAATAAATATCATAAATACAATACAAATTAATAAATAATAAGTATATTCTAACCGAAAGGGTACTTACATACATGTGAAAAAAAAATTACTACAGACTACCAAAATGAACAACTTTTACTATAGGACCAACTCGAGACAGATTTAAGTTATTTAGATGGCATTTCGTAACCAGCACCCCAATTTATCACGGAATTGGCGTAATACATTTAAATTGACGCCCGCCATCTTCGATTTCAAAAAGAATGACTTTTTCGTAACAAGCACCCCAATTAACCTCGAAATTGACACCCATATCAAATTATAAGAAAATGACCTCCGCCATCTTGGATTTCAAAAAGGATGGCTTTTTCGTTACAAGCACCCCAATTAACCTCGAAATTGACACCCATATCAAATTCTAAGAAAAAAACGGCGTCCGCCATCTTGGATTTCAAAAAGAATGGCTTTTTCGTTACAAGCACCCCAATTAACCTCGAAATTGACACCCATATCAAATTCTAAGAAAAAAACGGCGTCCGCCATCTTGGATTTCAAAAAGAATGGCTTTTTCGTAACAAGCACCCCAATTAACCTCGAAATTGACACCCATATCAAATTATAAGAAAATGACCTCCGCCATCTTGGATTTCAAAAAGGATGGCTTTTTCGTTACAAGCACCCCAATTAACCTCGAAATTGACACCCATATCAAATTCTAAGAAAAAAAACGGCGTCCGCCATCTTGGATTTCAAAAAGAATGGCTTTTTCGTTACAAGCACCCCAATTAACCTCGAAATTGACACCCATATCAAATTCTAAGGAAAAAATGACGTCCGCCATCTTGGATTACAAAAAGAATGGCTTTTTCGTAACAAGCACCCCAAATAACCTCGAAATTGACACACATATCAAATTATAAGAAAATGACCTCCGCCATCTTGGATTTCAAAAAGGATGGCTTTTTTGTAACAAGGACCCCTAATAAACTCAAAATTGATACCCGTACTTGGTAAATTAAAATACGTGCGCCATCTCGAAATTCACCCTTGGTAATTAATAAAAAAAGTCCACCATCTTGTCATGGGACATACAAATTATAACACAGTCATATAAATATAATATTAGTAGAATTTCCAAACAGATGCCCTGTGCAATAACCTATTAAAAAAAAGGCGTGCGCGGGTCGGCCATTTTAAATGAACAAATAAAAATAAATACGCACGTCACACGCGATAGCCCTGGATGATAGAGCCCAACATAGTAACATCGTTTTGTTCCCAAGTTGGGCTCGGCTTACCCGCGTCTCACCTCTCACACCCCGCACGATTGCCCTGTCTAGACGTCTTCGTCGGACGACTGTAGGATTATTAGACTGTGCTTTTACCTTATAATGTGATAAAAAGTTTCACTTTTACCGTGGTTTCTTAAAACCACACAATCCCCTTTTTTCATTTTTTAATCGTGAGTGATGGGCCCCTTGTCATAGTGGGCCCCTAGGCACTGGCCTAAAGTGCCTTATGGATAATACGGCACTGCTAATATGAAACTTGTTAACTGAACATGCCCGTTATTACCGCTAAAAAAAATGAGCGATGCACGCAGGTTTTCAAGAATCCACAAAATTCAAACAAAAATAATCCGTTCCAGGAGATTTACCCCGTCGTCGTTCAAGTGTGCGCGTGGCTCTCACACACACATTTATAAAAAGTGGCTTCATCTAAAAACGTTACGTCTTATTTCGATCATGGAATCGGGATATTTTATCTAGGTTTGCTAAACTAAATTAAGCTGGGCGGGTACCCTTTTCACTTGTATGCAAGGAAATTACAATTTCCTATCAAAACAAGTTTATGAAATCTGATCGAAACCAGTCCAATTAGAATTTTTTCCTAGTTCGCTTGTCTGATCCATAGCGGGGACGGTCATCATCATCCTCAGGGTTAATCCCGGTTGCTTCCTTGGCTTCCACCTCGGTGCCCGGGGTCCGCCTTCCTACCTAACCGCCTCCACTTCGCAAGGTCTTGGGCATCAACCGCCTTCAAAAAAAAACACAAAAAAATGTAAAATTATTTAGAAAATAACTTTTCTTTCGGAAGTCGGTGGCTAAAAAGACAACGAAAAAAAGAAAAAAACAAATGCACAAGTCGGTGCATTGCCGAAAGAAAAGTTATTTTCTAAAATAGATTATTTTACACTTTTTGTGGTCTTTTCTGAAGGCGGTTACATTTTTTTTTATTACTCCTATAAAAGGGGTTTAATCGATAGTTGGGGAGCCCAGGAAGGGATTTTTGCTGTGACTCCGGCGCGTCAAGGGAGAATCATTGCACCCTTTGTTTAATGTACCTGTACCAAGTATCAACCCATCCTGGTGGGGTTTGTTCGGGAGAACCCGTCAGATTAGTAAAAAAAAACGATCCAAAGAAATACTCGAGCGCGTCAGATTAAGAAAATATAGATTTAATTACGTTCAGAAGAGTGTATATCTCAATAATCTGGCAATTTGAGCGTGGTGTTAGGAAATGAGCGAGTCCTGGAGTTGTAAAACAAAAACGTAACGCCTGCTCGTTTTTTATAGCAATCAACGTTCCGTCTAATTAATTTTAATTATTTATAAGGCGTTTTCGTTTTTGGGTTTTCAACCGCTTGTTAGGGACAGCCCCCTTGATTTAAAGTGATTGCGACGATGTAGCCCGCGAAATTAATTTTTTCTTACGTTTTTTGCAATTTGCAGGCCAGTGACATGGTGTAACGTGATCAAAATATGAATTGCAGTAATAACAAGTACCTATACTTTTAAATTTAAAAACCGGCCAAGTGCATGTCGGGCCATGCACAGTGTAGGGTTCCGTAGTTGCCCATCAAAATACTTATGTGAACTAACTAAACTGATTCGCTGAATTTAATTTTAAAAAGAAGGATTTTCAAAATCGGTCCAGGAGTCTTTGAGAAATCGGGGAAAATACATAAGAAAAAAGATTACAACGAATTTAGAACCTCCTCCTTTTTTTGAATTTAGTTAAAAATAGCTGACGATAAAAACCTACCTATCCCCAAAAAACATACCTATAAAAGCTGTAAAAATAAAGTTGACAAACTTACATTTGCAGTTGTCTCCGATACATTTTGTTTAAGAAAATATGATATCAAGTACATTTTATAAGTTGGTCGACTATTACTCGTAAAGTTGTAAAGCCTACTTAGTCATGATAATTTTCTTTTAAACTTCGGTATATGTACTACTATTGTGAATTTTTTCACACCCCCAAACATAACCGTTTAGCTGGTAGAGGGGGGGGACACTCGAATCGAGCAAAATTTAGCACTTTAAAGCTTAATATTTCACAAACGAATTTTTTTATCAAAAAATTGTTAATGGAAACTATCATTCTTTTTTAAAGACCTATTTAATGATACCCCACACTAAGGGGTACGCGAGAAAAAAAAAATCCTCACTTTACGTGTAAGTACTGGAGGTACCCTAAAAAAAAATATTTTACGAGATTTTATTTTACCACTTTTTCGGCACAACAAATCCGTATATTTACACCAAATTACACCTCTCTAGTACTGTGCGTCTCTGAGCTAAACTGCGGACAGACGGACGGACGGACGGACGGACGGACGGACATGGCGAAACTATAAGGGTTCCTTGTTGACTACGGAACCCTAAAAATTATCGAAAAATTAGCTCCATCAGCTCTCACAATAGAAAAGGTACCTACATGATGTTAAAATCTCCGAAATCTAACTATGATATCCGATATCCTACCATACTTTAGATAAACGAGAGGAACACATTGGCATCCATTTGTATAAAATAATATTTTCATAATCCTTTCGCTGGCTTGGATGAGATGAGATGGAGTCGAACTGAATCCGAATGATCTCAAAAGGACGGACAGGTACGCCCAGGAGAACATTTTGCCTAAGGGTCAAGTCACACCGAGACGCGACGCTGCGCGCACATTTCAATAGAGCGATTCAAATTCTAACTTTATTTACAACACGAAAAGATACACATTTTGCAGTGTCGTTGGGTCACGTCGTCACGTCAAATTTTTTCCTTGTGTTAATTTGAAAATTTCAAAGTTCTAGTTTACTTTACGCCAGAATAACTGAAAACTCATGCTATGGCCTCTGAGGTGACTGAGTTGCTTTGGCCCGGAACTGACAGCTGGCGACTAAATAACTGAGAGCCATTTTCGTTGTTTGGTTGGGCATGTCATTACGATAAAAGGCAATGTATCCGCCATAATTATAAATATTCATACATTTTGCTTCCCCGGCAATCGTGCAGTGCAGTTATGGGTTAGTTGATGTGCAAGTGGAACAATGCAAGTGATCTAGTGGTTTAGCTAGTCACATTTGCGAGGTGTGGAGGGCGGGGTCATCGTCCGCGTGCGCATGCGCCGCGGCCGCGCAGCTCGAGCGCAGGGCCCGGGACCGGTCGCCTAGCCCCACACCCCGACACCCGCGCCCCCACAGTTTTTGCAAGTATCAAGCGAACGCTCGCCTTTTTCATCAGGCGCACTGATCCCTTCGACAACACTTCAGAAGTTCAGAAGCCATAATAACTTCTGAACGTCTGAAGTCTGAGAATTGAGTAAGTAGGTACCTACAGCTTATAGGTACGACGTGTAACACCAAATGCGAAAAACCTCCGTATGTCTAATATGTATTATGATACCTAATATAAACACTGCCCCAGCTGCCGCACAGCTCTCCTGCCTATGAGACGGAACGCACTGTTGACATACCGGCTTTTGAATGCACTCATTGTAATGTCACTTTGACCATTTTGACGGTTTATGCGGGCAAATAAAAAAAAGAATGATAGAGTTCGCGTAGCACACAGCAAGTGTTGCGGTATGCTCACAAGATGGCGCCGTGTGCGATCTAGGAACCGCTGCACACTTTGTCTAATAGAAAGTAGGTAGTGCAGTCGGTAGTGAGCCGCACGAGCCGCTCGGCCAGCGAGAGCCAGTGGGCGCACACCCCCCGGCGCGTCGCGGCGGGTAAGATGTGATGAAATGGTGCTGGTACAACTAATAATTAAGTACCTACCTCAAATCTATTAGGTATATTAATGTATACACTATCACTAATATTTCGAGCGCAGTATTGAGACAGTATCGATGTAAATCATGAGGTGCCGCACATGGCTTACGAGCAGTGGGTGCAGCAGAGAGTGCGGCACTCGGCAGTGGGCGGTGCGGGAGCGGCCGCTGGCGGAGCGTGACGCACCCGACGCCGCGCGGACCCCGTGGCGCGGTGCAAGGACGCGGGCGACCGCTCATCCGTGTAATCGATGTAACAAACGCTAGCTACTACATTTCCATTTCCGTCATTTCCTACATTTACTTTTTTTACTACATCTATTACTACGCTAAAAAAAAGGTAAGTATTAAATTCCCGCAGCCGCGCCATCGCCTCTTCAACACCCGCCGGCGCTGGTGACGGGCGCTCTTGGGAAGGACAAACGGCTGTGTCGGAACTGTCGGATCGCAGCTATCACTGCTTCAATGCTCGAAGGATACATTACGGCAGACACTAGCCGAGTGAGCTGCATGAGACAGGTCCCCCTCCGAGTCTAGTTCGCTTCAAACTCCCGCCCATGCTACAGAAATGCACCTAAGTTCACCAGATACCGTGCACCGACTGTTTTCGAACCCTCATAAAAAGATCTAGATGCAGTGGTAGATTTGATCGTATTCGTTGTTCCTCATAGGATCATCACCTCTAAGCGGTCATGAAAAAGGGGAATCTTACAGATGCAACGGGCAAGTCATTTACCCAAGCCTGCCCTGAACGTAGTCTGGGGCAAAACAGAAGTGTTGCGCAAGTGCGCGAATAGAACACCAGAATATAGTTTTAGCCAGTTAAGCAAAAACCAAAACCAATATCACTTGCAATACAATACCATAACTTTCTTCTCACAGCGATTTGAAATAAACCGACATAATAACGATTGTTGTACATTTAGAGAGCTATCTAATGACATGACATACATTTGGTTGTTATTGGGCTCTAGACCAGCTTCCATACATTTCTGCCGATTGTCCAAGTAAGTTATATCGTACCAAAACAAAAAATGCTAAGTCTCTCGATGCAGTCTTTCCATCGTAAAAAGTTTTGAGATCTCATAGAAGCCAAGTCCTATTCAAATTATTTTGTAGTTATAAATCAACGGATAGTAATTTATAACAGTAGTTTTCTTTATATAATAATTATACTGACTTGGCAATGAGCACAAATTAAAAGCTGCTTGCGGCCTGGAATTATGTGCAAATGTTACTGACGAGACCTGTGATCAGATTATTTGTTATGTGTGAATCATGATGGTCACTACCGACCCAGAATCCTAAGCGTCGCTTCGGGATTCAATACGCCCGTGACGTAAGTCACTGCTTTATTCCCTTGGTGCGTAATCTACTATTGTTTGAGGTTCCAAATTCAAATCACATTATTCCCACGGGAATAATAAAATTCAGTAATATTATTGCCCGGCTCGAGCGGGGGCAACAATGCCTTGCTGTACGGCCGGTTTGCATGACATATAATAATTGGTCATTTACGAGCAGGTGGTGTGAAAACATAAATAATTATTGTTTTATCAAAATTGATTTTTAAATTATTGTTGGATAACCATTTGATTATTGCATTTTATCGATTAATTAATTTCACTTTCATAACTATGTTTTTTGTTATTCCCACGTTTTTAATGGTGACAGTAGACAGCAAAAAGTGATATTGGGTAAAAATAATGTTAGTCTAGGCATAGAATAATATGTATAATAGTACTACGCGTCTAGGTAAATTATTTATTTAAATTATAAATCATAAGAATATTTGGAAGCCCTCCCTCATCCCACCTGATGACAGAGCTGAATGTACTCTGAGAGGCCCTTCGTCATTTCTTCTTAAGCGCTGGAATAGATTCTCATACACTAACCTAGTGCTTCGCACTTAGCGAATATCAGTAATTATTGTCAGTGCGTGACGCTTCGATCTCTATCAATACAATGTCAATCTTATTGACATTGTAGTTGGTAACACTAGCCTTGTCAGTAACGAATTAATGATAAATCGATCTCAATCCCAGCATTTTTATTGCCAAGACAAGACACATCACATCGTTAGTTGGCCCCTAATTGGGCATGGCTTGAAGGCCACCCGGCCCGATCCAGTTTTCCGTTCTCATTGATTCCCAGGCAAGAAATAAAGGCTGGACTCGTTCTTGCACATCCATACGTGTCAAACCTACAACCAAGTACAAAGCAAGTACTGCGGTTCTCAAAAGGCTCGGTCACGCAGATTAGCTTACTTAGTATAACTACTGGTGATGTTTTGGAATGAAGGCGCATCGCGCTCCGATTAGCTCGGAATGTCTCGGAGGAGTGCAACTGCAACGCGGAGGTTGTGCCGGTATGCTCGGCGTCGCTCGGCTATGCTCGGCGATGCTCGGGACGGAGTACCAACCGGTACAGTTAGCGGCACAGATACACCGCGGTCACGGACGCGCACCACTCTCCTACTAACTGTATTAGATAAAAAGAGATGTGGGCAATAGTGGGCATGACCAAGAGGCATTACGTCACACGTGAATAAGGTCCACACTGCTATGGGAAGTCAAAAATTCGTATACGAAGCACGCAAACTCGGCGAACTAGCGATAGCGTCATTTAGACTGCTAATAAATTAGACTGGACTTATGTTAAGTTAGAGACGGAGAGTTCTGATGTCAATTTGTTTATCCCATTTTAAATAATTATATTAACCGCTGTTTGTTTCGGTAACATAAAGACATGAACACGACGCGGCGACGTGAGCGTGCTATAAGGACCTGGCATGAGTGGCCAGTTATCGAGAAACTGTTTGAAGGAGATTTTTTATGTTTTTTAACAAAAGTCAAACCTACACACTCAATCTTTTTAGCCATTTCATTATCGTAGGTACTTTGTGGAAGCTAATTGCATAAGCCATTCATGTAGATTTGAAAAAAACTACGCCCCAAAATGCTACCCTGTGGAACGCTGAGGGAGATAACTTCTTAATCATCGTCACTGAGGTAAGTTTTTGATTTTAACACTTGAGTGCTGTTTTTCAAACAATCTTTAAATATTTTAAGGCATTTTCTCGCACGCCAAGCAATCCCAGCTAAGAGACCAGCAAAAAGTGTGTCAAAGGCCATGGACAAGTCCAGGTACGCCTAGGCCTTTGGTATTTCGGATCGTTACAGCCCTAGTCACGCCGCAGACGCAGAATCCCCCCTCCTTTCCTCCGTCGCGTGCCGCACACACCGCTGACTCACACAACCTTCTAACCGGAAATAAGTTTGAGCAGTGCTTACGGCTCAATGGTTCAACATTTGAAATGGTTAATTTGAATGCAAGCAGCGCGCGGACGCAGACTATGGGACACAAACTAATTTGGTGAACACACGTTCTGTCTGATCAATTTATTCCTGTAAGATTGGTGACGTTTCCGCTTGTGAGATGGCAACTGGACGACACTAGTTCGAGTACAATTTTATCGTGCTGTTGTACTGTTTCTATTAGTTACTTAATAAATATATTGAAAGGTCGTGCGTTCGATCTGCAACAACTTTGGAACAATGTCTCAATGGTAACTGCGCGCAGCCAGCTGGCTGCCATGCAAACAGGCTTGTTGTACTGGCTGCCGCAGCTGGGAATTCGTGGCTACCTGGTGCACGGGCTCCCATGGGACGTGCAAATATTCTGCCTACCTTGTATGCGGCAGCAAAAAACGCTGTAAATACTGGAAAATAGTGAAAACTCGTGCTAAGGGTACTGTACCCTCAGCACGAGTTTTCACTCTTTTACTTTACAGCGTCTTTCCAGTATTTACAGCGTTTCTTGTATGAAAAAATTGAACAGCGCCTCTGGTGTGCGAAGAAAGAACCAATTTTTTCCTTGAAAATTTACAATTTGAAATTGCCAAAGTTCTCGTTTACTTTACATCTCAAATACCGAAAACTCGTACTAAGGGTACCTACTGGTCACAACAATTATTACAAAAATCATAGTTGCACGTGTATCAGCCCCGCCAGCCGCCCGGCCCCGAACTCACAACATTCAGCAATTCCGGCACACGGACACGCACGTTTTCGGAACTTTATGTATCCCTTTCATTCGCATGAAATGACTGTCATAGAATGAAAGTAAAATGAACCTCGACTCGATACTACTACGTAAGTCGTAAGTGATCTGCCTGTAACAACCTGAACGAAGCGCATTAACCACAACGACTCATTAATTAGTTTGATAAGGTCGCACTCGTGGTCGGAGTCGCAGTGCGCGAGAGCAGCGTGCAGTGCGTGCACTTTAGCGATATTTATGTGCGTTGATAATGTGAGGAGCGGCGGCGGCGGCTGCCACAGGATCTGGCGATACGATCTAATCGCATTTATGTGATCTCTGTTAAGGCATGTAAGCCCACAGAGCGCGATCTGTTCCAGTGGTACGAACTGAACCCATGCGATCTCTGTAACCTATGCCTATATTATGTACCTACGTTCTCACTGCCGGCGTCAGATCGCATCGAGTTCTGCCTTTACCAACAGAACGCGATTCTTTCTGGCGTAAAGTCCTTAGTGCTACAAGTGGTATTCCTAAACATTTTTTTTAATTTCTTCCATGTTTAGTAGGTTCTTGCCCAAGTGTGCAGCACGCACAGTTCAGGTGGACGGAATTAGCGCGCGGCACGCGGAACAGAGCGCATCGTAGTCCGCACCGGGCGCAAGGTAGACTCGCTGAGTGGCACACGATACGAAGAATGCAGACGCAGCTGCAAGAATACTCGTAATGGTCTCGATGATCATAATGATGAGAAGATATCTACCTAAGATCCCCAAAGCTTATTGAAATAAAATTTTACGACTCCGTCTTGACCAGAATCCAAGTCTGGTACGGTCGAAGAATCAATTCTTACGTACCTACGTAGGATTTGTCTCATATTTTAGCCGTGTTTTGCTGACACACATTTCCCGCAGATGTCATGGTGGGACTAACAAAAATGTGTAAATTATCATAACCCTGCTAGAAGACACCGACCCTGACGAGGGACGTGCCGATGTTTGTTTGAAGGATCTACACAAGCTTCTTCTCGAGGCTTTCAACCACGTCGATGAGTTGAAAGACATCGATTATTTCTGAAGGCAAGTCTTGTGGATGAGCAGGAGACATTGAATGCATCTCAAAATTCAGAACTTGCCGAATTGCGCAATGAACCTATAGAGTTGCGTAAAACGTTAGCGATAACTGGCTCATCAACTTCATCGAGGGCATCCAATAGGGCCTGGATGTTAGGCGCAAGTCTTGAGTCAGCGATTCTGTCGTCGCCGTCTCCGTCGAATGGTAAGCCTGCAAAACGCACAACGTGCGCGCCCCGCTCAAATTGTACTCAGTAGTCATTTTTTTTCTTTCTACCGTGTCTGCTATGTGAATGCAGTAGGAATTGAAAAGCATTCGATATTCAAGTCCTAAGAGAATGCGTGTGTACGTGTAGTGTGCAGCGAGGTGCGCGATGCGCTCACACTCACGTCTAATAATACCACGTTGACGAGCATCCGTCGTTGCGCTTGTTCCCGCCGCGCCGCCAGTGCACAGCTCCTACACAATTATGTATACGACAGTCAAGGTACATGCTAATAAAATAGTTTGCCCATAAGCATGCTTGAGGCGAACAAACATCTTTAACGGATACATTTGCTTGCGAAAAGCAGACTCGTTTGAAGCATACCTGACCACGGTCAAAGCATGTACTCCATTTAGGAACACACGACAAGGCGCGTTCATGATGTTCTTGAGTATATTTTTTTTGGATTTTTTATAATTTCTACATTGCTTGCTTTGGCGCAACCCCATGATAAGGACTGATTTGTAAAGCAAGAATTTGTTAGAAACTGACAACGCGGAATGCCTTCTTAATAAATAACCAGTTCACGAATTTCTAACTTTTTGACATGGGCCTTCCAGCGAAACTTTGCGTCTTAGGTAATTATGCTCCGTAATCTCGTCCTCGTATTTTGTACATGTAGTATGCGCTCCCTTGCGTATTACGTCGTCACATATTAAAAGATGAACGTTTTCGTAAAACGAAACGCGCCCATCTCTACTTCCAGGTAACCTCCCTAGCGCCGATTTGTCATCTGTCATTGTACTTTTTTGTGCATTGTGTCGTCACGCGTTTTATCAAAGTTTTTCGAAATATAATATTTTGTAGCGAAAACTGTTAATTATGGGCAAGAAAAAGGATCATCGCGAACCCTCCATCGATAAACTTTACAAAAAGTTAAAGGAACTCAAGAGAAAAGTAAAGCGAAGTCGCCGGCGCCGCCATTACGGTGAGTTATATTTTTAAAGCGATTATTACTATAGCTAAATCTGCAGCAACGGAATTATCGACAATACACAACACACAAATTCACCCAAGAGCTCTCAC
The DNA here is from genome assembly GCA_036375495.1 of Agrotis segetum. Classification (NCBI taxonomy): domain Eukaryota; kingdom Metazoa; phylum Arthropoda; class Insecta; order Lepidoptera; family Noctuidae; genus Agrotis; species Agrotis segetum. The sequence continues at coordinate 62,387 of JAQSVV010000039.1, forward strand.
GAGAGGACAGCCACGGGTATAATAATTGTTAACATAATTCAAGGGACTATGTTTATAATACCCCTAGTTTGGGCGAGTCCATTATTCGGATCTGTAAATTACCCGGTAAACAAGAAGTTAGTGAGTTATTGTGTTGATTATTATGTACGTACCCAATACAGCTATGATTCAATTGAACTCTTACGGGAGGTTATCCGGCGATGTGGTATCCATCTAAAAATCCAATTCAGTGCCCTTAGAGCTTTCACGAGACGTTAGCCATGGGAAGCCTTGAGTACTCGACACCCGCCAGATGAGCTTTCACGAGAGGTTAGCCGACGGATTGCCCCTAGAGCTTTCACGAGAGGTTAGCCATGGGAAGCACTAAGTACTCAAACCCGCCAAGACAGAGCTTTCACGAGAGGTTAGCCGGCGCGACGGTACTGTAATATTGAGTGCACCTAGAGCTTTCACGAGAGGTCAGCCATGGTCTGTTCATAACATTACCGTCCTTTCCAGATAAGTACGACAAACACCGAGATTCAAACAGCAGCCACTCGTCCAGTCGCACGTCTGAAGTCAGCTGTCCACGTACTCGAAGCCATTCACTAACCAATACTCCGTCACGTACCCGGAGCCCCTCGCCTGCCCGGACTCCTTCACGTGCTCGTAACCTTACACGGAACCGCACACGTAGCCGTTCACGTTCACGCAGTGTGTTGATAAACGAACCTGGCCGACCGGACCATTCATGTGAACAAACGTTATTATCACCGGAGACTGAAGAAATCCGTAACATCCTGGGAAGTGAAGGTATAATACCTGAAAAGAAAGGAGAAGACCTGCATTGCAGTTTAATTAAACGATGGTCAACTATTCTTCAAGAGGGACTTAACTCAGAAATCCGAGACTCTATAAGGAAGAAATATGACATACCAAATAATTGCCAATTATTGACACCTCCCAGGTTAAATGAGGAAGTTGCTGCAGCCATGAACGACAGTGGGCTTAAACGGGATAAGAGAATAAGTGATAAACAAGCCACACTGGCCGCTGCTGTCTCTGGAATTGGGCAAGTCCTTACTAATAGGCTATTCCAACAAAATATAAAAGAAATAGAGACATTAAGTGACGCTTCACGGTTACTGTGTGATATATTCCACAGTGACACTAAGACTAGAAGGGCACTAATCCTCCCAGGCCTAAACAAGGACCTAAGAGATCTATTGGAAAACTCAAAAGTTTCTGAATATCTATTTGGAGACAAATTACAGGACAAGGTAGCTGCCTGTAAAGCAGTAAAGAAGTCTGCCCAGGAATTAAAAAACACTGTAGCAACAAAACCCAAACAAGCAGCAAAACAAAAGTTTAACAATTATTTAAACTACCGGGGCCCTCAACGACCACCAATGCCTCGTCCGAGTGGGCCGAAACCGAAAATGAGGCGCACAACCTATCAGCAGACGACGTCGACGAACCGCATCAGACGCTCTCCACAGAAGCATCAACAGCGCCGCCAGACTCGCCGCTGAACCAGGTACAGACAGGCACATTAAAATATTTCCTTTCCCAATGGGATAGTATAAATACTAACCCGACAATACGTAGCTGGTTATCAGGGTATAAAATTCCATTTGAGTGTGAACCCTCACAGAGTTCACAACCAGGAAACAATAATTTTTCCAAAAAGGAAGTAGCATTGATTTCTTTAGAAATCATCAAATTGTTACAACTAGGTGCAATAGAGCCATGTGAACCCGTGCAAAACCAGTTTCTTTCTAGTATTTTTCTTCATCCAAAATCAGATGGGACATGGCGTTTTATTCTAAATCTTAAAAAGCTCAATAAGTTCATTAATACAATACATTTTAAATTAGAGGACATAAGAACGGCCACCAGACTGATGAGTCCAAATTGTTTTATGGCAAACATTGATCTTAAAAATGCATACTATTCATTGTCTGTTGAAAAAACATACAGGAAATATTTAAGATTTAAATTTCAGAATGTGATATACGAATTTACTTGTCTTCCCTTTGGCCTTAGTACAGCACCATATGTCTTTACTAAGATTATGAAACCAATTATGTTCCACTTGCGGTCCCAAGGGCTTATGTCAGTTATCTATTTAGATGATATCTTATGTTTTGGGGACAATTATGTTAAATGTAAGGAAAATGTAGACATTACTGTACGGCTGCTGAAAAACTTAGGTTTCACAATAAATGAGGAAAAAAGTTGTTTACAACCCAAACAGAAATGTAAATTCCTAGGTTTTCTCTTAGATTCCAACTTGTTTTCTATATCACTTCCTGAAACTAAAATAGAAACAATATACAAAATTATTCAGAAAAAATTAAAATCAAGTCACAAGTGTAAGATAATAGATTTTGCGAAATTACTTGGCCTACTTGTAGCGGCATGCCCAGCTGTAGAGTATGGTTGGTTATATACAAAAATTCTCGAAAGACATAAAACACTAGCCTTAGTAAATAATTTTGGAAATTACGATGCAACTCTTAACTTAAATAACGAGGTCATAAAAGATTTGCAATGGTGGGCATCCCACCTTCATAATCATTGCAAAATAAAAGATTTCAATTTTAAATTAGAGATCTTTTCTGATTCCTCGTTAACTGGCTGGGGTTTGGTTTGCAATAACATTAAGAGCCATGGGTACTGGACAGACGAAGACAAACTGTATCACATAAATTACCTTGAATTGCTAGCAGCTTTTATAGGCCTGAAAACATTTGCATCAGACCTATCTAATTGTGAAGTCTTGCTAAGGATAGACAATACTACGGCCATAGCATACATTAATAAAATGGGAGGAACAAAGTACCCCCATCTTAATAAACTAGCTAGACAGTTATGGCAGTGGTGTGAAGGTAGAGGAATATGGGTATATGCTTCCTATATAAGCTCTAAAGAAAATACCATAGCCGATAGAGAATCCAGACGCTCACATTCGGAAATAGAATGGGAACTTTCTGATATAGCATTTAGGACCATTGTCGAAAAGCTTGGTAGTCCTAAGGTTGACTTGTTTGCCAGTCGAGCGAATGCTAAGTGCCAGAATTATGTTTCATGGTATCCAGACCCAGATGCCTTATCCATAGATGCCTTCACCCTTAGATGGGATACAACATTCTTTTATGCATTTCCTCCATTCGCTCTATTAAGTAGGACCCTTCAAAAAATAAGAAGAGAGGGGGGGAGAGGCATTGTAGTAGTACCCTGGTGGCCGTCACAGCCTTGGTATCCACTTTTCGAATCCATGGTTACATCTGTGAAAATAGTCCTTTCACCTCATCACACTTTATTACAATCTCCTTTCAGAGATCCACATCCCCTGCACAAGACGCTTACGCTTATAGCAGCTGTATTGTCAGGGAAGCCTTCATGAGGAGAGGAATCACATTGTCTTCAATAGAAGTTATACTGGCCTCCTTATCGAATAAGACGAGGAAACAATATGATTCTGCACTGAAACAGTGGTGCGGTTTCTGTAAGGAGCATGAAGTAGACCCACTATCAGCATCTGTACCAATCATCATCTCATATTTAACCACCAAATTTAAAGAAGGACTGTCCTACAGTTCCCTCAACTCCATAAGATCAGCATTATCACTGGTCATAGGACCGCATGTAGGAATTGATGACAGAATGAAGAGATTCTTTAAAGGTATTTTCAAGTTAAGGCCAAAGAAGCCTAAATATGAAGAGGTCTGGGATCCCTGTATAGTTTTAAATTATCTTTCTACCCTGTATCCAAACGAGGGCCTTAATCTAGAATTACTCACAAAAAAAATGGTTACCCTCTTAGCTCTTGTTACTGCTCACCGAGTGCAAACCTTATCACTTATAAAGATAGAGAACATTTGTATAAGTAATGAAAATATTAGTATTAAAATCCCAGACCCTATCAAGACATCTGGACCACATAGATTACAACCTAAACTAATTTTACCATATTTTAAAGAAAACTTAAATATCTGTCCGGCAACAACATTGTTGTCATATTTAGATGTTACTAAAACCATAAGAATCCATAATTGTAAATGTGATAAACTAATACTAACATTTAAAAAACCCTATCATTCAGCTTCATCAACATCTGTTAGCAGATGGATCAAACAAACATTGTCTATTAGCGGTATAGATATCAATAAATATAGTGCTCATAGCACAAGGCATGCAGCCACTTCAAAAGCCTCCGAGGCAGGAGTTGGCATTGAAATTATTAGAAAATCAGCTGGTTGGAGTAATAACTCTAGCACCTTCGCTAGATTTTATAGAAGACCTATTATAAATAATCCAAACCATTTTGCTCAGGCAGTATGTGGCCTTAATGTTGATTAATTGATATATTGTGATGTTCCTATATTTTGATGAGAAGACTGATTACAAGAATTTAATTTTAATTATGATAATGTCTAATTAACATTAAGCAAAATTTTACGTTAACTGATTATTCTGTGTATATGAATAAGACTGATTAAGAATTTAAAAAATTGATCAAAATGTAAAAGGCAATTTTAATGTTATTTGATTGTTGTATTCATATTATCTATGGATAATTAAATAACTTGAATGTGTAATCACAACTTTCTTCTTTAAACATCTACATGTACAAAATACGAGGACGAGATTACGGAGCATAATTATAAAGATCGGACTAACTTACCAAGTGACGTCCGATCCTCAATTATGTGAAGTAATCTCGTCCTCGTCCATTCCCGACCCTACCCAGAATATGTTTCAGATTCTAACCCTTCATGAAAGTTGTGAATTCTTTGAAACAATGACAGATGACAAATCGGCGCTAGGGAGGTTACCTGGAAGTAGAGATGGGCGCGTTTCGTTTTACGAAAACGTTCATCTTTTAATATGTGACGACGTAATACGCAAGGGAGCGCATACTACATGTACAAAATACGAGGACGAGATTACTTCACATAATTGAGGATCGGACGTCACTTGGTAAGTTAGTCCGATCTTTATAATTATCAAGATATTTGGCTGTGTATTAGTACAGTCATACGGTATAGTTTTGTTGTTTATGCAAACAGGATTCATCAGGGCTGTGTTCTGGTTTTCTATGTAACGAATTAAATGTGACTCGATTTTGATTTATTCAATTTAATCTTCCACTTTTGGTCCAATCATAGAATTGACTTATTGCTTTTTGTCATAATTTTACCACAGCTTCTCTGTGATTCGATCTTGTGGACATTAATACGGTATCACCAACAAAAGTAGCAACAGTCAGTCCGTTTTTTAGTTTTGGTATATCACATTGTGTACAATAAGTACCGGTCAGACCCTAGAACACTTCCTTGCGGTACACTAGCTTTTGTTTCCTTTAGTTCAGAACAGACATTTTCTTGTCCAGTTACATTCAACTCTATTATACTGCGAACTGTTAACATAATATAGTTCTTAGTACTTCTTATAAATTATTCCTTAGTGCTAGTGCTAGTGGGCTTCGTCTAGAATACAGTGCATAGTTTCTTATCTTGAAGAGCTTTTTCAATGACTGTTGTAGTCCTAATAATCCTATGCACCTAATATCTTTTTTTTCGTTACTTATCATTAACGCTTCACAATGCTGTTGTTTATGTTTGCCAACATTTCCAGCAAACCCCCATGGGTTTGGGGATCATACTTAAAAGTTTATAATACCCCTAGTTTGGGTCGACTGGTCGATAGTATGGTTTCTCCACCCAAATAATAAATGTTTTTATAAAGCTAAAATTATTTCTTATATTTGACGGATTTACCACTCCGACTCCCAATTACAGCCCATTTCGATCATTTGCCCTTTTAGGAAATAAGTTTTTAGAGAATTTTCCATTTGCGACTCATCATTTACCATTTTGCGAATTAGGCTTTCTGAGCTAAAATCTTTCTGAGGCGTATGGTGGAGTGGTGAGGCGAGCGCAGTTAGAAAGTGTGTCGCGGCGGCGAGCTGCGCAGGCGACGCGCGGCGCGGGAGTGATGGCCGCGAGATAACGCGCAACATCTCAGATATCGCTCTCGAGCTGCATGCTGTAATGTGCATGATCACATGATGTACAAATCCATCCGGATCACCGGCTCTAAATAGCACAAGACAGTCGTCAGTCATGTCGAGATACTCGTGATCTATGGATAAGATAAGTTAAGGTAAGTAGGTATACGAAACCTGAGGCCCTCTAGCTGATGCGACTCGCCACTATTACTCACTACGCATACGAACTGGCATGCTGCATTATAATCGCCTACAGACTGGTTTGCTCTGATAATTGGTAACGTTGCTGCGGACATAATAAATGTTCACTTTGTAGGTGTGTATGTTTTTATCTGTGCTTGTTATGGGATGACAAACACAGTCGTTTTTAATATAAATAGTGACTTAATATGAAATGAGTCCTGATATTTGATTGAAACAAAAATAAACATTCTGCACGATTCTCCAATGCAAGTATAATTTGACTTTCTAACAATGCGAACTTTCTGAAATGAATTAATAAAGCCAAATAGCAGTTTGGGAGTGTCGTTGTCAGCCACGGCTGTCTGTCTGTCCGTGTGTTACAACTCCACGCTCAGCTATGTCGAGTGTGCGTCTAGCTCTGCACTCACTGCGGCCTTTCCTGGTGAAGATAACATCGTGTCAGATCTCGCACTACTTTCGTGGGCAGGCGAGACCTCGCGACACAATCACTAGTTTGTTAAGTCATGAGTTAGTGCACATGTGGCGTAACTGCTCCACAAAAGCTAGTCCGAACGGCCGCAGTGTGGCCACGTGGGACGCTAAACTGATCTCCTGCGGGGTACCCTCACGTCGTATCGCCTTCGTTTGACTTACAATGAAGTAACGAAAGCTGGTGTTGCGGCTGGGCCTTGCGTTGCCTCGGCGAGTGTATCGCCTTCAGACCAGCGGTTGGAGGCGCTCAGCTGATGGCAGATAAGGCAGACAATGGTGGCAGTCCCCCCCCCCCCCCCCCCACCTTCCTCCTGTACTCCACCACTACCACTACTTCGCCGATGTGCGTCTGTAGTGTTGGTTATTTAATCGCGATGTTATGATCAGCGTGCGAACGCTCCCAGCGTGGTTATTGTGGCGGGATACACCGCGATGCAATAGAAGGCACGCGTGCGGCTAGTTTCACCACGGCTCGGAGAAACCGGTGCGTTTCACTGTGACACCCGGCACCCGCGCACTGCTTGTTCCTTCTTCCAACACGAAACCTCCCGCACGAAGGGGTCGGGGTGACCAGTGACCACCCACAGGACACTACGACTGAATATCAGTACCTACAGTCCTACATTGACAATCATGACACAGACAGGAGGACAGTCAATCATTAGCAAAGCTCATAATTAGCTTTTGACTCACCTAAACGTTAACTAACCTCCTGTGCTGATAGTAACTGAACTGTGTACCTAGTTCAATTCCGACGTTCACTGACAAAGCTTGCATAATATTAAAGAGAAAGAAGATGTTTTGCAGAATACGCACATAACGAGGTCGACGTAAATACACGAATATTCGCTATAAATGTAAATGACCGTCTCGAGTGAGGAGAGGATCATTCGCGGCACACGCTCGCGACAGTTGCGTCAGTGGCCGTGCCCGGTGCGCTGCAGCCACAAGGTGTGACACTGCGCACTGCGCGGGCGCAGGACGCGAGCTTCACTCACACCAGCCCCTGATCTCTATTTAGGGGAGGTTTCAGTACTTTTGTACGTTTTAAAATTTAATCCAATGGGAAGGATGACATTAATTCAAAAAACTTTTAGAAATTGAACACAATTATCCTCAATTAGATGGTTAATTAAGATACTAACGTGTTATGGAATAATAGCCTCGTTAAAAAAGTGCATGTTGGACAACGAAATGAAGGGTTCCGTAGTTGATTACCCTGCGATCACCATAATTATCCGCGCCCGATCCCCAATGCTCCCCAATGGCACGTTTTTGTGCCACCAAACCCCGACCGATATTAAAAATAGGTATTTGGTGGGAAAAATTTTTCCTCGGGGCTCGAGAGCGGACTTCTTATAGATTTCCTTGTAATGGATAGGCAAAGGACTATCGATATTTTTTCAGAATTATAGACTCAGTAGATTCGAAGATAGGTACTCGTATGGCAGGGGAATGACCATTTTTTGATTTATTATTATTATACACTATTGTCTTTGGGACATGGGAATTGATTAGTTTACCCAATTCGGACGTAAGGATCCCTACAACGGCACTAAATCACATTTTTAAACACTTACCGCCATATTAATAGAACGAAGTAAAATTACCCCAAAGTTAATCCTTAAAAATGTATGGTTAGTCCGAGGATTATTCTGGTTGTAACTTTAGTCCAAGTTTATATAAAGGGGTTACTGTTTAGAGATTCCATCATGATCATTTATAATTATCAGAGAGATTTCATACAGCGAAAGAATAAAGTGGATATACCCCAAATCCTGGAATTACTTTAAAGAGCAGAAAAATCCCGTGATTTATTAAATACAAAGTTATAAATTACTTCTACACAATTTTGTGTAATCTATCTCTGATGTTTTTATTATACTTAATTATTTATTTGTAAAACAGTTTTCCACATCACGAGATTGTCTATTAGAAATCCCGGGAAAATCCATACCTATATCAATATTTCGATACTCAATAATTCCAATTACTAGGTAATTTTTACCTAATTTCGACCTCTGATAATTATGCAAGTCCATCCAGCTTTTTTATTTTGACGAAACTAAATGTTGAAAATATATTTTTATTTCCTTTATTATTTTCCTTCAAGAAACAAAAAGTAAATATTGGTTATATCACTTGAATTTGACGGGGGTGATTTCGTACATACTGTGCTGGGAAGGATCATTTTAAAAGAACTTTTAGTGATAAGACTGCCCGTAGTGTTTTGTCATCGTCGTATTAATAAGAGTGTCGTGTGTAATTGTGTATACATAATATGGACAGTGTGTTCTAATTGTTTCCAGGTAGACCAGTAACTGTTCCGAGGATCGCCTGCCGCAGGTGCACTCGGCGCTCGATGCGTGCACAGTTACTTGCACCACAAAGTATTTGCACTCTCTACTGTCCGCTTCAACGAACGTATCAACGCATCCCGGACGTTCGCTATTTGATATTATTCGCAGCTATTTTCATAAATTTCATCGCATTCATTTTGTTTATCAGTGTTTTGTGGCCCATTAAAAGTAAGTACCTCTTTGATGACTAGGTACAGTACCAGCGGCGTGTTGTTGGGTACACTATCACTAACTGAGCCCTAGCATGTTCACGCATTGGGCTGTACACTCCGTACAGCGTACATACTTGTCTTGAAACAATACTCGTAGAACATAAATTGTGTTTTTAACCAACTCCAAAAGGAGGAGTTTATCAATTTTATCGAAATCGGACTAGCACTTTTTGAAACATCAACAAAAGCCTAAAAAGTTATTTTTTATACTCCGAGATTTCAGGTCCGATTTCGATGATTCTTTTTTGTTCGATGCAGTATGCCTGCCATTTGGTTCCAAAAAACTTTCATTTAGTTTGGTTCAGTAATTTTAGTTTTAGCTTGATTTTAGCTCATTGTGTACATAGGCGATATTATTACTGGTGCTACGAATCACAAAATTCTATTGCACATGTAAGAAAATTATGTATTTTTGACAATTATTTGGGTTGAATAATTAAACTAAAAACGATAAAATAAAAACTTTTTCAAAAAAAAATGTAACCGACTTCAAAAACTTTGTGAAAATTGGTGAAATAACGACTATAATTATTATGTACCTTACATAATTATCTTATCCTATTTCCTCTTTTTTAGATTTTTCTTTCTGTATCCGAGCGGGGCTTAGTGTACCAGGTACTGGATGGATAGTAATTAGCAGTTCGTCTAGATGTCCGACAGCAGAAGGGGGCCGCGGGATGAGGTCATGGAGGTGATGCGCACGTTTGAATGGTTTTAGTGCACATGGAGAGTGACTCTTGGGATTGAAAACAATTTTTTATGCTTACAAACACGAGCAATAACACGTCATGAGCTATAACGAGGAACCCAGAAAAATCAATTTACTGAATACAATTGACGACCGCAGATTCTCTAAATCTAATGGAAATTATGATATTGCTGTAACAGTGTGTGTGCGTGAGTCGATGGTGCATCGTGTACCTACATGCGAGCCTTATTGAGTGTAAGTAACACATTACTTACAGAATGAACAATAATTTTGTAGAAGTCATGAGGTAAATTCCTAGTCATCCGTAACGCAGGAGTAAGTAGGTAGTAAATATTATTATAATAGGGCTAGAGCCAAGTTTTAATATTTTTTGAGTTGTAATAATAGGTAATCCCAGAACATCACAGGCCATCTTGATCGCCTCCATGCCGGAGATACTTGCTGAAGTGGAAAAGTTTGTCGGTGACTTAATATGCTCAAGATATGTGCACCTCAGGCCCAAGACACGGTTGATCCTTGGGCCAGACAGTCACTCCATCTCACAGACGAGCTTCCCGACTTTGACGTGGGTGAGATTAGAATAACTCTCTGACAACTGCATAACAACTTAAGCTCCGGGGGATGAAGGGATGACCACAAAGCTGCTCAAGGTAGGGGGAACACCTTTCTTGATAGAGTTTGTCATCATCATGATGATGATGACAAACTCTATCAAGAAAGGTGGAAGACGTCCACTGCTGAAATAGGCCTCCCTCTTAGACCGCCACGTCTAACGACAATTCGCTACTTCCATCCATCCGTTGCCATAGAGCTTGTTGCTCGTCAATTCTGTCACCCACACTGGCACATCACTGGACGAATGGGGCAATGGGGCAAAAATAACTCGCTTAATCAGAACGGACGTCTCATTTCACTTCTGTGCCATTTATCTTTACGTTATTTTAGAGGGTTATGTTATTTTCTTTCGTGTCGCCCCATGTCGCCCAAAACCTCGATGTCGTTCAACCGGAGCAGGCCGCGTTTTGTAATGACTACAGTACCTACCTTAGCAGGCGATAATCCAAAAACCAAAGAATACAATCAGACTCTGTACGCTACGCATATGGACTACAAGAAAGCCTTCGACACCGTTGAGACCTGGCCTGTGCTGGAGTTCATACAGAGATGCCTCATCGACTACCGCTATGTTGAGGTGATGCAATGTTTGCTTATACTGCAACAATGACCGCCCAAATAAAAGAACAGAGAGCACAAAACCGATTGAACTGTGTCGAGGGGTAAGACAGGGAGACGTCATCTCTCCGAATCTGTTTACGAATGCATTGGAGGAAGTTTTAAAGTCGCTTCATCTGATGATGGAATTATGGCGAGATCGAGGGAAATCTTCAAAAAATGACAGCAAATCAACCGCGATCGATGCTACCGCATGTAAATAATTATGTACATCGTTTACGCAATGACACGACATAAAAACCAAAAGAGTTACAAACGGCTTCTAAAACAACACAAAAGGTGTAAAATATCATATTCTTTCGAAAGTTGGTGACTTTGTTTTTATTTAAAAGGACTTTTATGCTGCCGACTTCCGAGAGAAAAGCTTTTTAACACTTATCAATCACTGTGGATGATTTTTCCGAAGAATTCCACAAAGGTAAGTGTGCAATCCTTAGAAATAGCGGGCAAGCGCGGCGGGTACAAGCGAGTGGGTATCACGGTGTGAACAAACTCTGGTTCCAGGTAGTCGGTCCCTCCGGAGTTAAAAAACTTGTGATAGAGAAAGAATATTAAGTTCATCTATTGTGTTCACAACCCGTCAAGTATCCAGCTTGATCCCTGATGCAAATAAAATAACGCAGTTGAGTATAATGTAACGGCGTCTTAAGTAAGAAAAATATGTCAGTCGTGTTAGAAAGACCGTAGGTACCTTGACACCATTACCACAACTGGTTTTAAGCCAGGCGTACAGTTTCTAACGTGTTGCGGGCACAATGGAGCACCACTACACTGGCTGACTGGCAACTTCTCTAATGATCCCAGTGCGCAGTGTTCACAAAAGCGAGCCGATACGTTATAGACGGTTTATATTGTGTTTGCAACCGTTATCCAAATGAGCACATCTTAATTAACTGAATTGACAGCGTCTCACCTAGTCTCGACGTGCATCGGCCGACGGACGGCCAATGTAGTAAAGTTACAATGCTTTAACAACACTTTACCTACAATAAATTAGAGATTGTTCGATCGAATTAACTTCAAAGTGCGATGGCATGCTGTACCCAGTACCCACTGCGACAGCAGCAAATGAGGACAGTTTGTTTATTATAATAAAGATACACGTCGTCTTCTCGCTCGCTCCGAGTGTTCCGGGCGGCGGAGAACGCACAACCGGTTGGCGTCGCTCGGCCGCCCGCCGCCTGGTCGGGGTAGGAAGCGCAGCAGGAGCTCACCTTGAGGGACGTGTGCGGAGCCCGAGCACTGGTCAGCGGAGAGGCGGGAGCGGCGGCTGGAGCGGCCGCGAGCTCATACTCGCGCGGTCGACGACCTGTTGATGCGCCACAGCACGTAACTGTACAACACAAACACACACTTCACTCCGCGAGAAATTGTGCGCGCACGTCTACCAACTGAGAGACGGCGGGGCAAACTAAACCGGCGCAGGGGCCTGGGCGCCGCGTGCGCCGACGGCCTTGACCGCCCCCTACCGCGCCACTCCCCCCGCACCCGCGCGCCTCCTGCCTGCGCCGGCGCATCCGCACCATTGCTCCTTGGCAGATGATGGTGTGCAGGCGAGCGACACCGCGCGGCGAAAGTCGTTACCGTTAGATCATGATAGATAGCTATATGTGTTACTTGTTATCTGATAACGGCAATCTTGATTCGAGCTTATCGACATTTATTATGTATTTGTATTATTTTGACTAGGTACACCAGTATTTTGAAAAGCTCATAACAGCTTTCCACAATATTGAAGCTTCTAACGTAGCGACGGGCCTTACCTACTTGGTGTTGAGGTGACGTGTGTCTGGTGGCCTGGTCGAGTCACCCAACTGCTTAGTAACAAAAATGCAACAAAAGTGACCGTCTGAATTGAGGTCTGAATATTAAATGTCACGGACGATGCATTTGAAAGTATCTCCTACTACCTAAATATTAAGCATTATGTCGTCTTGACTAATTTCATTCATTTTGGACAATGTTTCTGCTAACTCGCATGTCATTGTATGGTTGTCGTACAATAGTGTGTCTCTGTCTGTGTATGATGGAGATAGTAAACTATTCTCTTGTACAGGGATTGTTATTAATTTCCCAGACATGTCGTCTACCTAGTCTTTTCCCAACTATGTTCCAGTTGGGTGACAGTAGCAGAGGATTTGTTGCTTTCTTTCATACAAACTTCATTTCCTGTAATAACATTGAGTATAAAGTTTATCTTTCTCAAATGATCCACAAACAAGTCCAATAATAAAGAGGATCTGGAGCTCGGGCGGCTTGGACGACGTAACCCCGTAAAGTGGGGCTTCTATTGCTGGGTGGCTCCTAACAGTCGGGATGCATTCAGCAAAAGAATTAGTAAAAAACACATTTATTTCAGGTTCACCCATAATTGTAAGTACCTATGTCCGTCCGTCCCTCTGCACTTACTAGATATGACAATGTTTCTATGACTGGTTGTGAGGCATCGGCTACGTTCTACGAGCGTGTCCATAGCGGCGATGGTTGTCTGAATGACGGAGGTGTGTCGGTATGAATTAGATGGTCAACCATGTACAGAACGACCTTACAGTTGCTTCACCTTGATCGATCGACACAAGTAGCTTTTACTTTGGCCACTATTTCCTATATTTACTAGCTGTTCAAAACAAACATTAATTTTATTAGTAACGTCTAGCAGTTTGACCAATGCGCCTGTTGTTAGTGCCGGGTCTCGTTATTACCCTGCCGTCCTCGGGCAGCACGTGGCGCTGATGTTGACTCACTCTGCAGTATCATACTCACCACCATCATGCTCATAACAACTCTCTGAGCTCATCAGGCACAGTAAATTAAACACACCTTTTTACAGTGCTTACAGTGTGCGTCTCAAACTTAGACTCGATGAGACCGAACGTCTCGAGTATCCTGCTGTACATTATTTAGGTATAGTAAGTGGGTACACAGGTAATTTCTTTAATTATTTGAGGATTCCTAATTAGTGAACATTGCATAAATCATTAAAAAGCCAGTCATTAGGATACATACACATAAATTAGCACCTTGACCTCCACTCCACAGGCAGACTTTAGCAGACGTTGCTTTATTCTGGACCCTCATCCTCTTATTAAATTGACCTCGGAAGGATTACTTAGCCTTGATCTTCCATCCACAAACTAACTTCGGCAAGCAATGAATTACTTGATTCTTTATTTCTGACGAAACATTTTCTGTGAATTCTAGGTATGAATAAAGCAAACCGAATGGATCTCCGAGTATGAGTACGCATAATATATTACAATGATTTACCTATTTTAAAGGCGTTGATCTCGATTGCCCTCACTAGGGTGAAGTGAGCTGGTGATCAATTACTAATGGCACTCCAGCCCTCCTTGTACGAACCGAAGCTAACTCGGTAATAGGAGCTGTGAGCTGAGCCACTAATGTAACACGAAGCTGCGACGGATGTCATCGAACCGAACAGACAAACAAAAAACATAATGGTATGTGCTTCCTAGAAAGTCCAGTGCAGCAATACAGCTAGTAGGAAGTGTTTGCATTGAAGATATTAGGTCCCAGGGTACACAGTGAGCCACCTCACTGACATAATGTAAGAAACTGATAGCTCAGAGGGAAGCTGCAGTTCTTAAACAAGACAGTTGCGCAGAAACACAAACCATTTAGAAGCTTTACGTAGTGGAGAGGAGGCTGCTCGCACCACACCCCAGTGACGCATAATGGTCATGTTTTTGAAGTGAAAACTTCTTTAGCGGCGTTGTACACTTTTTCTGTAATGGGTAAAAAATGTTTAAAACTCGCGTCAGGGTCACGTGACCAAAACTCGCGTCAGGGTCACGTGACCCTGATCGAAAATGAGTAAGACGTCATTCAAATTAAAAATAAAACATAGTAACAAAAAAGTTTTCACTTCTACCGGCACTCCTGGAGTGCAACCTTTTTTTTTTTTTTTTAAATACATATATTCACTATAGTGACTAAGATGAAACGCATCTAAATTCAATCCTCGTGACGTCAGTACTATTTAAAAAAATTACCTGAAAGAGCAGATTACAATCATGACTAAAATGTAACTAGAAGTTTTGTAACTGTAGGTAAGTATCTTGAATTTTACGCATCGCGTCGTATCTTTGACAATTTTGGCTTACGTACCTAATAAAACATTAATTAACTATGATTTTTCGACAATCCAGATTCAGTTCAGTTCAGATGATAGCTTCATCTTGCCATTCACGCTCATTTAATTCATTCTAAAGTCAATCATCTCAGTAGTTATGTACTGTGTCAGTACATAACTGTTATTTGAGCTTCCTCGTGGTCCTCGTTTAGTTATTTGAATCACTTCATTGTAAAGCACTGAGACAAGTTCCCTCTCGTGTGCGAACTAATGAAAATTTTCAAGCTCAATAATAATATGATCTCTATTTCGACAGTATTTAATGAATGGGCTGTGTGAGTGCGACCCAAATTGTTAATTGTATCTAATATTAGAGCGCGGGGGCGCAGGCCGACGACCTACATGTTTATATTTTTACATGTCGTCGACGTCGCCTTCGGTCGCCGCGACAAGTCGCGTGTCCCCCGCGCGTCTATACTGCCCACGGCACGGTAGTCGTATCAAAACTGCTTGCAAATGTCACTCCAAATCAACTTTATACACTTCAGTTAGACTTGTCTCTTGATAAACTTGGAATAAAATATCAAGAACGCTGACATCCAGCTAGGATATCAGATCTTTGTTGGTTCCTCAAAAAAGAATATTCAACGATCATTCTTCGTCTTAACTATAGGTATTTTCCGCAGTTTAATTTTGTAGGTGTGTACTGTACCTACATACCTATTTGATTTATAATCAGCGCATGTTTATAACAGGTAGTCATCATTGACCGGTACGCTGTCCAACTGCGTGCAGAGGAAGCTGGTCGTTAGTACCAGGCGCGCAGGAGGGCCGCGAAGGTCGCGTTCGCTCCAGCCGCGCTATATTTATCCAGCGAACGATTGGACAATGGATCGGTCTCGCTGCAGGCTCTGGGGAGCATGCACTGCACACATAGCGGCCAAGTAAGTTCGGATTTATTCTTAGAAGTCCACGGATGATGAGTAATCGCAACTCGTGTCAAATCTACGCTGCAACCAATAGGTATTAGTTAGTTATGGCATTCAATTAGGTGTTAAGGAAAAATCCAGGTTTAAATTTAATACCGTGACATAAATCCAGGCTTGAATGCAAGATACAGTCACCCTATTAGATATATCTGGGATATTGATACAAGGTAAGGGGATAGTTTAACAATCATCTACTGGCTTCCCTTAGGGTGAAAAGGAAAATATTACAAAATCGTAATCAAAATAAGTAGGTACCTATTTTAAAGCATAAAAAATGCATTATCTGATCTGTAATTAAAAAAAAAAGTGTAAGTAGATAACATAAAAAAATATCGTTGTAAAATGTTGTCTTTTTGTGGGTACCCTGTGGCTGTTGCAGTTTAACAACTAGGTACAATTTAAACAAAGACGTTGTGCACGTACTATTTATAGCTAGCAAGCGACGATGATCGTGGTGACATTCAAGACGCGCGCGATGCATCTCAATTCTCAACGAGCCACAGCGACGACGCGACGCTGGCGAATACCTGAGCGGCCGCCAGGCGGTGCAGCGCCTGACGCCTCTACCAACCACGACCTTTACCTTGCCAGCGGTGACATAACAGACAACCAATCAGCGAACGGATGCTATTATAGTAGGCATACACCATCCTGCCTATCGATACGATAGATTTCACGCTTGCAATTTTATTGTTTCAAATCGGCAGTTCGTCCATATACACCATACACCATCCTGCCTATCGATACGATAGATTTGTCACAACTTCAAATCTGCACCAGTGATGTACTCAGCAACTAGATCTGGCTATTATTCGGTGACGACAGCTACAATTTCTAGCACCATGTTTATAACATGAGTCTATCGAATTAGATTAAAAAAGTGTGCAAGCGATTTTCGACCTTATCGACATTAAAATTTAGTTTGTTTTTCTCACATTCTCATTCGTTAACATTGCTTCTTCTAAAATCCGGTGTTTATATTTCAATAAGGTCGAAATAGCTTGAAGGTCGGAAAACATTTGCTTAAGGATTGCAAGTTAAAAAAAGTGGTGCAAGCGATTTTCGACCTTATCGACATTAAAAATTTAGTTCTCACATTCTATTCGTTAAATTGTTCATTAAAATCCGGTGTTTGCATCGTTGTCAATAAGGTCGAAAATCGCTTGAAGCTCGGAAAATAGTTTGCTTAAGGATTGCAAGTTAAAAAAAGTGGTACAAGTTATTTTCGACCTTATCGACATTTAAAATCCAAGTTTGTTTTTCTAAGATTCTCATTCGTAACACTCCTATTATATACAGGTGTTTGCATAAATGTCAATAAGGTCGAAAATAGCATGAACCGATATTTTTTCAAACTTGCTTTCGTGGTCCTTTGACACCTCTCAAGTTTTCAATCGTATTTAGTGTTGAAAATAAAATGAATAACTCTTTTTTTTTACGAGTGTACATGCGATCCAATGCGAAAAGCCTCAGTTTTCCTGGTAACGCACGTTCACATGGCGATTATTTTCCCGATACTGTACAAGATTTTATCGAATAGAGCAGTTATAACAGTTCACAAATGAAAAAAAAATAGTTTAAACGGCGTTCATACGGGAAAATCCCGTGTTTGAAATATAATTTTGTACCGTGTACCGTGCAAAGTTGTCCTAAAACTGGCAACTCTATTCGATAAAATCTCGGTACGGTATACGGGAAAATAACGCCGTGTGAACGTGGCCTAACCGTCCCTGTAAACTCGTAGCTAAAAAGTTTAGCCACAAGTTACACTTTTTGGTGCACCTTTAAAATTAGCGCTATCTATGAAGTTGCTAAGATGGCCACTGCCGACGATTTGACGTTGTGTCAAAAACGATTTGATGACCTATCAAAATTGGCTGTCATGCCATCAAATTGGCATTCCACCCCCATAGGCGTTCATTCGCCTTGAGCAAATTGGCAGTTTTATGCCGAATTGACAAATAGGCACCAATCAGCGGACGGACGTTATTACATGTAGCAGTTAAGTTAATGATGATGAAGCCACATTAACTTGTAAATGACAATCGACGGATCGCAGGAAGGCCGTGCGGCCCGCATTTGTTGCAATTAGCAAAATGGCTAAAAATACGACATCAGAAATATTTGGAGAAACACGCGACCCGACTTGTGGCTTGTGGTTCGTATTTATGCGTATAATAAGCACACCCCTTTTTGTGATAAAGTCATCGAATGATTCTTTCCGCCCCTTGCGGAGCGGAAGAGACTGTTAGACTATTCCTGACTAAGAATCCAACCGGTTCTTTCGGTTGCATTTTGCATTCATGAGTGCCCTTTGAATACTGTCTTGCAATCCGGCCACGCATTTGGTCCTAAAGAGGCCCCCCTGTCACTTTTTTGACATCTGCTTTATATGAACACGTGTGGAACAGGAACACTACACGACTTGGGTTGTGAGGTGGAGGAAACCTCACGCATTCCGCCTGTTCCGCCTCGACAGCATTACTTCCTCGCATTCAGGCCATTTCCTTGATCCCTAATTTGAAGTGAACGCATACCCTAATAACTTTTGCTCTCGATGACATTTTGTGTGTGACGTGTATAATCCTACCTGCAAATCAGCAAGTAAGTGTTGTTCAGCATGGTTCCTCTGCAGATCAAGTGGCGGCAGCACCAGACGCGGGCCAAGTGACATCTGAGCAGCGTGCTCCGGTTACTACGAGTGTATGCACTAAGCAAACACACGACTCTACACTGCATCCACAGCGCGCTACACTCAGTAAGTACAGTCAAATCCGTAATAGAAATGGTAGTACCCAGCTGCAACTGTAAATTACCGTGTTCAGTATTCTGAATCATACTGCCAAATAAGGCAGATTCTTGACGTCAGAGCTAAATGGGATGACTGCGTCGTTAAAGGTAAGCGGTGGCACTGACAAACCCTTCAGCCTTCGTCTGCAATACTGACTTCCTACAACAGTAGCGTCTTAGCATTTGGTTGGGTTAGGTTTAAAAGTTAGTCACCCCAAAACGATCAGTCCAGTTTTATTTCTGCTGATAAGTCCTGGGTTCAGCTTCTCGGTCGCATGATGTAGTTAGTACTTGCCTCACAGTAGAGGTATAAGGTATCATCATCAGCCTATAATGTTCCCATTGCTGGGACACAGGCCTCCTCTCTGTGGGAGGGAGTGGGCCATAATCCACGCGGGCCCAGTGCGTTTTGGTAGATGTCACATGTCTTCGAATTTTTGGTTCTAGGACATGCCGGTTTAGAAAGAGGCCCCCCTCACGATTTTTTGACTTCACCTTTTTGAGAGCAGTGGTGATGAAAGGAAATTACACAAAGTAATGCGCCTGACGGGGTTTGAATCCCACCGCACCTACAACTCGTGAAGTTCAGCATGGACTCTGCAGATCCAGTGGGGCCACCAGACGCGGGCCAAGTGACATCCGAGCAACGTGCTAATGTTACTACGAGTGTATTCACTAAAAACAACTCTACACTGCATCCAACGCGCTACACTGAGTACGTACAGCCAGTTCCATAGAAATGGTAGTACCAGCTGCAACTGTATGTGTAAATTACCCTGTTCAGTATTCTGAATCATACTGCCTTCACAAGGGGTTTGAAGATTCTTGATGTCAGAGCTAAATGGGATGACTGTGTCGTCAAAGGTTTAGGTTGTTTATCAAAGGGTTCAGCTTTCGTCTGCAATACTGACTCCCTACAACAGTAGTGTCTTAGCATTTGGTTGGATTAGGTTAGGATCGTAAGAGAACGATCAGTCCAGTTTTATTTCTGCTGATAAGTCCTGGGTTCAGCTTCTCGATCGCATGATGTAGTTAATACTTGCCTCACAGACTCACAGTAGAGGTATTAAGGTAATGTTATGAAAAAAAATGAACCGCCTTAAGAGACGCCAGTTCCGAGATCAGACCCGCTGGAAGTAAACTTTCCAGAACTGACTGCGGACGGCATCAAAATTAAAGAAGAAAGTGATTTCAAAACCTTGGAGAAAAATCTACAAACATTGAAATGGAAAAATGTGTGCCAGGTGACTGGGAAGTCTGGGAACTGTTTTGTTTTCTATTTCGTTTTTGTTTCCATTGGAAATACATAGCTCATTGGCTCGCTGGCTTCCTCACTGGAGATAAAAATGCTAAAAACTAAAATAACGTACGTCACATCGTATTTCCCTGCCCACTACGTGTCTGTGAGACGTGCGCCAAGCGCCGCTTTTTTATGAACTATTTATAATAATAATAAACGATGTCATTGCCCTTCGTGCTGACACCATTACTATTATAGTACATACGGACATAGTATCACTCGCACCGGCTGTAAGATCCCAATTACTACGCTCTTTCATGCGATAATCCCTTGTTACGGAGCACCGCATTTTTTTTACAAATCACAAAATGCATGGCGCCCTGTGAGCCTCCCCGCCGGGCCCGCCGGTCGAGCCGGCCAAGTCTGCGAGAGAAGCATTTCGTCTCGTCAATGCAAAGTAAACACATGATGTAAACTGTGCACCAGTTCAGGTAACACTCAAATATTAGCACATTTAGATAACAATTTATAATGTCGTCAAACTCGTAAATGAATATTTATAGAGCTGATAGTTAAATGACGACTATTTTAGGCTTCGAGAGTCAACAAAATTTAGATAACAGTAGGTTACTATTTATTTCCCTTTGACTAAAATAACCATGAACAACATGGTCCAGGGTGTTATTGGGCTTCTCTGTGGTTTTCCCTACCATAATCAGATTAGGTACATCACCTGTACGTTTAGGCGCGATTGGTCCACTTCGCGATTGATCCAATGTTCAAAAAAAGGTTCAATTCGCAGTTGGTCCAATTAGGTATAGTCATAGCTCATATTATTATGTTTTTGGTCATGACTTGTTTAAATGGTAAGGTCATTGAATGTGTACTCGATCTCGTATTCATGTATAGTTTAATGTCTTTGACTAGATGCAAATAGCAAAACGTACCTACCTGTCTCGTACGGACGTTACACGAGCGCGACTCGCAGCCACTTCCACGTACGCTTGTTGTTGTGAATATCGAAACAATAATAGTTACTGAGTAATAGCACCATCGAATACACTTATCTTGATTGAAACAAAAATTAGTTGTCAGAAAAGGATAGTCAATGAAAATAAAGAATACCCAGAATCAGTTTCCAATTAATACTATTACCTGCGAAATACAAGTTAAGTACATTTTATTAATTCGAGAAGATAACGTTTAATTATGTAATTAAAATTCAAGCTCGTAATGTCGAGTCAACTATTATTGTTTTATTATCAAAAGTACGCCCATAAAATTGGCCCTTTTCCGGGGTTGTAACTACTAGCCTGTGACTTGGATATAGAACCAATACAAGACCATATTTTGATACTTGGGTCTGCATTAGTTTTAAGCTAAGCTTGTAACGATGTATACATTGTGTAGTAAATAAATAAATAATCAAATAAGTAAACAAGTTAGCTAGAAACACGAACCAAACCGCACGCCGCAGCGCGCAGCAGCAAATCTTCTTGGCTTTGTATCGCTGTATATTTGCGAAATCGAAAAATAGTGTTGATGTAACAATAGTGTCCAATTGACATGAAATGAAAGTAAAAGGAATGCTGACGATGTACGATACGCACGTGAACGAGCGTTACTTGGTAGTGCGCGAGGTGGCCGTGCGAGCGGCGAGCGGCGAGCGGCGAGCAGCTCTCATGAACGACGCGAGCAGCGGGGCATGTTCGCCGCTTCATTAACGTTAATCTGAGAAACTGTTGAAGATATTATTATACCGTGTTGATGAGGAGCAGCCGGCGGGCGACGACCCCTGACACATGCCACATCATCCACAACATATTATTAACCGGTGCAGTGCACAATCGATCGTCTGCCTCGCCACTGTAATAATATTATTACTAAGGCCGCGCCGTCATTGAACATGAGCTTCAAATTTTTATTTTCCTCTGGAAAAAACATTGTTGCTAGGAATAATTTCCTATGAGGAATAGTTTTCCTAATTGCTGACTATAGCCTATGCACGCCTGTATCATGTAAATAAAGTACGAAGAAATGTTATGCCATCAGTCAAAAAGGCAAGCTCAGAGGAGGCATGTGTCCCAGTTTGGTCCCAGTCATGGGAACATTGGAGGCTGATGATGACGCGTGACGATAGTGATTTGTGAGAGTTTTGTTCCAGAATAATTTACCAAAGGAGGTGAGCTCCTTCTATTGCTGATCCAAGCATAACAGTAAAAGTTAAGGAGTGCCCTTAACAAGAACGAGAAGAAGGCAGCAGGCACTCGTAGTGTTGCACCACTCGTAGTGTTGATTAGCTCACAGCTGAAGTCGCCGAGGTGCGACCTTCCGCATCATGACGCGCCCCTGATTGCGAGCCAATTACTGACGCCGACAATTATCATCACTTACGACACAAGCTCGGCCTGCGCGACGGAGGCCGCTAATTGTCTCCTTACATGCCGATGGCACAATGTTTGACGATACGGACCTTCGGAGCGTCACTCTATTGACCCACTCAATCAAAATAATTGAATGAATGCCTATTCAGCGATTGCACCAGAAAGATAAACACTTCCATTAGGTGAATGCTCACTTTAGTATTGTTGTTTGTTTTGACCCATATCTAAATACACACAGGTTTAGCTCCCGAACAACGAAAATGGATCGTAGGTACTGTATTTGTACGGGTTAACGTGTTTCAACGGTGTGATAGTCAGTGGGAACAATAATTACTGATTGATCATAAATTCAAAATCATCATCTTGCGATCGTCATCTCGGCTTATACAGTGAATCTACTTTTTGATGGAGTTCTGCAATTCCTCATTTATTCAGCTAAATTAATGTCTTACTACAAAAAAGTGAAACATCTGTTGAAAAACGGCAAAACGGCATTTGACATTGATATAAGGATCACTTTGCAGTTGCACTTTTTTTAGACCAGTGTTCAAGAGTTGTATTATGGTATCTGTGACATTCTGCCACTGTTGCTACTGTTGCCTACTTCCATATCTTTCTTCAGTACACAAAGAGCTTGGACACAAATATTCTCAAACACGAATAGCCAGATCCAATAGCAACTTTGCTTTGCCCGAACTTTTGAAAAACTACACGTGTATACATAAAAGGATGAATTCTTCCATTCAGTTTACGAACATTCCACCTTTGATGTTAATAACTGGTTGCCTCCGCATAAGTTTAATGAAAATAGTATTTTAATCAACAGTGTTACTTTTAGTCTTGAAAAAATTCTTAAAGTATTAAAAGCACTAGACACTACTAAGGGCCCGGGGCCAGACGGTATTCCACCACACTTCTTTAAAAAAACTGCAGATATCATATGCACGCCGCTGCATATCATTTACAACAAATGTATTTCCGAGGGTACATTTCCTGAGATATGGAAGAGAGCTAACATAACGCCCGTTCATAAAGCAGGTTCTAAACAAGATATCGAGAACTACCGTCCCATCTCTATTTTGTCCACCTTGTCGAAGCTTTTTGAAAGACTGGTTCATGACGAGCTTTATCCTATATTACATAACTCAATAATTAAACAGCAGCATGGTTTTGTTAAAAAAGATCCACAGTTACAAATCTACTGGTTTTCACAGATTTTCTGTTCAATAACATGGATCGTCAATTGCAAGTAGACGCTGTTTATACAGATTTCCAGAAAGCTTTCGACAAGGTGGATCACGAACTGCTTCTGACGAAAATAGCTTTTAACGGTATACGAGGTAACTTATTACGCTGGTTTGCATCATACGTAACTAATAGAACTCAAAAAGTTGTTATAAAAGGCTTTGAATCCACATCCATACATGTTACATCCGGGGTACCCCAAGGTTCAATTTTAGGCCCTCTCTTGTTTATTCTCTTTATAAATGATCTGAATCAATGTTTCAGACATTCAAAATTTCTCTTATATGCCGATGACCTCAAAATTTTTAGAATAATACAAAACAGAACTGATTGTTATTTATTCCAAGAGGATCTGGATAGATTCTCATCATATTGTATTAGAAATAAGTTAAAATTAAACATACTAAAGTGTTCACATATAACCTTCACCAAAAATAAAAATATTATAACCCACTCATACAAGCTAAATGATACATCATTGCATAAAGTTACTGTAATCAGGGACCTTGGGGTACTTCTGGACAGTAAACTTCATCTTGATCAACATATTAATAAAATTATAAGTAATGCGTTCCGCATGTATGGATTTGTGATGAGATGCATGACCGATTTTAAACGTACTCGTACATACATTCATTTATATAAATCTCTGATAAGATCACAGTTAGAGTATGCCGTAATGGTATGGAACCCCTTGTATAAAAAATATAATATAGATAATCTTGAAATTGTTCAACATAAATTCCTTAAAACCACTCATTATCGTTGCTTCCGAAAAAAAACATCTCACGTTAATTTATTAAAACATTATAAACTAACTACTTTAAGTAATAGACGCATTTTTTTAGAAACTAAGTTTCTATATGATCTGTGTAATAACAAATATGATTGTTCAGAGCTAACAAACAAACTGTGCTACATAGTGCCTAGAACTGTTACGCGGCGTGAGGTGCGCGGTCGGCCGCTATTTGCAGTGTCATCCTGTCGCACCAATGCGGGAGTCCGCGCACCTCTACGACGTTTAGCTAAAAATTATAACACCCTTTTTTCAGAACTAGATTTATTTTCCCTATCAGCAAACAAAATCCGCAGTGATCTACATAGAATAATAAATCAAATAGAAAAAACAGATGCTTGATTGACCGTAGTAGGTACTTTCATATATAATTATGTATAAACCTTAGTTTTATGAGGATAAGATTAATTGATTTGTTAGATTAATTAGTATTGTTGTACTCGTACTTTACAAACTTTCAATCCGAATATGTAATCTGTGGATAACGTAGTTGGTTACGCACTGATATTATCTAGTTTATAAGCTATTGTTAATCATGTATAGTGTGTAATTGTTGGTTTTCCTTAATAAACAAAATAAAACAAAATAAAAATAAAAATAATCTACCTCTCTAGAGAGACTGACATGAGTGTGTAATAACATCTATGTACTATGCCCATGTTTGCAAAGAAATAAATGATTTGATTTGTGGCATGGACCAGCACCACAGAATACCCAATAGTTGCCAGCACTAGAGAGCGTGCACAATCGCATTGTTAACGTACATACAAACCTATAGATAGTATCTATCTATAAATCAAATAACGGAACTTTTGGTTTAATCGAATTCGATCGTTTCCTGCTTCCTTTACTTTTTACAAGTCCGTCTTCTTCTGAGATCTACTTCTTACTAAGGCCGTATTCACCAAATTGATTTTGACTCAACGCTAGTAACACGCGGTGCGGTAAAGGAGGTACATGTCATGTTAGTCACAAAGGTGGACCTGATACCTGAAGAGTCTGTCAGTGAACCAAGGCTGGTGTGAGTGGTCGCTACGTCGCGTGCTACCACTATCAGTCAGCGACACGGCCGCGCGACTTGCCCAGATTGATCACCTACTGACTCACACCGCAGCCACCCAATCTACTACCTCCAGAAGTACCACGAACTAACCACTAGATGTTGCAAAGACATTTAGGAATTGTCAGGAATGAGTGCAAGCAACACTGTTTTTTGATTTATGAAGTGACTTCAATCGAGTGATATAGAGCGATGATGTGAACGAGGTTCTCACTGACAGGCTCGTTAGCCTACTGGACACGATGTTCTGACGCAGTTGATGTTCTGTTGTCATCTGTGGGGTCGGCGTCACTATCGTGTGCGGCTGGCTGGCGGCTGGCCTGCATTCCGCAGCTAACACCCGCGCACTCATTAACCCATATTCGAAATAACGACCAAATATTTGTCAAGCAGCTAGTTAATGATCCTCGAGATTAGAAGCTCATCAGCTAATCGCACTTATCATCGTGTGTATACTTGACATGTACCTACTCAAACATGACCACGACGCTCTTTGTATTTACGGTTAAAAGAATCCTGGATTCTTCTAAGTTTAGTTTATTTGTAACACACAGGTTCATACACTTTCTGTCTTCCATCATCATTGAAATACGATGTGTTTTCAATAAAGTTCATACTCGCTCCGTTACATGAACTCATGAAGGTCGACTTCCTACACTGTATTAATATGCGGATATGTTTGTGTAAGTTTTAATATTGCTCGTGAGTGGTAGAAAATGTGGAGGATTGTTAGATAGTAATCAAGCCTTGTATGTAATAGGAAACGCGAACAATATGGTACGCAACGGAACTCAGGCGCACACTGTTGTAGCCACTGGGCACTGTGTAACTTGGACACGGACAGTAAAAATACCTAGTTGTTGAAGTATCTGAGGTGGAAGTGATCGTACTTGTCGTGTCACACTGTGCACAACTGCACAGTAATTGTGTACCAGCTTGCTGACAACTTTCTGAATAGTTTGGTGAAGGTCTGCACCTATTGCATTTATTTGTAGTTCGCCGCTAGTAGTCCTAGTCCTAGTTCAAGCGAAGAGTCGAGCATGTCAAGTTACCAAGGAGATGTCAGATGTTACACATCATACTTACTACCTTCTATAAGGTTAGCTCTTTTTTATCAACGGCAAATACAGACTATCTATGACTACAACTAATAGGTGCAGTATATGATGTATTATCAACAAGGGTTGCAGTACGCTCTGGATATGAAGAGAAAGGTAAACAGCGCGACAGAGGACCTGAGGAATGCGGGTTGCGTACCTCTGACATGGTTGACATGGTGGCGAGTGGCGCTGCAACTGCTCATTACAGTAACGAGCTCGGAGGACGGTGAGCACACAGCTAATGTGCACTCACTGCAGAAAGGCGCTCTTTTCAAAACTGTCTTTTGTAACTTGAAACATTTACTTGTGCTAATTTGCAGCAATTTGTTTTTCTACATACTTACATAATTATTTGCAAGTTCTTCGTTCGCTTTCAGAGACTGTGTGCACATCGCTATGTCGCATATTATCGTAGGTTTTGTTCTCTGTTTTAATGTTCTTGAAGTGAGTATTCAGAAGGTTTTACTTGAGAAGGTACTTAATGTCATCGCATCTTTTAAGTTCTTCATAATTATGTCGTGTAAAAATACAAACTGGGCCTGGTGGGCTAAATCTGAGACATCCGAGACAATTATGAGGAATAGCGAAAAATACTTAAAAGAATCACGAGATCGATTTTGATGATGATATCATGGTTATTTTTAGTATTTTATCATTATCTTCTTCTGCCAAACTGTATCTAAACCAAGCTGATCCTTATCTGACAACACAACCCAATCACTGGACAACACGGTACCTTGTGAATCATCTGAACAATGGAGACGCGTTCGTTAAAGTTGCAAAACATGAAGGTAAAGCTGTAGACATAGTCAACTAGATGGACATTCAACCTAGCAAGACGTGGAACAAACAGGTTCGTTAGCGAGGAGTGCGCGGGGTGAGGGGGGCACTGCGGCCTGCCGTCCTAACTGTACACCTGGACCGACACCCGCGCCAGTAATAACACCTCAACTAAGTATTACTGGTACTAAATAAAGGTGTAGTTCAGCTAACTGTACACAGAAGCGACAGAGCTACATACAACTGAGATAAATTAGTAGGATGTACTGATGTAGGTACAATTTTCCTGGCAGGGTCGGAACTGTCCTAAGCAGGGCACGCAGGCATGTTGATGAGAACCACCGCCTCATCAAAAGCTGCTACAGTCTACACAGCAGCTCCACTTGACCTACATCCTAGTTTGTGTCTACTGCGCATACGCACATTGCGAAACTAACACATGTCAACACGGGTAGTTTGCACTAGATACGAACGTACACACGTTGCATATTGTCCGAACGAAACTGTGGCAATGTGCCATATTTTAAGTCGACAAAATATTATAATTATGTTCTCTCAGACAGTGAGAAAAGTAAATAGAATTCATAATATACTGAACCAAAACGGGAACTGTGGTAGAAAGTATAAACTAAAACTAAATGAAAACAGAACATTTTTGTTTTTTTGTTTCAATCATTTAAGATAAAGTGCAAGTCTGCAATTTTATTGCGAGCATTCATTACTCAAAACGCGGATGTCGTTGACCCGTCGCGTGTTCTTGTATTATTTATGTTGGTTGCCATGCCCGGGGGCCCGGCCGGCCCCCGCAACCACACACAATGTTATTATGCACACTTCCGCTCGCCGAGACGAACTGGTTTCTAAGAACGCAGTTTATGAGAGGGCTGCTGGCTCACCAGTCGCTCCTCACACGTCACCACATAAGAAAATATTAACAAAAGGACTATGTAGATGACGGATGTACTTGTTGGGTTTGTGTTCTATCGCGGTAATATTTACCTATTCCTGGGAAAGTGAACCTACTGATAATTAAAACCTAACTATGTTTAGTCATAGGACTCCAATAAGTACAGACCTAAGCGGAGGGAAAGTACAGTACCTACCGTGCCATTGTATCAGAATGACATTCTTCTTGAAGATGGCTGGCAAACCACAATACAGCCATCTTACTACTATGACTACGCACTACTGTGGTAGGCCTATAACTTCAGCACAGACCACAGTTCTGCCTGCGCAAGCCCGGACCGCGCGTACTTGCCTGCGTGTGGCCCAACCACACGCAGGCAAGTACGCGCTGACAGATATCTTTAATATTTCTGTGGGTTGGGCGTTCAGTAACGAGCGCACAT
Source organism: Agrotis segetum (assembly GCA_036375495.1). Classification (NCBI taxonomy): domain Eukaryota; kingdom Metazoa; phylum Arthropoda; class Insecta; order Lepidoptera; family Noctuidae; genus Agrotis; species Agrotis segetum. The sequence continues at coordinate 91,397 of JAQSVV010000039.1, forward strand.
TAACGCGCACTAATAAGTTTAAGAGTTATGCTGTTGAATTCACACACACCATTGTACCGGCAATGGGAACACAAAAGAATAAAGAAAACAATGTACTTTAAACAAAAGTTATTTGCATGCAGTTGTGATGAAAACACTGCATCGAAACTAAGGGTCAATTTACACCGAGACGGGACTCGAAGTCTCGGTTTGTCTTACTTGACCCCTAATAACCAGAGCAGCGCGACCGAGCTCTGCGGTCCCCATCACCATCATCCGCGGTGTCATCACCGCGACATTGCACATCAGACGCGCGCCATGTGAGCACCACATCACTCACAAGTTCACAACACAACCGACCTGCCAGGAAACACTTCCACTGCCCACAGCATCGCATTTGGGTTACATTATACTAATTCGCATATTTGTATGTACCCAGCGTTAATCGCGGTAATATAAACGAGGTTTTTACTTCAGATAAAAACCAGTTAGTCTTGAAGCTAACTGGTTACATTTTAGCTCGCGCTAACACCTGGCTAATCTAAAAGGTAATTATAATCAAATGTTTGAAGGTAGTTGTCGTGGAACTGCCGACTGACGACCTATTTAGCCGTTGTCGCGTTAACCTCGATCAGCTAATAGATAAGATGAAAAGGTTCAGTCTATACAAAACGTGAATCGCATGATTGATAGATGTCATGTCAAGTTATGCTATGTGAAGTTAGGGCTATGCTCGAAGTCTATCTGCGCGATCGACTCAGAAATTACGAGATTTGTGGACGAACTAAAGTTACCGACATATCCAATGATATTTAAGGACATAGCACAAAGAATTAGCAAGCAAGTACGCAGAACTGACGGCAGATGGTTCTCGAATGGAGACCACGCACCGGCAAGCGCAGCGTAAGACGTCCACCCAGTAGGTGGGAAGACGATCTTATGAAGGATCACGCTGGATGCAGGCCGCTTACAACCGGTCCTACTGGAAGTCTAAAGGGGAGGCCTAAGTTCAGTAGTGGACGTCTTACGGCTAAATGATGATAATGATGATAATTTCAAGTTACTGCCAAACTCCGCTGACGTGAAATAATTGATGATGATTAAAGATGATGATTCAATCATGTCACATTATACTTTAGTAAGCGAGACTTTACTAATAAGTATTTATTGATAGGTGAACCTTTTCGCACAAAATATCAGACATATCGGGTCGCTCGTAGCTGGAGACTGCCGACTATCGGACACGATGCAGCCTTCAAGTAATGACTGGTAATCACCGCCGCCGCCGTGTGCGTCCAAACGAGGCTCACGTCAAACACAACACGACTCAACAGACTTTTTACACAAATTACAACATCTTCATGAAGATGACGTGAAGTTCCGCTTAATAATAAAAGTAGCGATTCATGAGTTTATCACGATTTTTATTAAAATATTCGTTAAATTCGTCAGTCAGTCGTCACGACTGGACTGCTAATAGCCAGTATATCACGTCAGCGCGATTGTAGAAACTTCCAGTCTTGCTATGCTATTCTTTATAACACTCCCCGGCAGCGCTGTAGCTAGATTTTCAACTTAAATAAAACATCAAATCAGCATAATCAATCTGCATAAAGTTGAAAATCCAGTAGAGACTAACCGTAGAGAATAGCATACAGCAGGACTGAGACTAACTTGTTTCTTTACACGCGTATTTTGTTTTTTAAGATATTCTGTTATTTTCTATTTGGTGTAACATGAAATTATGAATGAAATCACGAAACTCACACCTGTGAAGTCACCGGTACCGTTACCACATGTGCCGTTACTGAAAAATTAAATGCGATAGTGTCATAAACGAAGAGTAAACTAAAGACGTTACCTGTCGTACACAATGACATGAGCAAAATACGAGGCACATTGTGATTGTAGATGTTAGTCAGTTATGGCTACAGTAGGTAGATATTATGTGACATTATTTATAATTTGTTGTTGACTTTCGTGACGCAAACAGCACAGGCGAGGTCACTGCGCGCGTTTGAACATTCTCGCGAAGCTTAGATAAACCGTAAAGGCGCAACCTCATTCGGTTCATTCGCCTGTAATGTAACCTTACAGATTCCAGGATTACATCAGTGAAGAAGGGAAAATCGAGCTTACAGGGCGCACCTTGTAATGATACAATGGGTACGGTTAGACGATACAAGATCTGAACAGAAATCGAAAATGCTGAACAGCATTTAGCCTATGCTAACTAAATTATCAGCTGAAACCATGCTGACTTCAGACGAGAGTGAAGCATTTTGACAGCTGTCTCAGCCTATGCTACTCAGAATTCGCCATTTTTCTTTTAGTGCTGCTCAGTTATTGAATCGGCTAACCGTACCCAATGTATTTATACCTTGATTTTTGTAACATCAATGCGCTCCACTTGTTCAATGTTACATTACAGGCGAATGCTCCTTGTGAGGAACTGTGACCTATTGATACAGCGACCTCCAGGGAAGCTGGCTCATGTACTGAGAGCTGCAGCACACGTAGTGCATATAGCTCGCTCGACACATCAACAATGCGCATGTCGCAACACATTCCAGCTCGGTGCACGTCTTCTTTGCACAACCGAGCTGCTCGGGAGGCGTCTCTCACAGCCAGCTGTTAGCTCACTCAGTGAGGCGACACACGAACACCAACTAGTATAGTGAACAGTAGTTCGAAGACGCACAATCATGAGATTTCAAGCGCGCCAAACTATTCGGAACTAATTAATGAAATCGTATTAATTCTTTCCATCCTGATTAGTACGCAAACATTTGCCATTGAATTGAAGCGCGGCATGAATTAATGAACATTTTTATTAAAACAACGTTGGTAATTGTTTTCTTTTCCGCAGTAATAAGTCCGGTTGAATATAATGAAAAGTTCGTTGCATTTAAATAGCGTTATGAATTATAGTTTAATGGTCGAAAATGTGGAGCAAGTCGTTCATTATGTTAATTGCAGTAGAAGAGAGGCAGCCGTTACACGCGTTTCTCTACAAGACCAATATACATTAGGTTTTCAATAATTAGGAGATTATTAATTTTACGTTTGGCCATGTTATACATGCGTGTGTTGGTTTGCTTCTAATTGATTTCAATCTAAGACCAAGCAGAGCAAGGCCCCGAACTTGGGGCAGCGCCCGATACGGATAGGTTAGGTTCAAAGAGGGTAACGGCAAAGTCAGAAAGGTCAAAATTAAAAAAAAAACACTTACAAAAATAATACTTATTAAAGGACTATCTGTTACACCCAGTAACGGGTCCTCTATGTGTGTTAACTAATATTAGCTAGGGTTAGGATTGTGTTGTACTTAATTCCTGGTTGCAGCAAGTGGGTCATCGGCATTCAAGTAGGAACCTAGTTTGTTTGAGCGGAACGTGTTCAATTACTTAGGACATAGAAGTATTAAAACAGACTTATAACAACAACCAAATACGTTTGGTATATAGCACGAAAAGTTTACGACGGCGACCGAGACGGACGGCGCGGTCTGTCAGATTCTACAATCTACATAACATCTCACGTACTTGAGAAGGCAGCCACAGGCCATAGCCACAAGCGACACGCGTTGCTTACATTCGACACATGTATAATGATCATGATTTATAATTCCCTTGAAATTATTGATGAAGTCCTGATATTTCCAGTAAGTATACGCATGTGCAAAGGTTCGAAATGGTTTGCATGCCAAAGCGAGCTAGTACCAACGTCGATATTGTGAGCCAGTCCATACACACGGTGCCAACTGAAACCAACTGACTGTGCTGAAGTTGAACTGAACTAATGTTATACACTAACACAATATCATTACTGGTTGCTTGGTGTGTACAACGCATGTTTCGCAGCTCGTACGTGAATATAATTTAAAAATAAACATCTATTAATTGACTTCCGCGCATGCTGTGTGAAGTAAGCCTTAATATGAAGATGTCGGCCATCTTGTTTCGTTAAAATAAACCGGAAGTTTTTAGTAAAACTGTAGGTTCCGGTTGTCGTCGTCATAGTTCCAAGTCAACCAGTGTTACCTACGGTCAGATAGGCAGCCGTTACAGCCATGGTTGATATTGAGTACCTTATTCAGCAGAACTACACACTTTGTACCGATGTGGAACAGTGGTGGCCCAGTCGTATCGTTCGCGACTTACGAGTAGTAGGTCGTGTGTTCGAACCCCGCCAGGCGCATTACTTTGTGTAATTTATTTCATCACCACTGCTCTCAAAACGGCGAAGGAAAACATCATGAGGAAACCGGCATGTCCTAGAACCAAAAAAATCGAAGACATGTGACATCTACCAACCCGCACTGGGACCTGGTAAGGGGCCCACTCTCTCTCACACAGAGGAGGCCCGTGTCCCAGCAGTGGGAACATTATAGGCTGATGATGATGATGACACAGCACCAAACAATGACCTCCACATAGTTGGGAACAGCTTAAATGATCTTATGCTTTGGTCTCTTCCGCGTCCCTGTTTGTCGGTTAATTAATAAAACCAAAGAAAAAGCTTCATGTAAAATAGATCTGATAAATTAGTGTTTTCTAACTAATGATCCTTATCACAACAAAGTAATTTAATTACAATTAACGGAATTAGTCATCTAATCTCATTTCCCTATTAAATCTACTATAATTATCTAATCGAAGAAAACACACGAGTAAGTCACAATGTATCTGATTTATTACTGCGATGATGGCAACATAGATAAATTGACAGATAAGATTTTGATAGAAGCCGTAGATATTCACATTTTAGCCGTAGTATCTGGACGTGAAAGCAGGTCTCCAGCACATCTATGAGAGCCGTGTGGAGGCACAACAACGGCACGGTAATAATATTATAGCCATTACCCACTACGTTTGTCGATCCCGCAAGGATCTGTACACATGCTGGATAGACTATAAGAAGGTATACGACTCGGTGCCACATACATGGCTCATGAGGGTTTTACAGTTGTACAAGATACATGATGCAACTCTACGGACCTTCCTTGAGTCATGTATGGGGCCATGGAGAACGGTCTTTCGCTACCCAGGGTGTCGACAGATCCAGGCGAACGACGGACCTGTATGGATCAAGCGAGGAATATTCCAGGGTGACAGTTTGAGTCCACTTTAGTTCTGCTTAGCCCTGTATCCTCTAAGCACATTGCTGGGAAATTCCGGTCTAGGCCTTCGATGGAGATGAGGTGCTCAGGTCATATCTCACCTCTTCTACATGGTTGGTCTGAGACGGGACTTCTATTGGCAGGTAGCTGATGTATTAAGGAGAAACTTAGGCTACTTACTTATTTTAGAAAAATCCTTTCTTTAAAAAAATACATTGTTGAGTTCCGACATCCATGCGAGCGTAGTCGCGGGCACAGCTAGTCTAATCTGATTAGAATCACTAACACCTGCATTTACTGTTTATCTTTACTAAACATCATAATTATCTTAATTATTTAATTGTGTAGAAACATTTCCGAATATTTAAATGTACGTCAGAGAGACGATTTTTTTAATAACTTTTAAAATGTGCGGTATTGTTCCAATGACCTTATAAATTGTCCAAGATTTCTGGAGTTTAAAAGAGACAGTGATCCTTGAGACTGTTTCGGCTGTTTCTTCTCAGAGTTATCAGGTATGAAACACCGGCCGACTAGTTTGCAAAAAGTCGCGTAATAGTACCTAGTGTACCTACATTGTTATCCGAGAGGTGAAAGTTACGTATTTCAGTCCCGAGAAGGGGTTTGACGCCCGCAACGTAGTCAGGCCGCTAATAGTTCGAGTGACTGACTTAGTAATTTACCCGAGGTCAATACTATGCTTTCAAAACGAATATGAGGAAAGTTACAATAAAACATAAATATTAGCTCATGAAAAAATTAATTAGCGTTGATTGGATTGTCGCTATCCCACTCATTGACCGACTTCAAAAAAAGGAGGAGGTTATCAATTTGACAGAATTTTTTTTTTTTTTTTTTTTTATGTTTGTTACCTCATAACTTGCGACTGGGTGAACCGATTTTCATAATTCTTTTTTCAATCGAAAGCTGGTGCTTCCCGTGTGGTCCCATTGTCACCATTTTAGGATCTGATGATTGGATCTTGGAGAAATCGAGGGCAACCCTCAAATTTTATTAGCAGACACATAGTTTTTCGCAAATCTTATGAAGTAATTCAAGTAGGGTAAATACGCCAAACGTCGGCCCCTCCCCAAACTTCGGCCGTGTGCACATTTTCGGCTTGCGTTCTTTTAAAACGTAATGAAGTGACAAGTTTGCCACTCAAATTACAACCTTAGTTCATACTCTATATGTACAAACCGTTACTTTCCGAATACGTCACTCAGTCTTCGCACACTGAGCGTCAGCAGCAATTGCACCGTCGAAGCGTCAATTTCATACATAAAGTACCTTACTGGCTGCGAAAACCCACACTTCGGGGATTGATATTAGAAAGATAAGACATTCCTTTTTTTTGTTTTAAGCGTTATTATCAATAATTAGTGTTTTTTACTATATTATGAGATAGTTTTTTCAATGATTTACGTATTGTTTTAAAGGAAAAATAGGAGGCCGCCAATAGAATGCTGATTTTGAGTTAAAACCGGATTCTCGGCCGCGGCCGACTTAAAGTAAATGCAGTCGGTTTTATAAATTCCAATTGTACTAATTCCATTAGCCTAATAAGAGAATTCGCAACGCATATAGGCAAACAAATCTATTTTACGTTCAATCGCCAAATACCGGCCGGGGTGATATTAGTTGAATCTCGTGAAATATTGTACACGAAATAGGGGCCGGCTTTAGAAATATTAAAGATCTTAATGTCGGCCAGCCTCGAGTTTAAGCCCAGCTATACAGGCTGATTGCTTTTTATTATTTTCTCAAAATAAATGTTCATTGTACAATTTAATTTATTAATAATATTAAGAGTTACGTTTAAATGGGAGGATAAAATTGGAAACATTTATGATAGCTTATTACGGTTTGGGAATATAAGATAAAAATTGCTCTTTGGAACTTGCTAGCTAATAAAGCCATGTTAATTAGCTTAAAAAATATAAATGGTTGGTCGTGAATCTTTCATTCATTAATTAACCTGCATGTCACAAAAAGCTGCATTTAGAATTAATGATTTTAATTTAAAGTACTACAATGACAGAGCAGATCAAGGGCCTTTACGGAAACAGAAAATTACCTATTTAGTTACGATCGCAACTTTACCTTTTTTTTTTTTTTTTTTTTTAGCGTGGTAAAATCATCAAATGAGTCCTCCAACCCCGGGCAGGGCGGGAGGGACTGTCAGACTTCTACTGACTAAAATCCACGGTGTCCTTCATAGCCTGTTACGTTCCGGGGTTACGGTTAGGGAATAATCCCGCGACCCCGGCAGGCTTTGGCCCTCTGAGAGGGGGGCCCCGTCATTATGCTGACGCTCTTTGAGGCGCGCGTGGGACACAACGCGCCGTCGACCCGGGCATGGTCCTTGGTCGGGCAGCGAGTTGCCCTTTACTCGCTGCCCGCATGCCCGCGCCTACGGTGGCCGGAGATCATCTAGCGACGTCCGTCGCCGTGGGCGCCTACCACTGCGGCTGGGGCGGAGGGAGGACGCTGTCCTCTCTCGCTCGCGGCCTGCCTCCTCCTTAACGAGCATTACTGCCTCGCAGAAGGAGCTGACCGCTTCCCACTCCGTCTCGCCCCGCAGCATGGCCGCAACCAATGCCGGGCGCGAGAGGTCTCCGCCTATCGCAGCCGTGAGGACACGTCGATGCTCCGCCCAAGCTGGGCAGTCTTGCACCGTATGCTCCACCGTGTCCTCCGGGCGATCTTCGCAGTGGTGGCACCCAGGCGTCTCCTCCTTTCGCATCAGACACAGGTACCTCCCGAAACTTCCGTGTCCGGTGAGGACCTGCGTCAAGCGGTAGGTCAGGACGCCATGACTTCTCTCCAGCCACTCCTCAAAGAGGGGTCTTACCGCCGCAATTGCGGCGTGCCCGGCCGTCGGTCGCGACAGTCGTTCCTTCCATACTGCCCTGAGATCGCGCCGGAGGTCTTCGCGCCGCGCCTCGACTTCGCGAGGCAGCGGGGTCACGCCCCGGCGCTGCGCCTCCACGCGCCTCTCATAGACGCGCTGGAGGGCAGTCGCCTCCAGATCCCAAGGCAGCAAATCGCAACTTTACCTAACATTATTTAAGTGCATTAAAAAAAAAATACTTTACCTACTATTAAACAAAATTCGATTCATAATGTATAGGGTGAGACTCCTGCCAAAATAAATCATATTATTAATATTTGTCTGTCTTAATTTAAAACACCCTCTACCCGGCCGACATTTGGGAAAAACGCGACCGACCATGGGTCGTGAATGGCCGACTTTAGGGTTTTTTCGTTCTCGACGCATCTAAACCTTAGTACTTTTTCCTTGTAGTAGAAATGTCAACTTTATGCCCATAAACATAAAATAGGTTTATCAAACTATCCAAAACCACACTGGAAACATCCTTTCGTTGCAAATTGATGGTTCCAGACCGATCCCAAAACAGAAAAACCGTAAGGGGGCCGACATTTAGCGTATTTACCCTACTTGCGTATAGAAATCATCATCTCATGTAGCTGAGCTGATGATGGAAGGTACAACTCCTCAAGTAAGAAAATTATGTTCGTGTTCGCATATCTCCGGAACTACAAGTCCGATTTAAGTAATTCTTTTTTTGTTGTACTAGGTATCGTTCAACTTAGGGAATACTGCAAATTTCATCAAAATCGGTTCAGTAGTTTTTGAGATAGAATGAATGCAAGAGATGTTAACGATGTTATTACCGGTGCTACGGATAACGAAATTCTAGTGGACATGTAAGAAAATTATGTATTTTACAAGAATGTTGGTTGAATATTTAAACTAAAAAGAGTAAAATAAAAACTTTTTCTAAAAAAAATGTGACCGCCTTCAAAAACAACCACAAAAAAGGGTAAAATAACCTACAAAACTTTTCTTTCGGAAGTCGGTGGCAAAAAAGACAATGAAATTAATAAAAAAAGTCACCGACTTCCGAAAGAAAAGTTTTGTAGGTTATTTTACCCTTTTTTGTGGTTGTTTTTGAAGGCGGTCACATTTTTTTTAGAAAAAGTTTTTATTTTTTTTGTTTATTTTTTTGCAATCCATATCAAATTCCGGTTCGCAGTTTACAAAATCAAACATAGGGACAGATAGATAGCTGGAAGTGACTTTGTCTTTTATACTATGTAGTGATCCTATAGTCCCAGTCCCAGTTGACATGTGTAACATAAGGCGCACAAGTGTGTCCGCGACTGTAGGAGTGCTCGGTCGCACTGCAGTGTGATTTTATACTTCCACGAAGTGAGCTCGTCTGTTCTCATGTTTCACTTGTAACACAAACACATGCATTATTCTGTGCAGTACAAACTTGAGGTTAACGTCGATTGCGAGAACGGGGAGCCTTCGGAAAATCCTCATCAGTTTTAGATTATTTATGAGTAGTGAGTACCTGTGCAAATTGTGCATTGTGTCCGCAAATGACTCACTCGCACTCACACATTATTTACGGCAGACGTCAAAATTATATTCTCTGTAAAAATAATAACATTTTCTTTTCAGCTCAACTTACGGATAGAAATCTTAAACACACAATCAAGACGTGATGTTGAGTGTGTACCTGCCTCGTCGTCAGGTCGTCACCAGGTGCCTCTGCTCTGCGCACTTAATTAAGTCGTAATCAGTCAGTAGCTCAACAGTAGTTATGTTGTTTGGTGACAGTTGTATTATTGTAATGACACGCCTCGTTTGTTTAGCAGTCGCATTGTTGGTTTTGTAATATTTTCTCTCAGTAGAAGCCACGAAATCTGGATGTTCATGCCAATAAGCCCTCCCCGTATTATAACTTTGCATTATTCCTAATGATTCAGCTCGTGAATAACTAGCAACATGATGCAATTCTTCAAATTGTTTATGAATTGTGCATTTCCCATGTCGGACCTACCGTCATCATCAACTTCAGCCTATAATATTCCCACTGTTGGGACACAGGCCTCCTCTTTGTGAGAGGGATCAATTTTGCATGTGTTTGTAACCATTTTTTATGAAAATTAGAAGAATTGCCAATGACGTTCTGGTGCAAGTTGACAGCGGGACACGCCGCGTGTCACATGACAAAGCATTTATTAAATGCAACGTACCTATAGATAACGAATATTAAATAGCTACCTAAACAAAGAAAACAATATTTGTGCAACTAATGTATATTCTAGAGTATTTCGGAATATACTTTAACCTACATACTTACAACATGCAACCTACATCGCGATGTGCCGCAGATACTCTTCAAGAATAGTGTTCTGTTTATGTTTGTAGCGCGGCCCAGAGGCACGCGGGGAGGGACCGGCGGCGATGGATGGCGCCATTACAAAATGGCAGGCATGGCAGGATACACTATAATTATTGTAGTCCTGCAGTGCCGGTACTGGCCGGGCGGACCGGTCGCGCCGGCCCCGCGGAGCGTTTACCGCGGCCGCCATCTTGCGTGCCTGGAGCCCTGGATACAAGTGCCCGCACAGGAATGTAAGGGACCAACTCAACCGAGTAATGACAAAACATAAGAATCCCAAAGTACTTACAGCAACACCAATATTAACAGGGTTAAACCATGTGTCACTAGAATTTCATAGTTTAAGAGAAGGTGTCCGACGACATGCGGCCACCAAACAAGCTAGAGGTCGAATGGACAGGAAAATAGCTAATTGAACCAGTCTAAGGTAATGACATTCACCAAAATATTGCTTCACCGTCGTCCGCAGAGCCTTGCTGAGACAGATAATGATACTGATCGCATACGATTAGCCAATCGGCTCGCCATTGTACCTAGTTATATTAGAGTCAGCATTAGCCTTATACGGATAATTAGTCGCAACACACCGCCCTCATCGGTCCATTCTGCTGACAGAACCAAGAAAGGGGTCCAAAAGTTCTTGTTTCGCTAAAATTAAGTAGTAGATAAAGATCACATAACATGACTCAACCGCAGCTTGCATTAGTTTTCAGGCGTACGTTATTGTCTAGTTATTTACGATCTAAAATATGAAAGTAACATTCGTCCGAGCGATTGCAAATTGAGATCAATGCTTTCAATGATTACTTCATAGTTAATACACGAATCTAGTGTAATCGTTAAATAGGTATGATTTACATTACTTTTTACTTGTAATGTTTGCTACGCGCACGCAAAAACGGAATCAAAGCGTAGATCAAATGTCCGACGTGCCACGTTATACGTGGTGTCAGCTGAGCTGAGGTACATGTGTAGCAGTATGTAATGTAAACACGAGAGCCTCAGATTACTCCAAAACATCATTATTTTTATTCACGTCGTGTAATTGTCTTTCCGGTTAATTATTTTTCAGCAACCAATTGTCTTCAGATGATTGACAGTAAACATAATGTTTTCCCAGTGTTACGTGTAATTGGTGCAGTACCATCACGAGCCTTCCGTGATTGTAGCTGCAGGGCCAGCACACACTGTGGAGTCAGATGTAATGTGACCCGCAGAGCAGGCGGCTCCAGTGGACGAGGTACCGTTAGTGGCTCATTTCCCTCGTTAGACGCAGCCGCCGGCGAATAACTGATACGATCACTAGACTGAGGTGTCCTAATTTGAAAGCCATTTAAATCATTGAAACAGTCGCTCGTGGAGGCTTCTACACTCCCTTTCATTATTTAGGTCGGTAGAAGCCTGTCGTATTGTCTACGAAAAATAATTTTGACGAAATCGCTAATTAAGGAAAAAAAGTTAAAGTAGCAGTGTCCTGATCATCGGTGCATCACCCTGGCAGAAGTTTGAGTAATGGCCGCTGAGCACGCAGTGCGGCGGCACGCGGCGCCGATGTGATCAGAAGGTTCACCAGCTAACAAGGGTTGACGACCGCGAAATATCAATAGCCAACTACGTACTATACCTACAGTAGTTGGCTATTTGATAAAAATGATTTTATTTGATGAAAAGTGACAACATTAATTTCGTTCATTATGGACTCGGTAATGAACGGAAAGCATTTTCCCAAATAACAGCAAGATACGATGGCGGAGCAGGATCCCTAACGATCGCACCGCAGTGTGGTTTTTCTTTGATCGCTCCATACCACAAGGCAATATGCACGGTATCCCGTGGTCCTTGCCATCTGCAGATAAATTGCTGACGAACCGGTTCCGAGGAATGTTCGTCGTTATAGAAATTATATACATCACCATGACAACCAGTTAAAGTTACCCGTAGCATCGGTTAAGTTTATTTTGGCTACGCGACTTTCAATTTATTTTTTCTTAAGTATTTCTCCTGGAAACGACAATTATTGTTGGTGTTTGTACACAACCAAAAATAATTCTCCAGCAAAATCGGTCCAGCCGTTCATAGACCAAGGGAAATGTTTGTATGGGTACATAAGTATGTAGTTTGAAACCAAGTCTCCTTTTGTCTTCCCAAGTTCCCACTGTGTACTGTTTGTTCAGTGATTAGAAACAACAACAGTAGCACCTTCCGGAACGTGTGAGTAGATCCAATCATCCGCTGTGATTGCGACACTCTCGCTAAGTATGAACAACATCAGCTCAGCCACTACCGTGACGAATGTGGCCGCAGCAGCAGTTACCAGCAGCTCCTCGTAACTGCAACGAGTAATGACAGAGATAACAGCTCATTACGCGGCGGCTGACATAACAGCACACGTAACATCGTCACAAGAGGCCGCGGGTGACGCGACCCGCACAATCAAAGAAAGTCATCGAGAGTTCTCACACACACAATGCGAAGGCGCAAGAACGTTGGAACGCGCCGCGCAATATCACTGTCACTGGGTGACTGGAGCGACACTCACAATGAACAACACTCTCGTAGGTTCCATTCATCATCAGCTCATTACCCAACATTAGACAATAATACTGAAAACTAAACTTTTACCGGAAACAAGATGCTTCTCACTCGAATAAACGTAACTTAAATCACCTGCAGGTTCCTAGCTCTGTTATATTTTCATTTATTCATTATCATGTCAGCCGACTTCCACTGCTGGACTTGCCGAGCTTGTAACATACAACGGACTTACGTCGTTGGTTAACAATAAAATCAATGAGGGTCAAAGATTCCATAACCTTCTGATGCTCGCGCTGTTAGCATAGCACACCTCCGCTGCGAAACTGCAGTAGCGAAACCGCTGGACGCGTCGCCCGATCTATCATTTCTTGCTTTACCTGTTCTAATGCGGTGACCTTACAATGGGACTAAGGACTGTCTCTGTTACTCGCTCATCCACTGATCTGATCCGAATTAACTACACGATGGGTCCGCTATTTTATTTGTATCGCTTTTCGGAAACTTAATTGAGGAGGTCCTCAATAGACTATTTATCATTAGAGTAATGGCGGTTCCCCTCAGGCAAATGCAGCTCGTGTGTCTAGGTTCCTCTGAGGAACGCACGTTGCGGTTTCGGTTGGTTATTTTCGCAGCGGAGGTGTACTACACAAGCGTGAGTGAGCCAATAATGGTTCGCAAGTCGAAGGTGAGCGAACTCACGATGATCGGGTGGACAGCGGCGAGGGCCGGGTGGCGAGGGGATTGCCTAGCTAATTGCAACACGTGCAGAACTAACTTACACACAATTAAAATCACCTTCACAGAGTGCTCGCAGCATACAGCGCAGCGTAAGCGTCTGATCCATTGCCATTGTGTCATAATGCTGTTGTGGCAGAGATTACACACGTTCATACTAGTCTGCCGTGACTGATACGCAAATCCTCAGATTAAACAAATCGCAAAACCAATAAAACACTGCGACCAGTTACGCCACAACAATGTATCTCCAATGATACCCGGAGTGAGTTGTGATGCATCTAGCCTAGCTACCCTTCATCAACAACAACAGCAATTCGGAGACGGCTTATAGGGAATCAAATCCCGTATATGCGGGATCTCGCGCTTTTCTTCTGGGATCGGTTCACGTAGTATGAGTAAGGTCCCTAATTTAGAGACACTGTGTGCGGGGTCTATATAATCTCCCTACCTTTTCTCGAAGCGCTACCTCAAAATAAAAAATAGCACATTCCTTTTATTGGGCAGTTTTGTAAAAAAAGAACCCCTAACTGATCACTTCGTATGTGTAAATGTGACGTGAGCGTCGTCGTCACTGCGGAGGTGGGACCACAGCCTTACTTGCTGGAACCGGACGTGCACCGTTGGAATTAACAATTACTGTCTCAATATAAGAATGGGCAAGCAATAAATAACAAAATGTGACAACACTGACCACTGTTAGGAAGGACCCACTTATTCAACCGGTTTTGGACCTATCAAATACATCAAAGCGACTTCTTTAAACTTGATGTCGATAACCTTGCTAAAAATAACGGTGGAAATATCATCAATTCGAAGACCAATTTTAGGTAAACAATTTTTACCTTGTTCTTTATAGAAAAATTATGATAATAGTTAATTGCTTACTGCTTGCATGTGCTTGTGAAATGGTCAATTGGCCATTCTTTTAGACACTAACAAAGTTGCATCAATGTTTCTAAAATCGTGATCAGTATAATCTAGCTCTGTCTCTTCTTCAACCTTCAATCACCCAGAGCGGAGTTTAGATCTCTTCCAAATTCCACTTAGTGCAATTTCGTGTCATGGCTATCTAATTTCTTTCGGCCGCTTTAAGAGTGCGCCCTGAGCGAAATCTTCAATTTTGTATTTTTGCAGTAGTGAATTATTAAATCCATCATCATCGAGCGATTTTCCCCTATTCAGTATTAATCCATAACCAACTGTTATTAACTCTTCATTTTCCTGAAAAATCTCTGTAGGTTAAATTTTCCCCGTCGGATATCAATTAAATGAATAATAAAAGATAATATATCAAAGGATTAAAATAATGCTCGACTTATATCATTCTCAGCTAAATAAGTAAAAAAAGTAAAAGTAAAAATTCATTTATTTTCCACACCAATAAAAAAAAAAAAAAGAATACAGTACAGTCATTATTATCATGGAGTGGACTGGAGCCTAAACTAGGGTAGCCCTGTATTTCAGGACTCCAGGTGTTCCTCCCGCGGCGAGTGAGTTGGTACAATAATAATTTATTAATGAATGAGTTTGCACGTGTGTGTGTTGTGTGTATTTTTGTGTGGGTGTTACGTGTGGAGTTGTATATTGTGTGTGTGATGAGTGAGTATTCGGTTGTGTGTGCTTATATTATAATTGCATACAAGATTATGTATGTATGCGTGGTCCTGCATGAGTGCGCTTACTGTTCTGTATTTATACATGTTATGCATATTATTTAGAGAACAGAAAGTTATAATTATAGAGATTATAAATAAGGATTCTGTGTCATTGTAATTCAAACTCAGGAGATATTTTTGAATAATTGATTTACGTTCATGTGTGATTTTCGGAAAGATATTTAAAAGAGAATTAAGTTTGTTATATAAATATGGTGCGAGGAAACATGAGTGTCTCCTGAAGAATGCAGTGTTGTGTTTAGTTGTCTTACAAATTCTGTTATTTCTTCTTGCAGGATAAGACATATTGGCATCGTAGGTTAGTTCTTTATGCTTGCGAAGTGCAGTTTGAAGAATAAATATTTGTCTCACTGTCAAGACATTACAGTCCTTGTATAGGCTCATTGTAGGATAGCGAAACGGTTTTCTGAGCATGACTTTGAGTAATGACCTTTGCGCGCGTTCAACTTTTATGATTTTTGTCTTACAGGTTCCGCCCCATACCGGAATACAATAACCCAAGATTGATTGAACCAAAGCGAAGTAAATAGTTTTAAACATTTTTAATTTTAATACGTTTCTGAGTTTTTTGAAGATCCAAATCATAAATCAATGGCAAGTGTTGGAAAATATCTCTACACTCCTAGATACGCCCATGTTTGCCTAAAGTTTATTGTAAGTTTCGTATCTTCATCATCACCACAACAAGTTACCTCGTCGTCGGTGGCGACAGAGGTGCTTCTCGTGTGTGGCTGTGACTCCGTGACCCGTGACGTCACACGGTGGCTCAGACTTCCAGCCAGCACGTCTCTGCGTTGCATCGAGCTCGGAGCAATCATACCGTTGTCCACGTACTCGTATGTTACCATTTATGCTCTAAAATGAGGAAGTCGTTAACCAAATGGACTCGAACTCAACGTAGATTTATTTATAGTTTATAGCTGACTGATGTTTATCGCTGTTATATCAGAAAGGAAAGGCGACTCATGTTCACGCGATGTGAATGGCGCCCGTTCAGCGATGTGGAGGTTAAGTAACTAGTCTGAACTCAATTAGAAAACTAGAGGACTGTGAAGCCCCTGGTGAAGAAACAACTGAATTTTAAAAGTTCTTTTTTTATGGGTGCTAATTAAGGCAGCTTCTTTAAAATGTCATTCTCGTCTGCAAATATATTTAGTTGTCTAATTAATTAATAGGTCAGCGACAAACTTTTAGCGTCTAATAAATGGTTTATAAGCGACCATATATTGTATAAAACAAGCTACTGTTAATATGACGCAACATGGTGATAATTCTTAAGCAACTAAATTTGTGATAATATGTCTACTCATTGCCAGCTTTTTTTTCTTCCTGGCAAGTAATCTAACACTGATGTACCTAGTAATAGTACCACCTGCCGTGAATCTTTGACGGAGCCCCGCTTCGCGGGGCTCCTATTTTTGCGTACAGGGTTTAAAGTAACCTAACACGAAGGGGATGGCGGGGTCTGAAAGACCCCGCCATCCCCTTCGAACCTAACCTGTCCGTGTCGGGGTGCCCCAAGTCCCGAGCTCGCTTCGCTTGCTCTTGCATCCTAGGTCAAGTAACTGATTACTACCTGTCATGCTGGCTTTACAAATAAAATAGTTGTTTGGTTTTAATTTAATTTGTGATATGTCTACTCATTGCCAGCTTCTTTTACGCTCGTAAATTGACGCTGGTTTCTTGATATTTTGTTGGAATAGTAAAGATGATGAATTAATATAATTGAAGCTGTTCTATTAACTCGTCGCTCACATATAAAAAAAGACGCTAGGTTGCAGGTGCTAAAGAAAACTTTTGTTGCCGCACATATAATTTCCCTTTTTTTATGTTTTCATTGTTTGGCTCCTCCAACCATTTATTTTTTATGCCAAGAAGTATACCTCTTGGTATAACTTTTTAAATGGTTCCATGGTTATGATATCAAGGGTTATAACCCTTGACCTTTGTATCAAAGAAAGTAAGGCGACAGAAATAATGAGTGGAGGTGGGGCGAGTGGATCCGGGGACAGAGGCTAGTATTCAACAAATAGATGGCATCAAATCGCCGACCCTGGACCCTGACCGTAAGCTGAGTGATCTGGTCAGATGTGAACTGGACCGGCACCCAGTCACAGTAACAGCAACCACACTATCTGCAATTTAATTAGGTACTTATAACTTCAATCTCATCCATATTGAACAGGGTTGTTTGTTAACGTTGCTCCTAGCCTCATAAACTAGGAATTTTCTATGTGTTTAAAAAAAAACCCAAACAACTAAACCCGGAGCAATATTTTTTGTACAGTCAATTATTTGTTCCTTGGGGTAATCGGACCCTGGCCCAGGAGTCAACCGCTTTACCACTGCGAAAACAGTTCCAAATGGTTTGAAACCTTTCCTTCTAGAAGCCATATTCTGTAATACTATGATCGTACCCATGCCGCAGCTCAGCCGCGTCGCGCGAGCCGGAAGCGTGGAGCCTGGGAACCGGTTCGCCGATGATATTATCTGATGAACGGTGAACAAAGAGCTCGCGCCGTGATGGCATCGCCCGGGAGTTATATCACCGCGGATCATCTGCGCACATCATAACTCGCCACATGCTAGAGATGCGCAGAAGCATCACACGCAAAGGATGTGAACAATCAAACACAACATTAATTAATTTATTGTACAGGGGGGTATTACAACGTCGTAAAACCAGGCTTGTTCCTGCGAGTGAAAGTGACAGAGCTATACAAGTCATCTAGCGCCATCTCGTTTACTCCCTGGAACAAGCCTGGTTTTAAGATTTTGCAATACCTCCCCTGGTGGGCTTTTGTTATTGCTGTTCTCGACTCCTTACACCCTCAACTAATCGGCTCGAATACCTTGTTGTATCTAAGTGAATTTTGTTTTACGCAACAAAATTAAAAATACGGACCCTAATATTTTTTTCTGAGTAAAGTAAAGCCTCTCCTACTATTTTCGTTCTATTATTTTATTTCTTCGAAATGTTCTATTTATATTTTATGTTATCACGTGTGACTTGTTAATTAATGTTGGTGTGGGTATGAATTCTAGTTAATTAAATTAAAATTATCATTTTAATTTAATTAACTAGAATTCATACCAGGAAAATATTAAGGAAGTATTTATCATTTTATTTTTTAACTAGTGTTTGCCCGCGGCTTCGCTTGCGTTATTTTAGAATTTGAGAAACGGATCGTGTGGCGCCATCTGGAATATGAACGTAATTGTTTTTTCGGCAACAGCTCTCTTCTGTTATTCGGGATGTAAGATACCTTATATCCGTGTCTATACTCCTGACAACGTATATGCTAAATTTTGGGACGATCGATTCAGTAGGTAGTAATGCGTGAAAAGGTAAAAAACAAACATACTTGCATTTTTATTATTAGTTTAGATCAATAATGTTATATCTAGGTACATAGTTTGCATAGGAAACGTCCTTATTTGAGCGACATTAATTTCAAAGAACCGTGTTTTTTTTAAACATTAGACTATCATTTTTGGGTTGATTTACAGTATCGCTGCAAATTGAACGTACGATAGCATTGCTCTTCTCCCTTGCATTCCGCGTGATACCTAAAAAATAACTAATTATCTGACTCGATGAGTACAACTTGTCGTCGTTTAAAACAGAATCTATGCACTGGTTTGAACACCAATTCAAAACATAAATAAACACAATTTTTTCTAATCTTTAAAATTCCACACCTCGAAACAATGTAATTGTTTCGAGGTGAGATTTAAAAAAATATCCAACTTACTACCTACAATTTAAATCAGTGTAGATTAATATCCTAGAAAACTATTGAAAAAAAAATAGTAATAATTTAAAATCGCGAATAATATTGAAATAAAAGTATACACATTTTTTTAATTATTTGAAACTCTCAGGACAAATATAAGAAAACTCAAAAAGTGAAAAAAAGAAACAGCGAGATTTGATCCAGAGACCCCTTGCACGAAAGTCAAGCAGGATACCAACCAGACTGGCTAGTACGCTGACAGTAACTTTCAAATAGCGGTTCTTATACAAATGTCAACAATGACTGAAAATCAACATATTATAAAATTGCTAATCCCCCAAAGGGAATAGCGTAATTATACATATCCTAGTAATAAAAGAGCAGTTTAAGGAATATTTGGGGAAAAATTGACTAAAGAATATCCAGTGGTTTAGCTTCCAACTAAAAACAAACAGATAAAAACAACAAAATTTAAAATTGCTTATCTCCCAGGAAAAATAGCGTAATGATACATAGCCTATCAACAGAAGCATATTATTAGGAATATTTGAGGAAAATTTGATCGACAACTTTACAGTAGTTTAAGAGATAGATCAAATAAAAAAAAACATAAAAAATTTCGAAAGAAAAAAAAAGTTGATTTGGCATCAGAATCGATCCCTTATCTCGAAAAAAATACAAAAAGAAAAAAATATTCAATGTACAGGAATGACAGCTCTACGATTTTATTATATGTAAAGATTAAAAACCATGACTGCGATAGCATAATTAAATCGCACGTTACGAATGCCCGACATTAATCATGTATTTTCGAAAAAACCCACAACAATCAAAATGTACTTATATAATTAATTTAGATTTTGATCAATTTATTGCATAGAGTATTTCAGTTTTCATTATCACTTCCCTCCCAACGTTCATTTCGACTGTGAAATTGAAATGTACGTTGGTTTTTTAGTAAAGTTTAGAATGAACATTAATAAAAAAACCGGCCAAGTGCGTGTCGGGCCACGCACAGTGTAGGGTTCCGTAGTTGCCCATCAAAATACTTTGCGAACTAACTAAACTGATTCGCTGAATTTAATTTTAAAAAGAAGAATTTTCAAAATCGGTCCAGGAGTCTTTGAGAAATCGGGGATAATGCATAAAAAAAAAGATTACGACGAATTTAGAACCACCTCCTTTTTTTGAATTTAGTTAAAAATAGTTGACGATAAAAACCTACCTATCCCCAAAAAACATACCTATAAAAGCTGTAAAAATAAAGTTGACAAACTTACATTTGCAGTTGAAGAGCATGTTCTCCGATACATTTTGTTTAAGAAAATATGATATTCAAGTACATTTTATAAGTTGGTCGACTATTACTCGTAAAGTTGTAAAGCCTACTTAGTCATGATAATTTTCTTTTAAATTTCGTTATATATACTACTATTGTGAATTTTTTCACACCCCCAAACATAACCGTTTAGCTGGTAGAGGGGAGGGACACTCGAGTCGAGCAAAATTTAGCACTTTAAAGCTTAATATTTCACAAACGAATTTTTTTATCAAAAAATTGTTAATGGAAACTCACATTATTTTTTAAAGACCTTTTTAATGATACCCCACACTAAGGGGAACGCGAGAAAAAAAAATCCTCAATTTACGTGTAAGTACAGGAGGTACCCTAAAAAAAAATATTTTACGAGATTTTAGTTTACCGCTTTTTCGGCACAGCAAATCCATATATTTACACCAAATTACAACTCTCTAGTACTGTGCGTCTCTGAGCTAAACTGCGGACAGACGGACGGACGGACGGACGGACGGACGGACGGACGGACATAGCGAAACTATAAGGGTTCCTTGTTGACTACGGAACTCTAAAAATCTAAGGAAATCTGTCGGAGAGGAGGCCTGTATCCCAGCAGTGGGAACATTATAGGCTGATGATGATGACAATGATGTCTCCGACCAGCAGTAGTCGGCAACCTTTCGGTAGTCACTCACTCACTAGACCACCAGTCCATGTTACATCTGTTGTTCAGTAACATGGGCTGAGTTACCCCACGAGAGTTTTTACGCTTTTTGGTGTTACAAGTTGTAAAAATAAAGGTTCTGTCCTTATTTATAACCTGAAATGTTCAGTTTACACAACAATCACGGGCCGCGAGGAGTCAGCCCTTGGCGTCGCGTTGCCGACCACTGCACACTGAGATAGAGGATGACTTCTGTGGTGGCTGTGAGTGTGCATGTGACCAGCGATGTTGCTCAGGGACGCGTGTCGTGTGCCGCGCGGGTCACACAAGGTCGCACCACACCCGCCGCTGACGTCACGCTGCTGCTGCTCAGGACTTGCAGTTGTCAGAGACGCACATATGGACTAGTGTTCTTTATTTTGTGAAATCAATGAATATTTACCAAGTTATAAAGCATCAAAACTCGAAAGTGGGAGCTTGTGACGACAGAATTCAATAAACGTAGAGATTTACTAGGTACTTAACTGTGATGTATTGTCAATTTTAAAAGCTTCGTAGGTATCTCCGTAAATTTTGGTTTACATAACAAAAGATAAAATACGATTCAGATATTTTTTGATAGGTAATATAACTGAGACTAACTAAATAGATTTTTTGTTGTTGAAAATAAGTACCTATGTACCTACTACTTAGTTATCTTTTTCATTAAATCATGAATGTTGAATGAGACCGTGCAGAGCCGCGGACACGTTGGCTGCTAGTTTTCTAAATGGAAAGCGAGTCTTATGCTAATGCACAGTTTTCTTCTTGTGCTAAGTAGAGAAAGATTCAATAACTTTAGGAAGAACACGATGAAGATCGTACCTAGTAGAATATGAACACAGCTCTGTCTTTGAATATAATATCTTAGAAAGCTCCCCTGTGATCTGTGATCGTGAGGAAGTGGGTGTTACGCAAGGCGCCGCGCTGGGCCGCGCCGTGCTCGCTGCCCCCGCGCTACTTCGAGCTTAGATTCTTAGAAAGTCTGCGACTTGCAAACGATTCTTTCATATCTGTGTCCCCTCCACCCGAGTTGTGTTTACATCTTCGTGTCTGTGTCGTCCAAAACATTATTGTAATAATTATAAAACCGCCAAGTGCGAGTCGACTTCAAAACGGCAAAAAAAAACATGTTTGTTGTATGGGAGCTCCTTATATATTGAATTTTTCTGTTTTTTTGAACTTATTATTTGTTGTTTTAGCGGCAACAGAAATACAGCAACTGTCTAATGTGTAAATATCACGGTTATGAGATACAACCTGGTGACAGACGGACAGACAGACAAACTGATGGAGAGCGGAGTGAATGAGTCCTCCTAAGTCCTCCACATTCCTCTGAAGTCCTCTTTTCAGCCAACTTAATAAACAAACTCTAGCTGTTCTCCGAGGCTCATATTAAGATGGTGGATAAGCTACTGTCTATTTTTCAAATCAAACTTAAGCAGTTCATGAGAGTAGCGCGATCAACCAAACAAATAAATTCTTCCTTACAATATTAGTATAGTAGATTATAATTATGTATAAATAATAATTAATAATAAATATTTAATTAACTTGATCTAGCTCGCGAGGTTGTTGACATGTGAGGCATCAATTCGCGAGGTTGTTGACATGTGGGACGTGAATACAGCAGTCATTGTGTCGACCAATGGCTTATTGACAAGCGAGCCTCGTCATCTGAGGGGGTGCGCGGAACACGTCGCGCAAAAACGCCGACAACTCAACGGGTGCTCCGCGAAAATGAGGCAGACCTCCACCGTATCGTTCGGGGCGGTTCACACAATGGTGACACTCGAAGTCCTGCCGCTGAAACTGTCACAGGAGAAACAAACGTGTTCTATGAGGACCTACGTCAGGTGGAAGGTGAGGACTGTGTCGTCTGTGCGGCCACACCTCAAAGAGGACTTATCGCAGAGATTGTGGCGGCGCAAATGCAAATACTCTTAATCATTATAAATGTGAGCTCTAAGCTGGCACATATTACCAAGCAGCAACCAGTTACTAGGGAGATACAGGGTGTAAAGCATTCAGGATTTTTGGCAACTTAAAGACACAGTACAACAGCTGCAGCAATTTTGTTATGCTTGGCTCGCCTACAGGCATCAAAAACTTTCATCAGGTGGGCGTTGTCGTCGTATTGTTTGCCAAGATAACACTGTTCAAACACTCAGTATACGAGGATGTACCTACAATACGCTAATGTTTGCTGAGGTCAACACTGCGGTCAACTTGTGGTCGCACATCTTTAGCTTTCTTCGTCACATTTTGTAAATATGAGATGCCGTTTTGTGTTTATCATCGGTGCTAAACGGTTTACTTTGTATTTGCACAGCAATGTAGGTCGCTCGGCGTCGGTTACTTATCGCTAAGCAACGAGGTTGTGCAGACAAGATAACTAGCTAGAGCTACGAGTATGTTAATCCTTTAGTTCAATACATTCAGCCTGGGAGCGATGTTCACTTGGGTACTGTAGATAGCGTCAACGTAACATAATCAGCCAACACAAGGCGACGCAAGTTTCCGATACCTTACGACTTTGGCATCCATTGACGCGTGTCTGTGTACGAATCTCTCTGGATTTGTATTACAATAGTTGCCTGGATGCCAAAGTCGTATGGTATCGGATGTATGGCTCAGAGTTAGACTTCTGTACGTCTATTACAAATTCTACCAACCAGCAATGCGACACCACCCGCGCCTCACGCCTACTCACCTACGTAGCACCTAGGTACCCGTGACAGTAGACTGGACCTTTGTGACTATAATAAACATACTAAGCAATAAGTGATTATGTACAAGACAATCATTTTCTTCGAGGCCTTACCACAAGCTCTTAACGCGATCCAGTTTAGGCTGTGGAAAAGAGACATAGCTATACAAGTCGTCTAGCGCCATCTCTTTCCCATAGCTTAAGAGCTAGGGTATAGCACTGTGAGCATCAGTGACTGTTGTCAGAAGCGATTAAGTCTAATAGAATAGGCTAAAGCGCTATATTCACGATCCAGCACGGCTGTACAGCTGCAGCAGCAGTTTTTGCTGCGTCCAGCAACGCGACCTTGAGCTGCTGTACAGCCGTGCTGGATCGTGAATATAGCGCTTAATACAGATATTATTACCGTGCTAATACGTCTGACAATCAACTCCCTAACCGCTACTCTCTCAAACATATTACGGTAAACAGCTCTCAATCAATTTTTATGATGATTGTAGTTATGTACCCACGTCGATAGCTTATCGAATGCAATTGTTGACACACATTTAGCGTTTGGTATCGATCACTTGCCGATATTCATAAAATCATTACATAACTTGTTTTTAATAGCAACACGGCAGAATTCGCTAGATAGTTGATCTGATCTAGTCCAAACAGGTTAACAAGCACGCTTATTCACAAAACTCGCGAGAAACTGTTGGTAGAATGGTAGGTAATGTAGAAATAATGAAAAAAAGGGAACCGACTTCAAAACCAAACAAAACACAAAAAAACTATAAAATAACTTTTCTTTCGGAAGTTGGTGGCCATAGTAAATGAAGTACTTAATAAAAAACAAAGCCACCGACTTCCGAAAGAAAAGTTATTTTGTAGTTTTTGAAGTGAAAACTTCTTTAGCGGCGTTGTACACTTTTTCTGTAATGGGTAAAAAATTTAAAACTCGCGTCAGGGTCACGTGACCCTGATCGAAAATGAGTAAGACGTCATTCAAATTAAAAATAAAACATAGTAACAAAAAAGTTTTCACTTCTACCGGCACTCCTGGAGTGCAACCTTTTTTTTTTTTTGTGTTTTGTTTGGTTTTGAAGTCGGTTCCCTTTTTTTCAAAAAGTTTTTTATTTTCCCCTTTTTAGTTGAAATAACTGTCAAAAATTTTCATAAAATCGGTTTCTTTGAAAATCTACGATCCAAGTAAGCAAAATGGATTCAGGCGGGCAACGCCACGGGATATCTATTAGTGTTATATACTAAAACCTTTTCCAAAATGTAACAGACACTTTTCTGAAAACTGCATCAAAATCCGTCCAGCCAAACGCGAGATAATCGCGGACAAACATGCAATCGTCCCTGAAAATCTACGATCTATGTAAGCAAAACAGATCCACGCGGGCAACGTCACGGGATATCTATTAGTGTTATATACTAAAACCTTCTCCAGAATGTAATGAACACTTTCCTGAAAACTGCATCAAAATCCGCTCAGCCAAACGCGAGATAATCGCGGACAAACATACATACACATACAGGTCGAACTGAGAACCTACTTTTTTTTTTTAAGTCGGTTAAAAACGCAGGAATGTTAATGAGCGCCGAACTTGACCGTGGAGGCCCAGTGCCGGGGCCCGGGGCACTGCCGGGGGCTAGTGGCCTGTTCGTTACTCATGTGGTGAGATATCAGGCGGCTCGTGTCTCGTCACGGAAGCGCGCACTGAGGTTATTGAATGTTTTGCTCTAATTGAACTAGCACGATATGTGAGAATCTCCCATTCCATCCATTTCTAACAATATTATTATTCTGCAAGACATTCTCAAAATATTAAATCACAAATACTCTCTCTATGTTGTCATCTAGCTCCTCATAGATAGAGATGCACAAACAACGCAAGTGTGCAAGCGGGGCAGTTCTTGAGTTCAAAGTAAAGTATCATCTTATCCTATGTATTTGTATAATACAATCACCAAATCAGATGTTCAGTTGTCTGCAATTGTATGCCACCACATAACTCATGTCACACCACATAACAACCCACACGGTAACTGAAGATTTACATTCAAAGGATTGTCGTCATCGCAACTTAAATGTTTGTGGGTCACAGCGCCCTGCCAGCCTGACACAACATTCACTTCCTGTTCAAAGGCAAACGAGTGAATAGATGCTCACTAATCAAAAGAAAAGGGATGGAGAGCAAGAAGGGTGAGAGCAGTACGAATAATTTGATGACAAATGCGAGAGGATTAATGAAGAAGAAGTCACAGTTTACTCGCACTAACAAATCAACAACATACTGCTACTACGTCGCTACTGGTTTTTCCAGAGAATGTTCTTACGACGGACTTTATACACACGACAATCAAAAAACTATACTGCATTTAGGTAGGTAGGTATCTAGTTAGTTACTATTACATGACATTGCATTCGGCTCAGCTGATTGCCAGCTAAACGAGGATTAATCGCAGTGATTCGACAACATTCTGAATACCTATTGTTTATTCTTAGAAGAGTGTGTCATCATCATCATCGACTGGGTTTCTAATTCTACTTGTTCTCTTGTGACACGTAACAGCCACTTTGTCTGCAAACTGATACACGTCACGATCAATGGAAGACATCACTATTTCTTGGAAGGTAACACTTACGGGATGAATGGACACCAACACATTCATAACGTGCTATTTATTTATCATACCTTTAATAAAATACAAGATAATTGCTCGATGGAATAACAACTTGTAGGTAAAAAACATTCACGATATTTCCAAGGTAAACGTCATCGTATTTTTAAACGAAGCTATTAATTAGGTAGGTGCTGTTATTTTGTTCCTCTAATTCAACATTAACAGAGTCATTCTTTTAAGATGGCTGGCAGGGGGAAACCCAACTACAAGAAACTTTTTTTTCGTGTAAGTTATCAGAAGATAACTATGTATAAATATCGAACCTTTGTTAAATATCTTTCATCTTGAGTCAGATAGGTACTTAGTACACGGTTACGCACTGCGTTCGATCCGTATTCGTGGAAATACGTTCTGAAGTACTCATACTTACAATTTTTGAAGTGAAAACTTCTTTAGCGGCGTTGTACACTTTTTCTGTAATGGGTAAAAAATTTAAAACTCGCGTCAGGGTCACGTGACCCTGATCGAAAATGAGTAAGACGTCATTCAAATTAAAAATAAAACATAGTAACAAAAAAGTTTTCACTTCTACCGGCACTCCTGGAGTGCAACCTTTTTTTTTTTTTGTATGGTAGTTTACACACTATACCTACCTAGTGTGTAAACTCTACCCTGTAACTAATTCCGTTTCGGGAAATAATAGTTAGGTCATACAGTATTCCAGAAAATGGCAGAAAACAAAGGAAAATTGGTGGAGTCAAAAAAATTAAAAAATATTATATTTTCGCAGTAACTGTAAACGAAATGTTTAACTTGAAGTTTCACTTACGTAGTACCTTATAGTAGATGTGCAACTAGTTACGTGTTTCGTATGACCCACAGTTCACGGCAGCGGCGAGGGGTCGCGGTGGCTGCTCGTGACTTCCTCGTGAGGCTGACCGGACCCCCTCATGTACACTGTACAGCCAGCAGGGCTGCCTCGACCTTGGTAAGAGGATAATCGACTGAACAAACAATCATCACCGTTTGCCGTCGAATATTTGATGATTACCTGTTCGTCACGGCACGGCACGCTTCGCAAGTTGCGCTTGACGGTAATGTGTGTAGCGGCGCGCGACCGTGAATATTATAATATCACACTCATTTATTTAGGTAGCGTATTATTATGAATTATGTATTAGAATAAATTACCACCCGTATGAGGAGGTAATTGGTTAATTTAACTGTGTACGTACGCATATTTAGTTGAAACAGAGCGGGTTCTGAAGGACTTTTATTACACTGTTTAAAAAGTAATGACGTGTTTCATTGTTCTAGCTTTTGTAGCTGTTCGTAAGCATCCAGGCCTGCGGAGCACTCATTGGTGGTGAGGGCCTGAACTTTCACCCATTCGTAGGTAATGAAAGTGAAGGAGAAAGGTCAGGACATCGAGCTTGCATAGTGTCGTGTGGCTTGTTTGTTACATAACCGACATCGGGACGACATGGCAGGGAAGCGATGCCGGCAACTACGGAACAGTGGCAGAGATCTGACGACAGGAAACCATTGTAAAACGACGAAAGTACAACAAGACACAAATTGAACAAGGACATAGGTACGACATATTCGTCTCTACGACAGCCAGCAAATGTATTATAGTAGCTAGCTATATTGGAGATTCTGTTTTAACACCGCTATAAATAAAAGCTATTAGGACATTACTGTATAGATTTAAATACAGTAGCCAAGTTACAAAGCGACACGAATGCACGCCACTGACTGCCAGCCAGTCCTGAGTCCAATCAATTAACATTTTTATTCTTAGTTCGTCCTTAAAAGGAGGATAATTGTTGACTGATGTCATGACTGTACTCAATAAGTAGTCCTGCGAGTTGCGACGCACGCAGACGCGCACACACTTTGAATACCATTCAGAATGTCTTATAAAAGGTCAGCACACAGACGATGATCTTTACAAAACACATGCAAATCGTAGAAGGTAATCATTTCCAGTATTTTACGACAGTTGTGCAATAAAGTGTTAGAGATAAAGTAACACGATAATACTGAGAAACTATTTGCCATTATTAGTAACAGCTCGGATCGTTAATACGATATGTGAAGTCGTATCAAATCGATGTGAACGAACTGGGGACGAACGTACGTGTGTTTATGATGCAGCACAATCTTTTTAAGTATTTTTTGAGTTATTGGAGTTATGTTCAATTTTTAAAGATAAACAAACCGAAATTGTTTATCCAAAATATCTAGTGATAAACGAAAATACGTAACTGGAATCCCAACCCTACGCAGCGTGGTACATCCCTAGAGGAGCGGGCAGAGAGAAGTCAGGATGTGCAGCACAGGGTGATTTGACAAAACTCATTATTTAAGCGACCTGCAGCGCCATCTGCTTTACAGCTTGTGAATCATCGATCTGAAGTTAAGTACTATAATCAATCGGCCTGTCAAGACGTCGCCTTTCGATACCGACGATTATAGAAACCGATGCCTATCAAGACCAATGCCTAACGTCACCGACGCTTATCGGCACCGACTCCAATCGACCCCGACGCTTATAGACTGTAACAATTTATTAACCTAGAAGGATACACTTTATTTTAGGATAGAAAATACAAGAGTGAGTATAAAACACACACAGTCCACTACACCCTTCAGCACAATACACTGATCAGCATTAAACACACTTGGCAAACACAGGGACCGCAGCAGGAACCCCCTCAGCAGAAGTCACGGTCCTCAGTAGCAGGGAGCCCCAGAGGACAAGATACTTGTCAGAGTGAAAGAGCCTCTTCAGGTAAAAGCTTCAGAGGGCAAGAGCTTCAGAGGACAATAGCTTCTTCAGGTAAGTGCCTCAGAGGGTAAGAGTTTCCTCAGGTAAGTGCCTCAGAGGGTAAGACTTTCCTCAGGTAAGTGCCTCAGAGGGTAAGAGTTTCCTCAGGTAAGTGCCTCAGAGGGTAAGTGTTTCCTCAGGTAAGTGCCTCAGAGGGTAAGAGTTTCCTCAGGTAAGTGCCTCAGAGGGTAAGAGTTTCCTCAGGTAAGTGCCTCAGAGGGTAAGAGTTTCCTCAGGTAAGTGCCTCAGAGGGTAAGAGTTTCCTCAGGTAAGTGACTCAGAGGGTAAGAGTTTCCTCAGGTAAGTGACTCAGAGGGTAAGAGTTTCCTCAGGTAAGTGACTAAGAGGGTAAGAGTTTCCTCAGGTAAGTGCCTCAGAGGGTAAGAGTTTCCTCAGGTAAGTGCCTCAGAGGGTAAGAGTTTCCTCAGGTAAGTGCCTCAGAGGGTAAGAGTTTCCTCAGGTAAGTGCCTCAGAGGGTAAGAGTTTCCTCAGGTAAGTGCCTCAGAGGGTAAGAGTTTCCTCAGGTAAGTGCCTCAGAGGGTAAGAGTTTCCTCAGGAAAGTGCCTCAGAGGGTAAGAGTTTCCTCAGGTAAGTGCCTCAGAGGGTAAGAGTTTCCTCAGGTAAGTGACTCAGAGGGTAAGACTTTCCTCAGGTAAGTGACTCAGAGGGTAAGAGTTTCCTCAGGTAAGTGACTAAGAGGGTAAGAGTTTCCTTAGGTAAGTGACTCAGAGGGTAAGAGTTTCCTCAGGTAAGTGCCTCAGAGGGTAAGAGTTTCCTCAGGTAAGTGCCTCAGAGGGTAAGAGTTTCCTCAGGGAAGTGCCTCAGAGGGTAAGGGTTTCCTCAGGTAAGTGCCTCAGAGGGTAAGAGTTTCCTCAGGTAAGTGACTCAGAGGGTAAGAGTTTCCTCAGGTAAGTGACTCAGAGGGTAAGAGTTTCCTCAGGTAAGTGACTAAGAGGGTAAGAGTTTCCTCAGGTAAGTGCCTCAGAGGGTAAGAGTTTCCTCAGGTAAGTGCCTCAGAGGGTAAGAGTTTCCTCAGGTAAGTGCCTAAGAGGGTAAGAGTTTCCTCAGGTAAGTGCCTCAGAGGGTAAGAGTTTCCTCAGGTAAGTGCCTCAGAGGGTAAGAGTTTCCTCAGGTAAGTGCCTCAGAGGGTAAGAGTTTCCTCAGGTAAGTGCCTCAGAGGGTAAGAGTTTCCTCAGGTAAGTGCCTCAGAGGGTAAGAGTTTCCTCAGGTAAGTGCCTCAGAGGGTAAGAGTTTCCTCAGGTTTGTGACTCAGAGGGTAAGAGTTTCCTCAGGTAAGTGCCTCAGAGGGTAAGAGTTTCCTCAGGTAAGTGCCTCAGAGGGTAAGAGTTTCCTCAGGTAAGTGCCTCAGAGGGTAAGAGTTTCCTCAGATAAGTGACTAAGAGGGTAAGAGTTTCCTCAGGTAAGTGCCTCAGAGGGTAAGAGTTTCCTCAGGTAAGTGCCTCAGAGGGTAAGAGTTTCCTCAGGTAAGTGCCTCAGAGGGTAAGAGTTTCCTCAGGTAAGTGCCTCAGAGGGTAAGAGTTTCCTCAGGTAAGTGCCTCAGAGGGTGTTCTGTTAGTTTACAGAGTTCTTGAATGATACGATTATGGTAAGTTAACATAAATCTTTTAATTAAACTCTCCAGTACAATTCTTTATAAGTGCCCCCATCAGCTAACAAAAAGGCGGGCTGTCATCATTGACACTTGACAGCTGTCACTGTCACAACATCCCCATCGTCAAGATTTTTTAAAATAATTTTAAACATTGTTACAAACTTATATTATTGCAAACATAATCTTCTAACCACTTAGGCTTAGTTCTTACTCTTTTAGGCAAGTTATTTATCTCTTCATGTGATTGTATTTCAGGAATTTCATAATCATTAGTTCCCAAATTATTATCATTACTTTCTAAATTGTTTTCGTTATTTTCGGAATCAGTTTCTTCTAAATCGTTTTCCTTATTTATTTCTGGCTGTTTTTTTTCCACTTCAATTCCTGAAACACTATCATTATCATAATCATCATAACTTAGCTCTCTACTATCCTCCTTTTTCTCTTTGAAAGGCGCTGGAGCCAAGTGCCATCTATTTCTCCTGTACTGAACTCCTTCTATTGCAACAAAATAAGATCTTGGCTCCTTCGCCTTTCGTACAATAATTCCATACTTTCTTAAATCAATAACCCAAACCTGATCTCCTACCTTTAAATCGTCTAATTTACAAACTTTATGTCTTCTGTTATAATTCTCTGCCATTTTTTCTCTATTACAATTTCTCTTCTCTCTAAATGTTTTAGTATCTATTTCTACATTACCATTTAATTTACTAGGGTACATTGGCAATATCTCTCTAATTTTTTTGTTAAACATTAATTCACTGGGACTATATCCAGTCTCATTTGGAGTGTTCCTATATACTAACAATGCTAAATATACATCTGCATTCTTATTTAATAAGTTTTTTGCAATTTTGACTCCTGCTTCTGCACAACCATTACTCTGAGCAAAATAAGGACTACTAGTTATGTGATTAAAATTATAAAACTGAGAAAATTGTTTGAATTTACCCTTAAATTGTGTTCCATTGTCCGTCCTGACTACTTCTGGAATTCCAAACCGGGAAAAGGTTTCTTTACAATGCATAATTATACTATTTTCTGTCAGATCTTTCAATACAAATAATTCCAAATATCTAGAGAAATAATCAATTATTACCATATACCACTTATTATTGTTTTTAATAATCCATACAAAGGTTCCAATAAAGATGATTTATCAGGAATGAAACGACCTACATAATTTACTAATCCTAAAAATTGCATCAACTCTTTTTTGTTAGAAGGAACTCTGAATTCAACAATGCTTTCTATTCTCTTAGGATCCAATAATAATATAATAATAATAAATCATTTAATTCAGAAATAAATTCCATAATAATGTACAATAATAATTTGTTAGTAAAACTACTTAAAAAACTATGTTAGTAATTTAAGATCTTTTTTGAGTCAACTACATGAAGCTGACTCAAAAAGTGCACAATAGGACAATCCAGTTTGTTAGCAATGACACCCAGGAGACTGTTAGAGCTGGCCCGCACTCTGTACAACAAGGACGCAGCACGCTTGCGTCTTATTGCAGCGAAACCATCAGTATGCGCGTCAGCAAACATACCTGACGCGCTACAGAAGCGAGGCAGCCCCAACAGCATCCTGAATGCATTGTTGTACTGGACTCGAAGAGCACTGACAGATTTAAGAGTAAAATTTGTCCAAAGGCTACACGAGTAAAATACTTGACAGTAGGCTTTAAAGAGTGTCACTTTAACGGATCCTGAGCAACGTGAAAACCTTCGAACCAACATATTACACCGCACTGCCAGCGCTCTCCGTTCCCTCTCAACATCTAGATTGTCCTTTAAGTCCTCAGTCACAATATGTCCCAGATATTTAAACTGCTTGACACGGTTCAAGACACCTCCATTCAAAGTGACGGGTGGGTAGTTTTCAACATTCTTGTTAGCGGTCCGAAATATAAGAATCTCACTTTTAACTTTATTATACCTTAAACCGTGCCCCTCAGCATAACACTCACACACTTTGATCAACTTTCGAAGACCCGCCATTGACGGACTCAGCAGCGCCATGTCATCAGCGTAACTTATGTTATTAAAGGCTACCCCATCCATATAACAGCCAGCATGCACGCTGCTGAGCTCGACAACCAGGTCATTTATATAAATGTTAAACAAGGTAGGGGAAGTTAACCCGCCCTGTCTAACACCACATGATATGCCTTTACTGTTAATAACATGCCCTAAATATGTAACTTCTTCGACCATAAATTCACATTTGTCTTTGTTTATTGTTAAACCTTCTCTATTTAATCTACTACAAACTTCTCTTAATAATTTAATATGACTGACCCTGTCCTTACTGTATAATAATATGTCATCTACATGTATTACTACCCCTTCTAAATCAGTGAAAATATTGGAAAATTTCATAGAAAAGTATTCAGGTGCACAGTTTAACCCCATAGGTAATCTATTATACATGTACCTACCAAATGGTGTAAGTATTGTTTGTTATAAGTATAGATAGTCGAGTAGTACCTAATATAGTCTATGGTATTTAAGACAACATCCCTAATATAGAGTAGACTTGACTATGGCTGATTGACTAGATCTAATGTGATTGTGCTTGATGTACCTAATTCCATGTTCACCAATAAACTGATTATGTTGAAGACTCAATCCTGTTTTATTAAAGATGATAAACTAACATCTAACATTGTTGTCAGTTTCCTAGACTTTTCACATAAACGAATTTGGAAAAATCCTGACGTAGCATCAATTTTCGAAAATATTCTTGCTCCTTTCAGTCTGCCTAGTGTATTTTCTACTTTATGAATTGGAAAAATAGGACGGACAATATTCTTATTAACCTGTGTATAATCTCCACAGATTCGGACACCATTTTGACCTTTTGGTACAACCACAATAGGAGATACAAACATAGTTGGCTCTTCTACTCGTACAATAACACCTAAACTTTCTAATCTATTTAACTCCTCCTTAACTTTATCCAGTAGAGGTAATGGAACCACTCTAGGTGATGACTGGACATATGGAACTGGGTTGGCGATCAATTTAATGGTAAAAGTATCCTTGAACACACCTAAACTGTTAAATATATTGGGAAACTCTTTCTCTACATTTATTTCACTTTCACTAACATGACATGTGTTACATAATCTTAATATATTCATTTTTATAATGGCTGGTCTCCCTAAAATAGGTACCTGTAAATTTTTGATTACAAATGCTTTCCCTCTATATACACTACTTTTATGACATAATTCTATCCAAATAAAGCCTACTACATCTAATGGAGTACCTTCAGGTCCCCTAATAATCTCTGAACAAGCCAATATGTTACTTGTATCCTTTAACAATTTTTCAAGTATAGCCACAATATCAGCCCCAGTATCTACTAAAAATTTTACCTTTTTCTTGAAATTTTCCGTCTCAACATCCACCTCCAACTCGAAGTCATCCTTTCCCGTGTCCATGCTATTGATTTTTCGCTCTCTGCAGCATCTAGCAAAATGTCCCCTACGCTTGCATTTATGACAAATTTCTTTTGAAGCTGGACATTTCTCTTTATTATGCGTTTCCCATTTTCCGCACCACCAACATTTTCTATTTCCTACCTTTTCTTGCTGTTTACCCATTCTATTTAGTGTCACTTCCTCTTCCCGACTCCACATAACCTTAGTCTCTTGTGCTTGAATTTCAGCCTGCTGAGCCATGTTGACTGCATCTTCTAATGTCAATTTTGCCTTTAACAGCATGTTTTCACTGACCTTCTTGTTCCTTAATCCAACAACGAGACGATCTCTAATAAGCTCTTCACATAGACTTCCAAATTCACATGTCTCTGCCTGCGTGGTCAATGCTCCTAAAAAATCACTCACTGACATACCTTCTTTTTGTTCGAGCATATTGAATTTAAATCTCTCATATACAACATTTTTCTTTGGATTGAAATGACCATCTAAAGCCTCCAATACCACCTCATACTTTTTCTCGTCAACGTTCAATATTTTGATAATTTCTTCCACCTTTCCTCCCATACTGTACAACAGCATATCGATTTTGTCGGCATCCTCTCTCTTCTCATTGCCACTTATTTTCATAAACCTCTGGAACCTTGTCTTCCAAGTTTTCCATGCAGACGGATTTGTAAAATCGAAGGCCTCCGGCGCCCTCACATTCTGCAATGGCAGGAAACTCATTGCCTTTTCTTCTCCCATCATTTTTCTTTATGCGCACACCGCTGCCACCATGTTCTGTTAGTTTACAGAGTTCTTGAATGATACGATTATGGTAAGTTAACATAAATCTTTTAATTAAACTCTCCAGTACAATTCTTTAGAAGTGCCCCCATCAGCTAACAAAAAGGCGGGCTGTCATCATTGACACTTGACAGCTGTCACTGTCACAACAGAGGGTAAGAGTTTCCTCAGATAAGTGACTCAGAAGGTAAGAGCCTCTTCACCAAAACGCTGGGATAGAATGAGCTGTTCATTACGGTGAAGTCTAAGAAAGAAAGAACCTATATACAAATGTACTCTAAATGGAAACAACCCCATCATTGACGGCCTCGCACTCTGGCAGCACTTAATGATCTGTTGGATGTTAATCCAACAGAAGGTCTGTTTGTGAATGGATGGTCGAAGATTTGATTGGTATGCCAGAAGTACTGTGAAATGAATTTATGAAAGTTTTCTTGAATTTTTTTTTTACAATTTTTATATTCTAATGTGTGTTTATGTTTTTTATATACTAATTTATATTGTTTAATTTGTATTTCTAATTTACATAATTGTACTTAAATTGCTGTAATTGGTTGTCCACACAGCCGTTGTAATTTAATAAATAAATAAGTGTCACAAGAAAATTATCAAAACATTTTATTTTATCTAATATCTTTAAACGAGCAATTCTTGTATATTTATATATTATAATCAGGATCTCGGAAACGGCTCCAAGTATTTTCATGAAAGTTACCGATTAGGGGTTTTTCGGCTAAAGGAATCGATTTATCAAGGTCCCAGGTTCGAGAAAAGCTCGGTTCTCATGGTATAGACTTTTTAAAAACCGAGCAAAGCTCGGTCAGCCAGATATTTATTACTAAAAGCATAAAAAATGAGATAATAGCGACACCCCCTAAGTACAACTAAGTAACTGCAAAAAGCAAATTTTACAGGAGAGCGATTTAAAGATTTCAATTTTTTTAAATCGCCATATCTAAGCCCCTATATGGAATTGAAGTATAATATTTGGTGAGCGGGTTTAAAATTAAGTGAAATTTATAATTAAGAGTATATTTTATTTCTAAACCTTCAAGTTTTTGTTTTATCACACATGCATACTTATACTTCATTGTAAAAAACAAACGAAATATCCTAACTGGCACATACACATTTCTTCATTGGAATATTCAGGCACTTTGTTGCTTTAACTGCCAGATACGTTCTTATAATTGGTAAAGTCAATTGAAATATCCTGTGTAACTGAATTCCAAACTTGTAAAAATCATCATGTGTTTTGGTATTTTGAAATAAAAACAGTGGTTATATAGTTTGAATTATCTAATGTTTATTTTCAAAACACAAAAATATAAATTACAAACGTTTCACGTATCATAAAGTAACATTATATTGTTATTCTCTTCATTATCACTTTTTTACATATTGTTTTACAGTTTTAAAATAAAAAAAAAATAAAAAATGTAACAACATTTAAAAATTTTAAAAATAGTGGCCCACCAGCATTGGAAGCAGGGTCCAAGGTGCCGGTGGTTATATTAGGGCTCTAGAGGGAGGAACTTCCTCACAATGCACCTCGTGTCCAAGAGAACTGCTTTCTGCATCAGGACCTTGAGCCAGCTGCACAATGACAGCCTCTTAAGGTGTTCGCAATTAATACATTGACCGCAACGACTATCGGTACAATGACTGCTGGGTTCATGTCCCAAATGTCGACAATCTCGTGTGCCTAATCAAGATACTTGATTTTCTTATCAATTTCAGCTTTTACGAGATTCCCGCCATGAGGGATAGTTATATCAACAATCATTGCACGACGCTTTCGGCGATCTACCACTACTATATCAGGCAGTCCTGTCAGTGATGATAGATTGATCCCAATGCAATATGGCATGACCGTTTTCAAGAACTGGTTGTATTCCAGGGCAAGTTGCTGGTCCTAGCTACTATAAGATTGTGTCTCTGCAAGTACTCGCTGTTAGCAAGACGACGAACAATGTGTCTGGTCGACTCACTGGTTCGGTAGCATGCGGTAGGTAACTAAAACGTAGCCAGGCTATAGATGTAAAAAGGTCTACATCAGGCCAGTGAAGGGCCCGCTAAAATCATCTGTGTAGCTCCTTGCTCTGCCATACCTCCCTGGGATCATTAGTATCCAATATCATAGGTTTGCGCTAGTTCCCGTTAGCTAAAGAGAGCGGGGTAAGGTCTTTATCCACAGAGACTACATCTTGATGTATCCCCATGTCGACTTCAAGGAAGTATTCCCCGAGACTGCGTACCTCGCAGTTGTGCAAGGTCTTAGCATTGAGGAAGCCACGGCCTTCACACACTTCCGCGGTATGTACAGTCTCATCACAGATGACCGTAGGTGATTCCGGATGTATCACCCACGCAGTCACCCACTTGCAGTCAGCAGTGTGCGGACTTTTCTATCCAGGGCGTCATGTTCTGTCTGAGTCCATTTGAGTATGCCAAAGCAGGCTCAAACGGACACCCTAGAATGTTTCTCGCTCAATCCTAATCGGTTCATCGTTCCCAAGAATCTGCCGATATCCTGGATAGAGATGTTCCTTCTCGTCTTCTCCATTGCCGCATACAGGACA
Organism: Agrotis segetum; assembly: GCA_036375495.1. Taxonomy (NCBI): domain Eukaryota; kingdom Metazoa; phylum Arthropoda; class Insecta; order Lepidoptera; family Noctuidae; genus Agrotis; species Agrotis segetum. The sequence goes on from JAQSVV010000039.1 coordinate 129,005, forward strand.
ACAAGAAGGTGCGAAGTGTTGCATTTATTTATATAAATCCAGCACACTCATGAGCCACGCATGTGGCACAGAGTCATAGGCCTTCTTATAATCCATCCAACAAGTTGGCTAATCCCTCCGGGATCAACGAACATGTTGGCTTACGGCCATGTCAATAAGGAGCAGCTCTTTAGTACCGCGGGAAAAATTCCTACATCCATTCTGAGTGGCAGACATAACTTAATTGCTATTAATATGATATGATGCAGTTTTTGCTCTCAGAATGGATGTTAGAACTTTATAGACCGTCGGTAAACACGTAATTGTTCTGTAGTTTTTTGGGTCCGTGGTACTACCTGATTTATAGAGCAGGTGGGTAACTCCTGTGGTAAAAAACATTGGTAGCGACCATGCCTCTAAAGATGACTGAAACTGTGAAGCTAAGCTAGCGTGCGACCTTTGTAGCCATTTTAACCAGAAATTATGCAGTCCGTCCGGCCCTGGAATCAAACCACAATAAAACATTAAATTTTCTACGATAATCAACATCATTTCATATAAGGAAAACTATGTAAGTATACAGATAGACAACAATAATCAAGTTAAAATCCAATGTAAAACAATGTATGTGTTAGTTATCTGATTTTAATTTAAATAAATTTCTTAGAATATGTATGTAAGTGCCTAGATAAATTTTTAAATCCACCTAATTTCCGGCGTAAAAACGTGTAACTGCGTAGTTACATACTTAAGTATCGGGAATTAATAAATTGCAGTAATATCGTCATGACGATAGATTTTCATTCTAAGACGTGTTCAAATATTTACAGTATAGGTAGAAATTTCAATTTATGAGCGCACTTAAAATATATAATTTAATAATTATAAAATATTTACTTAAAATTATTTACCTTGCCTTGATGGCGAGATTATCAGGTCTGATGTTGCGCTTAATATTTAGTCCACAACATTTTTTGGTCTTTAAATTGCATCTTCCCCTAATGTAGTATAAAATTTATAACGTTCACTCGACTTGGTATTAAACAACGCAAAACTCTTGCGCACAACTCGTTGCCCGCCGAATAACTAAGTGAGAGGCAGTTACCCGCACCAGGCGCTCTTTTCCTCCCACATAAAAGTATGTAACTGGAACTTAAACAGTTGTACGCTGGGCTTATTTGTCAGATTATGCAGATACACAATTATACGTTTGAGAAAAAACTATGTTCCGATGGTAGAAAAAATCTAAAAAAAATATATGTGGTAAAGTTATGTACCTAAATGCCAAAAATGCAATAAAAACCATTTCGTGTATCTGGCAGATACATACGTCTACTTAGCGGGTGTCGATAGGATGATGTATGACGCAAGTATACATAAACACTATAAGACACCGACGCTGATCGCCACCGACGCTTATAGACACCGACGCCTATCGACACTGACGTATTATGTACTTTATGGATTGCATTTGAATTAAAGTTTGCATAACGACACAAACGCAAAATGATTTGATTTGATTGATTTGATTTGATTCAAGACCGACGCCTTTCGACACCAACGTTAATAGACAACAACGCCTACCGACACCGACGCCTGTCGATACCGACGCCTATCGACACCGACGCCTATCGACACCTACACCAATCGAGACCGACGCCTATCGACACCGACGGTTATAGACACTACACCGACTCCTATCTAAACCGTCGCTTTTACAGACCGACGCCTATCGATACCGACGCTTATAGATACCGACACTTATACAGACCGACGCCTATCGATACCGACGCCTATCGATACCGAGGCCTACCGATACCGACGCCTTTCGATAACGACGCCTTTCGATACCGACGCCTTCCGATACCGACGCGTTTCGATACCGACGCCTATCGATACCGACGCCTTCCGATACCGACGCCTTCCGATACCGACGCCTTTCGATACCGACGCCTTTCGATACCGACGCCCTTCGATACCGACGCCTTTCAATACCGACGCCTTTCGAGACCGACGCCTTTCGATACCGTCGCCTTTCGATACCGACGCTTTTCGATACCGACGCTTTTCGATACCGACGCTTTTCGATACCGACGCCATTCGATACCAACGCCTTCCGATACCGACGCCTTTCGATACCGACGCCTTTCGATACCGACACCTTTCGATACCGACAACTTTCGATACCGACGCCTTTCGATACCGACGCCCTTCGATACCGACGCCTTTCAATACCGACGCCTTTCGATACCGACGCCTTTCGAGACCGACGCCTTTCGATACCGACGCCTTTCGATACCGAAGCCTTTCGAGACCGACGCCTACCGATACCGACGCCTTTCGATACCGACGCCTTCCGATACCGACGCCTATCGATACCGACGCCTTCCGATATCGACGCCTTCCGATACCGACGCCTTTCGATACCGACGCCTTTCGATACCGACGCCCTTCGATACCGACGCCTTTCAATACCGACGCCTTTCGAGACCGACGCCTTTCGATACCGACGCCTTTCGATACCGACGCCTTTCGATACCGACGCTTTTCGATACCGACGCCTAACGATACCGACGCCATTCGATACCAACGCCTTCCGATACCGACGCCTTTCGATACCGACGCCTTTCGATACCGACACCTTTCGATACCGACACCTTTCGATACCGACGCCTTTCGATACCGACGCCCTTCGATACCGACGCCTTTCAATACCGACGCCTTTCGATACCGACGCCTTCCGATACCGACGCCTTTCGATACCGACGCCTTTTGATACCGACGCCTTTCGATACCGACGCCTATCGATACCGACGCTTATAGATACCGACGCTTATACAGACCGACGCCTATCGATACCGACGCCTATCGATACCGAGGCCTACCGATACCGACGCCTTTCGATACCGACGCCTTTCGATACCGACGCCTATCGATACCGACGCCTTCCGATACCGACGCCTTCCGATACCGACGCCTTTCGATACCGACGCCTTTCGATACCGACGCCTATCGATACCGACGCTTATAGATACCGACGCTTATACAGACCGACGCCTATCGATACCGACGCCTTTCGATACCGACGCCTTTCGATACCGACGCCTTTCGATACCGACGCCTTCCGATACCGACGCCTTCCGATACCGACGCCTTTCGATACCGACGCCTGTCGATACCGACGCCTATCGATACCGACGCTTATAGATACCGACGCTTATACAGACCGACGCCTATCGATACCGACGCCTATCGATACCGAGGCCTACCGATACCGACGCCTTTCGATACCGACGCCTTTCGATACCGACGCCTTTCGATACCGACGCCTTCCGATACCGACGCCTATCGATACCAAGGCCTACCGATACCGACGCCTTTCGATACCGACGCCTTTCGATACCGACGCCTTTCGATACCGACGCCTTTCGATACCGACGCCTTCCCTAACCGACGCCTTCCGATACCGACGCCTTTCGATACCGACGCCTTTCGATACCGACGCCTTCCGATACCGACGCCTTCCGATACCGACGCCTTTCGATACCGACGCCTTTCGATACCGACGCCTATCGATACCGACGCTTATAGATACCGACGCTTATACAGACCGACGCCTATCGATACCGACGCCTTTCGATACCGACGCCTTTCGATACCGACGCCTTTCGATACCGACGCCTTCCGATACCGACGCCTTCCGATACCGACGCCTTTCGATACCGACGCCTGTCGATACCGACGCCTATCGATACCGACGCTTATAGATACCGACGCTTATACAGACCGACGCCTATCGATACCGACGCCTATCGATACCGAGGCCTACCGATACCGACGCCTTTCGATACCGACGCCTTTCGATACCGACGCCTTTCGATACCGACGCCTTTCGATACCGACGCCTTTCGATACCGACGCCTATCGATACCGACGCCTTCCGATACCGACGCCTTCCGATACCGACGCCTTTCGATACCGACGCCTTTCGATACCGACGCCTTTCAATACCGACGCCATTCGATACCAACGCCTTCCGATACCGACGCCTTTCGATACCGACGCCTTTCGATACCGACACCTTTCGATACCGACACCTTTCGATACCGACGCCTTTCAATACCGACGCCTTTCGATACCGACGCCTTTCGAGACCGACGCCTTTCGATACCGACGCCTTTCGATACCGACGCCTTTCGAGACCGACGCCTACCGATACCGACGCCTTTCGATACCGACGCCTTCCGATACCGACGCCTATCGATACCGACGCCTTCCGATATCGACGCCTTCCGATACCGACGCCTTTCGATACCGACGCCTTTCGATACCGACGCCCTTCGATACCGACGCCTTTCAATACCGACGCCTTTCGAGACCGACGCCTTTCGATACCGACGCCTTTCGATACCGACGCCTTTCGATACCGACGCCTTTCGATACCGACGCTTTTCGATACCGACGCCTTTCGATACCGACGCCATTCGATACCAACGCCTTCCGATACCGACGCCTTTCGATACCGACGCCTTTCGATACCGACACCTTTCGATACCGACACCTTCCGATACCGACGCCTTTCGATACCGACGCCCTTCGATACCGACGCCTTTCAATACCGACGCCTTTCGATACCGACGCCTTCCGATACCGACGCCTTTCGATACCGACGCCTTTTGATACCGACGCCTTTCGATACCGACGCCTATCGATACCGACGCTTATAGATACCGACGCTTATACAGACCGACGCCTATCGATACCGACGCCTGTCGATACCGAGGCCTACCGATACCGACGCCTTTCGATACCGACGCCTTTCGATACCGACGCCTTTCGATACCGACGCCTTCCGATACCGACGCCTTCCGATACCGACGCCTTTCGATACCGACGCCTTTCGATACCGACGCCTATCGATACCGACGCTTATAGATACCGACGCTTATACAGACCGACGCCTATCGATACCGACGCCTATCGATACCGAGGCCTACCGATACCGACGCCTTTCGATACCGACGCCTTTCGATACCGACGCCTTTCGATACCGACGCCTTTCGATACCGACGCCTTTCGATACCGACGCCTATCGATACCGACGCTTATAGATACCGACGCTTATACAGACCGACGCCTATCGATACCGACGCCTATCGATACCGAGGCCTACCGATACCGACGCCTTTCGATACCGACGCCTTTCGATACCGACGCCTTTCGATACCGACGCCTTCCGATACCGACGCCTTTCGATACCGACGCCTATCGATACCGACGCCTATCGATACCGACGCCTTCCAATACCGACGCCTTCCGATACCGACGCCTTTCGATACCGACGCCTTTCGATACCGACGCCTTTCAATACCGACGCCTTCCGATAACGACGCCTTCCGATACCGACGCCTTTCGATACCGACGCCTATCGATACCGACACTTTTCGATACCGACGCCTTCCGATACCGACGCCTTTCGATACCGACGCTTAAAAGTACCGACGCCTTTCGATACCGACGCTTTTCGATACCGACGCCTTTCGATACCGACGCTTATAAGTACCGACGCCTTTCGATACCGACGCTTTTCGATACCGACGCCTTTCGATACCGACGCCTTTCGATACCGACGCCTTTCGATACCGACGCCTTCCGATACCGACGCCTTTCGATACCGACGCTTTCCGATACCGACGCCTTCCGATACCGACGCCTTTCGATACCGACGCTTATAAGTACCGACGCCTTTCGATACCGACGCTTTTCGATACCGACGCCTTTCGATACCGACGCCTTTCGATACCGACGCCTTTCGATACCGACGCCTTCCGATACCGACGCCTTTCGATACCGACGCCTTCCGATACCGACGCCTTCCGATACCGACGCCTTTCGATACCGACGCCTTTCGATACCGACGCCTATCGATACCGACGCTTATAGATAAATCAAATCAAATCAAATCAAATCAAAGCGTTTATTTCAATTAGGCCATTACAGGCACTTTTGAATTGTCAAAAGACATAAAATAAAACTAGTACACAAATAGTTATGGTGCTACAGTCCCAGTCACAAGACATAAAAACTGTGAAAGTACCGTAGGTGCTCATTCCAAAAGGTAGATCTCTATGGAGAAGAATGAGCAAGAAACTCCATGGACACTCTTTTTCAATCGCCAAAATTATTACAGATTTTTCTTTACATCATTCATCATCAGGTGTAACATTTTGTGAGAACGATGTGGCAAGTTATTAGTGTCCATAGTAAATATAAAAAGACAATTTAAATATAAAGTTAGGTATTAATAATTAAAACAGACCGTGGCAGCAGAGAGATGACCAGTCTCAACTGACAGCGCCCGTTCACGAACATGACACATCTATCAGCACCATTCAGCTCAACCATTTTGAAGGGAGCTAAATGATCCGACACACGCGCCACCATCAGCGAGACATTCGAGTGAGCATGACATACTTTCAACCGCCAGGGTTATTCAAGTCAATAAAGTAAAGTACGTAGGTATCTAATCAATAATGGCTCTAAAGCACATAGCACTCACACAATGCATCTAATGCAGCTATATAATACTAAGAAATTGAATCTATACATTGCAAAGGTGGTTTAACAAACTTCATCAGCTCCGACAATAGTTTTAAAATGCTATCTATGTCCGCTTACATGTGGGTTTAATACACATATCATAGTAACATAATGATATCCTACGACCTGTACTATAATAAATGGAGAAAATAATAATCATAATAAAAAAATAAAAAACAATTAAGAACTATTGTAAAAAAAAAAAAAAAAATAAGTATACTTAAAATAATGCAGAATTATATGAAAACATATAATCTGTCGGCAAGTTAATCTTGGTAAAAGAACATGAACATCATTGTCTTGAGATCAACATAGCGGCCAACTATCTTTATCTTCTAAATAATCGTTAACAGAATAGTACGCCTTAGCACAGAGGTTGGCTTTAACTTTTGCTTTAAATGCATTAAAAGGTAAGTCTAGAAAAGAAGACGGTAACTTGTTATAAAAAGTTATACCGATCCCTACGAATGAATTATGCACCTTATGAAGCCGGTGAAACGGTGCACGTAGTTTATGCTTATTTCTAGTGTTAAAGTTATGAATATCACTGTTTTTACTATACATATGAATGTTCTGCCTAATATATAAAATGTTGGCTAATATGTATTGTGAAGCCACTGTGAGAATACCAATCTCTTTAAAAAATCTTTTAGTGAAACTCGCGCACCTAGTTGATAAATTGCACGAACCGCTCGCTTCTGGAGCACAAATATATTTTGTATATCAGCGGCTTTGCCCCACTGTAGAATACCGTAGGACATGACGCTGTGAAAATAACTAAAGTAGACTAATCTTGCTGTATCAACGTCAGTATATTGTCTAACTTTTCTGACAGCGTAGGCAGCCGAGCTAAGCCTTCCCGATAGGTTTGATATGTGTGGGCCCCACTGTATTTTCGAATCTATTGTTATACCAAGAAACACAGCTGAATCTAGAGTTTCAAGTTCTTCATTGCAGAGGACAATGTTGGGACCGAGATTTCTAACATTAGGCAAAGCGAACTTTATGCATTTAGTTTTCTTGGCATTAAGGACAAGGTTATTTGTAGTGAACCAATCTGTGACCATTGAAAGTGCGCTGTTCACATCATCAAAAACCTGTCTATTCCTATCTACTTTAAAGATCAGAGAGGTGTCGTCCGCAAACAGTACAACGTCACAAACATTCTTTAAATAATATGGTAGATCATTAATATAAACCAGGAATAAAAACGGACCCAGTATTGAGCCTTGTGGTACACCCAGCTGAACAGGTAACCTAGAAGATTTCGCGCCGTTAACATCTACACATTGGAATCTATTGTGCAAATATGACTCGATTACATTAAGGGCTTCCTTTTGAACACCATAATGAAGAAGTTTGCGCAAAAGTATATCGTGGTGTACGCAATCAAAAGCTTTAGAGAGATCGCAGAAAACACCAATAGCATTTTGCGAGTTTTCCCATGCGTCAAATATGTGCTTCAACAAAGCAACACCCGCATCAGTAGTCGAGCGACCTTTCGTAAACCCATATTGATCATTGTGAAGGAGGTTATTTGAATTAAAGTGTCTAAGTAACTGTTTCAGAATTAACTTTTCAAAAATTTTGCTGAATGCAGGCAAAATAGAGATTGGTCTGAAATTACCTATGTCGTTTTTACTGCCGGATTTAAATAGAGGGATAACTCTGCTGCATACCGACGCTTATACAGACCGACGCCTATCGATACCGACGCCTATCGATACCGAGGCCTACCGATACCGACGCCTTTCGATACCGACGCCTTTCGATACCGACGCCTTTCGATACCGACGCCTTTCGGTACCGACGCCTTCCGATACCGACGCCTTTCGATACCGACGCTTATAAGTACCGACGCCTTTCGATACCGACGCCTATCGATACCGACGCCTATCGATACCAACGCTTATACAGACCGACGCCTGTCGATACCAACGCCTATCGATACCGAGGCCTACCGATACCGACGCCTTCCGATACCGACGCCTATCGATACCGACGGCTTTCGATACCAACGCCTTTCGATACCGACGCCTTTCGATACCGACGCCTATGGATACCGACGCTTATCGAAACCGACACCTATCAAAACCGACGCCTATAGATACCGACGCCTATCTATACCGACGCCTTTCGATACCGACGCCTACCGATACCGACGCCTTTCGATACCGACGCCTTCCGATACCGACGCCTTCCGATACCGACGCTTTTCGATACCGACGCCTTTCGATACCGACGCCTATCGATACCGACGCTTATAGATACCGACGCTTATACAGACCGACGCCTATCGATACCGACGCCTATCGATACCGAGGCCTACCGATACCGACGCCTTTCGATACCGACGCCTTTCGATACCGACGCCTTTCGATACCGACGCCTTTCGGTACCGACGCCTTCCGATACCGACGCCTTTCGATACCGACGCTTATAAGTACCGACGCCTTTCGATACCGACGCCTTTCGATACCGACGCCTTCCGATACCGACGCCTTTCGATACCGACGCCTTTCGGTACCGACGCTTTGCGGTACCGACGCCTTCCGATACCGACGCCTATCGATACCGACGGCTTTCGATACCAACGCCTTTCGATACCGACGCCTTTCGATACCGACACCTATCAAAACCGACGCCTATAGATACCGACGCCTATCTATACCGACGCCTTTCGATACCGACGCCTACCGATACCGACGCCTTTCGATACCGACGCCTTCCGATACCGACGCCTTCCGATACCGACGCTTTTCGATACCGACGCCTTTCGATACCGACGCCTATCGATACCGACGCTTATAGATACCGACGCTTATACAGACCGACGCCTATCGATACCGACGCCTATCGATACCGAGGCCTACCGATACCGACGCCTTTCGATACCGACGCCTTTCGATACCGACGCCTTTCGATACCGACGCCTTTCGGTACCGACGCCTTCCGATACCGACGCCTTTCGATACCGACGCTTATAAGTACCGACGCCTTTCGATACCGACGCCTTTCGATACCGACGCCTTCCGATACCGACGCCTTTCGATACCGACGCCTTTCGGTACCGACGCTTTGCGGTACCGACGCCTTCCGATACCGACGCCTATCGATACCGACGGCTTTCGATACCAACGCCTTTCGATACCGACGCCTTTCGATACCGACGCCTATCGATACCGACGCCTTCCGATACCGACGCCTTTCGATACCGACGCTTATAAGTACCGACGCCTTTCAATACCGACGCCTTTCGATACCGACGCCTTCCGATACCGACGCCTTTCGATACCGACGCCTTTCGGTACCGACGCTTTTCGATAACGACGCCTTTCGATACCGACGCCTTTCGATACCGACGCCTTTCGACACCGACGCCTTCCGATACCGACGCCTTTCGCTACCGACGCCTTTCGATACCGACGCCTATGGATACCGACGCTTATCGAAACCGACACCTATCGAAACCGACGCCTATAGATACCGACGCCTATCGATACCGACGCCTTTCGATACCGACGCTTATAGATACCGACGCTTATAAGTACCGACGCCTATCGATACCAACGCTTATACAGACCGACGCCTGTCGATACCGACGCCTATCGATACCGAGGCCTACCGATACCGACGCCTTCCGATACCGACGCCTATCGATACCGACGGCTTTCGATACCAACGCCTTTCGATACCGACGCCTTTCGATACCGACGCCTATGGATACCGACGCTTATCGAAACCGACACCTATCGAAACCGACGCCTATAGATACCGACGCCTATCGATACCGACGCCTTTCGATACCAACGCCTTTCGATACCGACGCTTATAAGCGTCACTGCAGGGGTCTAGCAGAATACCAGCGTCAGGTATCAGCCTGACACATGCTGAGCTGGACACCCATTTGGTGCAATCCTGAGACACACCGCACATTTTCTGTGTCACGTCTGAATTTTGTTAATCTCAGTGATAAAGAAAAAAAATATATATATCTACATCTTTTTTTTTTTGTTATCTGTCATATTTGACTCAATTTAATTCTTTTTCTTGTTACTGTGATGAGAAACTATATTATGTACCTATTGTTTTTGTTTTTCTTTGTGTCTCTATTGCACTAAATAAAATCATATATCTATCTATCTATCTATCTATAAAGCCGACGCCTATCGAGAGTTCGAGACCGACGCCTTTTGATAACGACGCCTATCAATACCGACGCCTGTCGATACCGATGCCTTTTGAGACCGACGCCTTTCGATACCGACACTTATAAAGACCGACGCCAATCGATACCACCGCCTATCGGCTCCGACGCTAATAAGGACCGACGCCTATCGACACCGACGCCTATCGAAACCGACGCCTATCTATACCGACGCCTTTCGATACCGACGCCTATCGATACCGACGCCTATCTATACCGACGTCTTTCGATACCGACGCCTTTCGATACCGACGCCTGTCGATACCGACGCCTATCGAAACCGACGCCTATCGAAATCGAGGCCTATCGATACCGACGCTTATCTATACCGACGCCTATCCAAACCGACGCCTGTCGATACCGACGCCTATCGATACCGACGCCTATCGATACCGACGCCTATCGAAACCGATGCCTTTCGATACCGACGCCTTTCGAGACCAACGCCTTTTGATAACGACGCCTATCGATACCGACGTCTATCGATACCGACGCCTATCGATACCGACGCCTATCGAAACCTATTCCTTTCGATACCGACGCCAATCCGACGCCTATCGAGACTGACGCTTTTACAGACCGACGCCCGTCGATATATTATAAAGCCGATGCCTATCGAGACCGACGCCATTCGATAACGACGCCTATCAATACCGACGCTTATCGATACCGATGCCTTTTGAGACCGACGCCTTTCGATACCGACACTTATAAAGACCGACGCCATTCGATACCGCCGCCTATCGGCTCCGACGCTAATAAAAACCGACGCCTATCGACACCAAGCCTGTCGATACCGACGCCAATCGATATCGACGCCTATCGAGACTGACGCTTTTACAGACCGACGCCTATCGATACCGACGCTTATCGATACCATTAAAGACCGTCGCCTTTCGATACTCAACGCATATAGACACCGACGACGATCACACCAATGGCGACGCTTATCTACACCGACGCTTATCGACACCGACGCCTATCGACACCGACGCTTATAGTGACCAAAATCTATTGACACCGACACCCATCGCCACAAACACCTATCGATACCGATACCATTCGAGACCAACACCTATCGACACCGACGCCTATGATATTGGTATAGATTTATTCTGTTTCTCACTGTTTCTAATATAAAACTATGTAACAGCGCAGTGTGGGTGCTATTCGCGGTGGCTCTGCTTACTCCAGTGTAACGAGCGTGAAGGTTGTCCATGTTGGTTGGTAAGTGTGTCAAGTATCGGGTACGAGCCGCGTGTTAGCGGGGGTTACGCCTCCCGTAACACGATAGTTAGCGACGCCACTCGTGCAGACACCCGTGTTTATATTAAACAAACTATATCTGCAGCATAAAACCTACAGAAGTTTAAGTTTTTGCAAATACCTATTATTTGTTAACAGTACGTATGTCTTGGATAAAGCTACTGATAACCATTAGTTAGTTATAATACCGCCAAGGCTGATGTGCCGTGGCCGTGGTGCAACCTAGCCCCAGACCTTGTTATAGAGTCAACTCGGCGAAGACAGTCTGGCGGGTAAGACCGTACAATAGGCAATACAACAAGGTCTGAATAACCACTGCAAGACAACCCGAACTACAAAAAATAAAATTTTAACAGTTTAAACGAACCATATTTTTATTTAATTGCTGTGGTTATTCAGGCTTTGTTTACTGCTTATTGTACGGTCCTACCCGCCAGACGGTCTTCGCCGAGTTGACCTTAATTTAAATACGTCACCATGGGCTGGTCGTTTGAAAGTTCCATCTAGTTTGTAATGGCGGCTCCACATTAGTGCCGTGAACCCCCTTGAACGGTTTTCGGTGGATGGTTTTCGCAGGGTTCACGCGCGTTCGGCCCTGTTCCCCGATCAGTGTCAGTATTGTGCCGAGAATTCACGGCGAGAATTCGCGGCGAGAATTCGCGGCGTGAATTCGCGGCGTGAATTCACGGCACTAATGTGGAGCTGCCATAAAAGGTTGTAAGAAAACTTATGTTTTGAAGCCGCAATCTTTGTGAGAGAAGAACGCATGAGAACGATGTACTTTAGTCAGTAGTTTAGTAGTACCGACCGTATTGTCCTGAATCTGCAAGTTGTTAAGCTTGTTAGGAGCCAATTAGAGAAATTTGCACCTTCTAAGTGCGAGGTGTCGGCAGCGGCGCGTGTCGGATGTGCAGCGAGCGGCAACACGCCCACAGACCTCGCCCCTCTCATCCACGCACTCCTCACTTGCGTCTCCGTGTAACCGTGTCATTAGAAGCACGCAAACCGCAGGAAGAGCATCGTCTTAACACCACATTCAACCTCCCTCTCCGATGATGAGAGGATGTACCGAGTGTTCTGTCTCCTTCTTCTCGTTCGTATCGCTATTTGCCTCTTCGTAGGGTCGTATGTTGTGACTCGTGAACGCTATTATGAAGGCTTACTGCTGTTCTCCGTAGTTTCACCAGCGATGCTTGGCTTCGTAGCCTTCCTCGATATTATGGACTATCTAACACAAAAATATTGTTTTGTATTCGAACTAGTAGTTTCTGAGATTAGCGCGTTGAACCAAACAAACCAACAAACTTCAGCTTAACAATAACATTATAGATTCGTAGTATTATAGATACTACGCTAATGAATGAATGCACGGTCTTCAGATATTATCATATTGTAAGTATATCGAGATATTAGATAATTTTAACATACCGTACTTTAGATACTTAATGTAAGCATTGATTAGAGGTACATAAATAAACAATATTGTATCTCTATCATCAAATGTTGATTGTGTGCCTTATCTGAAGTGCCATTAGAACGATAACACTTTAAGTGTACTTAGATCTAATCAGCAAGTCTTGATTTATGATGAATTTCAATTACATACCTACGCTTCAAGAAGGCTCTTTTACCCTCTTTAGCCCTTTATGTGTGGGTCCCATTTAAAAGGCCTAAAATTAGGGGTTATCCGTAGGTAAACTGATGACTTACCTAAATTCCGTCTTTTGTTAAGTTTCTGGACACATGTTTTGGCCAAAACGATGACTTACAAATAAACATACAATTTATTTATGAAAACAATTTGGTGTGCAAATTGAAATCAATTTAATGAAACGAGTGTCCTCGAAATGTTCTGTAAAGTCATTGTTATAATGTTTGTGCGAGGAAGCGGAACGTGTTGGTACGGCAGCGCGCGCTGAAGAATTATCTAGAATGTAGACTTCGACCAGCGACGTCAGCCACAACGTCCGGCCGACACACACGGAACTCATTAATTTATTTGATGTTCTCTCTAAACATCATGCTAATGACAAACTGCCTGCATGGCGCGATGCAGGCGCAAGTTGCAACATTAATTAGTAACCTAACCACATCGATCCAATTGATATTAAGAATCATCAATTACATCTAGATTCAATTGATTCATTGGTAGGACATAGAACTCGACTAAATTGTATTCATAAGATCTTTATTGTAAGAACTATGTTCACAATTTATTAAAGTTTGATTGATTGTGACCCTCTACCTGAAGGTGAAATACTCGTATTCATTAGATCGCATTAAAACTGACGTTAATGGGTATCTAATATCTTGTACCGAAGCGTGTTCTCAAATGTATTACATTAACTAGCTGACCCGTGCCCACTTCGTTGGGCATTAATATTTTAACTTGTGATGAAATTATGAGTGTGGTTCGGTTAATACTTAGTGCTTTTTTTTATGTGTTAAAGTCATCAAATGAGTCCTCCCGCCCTGGGTGGGGCGGAAGGGACGGTCAGACTCTTACTGACTAAAATCCACTCGTGTTCCTTCCTATGCCCTTAACGTTCCGGGGCCACGGTATCCTGGGTAAAGAAAAAACCCGCGACCCCAGCAGGCATTTGGCGCGAAACACGACGCGGCACCGACCAGGGCTTGGTCCTTGTTCGGACGGCGAGCTACCCATTACTCACCTTCCGCAAGCCCGCTCCGCCGCTGTGCCCTCTGCTAATCAGAGGGACACGCGTTGGTGCGTCCACACGACAGGCTATTCGCATACGGGCAGAGTCCCCTCAGGCACGCAGTGCCTAAGGAAGAGTTTTTGTCCGCATTCCACGGTGCACCGGCCCGAAAAACTGGCTTTCTCCCCGGACGTATCCGAGAGGGAACTCCAGTCCACGGGCGCACGTGGAGGTTTCCTGACATAGCACCCCAGTACTTAGTGCTATGATTTTTTTTTCCTGTCTGCCTAAAGGATTGTTTTGTTCATACGTAATTACACAACGCCATCTATAGGTAAATTGATAAAACGTCCGTACAAAGCGTGTTCTTACGCGGTTCGTGAATGGACTGCGGCATTTTGCGATTTAATAATTTTATGTTATCTTCGAAACTATTAAAGCAATTGACATACTTTTTTGTGAAAATCATATCTCTATGATGTTATTGTGATCATAATAATTTTTTTTTCGATATGGTTTAGTCTTTTGTTGTGTAAAAAATCGTCCAAAGGCGAGTACATCGAAAATAACTTTTTATAACTCATAAAAGCTGCTATATCTGCTAAAATGTAAAAGATAAAAATATGGTGTCGCGGACTTTATTGTAGAACTATTCAAAGCGGACATTTTTGCCATACATTGTTTTCAATTATATACAACTGTTAAGGCAGCGCATGCTAATAACTGTGTTGGAAGAGCAATTTTTTACCGCCCGGCTAGACAAAAATTGAGATATTTCGGCTAATGTGCATGACATCTTTATAATTTATAGCCTATAGCACTCACGGATAATGTAGCTATCTACCAGTGAAACAATTTTTAAAATCGGTTCATTACTTCCGGAGATTACCGCCTACATACAAACTTACAAACATACAAACTTACAAACTTACAAACAAATTTTACCTCTTTTTAATATTAGTATAGATTACCAAGGATGCTAATCGTGTATATTTTGGATGGTGCAAGTATAGACAACCTGCTCGCTGACTAAACAGATACCATGTCCCTGGAAAGTAAAGGGCTATTAAAAAAAACACTGCTGATTTTAGTCAGTATGTGTCTGACAGTCCCTTCTTGTCCACCTAGGGCGGGAGGACTCACATGATGGTTTTACTACGAAGAGGTAAAGACAACCTAATGTAATTTACCTACCTACAAGACTCGCCTTTACCACCCTGTGGCCGAACCAAACTGCTACCACTGACGTTCAGTGAACTGTACCTACCGTAGTTCTGAGAGTCAAGAATAGTTACAATAATTATGTAACGCTAATAGCTAATAGTGATCGTGAGCCGCCTCGCATGGCTGACTGCGAAGACGAGCTGCCAGCACGACACTCGGTCACGGGGTCTGACCAGTGCCGGATTAGCCATATAGCAGGAGGCAGCAAATGCTACGGGCCCCGCGCCTTGGGGGGCCCCGCGCCTGAACCCAAAAAAAAACACAAAGGGAGGTACCTATGTCTAATAAGGGGGAAGAAACGCCCGGGTGTCACCACTGCGAGGATCGCCCAGAGGACACGGTGGAGCATGCAGTGCAGGACTGCCCCGCTTGGAAAGAACCGCCGTGTCCTCACGGCGGCGATAGGCGGAGACCTCTCGCGCCCGAAATTGGTCGAGGCTATACTTCAGGGCGAGACGGAATGGGAAGCGGTAGCCTCCTTCTTTGCGAAGCAGTCATGCTCGCGAAGTAGGAGGCGGGTCGCATGAGGGAAGGACAGCATCTTCCCTTCACCCCAGCTGCAGCCACGGACGTCGGCAAACGATGTCCGGCCACCGTAGGCGCAGGCACGTGGGTGGCGAGTTATGGGCGACTTGCTGTGTGACCATGGACCTGGGGTCGACGGCGTGTTGTGTTCCACGCGCGCCTCAAAGAGTGTCAGCATGATGACGGTCGCGAGACTTATCTCATTACCGTGACTTCGGAACGTAAAGGGCTATTGAAGGACACCGTGGATTTACCGCTAAAAAAAGAGGCAATATTACTTTAGGGCCCCATGGTTACATTTGCTACGGGCCCCGCACCGGCTTGATCCGGCACTGGGTCTGACATGACATCATTAGAAATTATGCTGAACCACAGAATAGGTGCTTAAAAATACTGGCTGAACTGTCATAAATACTTGTGTCTGTGACGAGGAACATACGATAAAAATGGTCTCGTATTTTCCATTTTCCAGTGTTACTTAGATTCTGGGATGCATCTCTGTCTCATCAAAAGGATCAATCGAAAAGGAGAGAAAAGGAGAGTCCGGAGACACTTCAACAGTTTATTGTAAGTATTTTGTCTTTCTAGTGGATATGAGTGATTACATTACAACTTCACACTAAGTGTGGATGATTAACATACGAGTATTATAGGTACTTTAATTATGAGAGGCGCCACAGTGAAACAGATACTTGTACTGTAGCTGCCACTAATGATATACATAATTAATATTGGGTTGTTTGTTAGTGATACGCCGTGGTCGTTCTCAATGCTACCAGATGACAGCTATTGTTATAAAATTGTGATTACAATCGAAACATTCCATGCAGAGTTTTTAACTGTGCGACGGAAGCAGGTCACGACATTGACGCGGCTGGGGCTGGTCGTGCGAGCACCGAGCACCACCTTGAGCGGCGGATGAACAGGCGCTCAGCCATGCATGACACGTAGCAGTTACCAAAGAGTATCGCCAGTGTGAACTGTGGAGTGAGACGAGGAGAGTTAGTGGACCTGCGCGGTCGTAGGGATGGAGAGACAGACATCATAATTAAAAGTACCTAATAAAGAGCAATATTGAGTGCAGAACATGATAATGTTGATTTGATTTGAAATCAACACGCGTAGCTTAGTACATAAACGGGTTGCGGGGTTGTCGACGGAAGAAAACACAAAATGACAAATTATAGGGTAGAAATATTTTACCGTTTAAAGAAAGGCATGCTTAAAATATAGAAAATAAATGTTTCTATTCTTCAATGGTTTACGGATTGTGCGTTTTCGTGCAAAAGCAGTCGAATTGTGTACATTAAATAACCATGAAATAACTTTGTCCATTCTAAATGGAACAGGGAAGGAATTGGTCATACATGCTACATGTGCTGATATTGACTGTAGGAATGAAACATAGCTCTTACGAAGATACTACGTACTAGGTATGTCTGCCTCATCTCCTAGTACTCATAATAAATTGTATTTTAATGAACACGGACAAGAAGTACATGGAGTACAGTTTCTTGTCCGCGGTGTAGGTATGCTGTAATCAATCGCCTCTCGCGTCTCAATGGGATTGGAAACATTGAGTCACCGCATTGTGCGCCACCTCACGTACTCTTGTTTACTAAAGGTCACTCCAGCAGTTGATGAAAATTGTTTATTGTTAGCTTTAACTTGATCTGAGGCTTTAACGTAGACAAATTGGCAGCCCTGGACTGTCTATTGTTCAATATTTGCGGTTGTAATGTTCAAAACCTCAGCCGTACGCCGCCGCCGCCGGTTACGGCGCGGCGTCCCTTCCGGTGCCGACTAGTTCGGACCACCGCATGTATCCATCAATAGATTCGTTCTGTGCTGTGCCAATTGGTTTAATAATAATTATGTTAATCGCCAACAGCTTGGTACAATAGCGGCCCATCCACTAACGTTCATTCCTGAAAAAAACGTAGAATTGAGGTTTAATTAGTAGCTTCAACGGTTTTATAAATCCGTCGCTTTTCTGTACAGTTTGTACCTACAACTTGTCTCGTTGTCAGAAGGAACGAACGTTTGTGGATGGGCAACTATTGTATTAATTATGATGTTGTGCTTAAATAAATGTAAATTAATGGAACAAAACATATTATTTCGGTAGGTACGTGATTTATTACTGCAAACCTTGTCAGATTGAACGGCGAAACGAAACAAAAACACCATTATAATAATGTCGCCACAATACCTGTATGATCTGATACATTTGAATTTTGTAATAACATAAAGAATTGTGTTGTTACAAGCAAAAAACGAAACGAATGTTCGTCAATATCAATGATAATAATAACTCGTGTTAATAATCAAAAAAATACCAAATAATCGGACTTAAACTAGGAAAATAGGGAAGGAAACCGAATATACAAAAATAATTAGCAGGTACAACATAATTATAAATGTAGCTACATAGGTACTTCGAAAATGTTCAAAAGGTTTGTGAGACTTTTTTTAACGTAATTTTTATATATTTTTAAAAAACGTTGCCCCACTGCCCCACACTAGTACCTAATATCTTCGTATCGTGGGTGGCGTTTACAAACATAAAAAAAACTCACATCACCCAGACTCTGAAAACTACTTGCAGATTTTTCAAATATTTGTTTCGTGCGGGAATCGAACCCGCGACACGCTGTGCAGCAGTCGATAGCTCTCAAAGCTATTAAATTGTATAGCTCGAATCAATAGCTGTAGGTAGTAGGTAAGTACTCGTATACTGTGTGCTCCTAAGTTGGAGTTATTATAATAATTATTATGATAGGGCGCTAAAACAGTACAAAGCGCCTGCACATTGTTTCTTTGCATCCATCGCACATTAAGCAATTTTTAGGTCAGGCGTTTCAATATCAGACCCAATATTCCGTTTTTTGTGTATCCAAAGTATATCGTACTAGATCAGTGGTTTATCCTTCTACTCATGGTGGACCACTTGATGATTTTTTTTCTTGCCATGGACCAGTTTGATTATTAGGTATTGGTTTGTTTGGAGGCAAATGAAAGACGCCTTAAATTATTTAAAGGTCATGAGTTTTTTTTTTTTTTTTACGATATAACATTACAATTTTCAGATTTGAACAAGATAATAACATGCGCGTGAGCGCTGGATTACTATTTGCTGAATGTTTGGTTCAGTGTTACCTATTCAAAGCCTAACATGCGTTAGGCTTTGAGCATGCTCATCAGTGAAATCCAAATTAATTTATATGCTTGTTCACATAATAAAATTGTCAACGGTAGGTCCCGGGGTTCTTGATCGGACTGCAAGCTACCCAGTACTCGCCGCTAACAAATTGGGGACCGAAAATGGCCTTCGATGTCCGACGACCTACTGGGCGTTTCCCGTGGCGGCCGTGGCAGCTCACGGCTGCTGGGACGTGAGGTAAAGGTGACGGCTTCCCGTTCCACCTCACTCCGCAACTTGAGATGCCTCTGTCGTCTGTTACCTTCAAAATATACCTAATTATTATGTATTCCTATGATTTGGGTTAGGCATCCCTTTAAGGTTTTTATTTCTTGCCTCAGACACACATACAGGTCTACATTTCTTTTTATTTCTCCTTTTGGGGGTCTGTGAAAAACAAATATTATAAATAAAAAGTTGGGTAATTCAAAACCAAGCTAGCAACCCGGAGGAGCTGTCAAAGAGCTGTCATCACTGTCATCTGTCATCCACAGCAGCTGTCAGGAGTATATAAATGTTCTGTGGTCATCAGCTGACGGCCACTGACGGCTAAACGGCTTGTCAAAGTCAAAACAAAATATTTTTCAAGAAATATTTTGTGATAGTTTGGAGACATCATTTTTTATTTTACTATAAAAATGCGTTTATTAACATTTAGTTTTCTGAAAACCTGCAAATACAAGAAGTCATGCATCGGAATTCCTCGCAGGATTAGCAGCATGATGGAGACAGATGATAGGGTAGCACTCCGTAGGTTTTTTTTATTAATATTGTACTTATTTTCTTCTTATTATAGTTGATTTTAACAAAAAATAATTCGGTAATGATATATCGTAATTCAGATTCCTAACCTAAACGGTTACGTCTGGCGATAATGTTATTCAATCGACACATTGCTTTACATAAAGAAAAAGATAAGATAAATTAAATTTCATAACTTAAAACTGCTGACCCAATATTACTAAACCGCTGTACTATAACTATGGAAGTACTCACTTCCAGATCTTAGTATCTGTAGAAGAACTGGGGAAGCAAACTGAAACAAGGTTAATATTTGGTGTGGCAGGTGATCCCAGCCTGGTGGAGATCAGCCCGACGTGGAAGGAGGGCGACTCGCCCAAGCTGCGCAGCGCCGTGCTGCGCGACATGCAGGTGTACCCCGAGTTCATCACGGAGCGCGAGGAGAGGTCGCTGCTGCTGGAACTGGAGCCCGTGCTGCGCCGCATGAGATACGAATTTGATCACTGGGATAATGTTAGCTCTACACCATCTTAACACTCTCACCGCCATACGGTCCGCCAGCGGGTCGTATATTTTCGAGTACGGCACGCCACCTTTAAGTTGCACTAACCGAGATCAGCAGGCCGTACGGGCCGCCGGCGTACCGTATGTCCTGCTAAACTCGTTATAGATTTTTCGCCGTGGCCTGCACTGGTAGGCAAAGCTGCGACCCGCCGGCAGACCGCACGGCCTGCTGCACTGACAAATTCTACATATGGCTGGCGGTGAGAGTGTTAACATTATTAATAATTACATAACACATTCACGGTTCAGCTGCAATATCAAAATTATGTCTCACATACACTTCAGTTCCCTATGGACCATAAAAGTATGGGGGGACACTTTTATTCCCTTATTTGCAGTGACCTACATGTATGTCATGTACATAGAAGCAGATAATTCAGTGAGCCACATGTCTGGCATGGACGTCTTATTCCACCCAAAATTACCAAGATACTTTATTTCTAGCTGTTCTGTTACATATTCTAGCATCCTCTGCTGATTGTTTAACAATTTATCATTAGACAGCCACATATTTATTTCAACTATCATTAGTGTAAAAAGGTTTTGCATAATGAAGGGATTAAGTTGGAAGCAAATAGTTGCCAATTTGCCATCAACCACCGGGCAATGTTAGAATGAACCACCACCCCGGCGGCAATCTTGAAGGTGCCAGATAGGAGTAAAGGCTCGCTATCAACTGTCTGTGCCTTTGCCTGCCTTTAACCATCATTTCTGTGTTTTTCACTTGAACTTTTGCAATCTTTGTGTGATAGCTGTTTGTTGAAAATTAAATAAAAATCTGTTTGACAGGCAATACAAGGCTTCCGAGAAACAGAGCGCAAGCAGTGGTCGGCTGAGAATGAGGCCGTACTGAGCCGCGTGCGCGCGCTCGCCTTCAGCACGCGCGCGCACGACGCGCTGCCGCACGTGCACGTGCTGGACCTCGCCGCCGCCGGACACATCAAGCCGCACGTCGACGCCGTCAGAGTAAGTATTATTATAGGCCTACAAGTCTAAAAACCATTGTAACTTGGTATTCAGTAGTTCTTCACATAATGGTTAGTTATATGCTATTTCAGTAATGGTATCCGGCAATACCCTTTGATAGATTAAAGCCCTTTTTATAATTCCCCTATTTAACTTTGGCAGAACATACAAATGTTATGTGTCTATATTTTAAGTACTAGGCAGGCATTGGTTCTCAAAGATACCAGTATGGATGAATTCTTTGTGTAGAATAATGAGATATTATTTTAAAAAAAAAGTGTTCAGTTAACAAAGTGTGTGTGCAGTTCTGCGGCGACGTGATCGCCGGCCTGTGCCTGGTGTCGAGCGCCGTGATGCAGCTGGTGCACTGCGAGCAGACACACATGGCCGTCAACGCGCTGCTGCAGCGACGCGCGCTCTACATCATGAAGTAAGCATCCACTAGCCACTCCACTCTAGTCTCTCCTGACATTAGTAACTGGATTTTCATTGAGAAACTGTCAATCTGTACAACAATGAGACTCAGTGTTAGGTGTCAGCAAGTCATATGAATATTGTATATTCCAGAGGCGTGGCGCGCTACGACTTCACACACGCGGTGCTGGGCGGCGAGCACAGCGTGTGGCGCGGCGACAAGCTGCCGCGACTGAGGCGTGTCGCACTCATCTGTCGCACGAAGCCGCGCGCGCAGGACGCGCCGCACGACACCAGCGGCGTCGAGAAGATGACGGACTGACAGCGACAAACCAGAAGATGGTTTTTTTAGAAAACAGCGTAATAAAATATCAGCGGTAAAATTGACATTCTTCATGACGTTGTCAAAACAGTAGTTAACGGTTCTGCTTTCTGGGAAATCCATTACACAGACATCGTCAGTGTCGCAAGCGAGATATGATTCAAAATACTCCATGTAAACACACTGATACCGTCTCACAACTGCGGATTTGATCTACTGCTTGGGGGTCTCTTCCTTTCCTTGATCTCCACAAAGCAGTTATACAGCATGTTGTGTTAGTCCCCAAACGACAAATATTTATTGAATGCATGTAATTAAATGACATACTAGTCACATGCGACCCTCGCCCAACCTATTGTGATATTGTTAGTTGACATTAAAGTATTTTTCCACGATTATTTAGTATTATAATGTTATAATAAAGTATTGTTGTTAAAGTTTGCTGTTTCAATCAACATCCTATGACAGATACATTTGCTAGACCGAGACAGAGAGCATAATGCGATCGCACGCGGCGGAAACCCCGACGCGGCCGCGTTCTATCACATCGTCTCGGTCTAGCAAATGGCAGTTCTAGGCGACAGAAAGAGAAAGGGCGACGGAAAAGTCCGATTCCGCGTCGATAAATGTGTGAGCACCCTTATAGCATGAATTTTCCAGGGAACAGGGAAGGGAATGCTATCAATAGATGTGTACATGCAGGACAATATTAGAGACTAACGCAAATAGGTTTCCAGTACAAGAGTCAGGCCTACACTGAATTGTATGCCAGTAAACACAAATATTATTTTATAGTATCTATTTATTACAATTATAATAGTAATTTTACATAGGAAATAAAAAAGTCTTGAAAGTATTACTAACTACTAATATAATGATAATTATCTGCGTACATTTTACACAGTAATCTATATCAAAATCAATACGCCTGTTTGAAGTTTTCAATTTATCTACTCAAGATGGACAACTTCCAAATTGTTAGCAGCACACCAATTAATCGACACCCAATCTGTTATCTATAATAATCGTGTAGAAGGCTGTTAGAAGGGGTTTAAGGGGGATGCTCCAACCAGCCCGCGAAATTCAAATTTTTTTACGTTTTTTGCAATTTGCAGGCCAGTGACATGTTGTAACTTTATAAATATTTGTGTTGCGCAAATAACAAGTATAATTTTAAACATAAAAAATTTCAAAAAACTCGCTCCATCAGCTCTCACATAGAAAAGGTCATGTTAAAATCTCCGAAATCTAACTACGATGCACCTTTTCTATGTGAGAGCTGATGGAGCGAATTTTTTGACAATTTTTATATTTAAAATTATACTTGTTATTTGCGCAACACAAATATTTATAAAGTTACAACATGTCACTGGCCTGCAAATTGCAAAAAACGTAAAAAAATTTGAATTTCGCGGGCTACATCGAAGCAACCACCTTAATAAGAAACTGTTACTGAACCATCGGTATCGTCTAATGAGAACCTGGGGGAGGTTAATAAATTGGTATTAGGGGTGTGTGTGTGTAGTAATAGGGGTGTCAATAACTGGGTAAATGAACTCGAAACAAAAAAAAGAAACTTATTTTGTTACCCAATAATATTTTAGTTACCAATATTTTTCATTTCATTTTCCCAAAAACATGAATTTATTGTTTGCTACTCGATCAATAGATTCAAGAAATTCTAAAAGGATCAATATAAATGGGTGTTTTTTTCACCTTATTTTCTTACGTTTATCGTTTAGATTTAGGACCATAACAGGCACTTAGTCGAAAGTCTTTATAATTGGCTTACATACATGTTATTATACATGGTACTACGAAGGGCATTATTAAGGCATAATAAAGGCTCATAACAATTTGCTAATATATTAAACGGTAGCAATATGATCCCAGTTAAAAATGCGGTGTCACCGCATTTTTAATGTGTGTATGATTTTCCACACAAAGAACGGCATACTGGATTTGTGCCATCAATAGGCCGCTATCCCACTGGCGTTTAGCGAGCGTCCGCGCCTCTCTAACTTCTGCGCGGCGTCATAGACGCGCGTACGCGACGTTGACGTGGCGGGCGTTGGCGTCCGGTGAACGTGACGTTAAAGTAACGCCACGACAACGTTATCGTCGCCTTTGTTGGCAATAGTTCGTTACCGTCGCGTTCAGCGGAAATTGAAGAGACGCCAAGTTCGTAAAACGCCAGTGGGATAGCGGCCATGGATTAAACATACATAATAATCATCTTACCTAAATGAAAACAAAATAGTATCTTAGTGATAGAAAACGATAACGTAAATGTTTCATATTCACTGTAAATAGACATAAAATCGACATAAACAATGTTGCATGAGCGCTTGTGTTCATTGCATGTGGTCGATGTTAGGCTTGTGATCGTACTCGTCAGGGTCGCGGTACTGCATCTCGTCCAGTTCCTCCACCTCCAGGTACTCCACCTCACCCTCCATATCCTCTCCCTCCTGCGACTCGTTGCCTTCTTCCTGCAACATAACAGAAGACAAACAGACAATAAATGACAACATTCGCCAACCGTGCCATTATTGAATGACCTGACCCTATTTTTGGATTAAGTCAGCTTCATTATAAGGTAAATACATAAATTGAATTGAAATACATAAATAACTGGGTGCGTACCTGTGCGGCTTGCTGGTAGTGTCTCACAGGTCGATGAACGCGCGCGTGTCGCTTCATGGCGGCCACTGAGCCGAACCTGGAAAAGTTGCGCTTGTTATTCATGTCCAGACGATCACAAACATAATAATGCTAGTATCACATGTCTCAAACTTCACAGTGATTTAATTAAAGTAAAAGTACACAAAATAAAACCAGTTTACTAACGTGCGTCCGCACTCGTTGCAGGTGGAGGTGGCGGGCGCGGGAGTGGGAGCGGGCGCGGAGGCGGGCGCGGGCGCGGGCTCGTCAGGCGGCGCCTCGCTCGTGTGGCACTTGCGGATGTGGGCCATTAAGTTGCTCCTGTAGTGACAATGTGGATTACAACTACATTCATAATACTTACAAAAAAAGAAATAACCGGTTAATTACGAGGGTACAATGTTGTATACGCAACGTACCTGGTTCCAAAGCGCAGTATGCAGCCGTCGTAGCCGCACACGAACTGCTTGGCCTGCCGGTGACGCAGCAGGTGAGCGGACAACAGCTCGGGCGTGTCGCACGTACGGAAACACTGCGGACACACGTGAGGAGCGCGGGACCCGCGCCCGTGCAGCGCTGCCGCGTGCGCCGACAGCGCTGCGCGGTCCGCCAGCAGCAGGCCTGTGGAGGAATGTGGTACTGTGAGTCCCGTGTGTGTGCCAGCGACACACGTGCGGAGAGCAGGGTCCCGCTGTAAGTGAGTGTGGTACTAAGAGTGTCAAATGTGTGTGTACGTACCGCAGGCGGGGCAGCGCGGCGCGCACGCGGCCTCGTGTCGCCGCAGCTCGGCCGCCCGCGCGTGCTGTCGGCCGCACAGCGCGCAGCTCAGCACGGCGCCGCACGCCGCGGCCGCGTGCTCCCGGAGCGCGGCTCGTGTGGTGAACTGTGCGCCGCACGTCCAGCACGAGTGCAGAGCGTCCGCCGCGTGTGTCGCCGAGTGCGCCCGGTACTCTGCCACGCGCTGACGAACACGCCCGTTCACACAACGTCATTAAAAAATACAAACAATCGTGCTGACTGCATTACGGATTTTGTTCTGTATTTAAATTCATTTTTATTTTGACTTCAGTTACACATAACATCTTTGTAACTCAATAAAAAATGAATGGGTGTAGACTGACAAATAGTAATAAGTACTATAAGTAGTGTGAAACACCTAAATACTGGCCCAATGATTGACCCTTTATCAAAATAACAAAAATCTTTCTTTCCATAGAAAATCGTTGAATTTCGTGACACATGGGTGTGTTTCATATTTGTAAAATAAAAACATGATTTGTGTTCCCACCTGGTTTTAAAATAAAAAACAAATTTATTGTCATAGCATGTCAATGATTGGTTGTTAACCAAAAGTAGAATAGAATGGAATGAATAGCGTTTATTTGCTAACTTATGTCATTTTTGACAGATATTATGTATATTGGACATAGCGCTATGTAGTGCTGTCTGAGGTGTACAAAATACTAAAATAGGATGTAAAAATTGAAATTAAATTTAAATAAATAAATTTAAATTAAAATGTTAAAAATATGATTATTTAGCAGTCAGTATTATTTAAAGAAGATTGGAACAACAATTTTTTTCTCAGATGACAAACTCAAGAACACTGTAATATGGACACCACTGTTTGCATGTACAGACGCCAGCACATCAAGCTACCACAATCTGTCAGATTTCTTTAATAGAATTTCAAACTTATCACAAGAGTAGAAGGTTAATGTTTGAGTGGTAAAATCTGACAGATTCGGGTAGGTTGACCTGCTGGCGTCTGTACCATGCACATGGGCGCCGGCACCTCTCTCTCTCTCTTTTTCCTATTTTTAGCACCTTTCCTATTTCAGAACAAGACTTGTGAAATAATATTACCCAAATAATTCACACAATTTTGTAGAAGTGGTCATTATGCGAAGCTAATATTTTTAGCGCAGCGAACATTTAGCAAAGCACCCATACTGCGTTAGATCCACTGTAAGTACAGTGACGCACCTGGAAGGAGAGCGGGCACACGGAGCACTGGTAGACCTCGTCCCCGCGCGCGTTCCGTGCGCGCTCCAGGTCGTCCTCGTCGGCCGCCGCGGCCGACGCCAGCGTGTCGCGCTCCACCATGATGATGTCCTCCTCGCAGTAGGCGCCGCCCGCGCCCGCCGCGCCCACCACGATGAACACGTCGATCTTCTGCGTCAGCTCGTGCAGTCTGCCAAACCACACCAAATACTTACTGATTAGTCAGTAGTTGCTATCACAGATCTTTGGTCTAGGTATGGACATAACAAGACGACTTAAAACTATAAAGATCATTCAAAAATAAGTTGATATCTATTAACAAACTGCCCAAAACTATTGCTAAATATAAATATTTATAACTCAAAGGTGACTGACTGACATAGTGATCTATCAACGTACAGCCCAAACCACTGGACGGATCAGGCTGAAATTTGGCATGCAGTTAGATGTTATTAACAAGCACAAAATTGATGCAATTATTATAACTCCAGTGGAGTTTCTTTGAGAGTTAATTGTTACTTTTTTCAGATAGTCAATTTGTAGGTACATTAATATAGATTTAGGTTCATTACTGCCAGTGTATTTATTACGACAGCAGTATAGTGTACCTTCTACGCAGAGCTCTGATCTTTTCACTGAGAGGGGGTACACTACGCTGGGAAAGTGCTGTGCTGAACTCGTATGACTCCAGTGTGCGTCGGATACAGCTGCCACACAAGCGCCCTTCGGGAACCACCTGCCAACCAAACACTACTTGTGAAAGAATGTATTCAACAATATTAGAAATTATAACCAGTATCAGGCACTGTCTATGCCTATCTTAAGCATTTAATAGTATAAATAACTCGTTCATTAAAGAAAGGAATCTTAAATGGTGGCGCTTATCGTGTTATCTCGCTTGTACACTAATGCCATCTATATTCACTCTCGCGCGTAGCATAATTCTGATATTTTTCTGTTTTTACCTGTTGAGTATCTATGTTCTATGTTAGGGGTTATGGTTTCCGCACTTAGTCCTTTAAGTGGACCATTGTGCGTAACCTGTTGAGTATTATTGTTTTCATTTTATTTTATTGTTATGTTAAGTATTATTTTTAATTTGAAAAAACCTTTCATTTGAAATCTTATAATTATGTTGACTGTACTATCTGTCGACGCAAGTCCAAGCTACCATTTTAGAATCCTTTCTTCAATGCAGCTTATGATGGCCGTACTCAAGAGCTGTCAGCACAATGACAGTGCCCCCCTTAAAGAGCCAAAGCGTGCTGGAGTAGCGGGACTAACAAGCTACCGTGACCCCGGAACGTAATGGACTATTGAAGAACACAGTGGCTTTTCAGTCCCTCCTGCCCTGCCTTGGTGGGACTCATTAGACGCCCATTACTCGCCGCCGCCATGCCCACGTTTACGGTGACCAGAGATCGTCTTACACCTTGCCATGGGCGTATACCATTACGGCTGCGTTGTGAGGTGGCTGCTATGCAGAAGTTGGCAACCATTTCCCACTCCCTCTCACCCTGCAGCATGTCCTCAAAAAACATTTCAGTAAGATTGCTCCAAATAAACATCCAGGCAGCCATGGGCCTTCATTATACTTTGTTGTAAAATGTTTGGCATACTCTAAAGGCCTACTTAATTATTTTAATGCTTGCACAGTTTTTTGATACTGACATAGATTTTTAGACTTTGATGGTTCCCGCCTAACATTCAAATTGTAGGTTATACAGTTGTTTTTAAAATGAAACAACATTATTATGATAGGATTGTCTGCGTACTTTGCTGGAGTTGAGATGCACTAACATGGTGCGCAGCGGCACCTGCATGGGCGGAGCACCCGCATCTTGTTCCTCCGGCGACAGCAGCTCGCCGCCGCCGCCGCAAACGCAACACGTCTCCATTTCTAACTCAAGCTTCATCACTTCTGCTGCCATGGCTCCGTTATTCACAGTGAAGATGTAAGATTGATGTATATGTAATAAGAAAAAGGCTTCTAACAATACAACTCTTCGACTTTTCGCTTTAAATTTTCTATTATTTGATTATTTTCACTAGAAAAAAAATAAGACCGACTGAAGTATTGACATATCGCCATAGACAAGTTTGTTTGACAATTCAGTGTTGCCAGGTTTGGAATCTAGCGGATGGTAGCTATTTCTTCTAAAAATACGAAAGATTTTCCGAAATTACGTTGTAACCACAGACTGGTTGTGACGTATTTTGAAATACGGTAGAAATACCTTGTGTTTTTAGTTTTAGTAGCATGTTAGCGTGAGTAGTGTTTTTCAATTCCAATTTTGTTGTGTTTTTTGCAATTTTCTTATCGGTGACAAGTTTTATCACGATCAAAATAATTAATTCGCGACATTAGCAAATATAATTTTAAAAGAACATATAATTTTTTATAAGAATGATCAAAATATTCGCTCCATTCGTTCCCACAAGAAAATTTGAATATCGCAGGCTACTTTTACGCAATCACCTTAAAGGTCAGAGATAAAAAAACGTAATTTTAATTAGAAACTGATAGCAGTATATTTATTTCAATGTTATAAACAATGTATCGATATTATAATGTTTTAGATGTTATCGTAAGTGGGATAAAAACCACAGACTAAGTAGAGAGTATACACTGATTAAAATTAATACAGTAGGTTTTTCTTGCACTCTGCATTCGAGTGTGGTAGAGACAAAATGACCAACATTTTTTGAAAAATAAATACACTCTTCATTGGGTATTACGGTGTATTTTGCTACCGTAATTATAATCCTACGGTAGGTGGTAAATCTTTCCAGGTTACGGTGTTTTTACCGTAATCACCTTGTAGTTGGTA
The DNA here is from genome assembly GCA_036375495.1 of Agrotis segetum. Classification (NCBI taxonomy): domain Eukaryota; kingdom Metazoa; phylum Arthropoda; class Insecta; order Lepidoptera; family Noctuidae; genus Agrotis; species Agrotis segetum. The sequence continues at coordinate 159,174 of JAQSVV010000039.1, forward strand.
ACACTGTTTGAAGTTCCAAACTGCTGTAGAGAGAGAGAGCTCCGTTGAGACCATGTTGAGACCTGGTTGAGAGAGAGAGAGTTACGATCAAATCACAGACTACATAGAGATATGAACCATAGCCAAAGGCATAGCACAGATTACAAATTATATTTGTGGCCAAAGATTTTCATAAACCGTCCGTCGTCAAGGTTAGGTCGACAAAATACCAAATCTCACTGCTTGCGGGTTGGCATGGCTCCGTTGGTTCTTTTTAAATTAAATTAGTCTCGGCCCACGGACTCGATTCCATATCGCTTTTTTTCCAACCTATGATCACAGACAGCCAACTCAAAGAAGAAAAAAAACTAATATAGTTCTTGCAGAAGTATCCTGACCCAACCGTACCTTGAAGTTAAAAACCGTACCTTTTCAGAAAGCCAACCGTACCTTTTTGGGAAATCATACTGGCAACGCTGCTTACAAATTGTAGCCACAGACTATGTAGAGAGTATAGACATTGTAGCTAAACTTCAACAGTGCACCAACTTGTGAGCAAAAATGGCAGTCCTCCACCTCAGTCCTCCACAAATAGTTTTTTAGAGGCCATTCGTCGCACGAGCTCTTTTTTGCCGGCGTTAAAAAAGCGTCGAAAATTGTAACAAATTAAAGGAACAAAAAAAGGCACAACGCGGCAGTGTATTGTCTATGAAAATATTGATATCCGATTTAAAAAGTAGATGGTGTTGTCTATAGTTGTTTTGTTTGGTTATATTTTGGGTTTTGCAAAAACTAATTGTTATCCATTTTCATCTGGATTAAATTTGATAAATTGCTATTCATTTTGAGTGTTAGTGCTTCTGGTGTTATCAAGATGTCGATTGGCGTTCCTATTAAAGTACTTCACGAAGCGGAGGGTCATGTAGTGACTTGTGAAACGAATACCGGTGAAGTTTATCGCGGGAAGCTGATTGAGGCTGAGGATAATATGAATTGTCAGATGACGCTCGTTACCGTGACGTACAGGGACGGAAGAGTCGCACAGCTGGAGAATGTATACATCAGGGGCTCCAAAATAAGATACCTGATATTACCAGACATGTTGAAAAATGCCCCTATGTTCAAACGTCAAGGGAATAAGCCAACTGCCGGACGCGGCAAAAGTGCTATACTACGTGCACAAGGTTAGTATTAAAGATTTCGGTATGTAAATAATTTTAGAAGGAACGCTTCTGTACCAAAACAAATATAAAAAACAAACATTGTTGGTCTCAGGGTTTACCGCAGTCCTATGGACACTGTCCATTGGACAGCAGTATGCCGCAGTGGTAGTAGTGTTATTCCGAAAGGAAAAACAAGTAGAAACTGAAGTCAAAAGAACTGCTAATAATTGGTTCTCTTTTTGGTCAGTGGGTCGTCTTATTCATACATTTCAATTTCATTTCAAAGAACTTTTACTGCTAAGTCACAGTTTTGTTCATTGCCAGTCAACTAACCAAAGTTTACTGAGGTCTGTTCTCTCTGCCACACAGTGTGCAAAGTCTCAGACATACCATTCATTAATAATTTTCAGTTGTAGCAATTCTTTTCAGTTTCAGAGAAAAATTAAACTCCAAAGTTAATCCATTTTCGGTATTAAGAAAGTACATAAGTACAATTTCTCTGAAAGAAGAACTTACAATCTAAACTTGGCCCAGTTATATTACGCATATTATTATTAATAAGATAACATTTATCAAGCTTTGTTAAGATAATGGTTTCTAAAGTTTGTAACGTCTGTGATTGGTTTTATTATCTGCTATCAATCGCAAGGCTATTTGAAGTCAGTTCAATCAGCACATGTGAACTGTATTATTCATGTTTAATTGTAATTTTCCAGCTGCTGGGCGGGGCCGGGCGGGGGGGTCGAGGCGGGGGGCACCGGGGCGGCTGGCAGGGCGGCTCCGGACCCTCGAGACGTTAGTCCTGTCACTATGTACATCAGTATCTCTGAGTGACAACAGTGATAATACCTGTCTAAGTATACTATTTTAAGTAGACTATTCTAAGTTTTATTCTATTTTAGTTTAAGTCCCATAAGTGTCCACACCATCTTGGTGCCGTTTTGGGTCAGGGCCAATGGCTAGGAGACTTCAGCCCTTGACAGAACTATTTTTTTTTATTTTGAACCAGTGTGTATTGTTTGGCCCTGGCAAGAAATGCCACTTTTTATATCAAAGTGACTTTCCAAAAATATTTCCTGCCAAGAAAATTGGAGAAAACAAAAATATACATCTATTGTATATTGTGTGCGGTGTTCTGATAGTTTTAAGTGGATCTTTAAATGTGCAGTGGTGTGGGCCACCTCACTGATGATAATTAATGTACGAAGTCTGTTGTAAATGTGTCAAGTTGTGATCAGACTGGTGTGTAACATACAGAATAAAGTCTTTAAAATAATTGCCTCCTTTTAATTTTGTAGACAATTGTGCCAGCATTAGTTTTGCAACCACTACTTGATATTCTGCACAAATATTTTAGTAACCAGACTTACCTATAATAATCAACATAATTAATATAGCTGCTGCAAATCTCTGGGAATGTGTATTTCCAGTTTACTACACATACACACTATAAACTGAACTCAACACAGATTATGAAATAAATGGCCTTTATTTCACAAAAAAAAAAATGGTTTAAAACCATTCTGTAAGAGTACAAACTGAGAAATCATCCTCTAATTTGGTTACGATTAATACTACTGTAATTAGTCGATATTCAATATTTTTTTTATTTATAGTTGAGAATTGTTGTATTAACAAAGTCTGTAAATCAAAGAGGAATGAAATAAAACAACACAAATATTATTATGTACAGATTTATTGAACTGAATTTGACACCATAAGTGCACTAAAAGCACTTCCACACTTCTCATTATAGTCAGGGTCGACTGATATTATAGCCAACAATAAAATGGTAGCATTATATTTTATATCTTTGGTTTTGCATTTTTGACACAATGCACAATGCTTACAACTGTAATGGCAAAATAATATAATACATGTCATGTTCAAGTGAATGCCATTTAATTTACCCAGAGAGTATGTTGTTCTTTTGTGCACATATGAATCAGTTCAGAGGAAATCCAACACTATTGTTACACACAGCTAGTTAAGTCTTTCACCACGGGCAGCGCCCTTACGCTACGATCTACTATCACAATATATTGAGGGTCACCCAGTGTGCCCAGGTACCAGTGAGGCTGTTCGCTAGAATCAACAATTAACCCTCTAGCTGCTTCTGTTATCAATGAAGCAGATGTTCACTAGACTATTTCCGGATAGTAAATATTTCTAACTTAATCTATGTTAGTCAGTTCATGAAGCACTGTTACGAGTCACCCTGTGGCCACCATCGACCCTGAAATGGCTAACTGCTAACTATATTACATATACAGTAGATTAAAATAGCTTGGCGTTCCTAACCTTTGTGATGTCTCGAAAACTCTGTTAATACTTAGTTGACACTAAATATTACAGATTTTTTCGCAAAAAATAAATTAGGCTTCAGTGACGCTTGAGTTCATGTCAATTTAGTTAACTTATTCATTTTATTTAACTAATCTACATGAAAGAAAAATGTTTCCAGCAGCAGCAAAATACTTCGTTTTCTGTCGAATTATGTTTAGTATAAGTACTTACATAAATATTTACATTTAGATGTGGGAGGTTTGAAAAGGATTGTTAGTTATTACAATTCACTGCTACAGTTGTGGGAGGGCGCCACAATTTGGGAACCAACCAATACCCGACTAGGTCCAGCCTAGAATAATTTAAAACAAGCCACCCAAAACCCTGCAGATTGAACAAACACGCAGCAGTAGCCAACGGAGTGTACATGACGTGCGCCTGTGGTCTGCCGGAACAGTGGAGACGCGATGACCTCTCATTTGAGTGAAGAATGTTGTACACTCCTGTCGTACTACTCTGTATGAGATGTTCACAAGTCAGCCTTATCGGAGGGTTTCTCGTCGCGCGGCGGCGGCGGGGCGGGCGCGCGCGCGGGGGGGCGGCGCGGCGCGGACAGCGCGCGGTGCAGGCGCTGCGCCGGCAGCTCCACCAGCAGCGCCAGCGGCAGCGCCGTCATGTACGACACCGCCGCCACCCCGAACCACTCCAGGATCTGAGGGAAAAATAAATATTCAAGTAATGAGAGCTGCTGATGCAGCTCGTTGATTACTGGCAGCAGGCATTTTGCTACGTGCACCAATCTTGTTGATTTCCACAAGGAAGTACGTTACCGCGGACTGTCGGTCAAGCATGGACGGCATGAGCCGCGCGGCCACCAGCGACTTGTTGATGGGCATGTGCAGCAGCAGCGCGCCGAACGACAGCCGCGCCCACGACGCCCAGCCGCGCCACGACAGCACGCGACGCACTGCCGCTGGAAAGAAACGATACGCATACATTATAAGCTGTTCTAGATGAGGTACCTAGCTTAGAGCTGGCTACCTACCTACGAGTAATTCCACTTTGCCCCACCAAGCCCGCCACCCTGGTGTGGCAAAGTGGACTGTCTAAAATTTTGCAGTGGAATATGCCCCACTATTCTGATTTGATGGGGCGGATAACACTAGCATAAACACTTTGTGGATTCTGCCCCACTAGGGTTGGCACCTCAGGATTTGTGTATGAAGGTTAACATGTATTTTTACATTTGTTTGTAAAAAAAATAAATGTAACCACTGACGTTAGGATTTGACAAGTCTGAGACAAGCAAACGTAAATCTAAATACATCAAAATGGTTATTTAAACAGTGTATTAAGGTTCTACTTTTGTAAAAACTGCTGCAGGCAAATGCCACTGTCACATATTAAATCTTCCTGGATTTAAATAAATACATTATATAGTTTTGCTGTATTTATTCAATTTAGTCTGACATAGCTGTGACATTTGCTATTTGTATTCCATTTACGTTCCGATCCATCCGTTGCAAACATTAAATGATTTAAAAATATATTTAGATGTTTGCCCAGAAATTGATACATTATCACTGTTGATAACTATTAAATAACAAAAAACGAAGAATAATGTACGAGAACACTATTACTAAAGGGATAATTTAAATAATAATTATTAAAAGACTTTCCTCAAAAATCATCTTTATCAAATATGGGTTTGGATACAACATTAAAAAAGAAGTGGGTTATATAGGATAGGTCTTCAAAAATGATAGGTATTGAGATCACTAAAAACATTTTTTTCGAAACTAAACAGTTTGCGCGAGAGACACTTCCAATGGGGTAAAATAGGTGTAACTTCTAAAATTAGAGAATGTTAAAACTAAAAAAAATATATGATGTACATTACTATGGGATGAAGTCATTAGTTTTATTTTAATACGACATAAATCGTAAAGCGCAATTTAATTTTTCATAGTTACAACCAACTACAAGAACTTTTATATTTTGTTACTTGCTGCTACGGAACGCTTTATGGGCGAGTCTGACTCCCACTTAGCCGGTTTTCATAATAATAGTGTAGATGACTATAATAATTTATACAAACACAATTTATTAGCCCAACACTGGGTAGACACAGTCTATGGTAATAACATACATTACATAACAGTATTATATGCACAAATGGAGTTTTTAATGTTTTTCCTGTTCCAAGTTATCTATTCAGACTTGTCAAATCCTAACGTCAGTGGTTACATTTATTTTTTTTACAAACAAATGTAAAAATACATGTTAACCTTCATACACAAATCCTGAGGTGCCAACCCTAGTGGGGCAGAATCCACAAAGTGTTTATGCTAGTGTTATCCGCCCCATCAAATCAGAATAGTGGGGCATATTCCACTGCAAAATTTTAGACAGTCCACTTTGCCACACCAGGGTGGCGGGCTTGGTGGGGCAAAGTGGAATTACTCCTACTTACAAGTTACTGCTATAGGTAGTTATGATAGAAATAAGCGGTTTGAAGATAAGTATGGTGTGATTAGTACCACAGCCCGCAATGATGTGTTTGAAACAAATCACTTGCAATTGCAAGTTACAATGCTAATAAATGTAAGTAGGTTTGTTTGTTACCTTTTCACGCCTAAACCACTGAACCGATCATTCAGAAATCTTGCAAATACGTTGTCAAATACAGAAACGGGCATGGGGTACATAAAATTCATCTCGAAAAAAAGTACAGTACAAACCGAAATTGTCAAATTCTTAATCAACGCGAGCGAAACTGCACTGCTGCTGTCAAATGCCAGTGCGTAAATAAATCGCAACCACGACTAAACGGAACGACTCGACGGCAAACATTAGGTAATAGAAAGTTTTTTAATGTCAGCTAACAGCATAAATTCTTCTGAAGTAGGTAATAATACCTACTTATTATTTTAACCCCTTTATTATCATAACAAAATAGGGTAAAACACCCAACTATTGACCCCTTAAGCGGTTTTCCATGCTTCTTTCGCAAAATAAACTAATGTACGAGTTGCAAGTGGAAATTAATGATTTTGGAAGATAAAATAAACATTGGAGAATGTAACTAAAACATTATTTCCAGTCATACAAAGGTAAAAAGTGTTTTTTTTCTCGAGTTTAGCAAGAACAGGCCATTTGACCAGTTATTAACATGCTTGTACCAAATTTTCATCATGCAAAAGACCAATTTTTGACCTCCTGTAGTATAAGAATAAACTCAAATAATTTTTATTATAAATGTGATACGAGGTTTTATTTGACAAAAAAACAAACAAAGCTAGTCTTATAGCCCTTCTCATTTTCTTTTTTCACACTATTTAGGTCTTCAGTCTTTAAACGCCGTCAATCATATTCTTGCACTTAATTTTGAAATTTTGTAGTTTTTATCACTTTTTGTTGTAGTTTTTATCACTTTTTGTCCAATTTTTCTTCTTTATTAGTAGTTATTAATTTCGCTGTTCTGTATTATGCAGCAGATATAAAAATACTCGCCGGCAAAATATAAATTGAAAGAACACGGCTTCAGTTCTACAAAGTGAGTTTCAAAACCTTTGAATTAATATTTTCCTAATTACATAAGATGGTTTTAACTTTTTAAACTTATGTAAAAGACCTCACAAATGAAGAGAACATAGATACAAATAAAAAACTAGCTCACACTTTCCCTAAACATGCAGGTTAGGGTATATTTTGTCATTTTGTGCATTAAACCAACCTGTGGCTGAGGCATTGCTCGTGTTATATTCTGCAATTGTCCCACGGGGCCATATACCGACATAAAAAGTATCCTGCGTCCAGGTACACCCACTTAACTAGGTTTTAAAATAATCTGCTTGCCAAATTGTGTCAAAATCCATTCAGCCGTTCACTTTTACTATAATATTAGTAAGTCTAAAAGTCTAAAATATTCAGGAGGATCCATACCTAATGTGACAGTAGACCTAAAATTTAAGTACCTCACTCAAATTATGCTAGGTAGTCAGGTTACTACGTAAGGTATTTTTTATGTTTGTGATTATGCAGATACACACCTTTGGGGGTGCCAACGCCCATGGGCTTAATACAGATGCATTAAAGTTAAGCTACCTCACCATTTAAAATGAACTATACGTACACACCGTGGTGTCAGTAACTGGTATTCTCGTACATTTGGTAAATTACCAGCTATTGACATGCCATGTTAAAAAAATGGTTATTCATACATTTGAGTGTACCAGATATTGACCTCATCATTTTAACAAGTTAACGCTCATTAAAACTTGAAAATCATGTGGAAAAGCATTGTGTCTGTCTTAAATAACCAAAATATACCAAACTCAAAGGAATGTATCGTGTAAAACTGAAATAAAATGACATTGAAAACAACCGTCAGCTTAGCAAATTGTTAAATTTCTTGATGATTTTAGGAGTGTATTTTGTTATCATAGGTTTACGGACGCATTATTGCTTTATTTAAATTTTCTGTGACGCCAATATATTACAAGATAAATTATATTTCATTTTCTGTATTCTTTATGCAGCACTGCAAGAAGATTTATTATTATTTTTGATAAAAACTGTTATGCGGTCAATAGTTGGTGGGAGGTCAGCAGTTGGGTACTTTACCCTAATTATGAAACTTGATAACTTCATTACGTAACTGCCTGCGCCGTACTATACTGAAAGACGGCAGTCGGTCGACTCTTGCGCAAGCTGGACCAGGAAGCTTGTACAATCATAGATAGGAAGCCGACCACCACGGACCATGGCTCGCGGTTACACAGGTTAGCACTAGAGTATTACGGATAAGTAGGTACGTACCACAACCACAAGACTTACACTGCCTACAATATTGTTTCTAAATGGACATCGGTCATTTATATAAACTTCTAGTAGGTACTATTATTATAACGCTGAAGTTTGCTTGGTTGAACGCCCTAATCTCAGTAACTACTAGTTCGAATTCAAAAAATATTTTTGTGTTGTATAGTTGATTCATTGAGGAAGGCGATATATAACATCACGCTACGCTAGGAGTCGAGTAGCAGGAGTGAAAATACAGAGAACAGCAGAGCTAATCTAACTTAATAAGCTGAAGCTAGGTCCAGATGTTAAAATGTTTTACAGCTATCTAGTAGTCTAGTAGAGCGGAGAGCAGTGATGGCCCAGTGGTATCGGTCCCGACTTACGAGTTGTAGGTCGTGGGTTCGAACCCCGCCAGGCGCATTACTTTGTGTAATTTATTTTATCACCACTGCTCTCAAAACGGTGAAAGAAAACATTGTGAGGAAACCGGCATGTCCTAGAACCAAAAATTCGAAGACATGTGACATCTGCCAATCCGCACTGGGCCCGCGTGGTGGATTAGGGCCCACTATCTCACAGAGACGAGGTCTGTGTCCCAGCAGTGGGAGCATTAAAGGCTGATGATGATGATGATATCTAGTAAACAATCACGGTAGCTTACAAGGTATGCCGTTCATGGCCCCGAGCAGCGCCATGGCGACGAAGAAGGAGAAGACGGGTCGCTCGAGCGCGGCCAGCGCGGCGGCGGCCAGCCGGGCGGGCGGCCCGCGGCCCAGCGCCAGCGGGGACGCGCCCACCCACCACGCCGCCACCGGCACAGACGCCACTGACACCCACCCGAATATCTGCAACAATCACTTGTTATTTATTGACTGGCTGAGGAGTTGAACCCATGTTGACTGACTGACTGGAATATCAATAAGTAGGTAGGTTATGTACTGTCAATCTAATAATGTGAGCTATATTTATTTACTTCGTAGATGACTCTTATGCTCTTAACTAAATACAGCCTGGGGAGCAGGTTCAATCAGCGAATGGACTGCTGCGCAGCGGGTCGCAGGTTCAATTTCCGCACGAATCTAATAACTATTATTATGATCTATACAAGGTAGTTGTTCCGGGTCTGGGTGTTTGTGTATGTGAGTTTCTATGTTCGTAAACACACCCACGATAAAGGAGAAATTCCTAGTGTGTGCCAACATTGTTAGACTTGTTATAATTGACCTTTCCATTATAAATTGCTGAGTATAGCAGTCAATGAACCTGGTTTGGATGGTAAACATTATCGACCTCTAATAGGTAGGTATTTCATGGTTTTATTCAATGTTTTATTGCTCAACTTTAGCAACCAGTCGTAGCGGTGAAAGTGACGCTCGCTGCGTTAGTAAGTATGCCCTAACCCACAGACTACTTAGAGATACTACGTATCCCTAACCTAAGCAAGTTTGGACTTAATATTGTCACAAGAGCATTATTTCGTTGCATTGGCACACTTGTATAGCGAGATCATAATTCTTAGTCATTAGTTACTAACAGTAGGTAGGTGTTTATTGTTATAGCAAAACTGACTGGCTACTCTAAGAATTTCTCTCAGATTTAAATCTGAGGAATTTCTCATGATTAGTGGATGCGTTTACAAAAAAACTTGAGAGGTGTCAATGGACACCCGGATGGAACGAAGTCAAGTCAGAGAGACACTTGTTATATAGCATAGATTGAATTGAGAACAATGATGAAGCAATACCAGCAGGGCTATTGGCTAACTTGCTACTAACTGACTATCACTGTTGTCAATTAAACTTGGATGGCCTCTATGTTTATCGACTGTAATGAGACTAAGTTGAAGGGTGATAGGTAGATGTTTTTAGGAAACATTTAAGTTACATTGCTAATGCAAAAGCCAATACGAAATTCACCTTTTGACACCTACTTATTTGATGGTCACTAGAGCGAGTGATCATCATTACCTTGTATGTGTCGAGCTGCACGTTGTTGTCGAGCAGCGCGTGGTGCAGGTGCGGTGTGTCGCCTACCTTGTATGTGTCGAGCTGCACGTTGTTGTCGAGCAGCGCGTGGTGCAGGTGCGGTGTGTCGCCTACCTTGTATGTGTCGAGCTGCACGTTGTTGTCGAGCAGCGCGTGGTGCAGGTGCGGTGTGTCGCCTACCTTGTATGTGTCGAGCTGCACGTTGTTGTCGAGCAGCGCGTGGTGCAGGTGCGGTGTGTCGCCTACCTTGTATGTGTCGAGCTGCACGTTGTTGTCGAGCAGCGCGTGGTGCAGGTGCGGTGTGTCGCCTACCTTGTATGTGTCGAGCTGCACGTTGTTGTCGAGCAGCGCGTGGTGCAGGTGCGGTGTGTCGCCTACCTTGTATGTGTCGAGCTGCACGTTGTTGTCGAGCAGCGCGTGGTGCAGGTGCGCCAGCAGCAGGCCGGCCAGCGCGCCCGGCACGTTGCCCAGCGGCGACTGGTACAGCACGTTGAACGACGAGTCCGCCTGGTACGCCAGCCGCACCGACCTGCCATCACAACCATCATTTTCTAAATAACATGGCTCTACACAAATGTATTAAAAAAAAATGAATTCTAAAAATTCTGCTGCGTGTGGGAATCGTCTTCTGGATATGTACTCCAGACGGGCTGACCAATTAGGCTATCGCAACTCCACTCGTCGAGCCGTTTTCATTCTGTTCAGTTTGAATGTTTCTTGGTATAAGTCTTCATTACCTACTTGTTTCAGACTTTTCTATTAATTCCGTGTCAGTCAGTCAGTAATGCCGTTCAATCAGTCTTGCAACTCTTGCTCCATTCAGTCAGACGTGCCGTTCAACCATAAAGTCGTAATTATCTTTCCTTCATGAACTCACTCAGGGCGATGCATGACGTATGTGGGCACGAGGTTCCAGGAGTAGGCGAGGCCGAAGAGCAGCGCCACGGAGCCCAGCAGCAGCCCCGCCAGCACCAGCAGCGCCGCGCGCCGCCAGCGCCACAGCGCCAGCGTCAGCACCAGGCACAGCGCGTACAGCTGCATGTCGGCCGCCAGGTACCTGCACGGAGCACTCAGATATTACAACGGGTCCTAGCGGTGGGAACATTAGACTGAGGGCAATAGGTAGTGATACTGACCAGGTCTGTATGAGGCACTTGTCATCGGCGTATAATATGTTGTTGAGGTAGAGCAGGTGTGTCCACCACTTGCGGCGGCACACGGCGGCCTCGCTGCCCACCAGCGGGTCCCACATGGGTCCGCGCCCCATGCGCTCCCACCACGACGCCGCGAACCACACTACCACCCAGTACGATGGGCTCACCCTGAAACGAAATTATTATCTCACACTCTGTAATATCATGTATTTTCTCAAGTATGTTGATGTCGGAAATCAGTCTTTCCTAATGTACCTGATTACTACTATAAATCGTCATGACCCATCTAGGGTCATCGGATTTATAATTGTAAAGAATAACATTTCTAGCCAGGAATTCAAATTGGTAGTTAGAAAAATACCTACTGTTTACTACACCATTCGAAAGCTGTTATTCGAATTTAAAAATCTGAGAGGATTTTTCGTTCAAATATCGCATCACCAGACTTTGTAGGTACAGACGCGCACGTACAAACTGTAGAACCCTTATAGTTTAGTTATTACACTTGAAAACGTTCACTGTGTATTTTTGTATACCTGATGATCCTGTTGATCATGGTCTCCACGAAGGTGGCCACGGGCGGCACGTTCTCGCCGCGGCGGCGCTGCTGCAGCAGCTTGTGCGCCAGCAGGAACGACGACATGATGAAGAAGATCTGCACCACCAGCGTGCTGTTCGTCATCAGCAGCACGTCCACTGAGCCGCGGATCTACGGGATTATGTACATTAGCATAGCTAACTCACTGCATCATCTTGCTGCGCCCTAACAGGGTGATACTGATACTAAACTTATAAGTTTTAAACCTAGACTGGAACTAGGTATGTCTCTATAAAACAATATGCAACAAATAAATAATAAAAAAAATGTAATGCTCGAAATTCATCTTCAGAATATTTATTGTCAGTGCAAAAATTTCTGGCAATGAAGAAGAGACTGCAGGTATAACAGTTTCTGAGGCTATTTTGAAATAAGCCGGACCTTGGTCGTCATGGTCCAGGTGTCAGGCGCTTGGTAGACAACGTGCATCTGGTATCTTCACCACACGCACATACGTGTAGCCCATTCTTACTAGCCTTCAGCACAATAATCAGGCATCAGCCAGCAAGAACACGCCAAGCCTACTATTCTTGTAATTGGCTTCCTTTCTTATTATTTTTATTTTACTTTTGATCAATCTGCATCTTCTTTAGGAAGTCTACCATACCAGAGGCCGCTGGATACTTGAGGTACAGTATTCAATCAATGCAGGAAGTAACATTTGTTGGTAGATGTATGAACCTGCTCATATATCTTGGTGTCGGTGAGGTACGTCTGCGTGGTGATCCAGCAGACGTGCTCAATGATGACGACCAGCATGGTGAGCACGCGCAGCCCGTCGAAGGAGGCCAGGTCGGTGCGCGCGGCGCGCGGCGGCGGCGCGTGCAGCGCGCGCCAGCACGACGGGATCGACCACGACAGCGCCCATTCCGCACCTGGCCAGGTTCATAAGTGCATTGTGATTATGAGAGTCACCTCATGAAGATGTTAGAAACATTATTTCCAAGAGAGAGCCCTCCTGGATGATGCTGAAATATTACAAAGCGTTGCTAAAGTCACTCACTATGAATCACGGAATCTCAGGACTAGGAGTTGCTAATTTTGCATGGGAGTTCTTTTTAAAACGTAGATGCTCAATAAGACCTAAGGGTTTTTTTGGAGTTGGTAGTTTGTATAAAACTTAGCCATGTGAACGAAGTTGGGGGCAACAACTGTTTTGATATAAGAAATAAATAACTACACAAAAAAAAACGGTGTCAAACAGTAATATTGCAACATCTACTTCTAACAAATCAGTCATAACCGCCAATTCGTGGCGTCCATTGATCTTGCGATGCTGTAACGTGCTGCAACCTCGGCGGCTGCAACGTTACGCACTACTCACAGATTGGCACATTGTTATTGATCCGAAGCGACCCCCCCCCCACTCCCCCCCGCGCTTAACGAAAGTGAACCGCGCTCCAGTTAGTACCAACATAATAGAGATCCGTAGTGCGAATGTTTGTGAACTTGGATGGATGTTTGCAAGCAACGTAGTATCTCTAATAAGTAGTCTATGCTTGTAACACACGCAACATCTACCGGATAAGGAAGGAATTTGGATTATTGGACGACATAGTATATTATAATTTTGTCATCCTGCTTATACTCGTATGGTACAAGGCTCTATGAGGGTGAAGATGTGGACTTATGTTAGTTTAAATAAGTTTGCATCAACACATTTTTTTTTTACAATAAATTTAATTCATTTTGATTCTGAATTTAGATCAGTGCTTCATTGAACAAAGTATCTCTGAAACCTACAGAACCTCACGCTAGTCGTGGCTAGATTTGTGTTTGTTGCGGTGCTGGCTACGCGATTAGTGGCCGAATTCCGTCGAATACATAAACGATTGCGGCAGTCATCGGGTCGCACGCACTTACCGATACATACTGTTCCCTTCGAAAAGTTCTCGAAAACAATCTAAAATGTAGTAGGTACTCATATGTGTATCTTTGTTATCATCAAATGCGCCCCGCTCTTTGAGAAGCGGACTCGTATGAGAAAAATCCACCGTTTACATTCAGTTGCCATTTAGGTTCGAAGGTCACGGTTATACGTTTGGACAGCTCCGCAACTCCGGCAGGAGTTCGGACTTCTTCATCAGATTACTGACAGCTCTTTGAGGCGTTCGTGGAACACAACGCGCCGTCGACCCGGACCCATATGTTGCATAATCAGACGGCGAGTAAATCGCGAGAAACTAACCCCTCTCAGCAAACAGCGGATATCAGCTTATTTAACCTTATTCAGAGCTACAGCAGGACACAACACCAGTACCCTTAGCACGAGTTTTCAGTATTTGAGAAGTAAACTGGAACTTTGAGAATTTTCAAGGAAAAAATTAGTTCTTTCTTCGTACACCGAGGCGCTGTTCCATTTGTTCATACAAAAACGCTGTAAATACTGGAAAGACGCTGTAAAGTATAACAGTGAGAATTCGTGCTATGGGTACAGCTCTTCAAAAGAGAGTTATTGAAAATTAGAAGGAATGTCTTTGCCTGAAAATGTGACCAAAAGAATGAGAAAAAATAACCTTTTCTAGCGTGGTCGGGGAGGGTAAGATCCAACACCGTGCTGACGACGGCGAGCGCGAGCAGCGCGGCGAGCACGCCGGCGAACGCCTGCTCGCTGGCGGTCAGCGGCGGCGCGGGGGCGGCGCGCGCGCAGTACTCCAGCCGGTGCAGCGTCGCCGACAAATTGTACGTCGTCGACGTCTGAGCATTCACGCACGACACGAACCTGTGGGGAACACGACTCAGTGGTGCCTGTTTACTCTATAGTCTATACGTTCAAAAATTTTGTACTCCATGAAGGACAAAAAAATGCAGCCTACTTCTCATTTACTTAGAAGAAACTCTAGTATACTCTAACCGAACAACGGTTTTACAAAAAAAAAAAAACATAATAACCAACCAAAATAAAAATTAAAGAAAAAACATTATAAAGAGACAGCTAGACGTATAAACAACTTTTACATTGAAAAGACATCAACGCGTGTTCACTGAATGTGCTCAATTTTATTGTTTTGTATTCTTGACTTTTTTCTTCTTCCTTTAAACTCTCTAGAAGTTATGTAAGTAAAGAAAATAAAAATGTTTTAGCATTAAAATGATTGTCTTTCATATAGCTAACTTTCTGGTAACAAAGGAACAATAGCAAGAACTAAGCTTGATTAAACTAATCTATTTTTGTATCCGATCGAACATAAACCTTACATTTTGGCTTACTCAGATGATTTTCTGATCAACTAGAGTACAAAGTTGAAATTACATTTCAAGTTTATCGACGAGCTCGTCATAAAGTCCCATAGAGAATATACATCAGTGTACTCACCAGTCCTTCAGCTGATCGTCGCGCAGTTCGTGGGGCTGCGCGGGCGCATGCTGCGCGCAGCTGCGCGGAAGACATAGTCCGCGATGCAGCCGCGTGTGGTTGAAGTTGTCCACTGTGTTCGCTGAGTAGCGCTAAGGGACAGCAAAAACATTCTTATAAATTTACCGTGTAACAGAAATAATTATGTCAACAATTATAAATGTATGCTGGCGATGTTTATGAAGAACTAAAATCAATATCAAAGAACTCCGCAACATTATAGACCATCAAAAATCCTGACAAGAACTATGTGTCTTGGATCGAACCAATCAGACAGTGATGTTAAAAAAACTAACTGGGAACTCCCGCGGAGTGACGTACATGTCAAGTTATGTATCACAACTTATAAAGCTAGTAGGACAGATTGTGCAGATTTTATGTCCCCAAAAATAATGTGGGCATATTGGAGGCGCTGTCGTCGCACACATAGCCTTAAAAATATTTTTTTGTATCGGGCAGATGGTGATGGTCTAGTGCCTTTTAAGACACCAGGCCAGGTCAAATCTAATTGTACAAATTGAGAAAAGTACCATGTACTCGTAGTTAGTTAGGTTGTTTACTTTAACTAAATTACTTGCGTCAGGACGTCCGTCCTGTAAATAGTGTTATTACACGTTCATAACCTACAATATCCTGTCACAAAAGTTATTTTACTAATTCATGTTCATTACGATACACTTTTAGAATTCTAAAAGCAAGGTAAAATAGTTTAAATACTATAAATATCTGCAATAGAAGCGGTTAGATGACGGTAACTAGTCTAACCTAGTCTAACTGGTCGGACATTAACCACTGGTTGATGGTTGCCCAACCGTGAGTAGCACCCGGTCCTCGGGCCCGGGCCGGTACTCAGCATGGTTGAGCAATGGACTGGTTGAGCAACCGTCGAGTAAGGTCAATAACATAGGCGATGAATATGTCACACAGTGCCCGTGGGAAACGATTTTCGATCTTGCATGAACTAGCATTATTTAATCATAATCATTTATTTGAACAGTAAAGTGACGCAGTTACATAAAAGCTCTGCCTCCCGAACTAGGTAGATAGCCTATATTTATTGGAATATGTTGTAATGGTGTTGAACGTCATAGTCTGATGTTTCATGGCTAATTCATAAGGGTGCTTATACACGGCGCATGTAACCCGCGCAAGTGCCTCAACATGCTCAAGCTACATGCGCCGTCCACAAGCACCGCGCGGGTAGCATGATCAAGTAACTTGTGCATGTTAATCGAGCGGATAAACCGCACTTTTAGTTGCGCGGGTTACATGCGCCGTATACAAGCACCCTTAATTCTAGTTTGGCAGCAGCAGTAAGGAAAAACTACCGCACCCTAAATATGGTGTAGATTTATTTAAACGTAGCTTTACTATAGGAATTCCTCCTGTATCGTAGGTGCGTTTACAAACATAGAAACTCACATAAACAAACACTCAAACCCGGATCAATTACTGTAGATCATACAATATTTGTTCCGTGCGGGGATCGAACGCTGCAGGCGAGCGCACGGCCACTGCGCCAACCATGACGACACGTTGGACACATATTATGTAGTGTTGATAAACAAACGGTAGGGAGCTTGATATAAAGAGTCTCACGATATTATTAACGTGGTCTCACATTTCCTGTTGTTTATTCAGTACAAGAACTCAAGACACAAACTTTCAGTTACCTTCTAAAGACCTTTAAGATTACCATTGACAAGCTTATAGGAACGAAGAGTCCAAGAAGCAAGGGTTTTTTTTTAAGAAACTTGAATCAGTATCTATACAAGACATCAACAGGTAAAGGACCACAATTTAGTGGCATCTTCCGAAAATGTAGTTGACACCCCGACTTCTGTTTTTTTACGTGTTAAACTCATCAAATGAGTCTTCCCGCCTAGTGTGAAGCAGAAGGGAATGTTACACTCGTACTCACTGAAATCCAACGTGTTCCTTCAATAGCCCTTTACGTTCCAGGGTTACAGTTACCAGTTAAGAAAGTCCCCTGGAAGCGTTTGGTTCTCAGCCTTTTGAAGCGACGGTGGAACACGACTCGAGCATGGTCCATGATCCGACGGCGAGTCACCCATTACTCGTCGTCCACATGCCATGTGTCATCACCTCATCACAGCAGTACATCGTGTGCTGCATCGACATCAGACAGCTCAAGGTGAACTCCCGCGCAGCCGGTCAGCGTCGCACGTGAGAGAGGTTCAATGACCTCCCCCCTCCC
Organism: Agrotis segetum; assembly: GCA_036375495.1. Lineage (NCBI taxonomy): Eukaryota > Metazoa > Arthropoda > Insecta > Lepidoptera > Noctuidae > Agrotis > Agrotis segetum. Next base: position 176,718 of record JAQSVV010000039.1, read on the forward strand.
CGCCTGCCGCTAATAGGTACCCCCTCTAAGTTCCTTTCACTGTGCACCGCTCCCTTCGTATAATTAATGACTTCATGGTTTCAGTATAAAGTACTACTCGTTATTAGATAATTATTTTACCTGGTGTTAGCAAATAAAATTGCATGTATAAGTTTTTTAACTGACATGGTCATTATCATTATCAATAGTCAACTCAATCAGACAAAAAATAGTGAACTTTTTGGAGCATAATTGCCAAAAATGTCATCAGTTGGCACTGTTCTCACCACCAGCCGTCAGTTGTTTGACCTTTTTTTCGCCAACATTGCAACCAACGTTATCTGTCAAAATAATTGCTGATCAAGAGAAGAGATGTTATAACTAGTTTGTTTGTCGAAACTGGCCCACATTGGCCGTATTGGCCAATTACACACTGGTGACCTGAGGTGTTTTCAGAGTGCTCTCTAGTCTATGGAGTGGTCTAGCTACAAGTCTTTGGTTTCACTTTTACAAGAGTTGCAAGAATGCAGAATAGTATTATTATCATTGACAGGGCCGCTCTCGCATTGTCAAGGATTTATCCATTACAGTCAGAAATACAGAATTTTCAGACTAATGTCAAATGATATTGATTCAAAAATGTATTTGGCGCCACTCTGACAGTCAGTGTAGGAGATTACAATGTGTCATGATTGTCAAGATGTCAAATTTTGTACATAATTATGGGCAAATTGTTGTTGAAGTCACAACATTGAATATCAATAATAGCTTGAATGAAAATACTTCTATGTGACAACACTTCATCAGTGTCAACATACATAATTAACTGGTTGCAACAAATGCGCTTTTCAAAAAGGTCAGCGATAGTGAGAAGATGTCACTGCGGTTATTAATCATGTTTGAGGAAAATTCCATTCCAAATAATGAATTGTTTACAGCAATATCAATTTAATTTCTTTGCGAGACCGTTCTGATTCAATAAGAACTTTTTTGATCAACTTAATAATTGGATTTAATTTTATTTGGGCAGTAACAAAGTATGATATTACCTAATAAATGAAGGGCAAATTAAAATAAACATTTATTTATTACACAATAGTTCTGAGTCTAGAACTAGAACACAGTAAGAGGATAGGTATATGTATGAGCACACCAATTAGAATTTGAATAATAAAGTAGTCGTACGAAACTGAAAGTGATGTTAGTAGGCCAACTGGCCAACCGGCCACCAGACCGCGGACCGCGTGGCCACGCTAGCTCGGAACTGTGGCGATGTTCACTACTACATAATATTTGCGATTGCTCAACGCTCTGGCTAATGACACGATGCCTTCGGCACTATAAACTTTTGAGAACACCAGTCAATAGGCACATTTATTTATTGATTTTAATTTTATAAACTTATTATACATGTTTGACGTCAGATAATAATTTGTACTTACATACTTTGATAACCTTTTTTTCAATAGTTATAAAATACCTTTTTCTGGGTGACGAAACCGATCGATGGGACGCTACGGCCCATCTGTTTCACGAGTGTTTTATATGTGAATTGTAGTAGATTCAAGGAGGGGAAAGCCATGTAAAGAAACTTGTAGACAAGGAGTGTCGGGCCTCGTCAGGTAATCTTTTTGTTTTCTTTCTTTTTTTATTAACCTATATTGTCCCACTGCTGGGCAAAGGTCTCCCCCATAACCTTCCACTCCCCCCTTTGCGCGGCTTTCTCCGGCCAATCTCTCAAATGCGTCTAGATCGTCACGCCAGCGTTTTCTAGGCCTCCCACGGCAACGGCGCCCATCCGGCAACCACTGCGTAACGACTTTGGCCCACCGATCCCTATGTATTCTATACACATGGCCCGCCCAATCCCACTGGTGATCTTGTACACTTTTATTTTTAACCTTACCTAAGGTAGAGATATGATTCTCATGAAGTCACATATGTTTATTCCTATCATGAAAGAGAAGCTGTGCTCTTGAACTCTATTTTTTGCCTTTTTTGGGGATATCTTCGAAAGGCACCCGGTGTTTGAGGATGGTAGCTGGGAGTGTAGGATTCTTGCTCCCATGAAATCACACCCTTCTCAAACGAAATGGGGGAACAGGCAAACCCCCCAGCACCACCCTGGTAACACTGTATAGGGTTCCCTCCCGTCTGCCTCAATTTCGCAGACGGGTTTTTGACATGTTATCTACGTTCACACGCGCGCCGTGCAGCCCGGCGGACTGCCTGGCGGGCTGCGTGGCATGCAGTCGTGTCCGAGCGCGCGTGTAAACAGTCACCGGGCGCTCGCACATTCATCCTTTGAACTGCCAAAAAACCGACACTTGCCCGATTCGCGGCATTCACGTTCACAGGCGCGTTCACGGGCTCGGGCGTACCGTTTACACGCTCGTGAATGTGAATGTGCTCGTTGAATGTAGAGTTGAACGCGAGCGTGTGGACGTAGCATTAAACTTCACTAAGCTCTGTGATAACTAAAATCGCAATGGAAGAGACTGGACTCCACGACACAGGGTACCCTAGTGTGGAGTCCAGGGAATATGTAAATATTTAGATTAAGGATAACAGTTCTTTGGCTACTAGCTTTTTAAATATCGTACCATGTTATGTAAACTGAATAAAAATCTTTATAAATCTTATAACTATACTGCTCTACTGTTTGTTGATTTAAGTCAGTCTACAAGGTCATGTGTGCGGCTCACCTGCATGAGGTCGTAGACGGGATGCGGGCGCATGGCAGGCGTCAGCTCGAAGCTGCCGAGGCAGTAGGGCGCCCGCGCCGCCGCGCAGCCCGGCCACTCGTCCAGCGAGAACAACTGCGGCATCGTGTAGTACTGCTCATCTGTGAACAACCATCTCTCGTCAATATATCTTCTCATATTCACTTTGATCTTATCATAATTATTAGGAATCTGAAGAGTTGGTTTAGTTGAACACACTAATCTCAGGAACTACTGGTTCGAATAGAAAGAAATCTTTTGTGTTAGAAAGCCCATTTATCGAGGAAAACAAGCTATATAACATCACAACCCAATATAGTTTGTGAACATCACGATACGGCAATAGGAGCATAACAGCCGGCGAAATCACGGGGAATAAAAGTATCAACCATCAGCCCAGTTACCATGCTCTTTTCAAAACAAAAGGAACATGGGCTCATAGCACTTGAGATCCATATCTAAGAAGAAGAAGAAGACTACACCAGTTTGATCGCAGTAGAAATTAGACAAAAACAAACTCCTTCACTATGATGACAAAGTACTAGGATAGCATACAGAGCTAGACGATTAGAAATTAGAATGCAACAGTGGCCGGTCGGGCAGTGACCGACATTGGCAGTGTGTCCTGCGATATGCTGCGCATGTCGCGTCGCATTGTCATGGTAATCGCCCCTTGTTAGCAACCGGTATGGATGGAATATGCTGGGAAATGCTTATAGTCCATGCTTTTAAAGACAAAATAACCCTCTTTAAATTGAACCTCGTTAATTAATTCATTAATATTGTCTGTTTATATAATTTTTTAATATTTGGATTCAAATAGGCAGAATTTTCAGCTTCGTCTAGACGTGTATTTATGCAACGTACATGTCACCATCAACTAGATGGTGACATGCAAGTTAATTAAAATACATATTACAAAATGGATTTTTTTTATGAACAGCTTTGTTCATACGTCCCTAGAAAATCATAGATCTTACTCGAACAGCCAGCCCAGAAAAAGCAGTTCTGGTGCCTTTGGCGAATGTATTAGGTACATTACATGTAATGCACGGACAGTCAATTTGTTAAGTTAAAATGTTTTTGGGGAACGACGAGGAATAAGTCGTCGTGCAAGTCGGAAGGTTTGCCATTAAAATTGCTTAGTTTGAAATACCGTTTCAAATTAAATATTATGTTTGCCTAACTTTGTGAAACTGGTGTGAATAATTTCTTGGTGCGAGCCCTTTCACAAGGCGCTGTGAGTTATAAAACGCAATAACTTAAATAGCTAACATTTCACTGTTTTAATAAGAACGTGTGTGCGGCAGGCGCGGGCGCATGGCGATCGGGGACGCCTTACACAATGTAACGGTCGCCGATGTGATGTTACACGCAGCCCTACTTCCACCGCGTTAGGAAACGCACCAAATGCCTGCAGACACTGATGTTACACACTTGAAGTATACCTACTAGCTGACCCTTAGTTGGTACCTTCTCATACTCAACTACCGATTGCTACAATCTTGTTGAAGTGTAAAAGAATACGCAAGAAAAATAAATGATCATTTTCCCAAGCTCCTCAGTTCTGTTGCCCGATTTCATAAAACGACTGTCAGACTTATACTGAACACTGTACCAGCCTATAGCATTGTTTTGCTCTGCGATGTCCTCGACAATAAAGGATCAACACGATATTTACCTTAAAAATCAGTAACAATACACTCTTTCTAAACTATTGATGTTGAAATGCCTTAACATACTTGACGTTCGTCATAAAATAGCAAAGTTGCCGGTAACGTAGATAGTAAGAAATCAAGGTATCATTGATGGGCTAGTGGATCGAATCCAATGCCGTAACTAGCATTTTATGCGGGCTGTACCCCGGTCTGCCCAATTATGATCCTGGTTTGGCTATTTCTTCGGCCCCCCAGGGTCTGCGCCCTGTGCCTGGGCACAGTTAGCACATCCCTATTTTCGGCACTGATTGACAACACTTGTGTCGTGTTTATTGTGACAGGAAACATGAATTTACGGAACATTAGGTAGTATAGGTACAGGCTGAATAAGACAGTATGTTAGCACATAATGCTTCATGAATTACATAAACATAATGACATGCTGATGAAGTGCACTCGAACTTGACGCGCATGAGTTTGCACAACGCTTCCTTTGTAGCGCGTGCTGTCTGCCTCCCGCCGCCGCCGGCCGCCGGGCTGCGCGCGCGCCGGATATACAGGTCAATGTGAACAGCCTTTATGTCACGTTTAATTATAAGAGATCATTGTAATCTACATAATTTAATTATTGTAACTGTCTTTGTTATATTATTATTTAAGTTTATGGAGGACTGCTGTGCCTCAGTAGTAGGTAAGGGCCACGATTTATGAGTTCTTTGTAGAATGACTATCAGTAGCAGCTACCTACTAGAGGGTTTATTACCCAGTCTGGGTCGTGGATATCAGAAGGGGTAGTTACTCTATGTAAAATACTGATGATGGTGTATCCGTATCTGGGAAATCGAACAACATATTTGAGACGACAAAAAGTTTGGGAAAACGACATATTTGATAGTTATTGTTCAAAAGAGAACACGTGTTGGTCAAAAGAGAAGGCCTGAAACCCAACTGTGGGAATGTTAAATTTAAACAAGCATTGCGGGAAATCAAAAGCTCTAATGAAAGCAAATCAAATACACCAAACGAAGAACAGATAAGATAACCGCAGATCTTCCGACAGTTTGCAACTGACAAGATAAAAACGTGAGATAAAAGTAAAAATTTAAATAATTTCAGCTAATCAGGTCAACATGATGATTATTGATTACATAAAATAAAGTTGTGGTCGTACGAGTACGTGTGTTGCAACATTATGTGTGACGAGATTCGTGACATCTGGAAAGAGATAATTGACTAGTTTCCGCTTCGTGGAGTGTTATCTTTGTCATGCACTGCACCACCCTATGCATGATTCATTTGCCACTATAGTTTGTCGTTCGTTGTGCTTCGTGCGACAGAGATATTGCTCTACAAACTAGTCGAAACTAGCCGGTTATCTCTTTCCAAAGTTCGATGTGTATTATTTATCGGCGTTGTCTGTGAAATGTACATGCGTTTGTGACACGCTGTGAGCAAACATTATTGGACAGCGGTCGGTAATGAAAATCATTACCTACTATGCGACGACGCGGCGACGGACGGCAAGAATGAAACTAGTGTCACGGCGCCATAATGCGCATGCTCTTGAACAAACAATAATATCAATGGTCATTTCTTTGTTTATGTAAACACCTGTACCAAATGTAGTGCTGAACCCTCGCTATACAGTCCACTACGTTTTATTATTAAAGCATAATCAAGCATGTTAATATAGAACAATGATGATAAACACATAATAATAATGTAGATTTGGTAGGTACCTACCTTAAGAATATTAATAAAGCAAATTGGATAGATCAACTTCATTTCCGCAGTTATATATTGGTTTATAGAGTAGCTGTAACGATAATTATTAGTACCGATGGGCTCTACCTTAAGCTTGCATGACATATTTTAAATTAAGTACCTAACATAGTGGATTAAACTACAAAGATGTCACAAAGAGTAATATAGGCATTTATAAGAAAACTCGTTATTTAAATCTATACAAATAGCATAAATGCCCCTGAGAAAGTGACATTATTATATTACACTTAGATAAAATGCACAAACGACGCGACGCTTTCCCGCGAACCGTTAGAAAATATGTGTAAAGCTATATACAATAATGACTGGAAGACTTTCTATTGAGGCTCAGCATCCAATAGTACTAAGCTAGCATCTAGTTACATCTTCACCTACATATTCTGTTTGCCTAGTGCTTCTGTACCGTTAGATTTATGGGCATGCTATAGAAGAGAGCAGTTGTGGCCCAGTGGTATCGGTTCCGACTTACGAATTGTAGGTCGTGGGTTCGAACCCCGCCAGGCGCATTATACTTTGTGTAATTTATTTCGTCACTTCTGCTCTCAAAAACTCGAAGAAATGTGACATTTACCAACCCACACTTGTGGATGGTGGATTATGGAACACTCCCTCTCACAGAAAGGAGGCCGTGTCCCAGCAGTGGGAACATTATAGGCTGATGATGATGATGCTATAGAAGAGCAAAATACATATAGTCTATAGCCTACTGGAATCGGTACCGATTATTTCAGCCCGGTAAGCAGTGAATAAGAAATTAATTACATGGGAGTACGCGAGTTCGTCACTAGCGTCGCCTCATGGCGTCGTTCAAACTTTTTTATACATATGATGATCTTACTGCTTGGCACTCCGCGCTAAGTTAAAGCTCAGAGCGGCAATGTCGTGAACGAGCATTAACTGTATTTTCTTTTCTCTGAACTGCTCTCAAAGCTGTGAAGATTGTGTTCGTCCAGCACACTATACTCTCTCCTCGCTGAGATGAAACTTGTGTCTCAGCAGCCTGAAGAGACATGACTTTGTTGATGAACTAAATGCAAATATGAGACATAAAACAATAAATAAACTAAAAAGTATCTTTCTAATATTAAAGACGCAGTCGATCAATGTCAGCGAATGTGACGTGAATGTCCCTCACGAAGTTATTCATAATAATATTATTTTTTGTAGGTAGTCATAATATACTAGTCATTAAAGCATATGAGTGCAATTTTAAAGTTTTACATAATGCATAGCCTCTTTTATTACCGTCAATAATACTGAATATTATTATAGCAAGAAAAGAAAAAGAACTCGTTATGATGAAAATATTCTTATTGTGTTTGTGAATCAGTATTTGTGCCTGATAGATGTTAGTAGGGCCGACCCTACACATAGGTACATATTGTATAACTTTGGCAATATTGACTAAAATGTCTTGAAATTCGTGGCTTTCAGGCATTAGTTTACGTTATGAACCATGACTAAGCTATGTAGGTATACCTACTGTAGTTTAATAAATTGAATGTTTTTTTTAAATAATTGTTAAGAGGAAACAGCAAGGGCTGGAGAATTGAAAAATAGGTATTTGTAAAATCTATTGCTGCCGCGCAGTGCCCATAACAGAGTTACAGAGCGCGATAGAGACAACAGCAGCTTGGACCGAAAATACCTTATTAAACGGCACAAAATCAACGATTCGTAGTCCCCTGATTACTCCTCCAAAACTTAACCGATTTCACTACTTTTTTCTTTAAAAAATAAAGAAAGACATTGGCCGTGTTCCTATGTTTTCTTTTTTTTATATAATCTCGTCAAATTTGTTTTATGGATATTTGAACACAGCAGAAAATCTAGCCATTTTTTTAGGATTTTGAATGTTCATATCTCTTTTAATAATTAATTTATGGAAAAAAGGAAAACATAGAGACATGCTAATAGTGGTCATAGATTTTTATTAAAAAAAATATTGCTCTACTCGCATTATCCAGGGAGAAAACAGGGGACTACGTTTGTATGGAAAAACGGCCGTGCTGTTTCCTCTTAAAGGGGTAGTTAAATGCCACTTGTACTGTGGTTCTTTAAAATCATTTCTTTTTTCTTTCGCCAGTGATGTCGTGTACTTAACCCACCTCTAAAGGGCCAAAGCCTGTCGGGGTCGCGGGACTTATCTCATTACCGTGACCCCGGAATATAAAGGGCTAATGAAGGACACCGTGGCTATTAGTCAGCACGAGTCTGACAGTCCCTTCGGCCCTGCCCTGGGAGGACTCATTAGATAATTTTACCACGATAAAAAAAATGTGTATGTACTTCCTAAATTATAAAAGTCACGAGAAAATATTGTATATTTAATATTTATTTAGTTTCAAATCTCAACAATATCCATCAAACAATTATAATCCGATCACGATGTATCTATTAGAGTGATTTGAGTCTAGATAATATCATAGCTTAACATATATGTGCTAATTGTTATTCAGTCTGCCTAAATATTTTGATTCCATTAGTTAGGTATTCTAATTTGAGCCTGGATGTGCTAACAAGATCCAAAAGTTGGATAAATCAAAGTCCATCAAGCTGGAACTTGTTTGTAGATCATACAAATATTATTCCGTGCAGGAATTGAACCACTGTGGCAATTGTGACGTCAAACTGGGTAATTTTTAACAAAAAAAAAAATTCAAAAGTATAGTATTAAAGTATAGTAAATATTTTCAAAAGTACAGTAAATATTGCCAACGTTTCAATATACAGATTTAATTTAAATAAAAGCTCTAACTGATGCCATCAACCAGGAAACGATCGGCACCTAAAGGCTTTTTTCTTTGGGGAATAACATCTTCGATTTAAATCAAAACAAAAATATTTATAATTATGTAAAATTATGGTACAGTTAAATTGGTTCCAACATAACTTGCTATAATATTCTTGAACACCTCAAGACATATTTGTGGGCAGTAGAACTTAAACCTGTGTACCGTTGTACTGAATCGGAAGGTCGCAGGTTCAATTCCTGTCCGCAATCGAATGTTTCTTTTCACATAAAGCCATAAAACCTTACGATTCATGCACGTCACGAGACTATCTCAATAGGTAACCTGCTCTTCTCATTTGAAAATTTTACTACGATAAAAATAATAATAATATTCCACAACTATCACACAACGTGACCCTGGAACGTAAAGGGCTACTGAAGGATTACCGTGGATGTTATAGTCAGTACAAGTGTGACAGTCCCTCCCGCCCTGCCCTGGGTAGGAAGACTCATTTGATAATTTTACCAAAAAGGCGTAATGAGTATAAACCATAGGTATAAACATATAAAAAACTTGAATGATTTATATTTGTTACGCCTATTGATTTTTTGATTTCGTTTACGAATAGGTCGTGGGTTTGAACCTAGACAGGCGCATTACTTTATGTAATTTATTTCATCACCACTGTCCTAGTAAGCGGAATGTTATGTAGAACTTTCACGCAAATTAAAGATTATTCTTAGTCAACAAGCAATCTATACAATGTGACATCCACCAACTCGAATTTTTTTTCTAATAGGTCATTCAGCGTCATAACATGATGAGACAGTCCCGAAACCACTTACCTGTTCTGAACTCACGTGGTGGATTACGGGGCATACCCAATCATAGAGAAGAGATTTGTACCCCAGTAGTGGGAAGTACAAAATAGGTTTTAGATTAAGAAAACTTGTTACAGTATATGACCGGACCAATCATGATGCTGGTATATACAGACACAAGCAGGTAAATCTACCCGAATCTGTAATTTTTTCGGTATTTTATTAAGGTTGAAATCTATTAAAGTTTTACATATTGACGTCAGAAAAACTTGGTGATTAAATACAAAAGATTTTTTAAATTTTTTAGTCTAAATAATAATATAATTATTTTTTGTGGTAGAGCCATAATAAAGCTCAATGTCACGATGTCAAATTAGTGAGGATGTAATTAACACGAGCTATTCTTAGCAGAGATGAAACTTTTGTGAAAATGTTGAGTTGCGTGTAACACCGCGCACCGGTTCGATTCCCGCTCAGAGAAACTCATAAAAATAGTTGTTCCAGTGATTGTGTATGTGAGATTAAATGTTGGTAAACGCACCTGCGATACGGGATAAGTCTAGAATTAATTCTAGAGAGGTATAACATATAATTGTCAAAGAAAAACCTGGAAGAAACCCAGATAGGGTACAGAACATAAAAAATACGGTAAATACAAGCTTTCGGCTTTTCTAAGAGTTTTTTTTTGCACCCCTATAAACACCCTGGGTTCGACTCCCAGGTCGAGGGACAGTGTTATTGGTTATTGGGATTTAGCAGGACGTGTGTGTTAGTTCAGCGATGACAATTATTCATGGACATGGTATGTATAAGATAGTTTGATGACTTAAATGGACACCAATACATCAAGCGTTACGAAAACGACTTTCAAGAATAGACATCACCCTTAGCGAAGTCTTACAAACTATTTCCAAATACCAAAACCGAAGTGTCTTTAACTTCAGCCCAAAAAACCACAGGCTTAAGAAACACAGCGAGAAAACACCCTCATGAGCACAGATCACAACACTAGTACCGTACCGCTCAGGTCGAAGATAATGTCGGAGGAGGAGGTCGCGGCGCTGAGGGCGCTGACGGCGAGCACCGCCAGGAGGGTCGGCGCACGCGGCGGGGCCATGGTGAGCACTGAGGCGCGGGCGACCAGCGGCCGGCGCCCGCGCGTGCGAGCCGCTCTTATGCAAGCGCCTTTCATTTCTGAGCAGGGGTGATACGGACAGTCGTCGAGTGACGATGTTTGTGTATCAAACTTTTAATTCTCTTTTTGGATGCTGACATTCATGATGATGCGCAAAAAATTTTGTACGATTATGTGCGTGCAACCTGATGTGGCATCCAGGAAGTTGAAGCTTAAGTCATTTTTTTAAAGCATTCAAGCATAGATTCTCGATTACATTATTATTAATAGGAAAATCACAAAATCGTTTACATTAATTGTTTCTACAAGTTACTTGAATGCTTATAACTTAATTATCAAACCTGGCGAACTCCGCTTCATTGCCACCAATTTTTCCTGAATTTTCTTTGCTATACTTAAACCTCACGGAGCCCGAGACCTTTCCAACGAATGCAAAACCGTGGAAATCGGTTAGTGCGTCTTATTTTAATATAGTAAAGAATAAACGCGTCTATAGTTAAATTCGTATAAATGCCATATTACTGGAATTGAAGTGGACATGTACACAAATTGTGTGTCTAGTAGTACTGAGTTTATTAGATGCACCCAAAAATCAATCACAATTAATAATGCTCTGAAAATATGACACTTCTAGACATTGCTGCGACCAGTCTTAAATATAGTAGAATGGATTGAATCTTCTTTATGTAAATGTAAATAAAGAGAGGAAAACAATCAAAGACCAGACGGAAATAGAAGGTACCCCCTTATATCTTTTGTCTATGACTCCTGTTAACCAATGAATCTGAAAATTTCTTCATTTCAAAACCGGAAACAAAGTGTCGACATTTTTAACACAATTTATTTGGTTCGTGACACGAGATAATTATTAGGGAAAGGGCAGTGACTGCTACCGATAACATAGACGATCATAAATAGAGAACCGGTAATGTTAGGAAGGTCGCAGTGGGGCACCCAACGGTTGGTGCATCGATACCGTTTGTGATACGAGCCCAAATGGAGAACAAACAGTTGGAAAAAGATAAACAGAGCCCAGAGCAGAAGGTATTACGAGCGATCGACGAGATAATATGATCGATTTGATATTTGAAAGTAAAGAAAAAGAATTGTCTTTGCTTCCTCTCATTTATAAGGTTGTACGTTTAAACGCGTCTAAAGTAGGTACCAATAAATAAATATCCTATACTTTTTAAACCATTAAATTGGTACCTTTTTTATTATTTTTACTATACTTAGTTAAATACCTACTCAAGATCTCGTGCGGAATCATACTTTTAATCGCGAGTGTAGTTAGCTTGTATTATAGTACCTACCTATATCCCAGTGGAATTGAAGTTTTTCTCATTAATGGCTGGAAAATTATGTTTTCAATATCAGATTAAAGAAACTGTTTTTAACGATCTCATTGTATGTATCTTCACCATCAAGACATGGCTGATTATGCTGATGATTGGCGTTGTTGACAACAGATGTTCAGATGGTTGGACGATATGCAACGAATGGTCTACTCGTGATTGACGCTCCACGGCAATTCCAATAATTGGTAATTAAATCGGCCATTCTCCGGTTGCAAGTTTTTATTTGTCCGCGCTTACTTAATCCGTAATATGATCATATTCAAGCGTGGTTTTTTTTTATATGTTAGATTACGACCGTATCTAGCTGTATACAAAATATTGGGTTCTGTTTTAAACTAGTAAGCCCAAATTAATTGAATCTCTGTTCGAAAAAGCACTATTTTCTAATTACCGAAGCCTGTCCGCACTCCAACTTAATGTTAAAAATTGCTTGTAATTTCTCAAACCTGCAGATTTACTTTGATCCATTCAACGTTTTAAACAATACGAAACAACGTGTATCACCTACCAAAATATGGACTCAATAGAACCAGTCTATAAATAATTATAATTGAATAACCGCGTGTCCGATAGAAAGTTATAATTACCGTAACAGTATCAGTTCTTGGGTGCACATCCCTAAATAACGGTATTTGGCACATCAGTACCGCACGCGTCGAATGTCCTCAGGGTGTGCTGCAGCCCATTAGCAGTCGTACGTCTCAAACGTTACTGTAGCGCCAACAAAACACTTGAGTATATAATTTCCGTAGCCCTTGGTTCCAAACTTTTCTAATTACCGTTATACTTATTTAAATACTCAATTTTTAAGTTAGACCCTAGTTGATAATGTAAATGAAACAGTACTATGGCTAACGTATGTTATGATAAGCCTGTATTTGCAGGCTGTGATGGTTTTCGAAATTTTGAAGAAAGTCAATCGTTTTCTAACTACCGTATACTAATTACCATGTGTTAATAATTACCGTTGTATGAAAAACTTATACAGAAAAATCAGAGTAGAGAGTAATAAAAGACAAAAGGAAAAGGGAAACTTGGAAACAATCGAGGAAGAAGTAGTCATAGATCTAGACGTGCTTGATAACAGCATATCAGATCCTCTTGAAACTCTGTCAACACCATTTATCATCTCAGCCTATAGCAGTCCACAGCGCACGATCTCCTGCTTTTTTCATCCAGCTACTGCCAGCCATATTTTTCAGGTCATCGGTCCATCTTGCCGGGGGCCGTCCCACACTACGCTTACCTACACGCGGTCTCCATTCAAGAACCATCCTACTCCACCTATCAAGGCAGACGTGACCAGCCCACTGCCACTGCAACTTGCTGCAGATTTGGAAAATATATGTAACATTGGTCTTTTGCCGTACCTCATTCCAGATTTTATCCCCTAGTGAGACATCAAGCACAGACCTTTTCATAGCTGCGTGACATGAAGTCGGTGGGCCAGCTTGACTGACAGTTCCACGTTTAGGCTCCTATACCTGCCTGAGGTAGTATGCCTGAGGTGTATTCTTGGACAACTTCGAGTGTTATACCTTCGACAGAAATTGGTTCTGAGACGACATGGTCATTCCTTGGTCTTGTCCAGGTTCATCCCGAAACCACACGTCTCGAGGCAGCATTGAAACTGTTCAGCAGGTCTTGCAGCGATTTCGCCATAATAAATAAATATATCGTCGGCAAAACGAAGGTGCATTAGGTATACACCGTGGACTTGATGCCCAGTCCGTTCCAGTCCAGCTTCTTGAACAAATCCTCCAGCGCGTTGGTAAACAGTTTACTTAGGGGATATTACAACTCCCTGTCTCACACCTCTTGGCAGCTGGATGGTGGTTTTGTACTTGGACCGACATCGACGCTATGCTATAATATAGGTTCCTTAGTACCTTTATGTACCGCCAATTGACTTGGCATCGCTTCAAGGATTCCAGAACAGCCCAGGTTTCGATGGAATCGAAGGCTTTTTTGTAGTCCACAAAGGCTATATAGACACAGCGGCCGGTTATACTCCCCTGTCCTGTCTTCTGTAAAACCTGCCGCACTGTATGTTTGTGGTCTAAGGTGCTATATAGCCTTTATAAAACCCAGCCTGCTCCGGTGGCTGGAAAACGTCAAATCTAGCGGAAAGCCGATCTGTGACGACCCTCGATAACAGCTTGTAGACGTGACACAGGAACGGGACTAGTCTGTAGTTATTGAGGAGACTTTTGTCTCCTTTCTTGAAAAAAAATGTCACCACGGTCCTGCTCCACGCCTCCGGGGTAATCCCACTGGCTTTGACGAAGTTGAACAGCCTCTTAAGCTCGCCGAGCACAGGTTGGCCCGTAGTTTTTAAGAGTTCGGAGGTGATGCCAACACTTCCTTACCGTAATAACATCAACTCCGCGTCCAACTAGTGCTCTCTCATCTTCTTCTACTAGCACTTTGTCATTATTAAATAATATTGAGCAAATGAAAGAAAAAGGATACAAATATGGAGATACAAAATATTTTCTAATTACCGTAGCATCAAATATTCAACTTGTCTAATTACCATACCCAACTTTTTTTTAAATCTCAATATCTAGAAAACCATCAGTAATAGAAGAATGCCAAAATAACTATTGTATTCCTATCTTTAATGTGTTTCATATTCTAATGTGTTTAAGTTCATATCAGTGAAATTCAAAAACGGCACGGTAATTAGGCAAATAACACCTATTTGGAGAATGGCCGAAATACAAAACATAATTATAACTTAGTCTGGCTCTCTTTGAAATCGCTCTCTCTTTTCGTTGCGCATCGTTCTTTCTCGTATATCTTATAAAGGAAAATATTGTGAATCATCACATCTTGGTGCGTCCAATAAACACAAACAACTAGATTCGCTACAGCTCTCAATAGTTCATACAAACAGTCGTATCTACCGTTTGATCTAACTTGCGATTTTCTGTCACAGCGACAACTGTGCCGTTGTTAATGTTCGTATAACATTTATCAACATTATTCCATATAAGTGTGATTGCTATTTGACGTCTCTACGAGGACATACATTAATGTTCATAACTTTGAGTATGAATTCTAAATATATATTAAATTTAGAATTATATAATTTATTTGTATTTTTATATATTTTAGAATTATATAATTAGCTTTAGTTCAATTAGTTCGTTATTTAATTCTAATGCATGTGAAGCTTTTGATAACCCTGCGTAGACGCAGGGTTATCAAAAGTAAGTAGTAAAGTAACATGGAAAAAAAGCAATTTCATAAAAATCTGCTATTTCCTTAACTTTTCCGTACATGATTATTTCCCAGAATTTGATCCTTATTAGCAACACTATCGAATGGTGTAATAATACAGGGTGTGATTTTTTTTCCAAAATCAGCGGGATCATTCCTGGCCAGGATGATAGACTTTTCTAAAATCCAATGATGCAGTTTTAGTTTTCGTCAAAATCGGCCTCGAGACTCCTTTCAACGTTTTTCTATATTCCTCATAGTTTCGAAAATAGCCATCCACGCCCACTTGAAAAATTCACCCTGTATATCTATATGCATGACATTTCTGTGTTCAATTCAAAAATGAATTGTTGTTCGTTAGTCTGATTAAAACTCGAGAACGGCTGGGCCGATTGAGCTGATTTTGGTTTTAAAATGTTTGTCGTAGTCCAGGGTAGGTCTAAACGGTGAGCAAATAAGGAAAACTAGAAATAATTTATATGGCAAAACAACGTTTGCCGGGTCAGCTACTATTAAATATAATCATGCAAAATAGTTAAAAAAGTCAAAAGTCAAAGCGTTTATTTGCGAACTAAGTGTTTACATTGTTGGTGTTATCTTATGTTAGTAGGTACTTATGACTTAGCAGCCTTTTACATGCGTTGCAAATATCTAGCGATCATTGTTTGGATATCATAAAACAAATATTGAAACAAAGATGTGAAATGTTTCAATCATGTCCAATCATAACATAATGAATGAAAGTATTCATAATGTTTTGTAACACACAGTTGTTAAATAGCTGGGTACCTATTGTTATCAGCTAACACAACATGCCTGACTGTCTGCTGAAACGAGTTTGTGTTCCCTTCACAGATACAGCCTCGAGATATTTTACTGAAACCAATCATGAACTTCACCATGAAAACATGAAAGTCACCATTAGACCCGGAACAACAACCTGCAGGCCATGTAAATCTTTGTTCCATGACTTGTATGACGGGTCTCCCTTTTAGAGGACCAAAGCCTGCCGGGGTCGCAGGCTTATCGCGTTACCGTGACCCTGCCACGTAAAGGGCTATTGAAGGACACCGTGGATTTTAGTCAGCCTAGTGCAAGTATGACAGTCCCTCCCGCTCTGTCCTGGATGGGATGACTCTAAGATCTGAGGTTTTACGCGTCTTGGACTGGTTTCCAAATTTTAGAAATGGCAACGCTACAGCAGTGGGAATATTATAGACTGATGTTGATGATAGCTCAGGTACAGTGCCCCCTAAGGTCTCCTATGTGTATAACCTTTTTAGCATTCGGCATCACAATAGCAAAAAGTGGTAAGGTTTATCGGAGACTTGCGTTGCGTTGTGTACGAAGAGCCCAGGGGTATGTGCGTTTGACAGATCAATGCACTGATAACAATGGCGGTGATAACCGCTTCCGGTGCAACCATGATATTTTATCTAATTGTTACCATAGTAGCAATATTATGTAGTACTTTCTAATTGATATGAATAGATACGATGGTTTTGTAGTTATTCAAACTCAAATTGAATTGGTCCGCCAAATTGATTTTTTAAAAATAATGGGCACGTATTTGAGGAGCTTGTGGCTAAATAATTACAGCCGCACAGGCTGATCTGCCGGGTTAAGCCGCGCTTGCCGAGGTTGGTCCGTGAATGGGTGGGTGCGGGGCAGTGGTCCAACTGCTCTGTCCAACCAGTTGGACCATGACCCTTCACTAGGGGCAGTTGTCCAACTTTTAAAATAGTTGGACCACGGCACCTGTTGAGAGTTCCGTGGTCCAATTAATTAAAAAAAATAATTTGCCCACCCAAAAAGCCTCAACTGTATGGTACAAAATAACATTTTAGAAAGCTCGCATGCAAAACTAAGCCGGCGCATTAATGCAAAAAAATGTTACAATGTTGCGTCTATTAAATGTTTTAGAAAATTTTACCTCTCTTTCAAACGAAATCGCACACAATAGACATAAGAATTGATAATGATTATTATATTCGTGAAATTCAGCTACAACTGAGTTCAGGTGAAATTACTGTAGGCCATGCTTTAGAAAAAATTCTTGATTGTTTAGTTATAAATATTGTAAAAAAAATAAAAGTTTTATAATTATTCACGCGACTTTAATTTTGTTATTCTACTGCAGTAGATACTATACACATACATATAACTATACAGTTGAGGCTTTTAGGGTGGGCAAATTATTTTTAAATTAATTGGACCACGGAACTCTCAACAGGTGCCGTGGTCCAACTATTTTAAAAGTTGGACAACTGCCCCTAGTGAAGGGTCATGGTCCAACTAGTTGGACAGAGCAGTTGGACCACTGCCCCGCACCCGAATGGGTGACCATCTTTCATAGCGAGTTTCTTCCGTGCCTCGGAAAGCACTTAAATCCGTTGGTCCCGACTGTCATTTGTAGATCTTTGACAGTCGTTACTGTTAGTCAGAAGCTCTAAAGTCTGACAACCAGTCTTACCATGGGGTATTGTATTACCCAGTTACTGGGAGGTCCAGCAGTGGGAATATTTCGACAGCCAGTTTCTCCATGTAAAATACTGATATTCAGCTGCATCTGGTTCGACTGGAAGCCGACTCCAATATAGTTGGGAAAAAGCTAGGTAGATGAAGATGAATGGGCACGTATTCGCATCGGGCTCAAGCAAGTAAAAAACTGCACTTGATTGTGACGTTTTTCCAATTTTAAAAGTGTCATATCCTCTTCCATTTGGTTTACATAACAACAAAAAAGTATCAATTTTTTTTGATAATCTGACAGATTAAATTAGATAATAGTCAAATATTCTATTGTAGATTTGATAAAACAGATCGACCATAGTGCACAGTTGCCTCTTTGATGTTCATCAGCTGATTACTGTCGTTTAATAAAAAAGTTAATATGTAACAAAGTGGGATAGGAAACATGTACACTATGTTAGCACGCAACACTATGACAGAATGTTATTTCACCAGGTTGTAGACCGTGGCAGGCAGCTGTAGGGTCCAACTAGTGCTTCTTACGTCATTCGCTGCGTTTCCTTATCACTAAGTAGCAGTTTAGAAAGCACTAGCTACGTCGGTTCGTCTGTGTGTCTGAGCTCGCGAACTGCTTGGTTTATTATATTACACATGATTACAAGCTTTGTTACTTAAACGAATCTCTTGAATAAAAAGGAAAAACTTATAGTCGAAAAGATTAAAATAATTTAACATATTATATGTATTCTACATGCATTTTGTAATAACTTTGCCTCTCACTGAGAATTTCTCCTCAGAGCTGCTATTTTATGCTAGCTGATATTTTTTTCTTATTTTATGAAAAAACAATTGAAATGTTTTATTGTTTTAAATTCTATATAAAGAATCTAAAAAGAAAAAGTAATCATCAACCGTAACAAAAAAATGATTTTTCAATGTGATCATAAACTTTTTTCGATGTGTGTAAACACCTACACTACTTATTTGTATTTGTCGATGGCACAGGTATACGATGTATTCTAAGTCGCAATTTACACATTTGATCGTAAAAGCTGAAGCAATGTCGGGGTAATTTCCTTATCTAGATAAATGAGGGTATTGGCTGAGGGAAAGTGTTCCTGACGTAACACCACTTACTCATAAGATCCTGCAGTCACTATTAAGTACCTAGATACTAATCCCACTACACAGTACTCATATTGCAGTGGTTTCATGCGTACTTTTAATTATCATACGTATTTGTTGCTTGGTAAACTTTTATATTATAAAGCAGATTAAGGGTTTCGCGGGACATAACTCATTACCGTGATTTCGAAACTTAAAGGGCTACTCCCACCCAAGGGAACGGGAGCGACTGTCAGACTCATACCTACTGCTCATACTGACTATGTCACGGTTGCCTGATGAAACAGACTCGCGACGCGTTACATTTGCTGATTTTTAGGGTTCCGTAGTCAACAAGGAACCCTTATAGTTTCGCCATGTCCGTCCGTCCGTCCGTCCGTCCGTCCGTCCGTCCGTCTGTCCGCAGTTTAGCTCAGAGACGCACAGTACTAGAGAGCTGTAATTTGGTGTAAATATGCGGATTTGTTGTGCCGAAAAAGTGGTAAAATAAAATCTCGAAAAATATTTTTTTTTAGGGTACCTCCAGTACTTACACGTAAAGTGAGGATTTTTTTTTTCTCGCGTACTCCTTAGTGTGGGGGATCATTAAATAGGCCTTTAAAAAATAATGATAGTTTTCGTTAACAGTTTTTTGATAAAAAAATTCGTTTGTGAAATATTAAGCTTTAAAGTGCTAAATTTTGCTCGATTCGAGTGTCCCCCCCCTCTACCAGCTAAACGGTTATGTTTGGGGGTGTGAAAAAATTCACAATAGTAGTACATATAACGAAGTTTAAAAGAAAATTATCATGACTAAGTAGGCTTTACAACTTTTCGAGTAATAGTCGACCAACTTATAAAATGTACTTGAAATGTATCGGAGAACATGCTCTTCAACTGCAAATGTAAGTTTGACAACTTTATTTTGACAGCTTTAATAGGTATGTTTTACGGTATGTTTTTTGGGGATAGGTAGGTTTTTATCGTCAACTATTTTTGACTAACTTCAAAAAAGGAGGAGGTTCTAAATTCGTCGTAATCTTTTTTCTTATGTATTTTCCCTGATTTCTCAAAGACTCCTGGACCGATTTTGAAAATTCTTCTTTTTATATTATAATTAAATTCAGCAAATCAGTTTAGTTAGTTCTCATAAGTATTTTGATGGGCAACTACGGAACCCTACACTGTGCGTGGCCCGACACGCACTTGGCCGGTTTTTTTGAGTCTAATTTTAGAAATATTGCAGTAGAATCTCGCTGCTCGGACTCGGATGTTGTTCACACGTAACACTCATTCGTATAAATGTACCCCATAAGCTCTGTATAAATGACCATCATGTTCTCCAAAACTATAGGAACATAATCGGAACTAAGTCCTGTATCTAATAATAATTATTCAGTAAAATCAGAGTGTGGAGCGATGACCGGTTCTATAACATCGATGTAGCGCATGTCATTAGCACACATTCACACATCGCGCTCGCTGTGGGCGCTCCTATTAGCAAGGTCTTGCAGATAGCGGGCGGCGGGCAGCGGACACGGAGCGGGTGTAAACTTCAATAATGTTTTTGCTCGACATTGCTAACGGCGAAAGGTAGAATCTACCATTTCAAGCATCTACTGAGATGTAGATAGTGTGATATAGGTATCTGAGATATAGGTAGTGTGTGTAGATGCTTGAAATGGTGACGACATGAAAATATTTACAGATTATTTATTTAAGTATTCACTTTCAAAATAAAGGAATAAGTAATAATAAAACAAATATTTAAGAGGGGCTATTCGCAAACTGTTTTCTTTTGGTAACAGACCCTGATGTAGACTAAATTGTCAGTATTGTGTAGCTTGACGGTGCGCAGCGATTTATAAGTACGATCAACTGTGCACTTTACTGTTCATAATTTTATTGTTGGACTCAAATGAAGTTTTAAATTGTTTTCATTTTGGAAGAAGGTTAATTTACTAGCTCCTTCCCTCGGCCCGCTGTCCGCTGTCAGTGGCACCTCGGTCTCGTTACGTTAGTTGACACACTGCCCTCGACTAGCCGCGGCTCCACTAGACACCCTCTTGTCTAACGAGCGGATTATGACACTAATCTCACCGTGCATTAATAAAATACACATCACAATTTTTTTCTTGTTCAATTGTGTGCAAACAAGTTTTGGAGGTCCCTAAGAATTAATTAAATGTGTTTCATTAATTTTAACTGTTTAGAAAACAATCAAAATGAACAATATGATACTTAACCAATAAAACTAATTCATTTAGATGTATTTAAGTTTTTCCCACGTTTTTTAAAAATGTATAGGTAAAGATCTGCTAAAAGCGATGAATTACAATTGCGTTAAATTCTCATTTAAACAATTCATGGTGTATAAATAGGCTTAAGTAAAAAAGTTTAAGTTTCATTTAGTATATTCAAATAAATGTAACTAAAAGAAAATGTTAAAACCAATTTTAATTTATTTTACCCTTTTATTTGTTATACAAGCATATTAATAATATTTTGTTATGTGTGATTGTGTAAACAATTTATATTATGCGTATTAATTACTGTAATACATTGAAGTATAGTTCCCATAATTTCTAAAAGATCTCGTGATCAGATCCTGACCTGGTTACCATAGGACGTCTGTGAAGATTTTTCCAAGACATACCAGGCGTAAAAAAAAATGATTCCGACGAATTGAGAACAATCTCCTTATTTCGAAGTCGGTAAATAACAGCTATTATGATAATTATGGTAGGTTATGAATGACTGTAAAATGTTGTAGAAATCTATAATAGATAAACTTAAGATAAACTTAAGGGTTGTCTTGGGAACGAAACGAATGATTCAAATTATATAGGTATACTTATATTTTTCTATGTGTCATTCAGTAGGAAAAAAGTTACTAGATGTATTTAACTATGATCTATCAACATTTTTGTTTAGAGTAAGTCAGAAAAGTAAAAGTCGCGGCAATAAAACTATTTTGAAATAAATAAAACTAGAATTGTAATGAAAGCTGATTTCATAACAAGGCTACCTAATTAGATTAAAACTATAATGATGAGCTAAGTTCACAATTTAATAGGCTCTATAATATTTATTCAAAATTTATATAACTCGAGCCGCACTTTTTAATGGATGGTAAACTTAGTATTACCTGTGATATTACGCAGGTCCCTCTAGATTACATAATTATAAAGAATGCAATTTGCGGCCTACTAATGTTTTTGAACGTTTGTTTTTTTTTTAATTGAGTCATTCTCTCCGCACATACACACATTTGTACTTCGACAAAAGTCGTAGTCGCTAGAGAAGTCTAGTTTTTTGCAAAGTGAAAATAGATTTTCAATTTTAGCATTCCACCTCGGATACATTCGACTAGCTGTTTCTCCCGCAGTGTCACGCCGCTGCTCCACTCCTATAGGTCGTACCGTGATGTTATACAGCCAATATGGTGGAAGGGCACCATTATGGACTACCCAACACGATCCAAATCGACTGTATTGGTAGTTCTTGAGATTAACGCATTCAAACAAGCAAACAAACTTTTCAGCTTTTAATATTATGTAGATACCTAGTTCCTTTTTTTAATTCTTACAGAGATGACAGTAGGTACGTACGTAACATCACTATCTTTCAAATCCTTGTAATCTTTACATATAATAAAATCGTAGAGCTGTCATTCCTGTACATTGAATATTTTTTTCTTTTTGTATTTTTTTCGAGTTAAGGGATCGATTCTGATGCCAAATCAACTTTTTTTTTCTTTCGAAATTTTTTATGTTTTTTTGATTTGATCTATCTCTTAAACTACTGTAAAGTTGTCGATCAAATTTTCCTCAAATATTCCTAATAATATGCTTCTGTTGATAGGCTATGTATCATTACGCTATTTTTCCTGGGAGATAAGCAATTTTAAATTTTGTTGTTTTTATCTGTTTGTTTTTAGTTGGAAGCTAAACCACTGGATATTATTTAGTCAATTTTTCCCCAAATATTCCTTAAACTGCTGTTCTATTAATAGGAAACTCACTGTCAGCGTCCTAGCCAGTCCGATTGGTAACCCGCTTGACTTTGGTGCAAGGGGTCTCTGGATCAAATCTCGCAGTTTTCTTTTACACTTTTTGTTTTTTTTTTTTGTTATTATTATTTTGTCCTGAGAGTTTCAAATAATTCAAAAAAAAAAAAAAAAAGGTTGCACTCCAGGAGTGCCGGTAGAAGTGAAAACTTTTTTGTTACTATGTTTTATTTTTAATTTGAATGACGTCTTACTCATTTTCGATCAGGGTCACGTGACCCTGACGCGAGTTTTAAATTTTTTACCCATTACAGAAAAAGTGTACAACGCCGCTAAAGAAGTTTTCACTTCAAAAATGTGCATACTTTTATTTCAATATTATTCGCAATTTTAAATTATTAATATTTTTTTCAATAGTTCTCTAGGATATAAATCTACACTGATTTAAATTGTAGGTAGTAAGTTGGATTTTTTTTTTAAATTGTAATTGTTTCGAGGTGTAGGAATTTTAAAGATTAGAAAAAAATCTAGGTTTCTATAATTTGTGTTTATTTATTGTAGTTAGATGAATGCAATACGACAAAATGAAAAAGGTTATTTTTCTATTGCTTAGTGCAAGAAAACACGTATTCTAAATTCGGCCGCCAAACTTTACTGCCGGACAAACGTCACCGGTTGTTTGAAAAGGGAAATTGTAAATAATTTAGAATTTCTTCAATAATTACGTAAGTTGAAAAGTGACTTTTTTGTTTATGGTTATTATTTAATTAGATTATTTAAAAGGGGTGTGTTTCATTATAAAAGTGATTGCACAAGTTGTTTCATGTAAATCGGATCAGCACTTTTTAAGTTATTGTACTTTTTGTATAATCAAACTTTTGTTCCTGTGTAATTTTTGTAGTTTATGTTCTAGGAACTTTTTGTATTTAGTTATAGGTACATTTTGTTTTATATAAAAAATAGAGTTAATAAGGAATCTAGAAAGGTACAATACATAGTTATAAGGTTTAAATTAATAAGAAAATAAAGGCTACGAAGGCCTCGGTCTTAATAAAAATCACAAGGAAAAACGGGGTCAAAATACGTGTGCCTCTTTAAGGTAAGGACGGGCGGTATAAAAGGCGGTACGACCGGCCGGCAC
This sequence comes from Agrotis segetum, assembly GCA_036375495.1. NCBI lineage: Eukaryota > Metazoa > Arthropoda > Insecta > Lepidoptera > Noctuidae > Agrotis > Agrotis segetum. Next base: position 200,863 of record JAQSVV010000039.1, read on the forward strand.
TGCGTTCAGTCGCAGCCGAGCCACCGAAGAAGAAACATCACTAAAAGAAGACCGAAGCCTTCAAAGTGAACTCTTCAAATTGTCTTTTTTATTATTTCCGTTGTCCGTGGTCCCCCTATAGTATTTCCGTAATCTTCCAAAAGCGTACGCATTCAGGGGTGCGTGGGTGCATGCGTCACTAGCGAAGGCAAGGCACGTGTGCACAACAATAAGTCTGGTAGTGGACGCGCTGTCGGAATCCCGGTCCGTCCATTGCAACTTCCTTTCGCATAGGCGGATCGTGTCCTCTATAAAATCTCTCTGTTTTCATCTGCCGCTTGGCCTGTATCTTACATCCCGAATAACAGAAGAGAGCTGTTGCCGAGAAAACAATTACGTTCATATTCCAGATATGGCGCCACTTACACGGTCCGTATTGTTTCTCAAATTCTAAATTAACGCAAGCGAAGCCGCGGGCAAACACTAGTGTTTATTAAATATGCACGAAACTAACAAAGTTACAACATACCCTGTCCATCCAGAAAGATGTCTGAAATGTCAATATGTTAATACGAGTACCATAAAGCACAGAATATGTAATAGTACTACGCTTAAAGTCTTAAGAGTATAATTGCACTATTTGTAATTATGTAATCTAGCATAATGTAGCTTAAAGCATTTTAGTTTTGGAAAATGTGTGTTAGCGGACATTATCCTTTATCTCTGTGATGATACGGGAGGGCTCCGCCCAAAGGAGTAGACCTCCACCGTGTCCAGTAGGCGGTCCCACAGGACACGAAGGAAATGCTCGGGCGTCTCCACTGTGGCTGTGTGCCATAGTGAAGACACCCATGACCCAGGCATTTCCCTCTGCTTAATCCGGCACAGAAACAACCATGTCCGGTGAGCACCCGCCTCGAGCGGAAGGTGTGGACTATGTGGCGTTTCTCTAGCCACTCGAAAATAACATGCTTTGTGGCCACTCATCGAAGAGGGATGTTATCGCCGCCATGTTAACGCCTGATAAAAATGAAGTGGAAACAGATCTTATGGGAAGTTGTTGCTATTTATTAAACATAGGCACCTTCATAATGCATTTTCATAATAATTGGTGCGTTCGTGCTTGGTGAATATCTAGGTATTGCAAAGTTTAGAAGTGGTTGAGTTGACGCTTCACAAAACAAAAAAGGTGATACTGGTCCCTGGTCCCAGTTTTGTGGCGGGCGAGTCTCCATCTAACCCGAGGTAAATTGGTCAGATACTGTTCTTACTATACCTATTTAATTACCATTCAACTAATGAGGTTAGGTGAAAAGGTATTCTAGTTTCATTGAACTACTGAGGGAAAACAATTATACCAGTTACAGTAGTCCCTTAATAGAACTAGAGAATAGAACTATTGTGAAGTAGCGAGTTTTACAGGTTTTACAGCATAATAGTTTAACAACATAATAGTTACGACGTTGTTAATTATTTATTGTTATTTAACAAGAACATGCACATGTGTGTTGTCAAATTGAAACCCAATAAATAACTATTGACGAGTTCGTTATACTAATAGCATTATTATTAACTACATTATGGTGTATTATTTACCTATTTGTTATTTTCGATATGAAAATACACGTGTTTTATATAACAAATATAAAACACATGTGTTTCAATCATATTTATAATGCAAGTATTCTTGTATTATTATTATTCATAAATAGTTGTTATTTATGTGTTCAAACTGTTCAAACATATTTTTTATAAGTGACAGCTGACAGCACACTGTATATAATAAAATATGCACGTATGTTTGTACAAAAGTTGTTATTTATTTGTACAAACTATCGATTATTTTATAATTGTTTCTGCCTGATAAACATAGCTGGTTGGAAACAACGTTGATACAATGTACTGGGGTCGTTGACGTTTGTAGGACTTACAATAAGGCTTCGGCCACAACACCGCAAGTGGCACGCAAGAAACTAGTTAATTGAAGCTAGTTGAAGGCCTTAGTAATTTTAGGCATCCACAGAAAAGTCCCATTAAGTAGCTCACAATCTCTTCTTCATCATCTTAATTTAAAATGTTTTTGTCTGCCCAAGTGGGGCAGTCCTGCACCGTATGCTCCACCGTGTCCTCCGGCCAATGCTGGCAGTGGTGACACTCAGGCGTTGCTTGCTTCCCCATCCGATGCAAGTACCTCCCGAAACTTCCGTGTCCGGTGAAGACCTGCGTTATGCGGAAGGGTAGGTCAGGACGCCATGACGCCTATCCAGCCACTCCTCAAAGAGGGGTCTTACCGCCGCAATTGCGGCGTGCCCGGCCTTCGGTCGCGACAGTTCGCTCCTTCCATACTGCCCTGAGATCGCGCCGGAGCTCTTCCCGCCGCTCCTCGCCACTTGTGCCACTTGTGGCCGCAGCTTTAGTCAAAGTCATACTCCCTATGTCGACAATGATCCTTGTCCTTGCACATTGTATCAAGGTTGTCATCTATGTAACAGGTAGTACAATAATAATATAATAAACAACACATATGTAACAACTTTTGTGTCGACGTAGGTACCGTGCATTTATTTATACATGTAACAAAAACCAAATGAATAAATAACGAAGATAATAAATAATTAATGATACATTTATTTAATAATGGATCGCTAACGAACTAATGTTAATAACAGGTGCACTAACAATTATACATGATAATTTATGTTGTTATTAAATTTTAATAAACAATTAAAAACGTCATATCGTGAAACACCTGTAAAGCTATACCGGCGATACACAGCTCCTTTCTATATGTCAGTGAATTTCAACAACTAGGATTTTTTACCTAATTTTGGTGAACATTTTTGAGTCAGGTTTTTTAATATTCTAAGATTTCGAAAACAAAGAAATACATTTGTAGGTACATAAAATGGCAGAGAAATTGATTTATTCCTGAACACACTTAACTAACAAATTTTTTTCGACACCCGAATTTGGTAAGACGTCAATATTTGTCACAAATAACACTTTTCAAACCGCATTAAAATCGGTTCACCCGATCGCGAGATGATCGCAGACAAACATACTTACTTATATACAAATAATATACAGGTCGAACTGAGAACCTACTTTTATTTTGAAGTCGGTTAAGCTAGAGTGAAGTCAAAACCATAACTTCACACCAATATTAATTTTGACGAAAACATTTTTTACTAAACGAATTAATTAGGATTGTATACCTCTTAAGTAGCGCCATCCGAGAATAACGTAGGTAATTGTTTTTCTTGGAAAAAAGCTTTGGCAGCCGTGGTTGCCAACCAAATAATCAACTGAAAAGTATGTATAGACACTGCAAGCAAATTGGGTTTATTTTTGTAAGCGGTAGTGGCTTAGCAAGACCGAATATAGGCAAGATGCATCTGCGAGGCTCTTTTCTTTCAGGACGAATAATAATATGATTTGCTTCCGCTGCTCGCGAGAGGCCGCCTTGGTAGGAGGACCGAAGGACTGTAGTTAATTGTAAATTAAGCTCAGCAACAATATTTTGCAGTAACACAACAATCTAAATCCATTGCTACGAGTAATATACTAGGTTGAAGTAGAATTGGGAGACCAGTAGTGGCAGGCAGCACAATGTAGCTGGATTTACGAGCCGAAGTCCTAACGTATTGGATTGAGATATTCACAGTATATTCTACAATCCTACCCAACAACTACTACACAGACATTTTCTTTTTTTAATAATTTTTCCCCCTATTTGTGTTCCTGTGGGACTTAATAAACATAGGTGCCACGTACAGTCCCCTTTGCAGGGGATGCCTTGACGCCGAGGAATCAGCCGCCCTCGTTATCCTGGAGAGGCCACGGCCACGCGCCGTGGCCTCTCAACGTGAAAAAATCCTAGGAACAGTGAGGTCTGTGAAGCTCCCAGGAAGCTTCTGTGCTTTTGGGCGGAGCTAGGCTGGCTCTGTTAGCCAGAATCCCCACGCACAACGGACCGAATGGGAGTCTAAGTGCGGAAAAGGTAAACTTCAATTCAACATACGTGATTGTTTTTCGTTTTAATAGATTACTTAATAAAATAAAATTATCAATCCCTGCAAACTTAGCATTTTTCTTGAGCCAGCTGTTGCCAGCAACTAAGCCCGATGATGATGTTTGATTTTATTTATTTGCTCTAAAGCGAATTTAAATATTTGATAATTATTTTAGTTTTATATCTCCACGTGTTCCTGAACTGAAGGATCTTGACAGACGGACAAAAAAGATGGACGGTTTTAAAAGATGTTTTTTTAAAATTAAACGGACTCTTAAAAAACACAAAGAAGTGTAAAGTAACTTTGCAATGAAAAGTTATTTGAAAGTCGATGTCTTATTTTATAATTCCTTGACTTTCACCGATTTCCAACCATAATCTGTATCTCTTTTTCTTTTTTTCTAAGTGTAGATACTCGATTACAGAAATCACCGTTGAATTTCTGTAATTTATTGAATAGTTCCCTCGATTTCTCCAAGATAAAGAGAAAAAAAGAATCGTTCAAATCGGTCATGCATGGCGTCATTAAGAAATTAGTACTTACCTACCCTTAGCACGAGTTTTCAGTATTTGAGACGTAAACTGGAACTTTAACAATTTCAAATTGACAATTTTCAAGGAAAAATTTAGTTTCTTCTTCGCACACCGGAGGCTCCCCCTGCTCAACAATAAATGCTCAACTGTCAAATGCAAATTATAACTGAGCAGTGGGGTCAATCCCCAAAGCTAAACCAAACTGAGTAGTTGAGAAGGCATTATTCCTGTTTCCTACATTTTAACTAAAAAAAGGACATTTTATTAGCGTGGTGAAATCATCGTGTGTCCTCCCATCCAAGGTAGAGCGGGGCAGTTGACAGAGGCGGATAGATCTTATCACCCTTAGCACGAATTTTCACTCTTTTACTTTACAGTATTTACAGCGTTTCTTGTATGAAAAAACCGGCCAAGTGCATGTCGGGCCACGCACAGTGTAGGGTTCCGTAGTTGCCCATCAAAATACTTATGCGTACTAACTAAACTGATTCGCTGAATGTAATTTTATAAAGAAGAATTTTCAAAATCGGTCCAGGAGTCTTTGAGAAATCAGGGAAAATACATAAGAAAAAAGATTACGACGAATTTAGAACCTCCTCCTTTTTTTGAAGTTAGTTAAATAGTGGACGATAAAAATCTACCTTTCCCCAAAAAAACATACCGTAAAAACATACCTATTAAAGCTGTAAAAATAAAGTTGACAAACTTACATTTGCAGTTGGTTATTATTGTCACATTTTATACATTTTTAAATATTATTACAAAAAAATAAAAACATTTAAAAATATAAAAAATAGGTGCCCACCAGCATCGGGAACAGGGTCCAAGCTGCCGGTGGTTAGGGCTCCAGAGAGAGGAACCTCCTCACTATGCGTGCCGTGTCCAAGAGAACTGCTTTCTGCATCAAGCCCTTGAGCCAACTGCACAAGGAGAGCTTCTTAAGATGTTGGTCGAGGCTCTTCGCGATTAGTCCATTGACCGTAACGACTATCGGTACAATGACTGCTGAGTCCACGTCCCACATGTCAACAATCTCGTGAGCTAATTCAAGATACTTGATTTTTTTATCATTTTCAGCTTTCACGAGATTCTCGTCATGAGGGACGGTGATGTCAACAATCATTGCACGGCGCTCTCGGCGATCTACCACCACTATATCAGGCTTATTGGCTACAATAGTCCTGTCAGTGATGATAGATTGATCCCAGTACAATATGGCATGACCGTTTTCAAGAACTGGGTCGGGCACATACCTATAGTATGGTACTTCAGAATTCACAAGGTTGTACTGCAGGGCAAGTTGCTGGTGGATAATCCTAGCTACTAGATTGTGTCTGTGCAAGTACTCGCTGTTAGCAATACGAGAGCAACCGGAAATAATGTGTCTGATGGACTCACCGGGACGGTGGCATGCCCGACAGATGTCAACCGTACCGTCCTTGACAATATACTTCCGGTAATTGTTCGTCATGATAACCTCATCCATAATCGCACAGACAAAACCTTCGGTTTCTCCGAAGAGGTCACCGAAACGTAGCCAGGCTACAGACGCCAAAAAGTCTACATCGGGCCCGTTAAGGGCCCGATAAAACCGTCCGTGTAGCTCCTTGCTCTGCCATACCTCCCTGCGGTCATTAGTATCCAATACCACAGGTTTGCGCCAGTTCTCGTTGGCCAAGGAGAGCGGGGTAAGGCCTTTGTCCACTGAGACTACATCATGATGCATCCCCACGTCGGCTTTAAGGAAGTATTCCCTGAGACTGCATACCTCGCGGTTGTGCAAGGTCTTAGCATTGAGTAAGCCACGGCCTCCACACTTCCGCGGGATATACAGTCTCATCACCGATGACCGTGGGTGATGCATCCGATTTGCAGTCAGCAGTGTACGGACCTTTCTATCTAGGGCGTCAAGTTCCGTTTGAGTCCATTTGAGTATGCCGAAAGAATACATCAGAACCGGCATGACCCAACTATTGAAGGCGCGCACCCTATTTCCGCCTGATAAAAGACTATTTAACACTTTGTTCAGGCGGCCAAAGAAGCGCTCCTTCAACGATTGCTTCATGCCAGTAACATTGATGCCCAATGATTCCGACATACCCAAATACTTATAGGTTTCGGTTGCTGAAAGGGATCTAAGGTTAATGGAATCTGAGAGTTGGGTGCTCACAGATTCCACAATCTCCCCTCGCTTTACATGCATGACCGCACATTTCTCCACACCAAATTCCATCATAATGGCGCTACTGAAGGTTTCAGGTTAGGTAGGTTTTTGCAGTTGATTTATTGTTTCTCCGATACATTTTGTTTAAGAAAAAATTTAATCAACTACATGTTATAAGTTGGTCGACTATTACTCGTAAAGTTGTAAAGCCTACTTAGTCATGATAATTTTCTTTTAAATTTCGTTATATATACTATTGTGAATTTTTTCACATCCCTAAACATAACCGTTTAGCTGGTAGAGGGGGGGGACACTCGAATCGAGCAAAATTTAGCACTTTAAAGCTTAATATTTCACAAACGAATTTTTTCATCAAAAAATTGTTAATGGAAACTAACATTATTTTTTAAAGGCCTATTTAATGATACCCCACACTAAGGGGTACGCGAGAAAAAAAAAATCCTCATTTCACGTGTAAGTACAGGAGGTACCCTAAAGCGTACCCTAAGGCGTCTCTGAGCTAAACTGCGGACAGACGGACGGACGGACGGACATGGCGAAACTATAAGGGTTCCTTGTTGACTACGGAACCCTAAAAATGGAACAGCGCCTCTGGTGCGCGAAGACGGAACTATTTTTTTCCTTGAAAAATGTCAACTTGAAATTGTCAAAGTTCCAGTTTACGTCTCAAATACTGAAAATTCGTGCTAAGGGTACAGGACACTTTTTAAATACAAGTGGAGCAGTTTGCAGTTGAGCAGTGGGGAATGTAAACGACACAACTCCGTTGAGCAGTGCGGGAAAAGGGATAAAAAGACATGTTTCTTTTTAAACAATCATATATTTCAAACATCATATAAATATTTACTACCACGATCGGGGCAAGTTACATTTGACAAAAATAAGCTATTTGTGTTTTGAGATAGCAAGATTATAATTTTCTATTATAAATTAATAACCAAATCATTTTAAATTGTACCTGTGAGCATTTAAATCAATTTAAATCACTAACCCCTCATAGTATTTATAAGAGAAAATTTTAATACAAGTATAAATCTATTTAATGCAAAGGCCAAGCTTGATGAATACATCCAAATTAGATTGCAACTGGGTATAGTAGCTGTAGGCATGGTTGTAATAATCATCACTCCAATGAGGTTTCATACAGCATAACAAATCATAAATTTGTATCAATGGAGAACCCGAAGACTCCACCCCGGCGGGCGCCATCGTCAGCACCACCAGCACCTGCAACAATAATGATAGTGGTGAGTGTTCTGAGAGAGCGACCCTCACCATCGAACTGACTCTCATCACACCAGACTTACCAGCAGAGCGAGTACGGAGCAGGTCTTCATGTTGGTTTAGTGGAGTAGTTCCAGTTGTGGGGATGGCTGCACAAGATGCAATGTTCAGTGTCGGCTGGCGGCCTCTTATATAGCTGCAGAACAACTGTCGGAGCACATGCCGCCCTACAATAATACATCGCACCACAAAACTAAGTCAATATTCATTGTCATTACGACATAACGGTATTTGAATTACAACTTGTAAATAGACAAACAAAATGTGAAAGAACATAGTTTTTATTCTGACTAAAGATTAATATAATATAGTTAACACCTGCAAATAGCAAGCAAGGGTCGACGGCGCGTTGTGTTCCACGTGCGCCTCAAAGAGTGACAGCACTCAACATAATGACGGGCCCCCTTTATCTTTTGCTTTCTTTAGCTCTGCCCGGGGTGGGTGGACCCATTTGATGATTTTACAACTATAAAAAACCGGCCAAGTGCGTGTCGGGCCACGCACAGTGTAGGGTTCCGTAGTTGCCCATCAAAAGACTTATGCGAACTAACTAAACTGATTCGCTGAATTTAATTTTAAAAGAAGAATTTTCAAAATCGTTCCAGGAGGTTTGAGAAATCGGGGAATATACATAAGAAAAAAGATTACAACGAATTTAGAACCTCCTCCTTTCTTTGAATTTAGTTAAAAATAGTTGACGATAAAAACCTACCTATCCCCAAAAAACATACCTATAAAAGCTGTAAAAATAAAGTTGACAAACTTATATTTGCAGTTGTCTCCGATACATTTTGTTTAAGAAAATATGATATCAAGTACATTTTATAAGTTGGTCGACTATTACTCGTAAAGTTGTAAAGCCTACTTAGTCATGATAATTTTCTTTTAAACTTCGTTATATGTACTACTATTGTGAATTTTTTCACACCCCCAAACATAACCGTTTAGCTGGTAGAGGGGGGGACACTCGAATCGAGCAAAATTTAGCACTTAAAAGCTTAATATTTCACAAACGAATTTTTTTATCAAAAAATTGTTAATGGAAACTATCATTATTTTTTAAAGACCTATTTAATGATACCCCACACTAAGGGGTACGCGAGAAAAAAAAAATCCTCACTTTACGTGTAAGTACTGGAGGTACCCTAAAAAAAAATATTTTACGAGATTTTATGTTACCACTTTTTCGGCACAACAAATCCGTATATTTACACCAAATTACAGCTCTCTGGTACTTTGCGTCTCTGAGCTAAACTGCGGACAGACGGACGGACGGACGGACGGACGGACGGACGGACGGACGGACGAACATGGCGAAACTATAAGGGTTCCTTGTTGACTACGGAACCCTAAAAAAGGTAGCAATCTAAAATAGATGGGCAGACGACATTGTTGCCAATAAGAGAGTGTTCTGGATGAGGCTGGCGCGAGACCGTGGAGCTTGGCACCAACAGAGAGAGGCCTATACAGCGCAGTGGGTGAAGACGGGCTGTGGATGATGATGATGATGATGAATCAAAAACAAGGCACGACCAGGTGTGAGCTAGTATCTCTCGGTATTTCAATTTTATTTATTTTATTCCATCTCGTGTGGAGACCATGTGGCTACGCTCCGTGATCAGGGTTGATAGCCGCCCCTGTCGGCCATGTCTGACTCTGATCTGACCTGGTATCACAACGTTTTACTCCACCGATGTCAGGATAAGCTTAGTAAATGATATTGACGTGCATTGGGAAAGACACACTGCTCGGGTTTAAACTCACGGCCTGGTGCATGAAGGGTGAAGTGTAAGCCTCTGGCCTATCACGACTGCCATCCTGACGTGCTACAGTAGGTAATCACCGGTGCTGATATTTTTATCGAATTTAAACTAAGAGTATGTTATTATTTTCGACATGATAAAAACTGTTTTAGGCTATGAAGGTTTTTTTTACAATTTAAAATGTCCCTTACGGGATATCTTCCGTGATTATTTATTATTTTGAGTTCCCGATATTTCGACGCTGTTGCAACTTGCAAGATCCATGATCGCGGGAAATATCGGGAACTCAAAATAATAAATAATGACTGAAGGAAGATATCCCGTAAGTGACATTTTAAATAAGGGAATGTTTAATGAAATACTCGTATTAATCACTATTTTTTGTATTTTAATGTGTACAAAAGTAACTTAATACTACTTGTGTGACGACAGAGTGTTGGGTAAAATTAATAGAATAGGACTTTCATTTGTCATATTACGTATATTTTTTATAAACACACATTGACCATTCATCTACTACTGTACAAGATTAAATAATCGAAGAACTTAAATAACTTAAAGACGAATGTTGATGTTTAAAAAGTTTTTAACAATTACCTACCTAAAACAAAATAAAAATAACTTAATTTAGGTAATATACTAAAATATAATATTTTTTATTTATTACTCTTTCAAGTACAGACAGCCAGCACATCAACCTAGCTCAAACTGTCTAATTTCTTTATTCGATTTTCAACCTTATCACAATAGTGGAACGTTAACGTTCGATTGTTGGTAACAGATTGGGGTAGGTAGGTTTATTCAGCATTGAGGTCGAAAAAAAAACAACTTTAATTCACGTTACACAACTTATAATATTTGGCTTATTCGCTAGGTTTACAATCTTACAATATAATACACTATGAGCCGCTCCTCCAAGCGACAAGTAATCTTATAAAATAAAGTGTCTCTATCTACTAATCGCGTTTACATCATAATAATGAAGATATCATTTTTGTTACATTCAGATTTACTTACAAATCTGAGAAACAATAGATCTTCGATCATCTCTTACTACTAAGGTATTTGAACCAACAGTCAATGACGTACTTTTTAAAAGAGCTGTCAAAACGCGATTCTCATTGGATTTTGTATGGCAAAAGTAAATTGTGACATCACTAATTAGTGCAATTACAATATTTTTCGTGTTGACCTGGCCTACAATAAACTGTGTTTTTTTTTCTAATTGTTGTTCAGTAGAGTCAAATACCCAATTATAAACTTATTGGAATTTTGTTAATAATCCCAGATTATCATCAGCCTATAAAAGTTCCCAGTGCTGGGACAAAAGTCTCCTCTCTGAGAGAGGGAGCGGGCCATAATCCACCACGGCGGACGGCGGGCCCAGTGCGGGTTGGTGGATGTCACATATCGTCGAATTTGATTCTAGGACGTGCCGGTTTCCTCACGATGTTTTCCTTTACCATTTTGAGAGAAATTTTATGAAATAAATAATCCCTCGTAAGTCGGGGCAGATATCGCTAGGCTATAATAGGCCATACTGAAAATAAAAAGCAGTGCGATAACTGTCTGTTAACAGACCGTAGGATTTACTTATAATAAACAGTCCAGGGTTGCTTCAGTCTACAAACAGCGCCACAGGTGGGGGCTTTTTAACACAAACACCGTGTAGGTACAGTCAGTCATGGCGTTCAATAATTACTCTTCGAAGCAGGCTGTGGTTAAGTCAAGACCTGCATGCCTTTGACAGTTGTGTGCTGCTACGCCTGCTTGGTGGGCTGCCGCAGCAGCAGCGCCGACACCAGCCGCTGCGCCGGCATCTCCAGCATCACGGTGAGCGGCACCGCCACCAGGTACGAGCACCAGCTTGTCGTCACCCAGTCCGACAGCTACAGAACGAGACATGTTTGTTTACCAGAGGGAAGTTGGACAAAGATGGATGACTGAACCAACGGGTGTTGCTTCGAGTCACACGGAGCATAACACTACCTTTATTTAAAAAAATAGACGTGAGCCGGCTTCTCAGCGGTTCTTGTTCTGACAAGTACAACTACTAAGGAACTTCTAAATTCATTCAGCCTTTCTAGAGTTTTGGTTTTTTTCCTCCTACGGGGATATTTCTGACCAGACTGTGAGAGAAGCCGACGCCAAAATGTATAGGTGCTTTGAGGAAGAGTTTCCCTTGAGTGAGGTACTGACCACGCTACCGAGTGAGGCGACGCGCGGCTGCGGCTGCGCAGCCAGCGCCAGGTTGAGGCACCAGTGCACCAGCAGCACGCCCAGCGACAGCCGCCCCATGGCGCGCCAGCCGCTCCAGCTCAGCACGCGAGCCAGCCAGCCTGCACCACACAAGCGAGCTTATTATTATAGTTCAAGGGCGTTCGAGGCTCACTTTATGGCGGTTCGGCAGTGAGATTCAAGCCCTATTAGTCCACGCAGGTACACGTACACGTACTGTACATCTCCGACCCGCTGATACCTACCTGTATTAAGTAGTTAGAATAAAGTCGATTAAAAACTACTGAGCATTTTTCACTTGGCCAAAGGGGGCTGAGCCGCTATAATGTTTTCCTCGAACTACATAAACATACATAGAATATACACACGTCCTATTCCTCTGGAAAATAACTTCAAGGTTAAGGGTATAAGGTTTTTGGATCTCTGTGGAAGATTAATATGTCTAAAACTAGCCCCTTAACCCTATGGGAGTACGCGGAATTCCAGCTAATTCGGAATTTTGCCAATGAAACCAGTCCCAGAGTAAAAGCTGTTCGAGGTATGAGTACAACAGTAAAGAATAAGGTTTTAACTTAGGACCAACTGACACATAGGACGTGGTCAACGTTCTAAATAGCTGATGATCACAATCGTCACCTTCGAGTCCGTTGAGCATGCCGAGCATCACGGCGGCGGCCAGCAGGCTGAGCGCGGGCCGCTCCAGCGCCACGTAGGCCGCCGTCAGCGAGCGGCCCGAGTGGCCGCGCAGCCACGAGCCCGCCAGGATGCCCGCCACTATCAGCAGCGGCGCCGCCAGGTACGGCCCGCGCAGCCACTGTGGATCATGATATTAACATTACGCCTGTAACCTAGGCTCGTGGTGTGCCACCCAGGTTTCGTTAGTTATGTTAATTTTTAATACCCATGTAATACACAGGGGTACCCTGCTATTATACTATGTGGCTATTTAGAAAAAAAGTAGATCCATCAAGCCAAACTTTCGCATTAAGATATAAGATAAGATAGTGAAAACGCGGTGAAACTGCCCCCTGAGCTTACGGCAGCTTTCAATGACAGAGTCTTTTGGAATTTCCAAGTAGCACGCCTCCGCAGGAGTGCTTCTGATCAGCAGGTGTCAGGTGTGTGACTCACCTTGTAGGAGGACACCTTGACGCCTGTCTCCTGCAGCTCGAAGTGCAGGAAGGCGAGCATCAGCCCGATCAGGCAGGCGGGCAGGCTGCCCCACGGAGCCTGGTACAGCCGCGAGAACGACGGGATGCCCAGGTACATCGTCTTCAATTGGCTGAGGAGAGGCAGAAGATTAAAATCGTGGATTTCTATTTATTTCTGGTCTAAAATCAGGGTCTGAAGGATATTTCTGCATCACTCTAAGGTAGACTGGGAGATAATGCCCAAGGCATTAAGTCCGCCTTTGGACATGTTTTTTGTGCATAAAGTTTAAATCAATAAATAAATATTTCCGAAGAAAGAAAAACCTATGATTACGATTCCCAGTAGCGAAGCCGCGTGCATAAGCTATTATTTATCTTAACCTGAATAACCAGAAACTCTGGTCGACAGTCACGCCTGTCACCATTGAACCAATGTAGCAAAAATGATCTCATACTTCGGATACGCGTAGTACATGATAGACTTCCAATGGAACACGTAGGCGAGGGCTCCGTTGAGCAGGCTGGCGAGCACCACCAGCACCGCCAGCAGTGGCAGCGCGCGGCGCCGGCGCTGCGCCAGGTATACCATCAGCACTGACGCCAGCACGTACAGCTGCGTGTCTACCGCCAGGAACCTGAGGGGAGAGGTTTTTGATATCTATTGTTTTTGATGATGAGCACAATCATCTTTCCTTCCTGAACAGGGCCTGTTCACCTCACCAGGTCTGCACAAGACAGATGTCCTCAGGGTCGATCAGGTTGTTGAGGTAGAGCGCGTGCGTCCAGAACTTGCGGCGGCAGGCGTCGCTCTCGGCCCCCACGGCGGGCGCCCACTGTGGACCGGAGCCGGCGCGGGCCCACCACGTGGCTGCGTACCCCACCACCAGCAGGTACGCCGGGGATATCCTGGAAGAGGACGACAAGTAATCAGGTGACGACAAACAGACAAGTGTGGCAGACGAAGATACGGTCAACTGGCCTTATATGTTATGTATATTTTGCGATGTCAACTCTGCTACTCCATTCAGACATATTCAATAATGTAAAACTATTATAGTGTAATGTAAATCAGCTGGCAGACCTGGCTATCCTCTTGATCGTGATGTAAGGCAGCAGGCGGAAGGAGATCTTGTTGGTCTTGGAGTAGAGCAGCAAGTTGTAGCCCAACAGGAAGTTGGACAGCATCACGAAGATCTGCACCACCGACGTGCCGTTCAGGAACAACATCAGGAACGGGTGCCGCGACATCTGGGGATCAGGAGGAACCATGCAGGATACACAATTATAGCAAACTACCTGACACGATCTATAAAATACTCGTGTCTATCTCATTCGTACCACACCTGGGCTACCCACGGTTGCTACGCATATTAATGCCAGTAGTGAGTGTTAGTCGCTGACCTGCTCGATCCACCTGGGGTTGTACAGGTACAGCTTCACCAATATGCAGCCGCTGTGCGTCGCCATGGTCAGCACCATCAGCAGCACCCTGCAGTGCAGTACCAGTTGTTATTACTTGTATAATTGTAAAATCTATACTTTATTTACACTTAACACTTTCACTGTCCGCGCAGCAGACACAATACCTAAACAATAGTCGTGGATCACATGTGATTCATCGGACAGGGAAGTGGTTAATAATTTAAAAGTTGAAGAGTTTGTTTGGTTTAACACGCTAATCTCAGGAATTGTTGGTTCGAATATAAATAGATTTAAATCAATTTATCGAGTGTGGCTATAGACGCATCATGACAACATCACGGTACGATCAATTGGAGCTGCGCAGCGGGCTATTGAGTTACAGAGACCAAAATACCGCAAGATGAGCAGAGGATGAGGCCAGCCATAGGAACTTGGAGCTTAGAATAAGCAAAAAGAAGCCTACCAGCAGTGGCTGAGGTGAACTGCCCTGACTGATGATGATAACTACGATAAAAAGAGAGTGAACTGACCGGATGCCCTGCACGGGCGCGAGCGAGGCCAGGCGCGGGTCTCCGTCCTCGTGGGTGGCGGTGAGGCGGCGCCAGTTGCCGCGCACCGACCACGCGCTCAGCAGCACGCTCTCTGTCCACACATCATACATATACGGTATCAAATCAACTTGCATCTAACGAAACCTGGTTATTATCCAAAAAATCAATCGTAAGGTTTTCTATAAAGTTGACCTAAATCGTAGTCACAGACGGTCTATCTGTGAGTGCGGCTTAGGCCAACTCACTTACACTGCAATTACAAAATGGTCTTTCGATCCGGATCTGAAATATGGACCTACACACAAAAAAAAATAGTATTTCATGAGTCCTCCTTGTAAAACAAGACACAATGACTCACTGATCGCTTGGTCTCCTGTAGCCAAATCGTACACAGTCCCGACCGCGTTGAGAACCAAGATGGCCACGACCACGGACAAGAACAGCTTCTGCGGTGTGTCGAGTGGCGCGGGGCTGTGCGTGTGCGCGTACTCTTGCGCGTGCGTGCGGCAGTAGGAGAGCTGCGCGAGCCGCGTGCGCAGCGCCAGCCGCCGCGCCCAGCGGGACACGCAGCGGGAGAACCGGCGGGACACGTTGCGCTCGTCCCCGCCCGCAGTCCCGCCGCTGGGCACGGGGCAGCGCGAGCTGACGCAGTAGCCGCGGTGCACCTGCGTGCGGTTGAAGTGGTGCACGTCTTGGGAATACTCCTGGAAATCAGTAAATTATTGGAAAACTCAGGCATACGAGGAAACAACATGGAAGTGATAATTGGTTCTTTCTCTCTTTTGCCCTTGATTTGTGTTATTTACATTGAAGTATTATGTTTTACCACGTCGGTCGGTATTTGAGAAAAGGTTAACTAAACGACACATAATCCAATTAAGTTCCTTCTGTTACTTTCAATTGTTAACATTTACCTATAGGTCAACAAACATAACAAAGTTAATTAATTTTAATTGAAATGACACGGAAATCTAGTTTTTATGTAATTATTTGTGAGTGACCAGCCAGTAGTGTAAGTCGGACTTCGGACTTCTGCTCAATATTTGCATCTGCGATGGGGCCAGCAACGAGACAGTATAAAAGATGTGCTTCTTACCTACCTTGAGCATGTGGTAGAGGTGGTGCGGCTCGCTGAGCGGCTCCAGGTGGAAGGAGCCGAGGCAGTAGAGCCCGTCTGCCTGCGCCAGGCAGCTGCTGTAGTCGTCCAGGTGGTACAGCCGCGGGAACCTCGCGTACTCCTCGTCTGGAAGCCAAAACAGTCGTAAGTTTGGGTATTAGCCAGCTGATACGTTGTTACATATGTTGGGAGTCTGGGACAGAGGCCTCGGGCATACCTACACTATGGCACTTCCGATTCCAGAAGAGAGGAACATCAAAGCAAGTTTGCAAGCAGAGCAGCTAGTGCATAACCCTGGCAGTGAGGTTGTGTGTCCATGCAAATATTCGCCGTTAGCCAGACGAGAACAACTAGGAATTACCATTCGGGGGATAACCGACATTTATGTTAACCGTGCCTTCCTTCACAATGTTTTTCCGATAGTTTGACGGCACGGTTCCCCCACGGAACCTACATTTGTAGGTTATCATATAATATTAAACGAACACCCAAACCCGAAATAAGTATTTACTTTGCACAGACAAAACCTTCGGTTTCTCCAAACGCAGTCAGGATACGGATTTAAATCAACTTTCATAAAAAGAAGTTTCCAGGCTTCTTAAAATAACACCGATGAACTAAGATGGACCCAAACATAAGCTGATATAATCTGGTTATTTATTTGAGCAAAATAAAGAAAAAGTATGCAGGAACGAAATGCGATCGAGCGTGAGGTCAGGTGGTGCTATGACGCAAGTGGTGGCCCTTCGAGGAGTGCGGCGCCTTGGCCCGCGCAGCCCGCGCTGATCGAACGTGATGTTGTTCTGACACTTAAGAAAATAATAAAAGTAAGGAAATTTCCGTACGCACTGCGAAAATAAACCGGCCTCATAACGATATTTTGTATTGAGTTGACGCGAGTTGCTTAGGAAATAATGAATAATAATCATCATCATCAGCCGGAAGACGTCAACTGCTGAACATAGGCTTCTATAAAGACCGCTACACAATCAGCCACTTGCGTGCGCCGGGATCTTCCGAAATTCGGAAGAATGCGGATAAAACTTGGATTAGACGCATGCGCATCTTAGGGTAACATGGTAACATGGCAGAAAGAGAGAAGCGGCCTATACTCTGTAGTGAGTGGAACAAGGCTGCCATAGATGATGATGATGATTGTAATTAAATACCTACTAATTACTTTTTAACTGAAAATAGACTTTACCGCGTACTCAGTTAAAATTCATAACAAAACGTACATACATAACACTTTCACAATCTGTAGTAGGTGATTATAATTATTTTAGCCTCTAATTTGTCATTGATGGGCAAAGACCTTCCTCTACCAAACCTCTCCATCCTGTGCGATCTTTAACTATGATAAACGTATATTTAATTGCATTTTTTTCATTACCATTTTATATATTCTCGAGTTTAACTCTGAGCCGACACTTTGTAAGTCAGAATGTTTTTTCATTTTGTTTTTTGTATGTTCTCGGAGTTCCCGATGACGCCTGGACAGATTTTGAAAATTCTTTAATTTGAAAGGGTATAGATATTTCACGGATGATCACATGGTAATCAAGTCAGGATCTGATGGCGGGATCATGGATAAATTGAGGGAACTCTTCAATAAAAGACCATTAGTGATCTTGTGAAACTCAAAACGTTTGGCGTAGCTGACGGCAATACTTTTTTTTTATCGTGGTAAAATCATAAAATGAGTCCTCCCACCCAGGGCGGGAGGGACTGTCAGACTCGTACTGACTAAAATCCACGGTTTCCTTCAATAGCCCTTTACGTTACGGTGTCACGGGGTAATGAGATAAGTCCCGCGACCCCAGTAGGCTTTGGCCCTCTAGGAGGGCCCCGTCACAATGCTGACACTCTTAGAAGCGCGCTGGGGCGTTGGGCCGGAGATTGTCTGCCTACTGGTGTAAAAATACAAGGGCACAATTCAACACATCAAGTACCTATGTCAATTAATATTATATTTCATCAAGAGGTAATTACCCTATCGTTGGATGGATACTCAACTGTTCAAAGCGAGTTGAACCAGGTCAAGGCCAAGGGTCGATAATCTAATTATTTTGCTCTAAAGCACAGCTTTGATAGCGACTGATATGTAGTTTAACTAGATTTTATGTTCGTCCATCATTTTATACGTAAGTTTATTTTATTAAAAAAGATAATACATGGAATAGAAAAAGGTTGCGCCAAAGATACCAGGACCAAACAAAGACGTGTTTGGGTTACAATTATAACAACAACCATAACATGGCAATTGCAGTGAATCAAAAATAATATAATTATACGAATGACAATTAATTTTATTATTTAATTGGTAATATGTTGGCACACAGGTTCGCTCGTTGTACGGCTCCAGTTAAAGTAACGATGTTTAAGGCATTCTGCCAGACGTTTTACACGAGTGGCCTGTGGGCAAACTTTACACAGAGGACATACAATGCCTTGCGCGTCCAGTACAATGTGTGTTCAGGATTCTATTTCGGCTCCCTCGATATTGCAGTGCATCCGGCATGTTTGCTGACGCCAGCGTAGATGACTTCTATGCAAATTATGCGTAAAAAAGTTGCGTCAGGTGTGGGTTTTTGTGTATGTGAGTTTAAACGTTGGAAACGACACCAGCGATACAGAAGAATATAGTAATGTGGAGAGAGATCCGATAGCTGTCCTGCTCAGTAGGTTCAAAACAGAACTATACTACGGATCAAGGGGATCTTTTCGATGGGAACTATGGGAAGTATTAATTTTTTAGCTTAAAACTCTTTCTATATTATCACATACTACGCCACGTTCTTGTATACACATAAGTATATAAAACTGGGTCTTCATTTACTGCTTGTCATCTAAATCATAAAAACCCGTAATAAGTTGAAATACAAAAGGGCATGAAGCCTAATCCATCAGCATCCGAAGTAAGTCAGTGAAGTTCAAGACCTTGATGACCAAAAAGGTAAATACCATTTATGTAACACTGAATTGTATCGAAAACGATCGCCATGAGCTGCGACCGAGAATGTTAAGGACGAGGACTGGCCAACAAAAACAGGCAAACTGCGAGTCAAACTCTCATACGATGAGTTCCGTACCACGTATAAAAACGGCAAAATAATCATGTCCGTTGTATGAAAGCCACTTTATTCTGTTTTTTTTTTTTTATCTGTTGGTATAGCGGCAACAAAAATAAGTCATCTGTGAAAAATTCAGCTGTGTAACTATTACAGTTATGTTGAGTTATGATGAGTTCATGAGATTACAGCCTGGTGATATACGGATTTTGGAACAATTATTTGGAAGAAGAGAGAAATTGCTGGTATCAAAATGAAGATCAGACTGATAAGAGCTTTGGTATTCCCTATCTTCCTGTATGGAGTGGAAACATGGACCATTTTGGCACGAAAAAAACAGAGGATTTATGCATTTGAGATGTGGCGCTGGAGACGAATACCGTGGACTGGAAAACACTCCAATGCATCGATCTTAAGTCAGCTTTTTGCGATTGAAAAAGAGTGTCCATGGAGTTTCTTGCCCGTTCTTCTCCATAGAGATCTACGGTTTTGAATGGGCATCTACAGTACTTTCACAGTTTTTATGTCTTGTGACTGGGACTGTAGCACCGTAACTCCTGACTATTCAAAAGTGTCTGTAACTGTCCTACTTGAAATAAACGATTTGATTTGCATCGAATAAAAACTCGCTTGTCAACTATATGCCAACAATGCATTCTCTCTTATATCGGCCACCTGGTGAGCAGTGGCGATGAAAGCTTGGAAAAACTGATTGTGGTTGGGAACACCGAAAGCTGACGATCGCGCTGTCGTTCACCAGCTCAATGGACAGATCAGGTGAAGAAATCATCGTCCTCTAAATTCTACTCGGTGGTAAGGGATGCGCTAGACAGAAACCGGTGCACTCGGATCATCAGCTCTAGATGCAACTCCAAGCTGACAACGATCCTCATACATCAGGGACCGACTACAGAGAGAGATATACAGATAGGCAGACAGACAGACTGACGGAAAAGGAGTCTTAGTAATGGGACCCCGTCCGTGTTACCCTTTGGGTACGGAACCCTAAACAAGCAAAGCTGACTCAGAGCTTAAATTGAATAATTTCGTATAAGTACTTCTTAGCTCGGAGTTTCAATGCGGGATTAAATTCAGAACAAGGATATTCGCAGAATCACCGACAAAGCTCGTAAAATTTCCAAGTTGAAGTGGCAATGGGCAGACCACATCGCTCGTAGAACTGATAATAATCAAAGGGAAAGAAAAATTATCGAGTGGCGATCGCGGACCAGAAGACGCAGCGTAGGCAGGCCTCCCACTAGGTAGACCGACGACATCGTGAGAATCGCGGGCAAGGGGCAACCGATGGATGCAAGTGGCGAATTGTCGTTCGGCGTGGCGGGTCCAAGGGAGAGACTTATTTTCAGTAGTAGACGGCTTCCGGATAGTGACTTATTTGGGAATCAGTTGGATTTAGAACTCTCTGCCTACTTTTGTATTTCCGAAAGCACAAAAACCTAATCTCTTCAAAGCTAGGATGAACCAGGCTTCTTCTGGGTAAGCTTGCTCTATCGTAATTTTTGTCTTTGTCATCTCTGAGTTAAGACCATCTTAAATTAAGAGAAAAATGTCATCAGGTGGTGTCTGCCTATCGACGTTATAAACCATGATGTTTTTAATAATATACGGGTTTTTAATAACTAGCTTGGGAACTCGTTTTAATATAGGGTCTGACCTATATAGAACTGCCTACAATCCGATCAAAACAAGAAATAAAAGCGACAAGAAGGGCCCCCTGCATACGATATATTTAAATATGGTCATATCATTTAAAAATACTCAGCTGCAAGTGAATCAATAAAACCAACACTGGATAATTCCGTTGAAGTTTTCTTACTTTAGTACGGAATGCTAAACCGAAATTATTTACAAGAATATTAAGCTGATACGCGGTATTAATTTAAGAAGACAATAAGTTCCGTTATGAATGTTATAATTCAAGTCAACTTTAACGTTTTTTATGTTTATCGTGAGAATGTGAAGGCAGGCCGTACTAACACCCGAAATGTTTCTATCAAGTTAAGTAGTTTTTAATGCATAATATACAGAGTGATTTGTAATTTTCAATAATTATAACCCGGACAACATAGGGTCAAAACTTACTGAGTTTGGAAGCTTCATTATGAAATAAAGTGCCATAAAGTTCTTGTAATGATTTGCCGAAAACATACACCAAACTAAGATGAGGAGAAGTGGAAAAGTAAGGAAGGTACAAACATGCGTAGACCTCAGTAATTACAATAAGGTCAGGAAGATAATGATGATGATATTTCAAATGAAACGTACCGGTTACATCTGCTGCTAGTGCTGCACGCGCCGCCAACAACAGCAAACACCACAGGCGAGCCATCTCACACACTCTAGCTAGTTCAACTTTTAATAAAGGGTCCACCGTAGCCCTCTCGATATAGAGCACTAGGATATTATGCCTGTTTGTGGTCAGAACGTATAATTAAACTGGATTAGTCTGTGTTAGTTTGTTTCCAACATTTACAAACATAACGCTTCCATGTTTTCAGTCACTTGCACTATTACTAATATTTCGCGGCTATTTAATGAACTCTTTTTCGAGGATGTGATTGTTGAGTAAATGAGAATAATGTCGGACACGACAGTCGGCGGGCACTTCGCAACCTGATGTAGTGACCGCAGCAGGCGCCGCATGCAACACTTGAGCGGCTCAATGTCACTGTCATGGGCTCTTTCTAAATTTGGCGGTATGCTTTGCAGAACAACCGGTGTAAACTTGGGTAATCCGGTAAACACACATTATAATTATTATATCAAATGTAAACGTTTTTACTTCTCAATGTCTATGCTAATGTTATAAATTGGTAAAGTCTGTATGTAGCTGAGGGTTCGGAAGTAATGATTTGTTTTTCTGGTTAGAAGCTACATATTCCCGAATGCTATAAATTATTATCATGCATATTAGTAGAGCTATCATAATTGATGTCTAGCCATTTGGAGAGACCAAAAGCTTGATGAGTTGTCGATATTCAAAGAAAGTGGGTATATGGCAAAGGCAGGATACTTAAACCAAACAATGAGATGAAGAGCAACAATACGCTTTAATTGACAACCCCGACACCCGTTTGATTCCACGCCGGAACCTTACGGAGGTTAAGTAAATCATGTATAAAAATAAGCAACAAAAAGGGCCACGAATTGAACCCTGGGGTATCCCCATTTGTATTAAATTTCCGGGAAATCTTTTTCATTGACATCTACACTCGAATTCTATCATTTAAACACGAAATAAGAAGATCTAGAGAGGAGTTCCCAGATTCCGTAGTGGTAGAGTATCCTAATTAATGTTTTATGGAGAACGCATCAAAAGCCTTGGACAAATCGCAATAAATGCACAAAGCATTGTCAGCCAGCATTTGTTCGTTTTCTTTATGCATCTCCATGTTTAGATTCTCAACTGAGCTAGCGTCACACACGTAGGTATAATGTTAACGAGGGAAAATGTATAATTATTATCTTGAACTTCATTAATATGCGGAAACGAAGAAACATACACACGTCAGCAGACATTTGAACAACGTTGTAAATTGTTGTAAATGCACAGGTAGGCAGAAATGAGGAAATCAATTGCATTTGACAAACATATTCATTAGAAATGCAGTGTTGTGTGAATTGTCACAAGTATTCGTCAGGGATCTCCGGAGTCCGAACCATCATCTTGACTCAACTAGTACCTATTGTAGAGTGGTTTTGGTTAGTTGTTGAACCCGGACAATGCAGGGCTTGTATAAAGATACTGGTGTCAAATACTAACGAGTTGTAATGAACCAGTATTGATCGGTACCTACGGATGTTTTTTTCTGACACGGTATCAGTACCTATATTCTAATTTTATATGTCTTCCCTTGATTTTTCGCTTACACGCCTAAATCATTATCATCTGCCTGCTTCTTCTCAACTATATTGGGGTTTCAGTCTAGCCTGATGCAGCTGGATACCAGGTGTATTTTATATGGAGTGGACAAAATATACCTTGGTAAGCCTGGTTGTCAGATTTGCCACTGACTACCAGTAACGACTGCTGATCGGATTTTGATGAATTTTGACAAGAGAACTAAGATTATAGACTGTCTTCTATAAACTTTGAAGAAA
The DNA here is from genome assembly GCA_036375495.1 of Agrotis segetum. Lineage (NCBI taxonomy): Eukaryota > Metazoa > Arthropoda > Insecta > Lepidoptera > Noctuidae > Agrotis > Agrotis segetum. The sequence goes on from JAQSVV010000039.1 coordinate 224,292, forward strand.
GAAAAATAATTTACGGGTGAGGGGAGTGAAACCTTTGGAAAACAAGCTAGTAATCCAATACATATATTTAAAAGGGCCAACAGAAACATATTTTTATCTTAACGCATTACAATAAAATAAAGTAACCTTGAGTAAAGAAACAACTTTGGACATCGCATCATTCGCAGCTCAGAGATAGCTTGCTATGGGCAGTCCACTGCACGCCAGTTTAATTTTAACATGTTTTCTTTTATTATTATTTTATGTCGCACAGTAACAAATATTCCAGAGTATGAGCATTAAATCTAGACCAATATCTAGCTAGTGTCCAGCAAAAAAATACAAATCTATGAAGTCAGTCAGCTAGACCTAGAGTATTAAAGAAATGGACACGCTAAGATGTTCGTGTGTTCAGTTCGTGACTTCAGATTGCACTACATAATATACCAGCAGTCCACGAATGTGACGTTTTGAGAATTTTAAAAGCTTATTCGTATCTTCGTCAATTGGGTTACGTACCTAGCAAAAATTTGGGTCAAATATTTATATTTTTTAGTGTCCCTTATTACCTATCTATTTGAGAGCCATTAGATTTTTTTCAGTAGGCTAAAAAATCTTAGTACTGCTGCCTGCATATATGCACAATGCACATGCATAATCACACTTTACACAATCAACATTATTATCCGATCATTTAGTCAAAAAGGACATTTTGCGTCGATCGACCTTGCAGTGTTCATAGAACTCAAATGGAAAAACTGGAACAAGCAGAAGTAAAAATCGGTCAAAATCACGTCAATGACCATGTGTAATGTCACCGGTCTTATCACTTCCTACTGGCTGGCGGGAGCGAGACCCCGCGCGCGATACATTGCGTGCTAAAGATTATAACTGATGTTTTACATTGAAGTAAAACAGCAATGTATGCGTTGTCTATGGAAATTACTGTTCTGAATTGTTTCATTATTGGTTATTGCTGATTTGATTTACCTTATTGGAAAACGAAGGACATTTGCTTAAAACGTTGTGTTTTGTATCAGTGTAAGTGCAAGGTGATAGCGAGTCATAGAACCAAAAAAAAATGGCAAACACCTTAAATGGTGAGGGTCGAGGGCTGTGCTCCCATATTTGAACAAGTCTAATTCGATGCAGATGCCTTGACCGTAAATCAAAAACACTGCCATTTGTAAAATGAAAGATTCTTTAGTAGTAGAATTTTCCGCATTTAATTATTTTGTTATGGGAAACGAAAACCGAGCCATATATCTGCAACCACGAATATTTACAACTCAACATTTTTTTTTTGGGCACCCTGTGTTTCGGTTTGGTTGGGTTACAGAAATAGGAACCCCGCCCAACGGGCTCCATCGACTACGCATTGGCTTGCCCTATTTTTTTGGACAATTTATTTGATTCCTTTCTGACTTGTGACCATTGTAGTTTTTAGTGGACAATAATGCTAATTAATAGAAGCCGCTTTAAATGGCACCCTTTCATTATTAAAGGCTTTACAAACCTGATAAATATTATATTATCGTCAACATACCTATTTACGACAGTACGTCATTATAATTATTATGATAATATCAATATTATACTTTCGCCAGACACCAGAACAACCAGGATTTCCGGTATGTAACGTTTGGCTCCATTATTTTTTAATTGATTGTAAATAGGGCTCGTTGGACATGTTCATGACATTTGCAACACTTGTGGGCCTACCAGTGGAATCTGGTTATGCGGAATTACTTACAGTGGAAACTTTAGAGATATTTAACTATCTAGACTTATTATTAACATTGCGAAATGTTTGTTTTCAAAAACAAATCATTTATTTCAATTAGGCCAGTAACAGGGTATTTCTGAATCGTCAAAAGATATACAAGAACATTTAAATTCCGCAAAAATAAATGTTGCAGCTATTCCAGTCACAAGACAAAATAACTTTGAAAGTACCGTAGGTGCCGATTTCTAAGCGTAGATATATATATAATATGGAGAAAAATGGGCAAGAAACTCCATGTTCCCCAATCGCGCCAAGAACAGAATTGGTGGCTGGAATTTGGAACTGTATCCTGGTGTTATATTCTCAGGATACGACAGGAGGTACAGTCAACTACAGTCAGCGACCTTCAGTACATAGCCCATTTTACACACTAAAAGGGAAGGTCATTCACATTTCACCACTTATGTTTGTTTGCTGCGAGCAAGTTACTGACAAGTTCAGCACGCGACACTTTACTGATAAAATAAATGTGAAATATAAGAATGCAGTGTGTATGAATGATAATGGCATATTATGTGTTGAGGTAGGTTCATTTTGTTCTAGAAGACATATATGGTATATTTATACTGTTATCTTTGAGTTCGATCTGCATGCAGTTAAGTAAGAACGTAACGTTAACAGCAAAGAACCATAATTATTATTATAACAGTATTATTCCAAGCTAATTATCTTTCTCAATAAACCTTTATGATGTTGTTAGCACAAACCAGGGACCGAAACCGGTATGATCAATACGGGTATTTTTTCGGTAACAACCTTTTTTTTCTTTTACAGGTAATTTTAAAGATTACCTTTATTATTAAAAGTGAATACATAACCAGTATAAATACCGGTTACCGAAATAAAAAGTACCCCTATCTTGCACACTTCACACGTGCCGTCGGCAATAGTCACAGGGCGCGGATCGCATGTGTGTGTGACAAAGAGTCGTTATCTTTAGTTAACCGGTATTAAAACGGTAACCTGAATAGAGGTTACATTTTTCTTCGGTCTGTTTACCCAGATAGCGGTTACCTAAGTCTGAAAAATAACCAAAATTCTTCAATACCGGTACCGTAATTTATAAAGGTTTTCGGTCCCTGGCACAAACTGTCCACTGACAGTCCCCACACATCCACATGTATTAAAAAATACTATGTATAATATAAAATTATTATAAGTGAACGAGTTCATTCAACTTTAAAATCGAAGTATTTATTTAACGTTTATACAATGCACTAGCGCCGTCCGCGTCGGCAGATATTTATATTGTAATCGTAACCGTAGATGGTGCTACCATAACTAAACATTAATGTAATCATACAACATAACAAAGCCATATTAGTTTACAAACTTGACATTCAAAGTAACTTCTTATACTTCAAGAAAAACGTCACTTTGGTTGGTGTGTAATTAATCTAGTTCAAATCAAATCAAATCAAATCAAATCAAATCAAACTTTATTTGTGAACATAAGTACAAAAAGGTGTTATTTATACATTATAGCTGATCTGTATGTTCGGCCAATAATCGGCATACAAATATAATATTATAAGCAGGTTATTTTTACTATCTTAATTTATAATTCTAGGATTAAAGAAATGAAGCAATTGAAAAATGTCATGAGCCGCATAAAATTAAGTAATTGAATTTGAATTATGTTATTAATTATTAAGAATGTCAACGAAATTTAAATTTAGTCACAATTTGTCATTTAAAAAGTCTTCAATCGAGTAATACGTCTTTTCAACTAGAAACAGGAACAACTTTTTCTTAAAATGGCTGACATTTTCCTCACTTCTAATACACTTTGGCAGTTTATTGTATAATTTTGGAGCCATTACGAAAATACTGTTCTTGTATAAAGCAGTTTTAGATCCAACAGTTTGTAGCCGGTCCGCTCGACGCTCACTACCTACTCGGTCAAATTTGTACATATTATTTTTGACGAACATAGAAGTCTGGTATATGTACAATGAGGGCACTGTTAAAATTTTCATGCTTTTAAAATTGTTCACAGCTGTCAGTGGTTTGCAGGTTACAGATCGCTCTAATACACCTTTTCTGACACTTAAACACCTTGTCTTTACCAGAAGCGTTTCCCCAAAACATAATGCCATACCTTAATGTCGAGGCTACTAGACCATGATATGCAGTTAGTACGGTGTTTCGATTAGCCGTTTTACTTAGCATACGCAGCGCGTGAGAAAATTGGTTTACTTTACTACATACTTTGTCAATCTGGGTATCCCATTTTAGTGTGCTTTCAATATTTAATCCCAGAAATTTTGTCACATTCGTCTCAGCAATCCTTTTATCACCATATCTTATATCTAAATTTAAATTCTGATTTACTGTTTGTTGAAATTTCATTATTACTGTCTTGTCTAAATTTATTAACAAATTGTTATTCTCTAGCCAATTTATAACTGATTTTATATTAGAGTTAATGTCTGATTCTAATGTATCTAATTGGTCACTGTTGAAAAGTAGAGTACTGTCATCTGCGAACATTGTCATGGGATAGGTCGATGCTTTTGGGAAGTCGTTTATATATATAATAAATAGGAGAGGTCCAAGTATGCTCCCTTGTGGAACTCCATACATCACTGTTCTCGGGCTAGATTTAAATGTTGTTTCATGTTTTTACATATTCTATTAATAACCGTTATTTGCTGTCTATCTTGTAGGTATGATTTAATTAAATTTGAAATGTTACCTCTAATCCCGTATGCGTCAAGTTTATTAATTAATATTCTATGGTCTACGCGGTCAAAGGCTTTCGACATGTCCATATATAGAGCCAGAGCCGGTTTTCTTTTATCTACTCTGTTGCTAACGAGTTTTAAAAAATCATAGATTGCCATGTCAATGGACTTATTTTTCCGGAAGCCCTTTTGGCTACCGACGAATAATTTATTTTTCTCGAAATATGAATTTATTTGATTGTATATTACTCTTTCAAATATTTTTGACAAAATAGGTATCAGTGCTATCGGTCTATAGGAAGACATGTTGTCTTTATTATCTTTTTTGAAAAGCGGTTTTATGATACTAATTTTTAATTCCTTTGGAAAAACACCATGCAAGACGCACATATTGATCAGATGGCTAAGGACGGGTGCAATTATTGTAGATACTGTTTTAATAACTTTTGTGCTAATACCATCATATCCAGTGCTGGGAGTATTCTTTAAAGACATAATAATTTTATGAATATCTTGTGGTATGGTAGGTTTCATGAACATGGACGAATTTGGGGTATTTATTGGTAATTTATTATGATTATTTGAACGATTAATTGATTTGACTTGATCCGCAAAATAATTGTTAAAAGCCTCTGCTATATCAAGAGGGTTGGTTAGTATTTTATCATTTGATTTAATTCTCATTGTGGCTTGATTTGGTAAATTATGTTTGTTTTTATTTATGACTTTCCACGTTGCCTTACATCGATTCTTAGCCGAGTGAATGTAACGGTTATTGTGGGCTCTCTGCGTGAGATTGACAATTCTTTTAAGTCGGTTAGACAACGTTTTGAAGTTTGTTTTATTATGTTCAGTCGGTGATAACCTGTATTTCCATAACAAATCTCTTTTTTTTTTGCTACATAATTTTATACCGCGACTAATCCAGTTTGGTTTTACTTTCGTCGATATTTTTATTTTAATGTTAGGAAAACATAAGTCATATAGCAATTTAAACCAGTCATAGAACAATTTGAATGCTTTTTCAGGGTTCATTTCCTCATAAACATCAGAAAATGACAATTGTTTCAAATAGTTTGCGAATTTTTCTATATTTTCTTTTGAGTAGTCCCGTTTTGTACAGTACCAGTAGTCTAAAAGGCACGTTTGTTTAACTGGACATCGTAAGAATTGTGCTGTGTGATCGGATACTGCTAGTTCCAAAACTTCTCCTTTAGCTCCTCGCACATTGTGGATTATATTATCAATGCAGGTCCCACTGCTTAATCTAGTTGGAACGTTTACGGCAAATCTAAGATTATAACCCATTATTAAGTGCTTGAATTGCTGCGAACTTGTGGTATCTTTTAGCAAATCAATATTGAAGTCACCGCACAAAAGCACTTTTTTATTTGAGTGAATGGATAAAGAATTTAACATACTGTCCAATTTATTAAAAAATATTTCATTTTTGCTTTTTATTTCGGTACTATGTGGACTCCTATATAAACATATTATAATAATGTTGTGGTCGGTGAGTTCCACTGCGCAGCATTCAAAAATATTGGATACACCATATTTCGCAACAGACTCCAAAGTTTTATATTTAATACCGTTTTTTATCATTATACATGTACCTCCATGTCTGGATTCTCTAGTGAAATGTGTGGCTAAAGTAAAATTAGGTAAATGTAATAGGTTTACATCCGACAATATCATATTGTGCTCAGAAAAGCATAATACATCTACTTTTTTCCCTGAATTATGTAGTTCATCTAGCAGTACAGTAAATACATTGGATTTATTTATAAGGCCGTTTATATTCTGATGCATAATATTGAGATTTTTATACACGAAAAAAACTATCCTCATCACAGTGCTTTGTGTCATTTATAACAGAAATATCATTTTGTGCTATGATTTTACCCGTGCTAAGATTTGGTATACAATCAATATCTTGGTAGGTAGTATTCAGTGCGTCTAGGTTTAAAATAAAGCTCTCTAGGTCTGTTACAATAATATGTAGAGCTTTGTTATTTATGCTGCCGGACCGTTGGTTATATGAGTCGTATGAATACGGCAGATTGAGGTTTGAGTCTAGAATATACGCATATTTATGGGTCTCGGCGTCCATGTAAATCAAATTATTAAAAATATCTATTCTACTATTAAACATTAAGTTGGCATTGTTCTCCATATATTTAAATGTTGGAAGACTTATAATAAAATTAGTATGGTTTAATGGGAGTAGTGTTTCCCGGATATATGAAACAAGTTCCATATAGTTATTAGTTTGTTTGAAATCTTCTTCGCCAATAAATATAACACAGTAGTCAAATAAAGTGAAATTACGAACTTTTTCGTGAATATTACATAAGACATGTTTTAAATCACATCGTGGAGTGCGATAATGACACCTAATATAGTTAGCGAGCTGAGTTCTTTCACTCATTTTATAAATCCTGTCAGATGTTTCACTGCTCACAATGCAGATTTTATGTCTCATAGGAAGTAGTTGGATCTTCGGCTGTTTGATATCTTGAGGAGTGATTTTTGCCTTGTCTTCTTGTGTAGATAGTTTAAATGTAGGGTATTCTGTAGTTTGTGTTTGTTTTGTTTTCATGTTGGTGTTTATAGTGTTCTTCAACGGTGTTTTTACTTTTTTCTTGATTGGGCTACTTGCAATGTTCTTGAATATATCGTTTTTCTTCATTAATTCATTGTTTATCTGTTTTAGGTCTCTGTTTTGCATCGATAGCAACTCAATCTCGTTATGTGCACTTTGTAATTGGGATTGAAGATTTTCTATTTCTTTTTTATAGGCGATTAGTTGAGTGTCCTCTTCGTCCTCAGATAACTCAGGCATGCTATTGCTCAAGGGCGATATTCACGAGGAGTGCTCCAAAGATGGCATATCTTAGTGATTCACTAACTTATATGGCGACATATCCTTGCATATATCGATATTATTTGGCGCACAGCTTTATTTGAAAATAAATCAATTTGCCAAATCAATGTAAAACCCAAAGTCATTATTTCTAATCTTGTTTGGCCTAGAATTCAAAGTCAAAGACCAAACATTATTCAGTTCGGCCATGAAAAAGGCAAACGTATTTCAGTTTTATGTAAATAAATATTAATGACAAAAAAGTCAGACTCATTTGATTCAAAAAAGTTAAACAATTTAATCATTTCTACTACTTCTTGAACCCGATGTCACCGATGATTTATTAATGTTTTATTTCTAACTGAGAACTGAAAGAGTCAAAGAGGCCTCGCAAAGCGGATAGATGACTTGGTTCCAGCTTTGGAAGCCTTTCACAAGGAGGCCTCGCGCCGTTAACCACATTAGGAATTTCTCCAGTATCGTGGGTGCGTTTTACAAACATAGAAACTCACACACACAAACACTCAGACCCGAAACAACTACTTACTTGTAGATCATACAAATATTTTGTTCCATGCGGGGATCAAACCCGCGACACTCAGGGCAGCAGTCCAATTGGTCACCCACTGCGCCAAACGTGTCGTCAAAACTGTTTTATTTATCGCTTTGCAGGATTCAATGACTGAGTTATTAAAAATAGTGACTGATAATGAAAAGAAAAACAAAATCAAGATACATTTTGTCCTAATATATTTGTTTTCTAATTTCTTTACATTAGCCTCGTACACCTTATAATAAAACATGTTGCTCGTATTTTTATATATAAATAAATGTATTAGTTATGGAAACATAACCACAGATTTCATAACACTAATATAGTAACTTATTTAACCCTCTTCCTTCTACGCGCGGGCTACGGCGTGCTACGGCGTAGCAGCTACGAGCTACGTGGTGCATGTTTATTTTAAGAGGGACTCTATCGGGTTTTGCTCCATTCAAACGTATTCCTATTTTTTCACAAACTGTATAGCTGCACAAATGTTGCATTTTAATTTTACAAAAAAAAGTGCAAGAGCTATTTTTTGTTTAGATAATTTCACGAATACGATAAACGATTTTTATAATGACCGGGTTGCGAGATATTTGAAAAAAAAACCTTTTGTCTTTGATAACTTTTTTAGACGGCAAGAAATTAATGTTGATTTTTCACATGTCTTCATTACAACGCCGTAATTAAGGTGTCTACAAAAATTTAAGTCTTGTGTCAAGTAAAATGTGTCGCTTTCCTGCTAAAACTACTGAACTGATTTAAACGATACTTTTGGTACACAGATAGTTTAGAGCCTGAGAAAGGGGTTGAAAGGAAGGATGAAAGTTTGTATGGAAGTAATATTGCCATTCTTAAAGCTGGAAGATTAAAAAAATATATTTGGCTTTTAAAATGGCACCGCTCAAAAATTGTGCCATCTGATTAGCATTTTCTGCTAAGATAATAAAGAAGATGTGGAACTTCAAGAGCCCAGCTACACTATAACATAATGACTTCTTAGCAAGAGTTATTCAGCCTGATGAGCACTCTCTGTTGACTTATAAGATCTGGAACATATGTTGTGGAACTCCAAGAGCCCAGCCACACCATAACAGTGTATACTCTCTACTTAGTCTGTGACCATAACACATATAGAAATGTCGATTTAGCAAAAGTTGTTCGATCTGTTGGGCATTTCCTGTGAACTTTTCTCGCGCATCCTGTTGTTTTCCCGTCACCGGACTCGAATTCGACATCAGTTTCAGTTCTTTGATTTTGACAACCCCGTTTTCGGCATTTATAAGCAACAGGATTCGCGTACGAAGTCGCGGGCAAAAGCTAGAATTCATTGTTAATTGTTATCCTCGCAATAAAAACTTAATAATTCATGTGAATGAATGAAATGAATAAACTATTAATTATAAATATACTTGTAAGTATTAGTTGTTGTTGATAGTTGTTATTTATGTTCAAACTGTTTAAACATATTTTTTGCTAGTGATGGGCCACTGTGAGAGTAGTTGGCCCCGCCGCTGTTTAAAATGTAATGCACTTGTTGTTGAAAACAAAAAAATAACTATTATGCGACGAGTTCATTACGCTTACAATATTTATTTTAATAGTATTAATCACTTGTACTCTATTATTATTTATTATATTGATGTTACTTTTATAATGTTTATACGCATAAATAAATGCAGGTATATTTGTACATAAGTTGTTTGTTTTAATACTTGGTCATAGATGACAGTAGTCAACCTTGATGCTCGTACAATAATAAAGGAGCGTTGATACTTGTGTGACTTTCACCAGAGGGCGTTTTTAGATATATGTAATGTAAGTTTAGTATACAACCAACAAAAAAATCATAAACTTGTAACTTAGGTTCCCCATCCCCTAAAATGGGTGGGGTGGAAGTTACTGCCTAGCAACTTACAAAAAGAACAGAAATCCCTCTAAAAACATTTTATCTTCTTCTATCTATAGATTTATATAAAATTGTAGAAGTGGTGTCCGTACAAATTTTGGAAAATTATCAAAAAAAAGTAGCAGGGGTTGTTATTATATCAATGCCAAACCAGAAATTATTTTTTTTTCTGTGTGTTTGTGCAAGCTAATCTTCCGAACTACTAGACGGATTTGATTGTTTTTTTTTTTTGGTTGTATAGCTATAGCTATTAAGTTCGGGCAACATATAGGCTATAATTTATCTTGGAAACGTAATGAACACCTGATGCAGAACTGCAACATACCAGCTAAACTATAAGAGATTACAAAATTGCGCCATAGCAATAGTTATTTATGATACTAGTGCGGTAAGTTGGTATTTACAAACGAGTAGACGAATGTAAACCCGAGGCGAAGCCGAGGGTTTACCATAGTCACGAGTTTGTAAATACCAATTTCTGCACGTGTGTCATACAATGTTTTTCAACACATTTGCGAGAAAACAGTACAATATGTAATTAAAAAAAACCTTATTTAACAGTAGAAAAGTCGCAACAATTTTTGAAGTTTCTAATATGAAAAATGGCGCCACATGCACGTGGTGGAAATTAGAACTACATCTTTCGTCTCATTTACTCATAAGTATTAAAGTGAGACAACGTATTGAGCAAAAGTGCTTCCAAGGAGGTTCGATCCGTCAGGCTGTTTATTCTCATAATGTGAAACTTTTTGGTGGAATTATTTTTTTCTTTTATGGACATTAAAAAAAACCGTAAAGAAAACGCACGGTGCTATACAACGGAGCGTGCGGTAAAGTAGGTACTTAGGTGAGAGTACCTATTTTACCGCACGCTCCGTTGTATGGTGCGTAATTTTTAATTTTCGAACAATGTATACAGGCTTCGTAAATACATTTTTCGAGCAAATGTGTTGAAAAAATTGTTACATGTGATGAGCATTTTCTGCTGAGAGAATAAATTTGAAGATAATTATGGAACACCTGATGTGGAACTCGAAGAGCCCATCTACACTATAACATATACAGTAAAGACGTCTTATTAAGAGTTGTTTAACCTCATGAGCACTCTCTGTTAACATATAAAAATTTAACATAATATGGAACACCTGATGTGGAACTCCAAGAGCGTATAGCTGCACTATAACATATTTTAAAGGAATGACGTCTTAGCAAGCGTTGTACAGCCTCATGAGCACTCTCTGTTGACGTATTAAAATTGAGATCTGGAACAACTGATGTGGAACTCCAAGAAACCAGCTACACTATAACATTTATAGGCATGACGTCTTATCAAGAGTTGTACAGCCTGATGAGCACTCTCTGTTGATGTATTAAAATTGAGATCTGGAACAACTGATGTGGAACTCCAAGAAACCAGCTACACTATAACATTTATAGGCATGACGTCTTATCAAGAGTTGTTCAGCCTGATGAGCACTCTCTGTTGATGTATTAAAATTGAGATCTGGAACAACTGATGTGGAACTCCAAGAAACCAGCTACACTATAACATTTATAGGCATGACGTCTTATCAAGAGTTGTTCAGCCTGATGAGCACTCTCTGTTGATGTATTAAATTGAGATCTGGAACAACTGATGTGGAACTCCAAGAAACCAGCTACACTATAACATTTATAGGCATGACGTCTTATCAAGAGTTGTTCAGCCTGATGAGCACTCTCTGTTGATGTATTAAAATTGAGATCTGGAACAACTGATGTGGAACTCCAAGAAACCAGCTACACTATAACATTTATAGGCATGACGTCTTATCAAGAGTTGTTCAGCCTGATGAGCACTCTCTGTTGACGTATTAAAATTGAGATCTGGAACAACTGATGTGGAACTCCAAGAAACCAGCTACACTATAACATTTATAGGCATGACGTCTTATCAAGAGTTGTTCAGCCTGATGAGCACTCTCTGTTGATGTATTAAAATTGAGATCTGGAACAACTGATGTGGAACTCCAAGAAACCAGCTACACTATAACATTTATAGGCATGACGTCTTATCAAGAGTTGTTCAGCCTGATGAGCACTCTCTGTTGATGTATTAAAATTGAGATCTGGAACAACTGATGTGGAACTCCAAGAAACCAGCTACACTATAACATTTATAGGCATGACGTCTTATCAAGAGTTGTTCAGCCTGATGAGCACTCTCTGTTGATGTATTAAAATTGAGATCTGGAACAACTGATGTGGAACTCCAAGAAACCAGCTACACTATAACATTTATAGGCATGACGTCTTATCAAGAGTTGTTCAGCCTGATGAGCACTCTCTGTTGATGTATTAAAATTGAGATCTGGAACAACTGATGTGGAACTCCAAGAAACCAGCTACACTATAACATTTATAGGCATGACGTCTTATCAAGAGTTGTTCAGCCTGATGAGCACTCTCTGTTGATGTATTAAAATTGAGATCTGGAACAACTGATGTGGAACTCCAAGAAACCAGCTACACTATAACATTTATAGGCATGACGTCTTATCAAGAGTTGTTCAGCCTGATGAGCACTCTCTGTTGATGTATTAAAATTGAGATCTGGAACAACTGATGTGGAACTCCAAGAAACCAGCTACACTATAACATTTATAGGCATGACGTCTTATCAAGAGTTGTTCAGCCTGATGAGCACTCTCTGTTGATGTATAAAAATTGAGATCTGGAACAACTGATGTGGAACTCCAAGAAACCAGCTACACTATAACATTTATAGGCATGACGTCTTATCAAGAGTTGTTCAGCCTGATGAGCACTCTCTGTTGATGTATTAAAATTGAGATCTGGAACAACTGATGTGGAACTCCAAGAAACCAGCTACACTATAACATTTATAGGCATGACGTCTTATCAAGAGTTGTTCAGCCTGATGAGCACTCTCTGTTGATGTATAAAAATTGAGATCTGGAACAACTGATGTGGAACTCCAAGAAACCAGCTACACTATAACATTTATAGGCATGACGTCTTATCAAGAGTTGTTCAGCCTGATGAGCACTCTCTGTTGATGTATTAAAATTGAGATCTGGAACAACTGAAGTGGAACTCCAAGAGACCAGCTTCCCTATAACATATTCTATAGGAATGACGTTTTAACAAGAGTTGTTCAGCCGGATGAGCACTCTCTGTTGACTTATAAACACTGAAAATTTGTTACACCTGATGTGGAACTCCAAGAGCCCAGCTACGCTACAATATACATACAGGAATGACGTTTAGTCTGATGGGCATTTCCTGTTGACTTACAAAAATGAAAGATCTGGAACGTCTGTAATCGTCTCGCGCAATCCGTTGTTTTCCCGTCCCCAGGCTCTTATAATTCGACATCAGACATTTCAGATTTTCGTTTAAATTGACGACCCCGTTGTCGTGGCATAAGCAACAGGATCCGCGTACGAAGTCGCGGGCAGAAGCTAGTGTAAAAATAACACTAACTTCTGATCGCGACTTCGTACGCGGATATACAATAAAACTTTACCGACCCTAACTTCACAAATTCTATGGGTAAATATGAGTAAAAATGTATGGCTTGGTTGGCTGTTTCGTTACTTACTTCAGAAACTAAATATTCGCCATCAGCACCACAACGACGGTAGCGAAACGGCGCGGGCGAAGCCATAATTTTTTTTACTAATAATAATATTAAGTAGAATTTTTGTAGAGCGTAGAAGTTAGATTGGTCGTTAGATTTAGGCCGTGTAGATTCAGAAGCTTGGCTTGATTTTTTTTCACAGGGCAAACCTTATGTGGTCGTCCTGGCAACATTTTACATGAAATATGTTTGGTGGGATACCTACCTAACGTATTTCCTAAACATTATAAACCTGTATGAGGGGAACGTGTTTTTTAATTGCAAATCTAAGTGTTTTTATTTTAGTTTTATTATTCAAACCTGACTAAAAAACCCTTAATTTTGTACCTACATTTACTTTCGACACGTTCTTGCTTTGTTTTAAGAGCGACCTGTGCTCGCGAGTACCTACTGCAGTGCACGGCCATGTGTATGGTTGCTATGTCATTTATTGAAGGCAACATTAAAAAGAATCGGTCGAGCTGTTTCGGATTCGGAGAATATTGACTGTGGGGTTCTGTTTTTTCACACGGACTTACGGACCCCTAAAAAGCACAAAGTGATGGGTTTCGTAGTTTTACATTTGCAGCTGAAAAATATGTTCTCCTGAACATTATGTTTAGGAAAATATGTTATCTTTTATATTTTGTAAGTTGCCATAGCCAAGTTTCACAAGATTACTCGTAATGTTGTGAAACTTGTCTATGGTGGTTTTCCTTTTAACTTTGTTAGCAGATGTTAAATGTATATATTTTATTTGTCTATTTACAACTTGTAATTCAAATGCCGTTATGTCGTAATGACAATGAATATTGACTTAGTTTTGTGGTGCGATGTATTATATTGTTATATATATATTGCTATTGTAGGGCGGCATGTGCTCCAACAGTTGTTCTGCAGCTATATAAGAGGCCGCCAGCCGACACTGAACATTGCATCTTGTGCAGCCATCCCCACAACTGGAACTACTCCACTGAACCAACATGAAGACCTGCTCCGTACTCGCTCTGCTGGTAAGTCTGGTATGATGAGAGTCAGTTCGATGGTGAGGGTCGCTCTCTCAGAACGCTCACCACTATCATTATTGTTGCAGGCGCTGGTGGTGCTGATGATGGCGCCCGCGGTGGTGCCCTCCTGCAGTGATGTGCCTTGTGTAATGAATCCCACTTATGATTACATCAATTGTTTAGCCAACCTAAAAGTACTCCTTAATGTAGACGTTTGCCTGGAAGCAGCTAATAATCTCACTATCATTTTCAAAGATACGGACTACTATGATTTCTTCCTTTTATGCCTTGAAGTTTAAGTAGGTATGATTTAGTTGAATATTTGGGTACAATAATACAATCGAGTGTGGTAGATATTTATTAATTTCATTTAATTATTAGTGGTTTAGTAATTTGACTTGCCTTTAATTTAAAGAGGAACAATACACTAGCGTATATTTCTGACGCATTATCAGCGTCTAATACATCATTTTCACTAAGAAACAGTTTGTAGTAAAAATGTGTGGAACACAATATGTATCAAAACAAGGAGTAAGGCTCGGGCCACATAGAAAAGACGTAAGACGCAGACGGGGCGGAGACATTTATGTCTCTGCGGAGTCTCTTTCATACAAAATGTATAGAAGCGTCACGGTGTAAAACACAAAGAAGAGACGGAGCGCGGATGCCACTCTCATCATTTCCGCACGTCCGCGACGCGTCCTCGTCTTACGTCTTTTCTTGTGGCCCGCGCCAGAGGTCCAGGTACATTTCAATCAATTTATTACATCACTAATGAGTAATAGAAAATTAGCCATTCAATTATTTTGAAGTTACTTGATCAAATGTTGCTTACCACAATCGTGTTTGTAAATATGTATCATGATGTTTGAAATATATATGATGTAAAAAAAACATTTTTTATTTCTCCCACCCGCAGTTGTCAAGACAAGAACAGAGTGAAAAAAAAACTTTGTCCGAGACTAGGACTCCTGAATCGTAGGAATGTTTACAAACATACAACAAACTCACATACACAAACGCCCAGAACCGGAATCTGTAAGTAGGATCATACAAATAATTGTTCCGTGCGGGAATGTAACCCGCGACAAGCTGCACAGCAGTGATCACTCAGTCACTGCCACAGCCGTGCCGTCAAAAAATAATGATTAACGTACTTTTTCATAATAATTACTTATCGATAAAGGGCTTCTCACACAGCAGCTATAATGTAAAGATGTAGATGTGTTAAAGCACGATACATCTCATTACCTACATCTTTCCATAGAGATTCGAAGATGTAAAAATATACGTTACAGCTGTCGTGTGCGGTCTCCTGACGATTTCTATGGAAAGATGTAATCAGATGTACCTATCGTGTTATAATGTACATCTTTACATTATAGCTGCTGTGTGTCCTTAAAATTATTACTTGTACTAATGTCCATGGGAAAAAATATTGTTCTTGTGGGAAGGGGAAATATTATCAAAGGATGAGACGAATCAGCAATATTTTATGAGTTGGTTTTGACGAACTATTTTGCACTGTAAAAAAAAACTTTGGAAAAATACCTGTTCTTTTGTTTCGCCACAATCAGTAATGATTGTTGTTTATTTTCAATTACCTACGTCAAGCCCAAGCCGTCATAAACACAAAAGGACGTACATAAAAAAGGAACTGAATCTAAGAACCAAACATGTTTTTGTACAGAAGAAATTACTAGAACATGAATTATGTAGTTGTTTATGATTGATAGTTGTTTATGTGCTCAAATATAGACGCATTGTCGGCTATTTTTGATATAATCGTGGAAAATTAAAATTATTTACATATTTAGTAATACTTTTCATCATCGGTACAGCCTTTCTCGAGTTTTATCAAGACTAACGAACAACAAAAAATGATTTTTATAAATTTAGATAAGAACTCTTAACCTTTAAGGGTCATACAGGGTCACTAAGGTATGACATAATTTCTTAACTAAATTAGACTAACTTGGGGTTGAATACAGAGCTCGCAAAAAAAAAAACATTAAATTCCCTACATTTTTAATGTTTATGTAAACTCAAGTAGCAATCAAATATTTTTTAGGATTAATACAGCAGTTATTTATAGCAGTCAATTCGTAGTATCTTCGTGCGGTAAAACCAGCTGTTTGATCAGTACCTAGTCAATACAACTATTTTTTTAAAACCGTTAGGGCGTTTAGTATTTAGATATGAAGTATTCGTTTTAAAATTTTGGTGTAGGTACATACAATAAAGTACTTATATTCTAGCTGACCTGGCAAACTTTGCACCGTCTGACAATCAATAAATAAAAAACTGCCATTTCATTTTACTGAACCAATTCAGGGATTATTTCAAATCACCCAGGTTGGGAAATGATAACATCGAGTTGTTATTTTATCCTCCGTGATTTGATCAAATCCCTGTTTTTATTATATCCCTGCGACAAATGCAAAATTTCTCTAAATTAAGTCACCAATTTAGCAAGACTGCTAACAAAATTGCGATAAAAAATTAGTAAAATGGAATTTTGTATTCTGTTGCTCAAGGAACAGAGAAAATAATTTGCAATGCATTTATATGCGTTTTTTTTTACGAATTACTCCTGTATAGCGGGTGCAACACATACCCACAACAACTACTTATAGATCTTACAAGTATTATAGTTACTTGCGGGAATCGAACAGTTGACCGCTCTGCCACGGAGCCACCTGTGCCTTTTTAGAGCCGCCGGCCGGTCATAGGTCCGCGATCTCGAAGCATCGTAGACAACACTATATAACACTAGTCTGGCACTCAACGGTGCTCATTTACTGTGAACTTATCAACCGCATGGCGTGCCGACCTTCACCGGAGGCAGTCTAGCTTAAATAAACTTTACACAAACAAGTGCAGTGGGTGAGAGAGGTGCTTTCACGTAGAGTAGCAGTGATGTTGGTCCTGTGGGCGCTGACCGTGCTGGTGGCGGCCGGCACTGGCTTTGAAATAAATGGTAAGGATTTTATCTAGCTTATGTCCGCGTTGTTGCCCGCGTGAATTTTGGTAATCATCCCACAGGAACGAATATCGAAATGAAAAGTATCTAATGTGATAATCCAGGTTATAATCTGATGATGAAGTTGATCTAAGAACCTAATTTCATTCAAATGTTTGTAATATTTTTTGAATGAAAGAGTAACAAATATTCATTAATGCTGGCGAGAGAAACATTAAAGATATACTTGCATAATATTCACAACTTTTCTGAAAAAAAAAACAGAGATCTCATAAGAACTCATATTAAGGCTATAAATTTATGGGATCTTTCATACGGCTGTCTTTCGCTCTATAGTCGTAATAGTAATTGCTGATAGGATCTCTAGCTCTAGCTAGTTGGGATTATTATGAATAACTTGTGCCATGCTTCAGCTACCCCATACTAATGAGTACAAAGACCACTAAGAGATTCTAGAATTAAAATAAAATAAAAAAGTACCTAGCCCATGTCTCGTTTGACGCAGCGGCTGAGTGATCGACTGCTTCGCTGCATGTTAGGGGTTCGATCCCCGCACGCAACAAATACTTGTATAATTTACAAGTGGTTGTTCCAGGTCTGTGTATTTGTGTATGTGAGTTTCATATTTGTAAACGCACCCAGGATCTCACTAACAATGTACGCACGCGTGTCGATCCAACTACCTAAAGCGCCATTTAGACGGAGCAAGAACTCGTATGCGAGTTTCACTACATTGCGGCATTTGTGTCATTAACTGAATTTGTTTTACCTATTAATTCCGCAATGTAACGCAACTCGCGTTCGAGTTCTTGTTTTTGCATCGTCTAAATGAGGCTTTACGAGAGCTTTTTTAGATGTTGGTCGAGGCTTGGCATTGACCGATACAACCATCGGCACAGCACTGTTTTTTACAACCCACATATCGACAATCTCGCACTGCACACCTCTTAGTGGATGCATTCCATATATGTAGATTGATCAATAGCATCTTCACGTAATCGAAGCTAAGACTTTGGGTGTAGCTGTGCGACAAGCCATTCAGAAAACGTGTCCCCCAATTATTTTTTGTTCTAAATCAGTGGACTGTGGACCACTGGTGGACCCATGGAAGCATGCCAAATGATCCGCGGGTCAATGAGTGCGACCCGCGTTTCGGGTGCAACGAGCAGTCGGAGTTTTTCTTAAAAAGCGGAGAAGTTCAGAAGTTAGTATAGAATATGACTAATATCTCATACATAAACTTGTACTGTTAATCTGAATTGTATTGTAGCGTTGTCTGAAGTGGGCTAGTGAGAACTGGGCAGTCCATAGTAATTCAGTATCCATGGTATATAGTGGTCCCTCATAACTAAAAGATTAAGAACCACTGTTCCAATCAATACAATCAAAACCCTATTTCGCTAATTAACAGATATAACTGCATCACTTCTAATTTCTCGTCAATTTGATCCGTAATGATCATCATCACACCACCCAGCGCGCGCTGACTCATCACCACAATGGCCGACACTAAGGAACTGCCGTAACTGCCGGACACTGCCTTATAGCTGCAATACTATCCAATTGACTGCTCATTGTGACCGTCCTATAACTGCACACACTATTGTCACCGTGACCCCGAATTTTATACGCATATTTTAATTCTAAATTGTAGTGATAGTAAATATAACAAGTTGCTGTCAGTAGCTTCGCTTGCTACAACTCGAAAATTATCCCACAGGAGCATAAAATCGGGATAAATACTATTCTATGTATTAATCTAAGTAATAAGCTACCTTTGTACCAATTTTCATCCAAATCTGTCCAGTAGTTTTTGCGTGAACGAGTAACAAACATGTATCCAAAGAAACTTTCACATTTATAATATTAGTGGGATTCACAGAAATATTAGTGGGATTAGTAGGAGTATTATAATTGTATGATGAATGAATGAATATTCCGTGAAGGGAATACAAAATATCATAACAATGGAATTCAAAAGAAAAATATATAATAGGACCCAGCGGAAAAAACTAAAAAGTGCGACCAAAAACTGGGATTTTTATAACGAAAATAAATCTAGGCTGGCAAAACTAAGTAGAATCGAACCCATGACGATCGCAAGCTAATCATTGCGCCACTGAGGTAACGGATCTGTGCGGATTACTCACCTTTAATTTAATATACATTATAAATATTCATATTTGTTATTGTGCTCGTTTTTTTTTATACGAAAACTACGTACAATAACAGTTATCCTACAATATCGAATACAGACAGACAGGCAGCATGACTTTTCATGTTTTTGTGACGTAAAAGGAAACTTTGACGTTAAAAAGATGGAAAAAAAAAACAAAAAAAAGTAGTGATAACGACTGGGGGCACCCCGACTCGGACAGGTTAGGATAGAAGGGTATGGCGGGGTCTTCCCCTCGTGGTCTATTTTTAAAGCCACTCAGAAGTAGGTCGTCAACGTTTTCTTACATTCGTCGTGCAACGACAAATCACTGACGATAAATTGGTATTTTGTCATATCACTAAATACTTTTAGTAAGAAGACGTATTAAACAAGAATATTCCACATCTACCGGGATATCGTGATATCCTTAGGGATTTCGTGAAATCCCTGATATCCTCATTTCACTGCGACATGTACATAATACTTAGATAAAATCTTGTGCAAGGGCTAGAGCTTTGCAAGAGTTATACATACCTACCTACTCGTAAAATTATTTACGCGTAAACAACAGCTTACGCATAACTTTTTGAAACATATTTTCTCTAGTCATACTAATGTTTACGCATAATTGTATAGTATGGGCTGATTGTAGACAAAGCCTATTTTTAAATCTGCACGGTTTGTCCCAGTCGAGTCTTCCATACCACCTGCTAAGGCTAAAAAAAGGATCCCGATTATGATATCCCACGACATGAGGGACCTAATTTTTCTTTTGGACGTCAATCAATCCCCAGTGCCTTTATATTCACATAATAAAGGTGTCGATCAAAGAGTATGACGTACTCGTATTTTATAAATATAGATACTTCTTGTTGCTATTTTTAAATGAATGGAAGTTTACAGTAACTTGACCCCGGGGTTTTATTTAGCAGTCAACAACTCGGTAATACCAGGATACGCTTGTTACAGAAACTTGCGGTTTAGCCTGCTCCAATTCACAGAACTATTATAAGTTTTTTTTATCTTGCAAAAATCATCGTGTCCTCCCACTCAGGGCGGGATTTGAGGTACTCTCAGGCTTGTACTGACTTAAATCTACGGTGATCCTTCAATAACTCTTTGTGTTCCAGGGTGACGGTTACCTGATAAGATAGTCCCACGGGCCACGACCCCGGCAGGGTTTGCTTCAAAAGGCCTTACCAAAGGGTTGCAATTCATCGACCGGCGGCGGCGCCCGACCGCACTTTTACTATTTTTGTCTTGCTAAACATAAAAAAAATAACTTATATGTGTAGTGGATATATTGGCTCAGCATTCAAGCATAATGATAGACACTGCCTAGAAACGTGAAAACTATAATAGTACTAAACGTACTACTACTACGTATTAACTATAAACTATAAAGCCTCTGGTTTGGACAGAGTTTCTCTATTGCGTATCCATACTCTATCCATACTCTTGTTGCTACCCAGATGAGGACTACCACGAGATGCCGAAGCTGTTCCAGCTGGACGACTGGGAAGAGTGCGCAGCGCGGCGGGGGCTGTTCTGTCTCGGCACCTTCGAGCTCATGCCACACACGAACGAGCGCCTCTTCACTGTCATACAGGTAACTCTCCTTCTCAGCCTGTAACCTCTCTGAAACTCTTGGAAGGAACCATTTCTCTCTCTCACAAGTCCATATGATAAGTCTGGACAGTCTGGTGCAGTGGCTGGTCGATTGACTGCTGCATTGAGTGTGGAGGATTCAGTTCCCACGAGCAACAGTCATTTGTCTGGCCTACAGGTAGTTTTCCGAGTGTGGCTGGATACGTGAGTTTTAATGCTTGTTCACACTACATTGGGACCTGTGAGCTGCAACATTTTATTTATAAAAACTTTTTTGGCCACTTCTGAAATAATAATTAGATATTATGAGTTCATAGGATTGTTGTAGTGCAATAAAGGATGCAACAAGTAAAAATAAACTGTAGGTAGTTAGTTTGGGTCTACTAGATTCTTCTGAGTTTTTACATTGCATCAAGCTACACCGTTTTATGATCAGCGTCATTATTACATAATATATGTATTTTGAAACCGCCAATTTGGACACACTTTGTTCTTATTTAATCAGTCCAGTCATTGCGATCATTTATTTTTATATAAAAAGTCTATTTATTTTTGTTAAAGCCTTGATGAAATCTAAAAACAGCATAAAATATTTGTATGCAGTAATATTAGGTTTATCCCTATACACGTTAATACATAGTGTTCTAGACAGCTTAGGTGAGTGCGACTGGAGCGGACGTTTCCTAACGTAGCTGGGAAAATTGGCAAAGTGGTCGTCGTCGTCACATCAAGCTTGGTGGCTCGCTTCACAATATTCACACTGCACCACCATTCCTCTCGCACCGCTGCTTTCCTGGTACATTCATGTAGGAAACAGGATAATGTGGCAAACAAAACCGATGATGGACAGTGATGTTGTCTGCGACCTGTGCTTGGGAACTAGGCACAATAAGAATGCCACAGACCTTGATAGGGCACAGAGATGACTAGACCAGGACCACAATTAGCCAGACTAGGGCGTAGTTTAAGAAACTCGCACTGGGCGCATATAATGGATAATAAATTATAGAAAACTATACATCACTATTTCTTCCAGCACTTCTCCGCCGACCGCTACCACTTCAACCACTCGCTGATCCACCGCGGGCTCTGCCTGCCCACCTCATGCGGCCACATCGAGGACTCCTCCCCCCGCGCGCGTTTCAGCCTCTGCGTGAACAGTCTGACAAGGGCCAGCCACGGGCTGGAGGCCAACCTGACGCAGCTGCAGTACTGCCAGACTCCCAGGCCAGGGGGCAGTGGGCGGGGGGAGGACCACTGGGACCTGGCCTTCGCGAGTGTGGCTGCCCTCATCGTCGGCCTGAACGTGGTGGCTACCGCGTATGATGTGCTCAGGAGAGGCGACGGGAAACGTGAGTTGATGCTGTTTTGTTTTGATTCGGGTGTCTGATCTGTTAGGCCGAGACTCTACCAAAGCTGTGCGAGTCGAGACGTGTTTTGAACAACCAATAGAATTGCGTTGCCGGAGTGGAGCTGTGTCAATAACGCAATTCTATTGGTTGTTCAAAACACGTCTCGACTCGCACAGCTTTGGTGGAGTCTCGGCCTAACGGTATTAAATTAATTAAGATTGTATTTATGTAGTCTTTATCAATCAACTAGTAAAAAGTTACCCGATAGTAAAATTAAACGAAATGAGTAAAGTTTACCTACATAGTGATACAGGGTTATGGTCGAAAGCACTTCCGTCGGTCATGGGTAGTGAGAGTGACATCATAAATAAACACTTGACGATCACAACACGGGGTTCATTTTTTTTATTATTGATTTTATGGAAATAGATTGTACGTCATAATATCCGGCTCGAAGGACCATTAAATGTAAGATCCCGTCCGTAGTAGTAGGCACCTTATACTTGCAATAATTCGTAAGAAGGTTTAAGTGGTGACCTGAGTACGTTTAGAAATATTGTGTTTGTTATTATTTGTTTTGAAATTATTTTGATGCTTTAATTGGAAGTGCTAGAAGCGGACATTAGGTTTTTTCAACATTTCAAACAGCAAGTGTGTATTTATTGGATTCTAAAAATAAAATATCTATATGTTCTGTGTCTTTACAGCCATTTGCCATAATATACCTAGTGCTAGTTAAAAGGTCGTAGCTCTAGTGCGTATGGACGAGGATCAAATTTTTTCCTAATTTTCGTAGTAATTTACTATGAAGTTCTAGTAAATGTCACAAAAACGGGAAAGTCATGATTGGGCCCGGAATAGAGACGATATTTGACAGGTGATTACAGTTACTTTGTGAACATCGGCATCGTTACAAAGAGAACTTAATTTTTAGTAACTGTTTTGTACTTTTCACCGACCTTATTATCTGTTCTATGTGGGCTTTAAATTAGCAAATAAATAATGGGATACCGCTAAAGCGAGAATATATTGTACTAGTCCTAAATATAACCATTAATCATATCTTTATTAGCCACAGTGATGACTAAACATAATATACAAAAACCGTTATCGATAGAAGAGTCTATAATTAGATAATGTAACCTTGGGAAGTTCTAAATCTGTAATATGCGCAAACACATGTGTCACTAACCACAAAAATTATAACTGATTAACGGTTACTACCTTACGATGAATAGGAACTAACTACCGCAAAATAACCGGTTTGATTAAAATGATTACAAATTAATGACGTCTGTATTGTCAAGCCACGTCAAAAAAAAACTGAAACCAATTATTATTTGTCGATTAATTTCATTAGTAGGGAGATTGATTATTCTTTGGGATGCGTGGAACATGTCTTTTTCTTTAAAGGGAGTGTCATGACGGGAAAGATCATAGATGACTTAATTTTCATCAATGATCAAAATCATTAATCTCCTAGCGCCAGTGACTTGCGTCCAACTGTCATAATTATTGGGTGTAAAAAGGCCAAAAACAGCGTCAGTTATTCGACTCGATTCTCTGCGATAGTTGAGAAACGAGCGAGCGGAGTATAATCACTGGGATCATTTCCTTATTCATCACCCGCTGTTCAGTCGAGTCAGTTAAGACCCTCCTGATGGCAACGTGTGCAGAGTGTGCCCGCGGTAGTCATGTTTCCGATGTAACGAAACCATAGCGAGATCTAATTCGACGACAACGCCATCTATCGAGATAGGGGTCAGTTTTTGTCGATTTTTAATTCACACTTAAATTTTTCTAAAAATACGTGTGGTATATAATAAAATACTCGTTACGAAAAAAATAATTTATATATTATTATTTTTTGCCTAATCAGTTACGCAAACTCACGAAAAGTGGTCACATACTTTTGAACGGTATTAAAAATAGCGTACTGTGTCTCAGTCAGGCCCGACGCTGCGTTACGCGGATGCACGCGCGGTTCTATACAAAAGTGCTCCGTCGCGGGGACCCGTGCGGGGACCCGCGCGGAGCCACGTGCGGAGACCCGCGCGGACGTCCGTCGCGGGGGCACGCGCGGTGCCACGCGCGGGGCCACGCGCGGGGCCACGTGCGGAGCCACGCGCGGGGCTACGCGCGGTTCAGTCAATAAGGGTGCTTATACACGGTGCATGTAACTACAAACAGAGCAAACAGAGACCAAATTTTTTTTTATGAAGACTTTCGAAAAATTCCTCCGGTGACGAAATTTGGAATATGGTGAGAGTAGGTGATACAGATTATACATGCACAATAATGCAATTTTTTTATAGCCGAGAAGTTCGGTTTTTTTACCAAAACATGAAAATTGCTTATTTATTTAACTCTCTGCGAAAAATCCCTCAGTCTCAATTTTTTTTGTAGTTAAAGGTTTTGTAGGTTTAAATGAAATAATAGGAAGAAAAAAAGTTAGAATAGGAAATTATAAACACCCAACTCGACTTCAGTGTCACTCCAAATCAACTTTTTACATATCGCGATATCGCGCTTTATCTTCTAGTGAGAATCTAGTGAAAAATTGCTCTGCCGATTTTTTTTATGTGATTTCTTTTCCTTAAACACATAGGTTTGTTACGTAATCAGAAACTTTTTCCTTTTTATACAACATTATTTGATGTCAAATCAGTCAACAAAGACTATACAAGCACACCGTTCAAATGAACTAGCGACACTGCGTAAACCGGTCGCGCGTGTCTCCGCGCGGCAACCCGGACGGGACCACGCGCGGGGCCACGCGCGGGGCCACGCGCGGAGCCACGCACGGGGCCACGCGCGGGACCACGGACGTGGACACGCGACGGTTGCCCGTCGCGGGGACCCGTTTAACGCAGCGTCGGGCCTCAGAGTCAGAGGTAAAAATATTGGAAATGACCTCTCCCATGCCCCTGCCCAATTTGATCCACACTTTCTAGAACACCCTGTATATTCCGCAGTAGCTTCAAAACCGTTTTACATACGAACAAAATTATCTATGTTCTACATTATTTTGGTCCTTTGCAGCAATCAAGCAGCTGATGGCCTGGTCCGTGGTAGCGAACTGGCGCCGGCTGACGGCAGACCACAGTGATGGTGACCCCAGGCTAACCGCCCTTAAACCTGTACAGGGGATGAAGTAAGTAACACCCTTTATAGTATGGTGGAATTTCTGGACATAGTGGATGACTTATTCCCTGTTTTTTTTTTTTTGATATGTCTGTTTCAGAGCCATCACGTTGCTGCTAGTGATGTTGGCTCACTCGGTGCTGGCGTACCACCTGACTTACATCTACAACCCTCGATTCTTTGAGAAAGTAAGTACTTACTGCTATCGCTTCGCTTTCGATCGTAAGAAAATAGTGACAATTACTTAAGAGCTCATGTGTCGGTATTAATTAAAAAACAATAGTAAAATAATGACACCAAATCTCCTGGAGATTTATTAACGGACGGGAGGTGCGTAATTTAATACCGCGTTAGTTAAGTAATTGAGTAGCAGTGGGTGATGTTAGACTGTGGATGATGATAAAAACATAATTCACTTTACTTTAGTAGTTCACATTTTTGTTTCACCTTTCTCTATCACAATTTTCCTATTTTGTAGAGCAATCACCACATCCTCTCCACATACATGCAGAACGGCACCTCGATAGTGCACACCTTCATCATGGTGTCCAGCTTCCTCTTGGCCTACAACCTGCTGCTCCACGTGGCTGATCACCCCAAGAAGAAGCTCAGCATCAGGATGCTGCCACAGTGCTTGATGCATAGGGTCGCAAGGTAACAGTGGAAGTTTTAGTACCTTTTAGATAGCCATTGTTAGTTCATAAGCTTCCGATATTTAAATTCCGGTTTATAGTTTCATTCAATAAGAAACAATATTATTCTGATAGTGTTTAAATTGGTCCCTTCATACGTCACCGCCGCCATTTTATCTATGTGTAACAACTTATGAGCGTCGGCTCGACGGCTCATAATCCTGAACATATCGCGCACATCTTCAATATGTATGTAGGATATCTCCTCTGTACCTGTTCGTCCTGGG
The DNA here is from genome assembly GCA_036375495.1 of Agrotis segetum. Lineage (NCBI taxonomy): Eukaryota > Metazoa > Arthropoda > Insecta > Lepidoptera > Noctuidae > Agrotis > Agrotis segetum. The sequence goes on from JAQSVV010000039.1 coordinate 250,859, forward strand.
ACTGGCGACGACCTGGTGGGCGCATGCTGGTGACGGGCCTCTGTGGGGCCCCATGATCGAGGCTGAGGTGGACCGCTGCAGGAGCAAGTGGTGGGCTCAGGCGCTGTACATCAGCAACTTTGTGCAGCCCGACGATAAGTGTCTTATACATACGTGGTGAGTTGATATATGAAATGTTTACCTACTCCTAGAGATCAAACCGCTCGACATCGAGATAATCAAAGCCGTCACAAAACTACTACTAAAAAAGGCGAAAGTTTGTAAGTATGGATGTATGGATGTTTGTTACTCTTTCACGCAAAAACCACTGAACGGATTTGGCTAAAATTTGGTACACAGATAGTTTATAACTTGGATTAACACATAGGATAGCTTTTATCCCGATTTTATGTTCCCGTGGGATAATTTTCGAGTTGTAGCGGGTGAAGCCGCTGGCAACAGCTAATAGTTTGCCATAATTCCTTCACGAACTAAATTCATGTCATGACAACGGACTGTGGAAAAAATCGTAAGTGATTCAACCTTGTATTCATAATTAAATGAATTACAAAATAACAGATTTGACATCGGAAACGTCCGGACATTTTGCAGAAGTAGGTACTCCATATTTGGTTACATATAGGCGCATAAATATTTTTTGCTGAGAAGGTCTTCTCGTAGAATCCACTAAAGCTTGACGATTAATTGTGTTGTCACTGAATAATTAGCAGTCAATATGGTAATACCTAAACAAAATTCATTGAGAAACTATAATATAACAGTTTGTGGTTAAACATTCAGTGTAAATGTTTGTTTAGTTTAGTTAAGCAATAATACTTAGAAATGATACCAATAATGTTCCGCAAGGTTGTGTACCTGTCTACCTTATTATACCAATAAGGATAGGTCTAAACTTTTAGGTAATTTTTAAATGTGCCCAAATCTTGCTTTGACCCTCATTCGCCTTCTTTCAAAAGGTTAAGTTTTTTTTTGGCATAAATCATTACAATTACCTACGTAAGTACGTATGGCAATTTTCTTTAAAAAAAGAAGCTGACTCTGAAAAATTCTAACTTTGGAATCGTCTACTGCTTTTAAGTCAGATTCAGTATTTAATTTTGCATGCACTCAGTAATTTATGAGGTAGTTCGTTCAAAATTAATGTTAATGGATTCTGATGCGCCATTTTGTTAAATCACCTCAACTTTCTTTCCGTGACGGTTGATTAATCTTATCGTTATTTTCATAAAATATCGTATTTTCTGCATGTCTGCACTTCCCTGCAGGGCTAGCATGCGCAAGTTGACAAAATTTTGTCGACACATTATCTCGTGCTGGGACGACTTATGTCTGTTTGTCGATGGGAGGGGCTAACATGCGCAACATTATCTCGTCCTGAGACGACATAATGTCTGTTTGTCGATGGGAGCTAACATGGTGACACTAATATGTCGTGTCGTTCTGACATAGAGCTCGTGTCGCTCTGTCAAACCTGTTTTTGTCGTCATGCGCGCTATATTTAGTCGAATTTTGACATTTTCCTATGACAAGTTTCTCGTCGATGGTTTTCGAACACGAGAAATCGCGACAACAGTGACTAAAAACAGTGTTCTGTGAACTTTTAAGTATAATGGCGGTGCCGTACTACAATTTCATTTATCTGTGTATGAGGAGAGGGAAGCATGAAAAATACAGAGGAAGGTGATTCGCGACGTCTGCAACCCATTTGACCTAAGGGATAACGAGTTCCAGTCCCTTTGGCGAATTACAAAGCCTATGGCTATTTATGTTATAGATAAGCTCCAAGCCGATTACATTTACCTACATTTATTTACAGTTCAATTTGTAACTTTCAATCTATCTCTTTCAATTAATAAGGGCACAATTATTGTACAGACGCCAGCAGGTCAACCTACCCGAATCTGTCAGATTTTACCAATCAAACATTAACCTTCTATTCTTGTGATAAGGTTGAGATTCTATTAAAGAAATCTGACAGATTGTGGTAGCTCGATGTGCTGGCGTCTGTACAGTACCTACGTACACACACGACAAGTAAACTTTCGTTCGTATTACGAATAATGTTTCGCAGCAATTTCAGAACTTTGTACCTACTTTATGAATAGTCAACATTCAATCTTGATTTATGGTTGGCATAGTGTTTATTTTGTACATTACATTTAGGACATTTCATCGAGATAATTAATGTTACATAGTATTATGATTACCTTCATAACTTAGAACTTTGAAAAATCCATTATTTACACGGTTTGTTTTGTAAATCAATTACAACATTCATCATCATCATCATCAGCCTATATTGTTCCCACTGCTGGGACACGAGCCTTCACTCTGTGAGAGGGAGTGGGCCATAGATAATATAATAAAGAAGGAGATATGGCGTGGAGTTCAAAATGTATAGAAAACCGGTGAAGCCACAACTGCCCCACCATAAAGATAATATTACGCATGTAGTTTATCAAAACAATTCTACGAACAAGTGCACACACGCGCCGTCGAAAACTCTGTCATTTAAATATAAACCTTATTCTTTAAACCACAGCGTACTTTTTCCGTGTAATTTACTCACACTAAAACAATTATCATTGTAGTCGTCGCCGTCGGGACACGGGGGCGGACTCGACAGTGTTTGACTAAATCGAAGAGTTCACGATAAATATATCGATAAATTATAAAGGTTTGGAAATAAAATTAATAAAAAACGATATGAAACCGTTTTTATTATCTTTATTGTATAGATTTTTATTAATTTAGTCCATAGATTACTAAACTAAACATTAATTAATTTACTTAACCATCTTCGGTTTCGCATTTATTTAATACTCTGTAAAATAAAAAAAAAATGTAAAAATCCATGAACCACATCGGCCTTCCAGCCTTATTACAAGATAATAAATTCAAAAAAAAAAATAGCAAATAGCAGTCGACTTTCTTGTCGATAGACTTCGTCGGATTTCCAAGAGCACGTCACTAGCCAGCGGCCGTACCATGCGACATTACGGCTGATTGAGGTATCGTTAATTCAGCGTTGCCAGACCGTACCAAAAAGTACGGTTTTCCGTACTATTCATCATACAGTCGCGTTCATTAACATGTTGGCACGTCTAGGCTTCAAAAATATATGAACATCAAAATATTTCAAAATATTGTGACAACTACAAGCATCATTAAATTGTGATCAAGATTCAGATTCATTAATATGTGAGGTTTTCTCAATAACATGTATACAGCCAAAGGGACATTTTTATCTGAACAACTTTAAGACCATAATTATCTGAACAGTGTAAGATTCACAATAATTATGTGAGCACACATGAATACAATAATTAATCTGAACAAGTAAATGTAATTAAAATTCAACCCTATTACTACGTCATAGAGATAACTAGCAATCTTAAAATTTCTTGATCAAGGAGTTTGCAAAATTATTTATGTATCACTGGCCTGTTTTTTTCCTTCAAACGCATTTTTTTTATTAAAAAGTTATAACTGACGCACACGTCATTTATAAAATTATACAATTTGCGCTCGTTGCAATTTTATTACTTTAGTATACAGTCTACGAATTTGAAAAAAAAAATGTATAGAATTGACGAGCACACAAAACATAAAATTGTTTACATGTGTGAGGATGGTATTCCGAAATCAGACATTGCACTAGAATTAGGCATATCGGTAAGCAATTTTAGGTATTCGTTTATAATTATGTTTTCATCTAACCTATAATATGGTCATTAAATAAAATCGTTCTTTAACAGAGAAATACTGTAACATTATGGTGGAAAAGGTGGCAAGATGAAGGAAATCTTAGAAACCATGTGTCTTGTGGCCGACCTAGAAAAACAACCCATGATCAAGATGTGCAACTAGTTGAAAGTGTTCGAAATGCACGATTTATAAGAACGTCTTCATTTGCAGCTGAGCTGGCTGTTTCTAGTTTAACTGTACGACGAAGGCTTAATGATGTCGGAATTCGTCATCGGATTCCAGCTAAAAAAATTGTATTAACGGAAAGGCATAAAATGTTACGTTTACAATTTGCCGTCAGATATTTAAATTATGACTTTGAACACGTCGCTTTTATGGATGAGAAAGTTTTTGTTTCTTCAGCGGACGGGCGAGTCTCTTTGTATCGTGCAAACAATACACGATATGAAGAAAACAATGTTTTGCCAAATCGTCGTAGTGGACGCATTTCGATCGGGTTTTGGGGGTGGATGAATTCGGGTGGACCCATAGAGTTGTGCGAAATAGCTGGCCGAATGGGGAGTGATGCCTATTTAGATATTTTGAAAGTTGTTTTTACCAAGTGCAAGAATTGTTTATCCTGATCATCACAGAATAACATTCATTCAGGACAACAGTTCCGTTCACAACGCCAGACGAGTACAAAATTGGATATCTGAGCAAGATGACTTGGAATTAATAAAAATTCCACCGAAAAGCCCGATTGATCTTAACCCCATAGAAATCTGTGGGGATTAATGGTGAACAGAATTGGGACAGTAACTGAAACTCGCACGGAAGAGAATTTAAAGGCTCATGCACATGCAATCTGGAATAGTTATAGAAATAGACATTATTGCCACAATATGGTTCAACAGTCGATGAGAGCTCGATTACAAGCTGTAATTGATGCGAACGGGTCATACACAAAATATTAACTTAGGCCCGCCAATAGATAATGTTATGGATATTATGGATTAACTAAATGGCGACCAATTTCAAATTATAGTTAATATCTTTTACAATGGTCCTTTGTTGATTTACAGAAGACACGTTTTATACAATTAATAACTAAGATTAGTTTTAGTTCAAGATAAAAATATTGCTTTTATTGCCTTATTTTAACGGAAGTTAGTCAATGTTTGTTTGCACATTACTGTAATTTCTTAGTTATACTTGTCAAATAAAAAGTATAGTTTGATATTCTTTTCGTTTTCCATTCAATTCTCATCTATAATTTCGTTAGTCTTTTAAAGGTCAGCGAGGATCGCCCGTAGGACACGTTTGGAGCATACGGTGCAGGACTGCCCCGTTAGGGCAGAGCACTGCCGTGTTCTCACGACGGCGATAGGCGGGGACCTCTCGCGCCCGGCAATTGGTCGAGGCCATACTGCGGGGCGAGACGGAATGGGAATCGCAGTCGCCTCCTTCTGCGAAGCATTCATGCTCGCAGAAGGAGGCGCGCTGCGTGAGGGAGAGGACAGCATCCTCCCTCCACCCCAGCCGCAGTGGTACACGCCCACGGCGACAGAGGTCGGCAGGCGATGGCGTTGGTTGTGGCGATCGTCGATGGGTGGCGAGTAATGGGCGACTGCCCATGTACTATGCCCGGGTCGATGGCGCGTTCCACGCGCGCCTCAAAGAGTGTCAGCGTAATGACAGGGCCCCCCATTAGAGGGACAAAGCTTGCAGGGGTCGTGGATCTTTTCGGATTACCGTGACCCTGGGACGCAAAAGGCTATTGAAGGAGACCGAGGATTTAAATCAGTACGAGTCTGACAGTCCCTCATGCTTTACCCTGGGTGCGAGGACTCATTATTTTAATGATTTTAACAAAAAAGTCCTTTAAAAGTGGTGCCAAAGTTGTTTAACTTCAGGTCGAATCATATTGCTATACTAGCTTCTGCCCGCGACTTCGTACGCGGATCTTGTTGCTTATGCCAGCGACACCGGACGGCGAGTTGCCCTTTACTCGCCGCCCGCTTGCCCGCGCCTATGGTGGCCGGAGATCGTCTTGTGACGTCCGACACCGTGGGCGTCCACCACCGCGGGGTAGCTGGGCTCTTGGAGTTCCACATTAGGTGTTCTAGATCTTCAATTTTTATACGTCAACAGAGACTGCTCATCACGCTGAACAACTCTTGCTAAGACGTCATTCCTGTATATGTTATAGTGTAACTGGGCTCTTGGAGTTCCACATCAGGTGTTCCAGATCTTCAATTTTTATATGTCCACAGAGAGTGCTCATTAGGCCGAACAACTTTGCTGAGACGTTATTCCTGTATAATGTTATAGTGTAGCCGGGCTCTTGGAGTTTCACATCAGGTGTTCCAGATCTTCAAACTAATTTTCTTAGCAGAAAATGCTCATCACGTGGAACAATTTATGCTATGGCACCATTTTTGTATCTCTTATAGTTTAGCTGGTCTGTTGCGGTTCTGCGCCAGTTGTTCAAGTTTTCAAAATAAATTATAGCCTATGTTTTGACCAGACTTAATACCTATACAACAAAAAAAGAATCATTCAAATCCGTCCAGTACTTTTTGAGTTTATCCCGGACATACATACAGACAAACAGACAAAAATTCTAAAAACTATATTTTTGGCTTCGGTATCGATTGTAGATCACACCCCAAGTATTCTTTTAAATAAATATTCAATGTACAGTTTTGACTTTCCTACTATTTTATTATATGTATAGATAGATAGATAAATGACAGATGGCTTTTTTTTCACCATTCTTAAATGACCGAGCGGCACGAAAAGATGCGGCATTGAAAAACACATTTTAAAATACCTAAAAATGATTCGCGCGGAAAACAATTGAATTGGCGTCGCGATACTGACATTTCTGTAACAATGTAAACTGGATCTTATTCATTCGATCAAATGATATACTTTCCTATGCATGTACAGATAATTATGAAGCTTACCCTGCTCAGATATTATTGAAGTTAATACAGTATAGATATATATTTTTTAAAAGGTGATCAGATATTATTGCGTCAAGTAAATTATATATTATTGAACCGTTCACATGAGGACATATTTTTGATCTATAGTTGTGTAGAAGTTATTGTGCTTACCAATGCTCACAATATTTTGAATCACTGACATTGCCAACATATTATTGAACTCGACTGTACAATCGTACCACAACCGTACCTTGGCTAGACCGTACCTTTTTCGTACCTTTTTTATACTTGTGATTTATTTTTCATTATAATGGTGAACGCACACCTAGCCGCACCGCAGTCTCCGCAGTCTGTTTTCTTACCGATTCTGCGGCTACTGCGATGCGGGTAAGTGTGCGAGGTTTCATAGAACTTCATACAAAGAATTCGTAATGCGGGGACTGCGGAGACTGCGGTGCGGCTAGATGTGCGTTCACCATAACGGTAAAAAACAACGAATAAAACTAAAACTAATAGAAAATAATGAGACTCGTACTTTTTTCAACTTTCTGACACATTTGATACTAAAATATGGGCACAAATTACATACTTAAATGGGAATTTTCTTAGTTCCTATATAATATTATTTCATTTTTTTTGAAAAACACCTTGTTTTTTCTGTAGAATATGAGTAGACTATAGCATTTTTCAAAATTCTAGCGAAACCGTACGTGTCGGAATTCTTCTGCAAGAACTAGATCAGCTTTTTTCTTCGAGGTTATTCTTTAATTGATTTACAAATGAATTTGTTGTATATTGGCAATCGGTGATAATTTTCTAGGTACAGTTCTACTTTACCATGTCCCATTGAATATTCTATTCGATATCGCTTTTTTTCCAACCTGTGATCACAGACAGCCAACTCGAAGAAGAAAAACAACTGATCTAGTTCTTGCAGAAGTATCCTGACCCAACCGTACCTTGAAGTTAAAAACCGTACCTTTTCAGAAAGCGAACCGTACCTTTTTGGGAAATCATACTGGCAACGCTGATCGTTATGTCAGTTTTACATTGCTTGTTCAGTCACTCTGTGATGCAATGATGTGGTTGTAAAAGAGCAATGTATTTATTGCAAAAATAATACCGTCGGAGTAATGTAGGAAAACAAAAGTACAGCAGTACAAGTCAGATATATTTTACTGCTTGTTGTTTTTCGTGATTTTTAAGACAAATATTGTAAAATACTTGTAATTACATGTGAAACCCGATGCCATGACTTCTAAAATATTTGTTTTGGTTTCTATTTTTGCACAAAAACACCGAACAAGACGGCATAATCGTTTTTTTCACGAATGCGGTTGACAACAGACTAACTCGCGGTGACGGCCATTTTTTCACTTTCTGAGCGTAGCGCTCAGAACCACATGGTAGCGGACACGTCCTCTTGCCATTTCTCCTGTTTTTAATATTTCTGTGGGCCCAGTGCGGATTGGTGGATGTCACATGTCTTCGAATTTTTGGTTCTAAGACATGCCGGTTTCCTCACGATGTTTTCCTTCACCGTTTTGAGAGCAGTGGTGATGAAATAAATTACACAAAGTAATGCGCCTGGCGGGGTTCGAACCCACCCACCCAACCTACAACTCGTAAGTCGGGACCGATACCACTGGGCCACCACTGCTCTGGGCCATCATTGAATAGGTGATAATAAACTAAATTATGCATCTCCGCCATCTGTTACGGGATTTTGATCTAATACTTACAATTTCTTTGATGCCAAAGCCATCTAACAATAATTATTTCAAATCTTCCGTCGATGTTTCGACGGAAAAAAATTAAACTAGCGAGGATTCGCTGAATTGAGTCATAAGTTTATGTCAATGTTAGTTGTCAAATTCAATTGACAGCTCAGTTTATTGAACAAATAATCATTTCGCCGGTTTAATATAAACCCATAATCCACAAATAATATTCACTCTCTAAAATAAAAATAATATTCGTTTTTACGGCGCGAATCGAGCAAAACAACAAAACTTAATGTCAACAGTAGTAGAATGTCAGCAGGATAAAATTTTGCGCGGTAACTTAACTTTCATGAAATGGTAACATCGGTTATCTCGCGTCGTGAAGGCGAAGTCACGACGAGATATCTTCTCGAGCGTGGCGTGGTGCGCATGTTATGAAAAGTGACAAACGAATCGAGAACGACAAAATAAGAGATAATGTCGCCTTGCGCATGCTAGCCCTGGGTCGTGATAATTTATTCTGTTTACATATATGTGCCATTTAGTACTTCGCAGTCATATTATTTAACGATATTAGTGACCTATGGTAATTTTTTTTCTGACGTTTTGCCTCTCTTTTGAAAGATGACACTTTGTTTCATAATTGGATAGTTCTAACCTGATCTTTCTTTATGAAAGGACACGCGAGTTTTTTTTATTTTACCTATCCGGTATACTTATCTATGAGGCTATGAGGCAGTGTTCCTGTCGTGAGGGACAGCCTTCCCTTCATTATTTTGGGAACACGCTTTATGGCGCCCAAACAGGGACATTATTTTGGGAACACGCTTTATGGCACCCGAACAGGGACATTATTTTGGGAACACGCTTTATGGCGCCCAAACAGGGACATTATTTTGGGAACACGCTTTATGGCGCCCGAACAAGGACGTAATTATTACGGGAACACACTTCAAGTCGCCAGAACAAGTCCACATAAACACACTCTTGCTTCGCAGGTTTCTTGCCGTGGACATGCAGCTGTACCTCGTGTGCACAGTCGTGACCCTGCTGCTGGGCAGGTGGCCGCGCACCGCAGTCAAAGTTCTCGCCGGCCTGCTCCTCGGGAGCATGCTGGTCAACTTCGCCATCATATACCACTGGCAGCTGAAGCCTATGGTCCTGCTTATGATTCCCGAGTTAGTACTGTTGATGAACAATAATAACTATGATAAATTGGGTTTTTTAGTGTTTGTAAGAAAGTTTTATTATATGCTCTTTGTTATATTTCTTTGGTTGTTGTAAAGAAAAGCTTCCCCATTCGGGAAAATATTCTCGTAGGATTATAAATTTTCGCTCGTTGCACGAGTTATTATGACTTTGTTACTGCAATGAGACTTTTTTTTTGTCAAATTATATGTCTATTTCGATGAATTAGATAAGTGCTGTGCTTTTTTTAACGTGGTAAAATTCATCAAGTCATCTGAAAGTCCTCCCACCCCGGGCAGGGCAGGAGGGACTGTCAGACTTCTACTGACTAAAATCCACGGTGTCCTTCAGTAGCCTGTTATGTTCCGGGGTCACGGTAAGGAAATAATCCCGCGACCCCGACAGGCTTTGGCCCTCCGAGAGGGGGCCCCCGCCCCGTCATTATTAAGTGCTGTGCTAGCAAAAAGTAGGCTGTACAGTGTACACTTTATCTTGTTATTTAACCTTAGGATACCGTTTTCATAGAACGACTGTTATTATTTAAGGCCATGTGCAACAGTTACCTAATAGGTTTTAATGATTTCTATGGCCCTAATTAGTAAAGCTATAAATATTTATTATGTCAGGAAAATGTAAACAAAACTTTATTGGTGTCGTGAAGTCTACTGCTAAAAACATCTTGAACGATTTTCGCCCACTTTTTAGGGTTCCGTAGTCAACAAGGAACCCTTATAGTTTCGCCATGTCCGTCCGTCCGTCCGTCCGTCCGTCCGTCTGTCCGCAGTTTAGCTCAGAGACGCACAGTACTAGAGAGCTGTAATTTGGTGTAAATATACGGATTTGTTGTGCCGAAAAAGTGGTAAAATAAAATCTCGTAAAATATTTTTTTTTAGGGTACCTCCAGTACTTACACGTAAAGTGACGATTTTTTTTTCTCGCGTACCCCTTAGTGTGGGGTATCATTAAATAGGCCTTAAAAAAATAATGATAGTTTCAATTAACAGTTTTTTGATAAAAAATTCGTTTGTGAAATATTAAGCTTTAAAGTGCTAAATTTTGCTCGATTCGAGTGTCCCCCCCCTCTACCGGCTAAACGGTTATGTTTGGGGGTGTGAAAAAATTCACAATAGTAGTATATATAACGAAGTTTAAAAGAAAATTATCATGACCAAGTAGGCTTTACAACTTTACGAGTAATAGTCGACCAACTTATAAAATGTACTTGGATAACAATTTTCTTATACAAAATGTATCGGAGACAACTGCAAATGTAAGTTTGTCAACTTTATTTTTACAGCTTTTTTATGTATGTTTTTTGGGGATAGGTAGGTTTTTATCGTCAACTATTTTTAACTTAATTAAAAAAAAGGAAGAGGTTCTAAATTCGTCGTAATCTTTTTTCTTATGTATTTTCCCCGATTTCTCAAAGACTCCTGGACCGATTTTGAAAATCCTTCTTTTTAAAATTAAATTCAGCGAATCAGTTTAGTTAGTTTGCATAAGTATTTTGATGGGCAACTGCCTACGGAACCCTACACTGTGCGTGGCCCGACACGCACTTGGCCGGTTTTTATTACCTTCACTTTGGGACAGTTTGAAGAGAATAGAATACACTTTATTATGCATACCATACAAATTATTGGTGAATCCTCTGTTGATTTTAGATTTTTACACAAAACCACGCTAGACGAACCAAAATAAACACACGCAAGATTAATTGACGCAAATTGACGCAAACACTACCCTTACCACGAATTTTCAGTATTTGAGACGTAAAATAAACTGGAACTTGGACAATTTCAAATTGACAATTTTCAAGGAAAAAATTTGTTCTTTCTTCGCACACCAGAGGCGCTGTTCCAATTTTTCATACAAAAACGCTGTAATTACTGGAAAGACTCTGTAAAGTAAAAGAGTGAAAATTCGTGCTAAGGGTACAGGGTAAAATGTGGGAGTGCCTATTATTTACTCATCTGCTTAATGTTTACGCACATCTTCTATTTAACCAGAAAAATGAGGACTCTGTTCCCCGGAGAGCGGTCGTTCATGTGGCTGTACTCCGCACCCTGGGACAGTATACCTGCAGCGCTCATCGGCCTGCTGGTGGCATTCGTGTACCGGTTACATCAGGTAGATGGCTACCAACCTGCACAAAGCACGGTAAGCTAGGGTTTTGAACAAGACCATCATCATCGTTTCTACCGATGATGGTACACAGTCCATAAACCTCATATCTCTTATGAAGGAATGGATCTTAATTATTATCCATGAGAAGCGAAACTAGCGGTTTTCTTGTTTCCTAACCTTAGGATTATTTCCTCATATTTGGATAAACCTTTGGAGGGCAGTTGTTGTGGCCCAGTAGTATCGGCTTCGACTTACGAGTTGTAGGTCGTAGGCATAGTATAATTATGTTGTAGGTTTGAAACCAGCCTGGCACATTACTTTCTGTAATTTATTTCATCACCACTGCTCTCAAAACGGTAAAGGAAAACATCATGAGGAAACTGAACTGAATGTCTTAGAACCATCAAATTTGACGACATGGACATCCACCAAACCCGCACTGGGCCCGCGTGATGGATTGTGGCCCACTCCCTCTCAGATAAAGGAGGCCTGTGCCCTAGCAGTGGGAACATTATAGGCCTGATGATGATGAACCTTTGGATCCAGTACAAATAGGACATGTCTGTTTTGTCACTATCTTTTCCTACACCATTTTAAAAAGTCAACCAACGCTACGTCGATTTTCAAAAAGTAGTCTTTCTAGGCAGTGGATACTAGGCTGAAATGAGGCGATTGTCCAGTTGCAAGTAAACTAGTTGATGATGACGATGATAGGTCTGCTAAAATTAGAATATCGTTATTACAGAAAAATGAAGGACATTGATTAATTTTAAACATATTGTGTGTTTTTCTGGTATCCCAGTGTATGCGGGCGCTGTACCGGCTGTCCGTCCCGTGCATGTTCCTGTGGGTGCTGGGCGGCTACTGGGTGAAGGACGTCACCCACCCGCTGCTGGTCAGTCTGTACGCCACCCTCGACCGGCCTGTCTTTGTTACACTCACCGCCTTCGCCATGTACGGCTTCTTCAATAAGATTGACAGTAAGTACTTACGTTTCTTTCTTCTAATTAGTTCCGTTTCTGTAGGACATACCCTTGCAACGCCCTAGAAAAATTTAACACTAGGAAATTAATTGGGAAACGCTAATATTTTTTTTTGTATTTTTGTTTTGTCCATTTTCTCCCATTTGTTAGGTACTAAATATTTAGGTATACCTGGACCTGTGGCTGGAGCACTACAGGGACTGTCGGAATATAATTGCTGACCAAAATTCAACCCTGTTCCTTCAGTTGCGCTTTAAGTTTAAGAGCCTCGTTATCTTGCTTCGACAGTTTGCGACCCCCGCATGGGACACCATTAACACTTGATTTATAAAAAAATCAATTTAATAAATTCTTGGTTCCAAGTGCCAACATACTACATCTACTAAAGTAATCTCGCTGATTCCCAGGTGTTTGGTGGAAGTTCTTGTCCTGGCGCGGCTGGGAGATCCTGGGCCGCATGTCGCTCTCCATCTACTTGATCCACTGGCTGTTCTCCCTCATACTGCTGGCTCAGCGGACCAACGCCAACAGGGCTTCCGTCTTTGATATTGTAAGAATAACATCTTTTTTTTATGTTCAGATACATGAACTAGTAACCTATACTATAAAACTCCATGTCTAAAGGTCAACTTTAGACTTAACGGGAGTCAGTTTATACATAATAGGATCAAAATGATGTTTTTTTTCATGTTAAAGAAAATGTGAAAGCCCCTTATGAGTTCCTACCATTGAAGATGAAAGTTTTACAGTCTAACGGATGTGTGGCTTAATTTATAAATTCTGTTGTAGGGTGGACATTGGCTGGCGACAATATTCCTGACATACTGGGCAGCAATACCTCTGCATATATTAATAGAACTGCCGGCGATGCGCTTCCTGCAGTCTCTAACGTCTTAGTTTAGTCTTTTAATATTTTAAGTACAGTATTTATTCCAATTTAAGTAGTATGAAGGAGGAGGCGAAGATTTGGGCTGATAAATATACCTAAATACAATCGTGGCTGCGACACGAAGAAGAAGAATGTTATATGTAGATAAAAAAAATAATTATAAGTTGTAATTAGGTTTAAGGTTTTCTCGTCTGTGATATTTTGTAGGTAGTGAAAATACTCGTGAATCTTTTATAAGAATTAAATAACAATTTTGCAAAATCATGGTGTTTAATTTTGTTTTTTTTTTTATATTTTATTATCACACCCAACACGCACTTATCATGTACCTACGACATCAAATCACTACGTATGAAATCAATGCTTTAAAAAAAAGTGTGTCTGCTTCATAGATGTTTTAATGAGCAAGCGAAGCATTTCCATTAATCTATTTTGGTGCCTGCATTTTAAATGTTCCGCACGCCCCACAAGTATTTAATCGTAATTGTATCCGAACGCGCCCACTTGACATTGACAGTTGACGTCAGTTGTCTGTCATGCGTATGACGTTTATTCGTGTGATCATTGGAACAGCTAGCTACGCCAATAGCTCGCAAATTGTTGTTATTGCAGGATCCACTCCTGCTTATATTACGTAATTTTGGTGCTAGAAGTAAGGTGAAGTGATGGGGAACCAACACAGCCACGATTCGAAGGGTGGGGGGGATCAATCTGGCAGTGGCACGAGCACGCCGCGAGGGTCCCAACGAGGCGCTGGCTCTCGTTCTGGATCTGGTGGTGACTTGCAAGGCTTAGCGGAGGCGAAGGAGAAGCCCCCGCTGTCGATGGTGCCGGTGGAGAAGCTCGGCAAGGTGAGGATACACTAGCATGTCCATATTAGCGAGGGTCATCGTCAGGGTTAAATTGACGTTTCCTGTTCGATGTTTGTTTTGATTCGCGTTGATAACGAACATATCGGTAAATCTCAGATGTTTGACAGATTCGGATTGTCGAATCGTGGAATGTTTTAGAAAATGTGACTAATATCTAGGTTGCAAAAGATTTGTAAATAGATACATGACTGTAATATGAGTGTGTCTAAAAAACGTTTCGTATCTGTCAAGTGATTTTAATGAGTGTTAGATAAAGATGATTCACAAGGAATCTGCTTTATCTATGATATCTAAAGCTAGTGCTTTTTACACCAAACAATTAAGAATTATGTTCTTAGCAGGGCTATAAAAACTGGTCTGGTTGGTAACAGTACTTACAAGGCTGAAATATAGTGAAAGAAAAATATGTTTTGTGTATGAATTATTAAAGAGAATAAAAAACAATGCACTTAACAAATCAAAGACTCCTGCTGAACTTGACCTTGAGCATTGGCCTCCCAGAGGTCTCTGTAATGACCTCAGTGCTCAAGGTTGTCTACACTTGTACAATTATGATTAATTTAAACTGTGAAATCAAAATTACTTTATTTTTATGAGTACTGTTGGTTTAAAATAAAAACTCTGCTGTTCTATGAAACAGCTTTTTAGTGCAAAATGTAAATGACTTTATGTTTGAATCTACTTTACACAATGTTTATAATTATAAAAGACTCATTTTATTCCATCACAAAATCAATGAATCTTGACATAGAGCTCTCACATGGAATGTTACCACGGCCCCTATGATGTAAACACTCAGTAATTGGCGCTCCAATCATAATTGTTACTGGACAGTGTACAGAGGAGGATACATTATGATTGATATTGTATTTAAAGTAGGCAACAGAAGGTCTGTAATAGTAGTTTATGTAACTGGTACATAATGAGGGGTATTATACACGAGTGTGAGTTTATAAAACGAGCGCAGCGAGTTTTATAATAGTATCACACGAGTGTTATAATACCTAGTTATGTACAGTTTCATACACTACTTTATCTACTCTCATTGAACACGAACATATCAAATAAAAGATAAAAATTAATAAACACTAATAATCATCCACCATGTCATCCACCGAAACACAAACGTCAAAATCCCAACATTCCCTTAGAAAGCGCGCGCAGCCACAGATAAAAAAGTAAAAAAATGTATCTATGATCAGTAATCTGTATCATAATGAAAAAAAATTAAATTATAACATTGTTTTGTTAGACAAACAGTGTTATAATTTAATTTTTTAATTTCATTACGATACTCTATGGTATAAAGTATGTCATTATAAACTCGTTTTGAGTTTTGTATTTCGAAGTTTACGATATGAGAGTAGATAAAGTGATTTAAAAAGGAACATCTGACCTCACTTTAATGACAGTCTGAAAATTTGTATTTTTTTTTTTGTATGTGGTGATGACAATGGCAGTTCACAAATATTTTACATATTAAATATTAAGTAGTATAATTATTTAAGGGGCAGGTCTTGTAAAATTCACGCGCGCCGAATTATTTGCGTAACTTTCTTTGTGATTTTTGAACAAAATAGTGCAATAGCTTGAAATATTATTATTGCACATAAATAACCATAATATAAGTAACAGCTAGTTATTTTTTTAAAGTTGATTTAAGTAGATTATATTAGGTAAATCAAGCGTTCAAAACAGCTCTTTCCTGCCCGACGTCATTTCGAGTTACGTTGGTGCACTCAATCTGAGACAATGAAGAATTCATTTAAAAATCTGATCAGCGCATAATGACCGCAATATCCTCGTCTTCAAACTGCGCTGATTAGTTTTTTATATTTATCTTTCATTTTCTAAATTAAGATGGCAGAACATCATCAAAATTCTCGGATTTCATCTCTTAATAAATGGTTTTTTTTCATAGGAACTATGCATCGTAGGTATGTAATATTACATTATCTTGATGTCAACAGATCAATAAAGCAAATTCAAAAAAAAAATTGTACCTAAAGCGCTTTTTTTCAACAATAAAAAATATCTCAAATAACCTCTCAAAAAGTGTTTATAAACGAGAATTGCAAGAGAAATTCCTTAGTGGCCGGTGGACGGCCGGAGCGATCGGACGTGAGGTCCACGACGAATTTTTGTTGGTCCCTCTCGCTCGCACCTTCTCTCGCTCTAACGGTGATGACGCACAGTTACGCATCTCAGGTTGCTCTACTTTATTATGTTAAAATATATTTTTTAACCGACGGAAAAAAAGGAGGAGGTTCTCAATTCGACATGTATATATTTTTTATTTTTTTTATTTATGACCATTCTTTACTTTCTCTAAGGTGGTCCAATATCAAAAAATCTTTTTTTTTGTTGGACAGAGTTTATCTGAAAGTTGGTCCCATTTAAATATCAAAATTAAACTCGGCCTATAGGGGTAGAAAAAGAGGAATTAATTGTCAAATTTCCTACAGAATTTTCAGTTGTGAACCGATTATTGTTAAAAGATATGGAGAAGTAACTAAACAAGTTGGAGCGAATTCCGACCTTATTGACATTTAAAATTTAGTTTGTTTTTTCTCACTTTCACGATCGCTTGCTCCTTCATTAAAATTCGGTGTTTGCATAAATGTCAGTAAGGTCGAAAATAGTTTGAACATGTTTTTTAAATTGCTTAACGATAGCAAGTTAAAAAACAGCTTCAAGCGATTTTCGCCCTTATTGACATTTAAAATTTAGTTTGTTTTTTCTCACTTTCACGTTCGCTAACATTGCTCCTTCATTAAATTCCGGTTTTTGTATAAATGTCAATAAGGTCGAAAATCGTTTGAACCTGTTTTTAAATTGCTTAACGATAGCAAGTTAAAAAACAGCTTCAAGCGATTTTCGACCTTATTGACATTTATGCAAAAACCGGATTTTAATGAAGGAGCAATGTTAGAGAACGTGAAAGTGAGAAAAAACAAACTAAATTTTAAATGTCAATAAGGTCGAAAATCGCTTGAAGCTGTTTTTTAACTTGCTATCGTTAAGGGTCTATAGTACCTCAGCATAATCTTACTCGCTCGCACTTGCACGTACCACGCACTATTGCTTGCTCTTTCTTTTAGCTGTCTACACGCAAATTTATTTATTTTACGGCGAAAAAAAAGGAAATTCAAAAAAGTAAATAACATAAGACCTGCTTTATAGTTAGTTCAGTTAGCATAAAAAGTTTCATGATCTAATTTTAAGTATTATCTGATTGCCAGCGTTTTATTGTTCAATTTAGAGGTAACTTTCGGATTTTTTTCTATCGAGAAAATTTTATGGAATCATGTTTTCGCCAAACATAAGACCTATCATTAATCCTCAACTTTACCATATATTTATTTCAAAATTAATGCTGTAGTTTTTTCGACGTATCACAGGTTTCTGCTAAGCCATTTGAGGTAGTATAGGCTCTTAAGCAATTTAAAAAACAGGTTCAAATGATTTTCGACCTTATTGACATTTAAAATTTACTTTGTTTTTTCTCACATTCACGTTCGCTAACATTGCTCCTTCATTAAAATCCAGCAAGTAACAAAACCGTTGGTTTCTCTGTCTCCCGGTGGTAATGGACTGTGCCTATGACAAGGAGTGCAGTCCTTGGATGGGACTGTCAGATTTGTACTGACTAAAATCCACGGTGTCCTTCAAATAGCCCTTTATGTTCCGGGGTCACGGTAATGAGTACCAGGACGCCAGCAGGCTTTAGCCCTCTAGAGGGGGACCCCGTCATCATGCTGACGCTATTTGAGGCGCTCGTAGAACACAACGCGCTGTCGACCCGGGCATGGCCCATGCCTTTTTTTTCATGATAAAATCATCAAATGAGTCCTCCCCAGGCCAAGCGGGAGATACTGTCACACTTGTACTGACTTAAATTCACGGCGTTATTTAATAGCCTTTTACGTTCTGGGTTAACCACTGCGGCTGGGATGTAAGGTTTACGCTGTCCTCTCTCTCACGCGTCCCGCATCTTCCTTTGCCAACATGACTGCTGCACTGACCTTTTTTTAGGTTTAATTAGTTAAACACGATTGTGTTTAACAAATGAAACCTAACAGAATTTAACCTATGAGATTATTTAAATAGGTAGTATTAAAACACTTGTGTGATACTCGTATTATTACACACCAAGCAGGGTTGGCATAATTAAAACAAGTTGTTTTAAAACACCTGTTTAAAACAGTTTGAAATTAAACAGTGTTTTTTATTACCCGTTTCAACTACTTTTTAAGGCAGATGAATGCATATTAAAATGAAAATAAATTAATATTCAGGAGTCTAAATAGTTTGACATAAAACCTTTCGAGTTTAATGCCATTGTTATGTCATATTTTTAACTTTTATTGACACTATAATAAATGAAATGATGCTTAAAATTTTTAGATCACATGTTATTCCATTGATCTTTTTTCGTAAAAAAATCATTTCAAAGGGTAAATTTGAAAAAATATAGTCTAGAAATGAAACATAACTGATTTATACGTTTAGACATCAACAAACAAGGTGGAATTAATTTTAAAAAATAACCAGAAACTAAAAAAAAAAAACTTATTTAAAACATTTTGAACTGTTTGTTTTATAAATTTGAAAAAAAAACTGTTTTTATTTCCAACCCTTAAACCAAGTCATATTAAAACTCCTTATTAAGCAAAAATTTCTATAACTCCTTTTAAATAATCCTTAGTTGAGCAATGTTCTTACCGTATCAAAATTGTTTTATAATAATTCAGTGGGCAGGATGTATGCGGGGGATTGCGGGAAGGGAGCCCGAAATTTGACGTACGATCGACTGGCCGAACGCGATTCAATTTTGTGCAAAAGAAGACGGAAGCCTTAACAGTACTTCTTTTCACCTATCGTTATGGTATCATTGTCTCGTTCACAAGTCAAATAGAACATCTATTGGCCAGTCCATTCTTTTTCAAACATTTTTGACTGGGTATTCATTTGAATGGAGAGGGGCTCTTCAATCACATTTTGCTGTAAACTCTTGAGGATCACTCTTGAAACTGATTTGCGCTTTTGACTTTCAGATCATCTCTAGATTTCTTTTATGTTGTTATGTTAAAAACACTTTAACAATCACTTCTGAAAAAATATAGAATACTAGCACTACGCCCGCGACTTCGTCCGCGTGATTTTCGGACGTTGCCTTTGTGAATTTCTAGTCCCGGCCTCCCTCTATATATGAAATACTGTTGGAAAATCTAAATCCTTCTTAAATAATTTAATATTCAACAAAAATTCTATCGACCCGCAATATTCTGTCATAAGTAACACCTAGGTCTTAAAAATAATCCTAACGCAAATGACTCAATAAAAACTTTTAGGGGTCCAATTTCGTATCATCTTCACTTAGTAAGAACCTGTTTCCTAAATAGAACCCCCCTGCAATGCTGAGTTCTCTAATTACAAACACCAAAGACAACCCCTAAGGGGTCGGATTTTGTAAAATTCCGTCTTAGTGAGAACCTAGGTCCTAAAACATACCCCATGCTGAAATTCTTAGCATTTGTAGCAACAAAGTGTCAAACAAACTGTCAACCCCTGGGTAGAATTTCAGAAAATAGTGCATTGGTGTGCATTTACGTCATTTATGTAAAAAAACAAACTGTCAACCCCATTAACAACCCTTTAGGGACGAAGACGAAACGAAGTCATACAAAATATCAAACCCTTGGGTCCGTTTCCAGAAAACATCCGCAAGTATGTCCAAAAAAGAATCTCTAAGCAAAATTTGAGTCTCCAAACTATCAACCCCCAAAAAGCCCCTTGTTAGGGGTCGAATTTCGCAAAACCGTCTTAGTGAGCATTTACATCTTAAAAAGAACCCCTTGCAAAATTCGAGACGCCCAGCACTTGAAGTAAAAAAGTTTCATACAAACTATCAAACACAAAAAAAAACGTCTTTAGGGTCGAATTTCGCTAAATCCCGCCATTGTCTGCATCTAAGTCCTATAAAGGCACGCGGTGCAAAATTTGAGACTCCTCGCACTTGAAGTAACAGACTTTTATACAAACTGTCAACCCCAAAAACAACCTCTTAGGGATCGAATTTCGCAAAATTTCCACCATGGTGAGCATTAACATCTTAAAAAGTACTACGATGCAAGATTGAGACGCCTAGCACTTGTAATAAAAAAGTTTCCTACAAATTATCAACCCCAAAAATAAACCCCTTAGGGGTCGAATTTCGCAAAATCCCGTCATGGTGACATATACTTCCAAAAAAGAAAGCCCTATGCAAAAATTTGAATCTCAAAACTATCAACCCAAAAACAACCCTTTAGGGGTCGAATTTCTCAAAATGTCCACCTTGGTGAGCATTTACATCTTAAAAAGTACCACCATGCAAGATTTGAGACGCCTAGCACTTGTACCAAAAGAGTTTCATACAAACTGTCAACCCACAAACAAACCCCTTAGGGGTCGAATTTCGCAAAATCCCGTCACGGTGATCATCTACGTCCTAAAAAGAAACCTCATGCAAAATTTGAAATTCCTAGCACCTGTAATGACGAAGTTTCATACAAACTATCAACCCCAAAAACAACCCCTTAGGGACCGAATTTCGCAAAATCCGTTCTTAGTGCTCACCTACGTGGTATAAGGAAGGTTTATGCCAAATTTCAAGTTTCTAGGCCCAGCGGTTTGGGCTGTGCGTTGTCAGATCAGTCAGTCAGTTTTGAATTTTATATATATAGACAATGGTTGAAAATATTACATAAATGTTTCATGCATCTTAGGCCAAGATAAACATAGGATGCGAAATTTCAGTTTCAACAAAATGTATGAGAGATCAACACAATCATCCTACCCATTATTTCTTTCAAACAATTAAAATCTTGCTTATTAAAAATGAATTTTCTTCTTTTGTGATAAAGTTGAAAATCTATTGATGATTCAACAGATTGGGGTAAACCAAGGAAACTTAGAATTTATTATTATTTTGAAATTGAAAATTTTCGGAAAACTATGGAATGCTAAGTACCTGTCTGCTTCAATTCTTAAACATTCCTTCACTACTCAACTATAATTGTGACATTATAAAGGAGCGTGCATAAGCTTATTGCCTCATGTTGTCCTTCTGTCGGCTGTTATAGCGCCAACATGGACAACACTGATGATTTCGTTAGCACACTGTATTTTTTCTAGTTATGTTAGATGTTCTGTTTTGCTATCAGATACCGGGCTATGAAGAATTTCTTGACTTAGATTGAGTAATGAGTTTTTCCTAGTTTTTTTTGGTCAAATGTGAACCATAGAAACGGTTCTCAAAGAGACTATGACCTCTCACAGACAGAATTTCTAATAACAGTAATAACCTCAGAATGGTGACAGTTACAGGGTCGTCAAAGGGAAACTGGATTCAATGTAGGAAAGGAAAAGGCCTCCCTCATGTTAAGCAGCCTGACCAAATACTGACCTACTACATTTAAAACTTGAAAAAAATACTATGTTTTTAGTGCTCTGTTGGATTTTCAACAATCACAAATTAATGTTGGTGATAATCAGCTTACTGCAGGGATACTGGTGCATTAAAATTTGTTCTTAGTTTCAAAGGTAGTACCTATAATAATAGAAAAAAGCTACCCTCTAGCGAAACATCACAAGGACAAATCTAGCTATCTTATCCATCCTCTGACCTTCACTAGTTCTGAAACAGGACGGCGGCAGTCTATTTACTTTAGAGCCCAAAGTAATCGTGAAATCTCACCTGTCCAGAGTGTGTTAGCACATATTATCACAATATGTTTGTCCATCATGTGACGCGTCACATGACGCTGCAGCGCTTAATGAACCGCGACGCGCTGAATCAGCTGAATGATTGAGGTGCACTAATTGATGTATGCGTGTGCTGTCCCGTATCTGTTCATTTACGATTCGATATTGCTCTTATCTTTCAGAATCGAATATTGGTTCGATTCGAAACGTTTTAAAAACAGCTGTAATGTTGTTCTGCAGTCGGCGATTTCTAGATTTAATTAAGTATGTTTGCACGTTTTTGCTACCAAATGCAAAATTGAGCTTCTCAAAACGCTTGCTCACTATTATTACAGTGCTCGTTCGGATGTGCATTTCCTTGTGGACGTAAGAAATAAAATAAGTTTCCTGTTATTTTCTAACAGGATGCAAATCATTTCTTTGACTCGCTATAAGCTTCACTTGCATCCCTCATGTAGATTGCGCCCGGCGTTCCTCTACTTATGACTATCTTTACTGAGGACATAATAACTTTAGGTAATAGAAATATTGAGCGAAGTAGAAGTCCTGGCCTACCCATTTTCTTGTGTCTAGCTTCACCAACTGCCCGATTTTGTATGCCCTCTAAGGCCCTCTAGTATTGGATCTTCGTTTCTGAACATACAAGTTTAGTCCTACTAGTGTTTCACACTCGGTAGTTCATCGATATAATCGTTTTGACGTTCGTTATCATTATCATCACTATGGAACAACATATTATCTTAATGTTTGTTAATATCCAGTAATTCGTTCGTTCTATCTTATCACCGCCCTGATTGATCACTGTGATTCCATGCCCTCCTGACTTTACTCAACGTCGGCTAATGTTTACAGTATTTAAATAAATACATTACGCAAACTACAACTTGAAAAAAAGTGAGACAAATAGAAAATCATGTGAAATGAAGAACATTCATAAGTGCGTTCGTTTAATATGGTAATTCCACGGTAAATCAAGTAACAATAACCGGAAAATTAATATGAAACTAAAGAGTGATGAAAAGTAAATAATTTATTTACGACCAGTGAAAGTTTCTATTCTAATTGTTAAATAGTACTTTAAAATGGATGGGTGGATGGGGAGAGTGAAAAACATGAGTTTCTCTGTAGTGGGCATACAAGTGAACAAGCTGAAGAAGAAGAAGACAGCTTCACCCACGTGCAAAGTGCGTAAGTTTACTTACATCATCATCATCATCGTCATTCAATCGAACGATCGATGGCTGGACATACCCTTCCTTGCCTGCCTTTTGGGCCCACGCCTTACCTTTTGATGAGCATCACCAAAACGGCAAGTCGGAGGACTAAAGGATTATATTGATTTCATTTCAATTCTTTTGCTTTGCAATGCATTATTGTCCCTTTTAGCTGTGCTATTAGTCCTACTTGGACAATAAAAGCTTCTACAACAAAATCCGCGCGGCGCGACTACCGAATGTTATTTGACTTGTTCTGTTTCTTTTCTGTGCAAGACGTGTGCATAGGTACTTACCTACTCGTAGTTTTCGATGTCTGTCAAGCTTGGGGAAGCTTGTGAAAGTCCGATATTGTGCTAGCCGTGGTCGTGTGCCACCTGCGGTTGTTTCACACAATCTTCATTATATAGGTGGCACACGACCACGGCTAGCACAATATCGGTCAAATGAATATTGTTCTTGTTTTATACTTTTCAGTGCATGTGTTTTTCGTAGTCGGGTTTTAGTTATTTTAACTTATTTTTTTTTATTTTCATGTTATTGTTGTGTATTCCTTCAAAAAGTTACTGTATGATTGCATTTATCAACCAACATTTTTGATTGATGGCACTTAATCGCTATTAATGACTGATAACGAATGTTTTATGCACATGTTGTACACACTTGGAACACTAAAAAGAATAAAAGAAAATCTTGAACCTAATCTGTGATATTCGGGCAATAAACATCTTGTCATCATAATGACTTTCGTTATAATTTTTTTTTTTTACAACTGTTGGATCATCTTATTTCGTTTTTTCATCATCATCATCATAATCAGACTAGTCTTACTGGTGAGATAGAGGCCCCTCTGTAATGGAATGGTTCATAATCCGTCATGCATGTGAGACCAGAGAACAAAATGGCAAGCACTACAGAAATATGGTCTCCTCCGAAGCTTTGAATGTTTCCACGGTGTATGACGATACAATCAGCTGATTAATGAGTTTCCATTGTTTGCCGTGACGTCACTACTGTAATCTAGTGTAAACCAATTTTACGCCAGCGTACACTTGACATTCACCGCCGTAATGCTATTAATACGCCCAGATTATAAACAGATTTAGGAATTATGTGTTTATCTTTAACATGGAATGGTTTTTAAAGTTTATTTATGGTTGTTTTAACAGCTGTTCCAGCGAGGTCTTTCACATGTGGAGTTTTATTTTTACCGAACTGGACTGTTTTGGTTTTTTTAACTTTTAAGGGCACGAAGGTCTGCCATTCAGAATTTCAGACCAGTCACGCAAATTCAGCAGTATCACAGAATCAACGGCGGATACAAGGGGGGGGTCATGGGGGTCATGACCCCCCCTGGGCGGCAGGCTGGGTCATAGGTGGCCACTGCAAATGCGCCTAAACCATTTTATCTACCGAAGTTTATTATAAACTTTTACAGCAAAACAACTCGTAGACATAAGATCTACTGTTTACTAACGAAACCACTGTACAGGTTTGGAATAGGTCCTATACTATTATTTATATGTTTTGCCTTGCCATGACGCGACGACTGGACTAAGTTGTGATCGACCTGTTGGCCACCCCTTTATTTTCTTTTTTAGCGTTTTAAAATCTTCAAATGAGTCCTCCCAGGGCAGGGCAGAAGGGACTGTCAGACTTGTACTGACTAAAATCCATGGTATCCTTCAACAGCCCTTTACGTTCCAGGGTCACGGTATTCGGGATGTCTTTCTTTCAAATCTATCTGAACCAAACTACGGAGATAAGCTGTCTGCGACATGGTGACCCCCCCCTGATATAAAAGCTGGATCCGCCCTTGCACAGAATACTTAATAGTAATAGCAGCATTTTATTACAAATTAAACAACAATTCTAGATAAGTAGTCACGTAACTTCTAACA
Organism: Agrotis segetum; assembly: GCA_036375495.1. Taxonomy (NCBI): domain Eukaryota; kingdom Metazoa; phylum Arthropoda; class Insecta; order Lepidoptera; family Noctuidae; genus Agrotis; species Agrotis segetum. Next base: position 276,147 of record JAQSVV010000039.1, read on the forward strand.
CCCTGTCCAGAAACAGGTCTCCTGTGCAAAATATTTGATTCACCGAATCAAGGCGCAGTCTCTCACAAGTGTTACATTTTTTCGCAGATTAGGAAATGATGCACACTCCTCAAATATTATTCAAATTATTACTTCACGTATTATAAAATAAGATCCGCAAATAGTTTAACAGTTTGTGTACATAATAATATGAGTTAGCACAAAGTATTAGGGGCATTCCTATTTTACTGACGAACGCAACATCCTATTTGCTCGATACCAATGCTTATGTAAAGCTTTTATCAGAATATTACAGCTTAAAAGCAGCTGTAGAAGATATTTTTTTTAAATGGCTTGAGGCTAAATAATAAAACCCACATGATGCGATTTCACGCCTGAGAGACCCCCTCTAATAAGCTGTTAGTGCCAGCTATATCTTTTGAAGATTTGACTGTTAAATCAAATAAGCAGAAGCCCAAGAAACAGAGAAAATATTTTTAGAGGATTTATCTTATACCTTCGGGCCACCGTCCCAGTTTAAGCTACAATCAAGGAAATAATAATAATGATTACTTGTTACAGTTACTGGTTCAGAGGTCACAAAAAGAAGAAGGAGTCAACGGCGTCACAGAGAAATCATTTACAGTAAGTTTTATTTATTAACAGCATTAGTTGCTGCTTGTTGGAAACTTATTTCTGGTTCCATGGAAGTAGTGTTACAGCAAAATCTACTCGAACAATCGCCCTTCCCCCTGATATACTCTTTTTGCTGCTCGCAAGGACATTTTAAGTACCTGGCCCTAGCCAGAGTTCCAGAAGCTAAAGCAATAACGGTCGAAGAAGAAAACTCCTTAAAAGTACTCTACCGTGTTTGTCTCCAGAAATACCTGTTCCCCATGTACCCGGAACTGGCACGACAGTTCTACAAGTACATCCACCGCGTGGGCAAGTGCAAGAACAAGCACATCGCGCTGTCCACGTTCAGGCAGCAGTGCGAGAAGATTCTGGCTATGCTCGACGATGCCATGATCATTGAGACCTATGTCAGGTAAGGAGAGAAGAAATGGAAAGAGCTAGGTTACGCTGTTCTCAAATATATCTGAAAAGAAATAATCATCATCATCCTCAGTCAAAAATCATCATTCTGTATTGTTTTATTCATAGTTTCTGTATCCATGTAGGGTAACAAAACACCCCAGACGCCCTTGGTGTTACACGTACCCATAGAATTACGGGGAACAAGTGTTCAGCATCGTTTTTATTGTCAATCAATGTCCGTCACATTAATTATGTTACAATTGCGTTTTAGTTCGTAGATCAGTTTTTGTCTCGCTCCTAACATTATTATGGAGACAAATAATTGGAAGGTCGCTGTTTAGATATCTACTCTACCTAGATGTAATATTTTCTAACAGCCACGGGCCATTACCATTTTGTCTACTTGCGGGACAATGTTCTTGCTTAGCAAGCTTACATTTTGCTATATTGTATCGGAAAATAGAAGACCTTGGTTTTTTGTTATCATATTTAGCGTCAAAGGGAAAATTGCTCTAAAGCTGATGCGTAAAACGTCGTGCTGTGCTATTTTGAGCCGAAATACCGGTTTGAAGGGTGTAGCTCAAATAGGAATAAAAATCGTATGAAGTCGTCGTTTGATTCGTGTGCATGTTTGTTATTATGTTTAGAACCAAGCTTGATCCACCAACACATGCTAGCTGAGTACAGTGTGTTTTCTTCAGGTCTGTAGTGACGAACGATACGTATCGACAACTGGCCGCATGACCTCTCATAAACTTCGATCAATAATATTCTCTCAATCCACATAGCGTATTTCGTTGTTCTGTAATTGGTTTATTCTGACACAATACTTTACAATACTCTTCTTGTGTGTGCTTCGAGAGAAATCGGGCGTAACATCTCTCTTCTCCACGTTTAGAATGTTCGCTGCCGAGACGGATGAGAATATGGTGATGCCCGAAGGTTTGCGCAACCTGCTGTACACCAGCTACAAGCTATCCATGGACCACTACCCTGAGGGTCCACAAACCTGTCTCATGGTGAGTACTGTCCAGTAAACACGCTGCTGCCCAAAGCACTTGGAAAAAAATTGCACGAATTTAAGGAAGAAAGATATTCACATGTCATAAGTACACAGTTACATCAGTTACACACACTATAAATAAAAAACAGTAATTATAAAATTCAAATAATACACTCATCGTGCATCCTTCGACTGAGATTTTTCGCAAGAGAATGCCATTAAAAATATCCAAATATGTGTTCAGATAAACCAGACATTGTCTGTAGTGGTGAACGGGTGCTTCAACAAGAAGGACATGCACAGCGTCGGGTTCGTGGTGCGCTGGTTGGAAGAACACTGTCACAGGCTTATATTCCCTGTTCATAGGTAAGATAGTGTTTTTTTTAATGTATAATAAAATTGCGGGACCGGCGTCGCGTCGTTGCCGAGGGAGGCCTCGGAAACGCTGGCGTGACTACCTAGACACTTTCATGACAGATTGGCCGGAGAAAGCCGAAAATTTATGAAACAGTTTTTGCAGTTGATATGAAAAAGAACAGCACGAGTCCCATGTCTGAACCCTGTGGTACTCCTAACGATATTGTAATAAATTATTTGTCTGAGATTTGACGGGCACGCCGCAAAAATTGAGGACTGGAGAGAAGTCAACCTACCGCTTGACGCAGGTCCTCACACGGAAGTTTCGGGAGGTACCTGTGTCTGATAAGACTCAAACCAACGCTTCAGGGACTCAAGAATACACATGGTCCCATTCCTGATATCTCACTTTGAAGAAAATTGTGATCAATAAGATCAAATGCCTCACTTCATTCTGTAAATCTGTAGACACTGCGTGAATCTCTTTATTTTAATCGAATGCATCTGCAATACCTTATTTAGAAGAAAAGTATGTTGCCAGGTAAAGGTACACGTCTTCCATATCGTTCGGGGGTTACAGGCGTGATGTATGTTTAGGTACTGCGTACACATGTTGGCGACGCGGCACCGCGACATGGAGGCGTCCGTGGAGTCCAGCGGGTCGGGCGCCGGCCTGGAGCTGGCCACCCCGGTGCTGGAGCGCTGCGCCTGGCAGGCCGCCTCGCTGCTGCTGCCGCTGTCGCGCGCCTGGCTGCTGGCCGGCACCGCGCCGCCACTGTACTCGCGGCCCGGACACCCGCCGCCGCAGCCGCAAGGTGACACTGTCTACCCACAGCTCTGCGTCTTTTATCATGTGCACCAGTCTATAGCGAGTTATCGTGGTGTCAGGTGGGCTGGCGTCGACGGCGTGGCTGGCGCGCCTGGTGTGCGCGGTGCCGTCGCACTGGGTCCCGCTGTACGCGTCCCGCGACCACGGCATGGGCGCCAACCGCTTCCTGCACCACACGCTGGCCTACCGCGGGCCCACGCTGGTGCTGGTGCAGGCCGGCGAGCTGCTGCTGGTGGTGTGTGCCAGCCAGGAGTGGCGCGAGACGCACCAGTACTGGGGCGGGCCCGAGTGCGCGCTGCTGCAGATACATCCCACGTGAGTCACGACACGGGATCATCACTTCCAGTTTCTTCAAATGCAGTGCCAAAGTAAACCACTAGACGTGGTTATCACCCCATATGATAGTTTTAAGTATTTAATTGTAATTTAAAGATTTTCCGTTCCAGTTAAAAATTGCTTGCTTAAAAAAAAAATGAGGCTATTACTATGAATTTACTTATTTGCTTCTCGCAGCGTCATCCTTTCATAACTAAAGTCAAAATCGTCAGCAAAAGCCCATAACTTACGAGGATCGAATACTGATCTTCATACCACTGGCACTACTAACCAGCTCCTCCCACTCCAGGTTCTCCATAGTGGAGAAGGCGCCCAAGATGCTGTACCTGAACACCACGATCCGCGGCTACCCCAAGGGTCTCCGCGCCGGCTCCGACCCTCGCAAGCCGCTACTCATCATACCGGAGGACTTCGACTCGCTGCAGTTCCAGGGCACTCCCTACACCCTCGAGAGTATTGAGGTCAGCTCCTGTGGCTATTTTCTTACCTTTTAACGTATATAACGAAAATAAATTATTATATTTAATTTATTTTTGTACCAGTCCCAATGTTTTCATAATTATTCAAATAAAATACCTATAAATACAAATTTAGCTAAAAAAATATTGTATGGTTCAGGTGTGGGGCTGCGGCGACCAGACGTCCCGCGAGGTGCAGCTGGAGATCAAGAAGTGGCAGGTCAAGGAGGCCGAGAGGCAACGAAATGTGAGTACTTGACGTTACATGCTTGATATCTCAGTAAAAGTGGTGTTTTGTAGGTTTTGCTTTACCCATTTACTTTTCTTTCGAAAGTCGGTGACTTTGTTTTTGTTTCATTGACTTGATTGGTTGATTGGTTGGCAACCGACATTGATTGGTTTTTTAAAAACCGCTAGTCCGATTTCGTTAAAAATTTATGGGACTATTTTTTTCTAATCGGTTGGTAAGCGATTGGGTTAAGCGCGAAGTCGGTTAAAAAAAAACTAAAAACTAGAGAAGTGTCAAGGGACACCCGGATGGAACGAAGTTACTGTATACACTCAACAAAAATAATCGTCGCGACTCCACTCCACTCCGCTCCACTCCACTCCACTCTTTGAGCTCTAGCACCCTTTCGCAACGCGCGCTAAGGAACTTCGTTCCAAAAAGTGTCGTGACAACTTTTCGTAAGAATTTTTTCCGTCTAGCTCCCTTTCACACCGCAGTGGTAGGCGCCCACGGCGACGGACGTCGCTTGATGATCTCCGGCCACCGTAGGCGCGGGCATGCGGGCAGCGAGTAAAGGGCAACTCGCTGCCCGACCAAGGACCATGCCCGGGTCGACGGCGCGTTGTGTCCCACGCGCGCCTCAAAGAGTGTTAGCATAATGACGGGTCCCCCTCTCAGAGGGCCAAAGCCTGCCGGGGTCGCGGGATTATTCCCTTACCGTAACCCCGGAACGTAATAGGCTATGAAGGACACCGTAGATTTTAGTCAGTAGAAGTGTGACAGTCCCTCCCGCCCTGCCCGGGGTTGGAGGACTCATTTGATGATTTTACCACGCTAAAAAAAAAAAAGCCCCCTTTCACAACGCGCGATAAGGAACTTCGTTCCAACTACAGAACCATGCTTGAAAGTGTCTTGTTTTTTCAATTTCAGGTAAAATTGTCAGCTGCGGACTGGATTGAACACCCAGATAGATATCTATTGGAGCTCGCAGGACGGCCACAGTACAATAACTCGGCCAGCTAGTGAACACTGCCGGCCGGAGCACGCTGACCTCGCACCTGAGGAGCGTGCGCCCGGACCAGGGACCAGCCTGGACTGGTCACTGCGGCCTGCGTCGACTGCGACGTGCTGTGGATTCACTAGTGATTGTGACGGACTTGTGCTATAAGATAAGGGCTGATTATTTTGCTTTGAACGGCTATAAAACTTATATTATAAATATTGGTCTAAAACAAAACAATGTTTGGCTAATAACTAAAATCATAATAATGACACCGCACTAAAAACTAATAACACATACATGGAACACATTATTTATACAGTTGTATTGAAAAGTAAAGATGTTCTATTTATATGAAAGAGTTTTGAGTATTTTATGGTACTTATTCAAAAATTCTCGTGAAAGTAGCTGTAATAAAATATACAATGTTGTACCTAATGGTAAATTCATGATAAAACACAACAATCTACACCATTTTATTTAAACGCACATGATCAAAAAATACTTGTTTATACAACATTTAATTGATTAAAAAAACTACTATTTTCTTCGTCTTCAACAATTTCCTTATTTTCTGTGTCATAAATTGACTGTTTCTAATTATTTGCTTCCATGCTAAATATTTAATTTCTTATTTATTTTTCCTATTTTCATCTTAATTGAATGTGGATTCATTTATGATAATTTTCATTGCTCAAAATAAAATGGCGATTTAACATAAAAATGCTGTTAATAAGAAAACAATCACACTATTATTGTCTCTTAAGTATTTTCTTAACGATAGTTTGACATTGGTGAAAATAAAAACAAATATTGTAGCCTAACAAAGTAGCAATCCAAATATTTGTAATAAGCCTTATTTCCTAAATAATATGTGCCGGTAAAAAAATCTCATAAAACATGAGAGTTTAAAAGATATTATATTTACTTGTAATATTCTATTATAACAATATGTATATACCTGTAGCTACTAAAGCGTTTATTGTTTTTTCGTATTGAAGCTCACTAAAAAGTAACTAATAAGTAGTCAATAAATATTTTACAAGACACCGCGTGTGGTCATCATTTTTGACATAATTATTATTAATAATAAAGACGGTTTTCGTAGAGTTTAGTGTAAATACTTACGTTCAGTTGACCACTTTACTGTGAGCCTGTGTTGTACCCTGCAGGGCATACATCAGAAATGTCGCCAACGTAGATATTAACGTAAGAAGCATTTAAAGCAAGCTTCATATTAGTAAAACGTTCCTATTGTACAAGCCATAATCGCGAGTCACTTAGGAAAGCATGTAACGCTCATTATAAGGGTGTTTTCTTATTTTATAAATGGACCAAAATGATTAAATAATAATACTGCACTAGGATAAGTTTCCGTTGAAATGAATAAGTTAAAGTTAATGTTTGCGATCTCAATATTTTGGCGGAACAAGACGGCTGCGAAAAGAACGGATTTTTTTTTTCGTTTATAATTTAAGCCGAGTCTTGTGGCCATGAATAACGTTTCATCTGAAAGAATATCGAAACCGATTTATTGGAAGCTCAAAAAGATTAAATAATGAACGAAACGCAATACAGCTTCGATTCTCAAAGATGGCGCTACATCTGTTGATTGGTCAATTGTTTACGCTAGATATTGATATTATTTTTGAGATCGCGAGTCATTTTTTTCGTATCTTTTTAGGAGCTGTATGCTGTATTGCAATGAATAATGTTAGAATTAATTATTTTCTTTAATACATCTTAAGCATCAGCTTGACGTAACATGCACAGTCAGTAATATGCGCTTCGTAATTGTATTATAGGTGCTATATGAATGCTTTGTAGCTAGGTATTTTGTGTACTATAACATTGTAAATTTTAATAATAAAAGAGGTATTTTATTATGAACCCCTTTTTATTGTCCCATGTTTCGTTGTTCCTCGGATGAAAAAGATAAACTGTGACTATCATTCCTTGCATGGTGGACCCACATCTATTGTCATTCTAAAGTGAATGGCTTGTCTGATGATCACGAGGCTATAAGGTCTAAAATCTTGATCATCATATAATCGAGTAAGATTTAGTTATGGTAGATTAGCCGAGACGACTCTATTATTAAGACTTCAGTGTCCATCTGTGTGTCTGTCTGTCTGTCAGGCTTTAACTCATGAACCGTGATATAAAGTTATTTACACCGATGACAATTTTCTGTTGCCGCTCGCTGTAACAACAAAATAAACTAAAAACATGACAAAAACAATGAAATGCATATAAGGGGGCTCGCATACAACAATCGTGGTTTTTTTTGCCCTTTTTACAAATAAGGGTGCTCACACATTCATCGACGCGGAATCGGATTTTTCCGTCGCCCTTTCTCTTTCTGTCGCTTAGAACTGCCATTTGCTAGACCGAGACAATGCGATAGCACTCGGCCGCGTCGAGGATTCCACCGCGTGCTATCGCATTATGCTTTCTTTCTCGGTCTAGCAAAAGGCAGTTCTAAGCGACAGAAAAAGAAAGGACGACGCAAAAAGCCGATTCCGCGTCGATAGATGTGGGAGCACCCTAATGGTATATATAACACTTCGTAGACCCCTTCGTGTGCGACCCCGACTCACACTTGGGCCGGTTTTTCCAACTTTGGTATTGGTATGTTTTTTTTTACGGTTTTTTACGTTTGTTTCTAAACGCATTCCATCAATGTCATTGTCACCTCTCAAATGACATGACAATGTGATTTTGACATTGACAGTTGCTTGCAACATCACAAACTCACAATTCGAAATATGATAAACAAATCTAATAAACTGTGATCAGTTCGGTTAGCAACAAATGCGGTAAATATTACAGCATGGCGGTGTACGCGGCCCACTTGACGCGCACGCTGCAGGGCACGCCGACCATATTTCAAGTGACGGCTCAAGAAGCCCTCGGGGCTACTGTGAAACCTGCGCTACGGAAAGTCGTAGAGGTAAGTTAAGCTTGATACATATATAGGTATTTCATTAGATGGTATTAGTAATTAATGATGCCAACTATTAGTGCCTATTGATAAAACAGTAAATCAGCCAAATTTAGGCTTTAAAAGTTGAACATACAGTGGTTGTGCACTTGTGCCATAGTTAGTTATCAAGCATTTATGATACCTTTCATAGCAAGTACAATCCAAAAGAAGTAAGAGGAGTGTAAGGATCATAGCAAGTCACATGTTGTAATTTCTGACTACTGCATGGGAAAAAGGTATAAAAGTTGTATGTTAAATGTATAAACTAGTAATAGGTCCTGCAATATTAATCATCACTACTTTTAAAGTAAGTTAAAATAGACCTACTTGACTGATCAAATACTCATAAGTAAGGTCATGCCATTTAAGAACTATTTACTTTAGTACTCTTCATACCAGTTTTGTAAGTTTACCAAGTAGGTATTCAATATTGAATTTGAGGGATTATGTCACATATTTTATGACGGATGTTAGATAACTTGGCATTTAAGATAGTTGTATCATTTATTGTCCATTTTATCTTTGTTATTAAGATAAGTTTGATGTAAAAATGTAGCAAACTTAAATTATCAAAATATAAATTATACATTCAGATGAGAATTTACCTATTTCTCTGACAAAGCAATTGGAACGGCAAGCTTAAGCATTCCCATGTTACCAGCCTTAATTTTTTTTAACTTAACATTGTATTTCCAGTTCCTAGCAGCAACATACCCCAACAAGTGTGGCTGGTGTCTGCACTGGTACGACGAGGTGTACCTGCTGTTTGATTGCTGTTTACAGTACTACTACCTCAAACACTATGGTCAGTTCAAATATGACAAATTATGAAAATGTCTACAAGTTAGCTAAACTTTTGACATGAACCTCTTCTCTGTTAAGAATCTTACACCCTTGTGAGTGACTTGTTTGTGATTCACACAAACAAGTCTGCAATTATAAGTCTCTAACATTAATTACCCTTGCATTTCCATATTTTGGGGGTATGAGAAACAGAGTGTAAAGTTCCTATACCCTAGGATAGCAAGGGGATTGCCCCTCAAACTGTTGCTGAGTCTGGTGGGGTCTGTCAATGATTGTCAAAACTCACCGAGAACTTTAATCCTGGAAAACAGGATTTTGATTTATTTTCTTCTATTGCTCCATAAAGAATGTCTGTGGTATCTACATTATTGACAACTAAATTATGCCTACAGACTCTTTCATATTATCTAACCATTACCCATATTATGCACTTTCTAGCGGCATCATTTTCGGAAAGCTTCTACGATCTGATCCGTGTGCCCATTTCAACATCCAATGAGTTCAACAATGGACAGCAGTTACCGGTGTACCTGGAGCGAGCCTCACTGGCGCTGCTGGTGCTGGTGCCATACCTGAAGGACAGGATCGAGAGGATCGTGGAGCGATGGAGGGAAGATGATGAGGATGGCAGGTTGGGGAAGGTAGGTGTCATGTTATGAAGCTAAGTTATTCGGATCAAAGTTGTGGGTACATGTCTTTATTATAATAATATTTATGATAATTTAGATTAATGTAGGTAGATCACTTATGTCTTAACAGCCACCTAGCCAAATACATTTTCACTTAAATTTGTGTGTTTTAATACTTATTGAACATAATAGTAGTAGTAGGGTATAAAATAAGAAACTGGAAAAGTCACATGGAATGATGGATGAGTTGGTAGTAGATACAATTTAGGGGCTTTAGCAGTTCTATAGGCAACAATGTTCTTCCTTTAGTCTTGCTTACAACGACGACGATGAACAGCGTCGAAGAACTGCGTTTTCCGAATGTGTGGTTTTGTTTGCTGGATTCACGTTTTCGGATATAGTTACTTTATGAAAAACTACTGTTGCTTTCAACATATTGAGTTGATACCTATATTATCAGAGTATAATGATATGACGACCGTTTGACTTACTGGAATGTTATTTTTGAATATAATATAGCGATTTTTGAGATGTTGAGAGAATCTGAACAGTGAAGTAAGTTTGATTCCTGTGTCGTCAGTCCCGCTCGGACCTTGTCCGTCGCGCGGCCGTGCACGTGTACTCGACGGCGCACACCGTGTGGTGGTGCGCGCGGCTGGTGTTCCTGGCGCGGTACTGTGCGGGCCGCGCGCCCTGCTCGGGGCCGGAGCTCGCCGCGCTGGGGCTGGCGCTGCGACCCGCGCCGACACGGGCGGAGCCTGATCACTCCTGGGGAGACCTGCTCAGGAGCCTGGCCACTGGGCAGATTGGGTGAGTAGGAACGAAACACTGCTCGTAATGTGAGGAAGTCATCATCAATTTTGTGCATTGTTTCCCGGTCTCCAAAGGAGTCTCAAAATTTACTAAAATAATACAGAGTTTAAAAGTACGTGTGTGGTGTGTCCAGGAGCGCCGTGGTGACATTCCCGATGCTGGGCAGCGTGGCGCTCCGTGCGGTGGAGTACGGTGCGTTCGGCGTGCAGTTCCTGCGCTGGTGGGACGCTCAGGCAGCGCCCGCGCACACGTTGCCCGCGCCGCCGCCTCCCGCGGTTAGTACAATAGAATCATATTTATTAACATAAAAAAATGATAAAAAACAAAGACAGCACTCAATTTAAAAAATTTAAATATTTAACCCAATTCTACAAAAAATCAAAATTATGTATTTTTATTTCACATAGGCCCATATGAAGGCATTTATAAAACGTCGACAACGGGTGCTCGGTTTATTAATTATATCAGCAAATGATACACATTTTCGTTTAATTTAGTTAGTAACAGAATTACCTACTGATATTTTATGTTGAGACAGCTTTTAAAACACTAAAACAAAAGTGTATACGAGTTTCTGGCTTATCTCCTCTAGATAAAACGCAAAATTGGAATATACATACTCATATGTTCTGTGTCCTGGTAATGTTTTATATTCCATGTTTGCAGAGAGATGAGCGAGCTCTACGGTGGAAGAACAAGTGTCCTCTGTGTCTACAGTCGTGGAAGATACCCACTGTGTTGCCAGTGTCGGGGTGAGTGCGCTTATTTGGCCTAAGAGCTACTTGAAATTTTGGAAAAGTGCTTGAGAATCGCTACTTCTTCGCTACTTCTTCAATTATCCCTAAAAACAGAAAATTTAAACTTGGCTGAGAATGAGAACTGGTATTGAACGAAGACAGACATATTTAAAGATTTCAAATAAAATTTCGTCCAAAAATAAGTGTTTGAGGCATTTCGAAACGTTTATGCCTTAACATTGAATATTTTAAGAGTGGAAAAATAAATAAGCCAAATCATTTTATTGACGTTTACACCTCGCCAGGCGCAAAGATATGTAAAAAACAATTTCCTATCATTATTTTCATAGCAATGCCAATTCAACTGGTGGCGCCCGATGTGTAAACGATGTATTTCACTCAGGCGCTAACCTACTATCCAGTTATATCTGGTTCGACTGTAAGCCGACCCCAATATAGTCGGGAAAAGCCAGGTAGATGCTGACCATGTCTCTGTTTCCAGTTACATATTCTGCTACGTGTGCATCTCCCGCCACGTGCGCGCACAGTCCTCCTGCCCGGTCACTCGCTGTCCGGCCGCCGAGCACTCGCTGGTGCGACTGTACATCGACTGAAGGCCAAGAGGAAAGCAAGGGGAATTCCGTACATTGACCTCTTTGCTTACTGACAGTGATCACAAACATTTTTTCTATTAAATAAAAGGGAACCGGTATTACAGTATGCGGCGAGCAGTGGTGGCCCAATGGTGTACGTCCCAGGCGCGGTCCGAAGGGGCGGGTCACAGGGGACATGACCCCCCAAAATCTAAGGTCACATTGAAAAATCTCAAAAAATTGCCAAATAATAAAAGGAAATCTGTAACTATCCCTTAACAGTTTGCTGACATCTTGTGCAATAATGTAATGTTTATTTCATTCCGATAGGTACCATTTTTTATTAGTTTAGTGAGTGACCCCCCCCAAAATTTCAGGCTGCGACCGCGCCTGATACGTCCCGACTTACAAGTTATAGGTCGTGGGATCGAACCCCGCCAAGCGCTTTACTTTGAGTAATTTATTTCATCACCACTGCTCTCAAAACGGTGAAGGAAAACATCCTAAGGAAACCGGCATGTTCTAGAACCAAAAATTCGAAGACATGTGACATCTACCAACCCGCACTGGGCCCGCGTGGTGGATTATGGCCCACTCCTCTCACAGAGAGAAGGCCTGTGTCCCAGCACTGGGAAGAACATTATAGGCTGATGATGATGATGACAGTATGCGGTTGTGCATACTATCGGTAATAGGTTTACAATCCTTAAGGAGAGCGGCCATCCATTGCATATGTGCAAGTGAGACTCATTATATTTACGCGGGAGTAACAGAGACAGATAATAATAACAGGTCAATGTACGAAATTCCTCCTGCTCTGCGACTGAACTTTAGCAGACTGTTGCAGGTAAGGTTAGTTACCACTGTGCCTGACAAACCACTTGTACTTCTAGTCGAAAATTTGTCATATTTTGTAGAATGTACAGACGCCAGCAGGCCAACCTACCCATTTCTTTCGAACGTGAACTTTCTTGTTTTGTGATAAAGTTGAAAATCTTCTGCAGAAAGTCAGATTGTGGTAGGTTGATGTGCTGGCGGTTGCACACTATACTATCACAATTGTACCTTACACATTGCAAACGTCTCTTACCAGTAGTTGATATGATTCTAACAGTGCCGTAGATACACATAATATAATTAAAAGATTGAGTAACTTAAGATTATTAATTCAAAAGAATACATAAAGTAAAAACGAAGGATCTTTTTTTTGTTTCCAGGTATGGTCAAGGGTCAATCGTTAAGGTACTTTATAAACTCTTTATAATTATTTATGGTTATTGGAGAATTGCATGCAACACGACTTAATATGGCCGAATACACAAACATCACTTTGATTTTAAACCTCATCATAAAATCTGTACTAACAAAGTATCGAGGAGTTTGACAGCGATTTACTTGTTTCGAATGTACCTAGTGGTGGTAGATTTATCAATCAAATTAATAAATCACGTGTTTCATGATTTTTAGAAATTCTAATCCTAAAGGAGTACTTGATATTAGACTTACTTGAAATTTAATTATGGGCCGTATTTTTCTTTTGTTACGTACCAAAATGGGGATGGCAACTGGGAAACTAATGTCGCTAGTATAGCTAGTTCCAAGCATCGTCATTGGTTCAAATTTTATAGGTACTTCAAAATAGTACTACGTCATTGGTCGGATTAGGACTTAGCTATGGTGGCGCCATCTACAATTAGCTTTGACCGTCCTTCTCCATTGACGGAGACGACGCTTTTAAAATTGGCAATTGTCACAAGTTTTACTGAGCTCTGACATCACATTCTCTGAGTTTTGTAGAAAAAATGTCCATTATTACATTTCTTAATTGACGGACTAGATTTGCAATTTATTGAATTACCTATTGTTATTTCTTTGGGTTGTGAATGTTATGATAGTGTCGCCTTCAGTATTTGTGACTTTAGTTCTAAGTGTGGTCTGAGTATACGGTCGTTTAATTGGTGATCGGTGTTTTTATGAACTTTATTTTTGTAGAATTAAGGTTCAATATTCCACAAACGCTTAACAATCTGTAGCTTAGCAGTAATACTTATTAATTTTATAAATTAATAATAATTTGTTATTATTGTAGTGCCTTACTATGTAAGGGAATTAGTTATTATAACTTGTACATAAATTATTATGTATTGCTCAATTTTGTTATTGTTTTTTAAATAAAATACAAAATTTATGAAGTATTTTTTATTATTTTTCGTAACAAATACATAACAAATGATGCATTATACAGTATCAAAACTTATCATTATTATAGTTAAGTCTTTTAGACATAAGGAAAACTTTAATGATATGAATACTTAGAAGTATTTTTACAACTGCCATAATTTTTTCTATGATGGGTGATCGATAACTAAAATGAATAATTAGGGCCTCATTTTTTTGCCTATAAAATACAACAGTAGTTGTACATTGCGTGTCTCCTACCACCCAGTACGTGTTCCTCCCTCCCCCCGCGGGGAAGGGGGGGTTGCTACAACCCCCCCACCGCGCGGGGAACGAAAGAAAAACGTACAGAGGAAGGGGGGACACGCACTGGACAACTGGGGGAGGGGGAGGGTCATGTTGTGTTTCTAAATTTATTTTTCATATATTCACCACACAAAACACTCTCCTACGGCCCTACCATGATGTCTTAGAGCGGGAGTAGTTTCATTGTGGGAAAATGACAGAGCTATACAAATCGTATAGCGCCATCTTATTCCCACAGTGGAACCACTCTCGTTTTAAGACGTCGGGATTAGGCCACCTGCTATTTTGTTACAAATTTTTCTAATAGAATGTTTTTAAAGATGAAGGTTAGTAGTCGGTTGTGTTTTGTACTGTATAATATAATAAAAAATATGTATGTAAATAATCTCATATTACATGTTTATCTTCGTCTAATTTATATTTACACATTTAACTATTAATAACAACTTCTCTCCATTCCTCAGTTACCTCTGTTTGAACTATCACATAGACTTAGCTACCACTAATGATTGTTTTTTAATTGAACACATAAAATTGGTACAAAAGTTAAAATGAAATCAAACTTAAAACTAAATAGCTGACAATGATTTAAGTACACAATTTCGTGACGAATTAAATAGACTATCAATAAAAATAACTTTATCAACTAATATCATCAAGCTACCAACATGATTGAACGTGTCCACCACGAACTGACGGTTTGTAGACATCATAGACTTCCAGACAAGTGGCGAATGATTAATGAAAACGCTCTATAATCTAAACCCTCATTTAGACTAGGCTAGAACTTGCATGAACAAATGAGTCTTTATAGATTTTCACCTGTATTCTAAGGCCCTTTGTACACAAGGCGACTCAAGTTTCCGATACCTTACAACTTCGGTATCCAAGCGGCTATTGCAATACGAACCCATAGAGGTTTGAACACAAGCACGCGTCAATGAATACCAAAATCGTAAGGTATCGGAGACTTGCGTCGCCAAGTGTACGAAGGGGCTAAGTCTTGGTTCAGTATTTGCCACTTGTCTGAATCCTCGACGAAGATTTTTCCACCATGTCTCCCCAAATAAAACACTAGGAACTGACGAAGGGGAGCAGTGGAGAACACTCTCTTACACATCTATCTCCCTCATACGTAATCAATTTGAGACGTGAGTACTCCATGTAGATACTGATGAGAGATCTGGCGACCATTCTTAGCGACGAGGACAAGTCTAGGAGTGGGTCCCTGGTAGAGGATAGGAGTAGGAGGACCGTGAGGACCCTCCCCGATGGGCGGCAGGGAGGACACGTGCGCCCTCAGCTGGTCGCGGGAGGAGAACGTCCTGTCTCCGTAGATGACGCTGCCCTCGGGAGGGTCGATGACTTTCCAAGATTCCGTCGTGTCGAAGTAGCCACCTTCACCCTGGAATGATGTAAGTTGTTTGTTTTACATTTTTATTTCAGAAAACACTTTGCCCTACATTTAGATATGTTTTATCTATGTACCTAATAATACTAGGAATCAGGAACTACTACGAGTAGTTGTGTTGGATAATCCATTTATCGAGAAAGGTTATTTGGTTATAAAACATTACGCTACGACTAATAGGAGCTGAGCAGCGCGGATCTTCAATAGCCTTTACGTTCCGGGGTCACGGTAATTCGTGAGTCCTGCGACCTCGGCAGGCTTTGGCCCTCGAAGGGGGGTGCGGGGCGACATTGTGCCGACACTCTTTGAGGTTCACAAATCTTTCGACAGTTCACAATCTCGCGAGATAGATTATAAACTAACGGATGACTAACGGTATTTACATTTTTACGGTGACACATTTGATTGTGGCAGATGTCGTAAAATTTTTGGTTACATTTTTAAGTTAATTTAGACAAGTATTAGATTTATGTACCTCAAAAGTGGAGACAGCGTAGTGGTTCCCCCTCTTGGCGGTGACGACGGACACGAGCTCCCCCTGCGGGTTGACCACGGGAGTGCCCGCCACGTACAGGTTGGCGGACTCGAACGTGGGCGACAGGCGCCACTGGGCCAGCACGCCGTCACTAGAGCGGAGGAGGATGCGCTTCGTGCGGTTGATGAATACCTGGGGACGGGAGAAAAATAAAGGTTAAATAGTTTGGTCATGTTAATAAGATTGCTGAAAGATGAATAACAAGGTCGATGTAAGTGGAATAGCCAAGGGACGTTCTAAATCAGGGGGGTTGACTAAAAAGGCATACACTTATTAGTAATACTTAAAACAGGTACAAATTATTTAATTTCCTATTGTGTAGGTACCGTGACATACCTACTCACGCCATGAGACAGCACAACAGCGTCTCATTACAGAGTCGTAGCAGCAGATAACGTTTTTCCTATTTTGATTCTATTTCCTCGAAAAAAGCCTGAGTTCATGTATATGTACGGAAAGATAAAATTATACTTAATCTTTATACCTATTTACAGTCATATTTTACTGGTAGTTCCTGAGATAAGCCACCAAACAAACTGTTCAGTTTTATAATGTAAGTCTAATATAATTATAGACTATAAATATACTAGGTAAGAACGACAAACATTGCTGGTGATCCCATAGATTTGTCGGCTTAACAGGGTAAGAAGAACTTTAATCTGTTTTTTTGACGACAAATTCGTATTCATATGATAACGAACACGTACCTTCTCAGCCGTGTTCTCGTCGATCCTCACGAAGACCAGCTCCCCGAGCGGCGCCAGCACCTGTTCCGTGAAGATGTCGCAGTAGTGATGCGTCGTCTTCGACAACTTCTCCACCTGTGAACATAACCACATCTGTAAGTATATGTCCTATGGCACACATTTGTGGTGTCTTTGGCAGTCGTTTAGCAAGCGTAGTATGACACCGCAGAAAAGTGTTTTTTCGACGGTAGAAAATCATAATGACAGAACATAGAAAATTCTTGGTAGAATATTAGGGAATAGAATTGGTCATACAGTCAGTTGCCCAAAAGTCTAAGAAGTCTTAACAAGGGGTATCGAATCAGCCACAAACTATGTGGTGGACGGATGGGCAGTCGCTCTATCTAAAATACTGATATTCAGCTGTATGCTAGTGCAGCGTGGTCGGATCCTTTTCTCGACTTTTTCTCTCGATCAATAGCCGAAAGAGAAACGTGCTGCTGGCATTCTTACGACATCTTTTGCTAGTTGAGGTTAGACTGGAAGTCGAGTTCAATATAATTGGATGAAAGCTAGGTGCCAACATAATGCTTGTACGACCAAATATATGAACGCTGGACGAGCCAAAAAGGAGTACTGGAGTATGTTAGCATAGCAACAGGTCTACCCTTGCCTCTAGTCCATTGCAGATTGAAGCGAGCTTATACTAGAAGAAACCTGTTCACTATAACGTTGAAGAAATTCGGGTTATTTGAATTCGGGAACACCGACGCAAGAAGTAAGTTACACTAGGAAAATATAATCTCACCTGTTCTGGAGTACAGCAGTGGATGGGCACTGTGCTGCCGAAGCTGGCGTAGGGCTTCCCGTCGGCGCGCTCGTGCAGGTCCGCCGGGATGGACATGTTCTCCACCAGCCCGCGGTACGTGAGGCCGCGGCTGGTGGTGGGGTAGCCGGTGCGCTGGGACATCATGAGGGGCGTCGGGGGACACTGAGGGAAGAAGAGACACTGGTTAGGCCATGTAGATCCGATGTGGTAGACGCCCACCGCCCGGACGTCGGCAGACGAGCTCCGGCCATCGTAGGGGCGGGCCTGCCATGCAATAAGGTGGCGAATAATGGGCGACTCGCTGTCCGACCATGGACCATGCCCGGGTCGACGGAACGGGGTCGCCGGACTAACGAATTACCCTAACCCCGGAACTTAAGGGCTATTGAATTGAAGGACACCGTGGATTCTAGTCAGTACGAGTCTGATAGTCCCTCCCGCCCTGCCCGGGGTGGGGGGAATCCTTTGATGATTGTACCACGCTTAAAAAGTAAGAATATAAAGTAGAATATTGGATCACCCAGAACAAAATAATCGGTACGTATTATCGTTAGGCGACAATCAACAATTCCCTGGTAATGTCTGGCCTACTTTTTAACCGACTTCAAAAAAAGGAGGAGGTTATCAATTCGACTGTATTTTTTTTTTAATCTTTGTTACCTCATAACTTGCGACTGGGTGTACCGATTTTCATGATTCTTTTTTTATTCGAAAGCTGGTGCTTCCCGTGTGGTCCCATTGTCACCATTTCAAGATCTGATGATTGAATCTTGGAGAAATCGAGGGCAACCCTCAAATAATATTGGCTGACACATAGTTTTTCGCAAATCTTATGAAGTAATTCAAGTAATTGCGTATGGAAATCATCATCTCATGTAGCTGAGCTGATGATGGAAGGTACAACTCCTCAAGTAAGAAAATATTGTTTGTCTTCGCATATCTCCGGAACTACAAGTCCGATTTAAGTAATTCTTTTTTTGTTGTACTGGGTATCATTCAACTTAGGGAATACTGCAAGTTTCATCAAATTCGATTCAGTCGTTTTTGAGAAAGGGAATGAAAGAGATGTTAACGATGTTATTACCGGTGCTACGGATTACAAAATTCTAGTGCACTTGTAAGAAAATGATGTATTTAATAAGAATTTTGGTTGAATACTTAAACTAAAAAGAGTAAAATAAAAACCTTTTCCAAAAAAATGTGACCGCCTTCAAAAACAACACAAAAAAGTGTAAAATAACCTAAAAAACTTTTCTTTCGGAAGTCGGTGGCAAATGAGACAATGAAATTAATAAAAAAAGTCGGTGGACTTTCGAAAGAAAAGTTTTTTAGGTTATTTTACACTTTTTTGTGGTTGTTTTTGAAGGCGGTCACATTTTTTTGGAAAAAGTTTTTTACTTGGTGCGTTAGTATTATTGTTGAGATAAACAACCTACAGGCTATTAATAATAATAACAATGCGAGATTGCGAAGTATGATGAAAAAATAGCCTAATTGTCAAGTGCAGCTGAGAATTTAAGATATTATGCGCGAGATTCGATCGATCAATTACTTATTTGGTCAGATCCTCAGATCCTGCAGGTCTCTACGTTGCAAGTAGAAAACAGGTTTTATAATACGTATGTCTACCTATGACATTGCTTTACATGCTTTGAAACTAATTGTTTCCATGACATTTATTTACCTAAACCGTGCTATTATAATTAATTAAATAACTATTATATAAACCGGAGGGAACATAATATGATAACGGTCTGTTATCAGCCTTTGTGTTTGTTTGTCACAATCAGGTGCCGCACCCTGCAGCTGCGATAACGTTTGAATAATTAAATCTACGTTAATTGATTGATTTCGGGTGGGGTGGTATTTAATGTGTTTGGGTTATTTTTGTTCTAGAATATTCTATTAGGTATAAAGTTTTGCATAACGTCCTTGCATATCGGTCGATGACCTGTGATTTTTTGCGTAAATTCAATAATTTATTGGTACCTGCGGTTTCATCTTTTTTTCCTTCTAAATTATATTGAAGTCAGGTCTGTGCCCTTTCAGCACGACATTATTATTATTAGTCACGAGACTATTTTTATTGCTATCAAGCGACTCGTCCCGGTTTCGCACTGATGACGGTGAATATAAGTAATATCCGGTGAATGTAACAGCACCTTTCATTAAAGAAAAAACAATTTTCCAAATAAGTGCAGCAACTCGAGCTTATGTGGTTAGAAACATTCATTCGACATTAGATTTTAATTTAAATACGTTTAAAAACATTGCAATTAAATATTAACACCCCTACCGCCTCTTAAGGGCTGGGCAAAGCTTTGTGGAGGTCCAACACGAAAATGTAACTACAAAAAAGTTGCTTTTTAACAGCACAATCGAATCTAGGCCACAACACAACACTACACGTACGATATTGTTTCTTGGGTCAATCACCACACCGTCCCAAAACCACAGCAAATCTTCAAGAAAAATTTTACAGTGACGACCACCAGAAAAACACAAAACCAATAATGAAGTCCCAGAAAATGACTTAATCATTTTTACTGAATATTAGGTACCTACCTATTAGAAAATAATAGCGGAAGAGTAGGAAAATCAGAATGTCCTCTTAAAATTGAACAATAAAACCAACATACCTACTGCTCTCCGTCTAACAACTGCAACAATGGCCGACATGCCCGTATGTCGCCGTCGTTGATAACACTATCACTGATAACAGGTGTGAGAACGTCAGTCCACTGTGTATCAGAGAATATTTACAGTCATCTGTTAGCCAGGAGAGCTCGTAACTAAATAGTAACAGTCGCAGCGGTCGATCCATGGATGGATGAATAGTTTTGCTAGCTAATTTAATTTGACTAGGAGAGTTTCCCCCACAAGAAGCGTGGAGCTAAGCTTTATAAAAGCCAGTTAGCGAAGTGGTGGGTTCAATTCCCAGAAGAAACCATAGGTACAGGTAGGTACTTATGTTTATGGTAACGCATCCCCCATGGTCAAGGGCGTCGCACGCTTTTGACTAAGGGGGGAGGGGGGGGGGGGTGCAAAGGGATTGAATTATTTGGAATATTGAAAAATATTGAAATTATTCTAAATATTTCAATACATTCTACAATATACATACATAACCTTGTGAATTTATTTACGTTTTGTCATGCAATGCGGAATTTATTAATAGGATAAAGAAGTCAATTTCTCGCGCTTTGTTCGCTTTGCGGCTAGCTACATTTCATCTCTAGGGGGTGGGCAACTTCCCCCCCTTGACGGCGCCCTTGAACTTGGTCAGACTGCTGTCAGTACGGCAGAACTTTAGCTCGTACTTCGTTTTAACGTGTTCTTTACTTATACAAACTACAAACGCAATCAGTCTTCTTAACGTCGCGGGAATGGTCGCGGGTAAAAAAAAAATATAAAAATTAGCTTCCAAATCGTAATTGCAACTAGAGGTTCTTGTGATATAATATTTGTACTAGAGTAATAAAATTAATACCTATTATAAAACTCTATACTTAAACCTATCCTCATTTATATAATTTGTATTTTTCAGTTACCTTACATAGACATATAATAATTATAGGTAGGTAGTGGTACATCACATGGCCATCATTGTGACTGTTGATAAATAATAAAAAATTATTGAAGCAATAAATCGTCAGAGATAACCGTCACATACACAGTGCACAATGATGCTTCAATTAAAATAGTTTTCAGCTAAGTGTCAATAAAAATAAAAAATAATGGCCCACTGAAGATAAATTAATGTCAACTATGACAAATTAGTCTTCACATAATATTTTATCTATCTCAGAATTCCTTTTAGGTTATACTTAATATAGCGAATAAAGTAACAAAAAATAGTTTAACAGTGGTTTGATAATTTAACAAAGAACTTAATTAAGAACAGGACGTAGTAGGCTGTACGTTGTATCTACTATAAAATATTCTGTGACGTAGGAAAGCTTATTGATTAAAAAAATATCCCATGAATTATAATACCTATGTACTTAGGTTATAAAAAAGTTTTAGAAAAAATCTAATCAATTTCTTTCAGAAGTCGGTGACTTTCCTTCTTATTTCCTTGATTTTTTTTTTGCCACGGACGACCGAAAGAAAAACCATTTTCACTTTTTAGGGTTCCGTAGTCAACAAGGAACCCTTATAGTTTCGCCATGTCCGTCCGTCCGTCCGTCTGTCCGCAGTTTAGCTCAGAGACGCACAGTACTAGAGAGCTGTAATTTGGTGTAAATATACGGATTTGTTGTGCCGAAAAAGTGGTAAAATAAAATCTCGTAAAATATTTTTTTTTAGGGTACCTCCTGTACTTACACGTGAAGTGAGGATTTTTTTTTTCTCGCGTACCCCTTAGTGTGGGGTATCATTAAATAGGCCTTTAAAAAATAATGATAGTTTCCATTAACAATTTTTTGATAAAAAAATTCGTTTGTGAAATATTAAGCTTTAAAGTGCTAAATTTTGCTCGATTCGAGTGTCCCCCCCTCTACCAGCTAAACTGTTATATTTGGGGGTGTGAAAAAATTCACAATAGTAGTATATATAACGAAGTTTAAAAGAAAATTATCATGACTAAGTAGGCTTTACAACTTTACGAGTAATAGTCGACCAACTTATAAAATGTACTTGATTAAATTTTTTCTTAAACAAAATGTATCGGAGAAACAATAAATCAACTGCAAATGTAAGTTTGTCAACTTTATTTTTACAGCTTTAATAGGTATGTTTTTATGGTATGTTTTTTTGGGGATAGGTAGGTTTTTATCGTCAACTATTTAACTAACTTCAAAAAAAGGAGGAGGTTCTAAATTCGTCGTAATCTTTTTTCTTATGTATTTTCCCTGATTTCTCAAAGACTCCTGGACCGATTTTGAAAATTCTTCTTTTTAAAATTACATTCAGCGAATCAGTTTAGTTAGTACGCATAAGTATTTTGATGGGCAACTACGGAACCCTACACTGTGCGTGGCCCGACACGCACTTGGCCGGTTTTTTTATGTAGAAGGTACGAGTAAGTACACTTAATTTCTTGAACACACAAAAAAGGTCCCGGCGAATTAAGAACTTCCACCTTTATTGAAGTCGGTTAAAAAGGGATGAAGTAGATAGGTATCTACTTCAACCCTTTAAAAAAAAAAAAATTAAATTAAATTACGAACTTTCATACCTAGGTAGGTATGAAAGTTCGTAATTTTGGGTAGGAAATCTTATCGATCAAAAAGTTTGTAAAAAAACCAAATACTTACATTCTCACTACTATTAAAATCCATTTCCACTGTAATCCGCATGGTTCTAAGGTCTGTTGAATACTGCGGGTATTTCTTACGAACAGGGACTTTTATGCAGAAGCCACGAAACGGTACAAGGAATTATTTCATTGTGAAATAATAGTAACTACTTATTTGTCATGTCATTTATGCTCGTCACGTACAATATACCGGGGACACACATGACTCATAGGGGGTCAACCCCGTTACAACTTTACAAGTAAGTACTACGGAAGGGGGCAAATCAGTGTTTGTTTTGTAATTGCATTCTAAAAGTGAAAGTCTTAAAAAAAATACAATGCTTAGTTTAATTTTTCTTTTGGCACCGTAGAATTTTTTACACTAACCGCTAATACAACAAAAAAAGGTTGCACTCCAGGAGTGCCGGTAGAAGTGAAAACTTTTTTGTTACTATGTTTTATTTTTAATTTGAATGACGTCTTACTCATTTTCGATCAGGGTCACGTGACCCTGACGCGAGTTTTGGTCACGTGACCCTGACGCGAGTTTTAAATTTTTTACCCATTACAGAAAAAGTGTACAACGCCGCTAAAGAAGTTTTCACTTCAATAGGTGTTATGTAGGTATTAAAAAAAAACTACCTAAGTACCTACCTAACATTAATATTTATAAAAGCCCCCACAAACTTAATTTTTCTCAAGATTGCTAACGGTTATTTTAAACAAATTCTATTTTGAAGTCTATTTTGTTCAAATATTTTATTTTCTTTTAAATATTTGTTCTATTGTTTCTATTTTTATATAAATCTTATTGAAGTGAAAACTTCTTTAGCGGCGTTGTACACTTTTTCTGTAATGGGTAAAAAATTTAAAACTCGCGTCAGGGTCACGTGACCAAAACTCGCGTCAGGGTCACGTGACCCTGATCGAAAATGAGTAAGACGTCATTCAAATTAAAAATAAAACATAGTAACAAAAAAGTTTTCACTTCTACCGGCACTCCTGGAGTGCAACCTTTTTTTTTTTTCTCTGTTTAAGAAGCTTATAGCAAAATAATAAAAAATCTAAACAAGATAGGTAATTTAACAGTTAGTTTTTTATGTAGTGGATAATCTTTGGAACTGATGATCCGATTAAAATTTTACTTTTGTGGTATGAATAGCTGCATTATTCCTGAGTAAACTATAGGCAGGATGTTAGTCGATATATAGCTTCTATATTGGTGGACGATTTTAACGGTACAGTAGTTCTTTAATGTATGTTACAAAAAAATGATCTTTCCTCTTTATAAAATTATAGTGTAGATAAGAATGATAAAAATATTAATTAGGTATCTTAAGTAGAGTTCAAGAGGTCTAGTTTTAATTTTATGCAGGACAAGGTTTTGCTAGCGGTTTCGCGTGCTCATTCCAATCCCATATAGCCTAGCACTGGACCAATGCAGCTCCATAGTGGTAAGATTTTTTTTAAAACGGTCCAGTTCTTCCAGAGATAATAACTCCCTAAATACATACAAAAAAACGGATTTAATTGTATAATTATATTATTAAAATTTAAATAGAAAATGTTTTTAACTGGAACTAGTTTTCGAATTTTCGGCGGAGGAGGAAGCGGAGGGTTCTAAAGGGATAGTCCGTGTTTAGTAGACGACAGGACTCATTCCAATTGAACATGAACCTGTTTATTGAAGTTGGAAATCTAATAAAAAATATTGATGAATTAGGGTAGGTTGACGTGCTGGCGTACCTATGATAACAGGTAACACTTATCACGAACACAGATGGATGATGTCATCAAAATGATGACGAAAACAATACTGAGAAAGAATGACGATATGAGAAATACCATCAACCATTACATAATATCAAGATTTATGTAGACTCAGAAACGCAGCGGAAAAAGGGGATTTTTTACCTACCCGAGAAGAGTGGATTTCACATTTCGAAAATCAGCCATTGTTAGGTCATTCTAATGATAAGTTATGCTAACATAGCCACCCGTTAATCAGAAATTTCAAAAACGATTGCTTTACAATTAGATTACATAAGTAATTTTAATGCATGAGAACAGTCGTATCGGCCCCGAGCCCCGACTTACGAGTTGTAGGTCGTGGGTTCGAACCCAGCAGGTTTCATCACCATCTGCTTTAAAATGGTGAAGGAAAACATCGTTAGGAAACCGGCATGTCCTAGAACCAAAAATTCTAAGACATGACTGTAACATCTACCAACCCGCATTGGGCCCGCGTGGTGGACTATGGCCAACTCACTCTCACAGAGGAGGCCTGTGTCCCAGCAGTGGGAACATTTATAGGCTGTTGATGATGATTACCTATTAATGAAAAGCTCAGCGCATATTGTTACCTGCTCTGTCGGTGTCGCCCAGACGCAGCTAAATGGCGGCTGCCAACTCGTTTACGCTTTGTATAAGTTTTGCTTCATGCTATTTTTTTTTTTTGCGTCTAAACCGGTCTACTATGTTAATAGCAACATGACGTATTGTAGATGGAAGGTTAATGAATTTACACAAGAACTAAACAAACGTGGAGGAAGGATAACTGGAAAGAAAAACGATGTTATTGAGGGATTGATTTTATCTAATAGAATATTATTATTTAATTATCGGTAATTTGCTCTAGTTTGGTTATTGAGCAGCCTAGGCTTCAAAAAGGACGAGTTTCTCAAATTCAGTCGCTATATTATTTTAAAAATATGTTTACTTAAGCAAATATTTATCACATGTTTCTAGTCCGATTTGGGTGATTTTTTTTTTCATTTCAGTATTTATACTTGGCATTTGGTTTTTTATAAATTTCTTTCAGTTTGGCTCAGCAGTTTTTTATGAGCTTTTTCACTAATAAATTGTGTCCAATAAGGACGAGATGTTATGACCGTTAACTACCTACGGATAACAAAAAAAAAGGGGCGGGTCTTATAGTCAGCGCCATTCGGCTTTTTTTAGCGTGGTAAAATCATCAAATGCCGTTCGGCTTAGCAGGACAGTGGCAGCTTCAATTGATTACAGTCGAGTCGAGGCCTTATGTGGCGGCCCCCGCCAAAACCCCGTCAAAAAATTCGAGTACCCTCATACATAAAGGCGCGTGAAGTGTTTTAAATGGGTATTGTATTTATATTTTTTTGTCAATTTTGGATTTTTGGTTTAAGTAACAAAAGCAAAAATATTGGGGTAAGTGCCTAAATTATTTTTCACACCACCTGCTCGAAAATGTCTAATTATATGTCAAGCAACCTTAACCTAAAGTGAGTCATTAGTGGCCGAGGGCACAGCCGGTCAATAATGTTGTACTGGATTTCATTATTACCCGCTGGTCAATAATGTGATTTGAATTTGGAATATGTTTATAAACAACAAACACCCTTTGGTGCCAGAAAGATATTTTTTTTTTAATTTTCTTTTCCCTTTTGGGTAGACAAAGGGATCTATCTTTTCGTCCCTCTCCCTCCCTCCCTCTATTTTTTTTTTGGTTCTTTTCGTCCCTCTTTGGGGCAGGCAAGGGAGCTGAGCCCATACAGCCAAGTCTGATTTAGTGTGCCAGAAAGAGGAAAGCTATTCTCGAAACCCTTACTACGCGTGGATGATATTCTCGATTTCCTAAAAAATCATAACGATTGCTTCTTCATATCGTTGCCATGTTAGTCTATATAACTAGTTCTAAATGTTATTCTTACTGTTTTTTTATTTAATAAATACTTTGTTTTTCGTACTATGGCTATTATTTTCTCACAGTAGGTGTAAAAAGTAGAGTATCCTCCTCTGGGCTAAAGGTGTCTTTGCCTTGGGCTAGCTTGAATCCCTCGCTGCATTCAGGATTCTTGTATTAACTCCCTCGCTTCGCTCGTGAGTTAAACTCTTAACTCCCTCGCTACGCTCGGGAGTTAAATCCCGAATCCTTCATTGCGCTCGAGATTCAATATGACGCCCGTGACATAAGACACAACTTTAGCCCCTCGGTGCATAATCTACTATTTTATATTCTAACTGACATTAAAATAGCCTATTGACCAACCGTGTAGGTAATAATGTTTCAGGCATTCATATGTGATATCCACAGTTCCTCACTTCCTCAATGCATTTAGTGCTAACCATTATTAGTAGTCAGTTAGTCACACAATGATAGACAGGCGCAGGCGCACACGTGCTAGATGCACCACTCTCGCCACGAGTAAAGGTCAGCGCACATGGTGGATGGCTGGGAACGAAAATTGAATAGTAGCTTTACAAGACACATAATCCAACGTACAATGCTGCAAGGGAAATCCCCTTGAATGCCTTCGTCAATCTCTAAACATTGGAATCTGCATCTTGTTACCACTAGATACGTCTGAATTTTCTTTGGTAACGATACGTTCTGTTCTGCCGTTCCTACTATGTAGTAAACAACATAATTTACGATCTACGCATTATATAAATAATGACCCCATTACACGTGTGGTGACTCCTTGGTATGTACAGAGGACACAAAGCCGCATCAATCTCCACATATAACGCCGAATTAGTCACAATCCCAAGGCTGTCCCGTCCGGGCGGGAATGCTCATAATGTTGACTTTACTACGATGAAAGAAAAGGCTTGGTGTGTGCCTCACGGAGTCACTGGGACATCAAATCTGTAGGGGAGCATGGGCACATATTAGGTTTTTTTTGGTGTAACATCGTGGTAAAATCATCAAATGAGTCCTCCCACCCGGGCAGGGCGAAAGGGACTGTCAGACTTGTACTGACTAAAATCCACGGTGTTCTTCAATAGCCCTTTATGTTCCGGGGTCGCGGTAAAGGAATACCTAAGTCCCGCGACCCCGGCAGGCTTGGCCCTCTGAGAGCGTCATTTTGCTGACGCTCTTTGAGACGCGCGTGGAACACGACGCGCCGTCGATCCGGGCATGGTCCATGGTCGGACAGCGAGTTGCCCTTTACTCGCTGTTCGCATGCCCGCGCCTACGGTGGCGGAGATCGTCTGTCGACGTCCGACGCGGTGGGCGTCTACCACTGACCGCGTCTTACTTACCTGCGGTTGGGGAGCAGGGGCGCTAAGCATTAATTCCGGATCAACACATGAGCAATTTTATTGCTTAGGTTAGGACATCACTTTGGGGGCATCATAAAACGAAACGATTTTTTTACAAACTCCTAGTTATGTTAGAATAGAACCAATTTAGCGGTTAACGTCAGTCACCGTTGACGACATGGTTGGCGCAGTGCATGAGAGATCGACTGCTGCGCAGCGTGTCGCGGGTTCGATCCCCGCACGGAATAAATATTTGTATGACCTGTAAGTTATAGTTGTTCCGGGTCTGGGCGTTTGAGTATGTGAGTTTCTATGTTTGTATACGCACCCATTGTTCAGGAAAAATCGTAAAATGGGCAAAGTTAAAAAAAAAAGTAACAGAAAACTGGAATCTGGTGTTAGGATCTCTGCAGCTCTGATGGCCGACCAATAGATGTATAAGATTAGGCAGAACACTTACCCCCTCCGAAAACGTGGTCGTATCAAACACCGCCATGAAAATAATGATACTTATCACGAGAGCCATTGTTGAGAAATGATAGATTTAAAGATCATCAATTGTTTATATACGTACTTAGTTTGATAAGTAGGTACCGTCACGAGCATTATTGTATAAACAAAAGCTATTTCGACGAATAAGTAGGTGTCTAGTTAGGAAAATAATAAAAAAACCCGGCTGTTTTGATGTAATTATTTTTAGAATTGGTTATTATTTACGTCGCCATTTTTTTAAACATATAAGTAACTATAGTTGGTGCCAGTTAAGATGGCAATAGCGGTCATTGACCTTTACCTAGTAAGTCCTCGTATGATGACATAAGATCAGAATTAGCATTTTTTTGTGAAATGATAGTGTTTACTTGTGAGTCTTTAATATAAAAAAAATATAAAATCTTAGGTACAGGTGAAATATTTTTACCATTTTGATATTTTATGAATAAATAAATACTTCTATCCTTACAATATACTTACTAATTTATTCGGTATTTTATAAAAATGCTAATTCTGAGCTTGTTTCATTATACGAAGACTTATTAGGTAGGGGTCAATGTCCGCTATTGCCATCTTAACTGGCACCAACTATAGTTGCTACCCGCGTCTTCATATCCGAGCGATTCTCGATTTCCCCTTTTATTATAGACTATAACCGACCCTAGTGTCTTATCTATTTCTGTATCAAAATCTATTCAATAGGTAGTTTAGAAGTGAAAATGTAACAAACAAATCAATGAAAAGAATAAGTCACTTTCACGGTACCTAATGATAATAAAGTGAAGATGTCCCTGACTATACTAAACTTATCCTATGTACAGACGCCAGGTAGGAAACCCTAGGTACCTGAATCTGTCAAAAATTATCGAATATAAACCTCTATTAATGTGACAAGGTTGAAAATCTATTATAGAAATTTGACAGATTGAGGTAGATTGACGTGCTGGCGTCTGTACCTACTTCAGTAATAATAATGTAAATCTCTTATCTAGCACAATGTATCTCTTCTGAAGAATCTGTAACAGATATTTTTGGGGGCATCCCCGGAAAGTATAGATCGATTGAAATGTTTTCCTTCTGACCCGTGTTTGTATCTAACCTCAAAACATTTTATTTTTGTGGGTTTTTCTAATAGTCTGTCGTTTTTATCAATAGGTAGTGAGTGACAACATAACGACTAAAGCAGATCGCACATTATTTTGTCAGCAGCCTAGTATGCGCCGCTTTTTTAGAAGCATGCGAGTAATGTTGATGGATGACGTCATAATGTCACAGAATGGGCGCGTGCGGCGCGAGCGCCGATATTATGTGCGACCATCTTATACGACCATTGATTGTTACTGACAAGTGAAAACCATATTATACCTATAGTGCTATAGGCTGAATTTTTCAACTGGGTGCTAGGCGGTGGTGGAAGGCTAAAGCTTGGGCGTTTATAACCGGTTTTTTGAACCAATCCCAAATGGTCAACATTACCTACATGGTATATCCGAAACTATTTAAGAATATCGAAAAACGTTGACAGGAGTCTTGAGGCCGATTTTGACGAAAAGTAAATCTGTATCATTGGATTTTAACAAAATCAATAATCCTGACCAGGAATCGAACCCGCTGATTTTGGAAAAAAATCACACCCTCTGTTATACCATTGGATAGTGTTGTTATTAACAACAAATTAAATCTTATTTTGGAAAGTATGTACCTACCTAATCATATAGGGCAAACTTAAGGAAAACTTATAATTAAAATAACCGATCTATCTTCAAGCACAGCTTCAAGGTAATGACTGTGTATTCGAAGAATAAGATAACCGTGTCTTCTTTGAAATAATGCTTTTTTTCGTTCAACTCAATAATTTCGTATTGCTGAATACAATGGGATTGTTGAGACAATAAATTCAGGTAACATAAAAAACTAGCGATTGTCGTTTATGATTACTTCCCAGAATTTGAACCCTATTAGCAACACTATCGAATCGTGTAATGATGCAGGATGTGATTTTTTTCCAAAATCGGCGGGTTCGATTCCTGGCTTTTTTATATTTTTCTAAAATCCGATGATGCAATTTTAGTTTTAATCAAAAACGACCTCCATTCAACGTTTTTCGATAATCCTCATAGTTTCGGATTAGCCATCCACGCCCAGTTGAAAACTTCACCCTGTATAGCTTTGTTACACTTCATGTCCAAATCAGAGCATCATTAGCTGCACAAGCACTATTGATTGATGATTTCTACTTAGGCAACCTATCAACGACATGGTAGAATTCTGGTCGAAAATATCACTCAAAAAATAAAGGGAATCATTGACACTGAAGAAGTTATAGTTATAAGTAGTGTTTTGATAATAATTTGTGGCAGGCTATTCATTGCTCATTTAAATTATGTAGGCGCTTAACAGATATCAGGTAACATTGGGCTCTAGTGCACATAATGCGCGTAAATGTAAATACATTTACATTCACTTTAAATAAAGTGAATAAGTACTTCGATTTGAAAATAGGTAATCATATCATACAGGCCATGCGTGGACGTCCTCCGGTTGATGATGATGATATAGGCCATGCGCGATGACAACACCTAGTGAACACATTATTAAGGGCCAAAAGCATCTGTGAGGCCTTTTTCTTTCAGGACGAAAAACATGACTTGTTGCTTGCGCGAGGACCTCGTTTTAAGGCGCATAGTACCCTCAATGACCTTGAACATCCAAACGGAGCTAAACGCACATTTTCATATCTTCACCGCACATATTAATATGTCCCGAGCATACCGCGATACCTCAAAATGATATCATAGACTATGCAGCTAGGCAGAAACAGCTGCAAAAACCCGCCTTCGCCCGGTTTTTATATGTGGAAATCTCAATTTTCAACATATTCTTTGTAAAATATTGACTGATTTACATGAGCGCTACTCACATTGTAGTAAATTTTAACACCGATTGATCTATTCAAAAACATTTTAAATAAAAGAAGCCGTTTAGAAGGAGTGAGCATTTATTTGAACAAAATAGCGTGTTGTTAAATATTTTTTTACAGTTCAACTATTTGTCATACGAAAATAAAATTTACTCACATTGTTGTACATGAATATACATTCAACATATTTTTTTTTTCAATCTTTACACCCAGCCGTTAATCAGGAGTATGCTTTAGAATGTAACGTTTTTACGGCTTAAAAGGCGCGAAGGCCCTTAAGATGATTTGGTTCCCACAAGTCTTGTATACCAAATCTGATTGTCAGCGACATCAGCTTTGCTAGGCCTTTTTCTTTTATTTTGAAACAGTGGTTCTGGCGGGATCAGTGATGGCTCTAGACCGTCGACACATCAGTATTGCGAGGCCTCTATTTCTTAGTAAAAGCTTTACTGACTGGTCGCAAAATTGCGATAACTGTTGTCAAGATATTTTCTTTTTTTTCTTTGAGTGCGAGGCCCCTTTGTTGGCGTGGCCGGGGGCTAGGGTCCGCTTCGCCCCCGACTAACTACGCCACAGCCGTCACCGACTTTACACATAATAACGCGCATCTAACATAACACACATGACACAATGAGGGATTTTCTTTTTATGTTTTCCCTAGTCAATGGATAGATGGCGCTGAACTTGATATGTTACTGCAATGAACAGAACGTCACGTCATTTTTTGTTTTTTTTTTCACTTGGATGTAATTTTGAGATCGTAAAACAAAAAGTACATGTCATGTCATTGTCAGTCACATCAGATCACACAAAGGGCATTTTGAAAATAAATAACAACAAGGAAAAAGAAAAAATATTCATTTACCGTCTTTTTAATTTATGAGTTTTCCACGCCGGAAAGAAAATGTCCCAAGAGAAAAAGAAGAGAAGTCTGTGCCTCGTGGATTTGTGCAAAAATGAAGGCATAATAATTTTCCTAGAGTAACGCCGTCATTTCAACGCCATCTATAGAGTTCTTGGAAACTACTTTTTTTTTTAAACTCCAAAAAGAAAACTTCTCATTGACATCTACTGTGCTAGTATTACCTATATGCAAAAGTGAGATGGTTTGTAAGACTATCAGTATACCACTGACGTGCATTTTGAGGAGTTTTGGCCCAAAGTTGGAAACTTGGAAGGAACCTTGTAGGCGGTTAAAGGCTGCTCCTTGTTGCATGAAACTTGAAGGGGAAAAATGCGGTTATATTGTAACCGCATTTTAATAATTTTTGCAAGTACCTACCTATCGTACCTATTTAAGTACTTTTTTATAATCTCCATCCAAGTGCGTAAGTAGATAGGTACACCACGCGACAGCATCTTTGCTTAAATTAAGGTCATCAATCGTTAGAATCAAATTGCGCATTCATGATTACACTGCATACTTCTCTCTGCTGACGAAAACTGAAGCGTATTATCGCGGTTTTTGTTGAAATTTGTCACGGGCGATAGAATTCCGATGTTACTGATCATTTGGTCAATACACAATTGAAATAGTTTTATAATCGAAAAGTACATAATTTTTTCAATCGATATTGTTTTGTGATGTAGATAAAGTAAACGACTTTACTTGAACTTCGCCAATCGTTATGGTCTTCTTCAACCTTTGCCATAAACTAAGTATTTTTAACCTCCGACGGAAAAAAGAGGGGTGTTATAAGTTTGACGTGTCTGTATGTCTATGGTATCATAGAGCCCGAAAGGATGAAGCGATTCCAATGTTCTGAGAAATGTTTGATGAAAATCGGTTGAGCTGTTTTTATTTAACTTCCCGAAACTCTATTTTGAAGGCTTTAGGGTCCTTTCAAATCTTATCGTGGTCCAAAATAATTTTTAATGGATAAAATTAGTTCCTCATTCGTAAGGTAGCGATGTCCATACAATAATATTTCAAATACGCTGTGAGTAAAATACGGTTATCTTGTGCTAAGGCCTTTGTACAGTTTACGGTAGACCAGACGTCGTTTTTGTAAACATTTTTCACGGTTCAACGACTTTTAGACACGGTCTTGGGGGCTTAACAGGGACACTTTAGCAGAATTTATAACAAGATAATGTTATTCACGCCGCATGTGTTAATGCTGTACGTACTATGTGTATAAGGTAATAAGTAATAACAGTTTATT
Organism: Agrotis segetum; assembly: GCA_036375495.1. Lineage (NCBI taxonomy): Eukaryota > Metazoa > Arthropoda > Insecta > Lepidoptera > Noctuidae > Agrotis > Agrotis segetum. Next base: position 309,724 of record JAQSVV010000039.1, read on the forward strand.
AATAAATCATCAATCTATTTGCAGTTTACTTCCAACATTTCTTACCGCTCGTCAACAAAACAGTAAAATCTAGATATTTAAAGAATCTTCGTACTTACATCTGCATCGTCGGTCACAATCTCGCAAGAATCACTGTCGTCGCCCATCTCGAAATTCTCGAATAGTCCACAGTTCCACTTCCACAGTACCCTCACAGCGAGGGGATCCGGACGCAACAAGCACAGATTCAAAGCTCCCCTGCTTTTTATACTGTACTCCAAAATGTAACAGAAAACCAGACTAATATAAGTCTTATAACGTTGGAATAAGGACTAGAATGACTGCTGCTGCTTTATTTTTTGTACGGTCAGACAAGCAAGTTAGTTGTCAACGAACTACTGAGCTACAATGAACACTGTTATAGACATAGTTCTCAGAAATTCTAAGTTTATATAAACAAACAAAATATTGTTTCGGATAAAAATCTCAACGGATGTGGTCCATGCCCACACCGTTTAAAAGATAACTAAACATCTACTGAGATTTGATGCGTCTTCGTGGGAGGCTTAACGCATAATCTTACGAGTGTTGATAAAAATAGCTTTAACCCGCAGATTTCTCTGTATGGGGACATGACAACACGAAGAAAAAGTGTAAGTAAGGACTACTTGGTCGCGGGACTTAGATATCTCAATCATTACCGTGACCACGGAACATAGAGGGCTATTGAAAGACACCGTGGATTTTAGTCAGTACGAGTCTGACAGTCCCTCCCGCCCTGCCCGGGTTGGGAGAACTAGTTTGATGATTTTACCACGAGAAAAAAAAGAAAGGACTACTTAACGCGTGTTAAGTAAGGATTACTTAAACTATCTTCTCTTGGACTAAACTTGAAAATGAATCAGATACACAGAATTACGTTCAAAAAGTGTTAATAACTATAGCACTTATTTTTTATTTATTCTACTTACTAAATAGAGATGCATGCGTCAAGAGATGTGCTTCAACCGTTATGAGGATATTAACATGTAGAGATTGTGTTAATGGCTAAATAACCCATATTTCTAAGGCCACATATGGGCTGGATTGTAACAAAAATATGTGTCTAAATATCAAATATTATTGCGCAACTGTTTGTTATCCTGAGGAAACAAAAAATTATCACGATTTGAAATGGGCATCTACAGTACCTACTTTTATATGCGCCAGCTGGTCAATGTACCCGAATCTGTCAGATTTTACCAATCAAACATTAACCTTCTCTTCTTGTGATAAGGAAGAAATCTGACAGATTGTGGTACCTAGCTTGATGTGCTGGCGTCTCTACTTTTTTATTTTTGACTTTTGACGTTTCAAAAGTGCCTGTAACTGGCGTCTGGCGTAGTTGGAATAAATGATCTGATTTTAATAGGGAACCATTTGTGAATAAAAACTAAAGTAATTTTCATATTAACAAAATAACATATTATAATTTATATTTTATATCTGAAAATTAAGCACAATCATAAATGGAGTTGCAACCTATTTTGCTGACTGTATAAAACAAGTGGGTGTTTCCGTCATTTGTGGGTGGATTTGATTTTCATGTTTCTTTTTTTGACAGCATCTCTGTCTATCTGTTTTCATTCACGCGAAAGAGACAACATGATATCTGCCGAACATTTCAAACAGCAAACAAAATCATTTTTACAATATATTTTTAAAGAGGAATTCATACCTTATGCAGTACTTATACTCGTCTCTTTCTAACCAAGTATATTTATTCATATGCAAGAGAAAGATATTGTGCAAGCAATTTATCTTTTTAATTTTTCTGGTCAGGGCATACCGTTTTTAGGAATGTCTCTGGTCGGTTTACTCCCCAAGTTTAAAATTTCTGTGGGTCACAAATGTACAGACGCTGCCACATAAACCACCCCAGTCTGTCAAATTGAAAATCGTTCTTCTACTATTGAGATATTAAGTTGAAAATCTATAAAAGAAATTCGACAGATTGGGGTATCTTGATGTACTAGCGTCTGTACCTAGTTGATAAAATTCTTATATTACAACAATACACGACATGAAAGGCCAACAGTCTTAAAAAAATCGATTCATTTGTAATTTAAAAATATTTATTTATAAATATTTTTTATTATATTTTCGTCAACTCAATCATTTTCTTAGAATAAGTACAATTTGTCATCATTAAAATATAGTTATAATTAATCACAACATTTATTTAAGTACTTCTGTATTCGTGTTCAATTATGTTAATGGTTTTAAATTAAACATTTATCAAAACCACAAAATATTGACACATTTCACCACTTAATGCTAAAACCTATAATATACATTTTCAGTAAGTAGCTGAATGCAGAAATTACAGTACTTATGCCATCTGATACGATCTTACACGATCATACATATTAACCAGTAAATAATATAATTATATAGTATATTTATAATATATATTATCTAAAAAATTATAAATAGGTGAGGGTTGTGAATTTGTTGTTAGGAATTAATCTTTGGAACTTCTGAACCGATTTCGAAAATTATAACTATGTATAGCTATATTCCTGAGTGACAGTTTGTTTGAACGGGCTAATCTCTGCGATTGACAGTCGCATTAAAAAAATAAAAAAATATTTTTCCAGTTATCATTTTTCAAATGCGATTTCCCCCTACCTACCATTTTTTACCATTGACTAACCTTTTAGGTTTTCAAGAACTTTTTTCTTGGAAGCTACGCTATTACGAAATGGTAAATTTCAAAGTAGAAACAAGTATTTCACAAGACAACCGCGTTTGTATCGTTATATCAAAACTTAGGAATTCAGAAATCCCCTGTTAGATGAGTACGCGTTTTTATTCATAATAATGCGGATATTAAGTCAGTTTCCTGTTACCTGGGCGAAGGGGATTAATGGCGAAATTGGAAACTACAATTTCACTTCTCGTTACTAATAGGCAAAATTCCCTTCTTATTCCCGAGAGCGTCACACACAATGTGTACTTTAATGGTGAAATGTCCCTTATTTCCTTGTTTTGTGGGGCACCGGCGCCGCTGGCTTTTTTTTTTTCAGAAGAACACATCTTTATCTAAACTCTATTCTATTCACTAATAAAATATACACATGATTGATTTGTACACTAACATTGTAAAGATGAAAGATTTGTATGTTTATAATGACTTACTTAACTCAAAAAATACTGAACCGATTTCAATCATTCTTGCGCCAGTAGAAAGCTGCTATGATTTTGAGACATGGCTAAAAGGAAGGAATGAACGGGTGAAGCCGCTGGGAAAGCTAGAGATAAATAAAGGTAAGGGAATAAACCTAGAGAGATAGTAACAGTTAGGTATTAAAAAAGTAAAATAAAAAATTGGTTTTCCTATGTATTTTCCTCTCTTGAAAAGTGCAAAGGCCCTGCTGTCGGCGCCCGCGCTTATTTACTCATTTTGCTAAATACAAATGACTAGATACCTACAAATGTACTATTACTTATATCAACTTCTTTAAAAGGAACAAAGATATAAGTACCTTCCTTTTATTTTTCCTAAGAACAATATGAGACGTTAGTATAAATTCAGTCAGTGAACCCCAAATTACATATTCGCTATCGAGTGTGGGTTTAATACCCGTACGTGACAAATATTTGTGTGGTTCATGAATGTATGGAAGATTTTTAGCACGGGAAATTCCTTCAGTGATGGCGAAGCATAAGCACCCTAGCTTACCTAAAAACATACAGGCTACGATCTACATACAAAGGACATTATGATAAAATTCATAATTATGATGAAAGAAAGTAACACCTGGGCAAATATAACTAGAATGTATAATTATCTCGTCGTGGGAAAGCATGTGAGGCAAGCTGCAATAATTATTTCAACATAACATGTATCTGTGACGCAACATGCCGTCCAAATAAACAGATACCTTGATACACATATCACATAATTAGAAAACGTTAGGTATTGCATCAGATTTCTAAAACAACAGCCGCGGTTAGAAAAGCAGCTTTTCCTTCACGAGGTCACGGCTTTTCAACAGCAACCGTGACCCGCCCTCTAACGATGCCACGTGGAACATCGATATACGCATCAAATTCTTGATAAGTATTAGAAAAACAACATCATCCTATTCAACTATCCACACAATAATAAATCTTACCGCGTCACACTTAAAAGCCAAGATAGCAGTGCCATTGAATTGTTGGTGTTTCCCCAACATTAGACGAAAAACTTTTGACGGATAGAGATTTTATAGATTTCAAAGCTCTATGGTTGGAAGTACCCGGTTAAGGGTGGGTTTATACACATGCAAACACGTGTCACTTAATATATTTTGGTGTATGATTAATATTTATGATTTTTTTCCAACGTTAAATATGGTAATATGTATTTTATTATAATTTTATGTTTTTGGAAAACCAATTTATTTTGTATGTGTTTTAAAAAAATTGTCAGGAAAAGAAGCTTCGTCATGTTGGTAGTAATTCAATATAATTGTATTATTTGTCCTATGCCGTATTTTTTTTTACGGTTTCAGTTTCTTTGCTAGAAAAATATCCTAGGAAGTTTTAAAGACAGTCTGTGAACAAAGCTTTAATAGGGCCAGTGCCCTTGGCATAGATTATAATAACCAACACATTGCTCAGTGCTAACATCCCGACATCCGTACCTAAACATTCCTTTGTACTTAGCCCTTTTGTTCTTCGAGTACGTAATGGGTTGTTTTCTATATAGTTTGGAAATTCTGGTATCGACGGAGTCCGACCTATGTATACCTAGTACCTGTGTTTTGGGCTAAACGCCAAAAAAAACGACTAACATCAAGTGTCTATAGATAATAGTTGTAACAGTATTAATTAGGTGATCAACAATTAAATGCGACTGCCAGTATTCTCGTGACAAACACTTGAGAGAAATTGTGAAAGAATTGAAGAAATCAAAAGTGTTTAAACGGTGGATGGCACTCGATATAGGGTGAGTATTATATCGTCGTTGCTATCAATAAAGGATTCCATTGCCATAGATTATGGTACAGGAAGTTATTGCAGGAGTAAGTAACATGTAGTAAGTATTCTTTAATGGCTAAATGTGGTATACAAAAGGTGTTATATCATATTTCTAGGGCAGGCACATTCTGCCATAACCATGGGCATGCAAATTGTATACAAAAATATGTGTCGAAATAGTTTAAAACTATTGCATAAATGTGTTGTTATCAAGTTACGGAAAAAAAAATATTATCTTTAAAACTCTAATAGAAATGGGCATCACATACTCGTACATTTATATACGAACAAACAAAACTGGTCATTATGTACACAGGAATACAATACAGATTTTACCAATCAAAACATTTAACGAAATAAAATTAAACTCATTCTTGTGATAAAGTAAAAATTAAATAAAAACTGACAGATTGTGGTACATAAAGCTTTCAAACAAAATAATGCAAACGTCATCTACTTTTAAATATACATTTAAAATAGAGACTTTAAACGTTTACAAAAGGAACAACAAAATCTGGCGTCAATGCATTTTTAAAATGAATAGGAATGCGATCTGTATTTTAATAGGGAACTCGTTAATGGTGAATAAAAACTTTCTTTAATTAACCATTATTAACAAAATAACAAAATTTTATAAGTTTTTTTAGGTATCGAGTTATAAATTAAGCACAATCATAAATGCAACTTGTCTAAACTATTTGATTCTGTACTGTATTCTAAACAAGTGAGTAATTTTACGCTTGTTTCATTATTTGGGTTTTGGATTCTCATTGATTTCACATGTTTCTGTTTCATAGATGTATATGCTAGGAGCAGTCATTAAGTTTTCTGACTTAAAGATTGGTCGACAGGAGTCAGACCATTGCATACATATATTGCACGAACATTTCTTTTGGGCTATTAAAATTCGTGAAAGCTCATGTATATTACAACTATACCATAAATAATGGAACAAACATATGCATGATACACCAATAGTGCGGTTTCTTTTGAACCAAGTTTCTCTTACCTTCTTTAGGGCAATACAAATTTATATTTTTTTGCAAATGCTATCTACGTGTTCTTTCCACGTTAAGTATCGTCTAATATAATGCCTTTTTTAGTCATGGATCTGTTCTATTGGTTGATTGTTGGAATGTCTCTGGTCTAAATTTTTATGTACCTTTTGGGTTTTAAAATTAATAAGTTTTGTTTTTTCTAAATTAATCTTTAAGAATTTTTATTTAACCATGCCATAAACATTTAAAGTCTGTTTATTTCAAATTTTGAAAATCGCTCTTATCTTACATCGAATAATGACTGTGGTGTCATCAGCAAACAAAACAATTCAAATAGTTTGCGTACTGCTTGATGTACTAGAGTCTGTCATTAGTATGATAGAAATTCTTAAAATGCTTCCCTGTGGAACACCATGATCATTAGTTTCGGTTCAGAATCAAAGTCCTCGATTTTTTTTGTAATTATCATCATACTTTGTAATTCTAGTGATCTGTTTTCTATTGCTTAAATATGATTTAAATATTTTAGGGCTGTCAACTCAATGCCGCTTTTTTCTAATTTATGGATGAGTATAGATTGGTCAACATTCAAAGGCTTTAGTTAAATCTAGAAAGAGAGCAGAAGGAATTTATTGTTACGTTATTTATAATTGATGTTACAATTTGAAAGTCGCCAATGGTTGATTAAATTTCCTGAATCCATGTTCTTCTGCCACAACATTATATTTGTTGAGAAAATTAACAACCTTTTTTAAAACCTTTCAAATACTTTTGATAAGTAGCTGTTAATGCTATAGGTTATAGTTATTTTGTCTGTCTTTGGACCTTTCTTATGCAGTGGTTTTATTAGAGATAATTTAAGCTTTTCAGGAAAATAACCTTGTTCTATGGATAAATTAATAATAAGCTAAAGGTTCTGCTAATAAATTGCGATACGCGCTTTAAGAGGTCAGTGGAAATATTTCGTGATGATTTGGTGTTATTAAGCGAATTTATTACGTTATGGAAATTTCAGCTGCATTTGTAGGCTCTAGGAAAATACTATGACTGTTATTTTTATATCATCATTTTTAATATCATTATCTCTATCAGAGGTTTTATTATTTTTGACAACATCTATGAAAAAATTATTAAATATGTTCGCAATGTCAGTTCCAGATGTGACTGTCATTTCACCATCAAGCAATTTTGTTAAAATATTCCTTTGTTGTTTGGTTACCCATATTGACGTTTCACAACTTCCCAGGTAGCTTCAAGAATTTATTTCTTGGAATATGAAATGTGTTTGAAGTTACACAATGATTGCAAGTTATTAATGCACTTCCTTAATATGTTGGTATAAGACTTATAATTTGATTTATTGTCACTGGTTCTATTGCTATAATATTTAGTATCTTAAGAAATCTTTTAGTTTTACAGCTTACTTTAAGTCCTTTTGTGATCCATTTTAGTTTATTTGATATTATAATATTTTTTTACCGTTATAATAGGAAAACATAATTTGTAGAATAAAGTTAGTAAATCATGGAATGTATCAAAGGCATCGTTTGTATGTATAGTGTTATAAATATCAGAGAAAGATAGTTGACTTATGTAATAAACGAATTTATTTATGTTTTCTTTACTCATATCATTTCGTGTTACTGAAATAGCTTTTAGAAATATTCCCATTTTCATGTTTAAATTCTACTATTTGTGCAGTGGCTTTTTGTGGTCTGACAAACATAAATTAAGTGTTTTTCCTACAGCGTTAGGTATATTACTAATAATGTTATCTATGCATGTATTTAATCTCGTAGGCACTTTTATAAGACATTCCATCCCATAATTTGAGATAAGTTCATGAAACCTAATAACATTACGATCTTTATCCTGAAGAAAATTTATGTTAAAGTCCCCTACAATTACTACTTTACTTTTTTTACGTTGGAGATGGCGTAATGTTTTATCAAAAAGGTCGAAGAAAACATTCAAGTTAGAACTTGGTGTTCTGTAAATACATAATACGATTAAATGCATTTTTTTTATTTCTATAGCACAGACCTCATACTGCTTCTCAATGCTCAACTCTTTTATATCATGTAATTCAATACAATCAATATTGTTTTTAACTAATATACACGTGCCACCTCGACGTTGATCTGGCCGCGAATAAATTGCACCTAGTTGAAAATTATTTATAATCATGTATTTTTCATCACCTTGTTTTATAAAATGTTCACTTAAACACATGACATCTACATTTGTGCCGTATTCTTGCATATCATTAATAGCTAATTCTAGTTCAGGAATTTTGTTGAGAGCTCCAGCTATATTTTGATGAAAAATTGAGAAATTACTTACATTTGAGGCTGGTTCAGTTACGAAAAAACTCTTCATTGGAATTTATTGCTGGTGTGGTTATTTTGTCTGAAAATCTGGAAGCCTGAAAATAGTAAGGAATGGTACCTTTCCGTGGCGGTTTACTTAAATTAGAAACAATAGCAGAGCTACTCGTATCATTTCTACTCGCTGACTTAGTTGTGCTATTTTGAAAATGCTTATTTATTACTGAGCCCTTATTTATTATTGGGTTTTTATTAATAGAATAGCTGTAAGATAGGTAGGATGAGTTAAATTGTTTCATATTTATATTATTTATAATTTGACTTACAATGTCGTGCCTGTTATTACCATCAATGAATGCACAGTTTTTTACATTTTGTGATAATAATTTTAGATAGAAATTTAATTTACTTTCATTTAGAAATGCATTGTAGAGTACATTAACTAGATACACGTTACAATTTTCCAACATTTTGAGGGCTCTCGAAATTTCCATTAATACTTTTATTGGGTTTGAATCATTGCAGCCAGTCATAATGATAACATTATCGATTCTTGTGAGCTGTTGAGACAATGTGTTACAACTGGATAAAACGTCTTCAGTTTTGCATCAGGTTTCCTAATGGCTGATATATTGTAGCTATGAATAAGTTCACTTTTCTTGTCAATCAGCGTTTTGACAATTCCTTGCCCTTGGTTATCTGATAATAAGATTATCCTTTTGTCCCTGGTTACTGGTACGTCTGAAGTTTTTTGTGTCTTAATTTTATCTTCATTCTTGTCTATTACATTTTTATTACTTGGGACGGTTTTTTCCATAATTGAGTTATCCGCTTTCGCAACATCTATTTCTGTTTTTTTATTTATGTGGTCTTCATTTGGTTTAATATTAGTAGAAGCTGTACCGGGTTTGATATTCGATGTCCAAATCTAATTTTCTGACTGAAATATTAGACCTATTAATGTTGAGTTTTTAGATTTCGCTTTACAAGATAAAGTGTTGCTTCTTACACTTAAACTTGTGATGTACATATTTTATATTGAGCTGATTTATGCTTTTCCACTTCAAGTTTTTGTTTCAGTGATTCGTTTTCATTGTTTAACGAATCAATTTCTAAATTAGCACTCTTCAACTGTTCCTTCAAGCACTCTATTGTAGATTGCAGTTCTATGTGTTTTTCACTTCTTACGTGTGTAGATAAATCGATCATACTTCTGGTACTTATGTCTGATGCCAAGCTGTCCATAGACTCATTTGAAAATTGAGAGAGAGATTGCTTTGGACGTCTTTTTCTCAGTGAATAATTGTTGCGCGAAGCCATGGTTTTAATTAGGTAACAGAAAAAATAAAATTAGAAAGTTCTTATATAAACAGCACAGCCGTCTAAGAAGCGCAGCAGTCGCAAAATTGCAATATCAACGCAACAGTAGCGAAATAGCGAATAGTTTAGAACAGTCTATAGATGCTTCACTTTAGCTTTTCACTTCACTAAATTGTTATTTCTTTACGAAATTGTATTTAAAATTACATTTTATTGAAAACACTTATAAAATAGTAGTTGAAAAAATATTAACACAAAAAAAAAAACACAAAAATAATCTCTGCTAGCGAGGTTTGAACCAGGACCACATGACACCGCGGTCGAACACATTCGATAAGCGCCACGTGCGCTGCTGACGTGTTGGTCGAAATTTAGGTTCTGTTTCTTGTCTTTTTTCAAAAGTTCGTTAGGACGCTAGTTTTGAGCACAATATTTGAAAAGTGACGCGCTGTTAGATTTTTTCCCACTTTATAAACACAGTTTTAACTTTGTGTATTTCTGTTATTTTAAGAGAGTTTATGATATTTAACTGTTGACACGTTTTAGTTATTGGTTATTTGTTCACTATATCAATACAGACTTTGAATTTCGCGCTAGTCACAGTTCATAACTTAAAATCACTATTACAAGGTTCACCGAGTGAATTCAGTTAAGATAACGATTTCTCGTAATATTTGCACTGTCTTTATTCATTTAACACTGAACACAATATGAAAATAATACTTTATACATTTTTAAAAATTAATTTATGCGGAGCGCAATGTTTACGTGACGACAACGCCATCTGCATCCATCCATCATGCGTGTTGCAGGACAGACATGTTTGTCATAAATGGACTATTTAATGTCATACGTATTCACGCGCTGTTAAAGTGAATGTTTTTAGGAGGCATTGCCAAAAATATTGTTAAAAGGGAAGTCCATAAGGGTTTTTCAGGTGGACATAAAAACGTTTTTATTTGACAATACTGTGTAGTGAATGGCTGGCAATTTGGAGCACTGTGCAAATTTTGATGTTCATAAAGTGCCGATTTTAGCCTAATTTAAAGAAATTACTTTTATTTTGTGATAGGCAATTTTATTGATCCAATCAAATGCAACATCAGAAGCTAAATTCGTTTAGACTAGAACTAGTTCCCAGCATACTAGGAAAAAAGCTGGCAAATAATTATATTAAATTGTGTTATTGCAATGTGGAAAACGGATATTGCAGTTAATTATCTAGTTCTGTTTATACAGTAGCAGCATAAATTACTGGTTACTTTAACTAAAGTGCATCTTGTTAAATTTAATGTACTACTCCCCAAAAACTAAATTGATTTGTTTCAAAAGGCTCTTCATCTTCAACAGGGCAGGGTATGACATGTCTGTCGCATGCCGAAAGAGTTATAAGAAAGAAAGAAAGAAGGGATTTATTGGCGCACACAGGACAGAACAAACAAACTACAGGTATACAGAAGAAAAAGAAGACAAAAGTAATAAAAATAACATAGAAAAAGAAAACAAACGGAACAAAAATAACATAAAATGGTCCTGTGCGAGGCCAAAAGGCTCCTATCTCAGCATGTGCAAAGCTCAAGATTGGTACCCTGAAACAAATACAAGGTCACGGTAGACCATAAGGGAAATGGCAGTGCGAACTTGATGTCTTCCTTGAAAAGAAGGAAGGAAATTGGAAGAAGAAGGTGCATTATTGTGACCTTTGGAATGAACAGAGTTAAGCCTTGGTCCAGCCGTGGGATAATAAAGGCATAATTTAACATTAGGCCTGTAATCACCGAAAGGATAGGTACACAGAAATATTATATCTATGGAGAGGTAGGAAGTCTCAAGTCATTCGCTTATCACCATCAAACAGGTACAAATCCAGTCCCCGCGGCTGCTATAGAGTAAATCTTGATAGAAAAAGCCAACAGCATTGTCCGACCTGGCATCCAAGCCTGGAAACGCATTGATCAGTAGTCGTCCTAATCATGCGTGTTGCAATTCGAACTGCATTTTCATGTAGTTGTTGAAAATGCTCTTCAGCAAGAGCAAATGTCTCTTGAGTTTAAATGAAGAAGAAATTTTAAGCAATGATTACACATTGTTGCTTAGTTTCCACGCGCCACGACCGACTTTCCTAAAAACGATAATTATGTTTTCATCAGTGTGTTTCCCCCAGTACATATTTACATTATCCTTATACCAACATAATTGGTCTTATTTTTTAATTCCAAGTGCGTCAAGTGTACTACAGACTTGAAGCAATGTTTGTTTATTATTGAATCATAGTGACTCATAGTCTTGCTTCCGATAAATTCAATAAATCCATAGTTCGTCCTATTAGAGGCCCTTTATTTATTTTTGAAGCTAGAGGCTATTTTTTTTTGTTTTTAAAAAATAATTTAAGGAGTGGAATTCCCACCGGAATTCGAACCAAATCGAATCCCAAGGTAACCGTGACCCTGGAACCTAAAGCGCTTTTTAAGGAACATCTTGGATTAAGTCAGTATAATTCTGACAGTCACTTTCGCTCTGTCAAAGGCGGAAGGAATCATTTGATGATTTTACTTCGATAATAAAAAATGGAATTTCTTGCTGGAGTAGCTTTCTGATAGCTACAACATTGGGGTCTTCAAGTCAAAATTGAGTAGGTTACCTTCGACCACATCAGCGGTTACCATCAGGAATGGTAAATCGCGAGATATCACATGAATTGTGGTAACAATTTACTCTTAAGTTAGATTTTTTTATATTTTTTTTATACTTGCATACATGTATTGAGTTTATACTGAGTTTCTATCTGTTTGAAAGTTTAAACTCTCAAATTATATGATATTTTTCCGGATACATGGTATTAGGCAGGTCCTATTAGTCTTAATTGACATGGCTTTGATTTTAAATCAACTTGCTAGAGAATGGAATGTATTCTGATTCATATGAATAAGTTAAATTACAAAAAAATTGTGCCTACTCACACTAGCACACCAACCCCAATTTGTCAAATTTTCCCAATCAAAAATGAACCTTCTTGTATTATGATAAAGTTGAAAATCTATTCAATAGAATGAAATTGGGGTAGCTTGTGTGCTCGCGTTTTCTGTACCTAGGTATTATAGCTAGCGATGCTCAACAAAGTTTTATAAAATTTACATACAACATTATGCAGTATTAAGGCACATTCAACTTTGATATTAATTTCCTAAAGAACTACTTACATATTAAAAAGTAATCCTAGCTGTTTCATAGTATTAATTATTACATCTTATAATCTATTGTACTATAAAAAGTTAGTTACAAATACATAATTATTAAAGAAAAAACTAACTTAAGCGCCATTTAGACGGAGCAAGAACTCGTATAGTCGTATGCGAGTTTCACTACATTGCGGCATTTGTTTCATTAAATGAATTTGTTTTACCTATAAATTCCGCAATGTAACGCAACTCGCGTTCGAGTTCTTCCATCGTCTAAATGAGGCTTTATTCCATAGGGATTAGAGCTTATATTACCGGTGCATTATTCTGTGTCAAAAATCATTTATGATAGAACAATTTTTACAAAACAAGCAATCTTTTGTGTAAAATAATCAGAAAATTACTTAGTAAAATGACTTGTGTCACTGACTGTACCTTCAGATTTGTTATGTCTAAAACTGGTTTTATTTACAAACAACTTTGAATACAGCTTAGTACTGATAATATGTTGATGAAAAGTTGCATGACATTGTTGCAGAAAGACGCAACGTAACTTATAGCCATTTGAACGTTACATTGTTAGCACATACTGTATTTACTTTTTAACGATTTTATACAGAGTGATTGGTAATTGGATGCATTCCATGAAATGAGCGATACTAGCCCTTTTTTACAAAAACCTTAACCCTGAAAATATGGATCAATACTTGGTTTTGGAGATATCAAACAACTACTTCTTGACTACACAAATATTTGTTTCGTGCAGGAATTGAACCTGCATTACAAGCGCAAACCATGCCGTTTGTTGGTTGGAAAATCGCAATACGAAGCCGAAACTAACCAAGTCTTTCTACAAGTGTATGCAATATTTATCTCTGTACATTATAAAATTGACTAAAAAAATAACTAGTTAAACAGATTAGAATATTTATTTTAATATGTAACATTAAATTTGTTAAAAGCCTATCCCTACCTCAGTCCATCACCGGTAGTCCTTGTACACGAGGATGGCGTCCTCGTCCGTCCCGTTGGCCCTGCGCGCGCGCATCACCCGCGCGGGCGGCGCCGCACACAGGCGCGCGCGCAGCGCCGGGTCAAGGTACAGCAGCTTGTGGCGGCTGTAGCCCACCACCACGATGTAGTGGCCGGTGTACGAGCCGCCGAAGCAACGTCTGGACAACAAGATATTCATTTAAAAAAAGGATTTTAATTGCAGCCACACTATAACAAAAATAAAATTAATTAAATTAACAATGTAGGTACCTGAACTCAGCCTTCAATTTATTATGCTTGCAGAGATCACAGACGAGCATGGAGGCATCCACCAGCACTATGACGGGCCCCGTAGTGGCCAGGTGCGTCACCAACTCTGCATGGGTCAGCGAGTGCTTCTGAACGTCTATACCACAGGCTGAGGCCTCACTGAAACGACGCTTGACACGTTCACGGTCCTAGGAAGTAAGTAGCTTTGATATAAAAACATACATTACATTACATCTGTAAGTCCTAACTAGACTGGTATCCGTAACTCCACATGATTAGGGTCAATCAGGGTAATTGTAAACGTTTTTGAAAAATACCTTTTGAACTAATAAACTTTTGGCTTTGTAAAAAAATATATTGGTAGTTAGAAAAGAAGAGTTAATTACTTTGATTGTTTAGTAATTTATCTAAGAGCTACAACATCAACCATTTGAACTGCGTCATTAGCGGCTTTGAAAATTAACTGTTTACATTTTACCCTGACTTTAAAACAAAAAATGATATTTTGGGGTAAATGTGAACATCAAAGGTAAGCCTACGTGATAAGCATTATAATTCCGCTAACTCGTTTTCACTGTTTTGAGTCTCATAAATGCAAAAGATTTTGTTCTGAGCGTCTTCCAATATACAGGGGTAAATGTAAACAAATCATATAGATTCGATATTTTGCATTGACTAAATTACGGGGTGATTGGAAACATTTAATTGTTTTACGGGTAATTGTAAACGAATTATGGAAACCCATACATTTATAAAGGGGGTAAAAGAAAACAAAATATGTAGGAGTGCTGTCTATTATTTGTTTTTAAATTAACTGCAACCATGAGATGGTTATGTTACATAATGCCTTAGTAATCAAAACAAACATAGTCTTCATCATCCATCAATATAAACTCTGTTTCTTTTTCATTCAAAGTAAACAAATTTACGTTTTTCACAATCATAGTAGCTGGTATAGTGTCAAAATACTCCTTAATGAGGTTTTTTAGTTCCTCTTTTATAATGGGAAGGCCGGAAGGCCCATTTGTGCCCGAGTTTTAAGGCAAGCAGCTATGTGTTCTTCCACGCGACATTAGCGACGTTTGCAATATGGCAAAAATCTTCTTGTTTTCCTTTACATCCTAACAGCGTTTTTTAAGTCCGTTAAGGTAACTATATTTTGTCTCTTTTTTGGATGTAAACGCGTGGCATTTTAAAAAAGTACTTGAAAAGAAATGTTTACGTTTACCCATCACTTTGTTAGTAGCAGAAATGATAAGAGTTTACAATTACCCCACTGTTTACAATCACCCCCTAACCTGTTTACAATTACCTCCACCCAGTATATCTTATGGGAAAATGTAAACAGTACTTTGCTGCTTGTTATATTGATGTTATTGATGGAAAGCTTGAAAAATTCAAAGATAATTCCATTAAATCAAAGCGAAAAAAACAATCAAAAACTTATCTATCAACTTTCCTAACAAAATATTTTACTATCAACTTCGTGCAAAAACTTGAAAACAATTTTTCTGCAGACAACTTTTCGTAACACTGAAATTGAGATTAATTTTCTGAAAAATGAATAAATTGCTCTTTGTAGTGATGGACAACAGATTAAAATAACGTTCTGTTTCATGACCGTCAACCTAAATACATTATTAAAAGTTTAATGGGAGTTGTTTCCAATCACCCCAGTTTACAATTACCCTGATTGACCCTACAATAAATGTTATTCTGTTAAACTACATTTTCTATATTCTATATTTTGCATGTGGGACGCACCAAACAATCCAGACTCCGTGCCTTGAAGACATTCTGTATGAAAACCCAATGAAACTGATAAATAATAACTGCAATTTACTGATTTTCAGTAAACAGAAACCAGAACCTCAAGTGCAGCACTAGCAACCACTTGATCCATTAGGCACTTGGATATAACTTAAAACCTCATTTTGCTTACCTACAACCAAATACATATACCAATGGCATTTGAATTGCCCAATTGAATTGGTTGTAAGGCAAAAGTTGGGGTGTTGTGGAGCAGCTTGGGACCTCTCCACCAGTTTAATAATAAAGCTGAGCCCATTGATTGCTTGCGATTCTTAGAATAAGAAAATCACCTAACTAGAGCTTAGGTTACAAAACAATACAGCAAAGTTGTCCATACCATATTTATAATCCTATCATAGTATCCATGTCGCCTGTACTCCTCATTCACACCAAGTAATGTTGTGTACATGCGGTGTCTGATGCTGAACCTGTAACAAAGAACCAAGGCTTTACTATAAGATACCATGCTTGCACAGACCCAGACAGGTCCATTCAAATCTGTGAGTCTTTCTTCAAAAGACCATCTTATACAACTGCATGGTGTTTGTATGACTTAGCAAAGATAATGTCTTTACTTTAGAACAAAATAAACTTCTGGATGCATAAGGCAGAGAACAGAGTGATGGGGATGGGGCACACCCTGGGAGAGGCCTATGTCAAGCCCTGCGGACTGCGATAGGCTGAATTGATGACTTCTGGGTTCATTGTGACTGTTTATTCTCAAAATTGTTAGGTACAAAACACTGGCCTCATTTAGTATTGAAGTATAGAAAAATTACCTCTTTAACAAATAGCACAGATCTATAGTCCACGTGGACTGTCGGAACCCCTCATCTTCACAGATCTGCTCGAAGTTCTCGAGCATCTTCTCTCGCTGTTCCGGAGGCAGCAGCATCAGCACGCAGGACACGCCGCAGTCCCAGTTGTAGCGCTGCCGGTAGTGCTCCAGATTGTGTTCTACGTACCCTGGAGAGGTGGACATTGTTATAACACGTAATGTTTGTAAATAGGATTCATCTATAAGTTTTATCTTTGGAGAACTCCTATGTAGCGATTGTTTCCGGTGCGATGTTGACTTTTAATAGATATTACGTAGACTATGACTTAAGTGTCTCAGTAAAGCCTTGAAATTATTAGCTAGTTATACAGATACCAGATTCTAATAGGAAAAACAACTAATCATCAGCCAGCTAACTTGAACTTACTTTCGCTTGGAGCTAACATGTTGGTTAAAGTTAGATCTGGATTTTTAAAAATAACCACTGATAACACCTATAACTATCCGGTAATAATAATCTAGTCTCATGTTTTTTTATCAGTATTTTCCTGATTTCAAAGAAATTGACTCATTTTTTTAAAGTTTGTTGTGCTTTTTCCTGAAGTGTTTGACAATGACAGGTACGTTCCGTTCGTAAATTATTTGATGATTTATTTTGTTTGCTAGGTGGCTGTAATGTCCCTAACAGTATATCTTTAGTTTCTGCCTAGCTCAATGATAAATGTGCGTGTGTATAATATTGTTTTGATTCAATTAATATTATAAATACAAAAAGACCACTATTTTGCAAAAGAAATGAAACTGTGATTTTTATCAAAAATCTGGATCTAAGATCTATACAATCTGTGAAAAATTCTGACACTGACAGTCAGCTGGGCTGAGTGAGTGAGACTCTGACAGGCACTGATTTTTAAATTTTTGTGCAGCTGCCTTGTTATAATGAAAAAAACGATGGCGCTTAGGAAAGGATTGCTTACATTATCTAACACAAGATGTGCAGCCCAACAAGTATTTCGGGTTCGCTCTATCAGCACACAAACAGCTTCCAAGGACACGAACACCGAAGCAATGAAACCCGGTCAGACACACTTTGGATTTCAAGTTGTTGATGAAGGCGAAAAAACGCAAAAAGGTAACTTTTATTAAGAAACTGCAATTTACTTATGTAAAACTAACGCACCTTTTGAGTGTAGGTTGAGATTCAGAAGTGAATTCAGTCAGTTTTGTCTGAGCGAAAAATATAACCCACAAAAATATTGAATATCTGCTAGGTACCCCAACTATTTTCTTCAGAAATTGTCACTGGTTTGCCTTTCTCTTTCGTTTAGTATTTTTAATAGAATTTGGTTTTTTTTTCATTAACAAAAACATTTTAAAATTGATAAATTAATAGAGTAGAGATAAAATAACTTAGAAAGTAACAAGGAAGGTTTAGAGTTGTCATAATGAGAAGCTTTTGTTAGAATCAGATTTTCTAGTGGTTATTTCTTATTTAAATGTTCCAGTTCACGAAGTATTTGAGACTGTTGCTGAGAAATATGACCTGATGAATGATGTGATGTCTATGGGCATCCATAGAGTGTGGAAGGACATCTTCATGCAAAGACTAGCACCCAGACAGGAAACCAGATTGTTGGATATGGCTGGTGGCACTGGTGAGTGGGGTTTCCATTATTTTTATTAAGTTTTTGTTATGGGTTATCAAGGGCCCAGCAAAATGCAACCAGGTATTAAAAGGTAAAATTAGCAATTGCCCTTTGTATATTGTGGTGTGCATCCAATTGAACTGTAAAAAACTTTGAAATGGACTAGGCAAGTGATGATAATGATTCTTTCTTTTTTGATGCTAAAAGGCTAATGTTAGACGAAGGGATGGTTTCGGACCCAACATGTGGACTTATATCATTGCCTAAAGTAAGCTATCTACTGCTCCCCTCTAAGTTTGTACAGACTGAAATCAGACACATTGTAGAAGTTAGTGAGACCAGTTCCGTACGTATTAATTCTAGACTTTTCACTGATAAGATCACTAACATTTCAGGTGACATAGCATTCAGATACATAAAGTACCTGCAGAGCCTTGGTCCAGCACACACAGCCAAGAGCAGCGTCACTGTCTGTGACATCAACCAGGCCATGCTGGATGTTGGCAAGCAGAGAGCATTGAAGTATGTGATCATTATTTATTTTTGTACTTTTATTACACCTGACCACCCTACATAATTTTCCACCAAGAACACTTCCAGGAGAACTTAGACCCTGTTTCCTTGAAATAGTGCCTATGTCCACCGAAAGCAGTGCATGTTGCTGACAAAGTCTTTGATATTCTGTTTGTTCAACAGTTTGCAACTTGTCAGGCTTGGGGTCACGGGACTGTCTTAGCAGGTTACCGCCAGCCTGTTACGCAAGCAAAGACCATGTGAAAAAACAGGATGTTTTTACCTTTAGTCAGTAAGTCTGACAGTGTCTTCTGCTCCACCCAAAGCGGGAGAACTCACAGATAATTTTTTAGACCTCAAAAAAGGGTGTACTACAGACAGGCACGCCTCTGCATAAAAATATGCGTAAAAAAAACTTAGATCTAGGTTTTATTTACACTTATAAAGCGTGGCCACCACCCAGCACATCATCATTACCTAAATAAAACCCAAAAATTATATCCCGCCTTTTTTACAGATTAGGCTACACCCCCGAGTCGTGCGGTGTGGCGATAGACTGGGTGTGCGGCAACGCGGAACAACTGGCGCTGCCGGACGACAGCTACGACGCATACACCATCGCCTTCGGCATCAGGAACTGCACTCATATCGATCGTGTAGGTTTGTCCACACAAGCTTCTCTGTAGTGGATACTTCATCATCAGTGGAGTATTGTACAGACAGCGTCACGATTTGGTTACCTTCCTTAAAAGCACCTACGCTTTTCCTATGTGTTAACTGAAGTGACTGCAAAATAAATGGTCGTTGTATTGATGCTAGCTGTCAATATAATTATGCAAGTCACATGTGTGGCTAATAAAATCAAAGTAATATTATCTACTGAAAATGCCATCAGATAGGAGTTGAAAAAATTGTCGCCATTGAAACCAGCTAGCATTATAGGCAACACGCGTGGCCGTAACTTTAAAAAAAAAGGGAAGTCTGAAAGGATTTCAACTACAAGTGAAAATGATCCTTACCACTACGACATTCAAACACGTTGTTATCCACGGGTAGACGAAAAAAAACACGCTAGCCACGACGACGTAAGTCAATCTAATTGCATCATTATTTCGTAGTTGCAAGGTCGATTTTCATTAGTAGTAACCTAATACCTTAGTAGTAACCTCCCTAATCTATACTAATATTATAAAGAGGCACTAAAATTTGTTTGTAATTGTAGGTTTGTAAGTTTGTAAGTTTGTATGTAGGCCTGGGGTCGTTTCATCTCCGGAAGTACATGAACCGATTTGTGGAAAAATTGTTTCACTGGTAGATAGCTACATTATCCGTAGTGCTATAGGACAGTAAATTCTACCGATGTCATGCATATTATTCGAAATATCTTCAATTTTTGTCAGGGTAGCCGGGCGGTAAAAAAGCTCTTCCAACATAATTACAGTTATGTAGCATGCGCTGCCTTAACAGTTGTATATAATTAAAACAATGTACTTGCAAAAATGTCCGCTTTGAATAGTTCTACAATAAAGTCCGTATCCACCAAACCATATTTTTATCTTTTATATTTTAGCAGATGTACAGCTTTTATGGTTAAAAACATATTTTCGATGTACTTGCCTTTGGACGTTTTTTGGCTACAAAACAAAACACTAAACCTTATTGAAAAAATTATTATTATGTATGACAATAACATCATTGTCCGATATGATTTTCACCTAGTACAATATGTCAATTGGTGAAATACCGTTAATCGAAGATAACATAAGATGTTACTAAATCGCAAAATGCCGCCGTCCATTCAAGAACGCGTTTAGAACACGCTTTGTACGGACGTTTTATCTATTTACCTATAGATGGCGTTGTGCAATTACGTCAAGTGATCAAAACCAGCTCCTGGAAGCCGTTGGCAGTACAGGAAAAAAAAATCATAGTTGTAAGTAGCTGTGGGTGCTACTGTCAGGAAACTCAAACAATTATTCCGTGGACTGGAGTTCCCTCTCGAATACCGTCCGGAACTTAAAGGGAGAAGACAGTTTTTCGGTCTGACGGTGCACCCTGGGATGATTCTACGACGGCAAAAACTCTTCGCTTGAGCAGAATGTTGCCTAGGGGGTCTCTTTGCCCGTATGTTGGAATAGCCTGTCGTTGTATGCTCCAACACGTGTCCAATAGCCGTGGCATCCGTGGCACAGCGGCGGAGCGATCTTGCGGACGGTGAGTAATGGTGCAGCTCGCCGTCCGACACAAGGACCGACCCGGGCATGGTCGGTCGGATTGAGTGTTTCACGCCCGCGCCTGCTGGGGTCAGCGGGTTTTTTCTTAACCCAGGACCTACCGTGGTCCCCAGGAAAGTAAGAGGGAAGGAACACGGGTGGAGGCAGTCAGTAAGAGTCTGACAGTCGGGACTTCCGCCCCACCCAGGGGGGAGGACTCATTTGATGACTTTATCACATGTGATAAAAATAAGCACATAAGTATTTAACCGAACCACACTCATAATTTCATCACAAGTTAAAATATTAATGCCCAGAGAAGTGTGGCATGGGTCATTCTAGTATGTCTGCTTATTGATTTTGTCACTAAACGAAGCATAGTCACATTTGTTGACGACCTACAATTACCTAATCCTTCCTGTGCAGGTCCTTGAAGAAGCTTACAGAGTGCTGAGGCTTGGCGGTCGTTTCATGTGCCTTGAGTTCAGCCAACTGCCCAACAGTACATTACAGTGGTAGGTATACGGTCCATTATTACTTATTCTGTTTTATAACAATTTTTCCAGCTTTTTCACACAGTCCTCCGCGCGGCGGGTAGGGAGCGAAAGAAGGGACTGTCAGACTCTTACTAACACACTAATGAGCAAACTAAAATCCACCCGTGTTCCTTCCTATGCCCGTTACGTTCGAGAAGCACGGTATCCTGGGTTAAGATAAAACAAACATTAATACCCCGAGGCATTTGGCATAAGTTATTTTGCAATTAATTTGCGAAATACCAACGCGCCACCGACCCGGGCTTGGTCCCGGGCCGTCAGATCGTCAACGAGCTATACGACTCACCTGTGCCCTTACATCCCTGATCAAAGGGACAGGGTCCGCCGAGCGTCCATACGACATCCGATCCTATTCACATACGGCATCCAAAGAGACACCCTTAGGCACACGTTGGAAAGGAAGGGTTAAAAGGAAGATGCTTTTAATTATAAAGCCCGCATATCAGAGTGCACCGGCCCGAAATACTGGTCTTGCCCCCGGACGTATCCTGTCATAGTACCCCGTTTTAGACACCTACTTGACCTATGTCGCTACTAAAAGGTGGTTTGCATATTATCAATTCCAATAATAACTAGGAACCTATAGTATAGGGTGTTATGAAGATAGAACCTGAAGTAGCTACGCGGCGCGGGTAGGGTAGACTGACACTTTTTTTTAGCGAGTACTTCGTAACGTTTTTTTTCGTAAGATGTGTAGCAGCCAGCAGGTAGAGCGGATTTGTACCTCGAGCGAACATTTAGTCCTCTAATGACGTTTGAAGTAGAGCACCTCTATACGCCGATGATGTAAGATCGATTCCTCTTTCAGGGTATACGATCAGTATTCTTTTCAAGTGATCCCAGTGCTGGGCCAGCTGTTCGCAGGCCAGTGGAAGCCATACCAGTACCTCGTTGAGAGTATCCGGCAGTTCCCCGATCAGGTACGTTGTATTATTATAGCTGTGATTTGGCACTTACGACGAGTCAACTCAAACAATTGTATTCATACTAATAGATGGCGTCGCAGTGACTTCACGATTATAAAATTACTTAATATATTGACCCCGGATCTTTAACGTAGAAAGTCCCGCTATTGAAGGACACCTTGGATTTCATATAAGCACAAAAATCAAACATAGTCCTAATGTTTAAAAAGGGGGTTGCAGATGTCAATTTATGGCTGTACTTCCAAACCTGATAAATCCATATGAAATCCAACCGCACTGGGCCCGCGTTGTAGATTATGGCCCAGTCCCTCTCTCAGAGAGGAGGCCTGTGTCGCAGCAGTCGGACCATTATTGGTCTATGGTCGGACAGCGAGTTGCATTTTACTCGCTGCCCGCGCCTACAGCGGCCGGAGATCGTCTGCCGGCGAGTCTATCGCTAAATTAAAGAATACCTACCCTTTTCTGTCCCCAGGAGAAGTTCAAGACGATGATCGAAGACGCCGGCTTCAGGCAGGTCAGCTACGAGAACCTCACGTTCGGGACCTGCGCCATCCACTCGGGGTTTAAGATTTAAGTGTTGTGTTTGAAAAACTCGTGTGTAGATTTCATGTGATAATATAATAGGCTTTGTGTACATAATGTTTTTTATTTATTTAGTGAAATAATAAAAATAGCTCTTCCAATTTTATCGTCGTATTTATTTCGAACTCAGATTATATTAATAGGTTTTAGTCATTCTATGATTTCTGATCATTATTTTGGTTTTCTTTTGTGATGAACTTTCCATGACAAAAGCAACTATGTGTGCACATTTGTGCTGTTAGGACAGGTTATATGGTCAATAGAAAAGAAACACAGAAAATCTTTTGTAAGGAATTTATTAAGTCCATCAAACTGTGTTGGTCTTTGGAATGCAGATCCAGTACCTAAATTACAATGTCCACACAATACATCTATGATATCGAGCGTCGGCGACGCACGCGTTACATTTCATCTGTGATAAAACTTGTCTTCCTAACACCACGTTCCATTATTACATTCTGTATTACTTACATAATTTGTCAATTTTTAAAACAACATCCATCCTCGGCCACCCTCCCACACAGACCTTGTCTCGCTGACACGCAGGTAGGTTGTATGAAAGCTCATAAGCATGCTAATTATTTATATATGACACTGAATTGTTAGGTCTAACACACTAATGAGCAAAGCTAATAGAAAATTTCTCTCATATCGTCACTGAACCGAAATCCTACGTCTAGGAAATAAACGGCAGACATCGAGAAGCAAATAAAGTGTGAGTTAAGGATATCCAAACAAACATTAATACTCTTTACCGAGCGTGCACTCAACATAAGTTATTTTGCAATTAATTTGAATATTCATACCCAAAGGTCCTGATCCTGATCCAGCGCGGGGTGCGAGGTGACCGCGCCGGGCCGCTCCGATCAGTCAACGATCCAATACGAAATCCAACATCCGAAAGGGAACATTACATCCACGCGACAAATATTCAAATGTCCGCCAGAGATCCGCCGGTGCGGTCCGATCCGATCCGATCCGATCCTACACGCGAGGCCTCTATACGGCATCCTGACTCACACCTCCAGCCAAGCACATCCAACGAGCCCAATCCACAGTGGATGAAACAAAAGAAAATGCTTTTAATTATAAACGTCATCGTGTCAAATTATATCGTAGAGAGAGGCGCGCGACGCAGCGCGGTGCGCGGCCTGACATACACTCGCTCCAGCTGCGTCGCGCGCGTCTTGCAACAAACATCTACCGTTAACCCGAATGTTACTAAATAACTGACTAACACTAAACTGCGACCACGTCCATGAACTACTGTACACGCTGTTCCAATGAAGATATGTTTATGTGTGAGTTGTGGTAGTGTCACCGCGAGGGCACGCGGTGAGTAGTGCATGGTCGTGGTCGGTAACAGAGTGTCGTCCAGCTTGACGAACTAATACATTAATATGCTCTCTTAAGTCTAGCAGAGTGTGGCTCCCACCGCCGCGTCGCCGTCCGCCGCTCCGTCAGCTGTCGAAATATAGAGCTTCAGTTGATGACCGTAACACCAGCTGGCACCGACAGTAACCACATGGAGGTACCACTACCACTCACATAATTATATCATTCTTAACATTTATTCAAGTGTGGTCTTGTGGACACTCCATGTGCTTACCACTCTGTGCTAGTGATAGGGGCAGCGAGTTGACGCCAGTTTTCTTACCGAATCCAGACACAGTGATCTTACCGAATCCGGACTGACTTATTAGAGAAAGATTTGAATATTACAAGTTTTAAAATTAAAAAGAAAATGTATTTACTAAGTCTTAGTTTTAAAGTGTACTTATACGATTATAAATTGATTATCAATTAATATATTAATCTGCCTTATCTTTATTATTTAGATAAGGTCTTTATAAAACTAAATAATAAAATAGAGCACGCATTTAAATTCATATAAGCACAAAAATCAAACATAATTATTATGCAAGGCAAAACAAACAAACTAAAAATTATAATTATTCGTAAAGCTATCTCAAAGATATCATTGCCAAAATATTTCTGTACTCCCGCAAACCTGATAAATCCATATGAAATCCATATCCTTAAGTCCAGAGATATTTTCAATTTATCGAAATAGTCCTGAGAAGTCCAGTGTAATTTTCAATAAGCTGTCAACTGCTATATCCAGTGTATCCTTCCTTTACTGTAAATATAGCTGTCGCTTATGTAAAAATATTTCCAAGACGGTAAAAATATAGATAATACGGATTTTAGCCATTAATTTCACTACAAAAACAATTAATTTGGATAAATTATTGACCTAAGCTGGGGCCCTACACATGTTAATTTAATTAGACTAGCAGTGTAGCAATTTAGCAGATAATTATAGAATAATGTGATATCCGCGATAGCCGCGGAGAGTACGAGCGGGACCTGCCGGCAGCAAGTCACGAATATACAGGGTGAATTTTTCAAGTGGGCGTGGATGGCTATTTTCGAAACTATGAGGAATTTCGAAAAACGTTGAAAGGAGTCTCGAGGCCGATTTTGACGAAAACTAAAACTGCGTCATTGGATTTTAGAAAAATCAATCATCCTAGCCAGGAATCGAACCCGCTGATTTCGGAAAAAAAATCGCACCCTGTATTATTACACCATTCGATAGTGTTGCTGATAAGGATCAAATTCTGGGAAGTAATCATACACGGAAAACTTAAGGAAATAGCAGATTTTTATGAAATTGCTTTTTTTCCATGTTACTTTACTTCTACTGAGCCATAATTTATTCGAAATTAATAAAATTTTAATTTTTCAATGTTTCACTGGATTTGACGTCTCAACAATCCCCCTGTACTTGGCAATACGAAATAATGGAATTGAACTAAAAATAACATTATTATTGGTAATTTATGTTTCAAATACCCATATTGCCTTGATGGTTGATCAGTTTTTTTGTAATTATACGTTTTCCTTAACTTTTCCGTACATGATTATTTCCCAGAATTTGATCCTTATTAGCAACACTATCGAATGGTGTAATAATATAGGGTGTGATATTTTTTCCAAAATCAGCGGGTTCGATTCCTGGCCAGGATGATAGACTTTTCTAAAATCCAATGATGCAGTTTTAGTTTTCGTCAAAATCGGCCTCGAGACTCCTTTCAACGTTTTTCGATATTCCTCATAGTTTCGAAAATAGCCATCCACGCCCAGTTGAAAAATTCACCCTGTATATTCTTAACTACACCTTTCATAAATATGTCAACGTCGGAGCTTTGCAGGTTGCATAAGAACTTATATTGTCTCAATAATCAAACCAAAACAACACTATGCTATTCTAGGGCATTAGAAATGAGTAATATGGCTAACTGACATTTGCCTCAGTGTGAGTGAGGGTGAGTATGAGGCCTTCCAGGGCTGACAGTTCTATTAGGGTTTTACATCTGGTTTATAAGCTCGTCCTCTATTCGAAAAGTACAGTCGTCCAAAGCAGTTTGGCTGAAATGAGATCACGTCGACGAACGGTCACGTGAACTGTCACACAAACATCAAGTAAAGTAGTGCTTGTTACCTGTCGCGGTCGCCGCTGTACCGGTCGGCGCCGCCGCCACCGCCGCCGCCGCCGCCGCCACCGCCGTAGTCCTCCTTCACACGGATGTATGACACCTCGCCCTGATTAAAATACAAACATAAATATCACATACCTCTAAAACTTCGGACGCCTACTCGCCAAGAGTATTCACTGTTGGCTGTTCGATGTTCAATATTATTCGCTGCGAATGCATTCGAGCACATTAGTCGCTGTGTGTCCGAAGCTTTAGACTTTTAGAGTAATCTACTGATGACAGTGAATTCAAATATAATTGGTCCATAATTTAGGTACGCGAACTGTCAATGACTCTTCAAGAGAACTAGTGCATGCAACCCAAGATGGAAGGTGGGCCATTGTCTGCAAGGACACGCCGCATACGCAGTATAGCCTCATAATTTTCAAACAAGATTGTCATTCGTACATTTTCAAGTTTCAACCGAAACTTCGGGAAACATATCAAGGAAATAAAGCAAAATAGCCTTATCATGTGTATTTTATAATATACTGTCGGTTATTATTTATTCGGAATAATACCAGTAGTACTCGTATTAGAGCACTAGGATAAGGAAATTAAGCAAGCTATTGGATCCATGTTGTATAAAAATCTTAAAATTTTTTATTTGCTTTGTAGATGTCTTTCAAATTAGTAGGTACTTAGATATAGGTAAATATCAGTAATCTTATCAGTGTTTACGTAATACGCAAGTTTATTTTAATAATATGGCCACTTTAAAGACTTCAAGTATTTTGTTTACATACAAAGATGATATTCAGTAAATAATTTTGATATTTTAAGGGTATATTTCTAACACAATTACAAAAATACTGATGAGGAAAAACTCATATCATTAATCAAATTATTTATAAACTCAATACCATTACCGCCGTAAATTCAAATACGTATTAATCATCATTTTGTATCATATTCATCACTACAACAAGTTCATTAACCCCTTTCAATGACTCAACGATCCTGGCACAGCTCCCCTCCTCACAACAACTAGCTACCTACATACATTGTAACTAATGCCATAGATACTAAAATCAATAGAGAATAAAGGTATATCACCTTGGCGCCTCCCTCGCATGGCAGTAGATCAATATAATTGCATGTCTGTCTAACGTACCTATCTATGTTTATAGTGGCATCATTTAACTGCCTGAAAACTTTACAATTTATAGTAATGGCGTTTTAGAAAGTTTCTGACAATACCATCGAAACGAACGCGCGGTTTTAGACACGAATGGTAGAAAACTTTGAGTTTAATGAGTTCTTTAAGAATATAAAATGGCTATTTTATATCGTATTTAGCAGCTTGAATTAACAACTATGAACACCCGATGATTTTGATGTTTTGTTACAACAGTAAGTACTAAACTTACTGTTTTATTGAACAAGAATGATCTTCCTAAAATCATATACCAAAAGCTACTAAGCAAAATCTCACCTCATGGCTCCTGAATCTAGAATCATCCAGCTTCTTGACAGCATACTTCATGTCCTCGTGACGCAAGAACTCCACCACGCCTGTGCCATCCTTGAAGGTGTCCGCAAAGCAGACATCTCCGGCCTCTCGCATGTGATCCTTCAGATCTTGCCAAGAGCCGGACGGAGGCAGTCCAGTGACAAGGACGCGGTATTCGGACCGTCTGGCAGGTGGGCCGCGAGTCGCGGTGCGGGCTCCGAAGCGCTCGGGGCCTCCACGGCCGCCTCGGCCTCCGCCCCCACCGCCGCCGCGCGGGAACTCCACGCGAAGACGGTAGCCGTCATAATCGTAGCCGTCGCGGGCGCGGACTGCATCATCAGCATCTCTGTGGAGGATTGAAGCTTCTGTATCAATATTTTATTTGATGAATTATTAGAAAAACTGAAAGATTATTATTTTTTGAACATATTGATTCCTATGATTTTACATTAATTTCCTTCTAGTGTTAACAGATAGTCGCTATACTAAGGTGGTTCTCAGGAAACATGTCAAAAATCTGCAATCTTGTGTGGGTATTTAAATTGTGCTCAATATATCATTGTTTAAAATTCAATGACTCAGTCCCACATTATTTTAATTGTATTTTAAAACTACATTGTTAGTTAAATTCCACCGACTTGTACATATTAATATGTTTTTGACAATACTAGCAGTTGTGTCAATTAGCATTATTGTTAACATGCTAATGAATGCAAACAGTAATCACATAACACTTTAAAGACTAGTAACAAAACCAAATGTTAGTTAAAATGTTGTTTTATCATTTATGCGAGCCGTTTTTCCGGAACAACCGTCTTTTTTCTTAAAAATGTTGCACCACTCTATGAAGAATTTCTCCCGTATCATGGTTAAGTTTGCAAAACAGAAACCTTTTAAACACCAAGAGCTTGCAGATCACATAAATATTTGTTCCATGCGGGTATCAAACCCCCAACATGTTGTGCAACAGTTTATCGCTTGCACCAACAATGCCAGCTTGGTTGTTGTATGACTTACTAGTGAAGCTGACTGTACATTTCATTAGAAATTGGATGAGATGATCTTAGTCACAAAACAGCAGTCTGTTTTATGGGTTAAACTAAAACTATATAGGGAAATATAGCTATTGTGTTGACCTTGAGTCCAGTTTTTCTTTACATTTATATTTCATAAAAGATTAAGGACTTTGAACATTAAGATCATTCTACATTTTTTTAATAAACATTGACAATGTTGGTGATAAGGATTGTACACAATTTTAGATAGTAAAGCCACAACTTGTTATCATCACATATGCCTCGTTTATCAGAAAATAGCATGAAATAACCATATTTTCATTCATTGTACAGTACTAAGTTACTGTGAGATGAATTTATGAAAGTGTTTTTCTTGTTATGTTTTTGCAATTTTTATTCTAATGTGTTTTTTATAATTTCTTATTTAGACTGGTTTATTTAGTAATTCTAATTTGCTTGTCCATAATCTTAAATTGCTGTAATTGGTTGTTCACACAGCCGTTGTAATTTGATAAATAAATGTAGTTTGCGAATGAACTACTTCAAAAGAACTGACCTCACAGATGAACTTTGCCAACTAGATCCTCATTTTCTGTTCCGTAGTTTGTGATAGAATAAGTAGAGGTGATGTAAATTTTAAGTAAATGTACCCACAGTGCTCAATGATTTTGTTGTAGTAGGAGCAGAATCAAAACGAGCGAACGAACTGCCTTAAAATAGTTAAATGTAAAGCAGATTGTCTAATCATTTTAAAACTGCTCCTGCTGAAAAGAAAAAAGCGAAAAGTTGGGAACGAAACACAAGCTAAAAGAGTGAATTAGTTCATTTAGGATCAGCGAACTAAACTGATCAATTTCAGTTACGAACTATTACACCCAAGACTACATTTATAAATTCATAAACGACACTGCTAATTTATCTTTTCTAGTTAATAATTCTGAGTTGTTTTTAAGCGGTAGTGCTGAAAGATTAAAAAATATTGATCACATGAGTGTCTATGCCTAGTAACAAAATAATAAATAAAAATGTTATTTTTTATGTTAGTTTTTACATGTCATGTATGTGCAGAAGTGTACACTGTGTGAAGCCATTACAGAATTATTTATCACGAGTAGGTATATAAGCACACATGATATCATTTGTAGGTATTTGTTTGGTCAGTGGGTAGCCTTAGGGGCGGATTTTTGTATATCTAGAAAATTTTACATCTATACATGGTACTAATTACCTGCTGTAGTTGGATGATTTTACTCTATTATCTCATCATTATTTCACGATGGCTGCAATGTTTAAGTTAGTTTTTGGCTTCCCGACCATCGTCAAAGAAATATGAAGGTTCATAATTATTATCAAGAGGAAAACAAAGTAAAATGGGCCATTAGCAGCCATAACCTAATAAGTGTACACAACAAAGAACATTTTAAAAAATCATGTTTCATACAGCGAAAATGCATACTAATGTTTATTCAATCATCGAAATCATACCTTGGATCCTCAAATTCGACGAAGGCGAAGGGTGGTCCTTTTCTGTTTTTCAGATCAACGAACGTAACTTTACCGAACTTGTAAAATAGATCTTGAATGTCCTTTGTTCGTATGTCAGGGGGAAGGTTGCCAACGTATATCCTGCACTCATTTCTGTTACTGCTGCTTCCGCCAGACATTTTTGCTTAATATATGAAAAAACTAAGAGATATTTTACATTAATTTCCTCAAATGCTCGGGTAACGCTTCGGCGTTTCTCATCAGGAACTTATCAAATATGGCGACCGGACTGACAGGACAAGTAGAAGGAAACGGAAATCGAACAAATATTGACGTTTGTGTGGCGCCGATAGTTTATGGTTCCATTTTTTTAAGTTTCGTCCAAAAATTTCAGAAGTTTACATTTTATTTATTTTGTATCTAATTTTCACCACAAAATATGTAATTTTCACTAAACCATTCCCATAACTGTGTCTTTTGTTGTCCAACTTTCTTGTTTAATGTTAATGAGTTACACACAACCATGGTTTTGATGCATTTTAATTTGGCGTTCTGAAAGTCTTTATCCAAGTTTTGGAACACAATCAGTATAATAAACTATTTGGTGGAAATCATAAGTTTTTTTTTATTAACTAGGCATATAATGGCTACAAATAACATTTTTGAAAATATGCCATAATGTTTATTTTTCGAATATGTTTGAATTTGGAACGCCCTCTATCGCAATTAGAAGAAATCGTCGCTGAAAGAAGCCTGTGAAGGAATCCTCTCGAAAGTAGGCATTGAATCTCCGGTTATCAAAATCTTTACGTGAGAATTTGTTCTTATCCCGAAGCAAAAGTGAGTATTTCTTTAATTCTGTGATTATATAATTTAATTAAAAGCGTTTCAAATATTTTAGAGTGCTACTTTTCGACCATTTCGGTATATTCACAAAATGGTGTGCGAAGTCCGAAGGCGGAACAATTTATTTTCTGCAAATATTCGCAAATATGTGCAACAAAATGGTTTTTATTGATTTAACCACGATGTTCCTATAGTGATAATCTGCGTTACGATGGATTATCTCAATCTTTTGAAGCGCTAAGCCGAATTACATGTCGGTGCCTCGTTCGTAATTTCTCTATCTTTCGATTTTGATGACGGGCATTAGTGCTAGTGCTTCCGTTAGAATAACAACGAAAAGGCCGTCGCAGATTGTAGAAGAGGTCAGGTAAAGTAGACTAAGCCAGTAAATGTGTTGTATTCATCGTTTTGCTATTGTCACAATGCGATATTTCTTTGCGGGTGAGGAACACATTTCGTAAAGGGCGCGCATCGAGTCCCGGTTTTCGCGCTTGACCTTTTCTGGAGGTTATTTATAGCGTTTTGTTGTTCATTATAAACAATCAACATCCCAGTCATTAGAGAGAAATAGAAAATTAATCATATCAGAATGTTATCGATGAGGTTCAGGAACCTATAACCTTTCACATTGACGTTATCAGTCATCGATTGCTATAAGAACAGCCTGTTGATGATCAGATGCTCAGATGTAACCTCTATTGTCTCCTGACATTGTCATTTGAAACCCTCTTTTATTTTATTTGACAACCCCCTTCTGATTTTGTTTTCTTCTAATCATTGTTTAAAAATTTTCTTCAAGTGATTGTGAAGTGTTCGTTTTATTCGCTAAAAATATTAGGCAGAGGCAACAGTTACCAGACTTTCATTTTAAACAGACGAGTGGAAATGAAACAAGTCACCATTTTCTACTATTAAAGCACAGAGTTTCTTTCAAGCCATTATTTTCGACTTAAAAGGTTAAGTGAGAGGTCGGTATACAAACAAATAAACTTAACTTCAGTATTGACTTGATAATGTTAACCAGTGTACTACTCAAATGAGGATAATTCATGATTTATACCTTAATATGGTAGGGAAGCAAATAGATCCTTTACAAAGAAATCAATAAGTAAAGGACCTCGGCAAACAGATAATACTATCAGTAATAGCTTGCAGAGATTGCAATGTAAAGATGTACATTTCAATGGAGAACCCTGTTTGAATGTAAAATTTAGTCTCAATTTTAAATTAAGTTACTAAAACTAACAACACTTTTTTTAATTGTGTCAGTGAATAGAAAGAAAATTTAATTTGTAGTTAATGTACTGTTCAAATATATTTTGTCATGCATTTTAACATTACACACTCAATTCCTTTGAAGATTTCATGGTCTTCTATTGTTGCTTTACCTCTGCAGGAAAAATGGTAGAGGGGAGAGCATGCAGGTAGATAAAAATTAAACAAATACTCACCAGAATATGTTTTGTCCAGACACCTAGCCGACAAGATGTGCGACCGCAAGGCGGTGATCAAGAATGCTGACATGAGCGAAGAGATGCAGCAAGATGCTGTCGACTGCGCAACGCAGGCACTAGAGAAGTTCAACATTGAAAAGGTAGGCCCTCTTGTGTGACCTTTCAGCTTCTGATGCAGATATCATAGTTGTCGGGTAAATTGTTGTTGTCTGTTTCTATCGGGAAGTAAAGCTTTGTTGGTGTATACCATTATACTAAGTAATGAATCAATTTCCAACGAATTATTTAAATTTCAAAAAGGAATTAGTAAAATATATATAAATATAAGTTAATATGACTAATGTCTCATGTAAATTACTTATTATTTAATTGTAATAAATTGGACAATAAGCTGGTGTGCAAAGTTCCCACGATTGATAACTTTGAGGTTTTCCTGTTGTGGTTAGTTCAATTTCTGCAATATAATTCACATAATTTATTGAATCAACATGACAATTGTCTGGCTCAAAATTTGTCAATGGACTAACTTTTGCATGGCGTAGGATGTATATTGATGTGTTCCTTGTTTGCAGGATATCGCGGCGTTCATCAAGAAAGAGTTCGATAAGAAGTACAACCCGACGTGGCATTGCATCGTGGGGCGCAACTTCGGCTCGTACGTAACGCACGAGACGCGCCACTTCATCTACTTCTACCTGGGCCAGGTGGCCATCCTGCTGTTCAAGAGCGGCTAGGCGGGGCAGCGACCCTTTCAAAATTTTATGTTGTTAGCACAGACGCAGTATTACCTACCGGGCGACGAGTGCCCCCGGCGATGAGTGTGCAGTGTGAGTGTGAGAGCGAGTGTGACGAGTGACAGGTGACTGTGTGAGCGGCACGCCACGCGACTAGGACTAGCTCGAGCCCACTTTATTGTTTACGATGCTGGACATAGCTGCGTCGAATGTCTTCACTTCTTAGTCCCCGGCGCACTCGATGTATGTTTGTACTGTGTTAGCTATACTTAAGAATCGATATTGACTTGGGTAAAAACATTCACTTCTAGTGTATTTATATTAAAAATTTTAGTTAATTATTCCTAGACTTATTACCTAGAATAGCGTAAAAGTCATATGTTAGTATATAACTAAATTTATTGTTTAATTTCTTTGTTAATACACCCTGTGAAAATATTTTTCAATACTTCTTTATTAAACTTTCTTACAAACCAAACAACATCTCTGATTGTTTATATTTATGTACCTTATAGTCCTATTTTTATATTTTTGTTGAAACTTCTACATTTTACACTTATTCATTAAGAACACTGATACAAAAAGCATTGAAGCTGTAGGTACATTGTAACAAGTGTCCCCTAACTTGTAGGAGACAGTTTAGGTCTTATAAAATTTCTAGATTCCTAACAAATTAACTGATAGTTGTTACACACCACACCACACCATGTGTTACTCCCATTTGAGAGCTCACCGTTTTGAACTTTTGTAATGCAAACTTCCATTCTTATGAGACTACTTATTTCACACAAAATGTCTAATATCGCACTCGAGTGAGTGCTCTCAAATGAGAGTAGTTATCTAATTCCAAACTATGTTCAGCCTAATTTACATGATCCTGTCCCTGAGAACTGTCTCAAGATCAGACTTTACCAAACTCATGGTCGCGCGCACACTCGTGCGCATTGGCCCCATAACATCTGGGTTATGGGACATTCGGTCGATTTTCACCCCTATAACCGAATCTACCTAGGACTTGTGTAAATGATTTCAAAACTACACAACTTTTGTCACAAATTAAATCTGCACACTCAACCCATACTACTACCGTCATTTCCATTTTAATATGCTCTTGTGATTATATAAATATCAGGTTACTATTCTAGGATGTAATGTTTGATATTATGTACCTAATCAAAATAATAAAGCATTTACTTTGACTGTATTTCATGAAATCTTTTTATTACATCCACACCCATAGATATTCGAATGCGTGTTGAGTAATCAAATTAGAACAAGTGAAACTAGCCTTGCGCGCTACTTCGCAAATTGTTAATTGGTTACCTAGTGGGTAGGTAGTAATAATAATATTGTTCATTCGGTTCACTTTGCATGGGTATTTGAATGCCTCATTTATTTTGTGAATAGATAGAAGTGATAACGAACCGACTATCGATAAAAAGCAATTTGTCGAGGGCTAGAGTAAACACTCCGGTAGTTTCTTTGCTATCATTATAATATGCGCAGACGCAACCATGATGCTGGAATTTCAAATTCAAAGTGTGGGGTATTGCTATGGGGGCTATGTTACCAGCCTAAAGGGGAGTTGTGATGTCCTTGCTAATGCTGTTGAAAACTCATCACGCCAAGTGGAAATTATTCACTGAGTATATTTATACGACACTGTCTTCCCATACATAGTATGGGGTCCGCGAGACAAATAAAATATTCCAAATTACAGCTTAGTAGGACTAAGTGACAAGCGTTTCGGAGCTAAGGTGCGGACAGACAGACCGACGGACACGGTGAAGCTGTTTACAGTGGAACCTTAATTAGTAGGTAATAGGGTCCCGTTTCATGGTTTCACTCTTTTGGGTACGGAACCCAAAAAAACCATAA
This sequence comes from Agrotis segetum, assembly GCA_036375495.1. Classification (NCBI taxonomy): domain Eukaryota; kingdom Metazoa; phylum Arthropoda; class Insecta; order Lepidoptera; family Noctuidae; genus Agrotis; species Agrotis segetum. The sequence continues at coordinate 345,232 of JAQSVV010000039.1, forward strand.
AAAAACTCGTGGCGAACCATATTATGAGGAAAATCTGTTTTTAGAAGACTTGTCTGTTCTCCACTCTGTGCTGCAATTTCACACCCACAGGTTGTGGGTACTATCACCATTTCTTCCTTATAGCAAAGAGTCAACATCATCATGTGTCGGAAGACGTCCACTGCTGAACATAGGGGTGATGATAAAAAAAAAAACTTTTGCAAGATACGTAATAAAGCCCGCCTTTTTTGCTCTGTCGGTTAATTTAATTGGCATCTGGTAGTACGTACTACGTAATAAACTTTTGTACCTAGAATAATAAAAATAGTAATAGCATGTACGATATGCTAATATTTTTTATGTAGTATACAAGGTCATGGTCAAAGAGGTGGAAGGAGCGTGTAAATAAATTCTTTAGCTTTGTTTAGCTGATATTAAATACTAACTACCTAGGTACAATCGACAAAGCGGAATCATGACCCATTTTGACAATAAATCGTTTGAATCCGTCAAATTGACAAAGATCAACAAAGTCGTTACCATGGATATGTATGTTTACGCGAATGTGAACCTAATTGTATTTGAATGTCTGTAGGAAAATAAGCTTATAGTGGGTCATAATTCCACTTTGTCGATTGTACATTAGTAGGATACCAAACCTAATTAGCATACTGCTTAGAATGCTTGACGTGACGTACCTAGGGGGAGTATTACAACGTCTTTAAAACCATGCTCGTTCCAGTGAGTGAACGAGGCGCTAGACGAATAGCTCTGTCACTTTCACTCGCCGGAACAAGCCTGGTTTTAAGACGTTGTAATACCTATACCCCCCTGGACGGCAATTTTATTCCAATTAATCAGCTCTCCGATAGATTTAAGGGCTAGTTGTTTGATCAATCATAGTACTATTATGTGTTCTGTGTCAATAGTTATAAACTAACTATTGTTAAAGTCCACAAACATTCTGTTAAGAAATTTATCAGATTTCAGAGAAAGTTACAACTTGTCCTAAAGGCCAGTCAGACCCCTCTTTTCCACTGGGCACTCTGGGCAAGTGCCCAGGGCCCCGTGATCGATAGGGGCCCCCTCGTCCCTGCCAGATAACTAAACGATAACCGATTTTTATTGCCGAAAAACTTTTTTGATTCGAATACAACGAACCTAAATTACTGACTACAATACCAATTTGCTTACAGCTTTTGCATGTGCGAAGCTAATCTACTCCTACCCAAAAATTAGGCTTTTTGATTTCAGCATGCTTAGATAAATTCAAATATATAAAAATACAATTCAATGGTATACTAAGAACGTAAAATTCTCTAAAAGTTATTTATGCAAGAATAAAAAATGAATTAAGAAGTACAATGCTTCAGGAGAGATTAACCAGCTTGTCGCTGATGTCCATAGAATGTGATGTGCTCAAAAACATTGATTTTGAAGAAGTGATTAACGACTTTGCCCATCTCAAATCGAGAAGGGTTCCTCTTCAATCAACATAGATTCTTAAGTACTAACCTGTGAATGTTAAATGACTTACTTTTGTGGATTATATTACATTATCTATTCATTTAATGTGACTGTCAATAAAAATGAATCTAGAAACTTGCTCATCTACTTTCTTTGTTTATTCTAACAAAATAGTGTTCTGTCAAAGTCATAGGGGCCCCATTATCTTAATATGCCCAGAGCCTCCAATAAGTTAAAGACGGCTTTGAGGCCAGTTGCTTGATCACTATATGTATAAAGCATTATTGTTATAATTCCATTTTTTTAGCTTATAGGTAGTTTTAAAATGGATTAAAAAATAAGGCTGCCTTTCCACTGAGGCGGAGCGGAGAGCGATTCACCAATCACATGACTTGACATGACTTGAAATCCACATAATTATTTTCTCCACTCAGGCCGTGTGATTTGTGAATCGCTCTCCGCTCCGCCTCAGTGGAGACGTAGCCTAAGAACGAGTTCTTTGATTAGTTGGTAATAGTTGGTAGATAATTTTTAACAAATGGGTTGAAAAACATATTGGTTTAAGAAATTGGTGTGGTGTGGGTATAGTAGGCGGCAAGTTAGTTAAAATAGTTGACGATAAAAACCTACCTATCCCTAAAAAACATACCGTAAAAACATCCTCTCACCTATAAAAGCTGTAAAAATAAAGTTGACAAACTTACATTTGCAGTTGAAGAGCATGTTCTCCGATACATTTTGTTTAAGAAAATATGATATCCAAGTACATTTTATAAGTTGGTCGACTATTACTCGTAAAGTTGTAAAGCCTACTTAGTCATGATAATTTTCTTTTAAACTTCGTTATATATACTATTATTGTGAATTTTTTCACACCCCCAAACATAACCGTTTAGCTGGTAGAGGGGGGGGACACTCGAGTCGAGCAAAATTTAGCACTTTAAAGCTTAATATTTCACAAACGAATTTTTTTATCAAAAAATTGTTAATGAAAACTCACATTATTTTTTAAAGACTTATTTAATGATACCCCACACGGCCACACTAAAGGGTACGCGAGAAAGAAAAAAAACATTCCCACTTTACGTGTACAGGAGGTACCCTAAAAAAATATATTTTTCGAGATTTTATTTTACCACTTTTTCGGCACAACAAATCCGTATATTTACACCAAATTACAGCTCTCTAGTACTGTGCGCCTCTGAGCTAAACTGCGGACAGACGGACGGACGGACGGACGGACATGGCGAAACTATAAGGGTTCCTTGTTGACTACGGAACCCTAAAAATGGAGGGACATTTCCTGGTTATGATTAAAAAATAAACGGAAAAGTGTTCCTTTTGCTTTTGGTCGTCGCTGAATAAATAGGTCAATTAGGAAGTGCCCTACTGTGGCGCATCGGGCCAACGAATGGCATCCCAAGCTTCAAGGTAAAACTTGTTACAGTTTAGCGCTCTCCTGAAATCGATAAATACACGGTGGCTGCGACTATCTTGAGTTTACAGTAACATGTATGTAGCAATGTAAGTAGGTACTACCTGTACCTACTTATATTTTATTGTTCTGTAAATGACTTTTTATTCTAGATTTGCTAAGGGTGACGTAACAGAGCAAGGTGATAATGTTTCACTAGCTGTTAGCCGCTTCGCCCGCTGCAACTCGAAAATTATCCCTCAAACTTTATAATCGTGAAAAAAATATCCAGGTTATATGCTATGTGTACCAAATTCCATTGATTGATGATGCATTCATCGTTCAATTATCGGTTTTAGATCCTGACTGCACCGGTTGGCGCGTTGGTTGAGCGATCGACTGCTTTGTAGCGTGTCGGGTTCGATCCCCGCACTGAACAAATATTTTGTTCACTGCTGGACAAAGGGCCTCTCGATCTCTCCACTACACCAGGGTGTCGAGTCTGCTAATTATTAGTCAGAATGGCGCCACAATGGCGTTTCAATTTTCGAACCATTTTTTACTCAGCAGTAAAAAATGGTTCGAATAAGCACTACAATTGAAACGCCATTGTGGCGCCATTCTGACAATGGCGTTTCAATTTTCGAACCATTTTTTACTCAGCAGTAAAAAATGGTTCGAATAAGCACTACAATTGAAACGCCATTGTGGCGCCTTTCTGACTAATAATTAGCAGACTCGACACCCAGGTGGCCTACCATGAATTCTTAAAGCGTGAGTCTTTAGGATGTGGGAAAGAGATGGCGCTAGACGACTTGTAGGGTAAAACCGGGATAGTTGCCCCACTTTTTGAAAAGGCTTTTTTTTTTTCAAACTGTACGTTTTTCATGAAGTATTTCCATGAATGTTAAATGTTTGATCTTTGTACTAGCAATACGACTCGTTTTTGTTAATTTAACAATAACAGATTCTGCATAAATTGAGTTTTTGCAAACCTATGTTTTTGAGGATAGATGCCTACCAATATGGATAGGTGCCTCAGTATGAAAATGCTGAGGAGGATAGTTGCCTGTGATGTAGGATAGACGCCTTAGAGATTGAAATAAGTATAATACATAGTTTTAATATGTTTTATTTGTACTATGTAGGTAATTGTTTTAATGGTATCCTTAAAAATAATTAAACGTGAACATTTATTTAAAAAAAAAATAACAAAATTGTAATGTGCTCAAGCATACAAAACAAAGTAATATTAAAAATAGTATTTTAAATACCTTATGAAAAGCTAATTATTATCTGAAATTTCCAAATTGAACAACATAATTAAATTTTAAAATAATCAACATAATTAAATTTTATCCTTTATTTAGGTCGAATTAGAAAAGGAAAGAAATTATTGCTCGAGATGTGGCAAACTGGATGCCACATCTTGAGCAATAATTTCTAAAAATTGTACAAGTTTCGTGCAGCCACTTCTGGCACGATATGCATCGAATCCAATCAGCTTTTGACTTGGTATTTAAGTAGCTATCAAAGCATTCCATGCAATTACATTCTAATTCTGGGTTATCCCTCTTTGTTTTTTTTACAGGCAACCCTTGAGTTTTTTCCCTCTAGTTTTATAGTTGTGGGTTGTTGGGGTTCTTCAGTATCACTATCTGTTGTATCATTTTCTTTATCACTACTTTCTTTAGCTTTTTCTTTTGTACTCTTAAATTTTCGTTTTTCTTTGGTAGTCTCAGTCTTACTTCTCTTGTCTAATTTAGGTTTAATTCGTTTATTCTTCTTCTCAGCCATATTCTTCTTTTCTTCTATTTTTTCTTTTGAATTTAGAATATCTGCTGATTGCTTGGTCTTCTTAGCCATAATTTTCAAGGGTATTTGAGGTATTGGCGACGCTTGGACCAGAATTTTTGAAGGAGTTTCCTTTTCTTCTATGCTAGCTAGAAACTCATTAAGAGTGATATCAAAATAAAAATAGTAATTATAAAAATATTCTGTCATGACATATGTATATGGGGGATAGATGCCCCTAAGGGCACCTATACTGCGAAAAATTGGGGCGACTATCCTTTTTGGTATGGATAGATGCCCTTTTATTTTTTGACTTAACTAAATACAAAAGGGCAATTATGAATAAGTAGATATATAGTTAATTAACCAATACATGTATAAAAAAAAATTGAACAGAATTTATTACTATATAAAAAAGATACGTAACAGTAAATACTTACGTTTGAAACTTTGAAGCATTCGTCGTATTCGTCACGGAGATAATCGCACGCACGAGCTAAACACGTCAATCCCGCGCGATGGTCTGCATCAGGACTGAGTATTGGGCGCACGCGCTCTGATTTTAGACTATTACCGCTGTGTTGCGATTTCGCGAAGTTAGGTTTTTAGGAAATGGGGCACCTATCCCGCTGTGGCATCTATCCCGGATTTACCCTATAGCTCTGTCTCTTTTCCACAGCCTAAACTGGTAAGGCCTCAGTACTTTGTTAAATATGTACCTACATACGCCAGTAGGTCAACCTACCCGAATCTGTCAAATACTTTCCAGTATTGTGATAAGGATTGATTGTGCTGTGTATGGTATGTAGGCATAACTATTGTTATTGATATAATATTATAATTGATAAAAAATACTAGAAACGTGCCTACCAACGCTTAGCTCATAAATGTTTATCTGCCGATAATCTCGCAACTAATCAGTAAATCGCTTGATTATAATGAAAATAAATAACAGTTTTATCTAATTGGAAAATGTTTTCGCAGATAGGTACCTATTTACTTAGTATTCGATTATCTTAACACGTGGAAGACTATAGGGTCCCTACAAGTTTCTGAGTCAAGTAACTCATGATGAGCTGTGGACAGACATAATGAAACTGAATATGAAAATGTATTTGCCTCTGGTAAGAGAGCCCACAAGCCTCTGGTAGGCCCACAAACTTCTGGTAAGCCCACAAGGCTCTGTCATGGGTTTTCTAACGATGTTTATCTTCATGGTGCAGGCACCAGCAGATTTAACCTATCTACCTCAATCTGTAAAAATTATATTCTTTAATAGATTTTCCACCTTATCACAATAGGGGAAGGTTTAAATTTCATGTTTGTTGACAGATTGGGGTTGATTGACCTGCTGGTGTCTGTGGAAAATAATGTGCCTATATAGAAAACGGTCACAACTTGGAGCCTCTGAGCCAGAGAGCTCGTCTCACATGCACTAGAGGCTCTGGGCCATTCTGCCGGGGTCGCTGGACTGTCTGACCTGTAGCCAATGACCCTGGAACGCAAAGGGCTATTGAAGGAACACCGCCAGGTTTAGTAAGTACGAATCTGTCAAAACAACCGGGGCTGGAGGACTTATTTAAAAAAAAAACCGGCCAAGTGCGTGTCGGGCCACGCACAGTGTAGGGTTCCGTAGTTGCCCATCAAAATACTTATGCGAACTAACTAAACTGATTCGCTGAATTTAATTATAAAAAGAAGAATTTTCAAAATCGGTCCAGGAGTCTTTGAGAAATCAGGGAAAATACATAAGAAAAAAGATTACGACGAATTTAGAACCTCCTTTTTTTGAAGTTAGTTAAAAATAGTTGACGATAAAAACCTACCTATCCCCAAAAAATATACCGTAAAAACATACCTATTAAAGCTGTAAAAATAAAGTTGACAAATTTACATTTGCAGTTGAAGAGCATGTTCTCCGATACATTTTGTTTAAGAAAACATATTCTCCAAGTACATTTTATAAGTTGGTCGACTATTACTCGTAAAGTTGTAAAGCCTACTTAGTCATGATAATTTTCTTTTAAACTTCGTTATATATACTACTATTGTGATTTTTTTCACACCCCCAAACATAACCGTTTAGCTGGTAGAGGGGGGGGACACTCGGATCGAGCAATATTTAGCACTTTAAAGCTTAATATTTCACAAACGAATTTTTTTATCAAAAAACTGTTAATGGAAACTATCATTATTTTTTAAAGGCCTATTTAATGATACCCCACACTAAGGGGTACGCGAGAAAAAAAAAAACCTCACTTTACGTGTGAGTTCAGGAGGTACCCTAAAAAAAATATTTTACGAGATTTTATTTTACCACTTTTTTGGCACAAAAAATCCGTATATTTACACCAAATTACAGCTCTCTAGTACTGTGCGTCTCTGAGCTAAACTGCGGACAGACGGACGGACGGACGGACGGACATGGCGAAACTATAAGGGTTCCTTGTTGACTACGGAACCCTAAAAAGCCCTGGGCCAATGCCACTGAAGCGACTGAAATGAACGCATTTATAGGAAAAAAGTACGCATGAAAATTTTTGGGGCTTCGTGAGGATACATTTAACATTTCTAGTCTCTAAACACACTATGAGCTGGCTATTAGGTAATTATTAGCAAGCCTAAACTTAGTAATTAAATGCGGTAATTATTTTTTGTTCAATCTTCCTGTTTCTACACTTTGGTTCAAAATTGCATCGCGGTGGCTTTCCTACACTGGTTTTCGATTGTCTCATATTTTTTTGTTTTGATATCTTGATATAGGTATCTTTTCGCGCCCTTGATTGTGCAGAAGCGACTATGTAAGACTCTCTGACTAAAAATCCACCAATATGTTCCTTCATTTGCTTTTTGTGTTCCAGGGTCACGTTAACTTTTACAGAAGGTCCCGCGACCCCGGCTTCTAGCGACTTAATGCTCACTGTAGATCTTTAAAGCTCTCAGTTCTCTTTTAGCGGTTTTATGTCGGTCGCATGATTATTGCCTTACCGTGACCCCGGAACATAAAGGGCTACTGAAGGACACCGTGGATTTTAGTCAGTAAAAGGCTGACAGTCCCTCCCGCCCTGCCCGGGGTGGGAGGACTCTTTTGATGATTTTATCACGTTAAATAAAAAAAAAACTGTTTTATGTCAGCTAAATATTCAGTTTCTTAAAACTACTACTTAGTCATTGCTTTTTCATATGCCTCTGTTTCACTACTTTTCTCCTGGAAAAGAATGCCAAATGTGACGGTGAGTTTGTTTATAACGCCTTAACGCCTAAAGTGCTGAACCGATTTTGATGAATTTTCGTACAGCCATAAATAGGACCCTGTTTACGGCTTATTTACCTTTACGAGTATCTATGGTTATGGGATCGGTACATCTTTTGCACTATTAGAAGGCAATTTTGAGTTACGGACAAAAAAACTAGTTATTCTACATACTAATACTATATTTTACCCTGTATGAGTACATTGGCCTTCTCTACTTATCTTTTATGGGGTTGCAAACTCGAGGGTTAGGTCAAAGAACATATTTATTTATTCATATTAAAAATTCCGTCGTAGCATGCGGGGTTATGACTTTATATACCTAACTAGGTATACAATATCTATCTAGTTATGTAGAGAGTATCGATTTTTACATATTTTTATGGTAAGTAGTACCGCAATGTTGTGCTTTTGTAGCGTTTCGGAATACAGAAATAGTTGGGTAGGTGTTCAATGTGTTGGTATAAAAATAAAATTATACATATGGAAGGTGGGGCGGTTATAATAATAATATAACCCTCCATAGTACTCCCAATCGGGTACTTGGACCCGTTTCCTGTAAAAGTTAAAATGAAAACACATACTCGATTTTCAAGGGATTTCCTTGACAAATGTTACAGCTAGCGAAAAAATACTACATACTTGAGAACCTTCCCCAAGGCATAGGATTTTTATCACTGGGATATATTCCTATTAATTTTCAAGTTAGAGAACGCACACTCAGAGGTAAAAAGATTGTATATGACCTTTCCCATGCCCCCTATTAGGATTAATACATACTTCCAGGGACACCCTGTAAAGTGGGGGAGGGGGTTGGAGAGCGAAGCTGTAGGCAAAAAGCTAGTTTAAGATAAATGAGCTGACATATTAGTTTACTAATCTGGATGAGAATTCTTCCCACCTGAATTCTTCAGGACAATCGCCGAAAATCATCATCTTATTACATCCAATGCTGGACATTGGCCTAAGTTTCCACTGTTGGACCGGAGACGTTGCTCCACTTTATAAGTCGGGAGTTTGGGTCATAATCCATCAATTGGGGTCCAGTGTGCGTAAGTAGACGTTGCTGTCATGTTAGAAGGAGAATAGAGTTGGCCCAGAAATGCAATTTGACACCTTCGTAAAAGTGCCCCATAATTTGTGGAGCAGCATCAGACTCCTGGGCAGAGTCATCAATAAATCTCTGGGTAAATATCCAGAGTGCCCTCTGGGATAGATAGATGACCCTGCCAACAATACATTTTCATTATCATTACATAACGATATCTGTGTGTTTATGTTGTGGTTACCTATGTTATCCAGACCGCGAATATCCTCTCCATTCCCGACTTATCAGGAGTGGTGCTGTTTGCACACGGATTCGCTGCTCATTTCGTGTGCACTGTACATGGTATAAATAGTCAGCACCAGGGATGGAAGGTCACAATCGAGCCGTGGATACACGGCTTGAAACAATACCAAAAGTTTTAGTTTTTATTTAGTGGGGAGAAGTCTTGTGGTAAGTGAAGTTTTTACTATTTATTCCTTCTCTGTTATTTTTACTTGTATCTTTAAACTATCACGCCTTTCCTGGTTTTGCAGGAGGTAAGTGCATACCTAACCGGTATTGGTTATCCCTGGCTGCTTAGAACTACAGTTGGATTTAATTTCTTTGGTAGTTCACTAGCGTTGGGTAATTCCTAAAAGAATGCCCAAAAGCGCTCTGCTGCATTTTAACACTTAGCTCAATGTCGAGAGTTTTAAATGCAACAGTGGCAGGATTTATGTGTTGCATAGTGTTAACGACAAATGGATATTATAGTACATTTCAGCTTACATTATATTTCAATAAACATCACATAGTTATTACAACAATAGACACAATGCAGCAACATGGAGTCTTTGAATGAAAAAAAAAAACTTATTAGTCTGTCAGTTTTGTTTTGTTACTTAAGAAACCAAAGTAGACGAAGATACAAAACTCTTAAAATTACCAATACCTACGTCATAAGCAAAGTACAAGTTTTACTTGCTTATGACGTCACGAGCCTACACTCTCCAATTTTGTTGCCTTTTAATGTTTGTAAATGATGATGCATTGATTTAATAAAAGAAAATATATTTCATCTAATATTTTTCAAGACTCTAACTGAAAGGATTAATTAGATTTCCAATCCATTGATGCTATCAACTTGCCTATTGTTATAATACACAGTTACATATTAATTGTAGTTATGGTAGGTACACGTAATCATATTCCACAGTAATGTAACATATTATGGTACCTACCTTCCTCTCATTAGCAGTCCAATCATGCGTGGTGCTATTGAAACTAAAGTCGTGGTGACACTCTATATTGTAGTATTAATTGTTTTATTGTAATTGTAGAAGCATATGGTTGTGTACCTAGCTCTTTAATAACGTAGTTCAGAAAAGGCGGATTTCGCTATACGACAGCTAGCTATTATATCTATTTTTTAGTTAAGAAGAAATTACACTGAATGAAACTGGTCTCGATCAACACGTCATTTATACTATGTTTGTAAATGATAATGCATTGATTTAATAAAAGAAAATATACAATCAACTAATATTTTTCAAGACTCATTGAAAGGACTACTTAGTTAGATTTGCAAATTATTGATGCTATCAAGTTGCGTATTGTTATAATACACAGTTACATATTAATTGTACATAGTTATGGTAGGTATACGTAATCATATTCCACAGTTGTTGTAACATAATTATGGTACCTTCCTCTCATTAGCAGTCCAATCATGCGTGGTGCTATTGAAACTAAAGTCGTGGTGACATTCTATATTGTAGTATTAATTGTTTTTTTGTAATTGTAGAAGCATGGTTGTGTACCTAGCTCTTTAATAATGTAGTTCAGAAAAGGCGGATTTTGCTATACGACACCTAGCTGTTATATCGACTTTTTAGTTAAGAGGAAATTATACACTGAATGAAACTGCAGGTCTCGATCAGCACGTCATTTAATTCAATTCTAATTAATATTCTAGTCTGTTCTAATTAACCTCCTCCTACCTCACTGTTGGCAGCGTGTCGCGGTTTCGATTCCCGGTGTCAAGCCATCGCATTGTCTAGGCTCTTTGAATCTGTGTTTCACAATAGGATCAGCTTAGATCATTAAGTCCTGATTCCGTGTAAAATACTGATATTCAGTTGCCATCTGCTTCGACTGGAAGCTGACCTCAATATAGTTGGGAAAAGGCTAGGCAGATGATTGAGCTATACGAAAACCATCTTTACTGTAGTGGATATACAGGGTCTGGAATACTTTTCAAGTGATCGTGGATGGCTATTTTCGAAACTATGAGGATCTATAGCCCGATAAAAAGCGTTGAAAGGAGTCTCGAGCCGATTTTGATGAAAACTAAAACTGCACCATTGAATTTTAGAAAAATCAATCATGCCCATGCCAGCTGACATCGAACCCGCTGTTTTGCCCAAAAAGGATCGCAGCCTGTATTATTGACACCATTCATAGTGTAAGCTGATAAGGATCAAATTCTGGGAAGTAATCATATACGACAAACTTATGGTTAAGTGTATAGTTAAGTTCTGTCTGTTTTTTTCTGTGTTAATGGTTGTAATTGTTATTTCAGTTAACAAGATGTCGGACTCGGAAGCCAAAAGGAACTTGTTGTTGTTCTTCGACCGGCCCTCGGAGCCCTGCTTCATGCAGAAGGGAGAAGAAAAAGCTGTCTTTGAACTCCCATCGCATTACTATGTAAGTTTTTTCTATACATCAACCCCAAAAAATAAATCTCTTTACCCTGTATTAGATAAGTGACATCTAGACTTGGCCCGTTCTACAAATAACTACAGTGATCCGATTCACAAAAAACTCACTCCCTTTGACATCTCACTTACGCAGCTTCCTAATTTTGGCAATTGGCATGGTTGCCGCAGTCCGTCTGTCGTTCTGTCAGCTGCGTATCAACCCCTACATGGATTAACTACTGCCTTCCGTGCTAGTTCTCCAAGGTTAGCGTCTACGGTTCTTATTTGCTGACATTTGTGTTTAAAACAGGACCAAAACATATAACGCACGTTCAGAGCAGAGGATTTCAATTACTAAATGCGTCATCGACCCCAGCTAGGTTTTACGAAGGAGGATCACTGTATGGTCTAAGAAATTAAAAAGAAACCTGCCATCGCAATGTTTTATAGGCTCTTTTTCACAAATAGTTTAATAATGTTCAAAAAATACGTCTGGTATATCGAGTACCTACACTACAATTTTATCATCTCCTCCCAGCCCGATAAATACCAAGCACTAACGAGCACGATCTCGAGCCGCTTCGGTGATGACGCCGGCCGCACCATCCCGGTGCGCAACATCGCGCTGCCCAACCTCAGCCTGCCCATGCAGCTGCCCTACAACGACCAGTTCTCGCTGTTCGTGCCCAAGCACAGGACCATGGCCGGCAAGCTCATTGACATCTTCATGGGTAAGTCTATCAAGCATCCACTGGACGTAGATCCCTCAAGTGGCGCCACTAAGGCGACGTGGCTATTGGGCACATTAGTTAAGCTGCAGGAAAGAGACAGAATTATACAAGTCGTCTAGCGACATCCCGTTCCCGGAGCGGAACTACAGGGCACCTGCGGCCGTATTATACCGTCTTAAAACCAGGCTTGTTCCGGCGAGTGGAAGTGACAGAACTATGCAATTCATCTAGCGCCATCTCGTTCTCTCACTGGAACAAGCCTGGTTTTAAGACGTTGTAATACGGCCTCTGGTCGCCACATTGATGTTTTTTGGATAGATTTGGCGTCACGAGGTTTTTTGGAAGGATATCGGGTGCCGGTAGAATGTCAAAAACAGAAATCATTTTACTTTGAGCATGGTGGTCAAAGGATCTGCATCCAAGAAAAATATCAGTCTGATCTGGAGGTCCCTTGTCCCATCTTGACCTCATCTCACCAACGTTGAATTTATTCGAGACTGACTTTGCCTAATCTAAAAATCTATTTAGGATTTCTAGAAAAATCGTTAGCGACTGGAACGAACGAACAACGCCATGAAAAAAAAATCTTCAATAGATTTTTCAACTAATAGACTCGAAATTCTGGGTAATAAGGTTGAAAACGGCAATCTTATGGGGAGAACCGAGCTTAACGAATTTATCTTTGCGACTTAACTTCTAGGGGGGCAGGGCTACGAAATTATAAAAAATTTGTTTAATGATTTTTCTAGATGTTATCTACAATCAAACTTTAGTCTTTTGCAAAACAGTATTTAATCCTTATCTCTTAGCATGTTCGTAACAAGCCGCCCTATGTTTCAGGTATGCGTGACCTAGAAGACCTGCAGTCCGTCTGCTCGTTCTGTCAGCTGCGTATCAACCCCTACATGTTCAACTACTGCCTCTCCGTCGCTATTCTGCACAGGTTAGCGTCTACATTCTTATTTGTGATAGTTCTGATAACCAGGACTAAACGACCTGTGACATACAAACCGTCACTGCCGAGGTGATTTTTCGTTAGATAATGAAAATATGTCCATTAGCCAGAAGTGATTATGTACCTACCTGCCAGCTAGTTACTTGTATAATTATTTTATAGTCAAAACACAGAGTTTACAGGTACGTTTTAAAAAACTAGATGAGGTCGGTGTTTTGAACATAACTACTTTGAGAAGAAACAGCCGTACAATCTGGTTGTCAATGTCCAGACATTTATTGTTCAACGAAGAGGATCATTGTGTGGTTTTAGTCAAGTGTCTGATAGAACCCTCCGCACCATGGTGGAAGACATTGTATCTATCAAAGATTTTATATTGTAAGTAAGATACTACGAGTAGTATTACTTTTGTGGTAACATTGCAGGCCCGACACTAAAGGCGTCAACATTCCGACGTTCGCGGAGACTTTCCCGGACAAGTTCATGGATCCCAAAGTGTTCCGTAAGGCAAGGGAAGTCAGCAACGTCGTCACCTCCGGAAATAGAGTGAGTTAATGACTTAGGTACTCTTGGCAGTAAACTCAAACACATAACCTCGTCTCACGAATAAACAGACGGTGGCAAACCGAGCTGGGGCCCCGCCGGCGAGCAAGTACGTGTTAGCTACGAATTTTACCAAACGACGCGGACGCACGAAAATGCAAGAACACTTGAGTTTCGGCGGGGCCGAAAGTTTCGGCTATATTTTGGCCGAAACCGAAACTAAGGCCGAAACTAGATATTTTGGCCGAAACCGGCCGAAACCGAAACCGAAACCGAAATTTCGGTCGGTCACTAGTATCAATGTCATTAAATGAGTCCTCCCGCACTGGATGGCCTGGAAATGTCAGACTAACTGACCACTGTTATTGACTTAAAATCCAACTTGTTCTTTATGTCGTTTTAGCGTTCCAGGGTCACGAATACCTTCACAGAAGGTCCACTGCTCAGTTTAACATAGAATGAAATCTTTCCATTGACCATAATGTCCTCTCTCCCGCAGCTCCCAGTCACGATCCCAGTGAACTACACAGCCAGCGACCAGGAGCCCGAGCAGCGCGTGGCGTACTTCCGCGAGGACATCGGCATCAACCTGCATCACTGGCACTGGCACCTCGTGTACCCCTTCGACTCGGCCGACAGAGACATCGTCAACAAGGACCGCCGAGGGGAGCTGTTCTACTACATGCACCAGCAGATCATCGCCAGGTCACTTTTTTAATACATTTTCAACATTATCGTTAAGGTCATAAAGTTGAAAATTCATTGAAGATCACAGAGGGTTTTTTTTTCGTTTATTATGCTCTTGTATCGAACCTAAATAATAGTCGTGACCAAAAGTACGACTAGCACGCCATCTATGCAATAATGGAAGAACTATTAAAATCCTACACTGTGCAATTACAGTTCTGTACAATGTAGAATGTTCCGAAAATGATTGTCGAACAGAAAGCTTACCAGACGAGCTCTTTGACAGGTGGACTATGTCTATGAACGTCTGTACGATCATGAAAGAGATAATAGCTTGGTTCAAAAAGCGTCTGGTGTACTGATTCAGTAGGTCACAGGTATTACAGCCTTGGGGTCTTCAAGTCAAGAGTGATCAGATTACTTCTAGGCAAGCATGCTTCACTGTCGACCACATTTCTCTTTACCAGACGAGTTAGTGGTCAAACGCGAACCTGTAAATTGTAATAATTATGCAAACTTTTGAATGTCTTCAGATATAACATGGAGCGCCTGTGCAACGGTCTCCAGCGAGTGGCGCGCTACTCCAACTTCCGCGAGCCCATCACTGAGGGATACTTCCCCAAGCTGGACTCGCAGGTCGCCAGCCGGGCATGGCCGCCCAGGTCAGGAGATATATCACTAGCACTACACTACTTACAAGTGTGTATGAGAAAAATCGAACAAACTGTACAGTTTTTCTCATACACACTTGTCGATTTATCGTTGCAGTGTGAACTACTAAATTACAAGAGTTCTTTGCTAAAATCAGGGTTGCCAACTCAATGCCACGGTTAGGTGCTAAGTAACATCTCAAATAGTGCTAAATTGCTAGAAAGTTTCAAAAATAGTGCCAAATATATGAAAAAATATAAATACTTAAAAAAAGAACACATAACAGAATTTTAAAATTATTGTTACATCTGGGTGCTGTTTCTTAAATTTCAGTGCTAGGCACATGAAAATAGTGCTCAATCTAGCACTCAAAGTGCTGAGTTGGCAACACTGGCTAAAATGCTTCAACGGTATGAACAGAAACATCATGACGTCGCCATCTACATGTTGAATACTTGATGGCAAAAACTGGGAAAGTAGTTCGAGCAGTTTTAAATAGATGGCGCTAACATAAATTGTCGAGGTCTAATGTTTCACTAATAAAAACGTATTTTTAAGCAAACTGATATAACTAAAAGAGTTGCTAGATTTATGCCAATAATAATAACAATGCCCGATTAATAACAATGTTCTCACTCCCTTATTCGGAAACAAACTGTAAAAATGTGGGTGTATTGGGAATACCTTTGCTAATTCCTTTTGAAGGTTAAAGGCATGAATATAATATATTCCAGGTTCGCTGAAACCACGATCCGTGACCTGGACCGTCCAGTGGACCAGATCAGAGCTGATGTGTCGCAGCTGGAGACCTGGAGGGACCGCTTCGTGCAGGCCTGCGAGAACCTCTCCATCACCATGGTGAGATCACCACTACTTGTAATATACTTCTTAGTTCACTGTTACAGGCGTAAGAATTTGAAGTTAGTGGCGCTAGTGTAGCGTGGCGCCACCAAAATATCAAATGTCTCTGTAAGTGGGATACCTACCCGAATTATTAGATGGAGTACAGCTTGGTAAGAAAGAGTCTGAAGCGGTGACAGTTGAAGATATGAAACGTATTTTGTGAAAACACTAATGAAAAAGTCATCTACGAGTAGCTCCTTTGTTAAAAAATCAATTACATCGCGTTATCACTATTTTCTATTTTCTACATTATTTCGCAAAGATCAGTGCGTAATTGTATATTTCTATTGAATAAAACGACTAGTAGCGACCTCATTTTTTCTACACTCTTTTTTGCCAAGCTGTACTCCAAATTGCTATGGTTTTTTTTATATCTATGGTTGTGGTAAAGGCTCGAAGAAATTTATTTCATGATTTTTTGGGGTTTTTTCTCATATCTGGATTAATAAATCATCATCAGCTGGAAGACGTCCTCGGCTGAACATAGGACCTTACACCACCACGTCGAACAACAATCTTGGACTAGCATCGCACGGTTACCTGTGGTTCACCTAGTTGGAGGCTTCCGATGCGTCGTCCTGTCCATGGTCATTCGAGAAATTTTCGTCTTCATTGGTTATCTAAACCATGAAAGCATTTTTTTTGAAGTTCAACATCCCTAAATCATTAACATCTTGTTCCAGCCCAACGGTCGTCAGATGCCGCTGGACGAGGAGCGAGGTATCGACCTGCTGGGCAACATGATGGAGTCTTCCATCATCAGCCCCAACCGCGCCTACTACGGAGACCTGCACAACATGGGACATGTCTTCATCTCCTACTCACACGACCCTGACCACCGCCATCTTGTGAGTATAGTGTCTGTAGCCACAAAATCTCAGAACTTAATTGCGAAGTTTGTCTTACTTCCAGCTCTTGTTGCGTCTTAAAATCTAGACACGCGAGAGCGTGACCAGCCAAGTTTAAATCTTACTGCTGCCTGCAACGTCGTCTGCGTGAACGGTGAATGCGTTAAAGAAATAAAGGTTCACTGCTCGTTCCCCGTAGGTGATAGCGTGATAATATGTAGCTTATATGTTGACCCGACTTCTGAATAATATTCGTGCCAGAAGTAAATTCATGTGCCCCTGGCTGGAGGCCTTAGAGTCATCTTTGGCAACCACAGGAAAGTCCGGTTAAGCAGCTCACAACCTCTTCTAGGTTGACCTGCGAGAAGTCAGCATCAAAAAACCAAAAAAAAAGTAAATCCATGTAGTACTTTTTGAGTTTGTCCCATACATACAAACAGACAAACAGTATAAAATCTATATATTTGGCTTCGGTATTGATTGTAGATCATACCCCAAGTATTCTTAGTTTTACCATTTTTTTATATGTATAGGTTAGTTTTTCTATAATTTGATGTTTTTTTGTATTCCTACATACTGTTCAATGATACTAACCCTGCTTACCTCCCGCCTGTCAGGAGACCTTCGGTGTGATGGGTGACTCGGCCACAGCCATGAGAGACCCGGTGTTCTACCGCTGGCACTCCTACATCGACGACCTGTTCCAGATCTACAAGTACAAGCTCAACCCATACGGTGACGATAAGGTAAATTATGAAAACAGAAAAGTTTTACCCTTTAGACCCTAAAATTAATACTTTTATAAGGATTTGTATTTAATTATATATACCATTTTAATGGGGTTCGCAACTGGGGAACTAATCGCGTTAGTATAGCTTGTTCCAAGCATCGTTATTGGTCCAAATCAGTTCAAATGTTAAAGTACCTTCAAAATAGTACTACGTCATTGGTCGGATTAGGACTAAGCTATGGTGGCGCCATCTACTATATATCTATTTTTGACTTACCTTCCCCATTCCTGGACTTGGTCCGATTAGTAAGATGGTGAGATTTTCTTAATTCCTCCATTTTCTCCCAGTTGGACTTCCCTGGTATCCGCGTGTCGTCCGTGTCCCTGGAGGGCGCGGCCGGGACCAACACGTTCGGTACGTTCTGGGAGCTCAGCACCGTGGAGCTCGGGAGAGGACTGGACTTCACGCCCAGAGGGTCCGTGCTGGCCAGGTTCACACATCTGCAGCACCAGGAGTACAACTATGTGTGAGTGTCGCTTTTGTATTGGCTCGTGGGGTTAGAATCGTGAAAGCAATCATATTATAGACGCAATCAGATAGACTTATATTGTAAAGAGGTTGTATTTGTAACTTTTTTGGGTAGAAAGTCATCATCAGCTTATAATGTTACCACTGCTGGGACACAGGCCTCCTTTCTGTGAGTGAGAGTAGGTTGTAATCAACCAAGCGGGTTCAGTGGGGAATGGTAGATGTCTACATGTCTTCGAATTCTGCGTTCTAGAACATGCCGGTTTCCTCACAATGTTTTCCTTCACGGTTTTGAGGCTAATGGTGATGAAAATTATATAACACAAAGCTATGCACCTGGCTGCGTTCGAACTCATAATCTACAACTCGTAAACCGGGGCCGATACCACTGAGCCACCACTGCTCAGGTAGAAAATAATCTCTGGAAATACTGAACAGACTAAAAATATTCTAATCCAGTCAATCTAAAAGTGTGGTTCTAGTCATATCTGTTCTGATGTTCCTAACTATATGATGGAATGCAGTAGAAATCACAGTCCAAGTTGTTCTACCTGATAACGTAGTTTCTCAATTTTCTTTACCGATTTTTTACCTTAACTCAAGAAAATAAGGTTCAAATTCAATTTGGGAAAAGGGATAGGCTACGTGCTGAGATGGTACTAACTCCTTTTAGGCAACTTATTAATAGTAATGGTTTCCTGTGCTTAGTATCGAGGTGAACAACACATCGGGCCAGTCAGTGATGGGTACCGTCCGTATCTTCATGGCGCCCACTGTCAACGAGAACGGAGAACAACTTGGGTTTGATGAGCAGAGGAGAGCCATGATCGAGCTGGACAAGTTCACTGCTGGACGTGAGTACTCTCTAAATCTGCGGTACGAGTAAAATCAAACATGTTTAATTCAAAATTTAAAATGTCACTTACGGGATATCTTCCGTGATTATTTATTTATTTTAGTCAACCCGCGATCATGGCGCTTGCAACAGCGTCGAAATATCGGGAACTCAAACAAATAAATAATCACGGAAGATATCCCGTAAGTGACATTTTAAATTTTGAGACAAACCGTGAAAGCTTAAAACAGTGTTTATGTTTAATTCAAATCGCGGCGAGTATGTGTTGTGATTAGCCTGTCACATACAGTGAATGCTCGCGGCGAGTAGACATTCGCAGCGATTAGTCGCTGTAAAGACCAAAGTTTAGCTCAGGTTTCGGGACTCGGTCCACCCATTGAGTGATGTCGGCGAAGACGGTAGCACAATAAAACTTAATTGGTCTCGTGTTCCCGTGCACGGCGAGGCTCAAGGAAGACCCTTTTCTCTATACACGTCGATCATGTTCTTTATGGCGTTAGCCTTATTGCATTCTCGATTCAATGAGCAATGTTGATTCAATTCTATTGAATGGTCCTTCGAGCCGGGTCATTGATCAGGACAGGACTGGTATCACACACAATATTAAAGCACAGTTTCAGCTTTTAAATTACTTATATGGTTTCTATTCTATGAGCAAGATTATTTAATTCTATTATAGTGGTCCTTGGAGCCGGATGATTTTTTACGACAAGAAATCTTTTTACAAATATATTCACTCAATTTCGCAGTACGTCCGGGCAACAACACGATCCGTCACCGCAGCTTGGACTCATCCGTCACCATTCCTTATGAGAGGACCTTCCGTGACCAGGTATGTTATCAACTAGAACTTGACAATAGACAATGGAAGGGAAGGAATTTTCTACTCCTTCTCCAATATTTTTGTTTTCTGGGGCCTTTCTCTAATATATGTTATTTCTCCCTAGTCTGCTCGTCCAGGAGACCCAGGCTCCGCTGAAGCAGCTGAGTTCGACTTCTGCGGTTGTGGCTGGCCACATCACATGCTGATCGCGCGCGGTAACGAGCAGGGATACCCCGTCGTACTGTTCGCTATGATCTCCAACTGGAACGAGGATAGGGTGAGTTGTAGTGACATCTGTCTTGCTGGACACAAGCTACAAACAAATACAAAGTGGAGTCAACCGCGAGATGACAATATACAACAGCCCTACGGTTGAAAATCATTCTTCATCGTAAAACAAAATGGACGGTCCTTCGAGCCGGATTACAAAATTGTTAGTCCTTAGAGCCGGATCCCATTCATGATCCGGCTCGAAGGACCGTCGAAAAAATCGAAAAGCATAATTTCAACACAAATACCAATTCTACTCCATAAAACAATATCTTCTGTAATCTTTCCAGGTGGAACAAGACCTGGTAGGGTCCTGCAACGACGCGGCGTCGTACTGCGGCATCCGCGACCGTCGCTACCCGGACCGGCGCGCCATGGGCTTCCCGTTCGACCGGCCCGCCGGACCGGACGTGTCCACTCTGTCCGACTTCCTGCGTCCCAACATGGCCGTGCAGGACTGCACCATACGGTTCTCTAACGTCACGCAGCCCAGACAGCAGAGACGGTAGGTAGCAGGACGGAGGGGACTGGGGGGGGAGGGGAAGTAGCAAGAAAAGTTATATCTGTAGCAGTGGCGTACCTAAGCCTAGTGTTTCTAAACGTGCAATATTTTTTCTGCCATTCGTGGCTGCAACATTTTAAGCAAGCTCAAAAACATTTTCAATATTTCTTGCCATCAAAAACTAGTGTAGATTATCTCATACGTTTTATCTTACGGCAGACCAAAAATGTGTGGCTATATGGCAGAGCCACACTCAAAAGATAGTCATAATATATTGCATAGACTTGCTGCTATTGCTAGCAATATTGCCGGCAATTGTATTGCAGCCATACATTAAAGTAAAAATATTGCTCGTAGAAGCACCTTAAGAAAACGTCTTAAATTATAAAGAGTAAAATGTATGTTAAACCAATCTTATAGAGTTTTTGAAAGCCATCACTGATGGCTAACTGGTGAACAACTGCAGTATATGGATTCTATGTAAATTAGAAACATGGTTTGCTAAAATCTGTCTAATTGGATTTTTGGTTATAGATTGATTGTAGAAACATCTTGATTTGTAGTGTTAGAAAATACTGGTTAGCAAGACTTCCCCTTCCAAATATTTATATATACCAGTAACAACATGAATAATGTAATATGTTATACACGAAATTGATATACATATATTTTATGTATAACACAATAGAAACCATATTTTGGTTACTAACATACATGGCGCCACCTTAGACTATTGGAAAACCTTATATATTAATACTCCTTACATTTTTTTTAACATAAGTTTTTTATTTTCTTCTTCTATTTTAATTCTATTTTTAAGTTAGTGGTGCCATCTATGTGTTAGTAACCGAACTATTGGGTGTGTAGGTCTGTGCCCGACCCTCCTGTCTCTCCCGTGGGCCCTGGGTCCTCTGGGTCCTCTGTGGCCCCCGGGTCCTCCGGGTCCCTCGTGTCCCCCGATCCGTCAGCGGAGCCCCGCGAGGAGCCCCGCGAGGAGCCCTGCGGCGGCGGCCGGGACCCTACCCCTAGTGAAATAGCTGCTAGTATAAAGAAACCTTACTATTATGTTCGGTGCAATCGTTATGACAAGCATCATAATCTTTTTTAATTATCTTATTTCTGGGCAAATGTTTATAACCAAAACACACGGTAGTTTCCTACGGGTGTTGTCAAACTTCTGGGTAAGCTCGCTCCAACGCAGACCAAATCCATCTGAAATATTAAAAAAAAAACTATTTAAATAATTTACTAATTTATGTTAACATACAGTTATAATGGCTACTCATTATTATACTTAAATACAAATCAATTAACGATTACATTGTTGTCTAACACGCTTTTGTAATGAGCGTTTTATAATAGCCATTTGTGCATTTTTTGACACCACAATTTATAATGCCAGTCGTTTTCGAACTGTATGCCGTGGATCATAGTTGGACTTGAATATTTTACTCTTTGATTTTTTTTGTTGACATCTATACAAGAAATTTCATATTTAGGCGAAGCCTCTTTTGCCTACTTCGTAAATTTCATATTGTGGTTTAATCAAGTATGGTAGGCTTTAAAATGAGACCTGATTAAAGAGGGAAACAACTGCACTTCATAGTATAAATATTCCTATAGAACAAAGCTTATGTATTTTGGCTTATGGCCCTGCAATATGAATCTTTTAACATAAATATTATTAAATATACATTTTCATAAATACTTAAATACACTTTTGTTGTTACTGGATCGACCTCAGCTATTTCTCAATGGATTCTGATTTTTATGTAACTTAGTATTAAGCTTAATTTTAAGTAAACGGGTCTGTAAATAAATCGAATAGTTCTTAATTTTATGTACATACTGTAAATACACTTGTGATTCTTGAGACTGAATAAAATTAGCCTTTTACCAATAAGTTGTTTCATTATGTTCTATGTTTAATCCTATTCTTTTTGTTTAATCCTAGCTTTTAAAACTTTTATTAAACACACCTTTACAATATCATCGCACACAGAAAAATAAACTGCAATAGGGGAAAAGGCACTATGTATGTAATTTTTTCTCTCTTCACTTCACTTCAAACATCGTTGCGGGATCTAGGAATTTCTGTATCGTGAGTGCTTTTAAAAACATAAACTCATGTACTCAAACGGCCTGACACAACCACTCGTAGGCCTGACAGAACCCGCGACACACAGCACTGTATTCCAATCGCTCAGCCACTGCGCCAACCGTGTCGTCATAAAGTAATAAAATACAAAAGTATAAATTCAAGAAAATAATATTCAAAATTTCGTGATTGTCATGATCATAAATATTGTGACGTGACGAATTTTGTTGCCTTATATTTGAGTAGTTTTACAATTTGTATATCCTTCATTCAAGGATAAATCCATCCAATTATTACATCTTCCACTGTGATAAGGTTGAAAAATCTATTTAAAAAAAAGGTTGCACTCCAGGAGTGCCGGTAGAAGTGAAAACTTTTTTGTTACTATGTTTTATTTTTAATTTGAATGACGTCTTACTCATTTTCGATCAGGGTCACGTGACCCTGACGCGAGTTTTGGTCACGTGACCCTGACGCGAGTTTTAAATTTTTTACCCATTACAGAAAAAGTGTACAACGCCGCTAAAGAAGTTTTCACTTCAAAAATTGACAGATTGATTTAGGCTGATATGTAGCTGGCGTCTGTACTTTATACCTTCCGTTGGCTTGAAATCATAAGAAAAAGAATCATTTATTTGCATAAAATAAAGGTACTACCAGTTGTTATAATGGTGGTTTAGGCACAAACCATATTTTGCCTGTTTAGGACATGCAAATTTCACATTTAATATGGTAGGTAGGTACATAATGTTTTAAAATTTAGAGTTACATACAATATAAGGTGTTCTTATGCTAATGTTGAGATTTTTAAAGTAAGTAGGTACATCACAATATCATTTAAATCTATGTTGTAAAAATTCCTGTTAACTGTAGAAACAATTCTCAATTAACCAGTAACGAAGTTTATTTTTTAAATATTTAAATGGTAGTTCTCTAATGTTTCTGGGTAACTTATTAAAAATAGTGATGCACATAATGAAAAACATTTTTTTTTGCTTATGAGGGCTTTCACACGTTTCGTTGTTTTTGTGCGACTTTTGGAACCTGATTCTGGGTATGTCATTGCCACAAATAAGTAAAAAAATATGTACTCGAGACAGTTTGATTATTTCTGTGTGGAGTGGATTAAAAGTAATTTTTAGATTTGTTTACATACATGAATAAAAACCTTGTCTCTGCAAAGAATGTTTCATAAAATTCTACTTTTTGTCATACTTTGGTACCGAATTACATAGAAGGTATAATAGTAAAATAATATTTGAAAATGTCCATGGTATATCTGAAAGTTTACATTTAGACTGCATTAATCACTTTTTTATTTTTCATTCAGAAATAAACCAAAAATATTTTTTCAAAACCGGAAGAATTTGACATTTTTTCGTCCGAAATTATATTTTTTGTCTATCAAGATTTACTGAATATTCAATCAAAAAGTAATGAATAACTAAGGTTACTATGTTAGCTTGCATTAAAAAAATAATTAGCTCATTTAAAAGTAAAATAATATTATTAAACAATTATAATATGCAATGACAAAATTCAATATAAAACCAAGAACGGTTTGTTCTTTGATTTAGATGGCGCGGGGCACCTTCTGAGGGAGGACGTATCGCTCGCAACCATTTTGACATTAGTCACGTAATCATTAAAATTTAAAATACACGCCACCATTCATGACCTTTACACGCGGCGCTAGTGTCTTTGTCATGACATCAAATTCCATGTGAAAAATGTAGTACCTCGAATTTTCCGCAGGTCATGAGTGGTGGCCAGTAATTTTCCCAGTCACCAAGAATACAGCATAACCTACCTTTCTTGATACAAGCTAATATCTTGAATTAAATTGATTGTATTTTCCTACTATATCGAATGTGGATATAATTGCAAATAAAAAATAATGTAAATAATAAAAAAAACAATGTGAATAATTCTGATAGCTTTATTTCTGAATTGGTAATTATTTTATATGTAATTACGAAGTTCAAAAGTGCGAATTCCAAAAGTACGAAGTTAAAAAGTACGAAGTTAAAAGTACGAAGTTAAAAGAACGACGTTAAAAAGTACGAAGCTTGAAAGAACGAAGCTAAAAAGAACGAATCTAGAAAGAACGAAGTTAAAAAGAACGAGGTTAAAAAGAACGAGGTCAAAAAGAAAGAGGTGAAAAAGAACAAAATTAAAAAGAACGAAGTCAAAAGAAGAACTAAGTAAAAAAAGAACGAAGTTAAAAAAGAACGAAGTTAAAAAGAACGAAGTTAAGAAGAACGAAGTTAAAAAAAAACGAAGTTAAAAAGAACGATGTTAAAGAGAACGAAGTTAAAAGAGAACGAAGTTATAAAATAACGAGGTTAAAAAGAACGAGGTTAAAAATAACGAAGTTAAAAAGAACGAAGTCAAAAGGAACGAAGTTAAAAAGAACGGAGTTAAAAAGAACGAGGTTAGAAAGAACGAAGGTAAAAAGAACGAAGTTAAAAAATAACAAAGTTAAAAAAGAACGAAGTTAAAAAAGAACGAAGATAAAAAGAACGAAGTTAAAAAAAACGAAGTTAAAAAATAACGAGGTTAAAAAGAACGAAGTTTAAAAAGAACGAAGTTAAAAATTACGAAGTTAAAAAGTAAGAAGTTAAAAAGAACGAAGTTAAAAGAGAACGAGGTTAAAAGAGAACGAAGATAAAAATAACGAGGTTAAAAAGAACGAGGCTAAAAAGAACGAAGTTAAAAAAGAACGAGGATAAAAAGAACGTAGTTAAAAAGAACGAAGTTAAATAGAACGAATTTAAAAAGAACGAAGTTTAAAAGAACGAAGTTAAAAAGAACGAAGTTAAATAATAACGAGATTAAAAAGAACGAAGTTAAAAAAGAAGGAGGATAAAAGTACGAAGTTTAAAAAGTACGAAGTTTAGAAAGAACGAGGATAAAAAAGTATTAAGTTAAAAGAACGAAGTTAAAAAGAACGAAGTTAAAAAGAACGAAATTAAAAGAGAACGAGGTTAAAAGAGAACGAAGATAAAAAATAACGAGGTTAAAAAGAACGAGGTTAAAAAGAACGAAGTTAAAAAATATGAACCACATTTTCTACGCAATTTTGAGCAGTTACGTAACTTCGGTAGGAAGTGAAAGCTCAGTTTTGCGATATAGAGATTATAATTTAGAGCTCACCGAAACATTCTGTTTCAAGAGTTAAATGATCTGAAACCCTGATGTTTAGATCTTCTCTACACTCTGATAGATCTGTCTTTATAAAAAAAATAACCGAGCTGTAACCCAGTATAAGAAGCACTGAAGCCCAGTCAAAACAGTTCAATAAATATTCTCCTTTGCAAATGTTTAACGAGTTGCACCATCCGCTCATAGTTAACTGCAGGCGAACCAAGAATCTTCTCGAATATTTTTAATCTTCATGGTGTCGATTCGAAATTGTCTTGTCAATTATAGGGGGGCTTGTGGCTGGTCGCAATGGAGTTTGTATGATAAGCGTAGTAGATTATCGCTCCCTTTTGACGTCTTCTTGGGCCTTGCTCACTTTCTTCCTGATCACGGCGTTTGGTGATATTACCCGTCTCTTAATTGACACTAGTTTCAAATATTTTGAACAACTGGTTGGAAGTATTCGAGCATTAAATCGACCATTTCTGGCTATTTCTCCTTATCTATGTCAATTATGTCTCTGAATAGATGGCATAAATGACTGTTTGATGTAAAAGTCAAATAAAATGTTTGAAAAATTTTAAACACCAAATCGTAAATTCTAAATAATTTCAAAAATCTAATTAAAAAGTTATGAATTCCAATTAGTCACTAGAAACAAAATGAACACTTGAAAGATGTCATAACAAGATAATTTACTCGTATTACAGAATGGAATTGAATAATCTCTATAATGCACACTTTGTAAATTACAAACATATCCAATTCGCAGTGTGACACAATGTGCGGTTTAAAGTGTAATATATGTAATGAGTGGCCCTTATTTTATTTTGATAGGTATATATTTATCATATTATCCATTCGTTTATGAAAATAAATAGTGTCTAGAAGACCGGGATCTTTGTTTATTCTAAACAAAAGTGGCAAAAGCTCATGTTGTTTTCTTACTGGTATACGAGGCATAGCTGTTTCGTTACCTAGTGTTTTGTTTTTATGCGGGGGGCATCACGATGCCAAATTGACAGGAATTGTGTTCTTTCAGTATGTCATAGCGCTCTTAATGTTATATTACAAAATGGCTTATTTTTGGTATAAAGCTAGTACAGAACATTTACAAGTAAAATAAACAGGCAAGAACCCTCCGTGCGCCGGTGCAACTCACACATGGCCAGTTTTTCGTATTCTCAGGAGATATTCTTTCACCATTTTTCGAACATGAAGCGTGCTCCTCTGGGTTTAAACCCAGGACTTGCAGTGCAACTTGCAGAGCACACGCCACTGGGCCACCATTGCACGAAAAGATCTGCAGTGATGGATGAGGCTGTTGACAATTACATTGATCGGCAATCTGATTAAAAAAAATATGTTAAAAAAAACCCCATAATACACTTATACTTTTTAATTTACATTTAAGTTGAACCATTACTATTTTATCTGGTTCATCGTTCTCATCTTGCGTTTCGACAAAGGCCTCCTCTAATGTTTTTTATGTTGTCCTTTGTAAGTGTCCATCTGGACCAGCAAACGTTTTAATATCATGCTCGTATCCATTCTGTTACCATTCTTGTCCACTTCTCTATAAAGGCCTTCTGTGTGCTGTCCACATACATTTCAAGGTTTTACAGGCTGTAAGTATCAATGACTCTAAATGTTTTGCGCATTACAGTTTTTAATCTCACCTTGTCTCTTCTTTTTAGTCCATTAATACTTATTTCATCTAGATTTTATTCAGCAGGCAAATATATAATGGGTCTTTGTCAATGATCTACTGATATTACACTACATTTTTCTTGTTTTCTTTTTTAGTTAGTATCTAAGAATGTCTCTAAAAAAACTTGTTTCCAAAAATATCTCAGCAATGCTAAAATCAATTAACTTCGTATTAAATTCCCATCGAGTTCGGTTTGACAGTTATCTGTCGATAGTAATGTATTGCCTGCTAATTAGAGACTTTCTTTAAATTGTTGTGCTGTACCAGTTGCAAGCACAGTTCAGGGAAACATGGCGAAGACTGCACAGGTGAGCCAAAATTGGATTTTTGTACAGTGTTACATAGATCTTCTGGCGTTTCATTTGATGGCGTTGTAGATAAACATACTTTTACGAGTGATTTTAGGAATTGTGTAAAAAGTTTTTGGTGGAATTCATCCCGATAATGGCCACGTGTCAAAAGATCCATGTACCACTTAAATTTGTGATGTGAGTTTGCTATTATGGAAGTTACATTTTCAATTCAAGCAATTTTGTGAAAAGAATCTTGTGTCGAATCACCTTTTTGTAAGTCTCTGTGAATGGTGTCGTTGAAATCCTTCCATTTACGAAAATAGATGACCCATTACATATTGACTCATAGTAAAAAGGCATAGCATGTATATAGGTAATAGGTTTATTGACTGTGGTTTGTTCAGTTTGTTGTCTGTTCTTACTAAATTAACTTAACTTTTTTAAAATCATTCAGCCCTTTTAACGTTGTGCAGTTGAATGCCAGTGCACGTACGATTAAATAATTCTTTATTCATCCACGAAATCACATCGAGGGTCCTATTAATAGCCGATGTCACATGATATTCTTCACTCACGCTCCATTGAGACCAGTTATAACTCTAGAACGGCTCCATTCAATCAATTTCTTTTAACTCTATAAGAATTTCATGCTTCTAAAACTAAAGAATTCATTGGCTTTGCTTCACAACGCTTGACCCACATAGCGTTAGATCAAAGTATATATATTTTATCAGGAGACCTCTCTAACACAGCAGTTCATATAAAATGAATGAGGAGATTCGCCCGCGGATTTTGCGGTGAAATTCACGATATTTTGTGCTGAATATAATCATGCTTCAGAATACTTGTGGAAATAAGTTGTAGCGTGTTAGGGCAGTGATGGCCCAGCGGTATCCCCCTCGACTAACGAGTTGTAGGTCGTGGTGTCGAACCCAGCCAACCGCATTACTTCGTGTAATTTATTTCATCACTGCTCTCAATGCGATGAAGGAAAACATCTTGAGGAAACCGGCATGTCCTAGAACCGAAAATTCGACGACATGTGACATCCACCAACCTGCATTGGGTCCGCGTGGTGGATTATGGACCGCTCCCTCTCACAGAGAGGAGACCTGTGTCCCAACAGTGGGAACATTTATAGGCTGATGATGATGTCATCTACGCTTTTACGCTTTCACGCCTTTTTTCTTTTATTGCTATAAACTTTATCATCATCAGCCTGTTTTCGTTTTCGCCCAATGTACGCCACTGAGCCCGGACATAAGCTTTCTTCATCCAATCTCTGTCAGCTGCCTTTGGATGAAGGTTATAGACTATAGACTAAAAAGTAGAGATGAAGAAAAGAGGGGGGGGGGGGGGATTTTATACTTATTGTAGTCAATAGCACTTTTAGGATAAACTGGTCTAAGTTTGCATTACAAATTCTATTCTTGAACATACTTGGCTGAAGTTAATCTTCAAGTATGGAGTTGGAAACACGTTATTAGATAATTAATAAAACAATTTACTAATGGCTCCTGATATTGAAAATGAGTTTAAAATAACGTTCGTTGCTAACTCGTTTTTATAACATTGCTAATGTGATTTTATTTGAAAGAGACCAGAATAGTTAAGTTCGGAATCAAAAATTATGTTTAGAATGACATTGAACTTTTTATTCGTTTGTTCAAATTCTGATTGGGAATTTTGAAGGCCATCGGTGATAACTCTGTCTGCCTACTTGCTTTCTTCTTCTGATTTAAGTTTTTTTTTTTTATTGTGTGAAGCTCAAAATACAAGTAAAATGCACGTTGTTTGCAATTCTACAATCACGATCTTCATTTCCAGATCCTGCTTCTGCTGCTGGTGGCAGTTGCAGTGCAGTCGTACGGCGGACGACGCTACTTTCCGCGGTAGGTCTCACAGGCACCGCAACCCCAATGATTACTCTCATCACCGGAGACACGATGCCGTTGACCAATCCCGGGATGACAGACATGATCGCTACCCGAACAGACATCACCACAGCTCACACAATCCTGGTGATTCATCGGCAGTATTAGGAAACCCTGCAGTGCCTGATGATAGACCACAATATTCATCTGACGGTGAAGGATCCGTTCCAGTGTCTGAGCAACCATCCTTAGTCGATCCAGATAACAACTCAGCACCTGGTGATAATGGCAGTTCTGATAGTGACGATTTAGCACCCGATCAGGGAGTAGATTTGACAGGTGCTGTAGACAATGATAAGCCAGATGATGTCGCTAACGTGATCGAAAGTGGAAACAACCCAGATGAAGAGCCTGATAATACTGGTGATAACAACAGTGGGGATGCATCTTCGTCGGGAGGAAATCCTGAGAATACTATAAATGTAGATGAGTTGCCACCAAATGGTGCAAATGAGCAGCCAGAGGGTGACGGACCCATTAATGGGTTATCTCCAGGTAACGTAGACAAAAACTTACATGGTAATGTAGGTGACAACTTTGATGGCAAAATATACGGCAGCCAGCCGAGTTTAGACAAACCAACGAGCAGTATTAATGTAAATGACTTAGAACCTAGTGAGAATGATGGATCTCCATTAACTAAATCACCAGATGACGATTATGATGACGGATATTTAGAATTACCCGAAGATAAGAATGAGCCGGGCCACAAGGGCAACGATATTGATGACAATAAATTACCACCTAATGGAGGCGAAAATAATATAATTGTTAATGGTTTTTCACCAGGAGATATCAATGAGCAACACGATGGCAGTGATAGTGTCCACGATGGTGATGATGATGATAATTTGGGTCACGGTTCTATAAATGTCAACGGGTTGTCCCCGGTTGGTGATGTGAGCAAACCTGACGATAACAATATTAACAGTAATGGTTTCTCACCAGGTGGGGACGACGCCGACGGTCACGGCCATGAACATGGACGGCTGCCAAACCATCACTTAGGTAAGCCAAATCATAATTATAAAGACGCTCATGGGCTAGAAACTGATCATAACCATCATCATGACCACCCCATTCATGAACCAGAAAACAATAACGGTGAATTACCCTCAGGTGTTGGAGTACATGGAGACTTGCCGTTCGTGTCAGGTGATATAGACAACGGTGGACTGCCTGCTGAGCCAAAACCTGACCCTTCAGAACATATCATTGATCAAGGCATTTTAGAGGGGAACACGAACCCAGGTGTGTCTGTGCATCCAACTTTTCCTGGTGACGATATTATACCAAACCCTGGCCACTATATGATACCCAGGCCCGGTATCGCTGGAAGACCAGATGAAATTGCGCCATTAGAAATACCTGGTCAATTGGACAATAATGGTGGTGGCACGAAAAACAACTCGATGATGATACCAGTGCTATTGCCTGGAGGCGGCCACATCTTAGTGCCAGCTAGTGGATTGGGAAACATACCTTCTTACATCATTGTGATGATCAACGGGCAGCCAACTCTCATACAGAATCCTGGTGGTATTGGCATTGGAGGTGGAAACAACGGATTGTCTGTCGGTGGTATTAGCAGTGGAGCAGTGCTCCCAAGCTGGCTTGCAGGAATCGGTACCGGCGGAGCTAGCATTGGCGGGGGTAGCATCGGAATTTTGCCAAATAATGTGCAACCGATTTGGATTGGTTCTCAGCTTCCTAACTTCGGAGGTGGTGGTGTTAGTGGTCAGTATATTATTCCGACCACTGCACCTATTCAAACTGTGCCTGTTCAGCCTGTTCCTGTTCAGCCTGTTCCTGTTCAGCCTGTTCCTGTTCAACCTGTTCCTATTCCAAGACCCCTGCCTCCCCCACGTCCGATTTACCCGGTCCCACAGCCAATCCCAATGCCTGGACCAGGTTTAAATATTAACAATTATCCTGGATTCCCTTGGCCATCTACATGGAACCCAAGTCACCCAGGCAACGTAAATGTGAATTTGACACACAATTTATTGCCAGTTCAAGGTTCCGATATTGACTGGAATACCTTACTCGAACTTTTGGCAAACATTGATTCCCGTCTCCCTAAGCCACAACCACTGCACCCTAAACCATTACCTATGCCCAACTACCCATCATACCCGTATCCTCAGTACCCATACCCCTACCCACCACCATACCCTTACCCGCCTTACCCTTACCCTCCTAATTATCTTTACCCTGACAACAAGAAGCCTATGGATCCTTCGTATCTCCAACCAGATGGTCCCGGTAGTCCCGGTCAACACCCATTAGAGCCCATAGTACCCGGTCCTGAGGAAGGCCCACATGAGCCCATAGTACCCGGGCCTGGTGAACGCCCACATGAACCCATAGTGCCCGGTCCAGGTGAACAACCACATGAGCCCATAGTACCCGGTCCTGGTGAAGTCCCACATGAGCCCATAGTACCCGGTCCTGGTGAAGGCCCATATGAACCCGTAGTACCCGGTCCTGGTGAAGGCCCACATGAACCCATAGTACCCGGTCCAGGTGAAGGCCCACATGAACCCATAGTGCCCGGTCCAGGTGAACAACCACATGAGCCCATAGTACCCGGTCCTGGTGAAGGCCCACATGAGCCCATAGTACCCGGTCCTGGTGAAGGCCCATATGAACCCGTAGTACCCGGTCCTGGTGAAGGCCCCCATGAGCCTATAGTACCTGGTCCTGGTAAACGCCCACATGAGCCCATAGTGCCCGGTCCAGGTGAACGCCCATATGAGCCCATAGTACCCGGTCCAGGTGAAGGCCCATATGAACCCATAGTACCCGGTCCTGGTGAAGGCCCACATGAGCCCACAGTGCCCGGTCCAGGTGAACGCCCATATGAGCCCATAGTACCCGGTCCAGGTGAAGGCCCATATGAGCCCATAGTTCCCGGTCCTGGTGAAGGCCCACATGAGCCGATAGTGCCCGGTCCAGGTGAACGCCCGCATGAGCCCATGGTGCCCGGTCCAGGTGAGCGCCCATATGAGCCCATAGTACCCGGTCCGGTAGATAAAGAGAGAGACCCTGCTGATGTCTCCCGTTATCCTAATCCAGACGTAACTTCGCCACCTTTGGTTCCTAATCAGCCAACTGTTCCCAGACCCTATGAACCGACACCTAATGAGCCAAATATTCCCAGACCCGATGAACCAAAACTTAATGAGCCAAATATTCCCAGACCCGATGAACCAAAACTTAATGAGCCAAATATTCCCAGACCCGATGAACCAAAACTTAATGAGCCAAATATTCCCAGACCCGATGAACCAAAACCTAATGAGCCAAATATTCCCAGACCCGATGAACCAAAACATAATGAGCCTACTATTCCCAGACCCGATGAACCAAAACCTAATGAGCCAACTGTTCCCAGACCCTATGAACCGACACCTAATGAGCCAAATATGCACAGACCCGATGAACCAAAACTTGATGAGCCTACTGTTCCCAGACCCGATGAACCAAAACCTAAAGACCCAAGTCTTTCCAAAACCGATGAGCCTACGGTTCCTAAGCCAATCGTGCCCAAACCACACCCCGGGCATCCAGATCATCATCATCATGATCCGGACAATACAATCATTAACTTGCCGGACATTCATATCACACTTCCTAAGCCAAACTACAACGGCAAACCGAAACCTAGCCATCCTGGTCCCGACAGTGGTCTTATAGACATCCTCAACGTGCTCCTGAAATTCCCAGACAGGAACTCTCATCCACCCAAGAACCTTGGACCTCTTATTAAGTTACTGCTCGCTATCCTGAAACCTGGCGAGAAGAACCAAGTTAACATTCCGAGCCTGAACGAAGACGTTAAGGGTCAACCAAATCTTGGAAATCTCCTTCATCTTCTTCTACATCTTTCGGATGACCGTAACAAAGAACCCAATTTCAATGTGTTAGTCGAACCAGGAATGGATGAAAGCACACGTGCCAACCTGATACTCCTTCTGCAAATGCTGGCCAACAATCTAGGAGCTGGCTCTTACCCAAGTATGGGGTACTATCAACCTGAGAACCCGTTGCTTTACTTCCTGGGTCACTTCCCTTGCGACCATCCGAGTTTCCCAGCAATATCCGGAATGCAGTCTGGCTCCAACCTCTGGCAGTTGTTGGCCAACATGTATGGCCATAACTACGGCCAGGAGTTGAGGCTTGGAAGATCGGCGGAGGAGACAGATGGCGATGATAAGTCAAAGGAAGCCACTGAGAAGACCGACACCAAATAGAAGATTAATTGATAGTAGTCATTTATATTTATGTAAAGTTAATGCTTAGATTCATATTTTGAATGCTGTGATTAAAAGAAAATTAAAAGTTTATATTTGTTAATAAACCTTTGTTTTTCTCCCGATACAACACGCATGCACTTCTAATACAGTAGACCATAGACCGAGAAATTAAAATTCCCAAAAACAAAATGTTGTGAAGAACCTATAGTACTCGTAACTCACACGTATTTCACAATTTCGATGGCGTCGATATCACCACGGAATATTTAATAGTACCTAAAGGTACAGAAGCTTTACTCCCAAAAAAAACAAACAAATTGAAACGACAAAGATGAAAATAAATAGAAAACACTTAATTTACGCTTCTTATTTGGGCAGAGCTTTCCCTTACAATTATCGTTATCAACAGACACACCAAAATCACTGCTCCTCGCTTTTATATAGCTCGCCGGCTGGCGGCTATTTCACCCCCTCCGCTCAGAATTTGGCGGGGATGGCTCACGTGGTAGGGCAGTGACGTGGCGAGCTGGACTGCTGGCTGGCTGGCTGGCGTTGGCAATTAATTGATTGATTTATTTCTTAAGTTTTGAAGAACCTAAAGTTATTGAAAAGGTTAGAACTCATAGTACTCGTAACTCACACGTAATTTCACAATTTCGATAGCGTCGATATCACTTAGACTTTCTTTCTATTGCTGTAGCGTGCGCTTCACTGTTAGAAGTTTTCTAAGGATGAGTTCATGTAGTACTTAGATACAATACGGACGTGAGTGCAGTACTCAGGCACACTGGCATGTGAAGTGCTATGAGAACAAAGTGCAGGACCAAGTGGCAGGTGAACAGTGAACACCACTGGGTTCTCACTATCCGTACTTCTAGTCATTGTGAGTGACTGCTTGAAATATTGTCTAATTATCCATTTTCTAAACTGGCAATCCACTCACGTTGCTCACAAAAAAGTTACCAACCTTCTGACATCTTCAACAAATATTAAAAACTCTTGTATCATTTCGTCTATTTATTCAAAAACGTTTGAAAATCAGTTCGGTATTTTCGTTTATTGCCTGTGGTCCGGTTGTGGTACCAGTAGTAAAAAGGGACCATGCCAATTAATCTTTCCACTAATAGGGGTATTATAATTATGGAGCTTAACAGTGGAAGGTAGGCTTATCTTTTTGGGGATTACAAAAGAGAAAACGATGTTCTAGTGATTCTGTAAGACCGGGGCGTTTTAGCATTCTAGGTGACATGCAGTTGCCTCAATTCACATAGTTACTAGAAAAATGCATCGAGCAGATTGGCATCGAGTGACCGGTCCGGTACCGGTCTCCTGAGTATCATTCAAGCAACGACGAGGTAGACGTGCAGCCAGATATAGAACAAAGAACGTATCCGGTTTAAAAAATTACATTACAGATTGGAAGTATTTTCGCTTTGATCGGAAAATACGAGGAATAAAAACGTACATTGTCCCTATTGTTAGGGCAAGTCTGGATTCTAAGAAATAGAAAGCAATGAGTAAAACGTTGATGTCTGGACAACGCATAATTTAAGGCCTATTCAGAACTAAGCGATATTCGCTGCCGCTGTGGGTAGAAGAACATACCACGCGGGTTTCGCTCAGTTATTTAGTATCAAGTATCGCGGCTAGAGCGACCTGAGCGATATTCGCTGCCGCTGTGGGTAGAGGTACTACATACAGCGCGTTATTCTACCCACAAGGATAGCGAAATCCGTTTTGGTGTAAACAGTAATATTACCGCATACCCACTGGGGGTATGCGGTAATATTACTGTTTAATATATGCCGCAGACGGTAGCAAATACCGCTTAGGTCTGAATAGGCCTTAAAATGAACTTTCATGAAAGTGTTAGGTATTATAAATATGTGAATCTTCCTTCTTG
The DNA here is from genome assembly GCA_036375495.1 of Agrotis segetum. Lineage (NCBI taxonomy): Eukaryota > Metazoa > Arthropoda > Insecta > Lepidoptera > Noctuidae > Agrotis > Agrotis segetum. Next base: position 381,235 of record JAQSVV010000039.1, read on the forward strand.
CCTGAAATGAATAAAATAGTAATTTTTTCATACCGCATTTTCAATTTTAGCTTAAATCCTGACAACTTTTGTATTACGAGAATTGGATGCTGCAGTTTCTCAGTGCCACCACTTCTATGTCGACATTTAAAACGACACTTCTATGTAAAATATAGAAACAAATTCAGAACAAAATGGCTGTTTAATCACCAAAGACAATTTACTGTCAACAACATACAAAGAGCTAATTAATTTACACGTAAACAAAGACAAACAACATCACAGTCAAAAGTAACATCTCCAAATAACCTGCCTTAAACAAAAGCACACATAAAACCGGTATTTACCGGTTCAAACAGGAATAAAGTGGAATAAACTGGTCCAGCGGACAAACACACCTTTATAAACAAGGCTTCATTTCAAATTCCGTTTCTACAATGTTAATACACATTAATTATTAATATTCACCTAGTTACAGGCTGTTGCGGGCACGTCTCGTTTGCCCGTGCCCACTGTGTCCAAAGGTTTATATGTCGTTTGCCCGCTGATTTCCCGAGGGTAACTTTCACATGACGTAGAAGCAAGGCGATGCAAATTTACGCCGATATAGAGCGTTTGGTACTGTTTGCCAAAGTGATTGATACACATGACGCCCTTCAGAGAGCATCACGATAAAAAAAAAAAATTGATACACAGGTTTTGTCTCAACAAGACTGAATAATCACCTCCTTTTTGTTAGATAAACATTGTATTGAAAATACTGCATCGTTATGTTGCCTAGAAAAAGGAGCACTACTTTTCACGACAACCGTAGGACGACACGTATAAAATAAGAAGAAATAAAAATAATAATTTTCATTCCTTTTCGGAACAATCGCTACAATAAATAGATGGGTGACTATAGAATATGACTACAGAAGAGGAGACTCTGTCGTATTTACGACTAATAGAGTAAGAGAGTGAGTTAGACATTTCCAAATAAATGACAACCATAGGTAGAATTTTAATTGGCCCGATCAAACGCATGAAGCTTTTGTCTTTTGCCAGCTTGCGCGCTTTTCTGCCGATTGTATTGTTAAAATTTATGTATCGGAATCTGTTTCAGAAGGATTTGCTTCGTAACGTTTTTTACTAAAATAGTTTAGGTTTTACGAGATTTGTGGGTTTGGGAGACTGTATTTTATTTGACTTATTTAGGATCAAAAACGTTAAGAGCGTATATTCCAAAACTTGGCAACGTCGCAAATGGTTGTCTTTAAGAAGTTTTAATTAATTTAACATTGTTACATACTGAATGAAAATAAGAAATATGGAACTTCAAAACCTAACTAAAGTGCTGTCGAAAATCCGAGGGGCAGTGTTACGTCGATCGAATTGCGAGACCTATCTATGAGGTTCTCGAAAGTTCCACAAGTTTTTCGACAATTCTACTCAAGTTCGGTCAGGAAATTTCTAGAAAGTTTTAACCTGTTCTAGATGTTTCGAGATGGTTCTAGAATGTTCCAGAAGGTATGGGTTAACATCGAAGTCAAAGGATGTTTCCAGAACATTCGATCACCTTCTAGAAACATCTAGTGGGTCCGGCCGAGGTATAAAAAGGGGCGCCGATCGGCGACCGAGTCAGTCTGGTTTTGACTACGATCGAGGCAACTCGAAGCGAACTACAAGCGATATCTAAGCGAGTTCTACGTGTGATTAAGAGTGTGTATAAGTGTTAAAGTGTTAAGAAGTGTTTTGTGATTGTTTTAATTTGTGATTTGTCTTTATCTTCTTTATATTATACATATAATAAAATCGTAGAGATGTCATTCCTGTACATTGAATATTTTTTTCTTTTTGTATTTTTTTCGAGATAAGGGATCGATTCTGATGCCAGATCAACTTTTATTTTTTTTCGAAATTTTTTATGTTTTTTTGATTTGATCTATCTCCGAAACTACTGTAAAGTTGTCGATCAAATTTTCCTCAAATATTCCTAATAATATGTTTCTGTTAATATGCTATGTATTATTACGCTATTTTTCCTGGGAGATAAGCAATTTTGAATTTTGTTGTTTTTAGATGTTTGTTGATAGTTGGAAGCTAAACCACTGGATATTATTTAGTCAATTTTTCCTCAAATATTCCTTAAACTGCTCTTCAATTAATAGGATATGTATAATTACGCTATTCCCCTTGGGGATTAGCAATTTTATAATATGTTGATTTTCAGTCATTGTTGACATTTGTACAACAACCGCTATTTGCAAATCACTGTCAGCGTACTAGCCAGTCCGGTTGGTAACCTGCTTGACTTTCGTGCAAGGGGTCTCTGGATCAAATCTTGCAGTTTTTTTTCTCTTTTTGAGTTTTTTTTTATTTGTCCTGAGAGTTTTAAATAATTAAAAAAAAAATGTGCATACTTTTGTTTCAATATTATTCGCGATTTGAAATAATTACTATTTTTTTCAATACCTACTTCTCTAGGATATAAATCTATACCGATTTAAATTGTAGGTTGTAAGTTTGATATGTTTTTTTATTGTAATTGTTTTGAGGTGTGGAATTTTAAAGATTAGAAAAAAAATCAGGGTTTCTATAATTTGTGTTTATTTATGTTTTGAATTGGTGCTCAAACCAGTGCATAGATTCTGTTTTAAAACGACGACAAGTTGTACTCATCGAGTCAGATAATTAGTTATTTTTTAGGTATCACGCGGTATGCTAAAGGGAGAAGAGCAATGCTATCGTACGTTCAATTTGCAGCGATATTGTAAATCGACCCAAAAATTATAGTCTAATGTTTAAAATAAACACGGTTCTTTGAAATTAATGTCGCTCAAATAAGGACGTTTCCTATGCAAACAATGTACCTAGATATAACATTATTGATCTAAACTAATAATAAAAATGTTTGTTTTTTACCTTTTCACGCATTACTATCTACTGAATCGATCGTCCCAAGTATAGGTATAGGTTGTCAGGAGTATAGACACGGATATAAGGTATCTTACATCCCGAATAACAGAAGAGAGCTGTTTCCGAGAAAACAATTACGTTCATATTCCAGATGGCGCCACACGATCCGTATTGTTTCTCAAATTCTAAAATAACGCAAGCGAAGCCGCGGGCAAACACTAGTCTGTGAATAAAGTTGTATTTGGTTTTAATTGGTGTAATTAATTTATCCCAATACCCAGCTCGTAACATCACCCTTCCGTCTCGCCCCGCAGCTATAAATCCAAGAAACTGTACTATTTCAGTTTAAGGATGGTTACTTGGGGATCATTTACGCGGTGGTCAATAATGCCAGCTCATAAATATTCGTTGTAACGATTTAGCTCACCCAAAGAATGCGACACCTGTAATATTGGGGTATACATGCGCTACGGAAGGGTGATGTTCAAGTGAGAATAACTCCTAAGATACTTAATGTAGAGTGATAATTTTGACATCATATTATAGCCTGACTCAAATACTTTTAATTTAATGCAAAAACCCTAGCAAAATTCAGGGGTACTTATCGAGCTAGAGTTAAAAATGTGAAATTATTCAGTAATTTTTGTGTACAATTTCGTGTTTGCCCATGTTTTTTGGTTATTTTTACATATTATTTAAAAAAACTTTCGTAAGTTTTTGATAAGCCTCAACGTTTAACTTTGCAATAAAGTCATTTGCATGCATGTAGGTCTCTTGGATTCAAAGATATTTGCATTTTATTGTACACACAGATCAAAAAATTAAAATGGCTGCCATTCGCGAAGTTTTGGAGTAAGAATCTTTTTAAAGCATTTTTGTCGATGAAAATGAGCCTAGAATATCCCCTTCAAGTATCGCTAACTCGTGCCCGGACACACTGTATAATAAAACATGGTTTCTAACTCGTGTACAAAATTCGTCATTTCACAGAATATCTCTTATATTTGACGCACTATGATGTGGTTAATTAAATTCTAATTAAAGGGACGCTATATTGGTTTGTCCATTACGTCGGTTTTTCCATCGTGTTCTGTTTAAATTATCAACTCCGTAATTAAACTATCATTTGGTGGTTCGACATGGCGCGTATCATACAGGTATCGTAATTCATATATTTTTAAGTTTTAATTCAATGCACACGAACAAGCACTGTACCGGGCCTAAAATATAATTTTTGCAAAATCATTTTAAGCTAAGCTGTTTTTTTTTTAAAGAACTTTATCAAGAAAAAATCTTTGTTTTATGTTTTCTTCAGATAGAAATACCCTGTAATAATAATCTAAAAAGAAAAAGAAATCATAACATTAAAATTACAATATAGGTACCTACTTACCTAAAGACAAACTTTTTTTTTTGATGTGGGTTTATGTGTTATGGACTTCATCAATAAGAAAAATAGATCATTATCTATTTATGTAAAGCATTTAATAATTTTTATGTTCCACTCAGTAGTTTGTTTTGATTATTTTTTATATTTTTTTTTGTATTGTGTTATTTATTTATGGTCTATCATGGTGCAATATTAACTGGCAATACATCCCCCTTCTCTTAAATATCGATTATTATTTTACCGTAGGACTATTTCTATTTTGGAGTTGATTTAGAAGATAAGACTTTGTTTTGTTGATCTTAAAAGTGTAAAGATGATTGTGATTAACAGACTGTATATTTTGCTACTAGCAAAACGGGCACAAAAAAAACTTCTTTCTCCTTTTTCACACGGGCATCCCTTTTATAAAAGACAGACGTTAGGTATTTTTGTTGGCCAGTGTTGTCGAATATTGCCTAAATATTTTAGAGTCCATTATGGAGATATTCAAATCGAATAATGCACTTCCATGTTCTAACAATCTGCTTCTCAAAGTTAGCTCAGCAGCACAGAGTTCACGCTGTTACTAGACAATAGACTAAGTCAAGCAAGTACGAACAGCTCTATGTAATTTATGATAGTTCCCGCTATTTCATATTAGACTGAGTTTCATTATGCAATCATTGAGCCAATAAGAGTCGAAAGTCAAATCAAATCTAAAAAGTAAAAATAGTTTTTCAAGGTGTTACTAACAATAGATAAATAGTTAGCCTGTGAATGTGTTGATTTTAATTTCATAAAATGAAATATAATATATATTGTTAAACATTGAACAAAAATGAATTTGAGACATTGCAAAGTTTTCCACCAATTACGGCATTCAAATAATAATTATTGAGTAATGATAGTTTAATCATTAACGTTCATAAACACCGTTATTCATTCAACGTAATTAACAAAGCCAGTACAATTTGTAATAATGACTTCGTGCTATAGTTTCACAGAAATTAAAACTAGATTTATTTTTAAGGAAAAATTACAGTTCTCGTCCTCTGAGAGTTGCACGAACGACACGTGTAACCTACATGTTACTAACTACATTTACACGTTTTATTTCAGGTTCTGCTACCTCTGGTATGCGTGATCTTAGCAGAGGCTCAGTTTCACCTGCCATTCTTCAACAACATCCCAGGATTGCATCCTTCTCGGACTGTCGCAAACGGACCCGGGAACGACCAGATAACCCATAAAAATGTAGGCTACGACAGCGGTTATAACACTTGGTTCGACAATTTTGGTAATCCAGAAGATCAATATTCTTCTGAGAGTCACGAAACACATCATTCTTATGAAGATTTTGATCCGTTCTTTAATCCATATTATCATGGAGACCATTGGAACCATATGCCAGGAATCAACAATGCTTTTAACATTCCAAATCCAGGGTATGATAATCACAGGCATCATCCACCACGTAAGCCAAATACCCCACAAAAACCAGGTCAAAATGATGTTAAACCTGAAGAAAAACCGAAGGAAAGGCCACCAGTTGATAATACGCCAACAGATCAGAACAAGGGTCCTAAACTAAACGACGCTGACGATAAAATCTCAGATGTGAATAACAAACCAAACGAAGCTGCCGTTTCGGAAGAGAAAAAGAATCCCGAAGAAATGCCTCCAAAAACAAATGAGATCAAGAAAGAAGATGATCAGGGAGATAAGGACAAAAAACAAGTAGACTTAGATAAGAAGAAAGATTATTTACTAATTGGTCAAGGTGGCAACGCCAACAACGTTTACCTTTTACATGAAAACAATCCCAACCCGACTGGAGTCATTACTAATAATGCCAATCAGCCTAATAACAATATCATATATGTTCCATACAATCCGGGTCAACCAACCAATCAAGTTTATCAAGTTTTTAATGGTCAACCTGCTCCATCACCTACAAATGTTCAAATGACACAAGAAAAGTTAGGAACATCAAATGGTTACAATAATGTTGTTTCAACTCCTGCCGTGAATCTCAATTCTGGTAGCCAAAATCCTGGATATGTTACGATTTATTCCAACGGACAGCTAATACAAATTCCCGGGTGGTTGTAAACCAAGTACCAAGTAATGTACCTGTGCAGACTGGGAACCAGGGTCAGGGAACAAATTATGTTATTGCCAATGCAGTACCCAGTAATGTACAAACTGTACCATCCAATCCGGGAACGAACATCATCTATGCTGCTGTTCCAAATCAAGCTTCGAATGGACCAATATACGTTCAAGTACCGAATTGTTGTGATTCTGGGGCAGTCATACAGAATCCCGTGAATGGTATATCAAATAACGGTTTACCAAGTAATGTGGTTGTTTATCAAGCAAATCCGAATACGGTTGCTCAACCAGCAAATAATGACGGCACAAATGTATATGTTCCGTCGAATATGGTACCAACACAAGGTCAAGGAATAATGACAGTGTCCATTCCAAATCAACCAAATCAAGGTACTGTGATGAGTAACCAAAATGTTGTATACCAACCAGCATCTCAACAGCCAGTAAACAGCGGCACGAATGTATACAATCAACCAATAGTATCAAGTTTTGGACAAGGACAAAATGCACCAATTCCAGGAATTATTATGAACGGTCAAAATGTGCCAATTCAAACAGCCGTTCAAATGCCACTTGACAGTAATAACAATGGATACAACCAACCAACGGCAACAGTTACAAGTCAAAAACAAGACACTAATGCGCCCGACCAGGGAATTAAGTACAACCAAAATACGCCGGCACAGACGGGAATTGAAATATCAATTCCAAGCGGGTACAACGAGAATCCTCCGGTCATAAATCCCAGTCCAACTATTGAAAGCCGGGACGAGATACCTAGCGACCAGAATCGTCAACCACAGATTGCGGTTGCAGTAGACAATGATTCAAGTGGGTACAATCAACCACAGTTCACAATTCAAGGAAATCAAGAGGCTAACGCTATAGTAAATACTCCAAGCGGTGCAGTCATCAACCAGGAACCCGACGTCACTCAACCACTAGCCACATCTTCATTAGTTCTAGACAGTAACAATCTGTCATCTTTAGGTGCTCAACCAGCAATCATGATCTCAGACTTCAAAGAAAAATCTGGTGACAACAAAGATAAAAAGAAGAGTAAGGGTAAGAAAGAAAAGAAAGACAAAGGAAAGAAAAAAGATAAGAAAGCAAAAGATGATGACAAATCTAAGGAAAGCCAAGAAAAGGTTGATAAACCGGTTGTTGATCAACCAGAGGTTCCAGTACCAGAGCCATTTACTAACAAGAAGATAGAATAAGTTAATATGTTTAATAATACTTTAAAATACAAAGAAACCGATATTGAAAGACAAAGACCGTATAAATTTTAATCAACGAATGGGTTTTCATAAATATAATTAATATTAATGATGTTTGTTTTAATTTTATTAACAGTGCTTTCACTGAATATAAGTCGAGTTAAAAATATATGAAATTACATACAAAGTACTCGAGAAATAATAAATCCTTTTAAAGTCATAAAAGCTAAATGGTAATGGCAGTGATGGATTTTAAATTAATTCGTTGCGAGCAGAGGCTGTCAGCTGTAATTCAGATAATACATCGGATCAATAATGACGTGGGTTGAAATTGAATTAAATTTAAAATCATCAATTAACTTTCCAATGAAATTGATGGTACTTATTCATTTTTCTACAAAATCTGTTTTAAAATTATCCAGAGCTTAAACTTTTTTTAAAGACTTTCCCCACAATAGGATTTTTTACTTTATTAACATAAAACTCATATAAATTCGTACACAGAAGTTATTTGATTAAACGTCATTTAAGAATCATTTCATTGTATTAGAAGGAAACTGCTCTAGCAACTGGATGTAGCGTCAACGTCTAATCCAATGGAAATACTGACTACTGGCTGAACTACGCGCTATATATTTTTACATGCGGCCGAAAACCGCAACAAGGGCTAAGATTTTTTTAGGATTAGCTTTTATAGATTTTAGATATTGATGAGAATCTATCTATCTGCCTAGCCTTTTCCCAATTATATTGGGGTCGGCTTCCAGTCGAACCTAGATTCGGCTGGGTATCAGTAATTTACGCGTTAAGACGCAGGTGGAGCAGTAGCATTAGAAGGAAAATGTCTGGGCAACAGATGTGCGTCAAATCTAATCTTTATAATGAAATACTGACTACCAATAATAAACTTTATATTTTTTTTTGCGGCTGAAAACCGCAACAAGAACTAAGATTTTTTTAGGATTAGCTTTTATAGATTTTAGATATAGATGAGAATTGACCATGAAAACCACCTCCAACTCACGAAAACATTTCAGAGATTAACTTGAAGACGAGTCTTTAGGCGTTTTGTACTTGACAGTTTTACAATAAAACTTCCTAACATCATAATCGTAAATCTCAAAAGTTAAATCACCATCCATAAAGACAGTTTCCTCATTATATCTGTTCAGTTCCACAGTTCTCCAACTCAACCAATAGTCGACCACAGCTGTCCCAAACTTAAGACATTGTTCTTCGAAACTCCTGGGTATGAACAAATAATTGTGGAAGTTGCTCTGTGCTCCTCATTGACCGCTCCTCGCAGCTGAGCGATCAAAAACAAAAGACAATCGATACTAGACTGCCTCGCGTTCAATTTTGTGTGAACGAACGTGCACAACAACATCTGGGTCGAACAATGAAATATGTATGGATACGCTGGAAATGAATAATCTATCTCGGTGATGTCGGTTGGATATTTGTCTGTTACAAATCAACGACCGAATTTGCCTCTCCGAGTCATCAAGTTCTCGGTTTTGAACTTGAAACTTTGACGTTAATTTGATTGTTAAAAACTTAAAATCAGTTCCTCATATTCGTGCAATGTACAAACATCGTAACATTTTAAGTACGCTTTACGGCCACTTACGTAGAATTCATGCTAGGGACACAGTAATCGGGCATGCGGGCGGCGAGTAATGGGCGACTTGCTGTCCGACCATGGACCATGCCTGCATTGTTCCACGCGCTCCTCAAAGAGTGTCAGCATAATGACGGGGCCTTTAGAGGGCTAAAGCCTGCTGGGGTAGCGGGACTTACTGAATTACCGTGACCCCTGGAACGTAAGGGCTGTTCAAGGATACCGTGGAGTACAAGTCAGACCCGCCATGCCCTGGGTGGGTGGACTCATGTGATGGTTTTAACATGTTAGTAACAAATGAGACACAGTAATAGAAAATTCTTTTTGAATTTAGCTATGTTATGCATTGATAAACCAGTATAGCTGATCGTTCATTATGAGAGAAGAACCCAGTAAAGCGAGGCCAAGATTAATTGGTTTTCACAGCTCGATAATTATATAGCCGTGTGTATCTATCTGTATTTATGTTGGTATAGGGTGTAGTGTTTGTGTATAGAAACTGTGTACTCTGTGTGTCGGCTTGTATTTCCTCTAACATTACTTGAGATAATTGTAGCTAAGTAATCTCGACTGCAATTGTAAGTGATTGCTTTTGGTTTGTTCTTGTTGTACCTAGTATCTATATTGTCCGGTTCGTACTTACTATGTAACGTATGGAGGCAACTGTACTGTCCGTTTGAGAGTAACCAGTTTAACTAAAGTTAGTTAGCATTGCTTTGAATCAACTGTCCAATTGCTAGTGTTCGGAATTGGTGAACTATGTTTGTAGTTTAAATTAACATGTAGTACTGGCCCCAGCATGCACTTTTTTTTTACATGGAATTTTTTCTGTGTGTATTGGTTTTCAAGCATTTAACCTCACTAATATAAACAGACGCGGATGTCTGAATCTGCCGGGGTTGCGGGATGTCTCTTCAGGTAACCGCGACCCTGGAACGTAAAGGACACCGTGGATTTTAGTCAGTGATAGTCTGATCCATCCCGCTCTGGATGGGGCTTCTCACTTACTTATTTGATGATTTTAACACAATAAAAAACCGGCCAAGTGCGTGTCGGGCCACGCACAGTGTAGGGTTCCGTAGTTGCCCATCAAATTACGTATGCGAACTAACTAAACTGATTCGCAGAATTTAATTTTAAAAAGAGGATTTTCAAAATCGGTCCAGGAGTCTTTGAGAAATCGGGGAAAATACATAAGAAAAAATATTACGACGAATTTAAAATCTCCTCCTTTTTTTGAAGTTAGTTAAAAATAGTTGATGATAAAAACCTACCTATCCCCAAAAAACATACCGTAAAAACATACCTGTTAAAGCTGTAAAAATAAAGTTGACAAACTTAAATTTGCAGTTGAAGAGGATGTTCTCCGATACATTTTGTTTAAGAAAATATGTTATCAAGTACATTTTATAAGTTGGTCGACTATTACTCGAAAAGTTGTAAAGCCTACTTAGTCATGATAATTTTCTTTTAAACTTCGTTATATAACTATTGTGAATTTTTTCACACCCCCAAACATAACCGTTTAGCTGGTAGAGGGGGGGGGGGACACTCAATATTTCACAAACGATTTTTTTTATCAAAAAATTGTTAATGGAAACTATCATTATTTTTTTAAAGGCCTATTTAATGATACCCCACACGAAGAGGTACGCGAGAAAAAAAAATTCCTCACTTAACGTGTGAGTACTGGAGGTACCCTAAAAAAAATATTTTACGAGATTTTATTTTACCACTTTTTCGGCACAACAAATCCGTATATTTACACCAAATTACAGCTCTCTAGTACTGTGCATCTCTGAGCTAAACTGCGGACAGACGGACGGACGGACGGACATGGCGAAACTATAAGGGTTCCTTGTTGACTACGGAACCCTAAAAAGCCTATCAGAGACCACTGCTGGACATAGTTGTCTGTCCACTGCCTGTAGATCCTAATTAAATATGTTTTTAATTTGTAATGAAAACGAATTCTCGACACGAAGCGCAGTAGTAGGTCACTTAACTATTGCGCCAACTGTGTCGACAAATACCAATGAAGCTTCGGAGATTTCAGACTAAAAAGTCCAGGTTTTCCTTCCACTGTTTTCTTTCTTCTTTATTCCGTAGAATATAATAATTATTTACTTCAGAAACGTAATAAGATACATGCGACTTTTCAATTATCTCCGTATGACACTGCAACGTAATGACACGAAGCGCACGTCATGAAAGAACGTGACCTAGGTATGTCATAGGAAAAGCGCACGGCAGTGTGCAAGTTCCAGCAAAAGGCCGCGCGCATGCCGTGCACTATTTACTAGTGACCGACCGAAATTTCGCTTTCGGTTTCGGTTTCGGCCGGTTTCGGCCAAAAAATCTAGTTTCGGCTCTAGTTTCGGTTTCGGCCAAAATATAGCCGAAACTTTGCCGAAACCGAAACCTGACGTAACTCAAGTGTTCGTGCATTTTCGTGCGTCGTTCGGTAGCATTCGTAGCCAACACGTGCTTGCTTGACGGCGGGGTCCGGCGCTGTTCGCCACCGTTCATTTAATTGTGAGTTGAGGTTATGTTTTCGAGTTTACTGCCAGGAGTGAGTCTTGTATATTCATGTAATAATAAAATATATTTAAACTTATCAATCGTCAAGGCAGAAAATACAGATTATGGCTCAGTAGAAGTCAAATAACAGAAAAATAGCAATTTCTTGGAAACCTATTTGTTCCATAAGTTTGCCATATAACATGAATTTCCAGAATTTGATCCTTAGCAACACTATCGAATGGTGTAATAATGGGTGTTTTTTTTTTCCAAAATCTGCAGTTTGGATTCCTGACCAGCACTATTGATTTTTCTAAAATCCAATGATGCAGTTTTCGTTTTCGACATCTTCAGTCTTCAGTCATCCTGTAATTTCTGTATAATTATACACTTTTTCTTAAGTGTTAACAAATGTAAAAAAAAAAACATATAATTTTAAAAAATAATCGAAAATTTAAATGTTTAATTAAGTTTCGGTTTCGGTTTCGGTTTCGGCCGAAACTGAGACCTAGGCCGAAAGTTCGGTTTCGGTTTCGGTTTCGGCTGAAAAATCAGTTTCGGTCGGACACTACTATTTACCCGAACCTGTAGCTCGGTGGCTATTGCAAGTAAGTAGGTACAGAGATATAATAAATAACCAGAAACGCATCAATAAACTAGCGCATAAAGTTGAAAATCTATTAAAGACTGCTTACGAGTGCTTAGCGATAACGAACGAAACAAACGAAAACGATTTGTTAACTCGAATAGATTTTCAACTCTACGCGCTGGGGTATAATGTTGAAAATGTAACTAGTGACTGCTGAGCGATAACAATTATTGTCGTTTATTGTCGTTGTTCGTTGTATAAAGGGCCTCAGTTAGTACTGAGTTATACGGTACCCCTTGTTAGACTGGTTGTCAGATTTCCAGTTCGATGTTAGAAGGAAAATAAAAGCCAAAAATATTTGAAAGTGTTTTTATTAAATTGTTAAATATATGAAATCTCAATAAAATCAACAACTCATTGTAATAATTGTTCAGGTTTATTTAAACAGTTGTGTTTGTGTGGTGTATTGTGCGAATTATGCTTAAGACTATTATTATAAAAGGAGTTAGCAGAGATGTTGAACGGTGTCAATTTAGGATTCGAAACGATGTTTTTTTTTAAAATGAAATACATGACAATATTACTGCAATCATCATCTGCTGCCTAGCCTTTTCCCAACTATATTGGGGTCGGCTTCCAGTCAAACCAGATTCAGCTGGATATCAGTATTTTACATGAAGCGACTGGCTGTCGGGCCTAAACAACCCACAAACTGGATAATACGATACCCCTTGGTAAGACTGGTTGTCAGACTTTAGAGCTTCTGACTAACAGTAACGACTGTCAAAGATCTACAAATGACAGCTGGGACCAACGGCTTTACGTGATTTCCGAGGCACGGAGGAAACTCGCTATGACAGATGGTCACCCATCCACAGACCAACCTTGGCAAGCGCGGCTTAACCCAGAAGATCGGCCTGTGCGGGTGTAATCAACAATATTACTGCAATGTGATACACAATACGAAAGCTGCCTTTAGATCTTAAGTCCTCAATCTAACACGTGTCTTGAACGAGGATTTGCGACGTACGATCCTTATTATTCTCCTGTCATGAGCTTTAAATAAGGATATATTAGTAAATTCCAAGTAGATACGTTTTGTATATTCATAAGGCAGTCGACACACTATATTTTTCCTTTCTAAGACAACTAGATGTTAAATATTGACAACGTTCACCATCAATCTGTTATATTGTTCCAGTTCAAACATTGTATAATTTTACTTTTATAACAACTGTTACATACTCAAAACTTCTACAAAACATTACACAAATTAGGAAAATCAACAATCATTACAAAAAGAAATAGAACAAAAAAAAATAACCATCTTTATAAACCTTACATTAAAATCTTCGCGAGATTATTTTAAAAATTTCTTCGTTTATATTATCATAATATTTTTTATAATTTGAGAGATAATAATTTTAAAATGTTTTAAAATCTTTTTTTAGTACTATTTAGAATTAATATAAGCATACCTTCGTTCTAGACTATCACAACATTCAAAGGCATAAGTTTGGACCTTGGCTTGCAAAGGATAAGGGGTTGTTCTCTGACCCTGGCTGACGATACACAGGCACTTTGCATACTTTACCACTTTCGGATACAAACTAGTTGAAATCAGACCACTGCGGGTTTCATTACAAAGGGATAGTTTTAAAGCCTTTCTATCTCAAATTCAGCAGAGGTGCGGCTGTAATCACATATTCATGGAATCCGTAAACAAGGGTTTGATTTTTGCACGATTGAAACAGTGGAAATCACCTACGTTAGGGTTATAAAATGCCGTGTTAGTTGAAAAGGTAAAGATAAACCTCTGCGAACATTGTCTCAAATGCAACATTTACTTGCAAGAGACTGAGCAAGAAAATGAGATGTTGCAAAAATCGCGATAGCACGGTGCCGCAAGTAGGTATCCGGTATTAGCAACTTAAAGTAGCCGAGTTGCAAGTTGCCTTATTTTTACAAGAATTTCATCGAGGTAGGATATTTTACAAAGAATTTCTTTTCAGCTTCATAACGTGAAAATTCTTGTTTATAAATTACAAAAGTCGCTTATTATCTTAAGAATGTTTTCATATTTTTAATGGTAAGTAATTATGTCAGACAAAAAGATTACCTACGTGTGAGTTGCCATTTAGTCAATAGTTATTTTTGGGAAACAAAGGGAACTATCAAAAAGTATGTCTATTGAAAAAACAATAATAGGTACTAATGAACACCATATTAATAGAAAAGTAAGGAGAAGTTTTGGGATCACTATGCACTTTTAAATACGTATTTACTGATGCACTGCACTTTTAGGAGAACAAAAGTAGGCATGTTGTACCTACAATCCATGTTTTTTTTATAGAATAAAGTATTTTTCTAAGGTATGCATTCTGAGACTCTTCAGAGAATCGTAAACATAGTGTAAATCTCAGCTACTGAACAAGAAGAAGAAAATAGATATGAAATAGCAAGAGATGAAAAAATTTTTTTGGTGTTCATAAATCATGCCAGTGTTTTGTGTATTTTTTTTTAAATATATTTTGCAGTTTTTGTAAGAAAAAAGTGTCCGTCAGAGAACATCGCAGCAGAAGGTGGATAATAAAAATCCTTTCACCTAATATCTAAGCTTGGACTTTGTTAATTAAAATATTTAATAAAAACTTTATTATTTATTTTACACAAAAATCGTAAGTACTTCGGTGATCGGGACCCTGTACACTAACATGCACCTTATCTATCTTTTGGTTATAACCTGTGCATTGTTTTATCTGTGAAATAAAAGTCATATACGTTCCAAAATGGCGAGGAAACGAAACTTATTTGTAGGAGTTTTACACGGTTTTATAGTTTCCTCAAAAAAAACTACTCGTAGATAAAAAAAAAACATTCGAACAATCTCATTAAATATTATGGGTACACAAGTACCAAATTCTCACCTAGAAATCGAAATTTCCTCAGAATTATTGACATAAACTGAATTTGCCAATAAATTCCGCCATTTTGTTCGATTTTCGCGCTATAATTTCCGCTTGACATAAACGTCAGAGCTGTCAACACAATGCACAGACTATAAACGCGTTCACGACACAATAGATGGTCATTATAATTGAAATTAATTTGACAGTGAAAATTGGTCAATCTCTTAACATAGCTGCTCGCTTTATACATACATGCGCTTTTAACCTGTAGTTAGGGCGCAAATTATCTAGGGGTCTAGGCAGTTTTTACATTTTTCTTAATTTTATTTTTCGTTTTATTTGAATTTTAAGTTGGGGTTGTCATTCGCCAAAATGATTAGCTGGTCGCTGTTTGACGTACTGGTTAGGTTTGATCAGAGATTCCGGATGGATGCTGCATCCGGGTTTCGGTAAAGCCAAATCAATGATTTATAAGGTGCTCACCGCAAACCATACACCAAAGCCACGCTGCCGGATCGATTGCTCCGGAATATCGTATTTTCCGAGTTTAAACATCTATTATCAATGCAGATGGCATACGATGCATAAATACAATATAAATTGCTTTTATCGAGGCGTAAAATAAATTCAGAAATTTAAACGTAAAATCCTAACGAGGCTCAATATTTTGCAATTTAAATGACATTACGCTCATGTTTCTTCCATGAAATTCATTCATGGTTTTTTAATTGCCTTCTGACCCCTAGAATTACTTACAATAGTATTAGTTAAAAATAAAGTTTTATAAAAATACAAAATAGTGTGAGAGAGAAAAATGAATTGTCATTATTGCAAATCATGAAAATTATGTTGCTTCAACAGTCATAACTGTATGTCTTTTATATCAACATGAACGCGTCCATTGTATTTTGTATTTTTATAAAACTTAAAGCTTATAATATGTACAGTGATATCAAACAAGCATTGAGCAATTTTTTATGAATTAATATTAAAAATATGCTAAAATATTTACAATATAAACGGCCTTTGTAAAAGTCTGCTCTGTACGAGGTACGAGGCCGCCTCGCGAGGCACGTAATATTTCGACATGGCAACATTTTATCTTGTTAGAACAGCTATTTTTTCATATGTTTGAAGAATATTCGTGTATGTGAGTCACGTATACGAGGGATAACTTTTTGATAGATTTCTTGTAGTTTTTAGGGTTCCGTAGTCAACAAGGAACCCTTATAGTTTCGAGTCACGTATAGGAGGGATAACTGTAATTTGGTTTTACGGATTTGTTATGCCGAGTGGTTAAAATCTCGTAAAATATTTTTTTTTAGTACCTCCAGTACTTACACGTAAAGTCAGGATTTTTTTTTTCTCGCGTACCCCTTAGTGTGGGGTATCATTAAATAGGCCTTTAAAAAATAATGATAGTTTCCATTAACAATTTTTTGGTAAAAAAATTCGTTTGTGAAATATTAAGCTTTAAAGTGCTAAATTTTGCTCGATTCGAGTGTCCCCCCCCTCTACCAGCTAAACGGTTATGTTTGGGGGTGTGAAAAAATTCACAATAGTGGTATATATAACGAAGTTTAAAAGAAAAATCGACTAAGTAGGCTTTACAACTTTACGAGTAATAGTCACAACTATGTACTTGGATATCTTATTTTTCTCGTAAGTTTGTCAACTTTATTTTTACAGTTATGGTAACTCACATGCAAACACTCAGACCCGCGAATCAGTTTAGTTAGTTCGCATAAGTATTTTGATGGGCAACTACGGAACCCTACACTGTGTGTGGCCCGATGTCATACAAATATTTGACCATTTTTCGTTGCAACACACTAGGGATTTTCTCGTATTTATAGACATGGTAACTCACATGCACACACTCAGACCCGGAACAAACAATTACAGATCATACAAATATTTGTTCGATGCGACAATTGAACCAGCGACAAGTAGCGTAGCAGCCGATCAATCAACCGCTGCGCCAACCGTGTTGTAAGTATTTTATTTATGCTGTGACCTAGACTAGAAATTGCTATTCTCAATAGTATCACAGAAGATTTGCTTGTCTGTTTAGCTATCTGTATCTCAGCAAGACAGCCTCGTAAAATAGACCTAATTATATTATTAAAAATATTTAAGTGCTTTTTATTAAGTCAAAGAGGACAAATGTTATTTTTAAAATATTTACAATATTAAGTGAATAGGACTAGCGGATGAATGAATAAGTAATTAGGTAAGTGAAAAGTTTAAGTTTTCTTCCGTAAGCTGTCGTCAAAATCAGAGTCAATTATTGGGATATTCTTAACTTTACTCAAGTTCCGATTTAGAACATTAATCACATAGCAGCCTAAAATCTCAAATTTTGACGTCAACGAGATATCTAAAGTTATTAAAAAAATATCAATTCAATGCATTTTTCACGAATTAAATATTTCAATGTTGGCAACATTTCTATGAAAGTTGCAACATTTTGCCGATGTCCAATGGGCTACTCAAAATCAATCACGATTTGAATCCGGAGCAGCCATTGGTCGGCGGCGGCGGGGGCGGGCGCCGCGCGGGGGGAGTATCACCGCGCGCTCGACTCGGCCTTCTCCGGAGGACTCTGAGGACTCTTCAGGTCCTTGGAAGCGTCCAGACTCTGGTCTCGGGATTCTTGAACTGACTCTAGCCCAATGTCGAATGAGGATTGCCTGCTGAAATAATGATTTTATTAAGAGTTAGTTTTTAACTATCAAATAGTCCATGTTTTCTTGCCAGAGTAAAAGAGAGATGTTTTAAATAACCCCGGAAATTCATAAATGCTACCTTGCCAAATTAGCTATTGCTTACTAGTTTAGGGATGTGGTTTTTTTTTGGGTTTTAATCTGACAGTCTTCTGTGTAGAGAAGAAATGGAGTTATACGTTCATCATAGCTCCATCTTTTTCCCTCACCACGTCACCTAGTCTAGTGGACTAACCTTTCAGTGAGATAGTTGCCAGGAGCGGATAGCGAGCGACCAGCTCTCGCCAAGCCTCCTCTCTTGGTGGCCGCTGTGGGCTTCTCCGGCTCGCCACGAGCGCTGGTGGACTCTCTACGAGATGTGCTGCCTTCTCGGCTTCGGAGGAACGGATTCTGGGGACAAATGGTGAAGTTTTAGAATCCTTAATAGAACTCAACAAGTCTTTCCCCCTGGTTTCTACCCCGCTCGCGCTGCTTAACTCCATTTGCTTGTAGTGTGATGTTATAGTCTTCCTAAAGGGACTATCCAACACAATAAGTCTTTTTCAATTCGAACCAATAGTTCCTGATATAAGCGCGTTCCACCAAACAAACTCTTAAACTTTTTAATATTAGTAAGTTAAGTACCTATAGATTTTACCACCTCATTTCTTTTTAATTTAAAGATAGGTTCGCGTTTCACCACTATCTCGCCTGATGGTAAACGAAGATGTGATCAACACTGTTTTAGGCTATCACGGTTATTTTCACAATTTAAAATGTCAGTCAGTCATCCCGCGATCATGGCGCTTGCAACAGCGTCGAAATATCGGGAACTCAAAATCATAAACAATCACGGAAGATATCCCGTAAGTGACATTTTAAATTATGAAGATGTGGTCGATGTTGAAGCACGCTTGCCTAGAAGTAACCTGTTCACTCTTGACTTGAAGACCACAAGGTTGTAGCTGTCGGAAACTACAGAACACCTCATGTCGAATGGAAGAAGAAAATCATGAACAACATTAAGACTCAGAAGAATAAATGAGTTCTCACCTGGAAGCTATGCTTCTTCAGCATAGTCTTGATGAGGATGAGCGTGGACAGGTTGGGGATGGAGGTGACGACCTGCGCCATGTCCTCGTCCGTCACCTCCACCAGGCGGCAGTTCTCCTGCTCTGACGGCAAGGGATCCTTGCCACCGTCTGTTATCCACTCATGATCCTGGATACAGAAAAAAAAAAATGAAATTAGTATTAAAGAATCAGTGATCGAGTAAAACTTTACAATGCTGATTTGGAGTTAAGATTTAATAAATCGTAGTTGCCTCGTTGTTTAACACTACTGTAACGTTATCACAACAAAATATGGAACTCACAAATGATAGATTTAGAGACTGCCTTTTAACCTATATCAGGTTAGCCTAGTTTAAGAGGCAGGCACAGATCTTATCAATCAGCAGACCGTGTCAGCAAAGTTCTTGACAAAAAAGATAAATATAATTATGTTTTTTTTTTTATAAATAAACGATAATCAGATTAACATAAATATATAATAATTTCTCTGTTTCAGATTGATTCGCTATCGTTTCTAATACAATGAGAGTTGGCTGCTCGGCTGAAAAGGTCACGGTAACAATACAGATTGGTCAAATTGCTGAACTAATTGCGTTGACTTAGACGATTTGATTATTCTTGGACGAATTTGCTTTATTACGGCGGGGGTGGAACTTTGGCCTTTTGAGCAATTCTCCTCTTAGTTTGACTAATGACATCTTGGCACTTTACCGATGTTCATATCGCCTACTCTTTGAAGTGATATTTTTCTTTTGGAACAGTTTGCATAACGCCTTATTTTGATAAAAATGATGGTCGGGCGTTCATATTTTTAGCTTTACCGAATACCGATTCATAATTTTACCGAAACACAGGCATTGCCTAGTTCGGTTGCAGTGACTAGATCCATTAATTAGACATAACTACTGCCAAACTATTTTCTGTAAACTAGTACTAAGTTTTTTGAGTAAATTATTATTATTATTGTTTTATTACAACTGTTACTTTCATTTAGATAGGATAACTCGAATACATAGTTGTATCGATGCAGGTCTACTTTCCAAACATCATGAACGTCACTATTGTATATTCGTAATATTGATCGTTTTGTTAAGAATATGCGGAAAGATAACCTACGTTTTATTGTGATTCCAATTTTCGGATGACGTTTTCGCAACCACTGTAATTCCTGGAAACCTATGAGACAATGAAGCTCGAAGACTCCGCAAAATATGGAACTGCTTCATTATGTAGCCATATCGACATACTCTAATATCCTTCGTGAAATGTCTTTATATCTTGCATGCGAGTGTGTGCATATTCAGTTTCACACAAATACCTTTTTAACATTTCAACATGACATTTCAAGAGAGGAGAAAAAAAAAAAAAACATTCAAACATCACCAGAACCACAAAACCCACCTTAACCTCCTGTAGAGTGATCCTCGTGACTGGATCCTTGTCCAACATCCTGCTGAGCAGGTGTCGCAGTGGCTTCGAGGGCTGGAACCTGGCGGGGTAGGTGAGTGGCTCTGACAGGACCTTACGCTGCAGCTCTATGGCCGAGGTGCTCACCCAGGGCACCTTGCCTGTCACCATCGCGTACAGGGTCACTCCGAGGGACCAGATGTCTGCTGCCTGGGGGAAGGAGATGAGTTTAGTTTGCTGTACCTAAGTTTTTGTGTTACACCAAAAAGCTTTTTCCAACTGTGGTCCTTCCGAACTTTCTGGAGTCTCTCTAATACTGTTCTTACTAAATTATCATCATCTTTATATTTCTGCTCTAATTCCATTTTACTTTTCATCGGCGCAATACGTTTAGTAAGGTACTAAATTATTGTTTTAAATATTGATTAACGCACTGCTGTTATATTACGTTACAAGCATAACACGGGAGCAGTGTTGATTTAACACTAACAGCGTCTTGAATTTTTTTAATATCGCAAAAATTCTAAGCTTTTCGTAACGGCATCGCCTACGCTCGAGATTATACCTCGCGACGACGTGCCGATAAGTCGCAACGATGCTGATCCCGTGCAATGCTTTTAACAAATAACTGGGTAGAAATATTGTCTCGTGCATTCTTAAGACTGCTAACTCACTTCTCCACTGTATTTGTCAGCTGGGGCCGCTGCCTCAGGGGCCCGAAAGGCCGGGGTCCCAACAGTGCCAGACACTCGACCTGCTGCCGCCAGCTCCCCGCAAGCACCCAGGTCTGCCACCTGCACTCGACCTTCGCCCAGGAGCAGGTTGGCTGGCTTGATGTCCCGGTGAGCTATGCGTTGGTAGTGTACTGTGGAATGATGAATATAGTTAGGGAAGATAGGAACAAGTCCTCTTGGTTTTGCAAAGACAACTGTCGGAAGTGCTAGGAAGAGTATCCGATTTTCCTTTCGAAATGAAACGCGGTTTTCACTCATCACCTGCATTTCCTTTTCCCAACTAAGCATGCGAGGGTCAGCTTCCAGTCGAACCAGATGAGCTGAATATCAGTATTTTATATAGAGCGACTGTTTCTCCGATCTCTACAACCCAGTAACTGGGTAATACGACACCCCTTAGTAAGACTTTCGCTTTCGAGCTTCTGACTAACAGTAACCACTGTTAAAGGACTCCTAATGACAGCCTGGAGTAACTCTACTACTAGCTTTCTGATGCACGCGCTATGATAGATGGAAAAGAGGTCTTCACTGAAAGAAAGTAAGTGCTGTGAAACATAGCCAAAGCCGTATTTAATGACAAGAAATGAGTAGACCATGATAGTAGTGTTTGAAAACTCATGATCATCATATCACCTGAAGGTATCCACTGCCTTCCCTGTAGATTTCCGATAGGATCGGTTGAAAACTCATTAATTTCGAATGTCCATTATTAAAAGCATTATTTTCATCTTCACCTTCAACTTGAAATAAAAATAATGACCGTAATCTACAGAAAAGTAAACAAATACGTAGGAAAGAAAGTTATTTTTATACGAATCCTTGTTTGTAGTTGGAATAGAAATGATCGAAAAATATTCTGCAGCTTTTATCCATACAAGTTTCACAGTAAATAAATATTGTCGGTGGTAAGAGGAGATATGTATGTATGTAATACAGTACATGATGTTGGTCTTGGGGTTGATACGTTAACATGTTTTCCATACAAATGTTTGTTTTGGTCGAACCAATCTTATGTACTGAATATGTATGATTTCAGAATCAAGAATACGCTGTACAGTCAACCAAAGAATGCGGATTGGCTGAAAGCTAAAAAAATAAAGACTTTTACAGATGATTTGAATATTCAGTTAGACTATTAAATGCTACTGACTACTGAGTGAAAATTGTCCAATACCAATGATACACCGAAAAAATATAATGTTCCTTTAATTTGATGTTCAGAACTCCTAATAGTATCCATACACCATCCTGCCTATCGACGATCGATTTGACGCTTGCAATAAATTGTTTCGAATTGTGTTGTGAATTGGTAATAAATGTTTAAATTGTTTAAAAATGCCAATTTGATGGCATGACATGCGGAATTTTTAGGTCATCAAATCGATTTGACACAACGTCAAATCGGCAGCAGTGGGGATGCATTTGGCTATTAAATAATGACGACAGCTACAATTTTTAACCGACTTCAAAAAAGGAGGAAGTTATCAATTTGACTGAAAAATCTTTTTTTTTTTTTTTATTTTGTTACCTCATAACTTGTAACTGGGTGAACCGATTTTCATAAGGAAAAAGCGTGCTTCGTTGGTCCCAGTCACATTTTTATTGATGATTGGATCTTGGAGAAATCGAGGGCAACCCTCAAATTTTTTAAGTAAATGACACATAGTTTTTCGCAAATCTTATGAAGTAATCTCAAGTACTTGCGTGCATAGATAATTCATTTCACTTAGCTGACTGATGATGAAGGTACAACTCCTCAAGTAAGAAAATTATGTTCTGTTCGCATATCTCCGGAACTACAAGTGCGATTTCCATACATTGGTTTTTTTTGTTGTACTAGGTTCGTTCAACTTAGGGAATACTGCAAATTTCACAAATCGGCTTCAGTACAGTTTTTGAGAAAATGAATGCAAGAGATGTTAACATGTTATTCCGGTGCTAATAACGATATTCTAGTGGACATGTAAAAAATTATGTATTTGACAAGAATGTTGGTTGAATATTTAAATTAAAAGACTCGAATGAAATAAAAACTTTTTCTTTGGTAATGTGACCGCCTTCAAAAACAACCACAAAAAATTTTGGGTAAAATAACCTACAAAACTTTTCTTTCGGAAGTCGTGGCAAAAAAGACAATGAATTAATAAAAAAAGTCAAGTGACTTCCGGCCAAAGTTTTGTAGGTTATTGCCCACCCTTTTTTATGGTTGAACTTTTTGAAGATTCGGTGAATTTTTTTTAGAAAAAGAATTTTTATAAATGGTAGTTATCTATCACTGAATAATCTAGATCATAGCTAAAAGTTGCTAAGTTGGCATCGCTGCTGCAGATTTGAATGTGTCAAATTGATCGTACAATAGGCAATATAGTGTTTATGGACGAACTGCCAATTTGAAATAATTGCAATACTTGAGAAGAGTAATTCTTGTACATCATGGCTATCAAGTACAGATTTTGTCGGAAAAGCATTATAAATTCCAATATTTCACTTTGACTTCCAAGATAGCTAAAACTTTTCTTCGTCGGACGGCCTGTTATTACAATATTACGACATTTTTACGACTAGATAGGAAGGGGGGTGGAGGGGGAATACCAAATCACCCCTCTTCATTAGCCGACACGAGACTCGAATAGATAATATTGACTGAGCTATCGGTACTTTGGTAAGAAGGTGATTGGTATGACGCAAATTAGAGGTTTTATTAATTTTGCGTGACAACAAGATGATGTAACAAAGGAGCTCGTGGCTAAATAATTGCAGCCGGAAAGACCGATCTTCCGGGTTAAGCCGCGCTTGCCGAGCCTGGTCTGTGGTTGGGTGACCATCTGTATGACAGATGAGGCATCTAGTACTGTGCGTCTCTGAGCTGAAACTGCGACAGACGGACGGAGTTCGTTTTCCTTGTTGACTTCATTAAAAAGGAAGATCCTAATTTACGTCTATCTAAACTCTTTTCTCTCTCTCTCTCTTTGTATGTCTGTATGTGATAGAAATTGCAGATATAGACAATTTATAAAATTGTACCTACTTGACATAATATTTCCCCCCTTTTCTTTCCCTCATCGCGCTACATTCTCTAACCAAAATAAAGAAAAGTCATCACAAAAGAAACCATGTCATCATAAAAAGTTATGTTAATAGGCTTAATTAATTATTATAATAACTCAAAACAATAATTATTAAACACCAAGAACAAATAAAATTAGCTTAATAACTTGTGACACTTGAGAAAGGTCGCGACTAAAAATAGACTTATTAAAACTTCTTTTGACCCCAGGAGCAGGGTCGGACTGGTCATAGGCGTGGCACTATTTGGCCCCAGCAGGTTCGAGCCCCTCAAGTGCCTGACTTGCGGTCCTTATCACAAAGCCAAGTGATGGGTAAAATTGAGGGTCTACGCAGGCTACGTTTCAGCTATTACAACCCGAATGTAAACTAAATTAGATAGTTCCAACAACAATCAAATATGTTAGAACTTGAGCAGTTTATTCAATTTTTTTTATATAAAACCAATCCTCCTTGCCCTTGATGCAGGATGAAGGTCCTGGAAGGGACTTGTACTGACTAAAATCGACTGTATTTATTTTAAGTCTGAGTCTTGCGAAAGCAGGTCATCTTTGAAACTAGATGTGAATTTTCTGGACAAATAGGCCATCAAAGAGGCGCTTTTACCCGGGTAATGCCAGAGTCGACAGCCATGCCAGGGCCAAAGCCAGGTAAGCCTCAAAGCCAGCCAAGCAGCTCAAAGCCAGCCAAAGCCAGCCAAAGCCAGCCAAAGCCATTGCCATAGTGTAACACTGTCTAGCTTGCCACGGCAAGCCGCTAAACGTCACTGCCCGGACCACGGAGCCATCCCCGCTCAAATTTGAGCGGAGGAGGTGAAATACCTAGCCAGCCGGCGAGCTATATGAAACGTTATGATTTCAGTAATAATTGGTGTGATCTAGTTATAACGATAATTAGAATTAAAGCATCTAACCCAAATAAAAGAAAGATAAACAAGTCTGTTCGAACTTTGTCAAAAAAATTTGTCAATTTCAAAATTAAAATTTCTCGTTGGAAATAATAAGTGATGGGATGCAGTTACACCTTTTAGACAAGCTTTCAACGGTTGTATGAAGTAAGAATGTACAAGTGTTACAATTGTCTAGATGTCATTACGTAAAAAACATTTTGAAACTAGATGCTGAATGGCTTGTGTGGTGTTACCCGGGCCCAAGCGCCCTAGTCCGACCCTGTCCAGGGCCACCAGAGAGTCCTCAGAGAGGAGCCTCACTTCTGAAGTTGTAACATTGTACTTAGTGTAACGACTCTTTGGGGAGCAGGTGACCTTTCCCAAAGCTGCCACGGAGGCAAGGAACTTTATTTCCTCGTCTGAAAATTAAATTAAATACCTAGTAATTTTATTTAAAATGTTTAGATTTCGTAGTGATGTTGTTATTTCTCTGATCTTAGTTATTAATTAGAATTCAGAATAGTCTAAATTAGATAAATATTACTTATCTAATTTAGACTATTCTGCTCTGTTTTCCAAATGCTCTTTTGGGGCACTACTTTGGACCAACAATCATAGTGCGTTCTTTTTGGGTTGGCCAAAGAAGATGTGGGAAGGCCTTTTGCCAACAGTGGGACATTAACGACGAAGGAAATAAATGTTGGTATAAAAATGCACTTATTAGGCTTCGAAGTACTTCTCTAGAATATTACTCGTAGGTAATTAAAACTAGTTTGGTAGTACTCACAGCAAACATTGAAATTGCAATGAAAATATTTTGAACTATGGCTGGCTGGATCCAGCGATATTTTCTCGTCATATTTTTCTGCGGTATTTTAGGTAACAAGCTGCCTCTGTGCGTTTTATTAAATTCGCCAGTTAGCTTTGGTGACGTTCAAACGAAGGTAAAACTCAATATTGACAGAGGCTAACAATTTTGTAGAAATATATTGTGAAGATTTTATACAAACTATAACCGTGTAGGTACCATAAAGCATAAAAAATAAAGTTCGCACTAGAAATAAAAAAAAAAAAAAAATGTGGACAGTTTCACATACATCTTAGTAAGACGTAAATTAGTATCCCCAATTACAATTGTAGAGAAGTTATTATATTATGAATTTCAAGTCAATAAAAATATTTCCCTAAAAATCATAATGAAAACTTACTGCTGCCCGCGACGTCGTCTGCGTGAACGCGTTGAAGAAATAAAGGTTCACTGCTTGTTCTCCGTAGGTGATAGCGTGATAATATGTAGCTTATATGTTGACCCGACTTCTTTTTAATATTCGTGTTTTTTTTTTTTAAATAAATCCATGTAGTTCTTTCGAGATTATCCCGGACATACAGATAAACAGACAAAAATTCTAAAAGCTATTTTTTTGGCTTCAGTATCTATTGTAGATGATACACTAAGATTTTTTTTTTTTAATTGGACCTTTTTGAATTTCCTTCCATTTTATTATACATTAGCACTTCGCCCGCGACTTCTTCCGCGCGTATTATGTATAAATATAGCCTAGTATGTTACTCGTAGATAATGATAGCTTTCTAATGGTGAAAGAATTTTAATAATCGGTCCAGTAGTTTTCAAGTTTATCCATTGCAAACAAATATGTTTTCTTCTTCTTAATATTAGTGTATATAAATAAAATAAATAAAAATGTTTTTTAGACACAGACAATTTAAAATTTTACATCATATCCTAAAGCACATTCATATATTGCCACAAATCTAGTTCTGATCCCCAAACTAGGCCTGGATCTGTATTTTGGGGATCAGCGTTCGTCCATGGGTTCAAGATCCAATTAGACAGCAATTTAGAGGGGTGTCACAGTTTAAGTCTAGATTAGTTAACTCACAGTACTCCACTCCTAGCAAGGCATCCCTGATGTACTTCCTGGAGAGGTGCTCGCTGAGGGGCGTGTCAGTGGGGATGTCGATGACGGGCCCGCCTTCCAACAGCTGGAACACCAGGTACAGGTGGTCTTCTGCCGGGTCGTCCAGCACCTGGGGACGAGGTTTAGAGGTTAATGGAGCATAAGGCAGACGTACTAAAGTACAGGAACAAGATCAGGTTTTGAATTTTTAAGATTACTCTAAGACCTACTTTCTTTGGTTCGTCTTTACGTTGAGATCCTTGTGTTCTGAGTCGAGCTACACGATAACTGACAAATGCTTGCACTGACTGGACAAGTCCACTCAAATCGGTGGTTCTTTCTTTAAAGTTTAAAAGACCATTTCAGACATTTGCATATTCTTCGTATGGCTTTAACATTATTAATATCTGTACTTTAATTAAAGAGACAGTGACCTTTGAGTTTGTTTCGGATGTTTCTTCTCAGAGTAGTCAGTTAGCTTTAAAAAAATCATATGACGTATGTGTAATTTTGAATCTGTATAATTACTGAGTGGGCATTGGAATAGCATGGTGTTTTATGGCGCCCTCCGTCTATCTCAGAGAAGACCTGTGTCCCAGCAGTGGGAACATTATAAATTACTGAGTTCGACCCTCAGATCCGTTTAAAAGTGCTACGGTTAGCTGTAAACTTGTAGCACGCCCAAAGTCTGAATTTATATTGTTTTCAATACGTGAATAAAGAAATGTTTGTGTACAATACACCTGTATGGGGTAGACCCTTGGGAAATACAAGCGTACCTAACGGCCAAAAAGATTTGAACAAATGAGAATTACTTTAGAACCTATTTACATTTTTCTTGAACCTTTTCAGGGTTACGTTCCCAAAGACTAAAACGGGATTGTACTACTAAGACTCCACTGTGTTCCGTCTCTCTGTGTGTGAGTCTGTCATCTGGCTGTATTTTATAAACCGAGATCGTTAGACAGTTGAAATTTTCACACAATCATGTTGCCGTTTTAACAAAAAATAGTAAAGAACAGATTAAAACAAACATCGGGGACTTTCATACAACAGACATGTTTTTTTTGCAGTGTTTATAAATAACTAGCGGACCGGTACGTGCTTCGCTTCTTTGACAGCAAAATCCCTCCTAACAAAATGATCCGCCTTTTATTGAATTAATTTGTTAGAAAAAAATGAAGAACCGTTCGACCGATTTTGTGCAAACTTCACATAAACTCTATCTACTCAATAGTCCGAACAAAGTCAAAACATTTGGTTTGAATAGGTGAGCCCGTTCTTGATTTATAAAATTACAACGAATCTATATAGGTATATAAAATTCAAAACTGACTGACTGATCTGACAACGCACAGCCCAAACCGCTGGGCCTAGAAACTTGAAATTTGGCATAAGCCCTCCTTATACCACGTAGGTGAGCACTAAGAACGGATTTTGCGAAATTCGGCCCCTAAGGGGTTGTTTTTGGGGTTGATAGTTTGTATGAAACTTCGCTACTACAGGTGCTAGGAATTTCAAATTTTGCATGGGCTGTTTTTTTAGAACGTAGATGCTCACTATGACGGGATTTTGCGAAATTCGACCCCTAAGGGGTTTGTTTTTGGGGTTGATAGTTTGTATGAAACTTTTTTAATACAAGTGCTAGGCGTCTTAAATCTTGCATGGTGGTACTTTTTAAGATGTAAATTCTCACCAAGGTGGAAATTTTGAGAAGTTCGACCCCTAACCCCTGTTTTTGGGGTTGATAGTATTGAGATTAAAATTTTTTCATAGGGGTTCTTTTTTGGACGTAAGTAATACCTAAGACGGGATTTTGTGAAATTCGACACCTAAGGGGTTGTTTTTGGGGTTGATAGTTTATATGAAACTCTGTTACTACAAGTGCGAGGAGCCTCAAATTTTGCAACGGGTTCTTTTATAGGACTTAGATGCACACCATGGCGGGATTTTGCGAAATTCGACCCCTAAAGGGTTTGTTTTTGTGTTTGATAGTTTGTATGAAACTTTGTTACTACAAGTACTACGCGTTCCGAATTTTGCGAGGGGTTCTTTTTAAGCCTTAGATGTTCACTAAGACGGTTTTGCAAAATTCGACCCCGGCTTTTTCGGGTTTGATAGCATGGAGACTCAAATTTTGCATAGAGATTCTTTTTTGAACGTAGTTGCGGGTGTTTTGTGGAAATAGATCCCAAGGGGTTGATATTTTGTATGACTACGTTTCTACAAATGCTAGGAGTATAAAATTTTGCAAGGTTGTTCTTTTTATGACGTAAATGCACACCAAGGCACTATTTTCTGAAATTCTTCCCCTAAGGGGTTGTTTATGGGATTGACAGTGTGTATGAAACTTTGTTGCTACAAATGCTAGGAGTTTCTCAGCATGGGGGTTGTTTTAGGACTTAGGTTCTCACTAAGACGAAATTTTACAAGTTCGACCCCTTAGGGGTTGTCTTTGGAGTTTGTAATTAGAGGACTCAACATTGCAGGGGGTTTCTATTTAGGATACAGATTCTCACTAAGACAGGATGATACGAAATTCAACTCCTAAAAGTTTGTATTGCGGTTGATAGTTAGGAGTCTTAAATTTTTAGGACCTAGGTTTTAACTAAGACGAAATATTGCGGGTTGATAGAATTTTTGTTGAATATTGATTTCGGTTTTCCAACAGTATGCCATATACAAGGTGGCCGGGACTAGAAATTCACAAAGGCAAAGTACCGAAATCACGCGGACGAAGTCGCGGGCGTAGTGCTAGTTAATAAATATATAGATGGTACGGAACTCTTTTTGCGTGAGTGCGGTTCCCACTTAGCCGGTTTTTTTCTAAGTAATCGTCTATTTACCTCCGAAAGAAGAGTAAAGAAAAACAGTAAATACTGCCTTTAATATGAAAAGAAATGAAAGTATACACATAACGGTGTTATTTACCTTCTAATTGATGGAGTCAATATGGCGACGGTCAGCTCTGTAGGAACAATTAGCAGAGACGACATCCTTATTGTGTTTGCCCTTCATTTCTTGTTATTAGACATGGGGATAGATTAATTCAAAGAAAATAGAGTTGGCTTTTATTATTTTTATTTACGTAACTATTATTAAATTCATCAAGAAAAGTGAGTGTATAAAAACGTGGGAAAAACTTCGTAAATAACCAACCGATTGAAATGGAATTTTGTGAATATTTGTGGTTTTTCTGGTATTATATTGATTTGGTGCTATAGTTTATGTATTGCACATGTGGTAAACGGTGCGGGCCGCTCGTAGTGATAAAAAGGTTAAAAAAACTAAGCTTAGATCATAATTGTGAATATTTTTAGGAGGAACACTGCTCAATCATGATATGAAAAGTCTCTACTGAAAAATAAAACTTTACAATTCTCAGGTCAAACATGTATTTGGCATCGCTAAGGTATAGTTAAAAGTGAGTATTCTATTGCTAACGAGCATTAGCCGTTTTAAAATGCTTTCAAACGGCATAACGGTGCACTTTAAGGTCCTGATAGACTTGAGTATTCACTAGAGAGCCAGGTATCGAAAATTTTCACAATCTTTCTAGAGAACACTCTCTAATCGATGGTAGTCAAAAAAAATTCTTCTCGAAGTTGATAATCGGCAATAAGGCCTGGTGAACGTTCGCTAGAATGCTCGCTAAAACGTTCTTGTTTGTGTTTCTGCAAGTGAATGCTAAAGTTTTATCAGCATCTTTAGACGAAATTTATAATCTCTCAATCGCAACGAATTAGAATAGGTTTCAGATGTTCACATGACTTTCGCGTTTTTGTGACGTTAAGTAAATTGGAGTTAATTTGAAGGGAAAAATTTGTTCTTTATTCGTAAACTAGAGGCGCCTTTTCATTACATACAATAAACGCAGTGAATAGGTACGCTGTAAATAAAATAGAGACATCATGTACTAAGAGCTGTTACACAGTATCCGATCATAATCCGTGAAAAAAAGAATGCAAAAAAAATCTGACTATATTTATTGCTTTACGCACTGCATCTGATCCGGATTCGTAAAAATACACTTCGTCTGAATTTGTTGACGCAGTAATTAAATCTCTGATCCAAATTCAAGCCTTATCGGATTCGGACCGGATTCCGTGCGGAATCGCTCTAAGGCTTCTGGTCCGTCAGCATCTTTCAGGATCAACTCACCTCAACCAGCTTGACGACATTAGGGTGGTCCAGTTTCTTGAGCACAGCTATCTCGCGGTAGACTCGCTGCAGTGGATCGGGGGGAGGGCCGGGGCCCGGCCTGCGCGGGGGGGCGCGTCCGAAGAGACCAGCGCGCCGCATCAGCTTACGTTTCGAGAGGATCTTCATTGCCTGTAGAAGAATTTATTTAGGTTAGGAATTGAGGATATTTTTTTTTAATCTCATGACCAGAGGTCGGAATTAGGAAGAGTCTTGAAATGTTGATATTAATACGAATCTTCCCGGGTTTTCTAACAGATAATCTCGTGTGGAAAATAGTATAACAAATAAATGTAATACTTAAAACACCAGATAGATTATACAAATTGTGTAAAAGTAGAAAACTTTTTTATTTAATAAATCACGGGATTTTTCTACTCTCTAAAAGTAATTACGGGATCTAGGGCATATTATCCACTCTACTTTTTCGCTGTATGAAATCAGTGTATAGCATTAAGATATGCCTTCTCCCCATGCGAGGAACTAGAATGTTATCTGCAGATGAATGATCTGCAAGTGGTTATAGAAATTCCAATAGTGTGGGATAAACTTTTTTATAAAATAAAAAAAGGTTTGCGTAAATCTCGTTTTATTAGTAAAATCGAACAAACCTTTTTTTACCTTGTTGTAGTTTGTAGTAAAGTTGTCACATTTAACCCAAAGCAAGGTTGAATGGTAGAAAATGCCTTGCGGCATGAATTCCACCTATGTACCACTATTTCGGACATGCGAGTAATGCCACTCGCTGTCTGACCATGGACCATACCCGGGTAGTCGGCGCGTTGTGTTCCACGCGCGCCTCAAGAGTGTCAATATGATGATGGCCCCCCCCTCTAGAGGGACAAAGCCTGCTGGGGTCGCGGGACTTATCTCATTACCGTAACCGCGGAACATAATTATTTTTTTATTAGGTTATTGAATAATCGATTGTCGACTATCGCAGTGTACAGACGTGCTCGTTAGCAGTATTTAATTAACGCAATAATTGTGACCTTCTTTATTATTTTGCTTACTCTGACTTAAATTCTGAGTTATTTATAATGGAAACATAGACAAAGTGAACAAGTTTTGATAAAAAATGGATAACAGCCCACGTAGTCCAGTGCAACCATCTACCTCACCAGCAAAAAACCTTCAATCTGACTTCTCTATAGAAGTAGCGTCTACGGCAGAAATTCAAAAATGGATGTCGTCTATTGAGCAACAGTTAAATGAAGTCTGCTCTGTTGCCACGGAAGGCAAACTCAACTCCGAGCAGAAGCTGAAAATATCAAATCTGAGCCGTAAAATTGGATCTGGCGTCTCGCAAATGGCAGTTTTGTATCAAGCCCTGAAGCAGAAAGCCCATCAAGCCATGAATATAATCGACGAACTGAGAGAAAAGCGCGACCTAGCTGAACAAATTTCGGAGATTAAGCAGACAATCAAGAACTCAGGTGTTACGGGGAATGCTTCATTTGCAGAAATGGTGAAGAAAGGATCAAATAGTTTCGTGCGACCGAATAATCTAAGCGCTATTGCTATTTATCCGAGAAACACGTTGAAATCAAGTGACGAGACGAAATTACTAGTACAACAAATCATTCGCCCCGATGAAATGAAACTGCATGTGCGTGGAGTCCATAAAACAAAAATGGGGGTGTTATCATCAGCACTGAATCGAAACAGGATGTCGTTAAAGTCAAGGACGCAGTCGGTCTGTCGTTGTCTGGACTCACTGTTGATGAACCTAAAAAGCGCCAACCACGGATCGCAGTCATAGGAGTGCCGACTTCTTTGGCGGATGCTGACGTTTTCAAGTGCATTTACGAGCAGAATGTAGCAGATTTGTTTCCCGAGATGACAATGCAGTCCTTTTTATCAGATGTAAAGCTCAGCCATAAATCCGGAAAGAAAGATGCATCGACCTGTAATTTCATCATCGAAGTGCCAGCCAAGATCCGAAAAGCCCTAATAGTTCAAGGAAGGCTCTATATAAATTGGACTTCCTGCCCTATCAGAGATTTTACTTTAGTTACTAGATGTTACAACTGCCATCAATATGGTCATGCAGCTAAAACATGCCGAGAGGTCAATCCATCGTGTGGGCACTGCGGAGAAGCGGGACATTCCATGTCAGAGTGCGCGAAAAAAGCGGAAACCCCTAAATGTGCGACTTGTTCGCGATATAATAAGCCCAACCAACATAAAACGGGTGACGCCGAGTGTCCTGCTAGAAAAATAGCAGAATACAGGTTCATCAACTCAATTGACTATGAGGGCGCATAGAACGTCATACTCTAGGTCAGACTGATGAGTTGATATGCCTTACCTTGCACAACAGTTGCGTAACAACAACAGGTTAATGTGTTAGCCTACTCAAACATTAATGCTGTCTAAGCAAATGACTTTAAAAATAACAAATTAATTACCAAATGTACTCGTACTTTAAAACCTAGTTTATGTTTCTGCTGATGCATTTATTTTCTGTCAATATTACATGTTTAGTTCTAAGTTATTATAATTTTTAGGTATTTAGGATTATTATAAATAATCATATTCGTAGCGCTAATAAATATTGTTAACAAAATAACTATGATCGTACAAATAGAATTGTTCATAGCTCCATTTCGCCTGTGATACAGGTTTATCCTAGTACAGGCATGTAACTTTGAGTGACCTACATCATTAATTTAAGATTTATTTTGTTTTTTTACCTTTTATTCTGAATAAAGATTATTATTATTATTATATTATAAAGGGCACCGCGGATTTAAGTCAGCACGAGTCTTACAGTCCTTTCCGCCCTGCCCTGGGAGGACTCAGGTGATGATTTTACCACGTAAAAAAAAGGTACGTAACAGAAAGGTCAAGCCGTAATAATTAAATACTCCCACTCATCTAATTATATGAAGTGGGTCTTGTAATCTTCTAATAAGGATCTATTTTCTTCATAGTTATTTTGTGTAAATTGACGTTTGATGTATTAGTTCATGTTTATTTCTTAGATTACTCTTCATCGATATAGCCTACAGGGATATATTGGCGAGTGGCTGTATTGGAACTTACATGATCGTCTATCACCAGGCTGTATCTTAAGACGATCGTCTACCGAGCGCTCGTCCATACAAAAAGAGAAATCGTTTTTCTCCCCCTAGATGTTAATCCTATCTCAATGAATTTTTAGAATGCATCTGACACAGGAAAAAACTAGGTTTAGGGCTCATTTACACGACGCCGCCGCCGCGCCGCCGCCGCGCCGCTACCGCGCCTCTAGGCTGTGTACACGGTCGCTACCGCGCCGCCGCCGCGCCGCCGCCGCGCTGCCGCCGCGCCGCCACCGCGCCGCCGCCGCGCCGCTGCCGCGCTGGCACCGCGAATCCAATTCGATAGTGTTTTATTTATCTGAAAAAGGAGGATTCTCATTTCGGCCATAATGTTTTTTTTAATGTTTATTCGCGGATTACTTCTTTGTTCATGAACCGGTTTTGATGATTCTTTTTTTGTTGGAAAGCAGATATTTCTTACTATTTAGCTCCACTCGATTTCTCTGGTCTTCCATCATCAAACCCTAATCTCCATATCATGGAACCGCCTTTGAAATACCTTCTTTCCAATAAAAAGAAGAAGTTATCCTTGAATTATCAAAAAAAAAAAACATTATATGGCCGCAATGAGACATCTCCTTTGTTAGATAAATAAAACACTAGCGAATGGCATCGCGGTGCCAGCGCGGCGGCGGCGCGGCGGCGGCGCGGTGGCGGCGCGGTGGCGGCGCGGTGGCGGCGCGGCGGCGGCGCGGTAGCGACCGTGTACACAGCCTAGAGGCGCGGTAACGGCGCGGCGGCGGCGCGGCGGCGGCGTCGTGTACATGAGCGCTTAAGGTTTTCTTTTTTTCAAAATTTATAATCGTTTGAAAGTTACAGGCGCCTAAAAGTTACTAATATATGACAAAATCTTCATTGAAGTAAACCTTTGTATTTAAAAAACAAAGAAGTTTAAGAAAAAAAGCAAAACCTACATACCTAGAATTTAATATGCTGAAACGATTGACACCAGAATCTAAGAGATTGGTCGTGATTTAGTATGTGAAAAACGTTTTCTCCCGAGAGAAAAAATTTCATATAAAAATACAGTCAGTCGCGAGCTGCAACGCTCTCTATCGCACGATCGGGGTTTTTTCAAAGCGTGAGAGGGACAGTAGGAGTTTTTCTAAATACCTATTTTTTGAAATGGCAGCAGCTATTCTATCCTCTTAAGAACCATTAAAAGTGTTGCTTTCACTGATTATGTATTTCTACTAGCACTACGCCCGCGACTTCGTCCGCGTGATTTTCGAACTTTGCCTGTGTGAATTTCTAGTCCCGGCCACCCTCTATATGGGATACTGTTAGAAATACTAAATCGATTTTCAACAAAAATTCTATCAACCCGCAATATTCCGTCTTAAGTAACACCTAGGTCCTAAAAATAATCCCAATCCCAATGCAAAATGTAAGACTCCTAATTATCAACAGCAATACAAACTTTTAGGGGTCGAATTTTGTATCATATCAAATTTCGTTCCGTTCTATCGTAGTGAGAACCTGTATCCCATACAAACATCGAAGACAACCCCTAAGGGGTCGATTTTTTTGAAATTACGTCTTTGTGAGAACCTAGGTCCTAAAACAACCCCCATGCTGAAAGTCCTAGCATTTGTAGCAGCAAGTTTCATGTAAACTGTCAACCCCATAAACAGCCCCTGAGGGGTAGAATTTCAGAAAATAGTGCCTTTGTGTGCATTTACGTCATAAAAGAACAATTCTTGCAACATTTAATACTCCTAGCATTTGTAGAAACGATGTTTCACACAAAATATCAACCCCTAAATCAACCCCTTAGGGTCTATTTTCACAAAACACCCTCAACTACGTCCAAAAAAGAATCTCTATGCAAAATTTGAGTCTCCAAACTATTAACCCCGAAAAAGCCCCTTAGGGGTCGAATTTCGCAAAACTGGCTTAGTGAACATTAGGCCTTAAAAAGAATCCCTCGCAATATTCGAGACGCCTAGCACTTGCAGTAACAAAGTTTCATACAAACTATCAAACACAAAAACAAACCCCTTTGGGGTCGAATTTCACAACATCCCGCCATGTTGTGCATCTAAGTCCTATAAAGGAACCCAGTGCAAAATTTGAGGCTCCTCGCACTTGTAGTAACAGAGTTTCATACAATTTATCAACCCCAAAAACAACCCCTTAGGTGTCGAATTTCACAAAATCCCGTCTTTAGTATCATTTACGTCCATAAAAAAAGCCATAAGTAAAAATTTAAGTCTAAAAACTATCAACCCCAAAAACAACCCCTTAGGGGTTGAATTTCTCAAAATTTCCGCCTTGGTGAGCATTTACATCTTAAAAAGTACCACCATGCAAGATTTGAGACGCCTAGCACTTGTACTAAAAAAGTTTCATACAAACTATCAACCCCAAAAACAAACCCCTTAGGGGTCGAATTTCGCAAAATCCCGTCATGGTAACCATCTACGTCCTAAAAAGAAACCTCATGCAAAACTTGAAATTCCTAGCACCTGTAATGACGAAGTTTCATACAAACTATCAACCCCAAAAACAACCCCTTAGGGGCCGAATTTCGCAAAATCCGTTCTTAGTGCTCACCTACGTGGTATAAGGAGGGCTTATGCCAAATTTCAAGTTTCTAGGCCCAGCGGTTTGGGCTGTGCGTTGTCAGATCAGTCAGTCAGTTTTGAATTTTATATATATAGATTGTCGCATATAACAATAAATACTAAAAACAGTATAAAATAAATATTTGAAGGGTCTCCTATACAACAGCAGGTAATCTACGGAACCCATCGTGCACGAGTCTCTTTGCCAGTTTTCTTCTTTAATATTTGTACGTATTGGTTTTACACACAAACCCCTACGATCCAGAGGTACATACTCCCTCATCCACATTCATACATTTGGTCATACACGCACGCCGCAAACATAATTTTATTCTGGTGGTTTCTATAAAGAAAACATTAAAATGGTTTATATAAATTGCTCTTGTAATGTTAATTAGGTACACTTACATAATGCGTATCATCCTCCTCATTGTAGGCTAACTTGACGATCCCGTACGAGCCCTGAAACAACAAGTTCATGTAACTTTCAGCTTATTAGCGGACTTAACTGAATTATACTTTTAGCATAATTAGTGGTTGCCTGCCGGCTCGTGTACTCGTGTTACAGTACTGGGGTCAGTGACCTGTGTGGTGAAACAGAGGGAAATTTTTTTCAGGATATATAATTGGTTGTGGGAGTTATATTTCATGTTCAGAGAGGCAATGATTTTAAACTAAATTTGTATAATGATTGGTACTACTGTTATAAATCTATAGAGATGCTTTTGAGTTCTTGTGTCTTGATTGATTGTTTGTTGAATTGGTTGATTGTGTCGTACTGCTAGGCAAAGGCTCCCTTATCTCCTATTATCTCATCTTCTATAAAAAAAAGTACGGACGGCGGGCGGTAGCCGACTATGAAACCCGTCCACGGTGCACCCGCGTGAGTGCCATGCCACGTCCACGGTGCTACACCGAGGAGTGCGCCAGGCCTGCAAAGACCTATAAACTGTACCTATGAGAGGTTTTTGGAATGGAAAACCTAAAGGCGCTCCCTCACCGCGACAATTCACCTGTAATGTAAAAGTGCGCAATTTGATGCTCTACGAGTATTGTCTTCGAATGTTCGAATCTGTAACTTTACATTACAGGTGTACGCTTGCGGTGAGGGAGCGCCCTTAGGCTGTATTCTTAAATGTTGCTGTTATTGACAAACCTGTCCAATAGGCTCCAGCAACCTGTACTGGTTAAGCTGCACGTAGCCCGAGGCCTGCGCCAGGGACACGCGCCGGGACTCCCGGGGCGCCCGCCGCGGCCGAGGGGAGCCCTGACCACTGCACTCCGCCGACTTGGCCGCATGTGACCGCAACAGCGTCGAGCGGTCGCCTGTCGCTGGGTATGTGGACAGCCTAAGGAAAAGACAGAATAATGTTAGTAGGAACAAATAGGTAAATAAGTTCGAGTAGTAAGACCACTGAACGTAAAATTCTCTAATTTCCCTCCAGGTAAGCTTACTATACGCAAAGACGGAGGAAATTAAGCGAGTGACAAGACGCCTACAGCACTAAGGTTAAAGATATCGTAAAAATCGTTCAGAAAATTGGTAAGTGTGGCAAAAAGGGGACGCGTTTTATACCCATGGAGTGGATTATTCACAGCTAAAATACTGACAAACTCAGCTATTCACGTTGCAGTTGCGTTGTTGTTGCGTTTGCCAAAAAAAAAAAACACTCAAAGTTTAAGTAAGAGACCTGTCTACAGCTACTATGTCCGCTGTCAATGTGGCATAGTTCTGCTCGTTCTGCTCAAAGCTAATTTGAATTGATATGTATGGCAATCATCAACAAACACGCTGAAAAAGAGAAAGAACCAGTTTTTTTAACCCCTCCATTTATTTGTATTTCAAATACTCCACAGGCATAATTAATCTATGTCTAAAATATACAAAGTATGTAACTAATCCACACAATGTACACACATAATAACCGCCTAGTGCACCCACATAGTATGAGTAGACCACAAATTGATCGTTACACAGTTTGTGGTCGAACTGTAGACGCGACAACGCGTACCACGACCTAATCGTCTTGACACTTGCACTACTTACTGACTGCCACAGAATGTTGTTATTATAACTAATTAAATTGAACTCACTTTGTGATTAAACTTCAGCTTTATGATAGTAAATTGTATGCTGTACCTGGTGATTAATGGACATAATATTTAATCACTTTTGTAGTTATTAATTAGGTATAGTACAGCATGGAGTAACAAGAATTTACCTTGATCACTGACTGTGCAATATTTTTTTAAGTAACATATTTATGACTTTAATGTCTATGTCCTACAAATTAATAAGTTTCTACAAAGGTTACGAAATGTTCAATAATGGAAAGCTATGCCATATCGTCATAAAATTATAGTATGCTTGTAAAGTGCGTTTAATTAGTTTTAATCACATTCTGTTTGCCAGACAGCCCGTTTCCTTGGTCTAATGGCTGCAAAGACCTTTTTGGAAGACACGTAGGTTTATGGTTTTTGGTGTTCTAGCACATAGGATATTAATCATCATTAGCTATTTGCTTCCGGGGGATGATTACCGACTTGTATGAGCGTGAATTGCTGGTGTCTGATTTTATTGCAATACAAAAATAATTCCACAAATATTGGTACAAAAAATAAAGATGTTGAATTTAGAATCTGCTTCTATTTTTGTTGGTTAAAACTATACTTATTCGTAACTTAATACTTTAACAACCATTCTCAAATAATAAATTGCCAAGTCATAATGACTTGGCAATAGTCGTCTGACAAACAATTGCAAGCAATTATTTTTTATAGTGCTAACAAAAAGTCTTGACACTTGAACATGACCCTATAATGACCATTATTAAAATGTCTGGCATTTTTTGTGGTCACAAATAGGTGGAATCATTAATCTCTGTTGTTTGGAGATCCTCGACAGACTTGTAAAAACATCCTTTGAAATAAAAATCTTTTGTTAAAACTTGACTGTACTTGATCCTTGTGCGGTCATAAATTATAATCTTCTGGGCTTGTTTGAGGGCAAAAACATGGGATGGTTTTGTGACAGTTTAATAAACGATCTGAGGCCTCAAGTTACGGGCCAAAAGGTAAAAGGTCCTCAGTAAACAGGAATTAGGTAACTAGCGGGCTAATTACATAACGGTATGTAAATTACGATATGTAAAAAGGATTACTTAAGGGAAACTATACAGGCGCCTAGCTTTTTTTTTTAAATATCAAAATGAACTCCAAATAACTCCTAAGTTATTTGGAGTTCCTTAGAGTGGTTCTCGCATTAACGGCTTATACAAAACCTCTGCAAGTCTTTTAAGAAATCGAAAATCCTTATAAGTAAAGTCTATAACTGCCATTCCATCTAGTCGAATCCGGGCAAATATGACCGTTGATAAGTTTGCGCCGGATTATTTTGGATAATAACCTCACTCCATATGTTAGGGGCTTACGTGGGTTAACATGTCTTACCCTTTTCTTTCCTTATTTATTTAGTAGGGTACCGTAATGTTGGTCGAGTCGTAAAGGTAGTGGAATGTCGAGGAAACTAGATGTCAAACATGTTGGTTGTTGTTATTGGCTGACTCAACTAGTAACAAGGGTAAATAGAGTTGAGATTCTACGAATCGAATTGTTTTCTACCTAGTTAGGTCTAAGGTTAAAGGTATTACATTCACATTAACTTCAATACAACGTGTAACGCCAAAAGCGCAAAACCTCAAAACAAGTAACATGGTCTGAGTTACCCACGAGAGGTTTTGCGCTTTTGGCGTTACACGTTGTATAAATAACTATTAAAGTTGATGCTAGTGTAATATTTGTAATGTTAACTCAAAAATTGTAATTAGGTAGTCTGACCGAAAGATTATCCAAAAAAATTGACTCGTATTTTTTCTTCACTTTTCAACGCTTCTAAAAATCACAAAACGTCTCTCGGCCGGTACAATTTTACAGGCGTTATGACGTCACAAACTGGGGGCATTGTGACGTCATAACCGAATTTCGAAGAGTTTTTTCTTTTTATTTATTTATTTTATTTATTTAACTTTGGTTCAGGCACATAAACCCATAACTTGTTAGTATTGCTTAAAAACTATGTTAGTATAAATATTGTCCATAAACAATTTTATTATAATTATTAATTAAATTTATTACATATAATTATCAACAGCCATTCAATTAAAATTAAAAAAAAATAAAAACACGTGTTCATTATTTTTAAATATCTACCTACTATTAGTGACGGAGTAAAGGATTTTTGAATTTACTTATTTATGCAATAAACTAACCTTTTCAGTATTCATTTACTTAGTTTGTGTGTGGAAAAACTTTATTTCAAGTTTGCTAATAAGTTATCAGTGTCTAAACTTATAACTGCGTGTATTTCCTGAGACACTTCAATATAAAGTTCCCAAACTATCTTTAAATTAAAATTATTTCATTAATGAAATAATTTTAATTTAAAGATAGTGATAGTTACGTGTTTTCCAAAAGTATCAAGAGTGTTCCTTACCTGTCGCCATCTGGGGCCTGCCACCTGCTCCTCTCATGTTCTCTGTTGCTACCGTTAGACACGTCCACTGCTGAGTGTCTGCAACAATACAATACATAGGTTACATTCCATGACGAAGTACACAAGAGCTTTTCACTCTCATCACTCATATGAACTAAGACAGATGCACTACATCCCGGATTTAATTTACGATGAACATCCACGTTGGACCTGCAGTTAGCTCATTCTTTATTTAAATTTTTCTGAGAGCTTAAAATATGACATAAGAACCAGTTAAAGTTCGTCTTCTAAACTTTTTTTTTATCGTAGTTAAAATCATCAAATGAGTCCTTCCACCCAGAGCAGGGTAGATGCGTGAGGACACGGCGGTGGTCTGCCCAAGCGGGGTAGTCCTGTACCGTATGTTCCACCGTGTCCTCCGGGCGATCCTCGCAGTGGTGACACCAAAGACATTAAACTATATACGAGCAGGTTCTTTAGGTTCTTTTAAATCTCTTTGGGTGACACCCAGACGTTGCCTCCTTTCTCATCAGGACACAGGTACCTCCCGAAACTTCCGTGTCCGGTGAGGACCTGCGTCAAGCGCTAGGTGAGGACGCCGTGGGGCCTATCCAGCCACTCCTCAAAGAGGGTATTTCCGCCGCGATTGCGGCGTGCCCGGGTTCAGTGGCTTAAGCTTGAAAAGATAACAAACTACTTTCTTTTTCTGCATTTATACATTAGTTAGAATTAAATGTCTGTAGATTTGTCATTTACGGAAAAATAAAGAAGACATAATTATCCTAACACATTAGAAAGAACGACACAGACGTGTAACTCTATCCGCAACTCCAAATCTATTATTTCCTCCAAAAAATAATAATTTCCCTCCGTGTTCCTCACAATGTGTGGTGTCACAACATTCAGATATTAACTCGGCAGCACGTGCGAGTGAATTAGATTCACTTACATGTTACTATACAAAGGGAACAGGCAGAAATAAAGGGAACGTGACAAAAATAAGTGATTACTGGACGAATTCTGGACATGACTGTGTCTATCATGTTTCATAATTTATGGAGGTAGGTTTTATTGAGGTAATCCTGAACTGAGAGCAGAGGTGGCCCAGTGGTATCGGCCCCGACTGTAGGTCGTGGGTTCGAACCCCGCCAGGCGCATTACTTTGTGTAATTTATTTCATAACCACTGCTCTCAAAAACGGTGAAGGAAAACATCGTGAGGAAACCGGCATGTCCTAGAAACAAAAATTCGAAGACATGTGACATTCACCAATCCGCACTGGGCCCGCGTGGTGGATTATGGCCTATTCCCTATCACAGAGAGTAGGCCTGTGTTCCAGCAGTGGGAAAATTATAGGCTGATGATGATGATTGAAAAGGCCACGAAACGACAGGACCGATTTTAAAAATTCTTTCACCTGTCGAAAGCTGCTTGTAGTCTTGAGTGAGGGGAAAGGGGGAAGCGTTCAAA
The DNA here is from genome assembly GCA_036375495.1 of Agrotis segetum. Taxonomy (NCBI): domain Eukaryota; kingdom Metazoa; phylum Arthropoda; class Insecta; order Lepidoptera; family Noctuidae; genus Agrotis; species Agrotis segetum. The sequence goes on from JAQSVV010000039.1 coordinate 424,063, forward strand.
GCCACTGGTGAACATAAAGCTAGTACGTTATAAACAGAATCGATCAATGTAAGTACTGTTATTAAACAAACTATAATAATATATAGTCTTTTTCATTATCATCATCTCAGCCATAGGAAGTCCACTGCTGAACATAGGCCTCCCCTTTACATCTGCACACATACCGGTTGGAAGCGACCTGCATCCAGCGTCTTCCGGCGACCTTTATAAGGTAGTCTGTTCACCTTGCTGGTGGACGTCCTACGCTGCGCTTGCTAGTCCGACAGACATTGCGTAGTTTCCCGAACGCTGCCCAACCGAGTTGGATTCGGCAGTTAACCTCTTTCTCGAGTCTTTTTAAATCTAAACAATTCACATTTAAAAAGTGAGAACAAAAGCTTTACATCAGGAACCTGACGTTTTAATACCGTGCAATATGATGAGAGCACTTTATTCTTTGCCTCCCACTTCCAGACATTGATACTGCACGTAGGCGAGGATTTTGTTACATGTCACTCTTGCATTAAAAGAGTAGGCAGAGATGTAGGTGCGAGGCAGATAAACAAACATTTTTGTTAGTACGTGGGATTGGGTGGGTAAATTCAATTTGCGCCGAGAGTATTTTATTTTTTGCTTATGTACAATTATAACATCTGTATAACTTCCTCAAATGAGTTATCCCACCCCGGGCAGGGCGGGAGGGACTGTCAGACTCGTACTGATTAAAAGCCACGGTGTCCTTTAATAGTCCTGTTAAAAATGTTCCGGGGTCACGGTAATGAGATAAGTCCTTCGTAGACATAGCTAACAGTAGGTATCTCCATTCAGAAATAAGACGATAAGACCGCCCATTGTGTCACCCTATCTATTTAAGATCTACTTTGTAAATACCTGTATTATGTATTGTGTGTTTAATAAAGTTTATTTTATCTGTCTTTCTATGTCTGCGCACTGCAGTCACTGTCAAACTAATTGCCTTTGATCGACTATGACAACAGTCGGGCTGTAGGCAGCATGGCGGCTGATTGGATCCAATTCCTGTGTATATTCCAAAAATATACACAGGAATTTTGACCACATTAGTGTAGTTTTATTGACAAGTTCTACTAATGCTTAAAATAGTACGCCAGTTTTGTTTTTTACAAAATCATCAAATGTGTCTTCCTCTATTGCCTGTATAAAATTAACCTCGTGGTTTTTAGCTACTCTTTGGACTGCCAGTCTTGTACGACTAAAATCCACGGTGTCATTCATTAGCTTTTATCGAAGAATTTAAAACAATAAAAGACATAAATACTTCAAGTATGCTGTAAGAAAAATACAGAAATCTTATGATAAAAACTTTTTTTAGCGTGGTAAAATCACGTCTCAGGGTCACGGTAATGGAATACGTACCGCGACCTATGATAAGACCTCAGGTTTAACCAGCACAGAAAACCCAGATTCTTTATGAAACACAGCAGATATATTAAGACAACACGTTCAATCCATTTAACCAGTCAGTTAAATCTAACGCGATCCCGAGTCAGTTTACTGTTGTTTTACGACCGCGCTGTGTGCTCACACCCCGACGATGACGTCGTAAACATATTTGAGAATCAACCTGGATTTATAGACGAAGGGTTTTAAGTCTTGGAGCTAATTTCCAGACTTATTTCTTGATATCATTTTACGTGGGCGAGGCAAAAGGAGTTCGTTATGCCTCGCGCCCATTGGCGGCGCGGCTAGGCAAAACAAAGCAAAATATAATTTTAAAGTAAAGGATATAAAGTTGATGGATGGAGAGGAAGAGGAAGGCCAAAGAAGAGATCGATGGATTGTCTAAGGAATGATATGAAAGAAAAAGGAGTAAATGATACTGTGACGTCTCATCATCATCATCTCAGCCGTAGGACGTCCACTGCTGGACATAGGCCTCCCCTTTCGATCTCCACATATACCTGTTGGATGCGACCTGCATCCAGCGTCTTCCGGCGACCTTTATAAGGTCGTCTGTCCACCTTGCTGGTGGACGTCCTACGCTGCGCTTGCTAGTCCGTGGTCTCCACTCTAGTACTTTTCGACCCCATCGGCCATCTGCTCTGCGAGCAATATGGCCTGCCCATTGCCACTTCAGCTTGCTAATCCGGTGGACTATATCGGTTACCTTAGTTCGTCTACGGATCTCCTCATTTCGGATTCGATCACGTAGAGAAACACCGAGCATAGCCCTCTCCATAGCTCGCTGAGCGACTTTGAGCTTTGAGATGAGGCCGATAGTGAAAGACCACGTTTCGGTGCCGTAACTCATCACTGGTAACACACATTGGTTGAAGACTTTCGTCTTGAGGCACTGAGGTATGTCGGACGAAAAGAATGTCTTTTCGTCCGACAGTGTCTTGGCGTAGTTTCCCGAACGCTGCCCAACCGAGTTGGATTCGGCGGTTGACCTCTTTCTCGAAGTTGGACCTACCTAACTGGACTACTTGTCCTAAGTAGATATATGAGTCAACAACTTCGAGTACCGAGTTTCCAACAGAGACTGGGGTGGGCACAACATTGGCATTTGACATAATTTTCGTCTTGTCCATGTTCATTTTCAAGCCCACCCGTTGTGAAACTCGGTCGAGGCCATCGAGCATCATGCTGAGTTCCTCCATCGACTTTGCCATGACTACGATGTCGTCGGCAAACCGAAGGTGAGTGATGTATTCGCCGTTGATGTTGATGCCAAGTCCTTGCCATTCCAGGAGCTTGAAGGCGTCTTCCATTGCGGCAGTAAACAATTTCGGGGAGATAACGTCCCCTTGTCGTACGCCTCTTCTCAATGGAATCGCCTTCGTGCTCTGCTCCTGTACTCGGACCGACATGGTGGCGTTATTATACAAGCACTTCAACACCTCGATGTACCGATAGTCAATACGGCATCGCTGGAGTGACTCAAGTACCGCCCATGTTTCCACCGAATCGAAGGCTTTCTCATAGTCCACAAACGCTAAGCATAATGGCAAGTTATACTCTTCGGTCTTCTGTATAACTTGTCGCAGCGTATGGATGTGGTCTATGGTACTATAGCCTCTTCGGAAACCGGCTTGTTCGGGAGGCTGGAAGTCATCAAGTCTGTGTTCGAGACGGTTCGTGATAACCCTTGAAAACAGCTTATAAACATGACTTAGAAGCGTGATGGGTCTGTAGTTCTTCAAAAGGCTGTTATCACCTTTTTTGAAGAACAGCACCACCTCACCTCTACTCCATGCTTCAGGCGTTTTGCCCTCGAAGAGGACGGAATTAAAAAGCTTCTGGAGGACTTTAAGTACCGGTGTTCCACCCGCTCTCAGAAGCTCTGAAGTGATTCCGTCCTCGCCCGGCGCCTTGTTGTTCTTAAGCTGCTTCAGGGCCATCCTAATCTCGTACAGACTGATGTCCGGGATATCTTCGGTATAATGTCGGGACAGCTTGGCTCTTGGATCTCCTACCAAGCGGTCAACGGGCTTTGCGACCGAAGTGTATAACTGTCCATAGAACCTCTCGATCTCGCCTAAAACCTCTGCTTTGGTCGACGCTATGCTGCCATCCTCCCGTTTCAGCTTTGTCATCTGGCTTTGCCCAATAGACTTGTCCTTTGCGAACACTTTAGAGCCTTGGTTTCGCTGTATGGTCTCTTTAACACGATTCGTATTAAAGAGACGCAGATCATGTCGCAAGGACTTAGATATCCGTCTATTGAGTTGCCTATATGACTTCGCGTCATCGGAAGACTGCAGCTGTAGCAAACGTCGTTCAGCCATGAGGTTTAAGGTTTGCTCGGTCAAGTTCTGGGGTCTATCTTTACGGCAAGGTCTAAAAAATTTAGATCCTACCGTGCGGACAGTTTCCACTAGCCCGTCGTTGATCTCGTCCACTGACACTAAGTTCTCAAGGCAAGCAAAGCGATTAGAGAGCTCGAGTTGAAAGCTTTCGGGGTTTTGAATATGGGGCCGAGTAGGTCGGAGCGTAGACTTCATCAGGCTGGACCTTTCAAGTTTAACATTGATATTCAGCGAGCCTCTTATGATTCGGTGATCGCTACCGGTTTTTACCCTGTTGATCACAGAGACATCGCTGAATATCCGTTTCTTGTCGGTCATGAAGAAGTCTATCTCGTTTCTCGTGAAACCATCGGGACTCAGCCAGGTCCATTTCCTGTGAGGCGGCTTCTGGAAGAAAGAGTTCATCATAAAGAGTTCCTCTTTCTCCAGAAAGTCGGCCAGCCTCTGTCCCCTAGGGTTCCGTTGCCCATACCCAAATTGCCCCACTCTCAACTCATCACCGCTTTTCTTACCCAACTTTGCGTTAAAGTCCCCCATAACAACAGTGAAGTGGGTTTTGGAGCTATGTATGGCCCTACTTACGTCCTCATACATAGTCTCCACTTCATCATCGGAGTGTGACGAGGTCGGTGCGTATACCTGAATGACCTTCAGCGAATATCTTTTGGATATTCTGAGTATTAGGTATACCACCCTGCTCGACACACTGTCGATGGTTATTATGTTGTTTACGAGGGACTTGTGAACGAGAAACCCGACACCACCTTGGGACTGTTGGTCGCCCTCCCGGTAGTAGAGCAAGTTACCAGACTTCAGGGTTACGGTATCCTCCCCCTCTCTACGGACTTCGCATAACCCCATGATGTCCCAGCGTAACTTGCTCAGCTCCTCTTCCAGCTCGCAGATCTTTTCGTCAGTCCTCAATGTGCGTATGTTGTGTGTTACCAGGGCCAGTCGGCGTGGGGGTGGGTAGCCGGATCTCTTCCGGAGATTCTTAGCACCCCCTGCTCCGCCGTTACCTTGACCGCTACCCGCGCCAGGGATAGCGGAGCTGCCGGGGACTGGGGGCCTGGTTTCTGTGGTTGTCGTCATGTGGGGGTTATTTGCCTTAATCGCCACGCTTGGCAGGCGGGTTGGCGATCGCAGTGAGGATGTGCAGTACACGGAGGACGCTGCTGCCCGACCTCCGGTTTGTCCCTTAGTCGCCTCTTACGACACCCACGGGATGATTTGGGGGAGCGCAATTCTAGGCCGGCGCCCCACGGCCGACACGCTGTGACGTCTGATAGGGGAGAATGGAAGAAGAAAACGTGTTGTGACGACCACAAGTAGAATGTGATAAAGGCAGGAAGATGATGATGATAATATAAAGTGGAAATTTGGATATAATTGGTAAAAATGGATACCTAAGAGTGCATTGAAATTTAAACTTTATATATGTGTAAATTTTATGTCCTTTTGACGGCAAGGTTAGCACAGTGGCTAAGCGATTGGACTGCTAAGCAGCGTGTCGCGGGTTCGATTCCCGCACGGAACAAATATTTGTATGTGAGTAAAAGCTCCCACGATACAGGAGCATTCCTAGTGTGGGGCAAAAAAAAACAAATATTACTTTAAGTAATACTATTATTTCAATTTTAAAAATATCTTGCCAACATGCTTAACGGTTGTAACAAATGGTGTTCTGTAGTTTTTGCCTACCTCAGGAAAATGTGTTTATGAATTTATCTTTGTAACGTCATGAATGATAATGAACAGATCATTAACCTAACTCCATATATCAAATTTTAATAGATTTTCAACTTTATCACAATAGTAGAACGTTAAATTAAAATTTGTTAGATTGGGGTAGGTTGACATACTGGCGTCCGTACAGTTTTAAATACTTAAGGCCACGTAATTCAGAATCAACCTATTTTTGATTCAACGGCAAACAATCAAATATTCGTTTTTCGATCTGAAAAAAATGTATGTTATAGTTCAATAAACTGTCTATGTTATTTTCCAGTTGAAAACGCGATATTTATAACTTGACTCGATCAAAAAAAATCGCGAAAATAGAGATTTTTTTAACGTTTTTTGAGTGGTACTTGAAGTAGATCAAACTTTTGGTCCTGAAGAATATATCAATAAATAGGTAATGATGTTTGTCAGAACTTTATCAGGTTACTTTTTCATTTAATAACAATTTTAATTTATAAAAAGACGTCAATGTGTTTGGGCACATACGCCGTTTTATTCTAAGCACACATTCACTATCGTCCTCTCATCTTTTGCCTTTCAAAAGTAGTGTCATCACTGTCGCTCGTTGACGAATCAGTCAGCCAGCGTGGCTCTTACAGACTAGACCTATGACACTTTTTTTCTGATCGGGGCTGTCAGATTTTCGTAATGGAAAAATTGGAAATTGAGAAAAAGATAGCGTAGGCTTATTGATTATTCAAAATATGTTTAGGCATATATACGCTGTGTTTAATGGGACCTGATTAAACGGACATGGCTGTAAAATAGACCTATAAACTTTCTATTTTCAATAACATATTATTTTCATTAATAAATATTGAAAAGAAACCGAACTTACTGAATTTAATTGCAGGAAATTTCTGACGCACAGACATTCTTGATGTACGGAGCAAATAAGGGATTTGAGAGAATGAGAATTTTAGAATACGTATAATATACATTACGAATTGTTTCTATCAATATAATAAATTACTCACAGGTACCTATATCAATGTTATCGTGATATCGTAGTACGGTTCTTGTTCATCGTTCTGCAATATTTTGCATTCTCCATCGTCCAATACTTTTGGATCTATATAACATTTCACTTGAACTATTCTTATTAGTACTGAATTTCAGTCAACAATAATTATGTAACTGAAAACAACCACTAATGGTATCGAATTGCAATATAGGATAAGATGCACTTCACTTTTATTATTATTTATTTCATTTCGTCAAAGATTTATAACAATTTCGAAGAAACAGGATTAAAATAATTAAATGAAAATTACTGTATTGTCAATATTTTGAATACTTCAAGATTACATGTCACCCATGTCACCTACAAATAAGGAGTAACACCCACAACGCTGTTAAATATCGCATAAAGTTCCATTCTCACTAGCGCTGTTTTTTGGACGTAAAAAAACGCAGAGTTTTAACAAAAAGGTACATAAAATTGAACTTAACTGTCGCGGCCTAGCATTTAAAATCAAATGGAGTTTGAACAAAAACGCCGCGTTTTATAATCGTTGACGTTTGAACAGATACAATATGGGAATACATTTTTTTCTATTTCCCATGCCCAGAAAAAAACACTTGTGCGATTGGCCACAAAGTACTGCGAATGCGATGAAAAATCGGTGGTTGTTGCTCAGTCTCACCATGTGTTCAGTACAAGTTGTTTGTCGCTCTATTTAATTTTTTTTGCGACGTGGTTGAAAATCATAATTATCTAAGACCAAATGTACAATATTGTTTTTTTTTTTTAAAGAATTTAGACGTACTTGTCTAGAATATAAAGAATAATTAGTAAATTAAAAAAAATAGTGATCGTGATTCAAGTTTTGTGGCGCGTCCACAATCTGTTTTACTAGGAATTAGCATCGCCTAAACGACACTGCATTAGTTTCATAGAAATTACTCTTTTTAATATTGTATTTAGTAATAGTTTTTTCTAAATAATAGCAATTTTATTTTTACATGAAGTGTGATATTTTATCCTACAAAAAAATGGGAAAGGCACGTTCGCGGGAAATTTATAATTTTAGTTGCTCTAATAGAACGAACAGAGGATGACACTACCATCATTTACTTCATTTAGCCAGCTGCTAAAGTGCAGCAGTAACAAAAGTTCTCCATCTTGTTCTGATTTTCCGCCAGAAACGTTAAGAAGTCTTTTTATGGCGATCGGACAAAAAACCTGCAATTTTGTTGTATAAAAACAACAAAATAAAATAAAATGTGTTTAAAATTTATATTTTAAACACATTTTATGAATAATTTAAATGCATAATAGAATTAGAATAATATAAATTCCATATTCTTTGTAGTTTTTTTTAATAAACATTTATTTATCGAAGTTCTAATTTTGATAATGTTTTTCCATGCATCAGTGAAAAAATTGTTCTTAAATTATACACAAAACATCGTATGATCATGATGATGATGAATTGATGATAAAAGAGATAAAAAAAATATGTTTTTAAATTCAAATCAGTAAATGTTTTATTCGTAAAATGTGTACTGGTACACACCACCACATGGTGAAGGGCGTCCCGCTTTGTGAAAATGTGAACGCATGTTAATAAAACGCTCCGCTCGTGTGTTTGGGGCATTATAGATAATTGGGTATTGTCATTTTGGCACAGTATGCCAATGCTCATAAATTTTCTAAAAAATAGTAGTTTTTTTTTTGTTATCTGGGGACATCAAAATCTGTGTCAAAATGTTATAAAATATATTTAGGTCTGTGAATGGACGAATATATTTATAAAATATTTGTTTGCATCAACAGGTAATTATATCATTTTGTATTCGTAAATGCATTGACATCCTTGTGATAAAATATTTCTACTAGAGTAATAAATGTATTTTGCGTGAAGGGAACACTGTATGAAATATTGAAGTTTTAGAAATGAAATACATAAAACTTAGGTTTTCAATAATTTCGCGACAGTGGCGCTGGTGGCGGGGAAATCGTCAAACTTTCCCCGCTCATCGGACGTCGATTTTGCAAAATATGAGAGCCTTAACGCTGTGTGTTACAAGAATGACAATACAAAAGCAAAATATTGCATCGCAACCTCAGATCAAAGAAATAGGCAGATAGAACGCTCAGAACACGCGAGTGTGACCACCAAAGTAAATACAAAATCAAAATCGAATACAAACTCGCGACAGTACCAAGCTACGCGTCGTAGCAAGCTATGCGTCGTACTAAGCTACGCGTCGTTATTGTTGTTTGCCAAAATATGCCGACTCGTGTCTTTAAACATTGTAAAAGTTGTTTTTAAAAACAAAGAAAAGAATATGGAATTTACATAATTCGATTTGATTTTGTATTTGCTTTGGTAGGCACACTCGCGTATTGTGAGCGTTCCATCTGCCTATTTCTTTGATCTGAGATCGCAACCATCAAAGTCATCCGCGAATTAGTCTTTAAACCAACCAACACCAAATAAATTGCTATCAGTACTGATAAATTGCAGACACAGATCCAGATGTGAACACTAACACATAATGCTCCTTTGTGCAGTACAACAGATGCGCACACGCCGAGCGTCTTAGTCAGCAATCGCACAACGAGTACAGTCACGACTTGATATTGAACACGTGTTCACAAACAAGTACTAAAGCAAGTGTTGATCTTATCAAATTAGTGGAAGTAAATAAATTGTATGTATTTATGCAATGAAGGCGAATTTAACACAAACAATAAATATTTTGACAACGCAGTTAGTTTAACTAGCCGATGGATGCAAGTGGCGAATTGTCGTTCGGCGTGGCGGTCTAAGGGGGAGGCCTATGTTCAGCAGTGGACGTCCTCCGGCTGTTGATGATGATGATGAGTTAGTTTAACACTTTAGGTTGGAAGTTGGATTTGTGATACCCGACAATAATGAATCATCAACTTTATTTATGGTCTGTACAACTCGTTTTCTACTTGTATTGAACGGGCTACAATTAATAATTGATTAAAAAATAAATCATATTAAAGAAATAACTACGGTTATGATAAGCGCTGTAGAAAGTCGGCTACGGCGTAGCAGCACTGTAGGCAGTTGGCTACGCTGTAGCGTGCTACGCCGTAGCGACTATCCTGTGGACCCAGATGCCACGTACACCATTTTCACTTGTAGCTGGAATCGGTCAAATCGCATCGTATCGCGCCAGAGGTAAAGTCCCTTACTATAATAGGATGTGTTGTAAGGGGTTATGGGACATCTCGCCCACAAAAAAACTGGCCCACAGGCCAAATGTCCCCGTTTTAAAATTTGCATGTCTTTGAATTTGAAGTCTTTGAATTCTAGATGACATAGATTTCACAACAAATACAGGATTAAAGTCCAGCACGATTTTGCAAAGATAAAATCTACAGCGAGGGTAACCCACTATTGAACATTAACACGGTTGTATTAAAGTTCAATTTTATTTTTAATAGACGACTAAACTCTACAATACCCTTTCTAAATATTTTATTAATAGAAGATTTGTAGTACACAGTAAAACGGTGCTGAATTATGAATTTTTGTTTGGCAACGGAAATTAGTGGTGAATATGTGAACAGGTATAGTGAAACGTTGGTTTTAAATAGTTGTGTAAAGCTGAAGTTTGCCATGTTTTTTTTTCGTGTGGATATAATACAAAATACCATCGTCATGTTTTTTATTTAATAAGTCTGCTTGTTGTTTTTAGTTTCTGTTGTTTCGTGTTTTAAAACTGTTAAAATTAGTATTCCCATTTTTGTCCCATGTGAATGTAACGATGTTTCACAGGAAACCAGCAGGAAACTGAAAAAAGTTGTATAAATGGGCATGCTGTTACGTTTTAATTAATAGCTGCAAAATAAAGTAATTTAATAAATTAGCCTTAAACAATAAAACTACCAACATCATTCTTCAAATACCTGTTTTCTTAATACTCTGATATCTCTGCCAGACAGTCAAGGGCTCACACTATTATCACCCGCATCTCATTATCACGCCCCACATTATGAACTTACATGCATCTCGTATAACCTTTTAATTTGTAGAGTACTATACCTAGAGTACCTGTTATCGAAACCACTTGGAAAATGTTGGCCTGTTAAATTAATTCGGCTCATTTGTTTTGTTAATTTGTGGTGTAGTAAAGGGGTTTTTTTAAGTTTAAGGGCGCATAACCAGAAAGTTGGCAACGTCGCTAATAGCTGTCAAATATTTACAAGTTTTAATTAATTTGGCAATTTTACTTATGTAAATAAGAAATATGGCTCTGTAGTGCACTAGAAAAGTTATTTAAGATTGCAATTAAAACACTGATTTTGATGTTGTAACCGTTTCAGGTATATAAAAGGCATTCGGAATGTTTCCAAATGCTTTTTTACGTATAAATAAACTAAACATTCAGTGTAATGATATTGCATTCTCTAATTATTATTTTTTGTACACTACAAAGCCATAATTCTTATCTTCATGCAGTATCTTGATAAAATGTATTAACACTTGTAAATATTTGACAGCCATTTGCGACAATGCCAAATTTCAGAATATGCGCTCTTAATTCTAAAATTTAGGAATGCAAAGGGCATGTGAATGAACATGGTGGTTTTTAGTCAGTAAGAGAAGTACCTTCCACATTTTTACGCCCCATAAAATATGGTCTATGCGTATCTTAGTGGGTAACCCATCCAACTACTAAACTGGGCACGCACAGATACCCTAAAAATTGTTCAGTTTTTTCCATAAATAACTAAACAAACACAAAAGCCGTAATAGTTCTGTTAATTGCGATACAGGTAATGTATTGAATGATGTCCAAGCACGCAGCCAATCAGATCGTTTTAACATCAATAATGCAAGACAATCGACTGCTAATTGTGCCGGAATTAGTGACGCATTAGATGGATTGATTCCCACTAATGGGAAATTTATTATTTGTGTATTGTACTGAATTACTAACAAATAAACACGAAACAAAGTTATTAATGGATATGGGACTGGTATTATAAATCAATCATAGCGTTTTAATGAGAGTTTTTCTATACATAGCTAATACAAACATTTCGGTTTTGTTTACGTTTTGTAGAATTTCCTGCCAAGGCTGTATTTCCCGACAGCTATAACCTTGGGGTCTTCAAGTCAAGAGTGAACAGGTTACTTCTAGGCAAGCGTGTTTCACTGTCAACCACATCATCGTTTCCCATCGGGCGGGATGTCACATGAAAATTAAGTAAATTAAATAGCGTTTTAGCATAACTCAAAGTTTGGGAACATAACAATATGGTTTCAAACATTATTTTAAGCTGTTATCAGACGTTTTATTTGAGTGAACAGCTCACACGAATTCACTCGCCTCTAGAATCATTTTTGCATTTCATATTAACTTTTGATATTACTTTGAGAGACATTAAAAATCAATATCAAATAGAGTGTCTAATTTCTGTAATAGCAGTTAAGGCTAATTATTTGCTAACTTATCTTTAACCTAAATGCTGTCTATATCAGTCATTATAAACATTAATCATTGACTTGACACTAATACATAATTATCTAGTCTGAACCAACGGCACTCAGTAGTGGTTGCCACCCCACTTATGTATCATTACCGATAAGTGTTATATACAATGATTTGCATGTACATTTCATTATGAAATTCCCAAAAAGCTGTCTGTCTGTCTGTATGTAATTGATTTTCTCTAAAACTGATTTTACTCAAAGATAGCGCAATTATTCAATGAGTGGTGTTGGTCCAGTGGTATTGACCCCGACTTACAAGTTATTATAGGTCGTTGGTACGAACCCAGACAGGCGCATTACTTTCTTTAATTTATTTCATTACCACTGCTCTCAAAACGGTGAAGAAAAATATCGTAAGGAAACCGGCATGACCGTTTTGTGACCCAAAAATTCGATTCCCACACTGGCCAACTCCCTCTCACAGAGAGGAGGCCTGTGTCCAAGCAGTAGGAACATTTTTATGATGATGATGATGAGTAAAAGTCTTGAGGCAGGTTTAAGTAAAAAATACATTACAGTTTTATGTAAATTGACTGAAATATATTACCATTACTGTTGAAAAGGCCGCGCGGTCGTAAAAATCGCGCCTGTTAGCTTTACTTGCGTGCGCCGCGTAAATCAGCAGAAATACAGTAACGATAAGTACTAGACAATTGTAGTTTTAAATATATTACATAAAAGTCGCAGGCAGAAGCTAGTGTTATAAATGAATCATATGTTCAACGTGAATTTGTGCTGTAATCACAGCTCGCGGACTGACAGCCGCTTATAAAAATTAGCATACAAAGTGGTGTGGGGCATAATTATATGAACGTGATAGTGGTAGCAGAATTTGTTGTTAGGTTGTAAGTGTGCCAGTGCAGGCTGAGATATGGGGGCCAGTGTGAGCATATGGTGAAGAAAAATATGTTCTGTTCTATCTCTTTCTAGGTAGATATTATCAATAAATCCTCCGTTCTAGGGCTACAGGAAGCGAAGGGGTCTTGTACTGAGTAAAACGAACCTGAATTTCCGTGGCAAACTTTGCTTTGCTTTGCTTCGGGTATAACACGTCTAAGACCTACTTTATAAAAAAACTATATTATATAAATGTAGATTTACAGTCAGACAACGCATTGTCTAAAAGCATTTGCAAGTGAATTATTTTTCAACGAAAGAAATATTTGTAAATTCAACCCCCCTTTTTATTAGCTTAGAAAAATCATCAAAATATAACTCCTCCCGCCCAAGGTGCAGCGGAGGGGACTGTCATACTCGCACTGACTGAAATCTAAGGTGTTTCCTCAGTAGCCATTATAAATACGTTTCTGGGTGACGTTTACCTCTTACGACAGTCCCGCGATGTAAATTCAACCCAAACATGTCTTTACTAAAGTGCATTTGGAAGTTTGTTTGATTTGGGGATTGAGAGATTTTATTATGACACACAGATGTGGATAATATTTTTTCTTTCACACTTCGAAGTTAGTATATTAAAAGAGGATATTTTCCACCGATATTTCGGAACAAGTAAGCTTACATACATCACAGTAATTCAGTAAGCTTAAAAGGGTTCACGTGGGAACGCGTTGTGTAATAATATTATTATTGGTTTATTGGCGAGTATCGAAATAGTCTACACGTGTGGCGATACTAAGGGCTTGTTTACAGACTCAGGTGGTAAGACTGACCTCAAGGGATCACTTGCTTCCTTCACGAGGGCCAGATGACCTACCATAACAGCGAGTGAAATTCCAGTGTGCGAACGAGATGGTGTTAGACGACTTGTATAGCTCTGTCTTTTTCCTACAGTGGAATAACTCGCTTTAAGACGCCATGAATAGAATAGAATATTTATTTATTTGCATAGAATGTAGGTTTTAACAATAAGGTGGATGAATGGTTTACAGAATCCTTGTACATACTGCCATAATGGCATGCAAACATTAATTGGGTAAATGATTTGTATGTACATAATATTTACATTACACGAGTATGTTGTAAGTATAATCGGGTTACGGAGTCTCGAGGTGTGTTGTAAATAGCTGTTTCAATTTGTTTTGAGAGTCCCTGCCACTTGAAAATGTAACTTTTGTTCAGGTTTGCAACGGCTGAGCAATGGGACTTGTGTTGCGTCACGTGTTCGATTCCCGCACGTAGCAAATATTTTTATAAAAGTAGTTGTTCCGAGTCTAGGCGTTTGTGTATGTGAGTTTTTATGTTTGTAAACGCACCCACGATACATAAGAAAACCCTGTGGGGCAAAGATTTTATTATTACAATCTAACCTAAAAAGGCTAATAAGCAATTTATATCTAACTTAATTTGCTAACAGTAAATTTATAATATCTAAGAGCACGTCCATTGCGTTTACTTAGCGTCTGTTAAGGGGAAGTCACTTTGTTTTTGTGTCCAGATAAATAACTAGGCACTCATTTTCACTCACTGTAGTCACAAGTAAATTACACTACACTAACTCAAAAGGCTTAGTCCTTTTCAGCCTTCTTGCTAGGTTCGTATTATCAAGGAGTGGAACAAAGATAAAAAAATGTAGAAAAGCCCGCCAGCATCTGTCAGGCAAGACAAACCACCCGTCTACTTTGTAGATCCTCCCTTTTCACGGAGTATCGAGGTAACCCCTTAAACCCTCCTCCCTCATTAATATTGTATCAAGGTGTAAGCTATTATTCTCAAAATGTATATCGGAAACCAATCAGGTAGCAATTACTGGAGCAATAACGATTATACCCAGCTGTAAATTATGTAGCGAATATTAGAAGATAGAATATTTTGGGGTTACAATAACGTTATAATAACTTTTAGGAAAATAGTTTTGAAACATCTTAATCCTAACTTGTATTATAATCGTTGTTTATTTTGTGTGCATTGTAAATAAGATATTAAGTTTGTTAGATTTTCAGGCAAAAATCAAAGAAAGGCAACGACGGCTATGGTTATTTTTTAAATATAATATGTTGTACATTATGTGTATATTGTTTTGACGCCTAATATAACCTGAAATAATAATGTTTTTTGGAAAAATCCCACAAAATATCAATCTGTATTTAACTTTGCTTTCATGTATGTCAATAACCCTTACTTGTGTCCAATTTTCACCACTATACTGTGGCAAAAAGGTGCCATAGTACTTTGCTCAAACTCCTTTACACATAATGTATGTACCTACTAAAATATCAATCAAATTCCGGTGTCTCGCAGTCCATTTCGCTCAATTTGATAAAAACCTAATTAATATACTTAGATATACGAGAACATCTCATAACTTATTAAGACTAAGAAGTATAAATCATAACGCAACTGGGAGAGGTTAGTTACATAAATAATTTACAACTACAAGAATCCATTAACTTTATCCTACCGAATTACAACCAGAAAATCTCAGATCAAAGAAATAGGCAGATAGAGCGCTCAGAACACGGGAGTGGGTCCTCCAAAGTTAATACAAAATCAAAATCGAATACAAAGTCGCGACAGTACCAAGCTACGCGTCGTACCAAGCTGCGCGTCGTTGTTGTTTTTTGCCAAAATATGCCGTCTTGTGTCTTTAACCATCGTAAAAGTTGTTCTCAAAAACAAAGAAAACATTATGTAATGTAATTCTATTTGATTTTGTATTAACTTTGGTGGAGACACTCGCGTGTTCGGAGCGTTCTATCTGCCTATTTCTTTGATCTGAGCAGAAAATCTAACTCGTAATCCTTAACAATTTAATGATAAATTACTCCGCAATTTACTTTCATAAAATATTCAGCTTTCAGCCGTTTAACACAGGATCTGAATCTAGACCGCAAACTGATACCCCTGGTAAATATTTGATGGTGCTACCCTCATTCCGCGATGTTCATTGATGAGCATGTGTTCAGGAGGGGCAATGTGCCGCGGTCCGGATATGGATGGGTAGCTGTTAACATAAAATGTGAGGTGGTAAGTGTACAGACCTGTGTTTTAGGTCCGCTGAAATTGGAGTTACACATTTGTACCTAATTTTAGTTTATTGATAGAATAGCTGTTGCCAAAGATGTATTGTATTGTCCTGTTTTCGACAGGCTGTTGGTCTAGTGGTTAGTGAACCTGACTGCTATGCCGGAGGTCGTGGATTCGATTCCCACCCGGGACAAATGTTTGTGTGTGCACGATCATTATTTTGTTCTGTGTCATGGTGTAATTTATCTATAATATGTATGTATTTAGAAATATATAAGTATGTTTATCAGTTGTCTAGTACCCATAACACAAGCTCTGCTTAGCTCGGGACTAGATGGCGTTGTGTGATAGTTGTGAAATATTACTACTATTATATTAAACCTATTACTGGATCTAAATTCAAGATTAAATTGTAGATTGTTGGAACCTAGTCAGGCGCATTTCTTTGTGCAATTTTTCATCGCCATTGCTCTCAAAACGGTGAAGGAAAACATGAGGAAACCGGCATGTGACATTTATCAGCCCGCACTGGCCCACGTGGTGGAAGATATCAAAAGGAATGATTGCTTGCTAATCTTTCGTGTTTCTACCTCCATGTAAGTACAGTCAGGTCGCGGGACTTATCTCATTACCGTTAGCCCGGAACATAAAGGACTTTTGAAAGAGACCTTGGATTTTGGTCAGTACAAGTCTGACAGTCTCTTTCGCCCTGCCCGGGGTGGGAGGACTCATTTGATGATTTTACCACGTAAAAAAATAGTCTGACAGTGGATCCCGCCCTGCCCGAGGTGGGAGGACACATTTCATCATCATCATATCAGCCGTAAGACGTCCACTGCTGAACATAGGCCTCCCCTTTGGACTTCCAGTAGGACCGGTTGTAAGCGGCCTGCATCCAGCGTGATCCTGTGGCCTTCATAAGATCGTCTGCCCACCTAGTGGGTGGACGTCCTACGCTGCGCTTGCCGGTGCGTGGTCTCCATTCGAGAACCTTACGGCCCCATCGGCCATCAGTTCTGCGAGCTATATGGCCTGCCCACTGCCATTTCAACTTGCTGATTCGTTGGGCTATGTCGGTTACTTTGGTTCGTCTACGAATCTCCTCATTTCTGAGTCGATCGCGCAGAGAGACTCCGAGCATAGCCCTCTCCATAGCTCGTTGGACTATACTGAGCTTACTAATGAGGCCCATAGTAATGGTCCTTTACTATGGACACATTTGATGAAAAAAAAAAGCCTTATTAGAGAGACGTTCAAGTGTAGGTAAGGTAGATAGATAGTACACTACCTACAGACATTATAAAGAATATTGCCCATATTTCGAGAAGGTATTATTCCTTCGACGATCTAGGGCGCCCTCCACCAGCATCCGCATCACAAACTCGTTTTGTTAATCACCCTTCATCCAATTTCGTTCGGCTCTTATCCACAAAATTGGAAGTAAATGCTTTCCTTCCTCCGCAATTTAAAAGTTAATATTATGTGTTTACGCTAAAAGCTTATATAATATCCGCCCGGGATATTTTATACAATGTTCTTAATATTACTCGCGGGGAATATTTCGCAGATCTGTGGGCTTATTATGAAAATTTTATGACAAGTGGTTATTTAAAAGATGAGACTTGAATTAAGTAAAGATTTTTGTGGCAAAAGCTAAGTCTTGAGAGGCTAGGAAAACTTGACTACCTATCAAATTAGAAAAATATATAAATAGCAAGGTGTTTCAGGCGGGCCCAGTGCCGTAACTAGCCTTTATGCGCTCAGTGAGTAAACGAGATGGCGCTAGACGACTTGAATAGCTTTGTCACTTTCACTCGCCGGAAGAAGCCTGGTTTTAAGACATTGTAATACCCCCCACTGGGCGCAATGCGAGCTTCTTTAAGTTTAACGAATTATTCTGTGTATCATGCCACGTAAAACTGGTGAAAAACATCATTGTTACGTTACGTTATCTTATGGTAATGCTCAATGTAACGTTACACTAAGGTAGGTCTCAATGTAACGTTACATTACGGTTGCTTTCAATGTAACATTATGCTACGTTAGTATTCAATTTAGCCTTACACCACGGTATAGTGCTCTATGTAACTTTTAGCAGCGGTCGAGCTTAATGTCACGTTACGATTCGGTAGATCTCAATGTAACGTTATATTGCGGTAGCTTTATGTAATATTATGCTTCGGAACCGCTTAATAAAAGTTACAAGGAGTGCGTAGTATTCGCAACGGACGCGCTTGTATGACAAGAATCGCATCTCACAGAGAGGAGGCCTGTGTCCCAGCAGTGGGATCATTTAAAGGCTGATGATGATGAACTTAACCGTTGGTGGTTTGTGGTTTTTGCTGTCGCATGTTATGAGAAAAGGCTTTTTTTATGTTTTTTTTTTTCTGTAGTTACTATGAGAGTCAAAAATTATCAAACAAATTATCGAATCAGTAAGGTATGCCTCCTTCTAATACACTTTTTATGATTACTCTTTGATCTTGTTACTAAAACAGAATACGATTTGACCAAAAAAGTAATAATTCTAAAAATAGCTCGCAATCGTCTTGTCGGCAGATTTCGCCAGTTGTCGGCCCGAGGGACCAACAATATTTGTGTCTTATAATAAAACAGACGTTATTCTTTCTATTACCAAATTATCTTTCAGTGGGACGGATTTAATTTAATTTATAGGAAATGTATTATCTAAATAAAAGGTAGTACGGTTGTGATTCTTGCTATAAGTCTGCGTCATGCCACTTCCGGACTATGGCCTCTTGCTTAAAAGGTTTTTCCAGTATTTTAGATAATAATAATTAGTTAAAGCCTATCTAAAGTTACTATTCCGAGTGATATTGGGTATCGAGTTTTCCTAATTATTAGCAGTGAGAAAACTTCAATATCTATCGTACCGAATGTATGGGTCAGATCACTTCTTATATATCAATGGGGCAGATGACTGATATATCAATGGGCTGCCCCATTGATATATCAGTCGACTGCCCTATGACATTTTTTAACGATTATGTTGGAGAAAGTTGTTCCGTTTGATAGTCATTTGATAGATTTTGATAGATTTAGTTTGTAGATATAATTAGCCTGAGCTACTGAAGTTCCAAGCGCACTTCTAGCCACTAAGGCGGGCGAGTCCGCGCGATGGCTATAGTTTATTCAAAATCAATTTGACTAATTCCTCGGGAGTATTAGGGGACATTATTTATTATAATAATACCCTAGGGACCATTAACAATATTGAAACAGCCTTTATAATTATCCAGTGATTCCTTTGTCATATTTTCCTATAATTTATTAAGTTTAAAAAGATAACATTTTTTCAGAAGATACAGAACCCAGAATTTCTGTCCCAAACCTGTTAGCCTTTAAACTGAAACTTTACATTTTATCTTACATGGGCCGTCAGTGTCCATAAATCCCCCCATCCTCCCCATATCACCCCCTTTCTCCCCTTTTGACCCCCAGTTTTAATATTTACAGTTGTGTACAATCTCAAATACTGGATTTTCTCTCGTGTTTTTGGAGTAAATACGAACATTTTATGAGCGTTTTTAAGTGTTGAATTCAGTTGCCGTCTGCAGTTTAAAGAAGGCAGGGTTTTAAACTTTTTAAGGGGTACTTGACTACTTTTTAACGGAGTTGATTTTCTTCTTGTAAAGGCAATAAAAGTTGCAAAGTAATTTAGGTTAGTTGGTTAAAAATGGAAGCTAAACTTTACGAGTGTTTCTTGTTCACATTTCCATAACATTATCAAGTTATTTGACTTCCATAACCCAGTTACTGGTATATGTTCTTAATCCTCCACTATTCTTTTCTGATTGCAGGTTCCAAGAAGTCAGTAAAATTCATTCTCTCCCGGAGAATTTTACTGACTCCTGACATTTCAAGCTTCCTAGTCTCAGCGCTTTTCTGGTGATCGTCACTGTTGATTCTGGCTTTCAGGAGTTGCAGTGGTTTGGGAATAGTGTGGTGGGTTTATCCCATAAAAAGCCCAGTTCCTGGGT
The DNA here is from genome assembly GCA_036375495.1 of Agrotis segetum. NCBI lineage: Eukaryota > Metazoa > Arthropoda > Insecta > Lepidoptera > Noctuidae > Agrotis > Agrotis segetum. The sequence continues at coordinate 443,980 of JAQSVV010000039.1, forward strand.
AATATAATACCGTTGTTTTAGAGTTGTTGTCAGATTTTCGGGGTTCTGACTAATTGTAACGTCGGCGTCTAGGTTTTACATGTGGTTTTAGGTAAGACCAGGAAGTGAGGAAAATAAGTTATGCTCATACAATGTAAAATAAAAATATTATTCTTGCATAGCTTGAATATCACTTTAGCAATAACATTGTTTCATAATTATGCTTGTATGTATTATGTTCTAACATAATGTAATGTCAGCAGACCACGTAAGTGGTTGTATTGTGCAAACGTTTGACAAATTACTGCTCATTGTCTCAACAGCATAATGGCCATAGTATCTGTCGGGTTATTAAATATATTACATATTATAAGAGGTCATAGGATATTAGTAATGTGTCATATGAATTATTATGTGTCTTACATGAATACACAGGGTGATTTTTACAAGTCGATTTAGACGGATATTTTTTTGACCTTTTTACTTCTCCAAGGCATTTTGTCATGAAGTCAACAGTTAAAGCATGGAAAAAAAAAAGAACACTCATAACATAATATTTTTGTTCCATACATTACAGAATTGAATCCGCGAGACGCAGCCCGGCTAACTGCGCCAACCTTGTCTATTATTCATTTTTAGGATTGTAAAACTCATGTTAGCTTTCTTTACTTCTTTTTACAATCTTTAACTGTCATCCTTCGTCCGCATCATCAACATCATCATCAGCCTATAATGTTCGCACTGCTGGGACACAGGCCTCCTCTCTGTGAGAGGGAGTGGGCCATAATCCACCACGCGGGTCCAGGGCGGGTTGTAGGTGTGACATGTCTTCAAATTTTTGGTTCTAGAACATCCGGTTTTCTCACGATGTTTTCCTTCACCGTTTTGAGAGCAGTAGAGATGAAATAAATTACACAAAGTAATGCGCCAGGCGGGGTTCGAACCCACGACCTACAACTCGAAACTCGGGACCGATACCACTGGGCCACCACTGCTCTCCGTAAATACTGTAAAGTAAAACAGTGAAAATTCGTGCTAAGGGTAGAGAAAATTGCAAAAACACGAAAAAAGAAAAAGAGAATTCTTTGCACGGGCTACCCTATTGTTTTTCCTGGCAACTTGCCCTTAATTACATAGAACTTTAACATAACTGTTACAACCCAAGTGTACTATCGCTACAACTCTACAACTTTGTTTAATCCCTAGGGTAAATATAAGTGATGTTATGTTCCAAACTTGCGGTTTCTCGTCCGCAAGCCTTACCCGCTGAGTTATAGCCCCTTTGAATTTAATTTGTACATACATAGTGACAAATAGCTCGTGGAATTATTCCACAGAATGATTTACTAAGTCCGCGGTTTGACGTAATACAATCTAGGAGGAGGCGGAACGAGTGAGGGAGAGGACAGCCTCCACCTCACTACGGCGTCTACTACGTCCAGGGCAACGGACGTTGCAAGGCGATTCCCAGCTACCGTAGGTGCGAGCATGTGATCGGTGCATTATGGGTAGCTCGCCGTCTGATCAGGGACCAGGTCCGGGCCGCCCCGCGCAACGAGTTGTCAGCAATCCCTCTTAGAGGGCCACTGCCTGCTGAGGTCGCGGGACTTTAACACTTAACCGGGACTCTGGAACGTAAAGGGCAATTAAAGAATCACGTTGGATTTTAGTTAGAACGAGTGGACTCAGGGTGGTAGGACACATTTGATGATTTTACCACGTAAATAAAAAACCGGCCAAGTGCGAGTCGGACTTTGAGTTTCAATTCTAAGTATGGGGGTACCCCTAAAAGTTCTACTTTTATTTTTGTGTTCAAATCCTAAAGCGGTTCACGTTTCAAATTTCAATATATATATGTATATACTGTCGAAGAAAAGTGGCTGTGACATACGAATGGACAGACATAATATAGACAGACATGACGAATCTATAAGGGTTCCGTTTTTTGCCATTAGGTTACGGAACCTTAAAATGATGTGATATATTAATGCAGTGTACGAGTATATTGCCTGTTTATGCTGCCATTTTGTCTACTTAGCAGCGCGGGCTCGGACGGATGAGGACTACTAATGTCTGGGATCCTCAATGAGTTGTGATTCAAAGCGTGTGCTTGCACAGTCATTCTATTTTATTACTGAGATTTTAGTGTTTTATTTATTTTCTGTGGGGAAGTAGGAATTACTTCAGTTTTTATGGACAAAATTTGCAGAAAGACAACTTTATATGTTTTTTCCCCTATGTCATAGAGGTACACATCACTCACATACACAAACACTCCCGAAACAAATAATTGTAGATCATACAAATTTTGTTCCGCGCGGAAAAAAACCCGCGACACGTAGCACAGTAGTAGATCACCACTTAGCCATTGCGTGAACTTTGTCGACGGCTCTGTCGAAAGATTACTGCACAGCATAAAGTCCTGAATTTGATTCACGTTTCAGATTTGTGTCTGTTAATGTTTTACGTCCTATGTCCAGGCCTATGTCCAGCAGTGGATGAATACAGGCTGATGATGATGATGATGAATGTTTTATGATACATTTATGGCATATAAAAAAACTAACATTGTTTTGCATAAGCTAAAAAGACTGGGTCGCGGGCTGCGGTTCGACTGAGACAGAGCGGAGCAGAGGCCGTACCTAACACAAGCTTTTAACGCGGATCTAGGCTGTGAGAAAGAGACAGAGCTATACAAGTCGTCTAGCGCCAACTCTTTCCCACACTCTTAACTGGATCGCGTTAAGACCTCGTGGTAAGGCCTCAGAGTGGAGACGAGCTGTGACGCGATTCGATTTATTCACCAATCACATGGCTTGAATACACATGTGTCAGGTAACTGTGACCCTGGAACGCAAAGGGCTATTGGGGAAACAGCGTGGATTTTAGTCAGTTCAAGTCTGACAATCACTTCCGGACCGCACAGGGCGGGAGGACTCATTTGAAGATTTTACCATGCAAAAAAAAAACTAATTCGATTTGACATTTTTTCGATACCTACTCGTTTATTTTATTTAGCTCATTACACACGTATTCAATACTCAAAATAAATAAAACACAGTAATAATATTTCATCCATTTTGAAATTAAATCGACAAGCATGATTGGCTGCAAACCGCAGGGTATCAGCACTCATACCCAGCTCTGGATTAACGATCTCGAAACGTCCAACAAAAGCCTGATTGACGGTACATTATTACATTATTTAACTGAATTTTAAAGCCTTTGTCAATAATTGGTGCGTTCACCTTGGGGCAATAAATTTCTGTGAATTTGGATAATATTTTAAATTATTGTTTGGATAATCTTGTATGATATGGCCACGTCAGTTTTGAAATATAAATAATAATTGATTGGATTTGCATTAAGCAGGTTTAATGTGAGTGAAATAATGTTTTTAACATAATTAATGTATTATGGCATTAGAATGAAGTTACACAATTGACGCTCATGATCAAAAGAGTTAGCATTTAATTTTAAAATAGGTCCTGCAAATCTAGAATGGGTTTATAAGTTGGGATTCCGTACATTACAAAATATATCTTCTACTTATTTTACTTTAAGGTTTAACAGAAATGGGTGGCGGGATTTATTTCCTCACCGTGACCCCGGAACATAAAGGGCTATTGAAGGACACCGTGGATTTTAGTCAGTACAAGTCTGACAGTCCCTTCCGCCCTACCCGGGGTGGGAAGACTCATTTGATGATTTTACCACGCTAAAAAAAAGGTTTAACAGAAATAAATTATAACAAACGCCTACAGTAAAACTTTACGACGATTACTTAAACAATTTGACTGCGGAGTAGTTATCACATTACACTAGAGCCGACAGCAAATAAACACCCATTTTTGTAAGATACTGATATTCAGCAGCATCCGGCTACTCCAAGACAGTTTGAAAAGACGATTTGAAAGATTTTTCTATTCGTATAAATACGATTGCATTCAATCTAAACCCCCTCCTGTCACACAAATATTACATCTCTTTTTTATTTAAATATCTTATCTCACAGAGAACAGTCCCTTTGATCCCTAATAACGGGTCCAAATTATTATAATAAGAGCTCATTTCATGTCTTCCACGCCGCCATTTCATAACTCGGTAATGATATAAATGGAAAATGTGTGATTACGGGTTTATTTTATTTGAATAACTGGTGTAATGAGGGTGTACTGTGGGGCACCTCTGCTTAACCCTTCGGAGGTTACAGGCGTGATTATTTCTTTGTTGAACTCGTTGGTTTGGTGAGTAGGCACGACTGCAGAGCATGAAGTCCCTTTTTTTACTTAATGAAATCATCAAATGCACCTCCTACTCAGGGCAGGGACTGTCAGACTTGTACTGACTAAAAATCCACGGTGTTCTTCAATAGCCCTTTACGTTTCGGAGTCACAGTTACTTAACAAGACAGTCCCGCGATCCCGGTAGGCTCCGGCCCTTTATGGTGGTCCCCGCGATATGCTGAAAGCTCTTTTTGAGGTGCGCGTGGATAACGACTTTTTACTGTAGTTCGTCAGCCGATGCGCAGGAGTTCTAGTTTCGTCGGGTCTCATCTTTACTTCTGAGCTAAGTTGCGGGCAAATACAAACCTATTTTAAATAAAAAAAGTGTGTAATACTCATAGCCATTGTCTATTAGACAGTAACAAATTGCTGTTATAGACAAAAACATGTGCCGTATATCTATCAAAACAAAAAACGTGTGTGTTTGGATCAGACAACGTTTTGCGCTATCAATCATGTCGGCTGATAGTTTTATTATTTGGTATGGTAATCCTCACATATTTCAGTTTTTTGTTGATCCTAGAGGCTCGATGAGGATTGAGATTATTTATGAGGATGATCGGAATAGAGGGTAGAGGTTAATGGAAGTTAGATTACACTGCAATGGCCGGTTCTTGAGTAGTCATTATTTATGATGAAGACTTGTACTATACAGGGTGCAATTGAATTCATGGGCATTATTTTAAACCAAGACACTACTCATTATAATAATTGCATTACGCAAATCAACATTGTTATAAATGCAAGTTAGTATTATTTGATGTTTGTTTACTTTTCGTAATGCGCTGTACTGCGCTCGCAGATTTTGATACTTGAAAACTTATTGGGGTTTATGATGTATTTGTTTTTATTACTTTTAGAATTTTTAATAAAATATTTTTTTATTAATTTTTAATTCAATAGAATTTTGACATTTAATAAAATTTTAAACATGTTTAACTTTTGGTGAAAGTCGCCCTTAGTGTTTATTTGCATTAATAAGCCTTTTGCTATGTAAGTAATAAATGACTTACTACATTTTTAGAGCTTTCCATTAGTGCATTAATAATATTTTTGATTTTCTCATTATTAGGCCTAATGCAATTAGTATCATGAGTAGTGCCTTAGTTTAAAATAATGCCCACGACTTAAATTGCACCCTGTATTGCTTGATGGAACATTTATGAGACCAGTCGAGCTTGCTTTGCTTTTTGATGTGACATTATTTTGATTATTTTCATGTGTCCACTCTCTTTGTGTGAACGTTTGCCTTAATACCAAACGCAAGCTTTTTTTCTCGCATAGATTCAATCCTCTCAAACAGAATCGTAAGATAAAATTAATAATTAGCCTCACGAAATGAGTATTCATAAGAAAACAATCCTCCCACAAGTATTACAAACTTCCAACATACGGGCCGCCTTTGATTCGACCCGCGCCGACATGAAAGGAGCCGCCAAATTAAATATTAACGCGGCAGAGAACGCCGGCTACATACACAGAGATGTCTGTGGAAGAGAGATAGAAGTCTCTTTAATGAGGTGGAGTAGATTGGCAGTTGTTTTAGACAGCTTTTCGTGAAGGCGGAAGTATTTTCTTTAATACTTTGTTTCGCTTTAGGCATTTCAGCTGTTTCGTGGGTGAGTTTACAAATAAATGCACAACTTAGACTCAGAATGAAATTCTGTAGTGCATTACGATTTTGTTACAAAAGTAAGTAAAAAACACCATTCTTTCGTTTTAATAAAATCAATAATGTACCTACAGACAGACACACAGCTTTTGGGGACTTTTTTGTGTAGATGAATGGCTAGATATTTTCATTATTTTTATTTATGAATAGTGAGATATTTTCATTATTTTGATACCATTTAAAAATTGTTTTATTATGTCGTCTACTCTTTATATAAAAGAATAATTATCATTCATTTTATTTTGAAAAACGCCTGCCAGATTTGTGACAGCAATATCGCGCACGGACAAAATAAAGGGGCTCTTTCTTCGAGGCGCCTCTGGGCAAATATACCGTATTGTACCACCGAGAAAATAATTCTCATGTAGATTCGTCTTTAAATAAATATGGTACGTTTTTTATGAAGATCTTTTGTGTAATCGGTATAAAATTAATTTTATAAAAATATTTAAATAAGATGGAAAGCTCATAAATTATCTAGACTCGACGATTTATGTTTCTTTGTAGTTTAGAGTCTAAATTAACATAATATAATATGAATGAGTTACAATAGATAGATAGATAAAGTATAGAATATACTTTATTGTACGCCAAAATTCAACTCAATTTTCAACAAATTTCGTCGAAATTGGTAACAATAATATTGCAAATTCTATAGGTAATTACAATGGCGGTATTGCCGCTAATAGCGATATCTTTCAGACAACCTTTACGTGGACTGTACGTCTATTTTTCTATTTAAAATAAAAATTTATTTTCAATTATACAATTTACTTGAAGGGGACTGAAACAGGCCCAAAACAAATGACCTGGACGCGAAAATATGAATGTAGCGGACTTGGCATTGAATAATGTGATGACGTGTTTGCTTTCTATGATACAATTTCTACGCAACTTAAAATCACGCAACAATTAAATCCTGTCTTTTTTTATAGCTACTCTGTAGTGTCCTAATGGTGAGCAAATGCTTCACTCTATTCCATGAAACTTTAATTTAATTGCTTCTTTCTTATTTTCAATGAAGGCTATTAAATCCCTTTTTCTATGCACGAATTCAAAATAATAATTCCCAAACCAATGTTGAAATAAGTTTACCTATGTTTAACCACTTATTCTACCAATCGAAATATCATTATATCATATTCCCCAGCGAATGTTAATAGGCTAAACCTATCTACCAAAATACAATGGAGATCCTATCTGAACCAATATTTAGGCAATTTGAGGCGAAATTACCCTCATTTACATATCCAAACATCGCTCCTAACGTTAGTTACGCTAAGCATTTAATTAGTACAGTTTCTACCCCTTCAGGGTAGAGAAAATAACCCGAGAAGGGGTTCAATGAGGGCTGGTTATCACAAAAAATATTAGTCGACGTAATATGTTTTTACAGAGCCTGTTTCAAAAGGGGTAAGGCGATAATTTATTGTTTCTTGTTTTTGTAAGTCTAGGCTGAAACATGCTTTTTGTTTTGAAAATTAAGGGTTGTGGCAAGCAGAAACCGCTTCGATGGCACTGAAAACTGCCTGTCAAAACACGAAGGTAATATAAACCAGTTTTTTCAAATTTATTTAGTTGTCAATCTAGACCAATAGCAAACAAGACCTAATAGGGACATAGCTTACCCATAAAGAAGCGAAAGTCCTGCGCATCGACGCGACGCGACGATTGTACCGGACAGTAAAAACTATATTTGATTTGACTCTGACAGAATGATGAATGGTTACGACATAGCAAAACAGAACACTTATGCAGTTTCTAATTTTAATTACTTGTTTATACAACCAACATAATGGTTCACATCTATTCTTAGTGTCTGCTTCAATTTCAGTCTAAACAATAGCATTGGAAATCGCTCGTTATCTATCTGAATCTGCTGTCGATAAAATTAGTTTTTCACGAGTTTTTAGTTTGCCATTAAACTGATGAGAATCAACGAAGAAAGATGAATATTGGGCCTTTCTAGTTAAGCTTATTTATAGATTGTTATTTAATGCATTGGAACCATTCTTTCACTTTTCATTTTAAACAAATATACAGAAGTTTCCAAAGAGTTTCTACCTATTTTCCTCCCTAAAATAATATCAAAATTATCACTCTACGTTAAGTATTTTAGGAGTTATTGTCACTTAAACATAACCCTTCCTCAGCGCATGTACTCGCAAAAATTACAAGTGTCACATTGTTTGGGGTAGCTAAATCGTTTCTGCGTTTTATGAGCTGGCATTATTGACCACCATGTAATGAACCCCATCGAATCGCCTTGAACTGAAATAACTCGCTCCAGTAACTCGCCCACTCGCGACAGTAACTAACTCACACAGTAACTCGCTCACTCGACCCAGCAACTCCCCAACTCGCTCGAGTATCTCCAGCAACTCGCCTACTGGCTCCAGTAACTCGCTCACTAGCTCCAGTAACTCGCCCACTCGCTCCAGCAACACGCCCTCTCGCTACAGTAACCCACTCACTGGCTCCAGTAGGTAACTCTCCCACTCGCACCAGTAACTCGCCCCAGCAACTCGCCCACTTGCTCCAGTATCTCCAGTAACTCGCCCACTCGCTCCAGTAACACGCTCACCCCTTCCGGTAACTTGCTCACTCGCCACAGCAACTCGCCCTCTCGCTACAGTAACCCGCTCACTGCAGTGCCGGATCAAGCCGGTGCGGGGCCCGTAGCAAATGTAACCATGGGCCCTAGAGTTAGGTACACTCGACAAAGTGGAATCATGACCCATTTTGACAATAAATCGTTTGAATCCGTCAAATTGACAAAGATCAAAGTCGTTACCATGGATATGTATGTTTACGCGAATGTGAACCTAATTGTATTTGAAAGTCTGTAGGAAAATAAGCTTATGGTGGGTCATAATTCCACTTTGTCGAGTGTACATTGCCTTTTTTCAATAGTCCCTTTCGTTCCGGGGTCACGGTAATGAGATAAGTCTCGCGACCCCCACACGCTATGGCCCTCTAGAGGGGGGCCCCGTCATCATGCTGACACTCTATGAGGCGCGCGCGCGCGCGTAACACAACACGCCCTCGACCCCTGGGCCATGGTCGGACAGCGAGTCGCCCATTACTCGCCACCCACGTGCCCGCGCCCACAGTGGCCGGAGATCGTCTGCTGACGTCTGTCATTGCAGCTTGGGTGAAGGGGGAATGCTGTCCTCTCACTCTTTTATTGGGCACAGGCGCGGGGCCCCCTAAGGCGCGGGGCCCGTAGCATTTGCTGCCTCCTGCTATATGGCTAATCCGGCACTGGCTCACTGGCTCCAGTAATCCCTCACTAGCTCCAGTAACTCGCTCACCCGCCATAGCAACTCATCCACTCTCTCCAGTAACTTGCTCAGTAGCTCCAGTAACAAATAAAATTTGATTTGATTTGAAAAATCAACTGACCTCTATGCTACTACTAAATATTTCAGCACGTTGTAACATGCGCACACGCTGCGATTCACGTCGACCGCATGTAAACATCATTTCATGCATTTTAGTTTACGAGAAATTAAACAAACAGTTACTGTGTGTTTAGTTAACTTTGATTTGTAGTTTTGTAACCGAAATTTGCTTGCCTTTGTTCATTTTAAACACGAATTTTACTGGTAAATATGAAAGTTTGTGAGTATGACTGTAATGTGAAAAATGATTTATTATTTTGTAATTTTATTTTACGATTACTGATTGCAGTTTCTGGGAGACTTCTCGCTTCCATCACTTATTAAGACAAACTAAATTGTTTTCTCTTTTTGATAATATGAAAGTAATGTAAGTATGTGTTTACCACTCGTTCATGCAAAAACTACTGGAATGGATTTTAAAGCAATTTGGTACCCAGATAGTTTATGTTATAACCTGAATAATACACAGTTTTAACTTGGATTAACACGGGTAATTTTTATCCCGATTTTAAGTTTGCGTGCGATAATTTTCCAATAGTAGCGGACGAAGCCCGTAACATGAGCTATATAATTATATCATAACTTCTACAGCTGTCCTACGCTCTGTGAGTAAGCAATCTTCCACCACCACGGGGAACCTTATGACCCCATAACACGCAGATTGGGGCTGGATTCACCCCTAGTAGCCTGTAGCCCTGTACATTATAGGTATTTTAGATTTACTACAACAACATAATTTTGACTCGGTAGTGGTTCCTTACGCACTATGCAATTTTTAATAAAAAAAAAGGTTGCACTCCAGGAGTGCCGGTAGAAGTGAAAACTTTTTTGTTACTATGTTTTATTTTTAATTTGAATGACGTCTTACTCATTTTCGATCAGGGTCACGTGACCCTGACGCGAGTTTTGGTCACGTGACCCTGACGCGAGTTTTAAATTTTTTACCCATTACAGAAAAAGTGTACAACGCCGCTAAAGAAGTTTTCACTTCAAAAATCACTAAAGGTAAGCGTCCACAGGTCTGCATCGTACGTATCGGACGCATCGCATCAAATGGATTTCTGTATCGGCAACGATCGGATTGCCGACACGAGTATCAGCAATCGGATTGCCGATGCCACCTTCATCGCGTCCACTGATCGGCATTCCGTATTACGTCATCGGTACGCATCACATGTAGGCATTGCCGATGAGCCGTCCGTACGATGCGGATCAGTGGACGCAGTTGTATGAGTTTTAATACAAGGCAAACTAAAATCCGTTACGTACGATACGTCCGATACGTGCGATGCGGACCTGTGGACGATGTCGCGGGGGACCCCGGAACTAATGGCCTCTACGTACACTTGGCGAAATAAGTCACCGATACCTTACGACTTTGGTATCCAGGTGATACCAAAGTCGTAAGGTATCGGTGACTATCGCATTACAACTCCATAGAGGTTCGTTCACAGCCAGTCGTCAATGGATACCAAAGTCGTATGGTATCGGAGGCATGCGCCGCCTTGTGTACGAATACGAAGGGGCATTTTGTATAATCTACAAAATAGTTGTAACGGGTCTGCATGTATGTGAGTTGAAATGTTTTTGAATGCAACTGCGATACAAGATTTATCAAAGGTCGGGTAATGTGTTTGAAAAAATCACATCTTGGTTTCCTGTCGATAGTATTTTACAAGAAGTGATGGAAGATTCTAAAGGTCTCAAATTCGTAGCCCAGTTCAGAACAATTCAATACACATCGCCATTGACACGCTAACACAAGGAACAAGTTTCGTAACATGTTGTGAAGAACAAAGCATGAACGACCTTTGACCTATTCTCGTCTCATATTCTGTTTCCTTCGCCCTTCTTGTTGCGAAATGTTCACGGAGTTTAGACTAAGCTCGTATATGGATTCAGAGGTTTGGCAGACGGGCAACATAAGATTCATAAAAATTATGTTTCATTGCCTTTTCTTAAATTATCCTTAAAGGCTTAAAGGATATGTTAACTAACAGACCATATGCTTAAGATTTAAGCATTTGTCTGTTAGTTGTAGCTACTTATTGCTTCTGTACGTTAGATTTCCGTGTCGGGCAAGGATTTTCCATCAGAAGTTTGTCAACGCCAGCCTGAAGCGTGGCCATGTGCCCAGTTGATGAAAACAGAAACCCCTTAGAACGACTCTCAAAATTTCAAGAAAAAATAATACAAGTTCATCTGCCTTGGTTGGAAGCAAAACTGAAAATAAAAAGCTACAGTCTAGCTTTTCAAAGATTTTCGGTTGTATCTGGCTAGACTTGATAGACGGAATGCTCACGTACAACGGGCAACTATTTGTGTCTTAAAAGTTGCCCGTCTACCTCCCCTCTTAATTCGCATGTGCCGTGTGTTTACGTACAACTGTTTGCTTCCTCTCGCTAATTGCCGTGTTCTAGGAGCGCTGAGAGAACAACACACGCTCTCCGACTATTAATACAAATGAGGAAGGAAAGTTGAGTGTCTGTCATGAATTGTTGATTTGTTGATAGTACTAAGAAAAGACGGAGATTGAATTGATTTGAAATCATTAATGGTGGCAATTAATATTCTATTTCAGTTGCTATTCTCTTGGGTTGGATCTTTGTCTGTAATGATTTCGGGCGTTACCAACTTTTTTGTCAGTTGAAAGTTAGAATTCGATTAATATTTTGCAGACCAAGTTGGCTTTTCAGCAAGATCCTACCACTTATTTCTAACCTGTTTTTTTTCTTGAGCTCATATTATAATCTTTGAAGTTACAATACATCTATTCGTTCTTCAAATTAATTTATTATTAACTAAACCATCAACTAAATAGTCCGAACAAACCTTTAAAATTTGGATTGGATAGGTGAGCCCGCTCTTGAGTTATAAAATTACAACGAAAAGTGGCATTGATTATTATAAATATAGATTTTGGAAATGTTTGAAATAGTATTTTCTTAATTAACCACTTCCCTGTCCGATGAGTCACATGTGACTCACGACCATTGTTTATCTATTGTGTCTGCTGCGCGGACAGTGAAAGTGTTAAGCTTGAAGTAAACTGTTAAGTACGTTAATAACTATATTACAATTTATTCATACTGAACAGCAAATAAGGTCAGACGCAACCACTAGTATGTTACCTTCATCTTTCAGCAGGCTTCTTCCTTCATAACAAACTTAGCACTATTCTGAAGTAATCTTCAAGCAAAGGCTCTCCGCAGACAGTTTGCGAATATTTCATGAATTTCAGCGAGCAATCTAGCTGAAAACAAGCCGTGTTGGGAACGCTGCAGTAACACCCGGAACATTAATCATGAACAAAGTGTTGCAGCGGAATTTTGGTAAAGTTTATCGGTCCCGGGAGCTGGGGTATATTGCTTTGTTTTACCAGGTTGTAGATTAAGAACCTAGTTGTAGCAAATTGACTTGATTCCGGATCACTTTGTGCATCGTGTAAAATTAAACAACCATTGTAGAAAAGTTACTTAACGTTAGGAACCTGAATTTATAACGAAATCCTATTTCTTTGATCTGAGTCAAATCATACATATAAAGCTTTTAATAAACCTACCTGTAACTGTTTTAAAAGGTAAATAAATACTAGGTATACGTCAAGTCTAGCAATTGAATTTTAAACCAACTCTTATGATGCTCCATTAAATATTGATGTGATAATTTGGACCCACGACTTGAGTTCTGTTATCAAATCATTTTTATGTCAGACTTGTAGTGTAGGCATGATCGTTTCCTAATGGATACGAAACTACAATGAACATGTTTTAGAAATAAGCATGACTTTTAATTACGGTATTAATTTATGAATACCGTAATTAAATTATTTCTTTGTCAACGTTTCTCCTTTGATGGGTCTGCTGGAAGAAATTTCTTAAGAAATAAGCAGTTCCCTTGTACTATAGTTTTATATTTGCGTTGTTACATGTTCTGTTTTGTGTGTACATAAATTATTAAATAAATAAATAAATATTATTATTAAATTTTGAATTAAAGTAGTTCAATTGGCCGTTTGTTTAGCACCGTCTATAAGTATTCAATCATAATTATTGTAACAATGTTTATAATCGTTTTATACATTGTATCATTCAAGTTTTTAATTTCAAACAACTTACCGAAAACAAGCGAAGGCTGTAATGTAATGTATACTTACAAACCGCGTATTGTCGCAGGTGTATTGTGAAACAGCTGAACGTACCTGAAACGTACAATAATACGTTACAATGATATGTTAGGTAAAGATGTCTTGGTAAGGGTAGAGGTATGACTGTGAGCGAGGAGCGGATGAGAAAGCGTTACGCACGAAGTTTTTTTTCAAATTTAATTTAAGATTAAAATGAATAGAATGGCGGATTCTATTAATGGCTTACTTCAATTGCTAATACAGTTTATCGTAGGTTTCCTAAATTGCATATCAAATTCGATCTCAAAACAGTGAGAGTCACCATACTCGTAATCACGAAACTGCAATCATTTGTGTATTTACAGTCTGTTGGGAATAAATAGTAAATTAAACTGTCACTATCACTATAGTTAAACAACAGAACATTTGAATACTATTTGCGCAGACTTTAATATTAATTGGACACAAAGCTCGCAACGGAGCCGCATATATGCACGATTAAATTTCAAATATTTTGAAGCCATCCACAAACACACCATTATTTACTATCATGCACGATCAATGATTTATTCATGCATTTGAATTATATTTTAGTAATTGTGGTATTGCTATATGTCGTGTCATAAATATAATATTCCACAATATAATATGAAATTCCACAACTATCACACAACGCCATCTAGTCCCAAGCTAAGTAGAGCTTGTGTAATGGCTACTAGACAACTGATAAACATACTTATAAATTTCTCAAATCAATCATAATAAATTTATCAAATTTCTAAATACATACATATTATGGATAAATTACACCCAGACACAGAACAAATGATCGTGCTCATCACACAAACATTTGTCCTGTGTGGGAATCGAACCCACGACCTCCGGCATAGCAGTCAGGGTCACTAACCACTAAGCCAACAGAACAACAAACAACACATGGGAGGTTACACTCAACACTGAGTGGTGACAATGTTTTATTGCTTTAATTAAAATCAGGAAAGACTAGCAGATATTGTACCCCTCTCCCCGCTAGCAGTGTGACCGCAGCCTCGTCCGCACTTGGTCGACCAAGTGCGACAATGCCAAGTGTGAGGAGGCCACTCTACGGAGGATGAGCACAATCGCACCATTATATACCGTCATATACTACAAACATGTTGTTAATTCTATTTACATCTATATAATTACACTACTCTTTGTGAAGCATTAATTAAAGGGTTTATGAATAGAACTCCTTTGTATCTACAAGTTTTTTTATATGATGAACATGTTCAAGATAATAAAATGGTTTATGGAACAAGCAACTTAGTCATTGTTTTTAATGGTTTGGTTTTAGTTCCCAGATTTTGATAGCTAATCAGCAGTAGGCCTATATTAAGCCCTATACTAACCCCTAGAACAACAGGCTTGTTTTGTTAGGAAAAAAGTTCTTATAGCCAGAATCAAAAGTGGCAATCACCAAAAAATGCCATCGTCAGTAACAAAACTCGGCAGATAGTTAATTAGGTCCCGCGTCGAATTTATTCAGAAAATAATAGTGGAGGACTAAGAAAAACAGCTTTCAAGGTTTAGGACTGTTTTCGTTTCAAATTAATGCCTAAGGAATTTTGCTATTGGAATAGCAATCCACAGAAAATAAATCTCTTCTAAGTCGCTACCCTCTTGGCAGAGTGGTCGTGGTCGTCACATCAGGGGTGGTGGCTCGACTCACAATTCGCCGCCATTCTTCTCGCACGGCTGCCTTCCTGGTACATTCGTGTAAGGGACCATTCAATGCAGCCTTGATCTGGTCTGTCCAGCGCATTGGTGATCTGCCTCGAGCTCTGGTGCCATTCACTTTGCCCTGTACCACAAGGCGTTCCACAGACGAGTCTCCTCGCCGAGAAACATGTTCGAAGTAAGTGAGGATTCGACTCTGAACGATGGAAGATAGATGCTGTTTGACGGAATTGGTTCCATGGTATGCCAAGCTTCCTCCTCCAGTACCACATTTCCAAACCGTCTATCTTCTTTTTCTCACTTTCCATAATTGAAAAAAAAAAACCGGCCAAGTGCGTGTCGGGCCACGCACACTGTAGGGTTCCGTAGTTGCCCATCAAAATACTATGCGAACTAACTAAACTGATTCGCTGAATTTAATTTTAAAAAAGAAGAATTTTCAAAATCGGTCCAGGACTTTGAGAAATCGGGGCTAAGAAACAAAGATTACAGTCGAATATAGAACCTCCTCCTTTTTTTGAATAGTTAAAAATAGTTGACGATAAAAACCACCTACCCCAAAAAACATACCTATAAAAGCTGTAAAAATAAATGACAAACTTACTTTGCAGTTGTCTCCGATACATTTTGTTTAAGAAAATACTGATATCAAGTACATGCTATAAGTTGGCCCGACTATTACTCGTAAAGTTGTAAAGCCTACTTAGTCATGATAATTTTCTTTTAAACTTCGCATATGTACTCTGTGTCACACCCCCAAACATAATGTTTAGCTCAGAGGGGGGGGGACACTCACAGCAAAATTTGTACTTTAAATTTTATTTCACAACCGATTATCAAAAAATGTAACCGCCTTCAAAACAACCACAAAAAAGTGTAAAATAATCTACAAAAAACTTTTCTTTCGGAAGTCGGTGCCTTTGTGTTTTTTTTTTTTCATTGTCATTTTGTAGAGACTTCCGAAAAAAAAGTTTTTTTGTAGAAATTTATACTTTTTTGTGGTGTTTTTGAAGGCGGTTACATTTTTTTTAAAGTTTTTATTTTACTCTTTTTAGTTTAAATATTACCCGAATTCTGTCAAGAACATTATTCTTTACATGTGCACTATAATTTTGTAATTTGTCGCACCAGTACTTAGAACTATGTACACATTAAGAGCAAACAAGTACATTTTTTCCATTCAAATTTCGTTGCCGGGTTTTACTCCACTATTTCACAAAGTACATCCAAAGTTAAACATGGTATCGTTTTGTCTCCTTATAAATTTTGTCGGTACGGAAGCAGAATTGTAAAATATGAAACCATTAAAAAGTTACGAGCTTCTAAAGATTCATTATTTTTTGCTAATTTTAACACAACTTTGGGCGTAAATTGAAATAAAAGAAGCATCAATTTCCAAAACGAAGCCTGTACCGACACAGCAAATTTATCGAAGAATTTAGTAAATGTTTCTTGAAATTGATTGATGCAGTGGTTGTTTCATAAAACCCCAAATTCCAAAGGCCTTTTTGTATTTTATCACGTGCGCCTTTTACTCGTGAAATATCGTGCATCTCACTGAATAGTTGCCTTCGGTGCGGTGCGGGAGGGTGACGCGCACGCACACATGCATACTATGAAGGACATGGCGCCGCGCCCGGCTGTCTCCGTATGACGTGTACGTTGACAACCTATAATATCTATGGTTTACGATAATACTCTTTTGAACCTGGCTTGAATTTTGGATTTTGATTAAGCCGATATTACACAGGTCAATTTCGGTTCAATATTGCTTTCCATTCCATTGCTTCAATGGCATTGACGCATCTAAACTAAACACATTTCGATTTGATTGTCTAATATCATTGAAAGTTTAGATTTTTAATTGCCTTTCAATGGAATGGAACCAATATTGATCAATCGAAATGTCGGTTAAAACATGTAAACACGAACATTGAACAATGACCAATCCGCGAACGGCAGCGAAGGAATCGGACGTATAGGATTGTGTAGTTTCTAGCGTGCGCTAATGTTTATAGTTTTAAAAATGGTTTTTGAGTGGCGTGACAATCATGTTCCTCATTTTCTGGCAGTTTTTCAAAAATATGAGTGTTTGTGGAATACAAAATCCAACTATAATACTTGTGACGCTCCTATGGTCGCTCTTCGCTAAATCCACGGACGTACCCACCAACGCCGAGTATTTTTTTATTTAGCTCATTCATTAAATACAAATAAGGGAAACACCTGCACGCACGACTTGACGACGCGACATCGCTAGGCAAATGAACATTGAACGTCTTGTTGACTGTTTTGTTTGTAAATAGGAAATATGTGCAATGTTCAATGCTTTTCAACGGAATTGCTGTCAATTTAATTGAACCGTGTAATATCGCCTTTAGACCTACTTTATCTGTTTGACTTGAAATTGTTTGGACTCTGAATTATTATAAGTAAATTGGAAATATTGGAATAGCTTTGAATGGATTTTAGTGCCAGTAAATTGTGTTGGTTCATTGTAGAACACTTGTAAACAAATGTAAAATCAACATTGGGTAAGTCATATAATTTGTTACAACTAATCTCTAGGTACTTACATAGGTACTCGTATTTGATGATCTTTTATGACGTGGTAAAATCTAGTAATATAGTTCAATGGGTAAAATCATCAAATGAGATCTACCACCCCGGGCAGGGACTGTCAGTCTTTTACTACAAAATCCACGATACTGCGAAGATCGCCCGGAGGACACGGTGGAGCATACGGTGCAAGACTGCCCAGCTTGGGCGGAGCACCGACGTGTCCTCACGGCTGCGATAGGCGGAGACCTCTCGCGCCCGGCATTGGTTGCGGCCATGCTGCGGGGCGAAACGGAGTGGGAAGCGGTCAGGCTCCTTCTGCAGTAATGCTCGTAAAGGAGGAGGCAGGCCGCGAGCGAGAGAGGACAGCGTCCTCCCTCCGCCCCAGCCGCAGTGGTAGGCGCCCACGGCGACGGACGTCGCTCGATGATCTCCGGCCACCGTAGGCGCGGGCATGCGAGCAGCGAGTAAAGGGCAACTCGCTGCCCGACCAAGGACCATGCCCGGGTCGACGGCGCGTTGTGTCCCACGCGCGCCTCAAAGAGCGTCAGCATAATGACGGGGCCCCCCTCTCAGAGGGCCAAAGCCTGCCGGGGTCGCGGGATTATTCCCTTACCGTAACCCCGGAACATAACAGGCTATGAAGGACACCGTGGATTTTAGTCAGTAGAAGTCTGACAGTCCCTTCCGCCCTGCCCGGGGTTGGAGGAGTCATTTGATGATTTTAAAAAAAAAACAAAATCCACGATGTCCTTCAATAGCACTTTACGTTCCGGGGTCACTGTTACCTAATAAGACTGTCCCGCGGGGGCGGGGCAGCGAAGCCGAGTTCGGCTGTAGGAACACCAAGGCGATATAAAAGGGCGCCTAGATCGAAGTGACCCACGCAAAAAAAAAAAAGAGAGCATTGAGTGCATGCAAAGAAAATATTGCTCCTTTATTGGATACGTCTCCACCGTAAGGATTATTTTGAGTTTATTTAAAAAAAAAAATGATTTTGTTGGTGCGTAGTTTTGCTTGATAATTTAACCCTGAATCCATGTTTAGATCAACACGAAACGCATTGACATCGATTGATGATTGACATGTTAATGTAAACGAAGAACAGTTTAATTTCACGAAAGCTGAAGGAAGTCTGTAGTCAGCTGAATCAAGCCATAGATTCAGAAGGCAGTTCTCCTGGTCACAGCGCGTATTGTTAGAAGGTTTGTCTGTCTCCGATGTTGATGGGCTAGTTATTTTTCTTTGTTTTTATACATAGTTTAATAAAACTGTTTAAAAATTTAAAGAATAAAAACTAATTCAAAGCCCAAAAATGTGTTTATACTTTTTATTTTCAGTTTAATAAATAATCAACAAATATTTACGAAACAGTTTATTTTATTTGTTTTATTCAATAAATATAGTTATCTTAGCCGTATCCGGTAATAGCGATCCATACTAATTTTCTTCTGTTTCTATAAATAAAAATAAGTAATGCAAGGAACTTTCAGTAATCAACTTAGGTACAACCTTGTAGCAATCTGCATTACTCGCTCTAAGTTTCATAAACATGTTAAAAAAACATTTCATGACACACATGTGTCACATGTCACAATGTCATGTGGTGACGGCGAGGCGGACGATGTGTAGTTCGTGTAACTTCGTTTTTATTCGGAACGGATCGGAGCGCTATATGTGTGGGTGCAAAGCAGACGTGCGTGAGGACTAGCGTCTAACTGCTCATCACTGATACTATCTCTTTCGGGCACGATGACAGGTGAGACAACATGCTTTATGGCCCCGCCTGTCAGTGAGTTCGTGTCCGCACAAAGAGGCACCTTAAGCTAATAAAATTCCATATCTCAAAAATTACTAAACCGATTTTGATGAAACTTGCAGTATTCTCTAAGTTAAATGATACCTAGTACAACAAAAAAAGAATTACTTAAATCGGACTTGTAATTCCGGAGATATGCGAACACAAAGTAAATCAATCGATGCCTACTCCTTACTGTTAAGGAGTTGTACCTTCCATCATCAGGTCATCCACCTGAGATGATGATTATCAGATGCAAATACTTGAACAGCTTTAGAAAATATATGAAAATGGTACTATGTGCCTATAAAATTTGAAGGTTGCCCTCGATTTCCCTAGGATCCCATCGTCAGATCCTGACCTGGTGATCATGGGACCAATTGGAAAGTATACCCTTTCAAACAAAAGAAAAAAATTCCAAATCGGTCCAGGCGTCTTCGAGAAATCGGGGAACATACATAAAAAAAAAAAAAAAAAAAGATTCCGACGAATTGAGAACCTCCTCCTTTTTTTGAAGTCGGTTAAAAATTGTTAATGGAAACTATCATTATTTTTTAAAGGCCTATTTAATGATACCCCACACTAAGGGGTACGTGAGAAAAAAAAAATCCTGACTTTACGTGTAAGTACTGGAGGTACCCTAAAAAAAAATATTTTACGAGATTTTATTTTACCACTTTTTAGGCACAACGAATCCGTATACTTACACCAAATTACAGCTCTCTAGTACTGTGCGTCTCTGAGCTAAACTGCGGACGGACGGACGGACGGACATGGCGAAACTATAAGGGTTCCTTGTTGACTACGGAACCCTAAAAACTAAAGAAGTAATGCTTTCTTTAGTTTTTTTTTCATTATCTTAGATATATATGTTAGAGAAATGACGGGGACCCCTTAGAGGGCCAAAGCCTGCCTGGGTCGCAGTACTAACGAGCTACTGTAAAGGGCTATTGAAGGACACCGTGGATTATAGTCAGTATAAGTCTGACCTGCCCTGGATGGGAGGATTCAATTGATGATTTCACCACGCAAAAAAAACATCATTATTTGTTAGAGAAAACTCACATAACAAGGTTTCTCTGCAAGTACTTACTGTTCATTATTATAGATCTAA
Source organism: Agrotis segetum (assembly GCA_036375495.1). Classification (NCBI taxonomy): domain Eukaryota; kingdom Metazoa; phylum Arthropoda; class Insecta; order Lepidoptera; family Noctuidae; genus Agrotis; species Agrotis segetum. Next base: position 464,637 of record JAQSVV010000039.1, read on the forward strand.
TGATGCTATATGCCAAACATATTACAACAAGTGTAATATGTCTGGCATAATTTTCACAATTTCAGCATAGTCTGGTCACTCCATGATAATGAATATCAATGCAAACCACAGCTGTATAATTTTATTGGCGTCACGACCCATTACAATGATTGGGTCGGCAGAGCTCTGCGATTAGATAACGCAAATATATTCTGTCTGCCAGCCTCATGCATTACAATTATGTGTATTGATTTTATATTGTCGACATTTTGTTGAGGCTGGTTTTGATTTGGAGAAATTATATATCCGGTAGTTATTTTAGGTTCATTTTATTTTAACGTATCATTTACTTTCCCTTTTTATTTACCTCTGTGGGACTTTATTCGTTGGGTTCATAATTTATTTTTGTCACACCAAGAAGTAAGAACCTATTGTAAAATCATAACATTGCTTAGGCAAGTACTAATCGCTTTCAAAGCGTTTAATTTATCACGATTTTCAAGAGGACCTCAAACTTCTCATTAGATTATTGTCAGTCGAGTAAATTAACATTTTCCGAAAATAAGTAGTTTTCAGTTTTTACTGACTAAATGTCACTTTATCCATACAAATATTTTGAAGCTAAAAGTTTGACCGCGCTAATCTCAGAAAATATTTTTTCCGTTCAAATAAAAAAAAAATTGGGGTGGGTTATGTTTATTGAGGAAGGCTGTAGGCTATATACCATCACGCTACGACCAATAGGAGCAGCGAGTGAAACCGCGGGGCACAGCTAGTCTAAAAATATACCTGTAGATAGAAAGTTTAATAAAATAAGTAGCATGACCGAAAACGTGCCGGAAAATCACAACGGAAAGTCCCTCTTCAAAACTTATGTCAGTATTTCCATCTTACATTTCAACCTAACCCTCCGAAATCTGGCTACATGCTTGTACAATGTAAAGGCAACGGTTAGCATGTCCATTTGTACCCCAAACCACGTAGGATTTGTCCCGAACAGGGTTACAGATACCAATGTAATTTGGTATTTCATGTAGACTACAAAATGGCGCTGACTGTTAAGCAAAAGCCAGAAAACGATGTAAGTTCCAGTACATTTGAATCTAGTACTCTATTTCGCCACGGATCAAGATATATTGGGCAGCGAAGACATCTTTGAGTAGGGTTGGCAAAAGTTTTTTTGAGTGCCCAAAAAATGGTGCGATATGATATTTTTTGTTTCTGAGTGAGTGCGGTCTGGAAATTAGGTCACACGTTTTTGTAGATGTTTTAAGGCGAGTTTTTGTCATGAAATTAGATATGGCGGGCAAAGCTTTTACGTGGTAAAAAAGAAAATGTGAGAGAATTACACAATCTCATAAACAACGCTTTGTCCTTGAGACCTTGCAAAACGAAGTAAAAATTACGTTCCAGACTTTTTGACGTTAAATGAATAAAGATACAATACTATTTGCATTTTCTCCATAATGAGTTAACTTTAAGAAAGATGCAAATATTGTGTTTTTGCATTTTCATCATAATTTGCAAACTAAGCGATGTTTTTTATCCGGCTACGGCAAAGCCAAAAAGGAGGGTTATGTATTTGACCGGTATTTAAACAATTCTAGTTGTTTAAATACATAGAGGTAAACGGTGAAGGAAAACATGGTGAGGAAATCAGCATATCTTAGAACTAAAAAATCGAAGTAATGTGACACCCGCGTGGTAGATTACGGCCCACTCTGTCTTACAGAGAGGAGGCCTGTGTCCCAATAATGGGAACATTAATTAAAGGCAGATAAATGATATTTATTTTGCAAGTTGGTTATAAAAACACTTTTACACGTCATCAATATTTTTAAAGCTAGAAACAAACTCAGAGGTCACAGTCTCTTTTAAAGTCCAGCCCCTCTAGATAAGTCGCAAACGAAATCGTTAACGCTCGGTTCTCCCCAATAGACTTTCAACCTTATTCCTTCGAGTCTTTAGTTGAAAATCTATTGAAGATTTCATGGCGTTGTCGTTCGTTCCAGTCGAATCCTAAATAGACAACTATAGTCTCGAAGGAATAATGAAATCTATTGGGGAGAACCGAGCGTTAACGATTATCGTTTGCGACTTGTCTAGGGGGCAGACACTGTTTTGTTCAGGTCATACGAGGACCATGCGGGTGTCGATGATGATAATATTACAACACATTTTGTCGTAATACCAACAGGAGTTTTAATGAAACATTTTCGCCCCTTTCGACCTTACTCTGTCGAAGTAATTTACATGCATGATTTCATATCTGACCTCCGAAATCCTGTTATCATTTTTAGATTTTATTCAATAGTTTTTTTCTGTGACAACCCTATTATTCCAATTCACATTTGTATTGAAGTCAACAAAACCATATTCATACGTTGTCGGAATCCGTGGAGTAGTGAAATAAAATAAAATAAAATGGTAACACCTGGCTGTTGTGGGGGGAGAGAGGGGGGATGTGGTTACAAGCGGACAGTTATTTAATAGAACTCCTTTTTAAAAATACATTGTGAAATATTTCCGTTTTACCGATTCGACGGGAAGTGCAAATTGTATGAAATAAATTGTAGCACGGTAGATTTTGTAAGTTTTAATTGACACGTTGGGTTATTTATGCACAGTTAGACTAGAAAAGTTATTCACTTCTGTAATTTTCACATTTCTGAATGAATAATGAATTTTGTGCCATTGGCTCTCACGCTAATTGTGCTTGTCACAAAAAAAATCTAAATGTCTTTAAAATAAGGAAATAACCCTACGGGGTTGAGAGAGGGGTCACTCAAAACGTGGGGGCGTATATTATTTAGCGATTATTTATGGGATATATTTACATGACGTGTATAGATGGTGGGTGTACCTAACTTGCAAAGATACGCCCCCACGTTTTAGTGGCCCCTTTCCCAGTAAGGTTAATAATAAACAACAGCAATAAACAAGGTTATCATATAGCTCAGCCAACATAGGACTTTTTTTTTTTTTTTTTTTTTTTGGGTTAAAATTTATGTCCTCCCGCCCTTGGGGCGGAAGGGACTGTCAGACTCTTACTGACTAAAATCCACCCGTGTTCCTTCCTAGTGCCCTTTACGTTCCGGGGCCACGGTAACCTGGGTTAAGAAAAAACCCGCTTGTCCCAGCAGGCATTTGGCGCGAAACCCACGTTTTTAACCCGGTCTTGGTCCTTGGTCGGACGGCGAGCTACCCATCACTCACCGTCCGCAAGCCCGCTCCGCCGCTGTGCCCTCTGCTGATCAGAGGGACATTTATTGGAGCATCCACACGACAGGCTATAGATGCATACGGGCAAAGAGACCACTTGGGCACACAGTGCCTAAGGAAGAGTTTTTGCCCGCATCCCAGGGTGCACCGGCCCGAAAAACTGGTCTTCCCCCTGGACGTATCCGAGAGGGAACTCCAGTCCACGGGCGCACGTGGAGGTTTCCTGTCATAGCACCCCAGCCAACATAGGACTAGATTAATCCCAATTGAATTACCACACGATTAGATCATAATTTAATTGATAGTTCGGTCGCGAATCCGATACGCTAAGTGATGGCTACCGATATCAATACATATATATAATACATGGATGATTTAAACTAATTGGCTTCAAGATGTCAGATAATTTTAGGGTTAAAACGGTTCAATCTGTTTAACCCTAGAATTACTGAAACTATGTTATTCGTATTAATTTATGCCTTCAAAGGCTTCCGATTTATCGAAGATTTGAAAAGCTCTTAATTACTAATTTCTCTTCCGAGAAAGATCAGGAATGTACTTCCTTCCGAGGTTTTGAATGAATAACAACATGGGGCTTCTACAAAAAGGGCGTGAAAAAATTGCTGCAGGCCTCTTGGGTTGCAGGTGTTCTTAGCTTACAACTGGTATAATTATCAAATGAGTCCTCCCACCCCGGGCAGGACATATAGAGAGGGTACCAGTCGGTTTGCTAACTTTTTCTTCTATGCTAACTTAACCCGTGACCCTGGAACGTAAAGGAACACCTTGGATATTAGCTAGTACGAGTCTGATAGTCCCTTCAGCCCCACTTTAGGTGGAATAAGTCAATGAATTATTTTAACACGAAAAAAAAAGCTCCTCCGGTTCCTAATAAGACTCAACAGAAGGAAATACAAAATATACAATACAATATCTACTAAAGTTTCCAAAAACTGCAGATATAACAATAAAATCTCAGAGCTTCCAATCTTCCAGAAAACCAAAGCTCCCGTCTTGAACGGATTACCGATAGAAAAGGGTAAAACCTATGAATATGTGATTGGACAATATCATGTTGATCTAGGTAAGAAGGAGCACTAGATTTACATACGTAGATGCTATTTTTGGGTCTATAGTACAGTCAACCACAAGCCCTTTTTTTTAGCGTGGTATGTTCATCAAATGATTCCTTCCGCCCAGGGCAGAGTGCGGGACTGTCAGACTCGTACTGACTAGAATCCACGGTGTCCTACAATAGTCCTTTACATTCTGTTCAGTAGTTCTTTACAGCCCTCTGAAGGCCCTCTGAAGGGTCCCGTCATTATGCTGATAATAATTGAGGCGCCCGTGGAACACAACGCGCCTTCGATCCGGACATGGTCCATGGTCGGACAGCGAGTTGCCCTTAACTCGCCCATTGCACGCCGCCCGTGCCTACGGTGGCCGGAGATCGTCTATCGACGTCTGTCGCCGTGGGCGAACCACAATTTCATGGCAACTAATTGTCATTATCAATAAGCTTTTTTCAAATTTTATTGTGCATACTGCTGAGCTGCTGGGAGAAATAGACTGATAGGTACTAGCCGTGGTACCACAAAAACTTATAAAGGTCCTGTTGAATACATGTCTAAAAAAATGTCAGATTATGACGTTGAAATACGGTCCGTTTTGCAGTCACACTTTTTTTAGACAAGTGTCCAACAGATTTTTAAGTTTTTGTTTCAATGTAGATGTCATATTTTTTAATGTTTTCATGTTTAAAATATTTTGATCCGTGGTTAAATAAGTTTTAAAATTGCCACAATACATTTTTGGAATGTGAGCAATTTTTTTTTACAGACGCAAGTACTCCCACCTACCTCAATCTGTCTTTCTTTAATAGTTTTTTGACAGATTCGGGTATGCTGACCTGCTGGCGTCTGTACTTGTTTGTAAAAGCTTCTACTGAAACTATTTTCAGTTTTCATTAAATAAATAACTTCTATTGAGTTTCAATATAGTCCTATATTGATAGCAGTCGTCACTTATTTTAAATATTTTTGAAGGATTTTTGAAAGCTCTCAATACACAATTATAAATTCTTTGAAATAAAAGGATTATAATATTATTTTGGTTGCTTGAAGAAAAAGAGGTCTAACCGAATTCGTTTCAAATAATAATTCAAACTGTAAATTATTATAATTCATTGAATTTCTTTTAGAGATCCCTAATTTGTAATTAATAAAATCTCTTTCAGTAATAGAAAACGAGTTGAACTATGAAATTATCTAGATTATTTTAACTATTGAATCAAAAACAAGTTCAGTTAACATAAGGCAGCTTTTATTTTATAATTTACTAACTCTCGCTCGTGATTTCGCCTGCATTCTAGGACAAAATACTAGGACAAAACAAATTAGGTCAAAACATACTAAGACAGAACATACTAGGACAGAACGTACTAGGACAAAACATACTAGGACTAAACGTACTAGGACAAAACATACTATGACTAAATATATTAGAAAAAAAAATATAATAGGACAAAATATACTAGGACAACGAATATTTCATGTTTTTTTACTTAAAAAGGGGTTTACTTTAGTCCTCAATCTACCCCAGATGCAAAGATGAAATCCACGTTAAGGCGAGCTAGAAGGAACTGGAGCTCCTGCGCACTGACTGAACATAATCAAAAATATTATAAAATGTTCATGAAATTGTCTATTTGTATGCCAAATTATATTCAAATCCGTTCAGCCGTTTATGCGTGATTGAATGAACAAATATGCGATCATTTTCACATTTTATTAGCATTTTATTTTTAGTTCGTTCAAAATGTTCAAGTAGTTCCAGTGTTATTCAACTCTGTTTGAAGTGTATATTTGTATGGCACGTGATCGGTCAATACCTATGTGTTAGCAGTCGTGTTTTCAATACATTTAGCACTTTGTTGAATTAGTACAATATATTATGTACTTGTTATGAGGTAGGTAATTCGGCGTCAAAATTTAAACTAATATTTATAAAGCTGAAGAGTTTTTTTTTGCGTTGAATGCTATCTCTAGAATTACTGGTACGAATTGCAAAAATCTTTCGTGATGGATAGTCTATTTATCGAGAAAGGCTATAGGCTATATAACATCATGCGACGACCAAAAGGAGACGAGCAGCGGGTGTGTAACCGCGGGGTTCAGCTCAGAGATCAAAAATGTAATTGATCTCGTTTTTTTTTTGAAAATCACAAAATGTTACACTGTACCTACTATTTAACGAGCTTTGTGTCATCACAAGCTCTCGCTCGAATTTTGATGCTATATAACTTTATCAATAGATATTCATTGATTTTTAAACAATTCAAACATAATTATGTAGCCATTATTTTTAATACATTAATTAGCTTATGCTGTAAACTATTAATTTGTAGGATCCCTCTAGGAAATCTTAAATCAGCATTACAAGCTTGCTGCAGAAACATTGTGAATGAATGAAATCATAATAGTTTGATTGAATAGATAACTGTTCAATATCCTACTAATATTAAAAATGCGAAAGCTTGTGAGAATGTTATGTATGTGTATACTCGTATTTTGGATGTGTTTGTAGGTATGTTTGTTACTCTTTCACGCAAAAACAACTGAACGGATTTGGTTAAAATTTGGCACACACATAGTTTATAACCTGGATTAACACATAGGATAGCTTTTATCCCGATTTTATGTTCCCTTGGGATAATTTTCGAGTTGTAACGAGTGAAGCCGCCGGAAACAGCTAGTGGAGGATAAAGCCCAAATCCAAACAAATGAATTAACACTATCCTACCCACTACCTATACCGTTAGCCGCTTGAATATACAAAGTACTTGTTAGTATGTTTGTGTGTTACCAAGCCGGCAACGTCTGTGTCGCGGGTTCGACGACCTATGCTAAGGACCGGTTACACTTGCGTGCGGTATTGAGACGGCACGGGTGAACGGAAATCGGAATCGAGTAGAGTTCCGATTAATCACGATGGAAATGTTACGTCAGTGGCCGGAACCAGAGTTGCCACCCGACCCGATTTTGGCGGGACAGTCCCGATTTCGAAGACATTGTCCCGCGTCCCGACGGCCTATCGATTTTGTCCCGATTTTTGACAGCGACAGTCTCAATCAATTCATTCACGGGTACCCATACCCAACCCATAATCTGTGGACTCTGCTCGGTAGATTTGATAAAAGCAGAATTGCTAATTTCTTTGAATATGCACATGTCTTGTTCCAGACTTCATAAATAAATACAAAAATGATATAGATTTAGTAAAAGCGGCTCGGAAATACACAATAATGGAAAAATTAATTATAGAAAATAAATACAAATAAAAACACAAAATACAGTTTCATTTTCCTTTGACTGTCTCATGGGTAATTTTTTTTTCACCTACCTCCGAGGGTCTCGTATGAATGTCCGATCGTCCCGTTTTTTTTTTCCCTAAAGGTGGCAACCCTGGCCGGAACAAACTGAACAACAATGTCATAATGTTATAGAGAATAGGTGATTTTTAAGCTCGTGGTAAAATAATTACAGGTGCGCAGATCATTTTTCATGGTAAAGGAGCGCTTGCCGAGGTTTGTCTGTGGATGGGTAACCATTTATCATAGTGAGATTCCTCCGTGAATCGGCTGTCATTTGTAGATCTTTGACAGAAACTGGAAAGTCTGACAACCAGTTTTATCAAGAGGTATCGTATTACCCATTACCGGATTGTGGAGGTCGGATAGGCAGTCGCTGCATGTAAAATATTAATATTCAACCACATCCATTTCATCCAGTGGACAGACGACCTTATAAAGGTCGCCGGAAGACGCTGGATGCAGGTCGCTTCCAAACGCTATATGTGGAGATAAAAAGGGGAGGCCTATGTTCAGCAGTGGACGTCCTACGGCTGAGATGATGATGATGATCCAGTTCGACTGAAAGTCGACCCCAGTCCCCAACATGGTTGGGAAAAGACCAGGAAGAAGAATAATTAAGAGATAGATAATTATAGATTGTATTATCTATCTACAAAAGATATCTAGAAATCTGCATTCAGCATTGGTTGGCTAGAGGTTGAAGAAGATGAAGGCAAATTAAGAAGTCGATATTTTTTTTTTCCTTGGTAAAATTATCATTATCAATCCTGAACCCAGGGCAGAGCAGGAGGAACTGTCAAACGATGTCCTTCAATAGCTTTTTACGTTCCGGCGTCACGACAGCTCGTTTGTCCCACGATCCCGGTAGGCTTTGGCATCAGTGCGAATATTTTTATTGACTTGTGGAAACCTTCTAATAACGCAGATGTTGAAGGTTAGTTAGTACACATGACGTTCTTTTCTAAATACTGGTTTTTGAATGTCAAAATTATAATGTCGTTTCCTGGTAATAATTTTTGCGCAGCATTACTAAGTTTGTGCAGAATGCTTGATTAGTTTATTAGTGAAGGTCGTATATATGAAGAATCTTTTATAAATGTAATTTTAGTTTCCAATAACTTGTGTTTATATAAAACTAAGAAATTAAGAGATGTGTGATGTGATGAAAGAACTGAAAGAAGTTATGGTTTAGCTTAGATGATTAGGTATCTGATATTTAAACGTTAATTTTCGTGAAGAAAATTGAAGTTTTAAGTTTGATTTTATTAACCATCAAACTACAGTTTAAATATGAGATAGCTACAGACGCTATCGCTACTATTTCTGAGCCTGAGAGTTTTAGGTTATAGAAACACGGCACAAAACGACACTGAATTTAAGGCATTTTCTTATCTAGACAACAGTATCTCCTAGTCAGTAAGCTACAAAGGTTAGAAGGCAGTCATTTGATGTTAATACGCTCATTCAGTAGCATCTGATATGCTTGGAAGCCGACCAGCTCTAAAAGGAGTGAAATAATCGCGACTATCAAGCGTCAAGTCGCATTATGGGTGCGAGGTGCTGTCGCCAGATCCAGTGTGTCTAGGCTTTACCGCGAGCTCTTATCGCGATCCAGTTTAGGCTGTGGGAAAGAGACAGAGCTATACAAGTCGTCTAGCGCCATCTCTTTCCCACAGCCTTAACTGGATTGCGTTAAGAGCTCGTGGTCTTCATCATCATCATCATCAGCCTATTAATGTTCCCACTGCTGGGACACAGGCCTCTTCTCTGTGAGAGGGGGTGGGCCATAATCCACCACGCGGGCCCAGTGCGGATTGGTGGATGTCACATGTCTTCGAATTTTTGGTTCTAGGACATGCCGGTTTCCTCACGATGTTTTCCTTCACCGTTTTGAGAGCAGTGGTGATGAAATAAATTACACAAAGTAATGCGCCTGCCGGGATTCGAACCCACGACCTACAACTCGTAAGTCTCTTGCTAACCGGTATTACGTTGTTTTGTTGTTACAAAGCGAGCGTTCGCGTAGTCAATAAGGCGCTCGCAACAAGGCACTCTTCAAAAAGTGACTCGTTGCTCGCTGCAAATGATACATTACACCCTGTAACATCTGGTCTGAATCCACCTTTAAAATAATTGAAAATTTGATTTTCAAATATGGACAGCTGGTGGAACTAAAAAAAAATTAAGATACGGCAAGACACTAAGTACATAGAAATAATAAAAAATACGTACAAAAAAATAGGTTTGTCAATTTTATTGAAGAAAGTACAGACAGACTAAGGAGGGTTGTGAAAAATTGGGACATCTGCGTCTCAATCTAGGTGACGGAACGTCTTGGGACGTGTTAGTCTTGAAAATCGGGACGTCTCTCTTGAGAATCGGTTCACTTGACAACACTTGTGGCCTTTAGGTCTGCTGTCCACATCCACTTAGGATATGTACGGAGGGGTATGCCGTTTTATTTTTTTATCCGCCAATCAGCATCTCCCGCATGCCAGGTGGAGTGACGACCTGCGAAAGGCGGCTGGCGAAAATAAAGCGACGATAATAGGCGCCCTCTGTGGGATACGAGGTACGGGTTAAGGCGTCACTTGGAAGGACGGCACCCTTGCCGTCCTTCCAAGTGACGCCTTAACCCGTACAGGCTAGATCGAATCTGTGCGCAGTAAAATGACGTGCCAATATTTCGCACAGAGCAAAGCTACACCACGGCCACGTGCGACCGTGCGTAGCTTAGCCGTGGTCCACTGTGGAGCGAAACCTTAACTTCTGAATAGTAAATTAAAACATTTACTTTCAATGACTCATCATATAAACACGAAATAAAAATGTCTTTCTTTTCTATCTTCAAGTTGAAGACAACTGAATAATATATTATCTGTTTATTTATGTACATAAAACAATCAGATTTATCGAATTCCTTCTTAAAAGTCGTTTTACATAAAACAGCTGAGCCGCTTCCGAGGTTCAACACGCATAAAATAAAATAAAACAGCTGTTAATTGTAAACAAAACGTTGTGTGTTAATTTGCAAAATCACAGATTTATGTGTTATTTATTTAATTTTATAAACTGTGGATTAGTTGTTCGATGTAAAACGCAAACCTTGATCAAACAAGTTTAATTGAAGTTTTAATTTAGGTCCCATTGTGTTTTAAGTAAATCTATGGCAGAACTGTCATGTTTCAACCATGTTTCAACATTGCAACTGTCAAAATTATCGTAATTAGTTTTGCTTTTCTTTTTATTGAGAAATCTTACTAACTAGTTATTTATAAATACGATATACGATTGGTTTTGTGTACATTTCTAGAATAGCATATATGCATAATGTGATCATCCATATTTTTAATGTCAATAATTAATTTTATAAATTTTAATGTAGAAATACCTAACTCAGTCTAACCTTCGCACGATTTTACAGATTTTGATGCAATTTACCATAGACCATTTTTGTTTCTTTTCTGTGCTTGTAAATTCCGCCCAATTCCACTTCAACCTGGCAGTCGAAGTGCCCACATCAGCAATTCCAGTTTTGGAAGCGTGTTGTGGTATTTTGAATTCAATCGCTGCACTTAATAGTAGGGGAGCCCAGGAAGAGATTTTTGCAGTGACTCTTTGAAATCCAGTAGGTCACCATGACGCTCGAGTAACTACAAAAGCATCCTCGCCTCCCCTACTATAATTCCCAATGCGCTCCGCTTTATAGCTATTTGGCAAACCTTGAGTAGCAATAAATTCTTCAAATGACTGCCACCGCCTTGGAGGGAGAGGAAGGAACTGTCAGACTCTTGCTGCCCAAAAATCCACCCTGATCTTTCAGGTGCCCTCTTAAAACAGACCCTCGGTTTTGCCTGGAGTGGGATTTAGGATACTTATTATATTATCTTAGTCCGATCATCTAAGCGAGGCAGGCTAAAGCTAGTATTGCATAGCTGTGATTACTGTTATTAGTCTATAGCTCCAAATTACAATCCATCTCAATCCAAATCCTGGCCTTTGTTTATGACGGCTGCTTCTGATTGGACACCGATAGATAAATTCGATCCAGCCTAAGATATATGTATATACAACGTGTAACGTTAATATAGCGGAAAACCTCGCGTGCGGTAACTTAGCCCATGTTACGGAACAATGTTTGTTCCAAATCTTTTGGGATCTCGCAAAAAAAATAAATTGCTTTTTCACACAACATGAAAATATGATCGGGCCCGGTATGAAAAATCTTTTTTTTTTCCGAATTTTCAAAAGTCTTAGAACAAACATTGTTCAGTAACATGGGCTGAGTTACCCCACGAGAGGTTTTGCGTTATTATCGTTACACGTTGTATAGCAACCGGAATAGATGATTGTTTTCCAACGTTTGTCTATAAACTTTCGGCTTATAATAATAAGTCTTCTCTCACTAATTATCATAAGTAATTAAATGAATAGATTGATGGCTTGTTTTCTTCGTTATTGTAAGTTGTTTTTATTTTTTTGTACGATAACCACTGTCTGACCTCTGCAGGTTGTCACAAAACTTGTTTTTTTATGCATTATGACATCACTGGTTTATTGGAATGTTACTCCATTTGTTTATTTTTTTGTAAGATTTATTATTACCTATCAAGTTTCGTTACAAACTTGCTCACCTTATGACAGGTACCTAACTTAAGAAATTGCATAAAAAACGTGAAAGTTGTAGTATTTAGAAATAAAATAGATTTGGCAATTTTCATTGCGACTAACAAAATGATCGTCACGTTTCATGCAAAAGTTGTGAGTTCAAACCCCTGAAAAAACGAATGTGTCTTTTTCAATACATAATTATGTACTTTCTAAGCTTATCTTGGACATTATATTACTGAAACCTGGAATCAAAAAATTAATAATTTTAATTCTAAGGTAATGTCAGAGGAATGTCGGGGTCGTGGTAGTTTGTGGGACTCTCTAAGCAGAATATCGTGGCCCCTGAACGCTAAGGCCAACTGGGGAAATTGCGTAGAATATTCATTAGCAGCGAAAGGTCTCATTTGATGATTTTACCACCCACCCAAAAAAGGACCTGGGAGGATCTTTTTAATCGAATTCGAAAAAAAAGGAGGTTCTCAATTTGACCTGCTTATTTTTTACGCTATTTAAATATTTATTGTCAAGTTAGTGACTTGGTCATTGCAGGTAGTTTAAAATTTCGATCACGTAGTTTCAATCGTGAGTATATTATTTAAATGTGTTTGCACAGTTAATATTAAATAAGTCCATATTGTTGTCTAGAAGTCCGTTACGTCACTATTTGCACATCCTGAGCACTGACATTGACATTTGACACGCGACTTTGTCTATCTATTAATGGCGTATGTCATTTACATAGTAATGGTAATATCGAAGGTTGCTGTTATTATTTGTTGATGAGGAGTAAGAGATGATTATTATATTAAAAAAAAAGTTTTAAGTAATTAAAACTTAAAATTAGGTACATATACTATTTAGGTATGTATATCTACTCAGATACTTTTTTTTACATAATAATGTGCTACAATATTCATGCCGTATTTATTGAAAGAAAAAATGATAAATATAACGTGACAGCTAGAAAGGGAAGAGAAAAATATTTAGAAAGTAGAAGGGAAATTAGTACCTAATCAAATCTCGTTAATACTACATAATTATGATTCGACAGGATCCATAAAGATCCTTTAAATTTGTATTCCTTCACCGCGTCGACCACATCATGGCTTGCCATCAAGCGAGATACGAGTAGTAGTAAATAAATAAAAAATAATGATCTTGTTTTAAAGTAGTAAACCAAAAGGATCTATTCTTAATTTTCTGAGTTATATTTAAGTGAACCAACATCAAACTAATTATTGTTATGACCGAAATTATCATGTCTAAAATATTCTCCGTAATATATAACGATGCACGATTTATTCAGTGTGAACACTTCTTAACTACAAGTACTAGGATCTGATTCACATTAAGAGGTCGATCGTTTAGCTTGCATGATTGTTGTTTTTTGCATGAGCGAGCATTTTCCACGTCCATCACTGTCTTGGTGAGTTTTCATGCGTTTTAGTGCCATATCGGAGGGTCATCTACAACAATATCATCGTAAAATCACGTTAGTCTTTTGCAATAGGGGTTAGTTATTCAACCTCTAATTTGTTCATTATTCTTTTCTGATTAATTTCGTTGAAGGATCCAAGACAGGTAAATTCATTCTCCGGGACACGTCGAGCTTTATTGTCTCACTGCTGACTTTCAGGAGTTGCAGTGGTTTGGTAACAGTGCGGTGGGTTTGTCCAAATAAATAATCCTCCTATTCTACCCCCAGTTTTTGGAACGCGATTAAAAAGCAGAGCCTTTTACCATCATCCGGGTATAAATTCCAGGCTGTCATTAAAAGTTCCTAATGGAAAAACCCAATAAATCTTTGGTTATTGTAAAGAGACAGATTAAGGCCGAGACTCCACCAAAGCTGTGCGAGTCGAGACGTGTTTTGAACAAATGAACAACCAATAGAATTGCGTTGCCGGAGTGGAGCTGTGTCAATAACGCAATTCTATTAGTTGTTCAAAACACGTCTCGACTCGCACAGCTTTGGTGGAGTCTCGGCCTAAGCGAAGTAAAGCCGGTTTTATGAAGGTGTTAGATATTTTGATTTTCGGTATGTTTATCGATGATTCTGGGTTTTTTCGAAATGTGAAGACTTTTATTTGGGATTTTAGCGTGCGTCACTAAAAGTGACGGAATTAGTAGAGCAGGAAAATTCGTCTGATAAAGGCTGATTTCCATATTGTTTTTTAATATCTATCCATGTATATTGATATTATAAACAGGTAAAGATTGTATGTTTTGATGTACCTAATGGTAATATTTGGAGCTGCCTATACAATTTCGAAAATTATTTCAGAAATGGGAAGATACATTGTTCCAAAGGCCACGTTACCATTTTATAAGTTTTTTTGTATAAAAGTTGTATGAAATTTAAACAAACTTGCATACAAGTTACAAACAGTACCCATAGCACGAATTTTCACTCGTTTACTTTACAGTATTTACAGCGTTTCTTGTATGGAAAAATGGAACAGCGCCTCTGGTGTGCGAAGCAGGAACTAATTTTTGTCTCAAAATTGTCAATTTGAAATTGTCAAAGTTCCAGTTTACGTCTCAAATACTGAAAATTCGTGCTAAGGGTACAGGTTGAACTTGTAGATTTTTTTCGTAGAGTTTATTCCAATTCCAATTCGAGCAATTTGTATACAAATGTGAACTCATACTAAATTGTATACATACATACATAGTCATGTTTAACGGAAACGCATGGTTGGCGCAGTGCTTGAGCAATCGACTGCTACGCAGCGATTTGAAGGTTCGATCCCCGCACGGAGCAAATATTTGTATGATCTGCAAGTAGTTGTTCCGGGTCTGGGTGTTTGTGTATGTGGGTATCTAAGTTTGTAAACGCACCCACGATAAAAGAGAAATTCGTAGTGTGGGGTACGTTTAAAAAAATACCCATGGGTTATTTTCTGACCACAAAGCGAGAGAAACCGCAAAGTTAGTAGTATAATCAGAACATAGTTAATTAAGATACCTACACATTGCTGTACCCGGAGTTATTAGCACTGACATGCCAGGTAATTTATTAGATTTAAAGTTTCCGTAATGATATACCTAATGTAGCTGTAATTTAATGAATGGTTGGGCAAAGTACACGCCCACTGGTTTATATACTTTTCTCATGTAACGTGTAGATAGCAAAATAGTTGTGATGTCATTTTTTATTCTACTCTTCGGTGTACCTTTTTTTTAGGTGTGTCTGTCACGCATATTTGACACGCACCAGGTATGATTTTTAAATCAATGTATGAAACTTTTATTTTTTGCGTCTAATTAGTGAGTTTCTCGTGTTTTCTGTTTTTATAGTTAATTTAATAAAATTATTATCAGAATTCCCGTAATTTTCCAATGAACTACGATGTTCACTGTGGATTTAGTCAGTACAAGACTGACAGTTCCTTCCGCCTTGCCCGGGGTGGGAGGACTCATTTGATGATGTTACCAAGCTACAAAAAGGGCTGTCTGCCTACTGCGGGTAATGAAAATTTTGAAAGCGAATGCCTGTACATATAACTAGCGTGTGTGATATAACATGCCCAAAAAACAGTCAGGCAATATTTCGCAAACCTTAAGAGCATTCATTATTAACTTTCCACTTACGAAAAATTCCTTTCTCGGCGAATGTATCAGAAAAACTTTGTGAAACAAAAAACTTGGAGTTGTTTGCGTTTTCTTTTGTTATTTTCATAATCTTAGAAACCTTTGTCTTTCTGTAGACAGTATCTACTTTGTGTGAGTTACTGAGAATCAGAAATCCAATTTTACTTGTCTCCCACGCTTTGAAAAACTATCCTTGTTGAACGCTGTGCTCTGACTGAAAACTTTCAGGAACAGAATTCTCATTAAATGCTCTTTTGGTTGTTAAAAGGTTGGTATAAAGTACAAATTCCTAGAGCAGTGTTGTTTTTTGTCAAAGCATACTGCAATATTTTCTGTTATTTGCCATTGCGATCAGTATGAACTTTGAAATCTAATTAACTTGTTACAACCAACTAACACAAAAACTCGCAAATTCAGTAATGTATTGTTTTATTCGATGTACATAGTATACTTATTAGCGCGTTTAGCAAAACAAACTCTCCTACTTTATAATATTAGTATAGATTACCTAATGCTTATAATAGACTATGTTAAAAGAGATAAAAATTACCTAAAAAAAACAGTTGTACAATAACTTGTCTATAGCCGTGTCTTGGATCCCTTTTATTTTTAGGTATGCCATAATCCATTGACATGGGTTTACTTGTTCAAAACGGAACATTATTATAAGTAAATAAAACGCACTTTCTAAATATTTTATATACGAGTAGGATACTAGTAAAAAAAGGTTCTAAGGTCGCAGGAGTGTCTCATTAGGTAACCGTGACCCTGGAACGTAAAGGGCTATTTAAGAACTCCGTTGATTTTGGTCATTACGAGTCTGATAGTCCCACTCGCCCCGCCCTGGATAGGAGGACTCATTTTGATAATTTTACCGTGATTAAAAATAAAACACGGTGAAAACCAAGTAACCTAGTAACACAAACAATATTTGTCCTGAGGCTAGTGGACACTGACGGCAAACAAACAAACACGGGTCAGCACACACGTACTATCAAAGCAACCACACGTCTGTAGTAGTCAGAGGCGACAACCCTCTGTTAATTGGAACTTCGTTTCGTAGAAATTTACTCACGAATTCAGACAGCAAACAGCGAAATGTTTTGATTTTAGGAAACCCTTAAAACTTGATTTCTAAACGGTGAGTTATTTGGTGGTCAGTTGAAGTGGTTTTACGAGGAAAGGTTCTTATTAATACATTGATCAACAACGTGATGTTTGTTTTAACCAGAGGTTAAGAGAATTCAAGGGCCTGTGTTTTTTAATTTCTTCACACCCTAGTATATCTATATACCTAATTAGTAGTCTTGGGAATGTTGTTGTAGGATTTTTCGTTAAGGATAAAAGTATTCCGGAGAATTTTCTTCCGTTTTAATAAGAGAGTTATCTATTCTTTGACTTTGTCTGTTTGTAAGGTCTTCAAATATATTAACAACGATAGGCTTTTGTTTGACTTATATTTTGCCTGATGATGATATTTCGTGATTTAAACTACTGTTAAGTTAAAGCGGTTGTAGCTATTTCTAATAAACATCTTATGATGCTATTTAGTTTCCATACTTAACTATATATGAGTGCACGAAGCTGAAATTGAAATCTAATATATGCACATAATTTTGATTCTCTGGCACTGTTCGTCACTGATAACAAAGCGATCTAATTTCACATGACAAATATTTCCCTAATGCTTATCCAAAATTTTGTGCTGTAATTATGTAACGCATTTGTTTTGTCATAAGTTTAAAAATTTCTATAGTTATATTGGAAGTCTATAGGGGAAGCCTATGTTTAGCAGTGGACGTCTTACGGCTGATATGATGATGATGAAGTTTAAAAATCAAATACATAGCGAGAAGTAAAACTAAATATAAGGTGACCATTACATTGAATCCAGTACCACTCAAAATGCAAAGCTATCACGTACCTCGGGTACATATTTGAATATCGAAGATTAAAATGTCTACGCTTAAAATATCGATGTTCAGAATATCGAAAATTAAAATATCGATTGTTACAAAATATCGAAAAATGTTACATCTACGCTTAAAACGTCGCAGATTAAAATGTTGACTGATTTAAATTTCGAATGATTCAAAATATCGAAAGACGTTATGTCGAAATTCAAAATATCAACGTTTAATACATCGCAGTTCATAATATCTACGTTAAAAATACCTACTAGTCGAAATATCCACCTACCAAAGTAAGTCGACGGAGCCCCGCTTCGCGGGGCTCCTATTTCTGTTTGCAAGGTTTAAATGAAGGGTAGTAGTAATCAGTAATTTGACTAAGGACGCAAGAGCGAGCGAAGCGAGCTTGGGAGTTGGGGCACCTCGACTCGGACAGGTTAGGTTCGAAGAGGGCGGCGGGGTCTGAAAGACCCCGCCATCCTCTTCGTGTTAGGTTACTTTAAGCCTTGCAAACAGAAATAGGAGCCCCGCAAAGCGGGCATCGATAATCTGTACTTCGATATTTAGGACATTAGATAATCTGTATTTCGATATTTAGATCTTTCTATGTAACTTTTGTAGATATTTAGATTTTAGACATATTGGACGTAGATCATTTAATCATTCGATATTTTAAACTTTCGATATTTTAATTTTCGAATTTATGGTCATTCGATATTTTCATTTTCGATATTTTGAACATTGTTATTTTAAGCGTAGATATTTTAATCTTCGATATTCAAATATGTACCCCGTACCTCCTCCCAAGTCTGGTAGTTCAAAGGAGAGACATCAGGTGGCTCACCGTATCGAGTTATTCAACATTAAAGGAATTGTTCAGGAAACAGTCGTGCGATTAATGAGGCTTTGACCATCTCCTTTGAGAGACAACGAACGTTCACAAAGCATAGGAAATGTACAGGATGGAGGAAATCTAATACATTTTAAATGTAGGTACTTCTATTTTTTTGCACTTTGATCGAGACAGTGGATTACAAGCAAACCCTTCTTATTAGCTCCTCTGTGATTGTCAAACGATGAGGGTGAAGAAAAAGCTTTGCTTTAAAAAATATCTATTAGAAAAAAGGCTGTCTTTTTATTAAATCTTCTGTAGTGTAATGTAGGCCTTGAAATGACGGCGTGCAAAGCATAAATAAAACATTTTAAAAGAAAGAAAATCGAATTTTTACATGAACGACGCTTAGAACACACAAACATACATGTTATAATCCTGCCTTTTTTGCTATAAGTAGATTATAGTCTCAAAAGCCCATAAAAGCTTAACAGTACTTAATCTTCGTCCCACATCTAAGCCCAACTAAATCCGGAATGAAAAACAGCCCATATAAACCAAAAACATAATTCTAAAACATCATAAAATAAAACGAAAATGTACTCATAAACTCATAACATTTTCGTTCGGAAACACAGCATTCCTTTGTATGAATACATTACGCTAGTGTTGTACTAGTTCACTAAGTTAGTTTATTTCTGGACGAACTAGTTTGGCGTAGTTTATACCGATACCGTACTATGTAGTATTAGTTTTGGAAGTTGTAAAATGTATCTAGTTTTGAATAATATTGTAGAAATGAAAATGACAAAAGGGAAATACATAGCTATAATCACTGGGTTCTTATTTTATTTCGAACATCATTCTGTTCAACATGACAAAGCGTCATCATCATCTTTATTAGCTTATAATGTTCCCACTGCTGGGACACAGGCCTCCTCTCTGAAAGATGGAGTGGGCCATAAGCGGCCTAAGTGCAGATTTGTAATGTCACATGTCCTCGAATTTGATGGTTCTAGAACATGCCGGTTTCCTCACGATGTTTTCTTTCACCATTTTGAGATCAGTAGTGAAGAAATAAATTACACAAATAAACGTAAATGGCTATTGTAGGAACACCGTGTTTTTTAAGTATCGATAGTTTCGCGCTTGAATCACCATCTCGCCTTAAGTAAGCGATGAAGCACGCTTGCCTTAAAGTCAAACCAAATCATTTATTTCAGCTAGGCCAATTACAGGCACTTTTATATTTAAAAGACATAAAATAAAAGTAGTACTAGAAATAGTTATGGTGCTACAGTCCCAGTCACAAGACATAAAATTGTGAAAGTGCTGTAGATAGTAATAAGCTATTCACTCTTGAAGACCCTAAGTATCGCTGCACACGAGCCACTCGCGACAGCCACAAACGCCGCCACGAAAAGCTAGAAGCGGCTACAGAGGTAGCTGAAGCGTGCTACAGACATTTGTGGCCGGTGGTCGACACTTGTGGTCGTTAGCCCCTTCGCACACTAGGCGACGCAAGTCTCCGATACCTCACGACTTTGGTATTCATTGAGGCGCGCTTGTGTACGAACCTCTATGGGTTTGTATTGCGATAGTCGCTTGGATACCGAAGTCGTAAGGTATCGGAGACTTGAGTCGCCTTCCGTACGAAGGGCCTTAGCTGTTACTTTTTCATAACTTATGCTTTACTGAGGTAAGAACGAGAGCGGTGCGGAATCGCGTAAGTGGCGTGTGGCGGCGTTTTGTGGCCCGTGTGCGGTAACCCTAAGTTTAAAGGTAAAGGTTTTAGAAAACACGGACCTCGGCAGCAGGTACGAGTCTGACAGTTCGAGTCCTCCTCTTAAAATAATTTTACCGCAAAAAAAAACCAATTTGGTTCCACTTTAAAATCCATACGCATTTAATTTTACGATCGTCTCAGCACCGCACTACGAAGCGTGACGAAACGGAACGTGAACTATTGATAAGCCGTAGTTTGAACGTAACGTACCTACATTCACTTATGGCGTGGGCTAAACTGAGATTTGGACTAAGAATAGCAGCTTTTATTCATTCTGTGGGAGTTGAACGGGGAATAATTTTAGATGTATTATAACAGGATCTTTGTTGAGAAAAATCCCGGTATTTATGTGTACAAAATTGGGTTTTCCCGCTAAGCTGCTTTGGTTTGTTTTCGTTTGAAGGTTGTCGGGTTATTGACTTGAGTCTATGACACATTACCAGTCGACACCAAGGCGTTACAACAGCTTGATTCAGCATATCAAGTTCCGTAAAACCTGCTGGTTTCACACCTTTTGATTTCAGTATGGCTAAGAAGGATTAAAATGTGACGTATTTCGAATTTGTACAGCGATAATCGTCAGCATCTAACCAGTCTTCCGGCGGTAGCTTCGCTTATGTCAATTCACAACATTTTTGACTTTTCTATCATCATGGGCAAGGTAATTCATATGCAAACTTTTCCAGGCACGTTACAAAATATTGGTGAAGTTGTTTATACATATATCGAGTTTTTGCCTAATGCCATTGGAAAAACGCTTTAGATCTTAGATTCTAAAAAAGTTGATCATATTGACTTTCTGCTCTGGGAAAATTATTGTTTCATGTCCATTGTCTATGAAAAAGGTATTAATTTATAACAAGAATATCCAAACATTCCCCTAATTATAAACCCCCGAATTCGATGCGTGTACAAAACAAATAAATTCGTCGTGAAGCCCCGAAACGCCGGCAGGATTACGGCAGATCAGTGCGAGGTCAGGGCCAGCCCCAATCACGCGGAAATAAAATATTAGCAGCCTGGACACGTGTCCCGGTGGATTTCATTACAAATGTACCTATCAAGTTTTAGGTGTAAGCAAAATGGATTTACACCCGCGACCTTCTGGTTTAGTACATAAGGTGATCTTACCATCCAAGTTATAGCAGTATGTCACAGGTTCATACTGATTAATTTGAATTTGACTTTGACTTTGAGGATTTCGATATGTTTGGCGTTGACATTGACTATGACTTTGACGTTGATGTTGACTTTAACATCGATGCTAACGATAACTTTCACTTTGACGATTACTATGACTTTGATGACGACTTTGACTATCACGGTGATGTCGATTTTTTAAGAATTCCTAAGTTTCAGCCTGGAATATGGATTTGTCTGGTTACAAAATCCTTCTCCCGTAATATGTGGGACTTCATCTCTAGCCTTAATGTTACGCAATGAAAAAAATCAGACACTCAAACCACCTTTTAAAGAAACTTCGTAAAAGACAGCAAGGGTTTATTAAAGTTGATCTAAACACCGCCACATCCCCGGAGTCTCATAAAGATATACAGGGTGAATTTTTCAACTGGGCGTGGATGGCTATTTCCGAAACTATGAGGAATATCAAAAAACGTTAAAAGGAGTCTCGAGGCCGATTTTGACGAAAACTAAAACTGCATCATTGGATTTTAGAAAAATCAATCATCTTAGCCAGGAATCGAACCCGCTGATTTTGGAAAAAAAATCACACCCTATATTATGAAGCCATTCGATAGTGTTTCTGGTAAGGATAAAATTCTCTGAAGTAATCATAAACGGCAAACTTAAGGAAAAGGTATAATTTAAAAAAAAACTGATCAATCTTCAAAGCAATGAGTTAATTCGAAACATAAGTTAACCATTTCTTCTTTGAAACATTGCTATTTTTTATTCAACTCAATCATTTATTATTGCTGAATGCAGTGGGATTATTGAGACGTCAAATCCAGTTTAACATTGAAAACAATGAAATTTTATAATTTTGGATGAATATGGCTCAGTAGGAGTAAAGTGACATAGAAAAACGCAATTTTATAAAAAATAACTATTCCCTAAGTTTGTCGTATATGGTCACTTCCCAGAATTTGACCTTTGTTAGCAACACTATCAAATGGTGTAATAATACAGGGTGTGATTTTTTTTCCAAAATCGGCGGGTTCGATTCCTGGCCAGGATTATCGATTTTTCGAAAATGTAATAATGCAGTTTTAGTTTTCGTCAAAATCGGCCTCGAGACTCCTTTCAACGTTTTTCGATATTCCTCATAGTTTCGGAGATAGCCATCCACGCCCAGTTGAAAAATTCACCCTGTATAATTAATTGTATTGAATTAGTCAACATATTTTGACAGGTTAAAACGATCCCTTCGGACCTAGGCCCAGACCAATTACTAGTGAGTAAATAACAGGTAAAAATAACAGGGTATATAAATAACAGAAATAATACTAAATTCGCGTGTTCGTCGGTGAACTGGGTCTATGACCATTTTATTTGTGCTGGTCACACAAGAACTGGGGACGCTAAATATTTGTGTTCAGGGCCCACGCGAGGCACCGCAGTGAATTAGTAAATGAAACTTATAAACCTAGTTTTGTTGATACCAATCTGGGAATTATTGCTCTATAATTTTATAGCTATGGGCAATAAGTTTTGAGATTTCTTATCATTGTAAAAGACCTAAATATAGCCAAAAGTACTAAATATGTATTTGATTTGTTATTTGTTTTGAGATGATCACGTATCTGAGCAAACCAGTGATTTCCCAGTAGTATCGGTCCCGAATTACGAGCTGTAGTTCGTGGGTTTGAACCCAGCTAGGAGCATTACTTTGTAAAATTTATTTCATCACCACTGCTCTCAAAACGGTGAAGAAAAATAAAGTGAGCTAACCGGCTTGTGTCAGCGGCGGCCATAATTCCTCAGTGACCTCGAGTTTAGAACCAACTCTTTTTGCACGGAAAACCACATACAAACATCCAACATACATCGAGCAAGAAAACTAATTTATAGAACCAAGTTCATGAAATAGTTTTACAAATTAATCAGTTCGTAGAAGTTCTGTTTGCAACTAACTGATTGGATGTTTGTATAAAAAGTCTGTATAAAATACAACTTCAGAACTGCTCTATTTATTTCAAGAATTTACTGAATAGCTTTGCTTATCTTATCTGTCGTAAAACTTAAAATTTAAAGAGATTGTAAAGTATGCACCAAATCAGGGAGTCATCATCAGCCTATAATGTTCCCACTGCTGGGACACAGACCTCTCTGTAAGAGAGAGTGGAACATAATCCACCACGCAGGCCCAGTGCAGGTTGGTAGATGTCAAATATCCTCGAATTTTTGTTTCCTTCACCGTTTTGAGAGCAATGGTGATGAAATAAATTATACAAAGTATTGGACCTGGCGGGGTTCGAACCCACGAACTACAACTCGTGAGTAGGGACCGATACCACTGCGCCACCACTGGTCTGTCCGCGTGGCCATAATTTTGGTATTTTTGTTTGTCGGCGCAACCTCTTTGCCGTAACCTTTTTACGAACTCCGGGTTCTGCTGGTGACGCAACCATAAAGGTAGAACGTCAGTTTTTGACGTAGTAATAGTTATTTTCAACACATTTGCTCGAAAAATGCATTTACGAAGCCTGTATACATTGTTCGAAAGTTAAAAATTACGCACCATACAACGGAGCGTGCGGTAAAATAGGTACTCTCACCTAAGTACCTACTTTACCGCACGCTCCGTTGTATAGCGCCGTGCGTTTTCTTTACGGTTTTTTTTTTAATTTCCATTAAAAAAAAAAAATCCGCCAAAGAGTTTCACACTATGAGAATAAACAGCCTGACTGAGCCTGACTGATCGAACCTCCTTGGAAGCTCCTTTTGATCAATACGTTGTCTCACTTTACTTATGAGTAAATGAGACGAAAGATGTAGTTCTAATTTCCACCACGTGCATGTGGCGCCATTTGCAAATTCACGCCATTTTCATATTAGGAACTTCAAAAATTGTTGCGACTTTTCTACTAAAGTTCGGCCGTTCAGAGAATGCGTTCCTGACAGGTCGCGATTTTGAACTGACGACGTAACTTTATAATGGCGTTGCAGTTACGATAACAATATTTTTGCTGGTTGTTACCGTTTTAACAATTGATGAGCATTAAAACATGTGTGGTGTCAGGAACGCATTCTCTGAACGGCCGAACTTTAAATAAAGGTTGTGTTCTAAATAAATGTGTTGAAAAACGTTGTATGACACACGTGCAGAAATTGGTAATTACAAACTCGTGACTATGGTAAACCCTCGGCTTCGCCTCGGGTTTACATTCGTCTACTCGTTTGTAAAAACCAACTTACCGCACTAGTATCATAAAAATATAAAATGAAGAGGCTCGCAAGGAACCACGTTCTTGGTGGACGTCATAGAGTACATTTGGTGGAACTTAAGTACCAATATTACAAAGTTACAAGTGTAGTTCTATTACAATACCTATAGCTGTGATGACCATGCCTTCAATATCCCCACGCCCGCCATATAAGGAGGGTTCCTCATAGATTACCTAAAAATTGTAGAAATAATTTATATTAATAACCTGTTTGTCAACAGTAAATACCGGTGAGTTTACCTCAGGAGCGGAAGGTAGTGACAGTAATGAGCGGTCTTTTCCGTCCTTTGTACTAAGAATCTTGACAAGAATCGCCGTTTTAATTGACTTAAATATTGCTTTGATTATGTAAGAATTACATGCCGGCTATTAACTTATGAATAAGGTTTTTTGTTTTGTATTTGTTACCGAGATAGATTCAGCATCATCTGTCAAGCTTTTTTCCAACTACGAGTATGTTGGGGACAGATTTTAGTCTAACCTGATACAGAAAATGAGTATTTATAATTGCCTTTTTTTTCGGTAACCCCTGGTTGCTAGACTTTCAGGCCACTAATTTTATAAAACTGAAGTTTGTTTGGTTGTACGTGCTGTTCTCAGGAATTGCTCGTTCGAATGAAAAAAAAAATATGTTGGATAGTTCATTTATCGAGGAAGGCTATCTAATACATAAAAATCAATGCCACTTTTCGTTGTAAATTTATAACTCAAGAACGGACTCATCTATCCAAACCAAATGTTCAGGCTTTGTTCGGACTATTTAGTAGATGGTTTGTGTGATGTTTGCACAAAATCAGTCGAGCGGTTCTTCATTTATAAATTTTTTTGCAACAAATGAATTCAATAAATGGCGGATCATTTTGTTAATGGAGATTTTGCTGTCAAATTGAAACTTTTTTCAGTGTTGGCAGTCTATGCATGTTATTATGCCATTCATGCGGTCATTTCATTTTGGCGTAGCGAAGCACGTACGAACCGGGCCGCTAGTAGGCTGTACATATAACCTCACGCTACCACAAATAGGCGTTTAGCAGTGAGTGGAACCGCGGGAAACAGCTAGTCTTTGTACCTAATATAACCTTGAACCCGTTCGGTTGTAATTTAGCCACGAGTTCCATGATAAATTATGTATAATTCGCGGTACCTTTCAAATCTGAACATAGCAACGACGTCATCTACTGGAAATTACTAACATTTCTCACAGAAGAGTTCCTTCACAAAGAGATCGACTGTCTTCTATTAGTGATAATAGCTGCCATAATAGATCACCATCAACGCTTGAATCACCTTCTATTAGGACACCAGCCCCCCTAGACAAGTCGCAAACGATAATCGTTAACGCTCGGTTCTCCCCAATAGATTTTCAACCTTATTCCTTCGAGTCTTTAGTTGAAAATCTATTGAAGATTTCATGGCGTTGTCGTTCGTTCCAGTCGCTAACGCTTAGAAATCCTAAATAGATTTTCAACTAAAGACTCGAAGGAATAGGGTTGAAAATCTATTGGGGAGAATCGAGCGTTAACGATTATCGTTTGCGACTTGTCTAGGGGGGCAGGTATCTCTGTAATAGGCTTTTGGGTTACAATGAATTTCGGAACTTCGGAACGACATCTCGAAATTGTTGGGTTTAATTGTTTTGGATCTAGCTATTTGTGTGTATGACTGTGTATGAAGTTCCACAATCCAAGAGACGTAAAGCTACAGACACTAGCAGGTCGATTATAGGATAATTATAAATTGCATTTCAAATAAATAATCGCCTATCAATACATACTCATCATTTATATTCTTTTTTACATCAAATAACTTACTTCACTACAAATACACTAAATGTTTAACAAAATCTCAAATTGCAGATAATAAATTTTAGACTTAAACTAGCAAACCCGGCGAACTCCGTTTCACCACCAGATAGCTTCGTTTTCTTTGCTATAAACCTCACGGAACCCGAGACCTTTCCAACGAATGCAAAACCGTGGAAATCGGTTCGTGCGTTCTGGAGTTATATCGTCAGGAAGGAAAACCCGACAAATTTTTATATAGTAGAAGTTATGACATTATTTTTTCCTCATAATGCAAACAAGTTAATTTTATTTTTGTACAAAAATAAATTTAACTGCATTGCGACGACTCTAAGAGCGTCAGCATAATGACGGGGCCCCTTCACCCCCCCTCGGGGACCCCAAAGCCTGCCGGGGTCGTGGGACTTATTTCCTTACCGTGACCTCGGAACATAAAAGGCTATTGAAGGACACCGTGGATTTTAGTCAGTATAAGACTGACAGTCCCTCCCGCCCTGCCCGGGGTGGAAGGACTCATTTGATGATTTTACCACGCTAAAAAAAAAAAAGGTTCGTCTTCCAGTCGAACCAGATGCAGCTATTCAGTATTTTACACGGAGCGACTGCCTGTCGGACCTCCACAACCCAGTAACTGGGTAATACGATACCCCGTACATGTCCATATCTATCTTTGTATAATGATGGTGTAGCTACTCCCCTGCCTACCCTTTTGACTAATAACCGCTGTCCGAGCCACTGAAGCGATGCCAATTAACATGCCTTAGTGTTCCTGAAGCTTCAGCCTGTAACATACTTACTTGTGATTCTTATGTTGACAGGAATGTACCCATAGATAGTGAGGTGAAAATTCTGATCCGTAAGAGAAGTCAGATTTTCTTTTGAAAGTTACGTTTATTGATGAAAGCAGTTTATTAAATGCGGAATAGACCTTTCATTAATCATACTTTGAAAGGTCATAACATACGTCTGATGAGTGGGTTGAAAGTTTTGCATTGCAGCCCTAGGGGCCATAGCTTTCAAATGTCAGCTGCTCAACTAAAAAAACGACTTTGATATTTTCACTGAATGATGTTCTAACTTTATATACAGCCAGTAAAGTAGAGCCCGATTTAAAATCAAAGTAAAATTAAGTTAAGTACAATGTAGTATCGGTTGCTCTTTGCGTTCTAGGGCCGCGGCACCCTGTTTTGGCTGTCCTGCGACCTTTGAAGCCGACCCTTACATAGTTTGGAAAAGGCTAAGCTGATGATGATAATGTCTAAGAAGCAGTATAAGTACCTACAAAAAATAGTATCTTAGAAATAAAAAACAGCAGCTTTATGTGATATACCCATTGTTAACATAAATCTATGACCTCTTCTAACTTGACTTACTTTCACAGTTTTTATGTCTTGTGTCTGGGACCGTAGCACCATAACTATTTTTATACTTGTTTTATTTTATGTCTTTTGACAATTCATAAGTGCCTGTAATTGGCCTAGTTGAAATAAACGATTTGATTTGATTTGATTTGATTTGATTTGAAATATTTATAAATCACACATCACACAAAGCAACCATTATTTTATAAATTCCGTTTAAATATTCCCAGAGCAGAATAAATACGGTACAGTTTTACGTAAATATTTTCAATCGTACTCCATACAGAAATAAAGTAGTATTGTTAGTACAAAAATAACATCTTAACGTCACCGTGGTATAAGCATAAGTCATAGTTTATCAATAAGTTATCAGTAGATAACAACCAACCGATTTGAGAAGCCATTCTGTTACGTTGAACGTGTTTTGAAAGTGTTTGTGTTTTAATTTGGTTGGGTTACAATTGTGTTTGGCTGTAAATAGGTCGGGGTAAGAAACAGGATATTATTGTACTAAATGTTTTGAGGTTATCTTGGTTATAATTATTTTTGCAGAAGATTAGCGCAATGTTGCAGAATGGGTCCACTATACTTGTGGTCTCATTACGACTGAATTGTAAAATCAGTCGTTTACTGCGTAAGTAAATTGAAAATCTTTTAATCCGTCACTTGAAAAACAATGAACACGAATATTTTTTTTCAATTAATATCGACAAATATAAAAGACGTCACAGGGCCTCAATCCCGAATTTCGGATTGAGGCCCTGTGACGTCATAACGCCTGTAAAATTACACCGTCCGTTGTGACGTTTTGTAATGTTAAGAAGCGTTGTATCTTGGTTAATTTTGGTTAAGGTACGTCACAAAAGAAAAAATACGGGTCAAATATTTTTATGTAATCTATCTTTCTGACTAATCAAATGTCGAGTAAAATAGCTTTTTCAGAAGAACAAAACTGGTTTTATGGTTTGTCTGGCGTGGTAACGATGACAGACAAAAGAACGCCATTAAAAAACCTAAAATAATTAAACCAAATACCTACTGAAAAGATAAAAATGAAAGTCTACAAATCAATAAAACGATAAAACTTATTTAACAAATTAAATTCTCAAAAAAAAGTTCTTACAATATTAGAGGCAGCGCTATTTTTGCCTTCCATTGAAAAAAATATCAAAAAAACACGCAAGTAATGGAAAAAAAGACAGAAGACATTTAAAATTCGTACCTAATTAAGATAGCTATCAACATTTACTTACTTAATTGTTGAACACAGATTGTTGCTAAGATATACAGCACTTATAAGGAATCTGTTACACGCTCAATTTGGCGGCCATTTGGAACTGACGACACGGTCTGACGGACTGACGTCAGACTAACGACTATAATAATTATTAAGTGTTAATTATTTATGTTTCAATGCACAAATTAAATTCATAATGTAACTTAGACTACACGACGACGTTAACGAATTGAAGCAGTGTTATTTTTAGACTAGCTGGTCGTCTGGCGGGTGGCGTTGCTCTTGTAGTCGTAAACATGAGATCACAGGTTCGATTCCCCGGTTTGGCAAACTGTCATTGGTTTTTTTTTATAAAGAATGTCTTAGGAGCAGCTACGAAATATGGATTTATGACCAGTTGATGGTGATTGAAAGGGAATATGGGGTTGAATGACATATATAATTTGCAAAATTATGACAAAGATTTTGTCATAATTTTGGCGATTGAAAAAGAGTGTCCATGGATTTTCTTGCCCGTTCTTCTCCATAGAGATCTACGCTTTGGAATGGGCATCTACAGTACTTTCACAGTTTTTATGTCTTGTGACTGGGACTGTAGCACCGTAACTATTTTTAAACTATTTTATTTTACTTTTGTCTTTTGACAATTCAAAAGTGACAAAAGTGCCTGAGCCTGTGTTGAAATAAATTATTTGATTTGATTTGATTAATAAGAGACGCCAGAAGACTTCAACACCGAAATTATTTATCCAAAGGCTTTTTTTTTTAAATCATTACCCCTCACTCGGGATCTTTGTTGTTTTGTGGGTGCGTTAACAAACATAGAAACTCTTGTAGATCATACGAAAATTTGTTACGTGCGGGATTGGAACCCGTGACACGCAACCTCAGCAGTCCAATCGTTCAGCCACTGCGCTAATCGTGCTGTCAAATTTGATGGGATTTAAGATATTTCGAAAATTTGTGTTTTTTTATTCATTTATTGCAGTAATTAATGACAAACTGCAAACCTACGAGTACCTAATAAGGAAAATATTTAAAATAGTGACATAAAAAAAGATATTGTGTAAAAATATTTTGTGATCATTACCGCTTGCGCAGATGACACAGAAATTATAACGCACGTCTGGCAATTGCCACATACGCTGGCATTGCGCAGATAACGACATGTCAGTACAAATTACATATTGGACACGGAAATTTTTAAAATACTGGTTGAGCACGTGGTTGGTTAGTGATCATGCGGTCTACCTGCACGCATGGCATGGCACCGTAGAAATGGGTGTTGTCGACGAAAGAATAGACGAAATGTCAGAATGTAGAATGATTTCTATTGTCCTAAGCATGACGATGTTTAAAAAAAAATCTATTTTTCAGTAGACTATTGGTCGTGGCATAACATAACGATTTGTATAGAAATAACATTGTCTATTCTTAGTAGAATTGTGGTAGAAATAGTCATGCTGCGCATGCTGAAGGTATGAATCGAACCCCTGACACGCAGTTCAGCAGTTCATCGCTCAGTCAACACTGCGCCAACCATATCGACTACAATAGGGTAGTTGCCCTAAAAAATGTAATTAGTCCGTCTTTTAGATTATTCATAAATAAGGGACACGTATTTTATTTTTGTAAATTAGACCAAAAATGACAAAGATATAGCCTATTAAAGTTACGTGTGACGTCACGATGCGTGGCATTTTTCGCGCAGGGTGACGTCACAGGTAACTTAAATAGGCTTTTTTGTTTATTTTTTCTTTAATCGAAAAAAGTAAAAATACGTGTCCAATATTTTTTAATAATGTAAAATACGGACTAAATAGAATGTAATTATTTTGACCCTGGAAACTACCCTATTGATTACTAGGTTTATCAAGACCGTGGAGTTTTACTCAATAATATTTGTACACGAACTTTGTTGTAAACAAAATATAACCATAGGTAAGAATACCTTCTTCCTAATGTAATTTCGGAACGATTTCCGTGAACATCACAAAATTTTCCGTTAACTTTTAAAATCATTAAGTTAAATAAAACGGAACGCTTTTATTTTGTTGTTAATGAGGATTAAATTGCATTCGTATTTAAATATCAATTAACTCAAGGTTTTTTTTGTTATTTATTTCCTGATCTTTAGTAATATTAATAATGGAGTGGGTAGTGGAACCGGGTTTACGGAATTCAGGGCCGTGGGGTCAATGTACGGAGGCTTTTCACGGAATCAATTTAATGTTGGTAAGCGACTTAAGTGTCTATGAGCTATAATCAATTGATTTTTTTTTGTTTGTTTTCTATTAAAGGAGTGATAGAGTGGGTTGTGGAGGGCAGATAAGTAGTCACCAGGCAGATATGGGTTAGACTGGAAACTGAATCTGAAATCTTAGAAAGTAATATATCTATTTGGGAATAAGTAACGTAAAAACGTACGAACGTAGTACTAAGTGCTAATTAAAATTCCCATTAGTTCTATCGTCGAACTGTCGATTTGTGGCATAGGACAAGTGGAAATGAAAACTTCGATTAGTTCTACTATTTTGTTACACTTTATATCTAATATACAGGGTGGAATTTTGTAACGCCACCTGGAGGGAAAGTATTACTCTTAATACTGCAGACAGAAAATTTTACTCAAAGGAAAAAATAATGGTAATTTGTTTATTAATAAAAAATTAACAGGCCGTGTTTTGTTTAAAAAAACGACAAAGTTATTGATTCAAAAATTACATGTAGGGCAAAACTTTGAGTAGGTACATTATTTTTATATTTAGAGAGCAGAGTTTATACGCCCATTTTAGTTTTTCTGATTCATTTATGTAAAATATTTAATACAAAATAATATACAGAAATAGTCAGTATATTTTAAGGGAATTGTGAAAAACACAAAAAAACATTTTATCAGACTTGGACACGTTACAATACCAATAAGTGTTGAGACAGTTTTATAACTTTGTTGGACTCTTAGAGATCGGTTTAAAAACTTCTTGATCGAAGTTTTATTGTTTTCCACACGTGTGCTGTTTCTAAATGCATTTTATTGAATTATACCTTTTTATTAATTTTTTGGAAGTCCAGGGAAGGCTGAAAAAGATGAGTAAATTTATGATAAAAAATAATATATTCAGACGCCGTACGAAGTTTGCTAGGTCAACCTTTAATGACGGGCCCCCCCTCTCAGAGGGCCAAAGCCTGCCGGGGTCGCGGGATTATTCCCTTACCGTGACCCCGGAACATAACAGGCTATTGAAGGACACCGTGGATTTTAGTCAGTAGAAGTCTGACAGTCCCTCCCGCCCTGCCCGGGGTGGGAGGACTCATTTGATGATTTTACCAAGCTAAAAAAAAAACCCTTTAAAATGTTTGATTTTATGCTGCCAGAGCTCATCACTGTAATTCCCAGAGAGGTAAAGAACATTTTGTATACTACATTTAACTAAATTAGTAGCTTCTTCCTGCGCTGTCAGTGTCACTAGCGTGGAGGTCAGAAATTATCCCACACAAACGTACTACCGGGATAAAAAGTAATCCATGTCCTAATCCAGGGCATGGTCTACTCTGTGCTCATTCATATCCGTTAGGCCGTTTTATATGGAGCAGTGGTGGCCCACTGTTATCGGTCCCGACTTACGAGTTGTGGGTCGTGGGTACCCCGCCAGGCGCATTACTTTGTGTAATTTATTTCATCACCACTGCTCTCAAAACGGTTAAGGAAAACATCGTTAGGAAACCGGCATGCCCTAGAACCAAAAATTCGAAAACGTGAAATCTACCAACCCGCACTGGGCCCGCGTGGTGGATTATGGCTCATTCCCTCTCACAAGAGAGGAGGCCTGTATCCCAGCAGTGAGAACATTATAGGCTGATGATGATGATGATGATGAAGCCGTTCCAGCGCCACAAGCTTAAAAAACAAACTTAATAATATAATTAGTTAGTAAATAAAAATCGAAAATTACTCGTACATATTACAAGTATAAAAAACCGTTACTTATTGGTAAGACCACAAAGGACCGATTACATTCAGTAAAAAACTCTGAATAGCCGTACTAGTTTTTTATGTACAGTTTTAATGCTTCAATAATGTAATTGAAGCACAGCTCTTGAAAATAAGAAGCCTTTGGTCATTATCTATATATATAAAAGAACAGGGGTTTTTCTTTTGACACGACTACAGCCGAAACCGCTTAACGCAGAAACTTGAATTTTGGACAGCATTTGCAGTCTACCATGTAGATTGGCAATAAGACGGGATTTTGCGAAAATCCTCCTCTAAGGGGGTGAAAAGGGGTGAAAACTTTTGTATGAAAAATCTTATTCCTTGGGTTTATAAACTTGAAACTTACCACGAATAAGAACATTAGTAAATAAATAAGATTGGCATACACAATTTTTTTAAAACTACCCTCCATTGGTATTCTAGGGGTTGTTAAAGTTTGTATGGGAAAATCATAACGCGTGAGCTGATGAATTTGAAAATCAGTATTTATATACTAGATAAGAATTAATCGGTACCAACACGTGTTTTGGATTTTTCGAAAATCACCCCCCAAGGTGGTGAAAAGGGGTATTCAAGTTTTAAGGGGAGGATATTGAACCACTAAACGTAGAAACCTGAATTTTGGATGGTAGTTACAATTTATAATGTAGATGAGCATTATGAAAGGATTTTGCGAAAATCTCCCTCTAAGGGGGTGAAAAGGGGTGAAAACCTTTGTATGTAAAATCTTATTTCTTGGGTTTATAAACTTGAAACTTGGTACGAATGTGAGTATAAGTAAATAAAAAAGATGGACACTATTCTTTTTTCAAAACTACGCTCCATTTTTGGGTTTTTCGAAAATCACCCCCTAAATTTTGAAAAGGGTTGATTCAGTTTTAAGGGAACAATTTACTGCTGGCCTCGATAAATTCTAAACTGGGCATAAATTATCTCTCAATCGAATAAAGGATACGTATTTATTATATTTCAAAAATCAACCCCTAGCGTATTTTTGTTTGTATTGAATAGGCCCTGAAACTACTAGAGATTTTCCAAAAGTATCCTATAAAGAGGGTAAGCGGGAATTAAAGTCACTGACTTCGAAGTTAGAAACACGCGCAGACGAAGTCGCGGGCAAAGTGCTAGTATCTTATATAAAAACTGTAACTAGCAGTTATTTGCGTAAGATTTGATTACTTATTCCGTTTTTGTGGTACTTTAATTTAGATTACTTGACTTTTTGCATAGTAATAAAGTGTGACAAAAGAAGCTTTACATCGTAATCTTAGCCGATTTTCGCTTGACCACGTGGTACGTGTGACCATAGTATTAAGCTCCAGATCATCATGTTTTTTTTTGTCAATAAACTTGGCGATGTATGGCTATCATAAGTCAGGGGGCACCGTAGTGTCCCGAGCCAAGGGGACACTACCGTGCCTGTGTGTACCGTGCGTGTAGAGCACAGTCGTACCATCCTTTTCTATTCTAGAAGCGACTTATTTATCTCGAAGGTACTTTTAACCTCTAAACTTTATGTAGACTGATAGCCAGACAAAAAGTTATGCAGTTTGGCAGACCTTATTTTTTTAAAGTTAATACAGATTTTGATTATTACAAAAAATTACAAACCCTAGTAATCTGGCGATAAATAGGATCATGTATGGCATTAGATAGGAGTACAGTAGTTAAGAAAAAAGACATAGAGAATGTAATGAGTAATGCTTTGCATGAAATTGACCAATCTTTAGAAAGAGAGAAAACGGTTCAGCTGTTCATTCCTATCTCTTTCCTTCGTCAGGAGACCATACACGACAGCTATAATGTATATTTTTACATCTTCGAATTTCTATGGAAAGATGTAATGAGATGTATCGTGCTATAATGTACATCTTTACATTATAGCTGCTGTGTGTGAAGCCCTTATGTGACAGAGAATGACAGAAAAAGACGACCTCACACTTCACTGCCTGATATTATTATTACTCGATATTTGTATATTTTGTCACTTTTTTCGGGAAATGAGTGCTGAATGTCCTTAATACAGATTATTAAGTAATCTAGCTAGGACATCAGATTGTAAAATAGTATTAAATTGTTACCTTCTCGTCGTGTAAACTATTCCTAAGTTGTCTTCCTACCTGTAACAGACTGTACCACTTTTTGAAATAAATAATTTGAATATTTGTATATACTGGAATAGTCCATTATCTACATATTATGGTTAAGATTTATGTGAAAACTACTAAAGTGACAAAAAAAAACTATGCCTAAGTAGTGTATATTTTAAGTTTTTATGGATTATCATTATTTGATTTAATTCTGTAGCCCACATTTAGTCATGTTGCCTAATTTAGCCACAAAAGGTTGAAGTCCGCTTATGTACTACTGTTTTAAATGCAGTTTAAATAAATGTCATTATACAACAAATATTGTGTTCTATTCATATCACTGAATGGTTAATAAATAGTTGTACCGGTTTAGTTACTTCAATTTATTATTAATTTTCCTCATGAGCAAAAAAATTAAAACAGCAATAAATAAAAACACAATTATTTATAAATTAATTGAAAGTTATTTATTAATGACTGGGTTTCACGTGGGATTTGACATAAAAGGTTAAGTAATTATTTTTATTTTATTTATGAATAGAATATTAATATGTCAAAAACTAATAAGGATTAGACATTTTAATAATAATGTAGGTATGTCCTTATATACTGGGCTTCTAAAAGGTCAATTTCATTAAAATTCTTAATTTTTACGACCTTGTTCAACAGGTATGCATCGTGGTAAAACATGTCCTTGTTTATTTTTTATATGTTTTTGAATTTACAAAGGAAACCCCAAGCTTATTTTAGGGATCCATCAGCAATATTTCAAGGGTTCATAGAACTCATAAAACACATCAATATAAAGTCGATCCATTCAGAAATATCTACAACATGATCTGCCCCGTCAGTCAAAACTGAACAGGTCTATGAAAATATCTGAAACTGAAACAGATCTCTGATATTTTATCGCTCTTTCAGATTCCAAAGCGAAAATAGTTTATCTTTATGTGGAATTCAACCTCCTGAAATATTTTTGGTATGCTGAATTGGTTATAATGAAAGTCGTTTATAATAAAAAATATAATCATGTTAATCAGTTTTTCAAAAAATATTAACTCGTATTTCTTTTTTGGTTACGTAAGTCAAACATTTTTGAAAATACGCTGTTGTTACGTAAGTCAAACATTTTTGAAAATACGCTGTTTTAAAATTCACGACAATTTTAAAGTGACTTATTGTCATTTATAGTTTCGATGCGTTATATTTTTATCAATATTCAATTATTCATCGATCGTCAAGTCTATTATAATTACCTATGTATATTTACCCCATGTAAAGTTGACTATGAATTCGGGGTCACCTTGTACAAAAACGACCCTTTTATAACCTCCCATAGGGGATTGTCAGCTGATTATAATTTAACTTTTTGATACAATTTTGTTCTCAAATACACCTGTATTCCCTAAGGCAGTGCGTAGACTCATTTTTGTTTATTATAAAGCCCTTTTTAGGTTATAAAGTCATCAATTGAATCCTCCCCCGCCTTGGGTAGATCGGAAGGCAAGGCATGTCAGACTGATACTGATTAAAATACACCTTGTTTTTTCAATTGCCCTTTACGCTCCAGGGTTACGGTTACCTGTTTACACAATTCCGCGACCCCGGCAGGATTTTAAGAAGTTGTAAATTCTTTGACCTATTGTAATTTGCAACCCTTCTTGACTTCGATCAGGTGCAATTTGAAAATAAAATTACGAGTATTATTGAGCCTATGTCGCTCATTAATCCGTCATCTAGGTACCCCGGTCACCGGGGAGAGTGGAACCGGCGAGAGATGTCGTGCGGTGTTCTACAGGGTTCGGTCCTGGGACCGCCTTTGTGGAACATCGGATACGACTGGGTGCTGCGCAGCGACCTCCCTGACGGCGTCAGCGTAATTTGTTACGCTGACGACACGCTCGTCCTTGCACAGGGAGAGTCGTACCAGGCGGCGGCCGACGTGGCGACGGAAGCGGTCGCGACAGTCGTCGACAGGATCCGGCGGTTGGGACTCGACGTGGCGCTGCACAAGACGGAGGCCATGTGTTTTCATGGCAGCCGTAACGTGCCACAGTCAAGTTACAGCATTACGGTGGAAGGAGTTCCAATCGGCGTCAAGGGGACGATGAAGTACCTGGGACTCGTCCTCGACAGCCGGTGGAACTTCAGGGAGCATTTCCTGAGTTTGGCCCCAAGGCTGAACCGTGCAGCAGCCGCCCTCAGGCGACTCCTACCCAATCTCAGCGGGCCAAACGCTTCCTGCCGTAGGCTGTACGCCGGCGTCGTGCGGTCCATGGCCCTCTACGGGGCCCCTGTGTGGGCTCTGAGCATCCGGACGCGACTACAGAAGCTGGTCGCATGCCAGAGGGTCATGGCTATCCGAATGTTCCGGGGATACCGCACGATTGCCGGCGAATCGGCCAACCTCCTTGCCGGATTGCTGCCCTGGGATCTGGAGGCGACTGCCCTCCAGCGCGTCTATAAGTGGCGCGTGGAGGCGCAGCGCCGGGGCGTGACCCCGCTGCCTCGAGAAGTCGAGGCGCGGCGGGAAGAGCTCCGGCGCGATCTCAGGGCAGTATGGAAGGAACGACTGTCGCGACCGACGGCCGGGCACGCCGCAATTGCGGCGGTAAGACCCCTCTTTGAGGAGTGGCTGGAGAGAAGTCATGGCGTCCTTACCTTCCGCCTGACGCAGGTCCTCACCGGGCACGGGTGCTTCGGGAGGTACCTGTGTCTAATGCGGAAGGAGGAAACGTCTGGGTGTCACCACTGCGAAGATCGCCCGGAGGACACGGTGGAGCATACGGTGCAAGACTGCCCAGCTTGGGCGGAGCACCGACGTGTCCTCACGGCTGCGATAGGCGGAGACCTCTCGCGCCCGGCATTGGTTGCGGCCATGCTGCGGGGCGAGACGGAGTGGGAAGCGGTCAGCTCCTTCTGCGAGGCAGTAATGCTCGTTAAGGAGGAGGCGGGCCGCGAGCGAGAGAGGACAGCGTCCTCCCTCCGCCCCAACCGCGGTGTAGGACGCCCACGGCGACGGACGTCGCGAGACGATCTCCGGCCACCGTAGGCGCGGACATGCGGGCAGCGAGTAAAGGGCTACTCGCTGCCCGACCAAGGACCATGCCCGGGTCGACGGCGCGTTGTATCCCACGCGCGCCTCAAAGAGCGTCAGCATAATGACGGGGCCCCCCTCTCAGAGGGCCAAAGCCTGCCGGGGTCGCGGGATTATTCCCTTACCGTGACCCCGGAACATATACACCCTACGGGCCCCGGGATACATAAGATTTAAACATAACTTGCGAAAATTGAGTTCTACTTTTAGAACATTGAGACAACAAGCAATATTTAATGTAAAAACCGGCCAAGTGCGTGTCGGGCCACGCACAGTGTAGGGTTCCGTAGTTGCCCATCAAAATACTTATGCGAACTAACTAAACTGATTCGCTGAATTTAATTTTAAAAAGAAGAATTCTCAAAATCGGTCCAGGAGTCTTTGAGAAATCGGGGAAAATACATAAGAAAAAAGATTACGACGAATTTAGAACCTCCTCCTTTTTTGAATTTAGTTAAAAATAGTTGACGATAAAAACCTACCTATCCCCAAAAAATATACCTATAAAAGCTGTAAAAATAAAGTTGACAAACTTACATTTGCAGTTGTCTCCGATACATTTTGTTTAAGAAAGTATAATATCCAAGTACATTTTATAAGTTGGTCGACTATTACTCGTAAAGTTGTAAAGCCTACTTAGTCATGACAATTTTCTTTTAAACTTCGTTATATACAGGGTGGAATTTTGTAATGCCACCTGGAGGGAAAGTACCCTTAATACTAAAGATAGAAAATTTTACTCAAAGGAAACATTCCTTTATTTTTGAATAGAAAGCAAACCGCATTCAAAGATTTTCGAAAATTCTCTTCTGCCACCCAGGAATCGAACCGGCTAAAATCTGAAAAAATTATACCCGTACTTTTATTGCACCGATCGTTAGGGTCAATTATAACGATGATATCTCTCTAACAAACATGGTAAATTAAATGAAAGGAAAACCAGGAAATTTTAAATTAAAGCTCTCGTAACATGTAATATGGTTTCTTGGTTCAATTCCCGGGTGTGGGAGAAGAGAATTTTCGAAAATCTTTGAATGCAGTTTGCTTTCTATTCAAAAATAAAGGAATGTTTCCTTTGAGTAAAATTTTCTATCTGCAGTATTAAGGGTACTTTCCCTCCAGGTGGCATTACAAAATTCCACCGATATGGACCAAGAAACCATATTACATGTTACGAGAGCTTTAATTTAAGATTTCTTGGTTTTCCTTTCATTTGATTTATCATGTTTATTAGAGAGATTTCATCGTTATAATTGACCCTAACGACCGGTGCAATAAAAATACAGGGTATAATTTTTTCAGATTTTAGTCGATTCGATTCCCGGGTGGGAGAAGAGAATTTTCGAAAATCTTTGAATGCAGTTTGCTTTCTAATCAAAAATAAAGGAATGTTTTCTTTGAGTAAAATTTTCTATCTGCAGTATTAAGAGTACTTTCCCTCCAGGTGGCATTACAAAATTCCACCCTGTATACTACTATTGTGAATTTTTTCATACCCGCAAACATAACCGTTTAGCTGGTAGAGGGGGGGGACACTCGAATCGAGCAAAATTTAGCACTTTAAAGCTTAATATTTCACAAACGAATTTTTTTATCAAAAAATCGTTAATGGAAACTACCATTATTTTTTAAAGGCCTATTTAATGATACCCCACACTAAGGGGTACGCGAGAAAAAAAAAATCCTCACTTTACGTGTAAGTACTGGAGGTACCCTAAAAAAAAATATTTTACGAGATTTTATTTTACCACTTTTTCGGCACAACAAATCCGTATATTTACACCAAATTACAGCTCTCTAGTACTGTGCGTCTCTGAGCTAAACTGCGGACAGACGGACGGACGGACGGACATGGCGAAACTATAAGGGTTCCTTGTTGACTACGGAACCCTAAAAACTGGTTATCACTTATAAAAAAAACCCTTGAGTAAGGCATGCTTACAATGTTATATAAGTAGTAACAAAAAGGCAATTATAAATTCTTCTTGATTACGACAAAGTGCCTTTATGTTAGTTACATAAGTACATAAACAATATTGTTGATGTATTGCAACATTATATGACTATTAACCGATCGCTCACGGAATTACCCGATCTCTTAGCTACATGGCTAAGGGGCTTGTCCCATCGTCAGCGAATAGCGAGAAGCGAGTAGGGATGTAAGTAATCAACTTCATCAGTCGACAATAACGCTGAAAGATTCGTTATCTGACTGATACTGTGATAATTCAGTTACTGTTTTGTGTTTCACGTGGGTCTCCCCTCTAGTTACGGAGAAATGGAAGTTTTAAATTTTTTCACAATAATCTTTAAAATTTACTTTCTGATACTGCTGATATCAAAATCTTTGGAAAAAAAATGAATTCGACTTTTAAAGAGAAGAAAAGAAACAGAACGTTTACAATGGCTTTTGAATGAAAATTAATATTGGACTTCGTTCGGTTCGGTTTACCTTTTTGTCACCGACTAAAGATTTCGACAAATTGAATCGATCTCATCGATCATCTGAATGCTTGCTTGACGGACTTTGTGAAGGGTCAGGTTTCCTCTTGTGTAAGTCTTTCGACCCTGTTCTCTCAGGTGATTGATATGGGACTAACAAACTTGAATATGTACGTTTCTTGGCCCAGAATATAGCCGATAGCAGCTAGTCGCTGGTCGCAAACGATGGAACCAGTGCTTTACCAATAATTACGTAGATGACTTTATAACAATTTAGGTATATATTCCAAGCCGATCAAGTCATTTTCAATACGAGTTTAACAGGAAATTAATGAGTCGCTATAAAACACATTTATGTTTGTTTTTGAAATTTTATGTTTGTGACAATCAGGTTTTTTTAATAATTTCGTTTAGTATTGTTTCTTTTAAATTAAATTAAAATTAAAAAGCCTTTTATTTCTTGCAAATTTAAAACAGAGTTTAGAGTATTAAATTTAGTATCAATAACGTATTTACAATCTTTGAGTTTCCTAACAAAATTTAAATCTTGTGCAAGAACCCCTCCTCAGGTGAAGGTGAAGGCCTTCTCTAAAGAATTCCATATGTCTCTATCTTGAGCTATTTGCGTCCAGCAGTGGCCGGTTATTTTTGTTATGTCATCTGCATGTCCATCTCGTATAAGGTCTGCCTCTGGGGCGCTTACCGTATGGGCCCTTCCACTTGGTTACCCTGCTAGTCCACCTATCGTCCTCTAGCCTCGTTACGTGTCCTGCCCACTTCCATTTCAGTTTTTTAGCATAGTTTAAAGCGTCTTTAGCATTAGTAATTTCCCTGATTATTGAGTGGCGAATTTTTTGAATCTTTTTTATATTAAGCATGCTTCGTTCTATTCCACGTTGGCAGGTAGTAATTTTGTTTTTTATTTTGGATGTGTATTTCCAAGTTTGGCATGCGTAGGTTAGGCATGGTAGAAGGCATGATGTCATAACTTTGGTTTTTATATTTATTGGCATATTACTTTTGAATATTTCACTTAATGACCAGTACTTGTTCCAGGTATTTTGTGCTCTACGTTCAACTTCTAGTTCGTTATGTTTTCTGTCAAATCCAATTTGTTTTCCAAGGTAAATGTAACTTTCTGTATATTTCAAGGTTTCATTGTCTACTGTTATTCTTCTGTTTCTGCTGTTTGTCATGACCATTGTTTTAGAAAGATTCATTTCTAGTCCTATTTGTTTGCTAGCTGTGTTTAGTGAGTCTAACATGGTCTGCAGTTGTGTACTAGTTAGATTCTGATAGGAGTACCAAATCGTCTGCGAAGCGCAGATGGCTTAAGTATTTGCCGTTTATATTTAGTCCTGATTTTTTCCAATGTAATCTTGTTATTACTGACTCTAGGATAGATATAAATAATTTCGGGGATAGCGGGTCTCCTTGTTTCACTCCTCGATTAATAGGAAATGTAGGCCCAGTAGATTCTAGTTTTACTTTGGCTATGCCACCCTTGTAAGTATTTTTGATTATATCGATATACTCTTGTTCAACTTCCTGAGCCTGCAATGCAGTCCATATGCTTGAGTGTGACACGGTGTCGAAAGCCTTTTGATAATCGACGTACGCTATGTAGAGCGCTCTTTGTTTTTCCTGGTATTTTTCCATAACTATTTCTAGCGTATGTATATGATCAATAGTCGAAAAGCTCCTTCGAAAACCTGCTTGTTCTATCGGTTGTTTTGCTTCTAGTGTAACACTTATTCTGTTGTTTATTATGGAGGAAAAAAGTTTGTAGACACACGAGAGTAAGCTTATAGGCCTGTAATTCTTGATATCTTTCGGGTCGCCTTTTTTAAAAATTAAGATTATTTCTGTTTCCTTCCACTGTGATGGTATTTCGGCGGTTTCTAATATAAGGTTAAATAGATGCGTTAAAGGTGACCTTAGTAGAGGGGAGGCGATCTTAATGGCTTCATTAGTGATGCCATCTGGTCCTGGACTTTTATCTAACTTTAACCGTTTTATACCTTGTATGACTTCGGCTTCAGATATTGGTGTTATGTTTCCGCTCTTATTTGTTTTGGCAAAGTTACTATTATTTTGGACCTTTTCCGCCTGTGCACTGTACAGATCTTTGTAGAAATTTGTTGCTACCTCTATAATTTCTTTACGATTGTTTACGATTATGCCTTCACAATTTAGACTATCTATCCAGGATTTGTTGGTTTTTAATTCTTTGAGGGCTTTTTTTGAGCTTCCCGCATTTTTCAAATGTTTCTCAATAGTCTTCGATCTGTAGGTTTTATAGTCATGTTTTATGTATTTACTTATTAGTTTGTAAAGCGCTTTTAATTAATTTTTTGAGGCCCGTGTTTTGTTCTTAGTATGATGTAGCTCCTGTCTTCTCCTGATAAGTGCCAGTGTGCGTTCTTTTAAAACTTTGTGGCTACCTTTGGATTTATCGTCAGGTGTTCGAGCGTCTTGTAAGCTCTGGAAAATAGTCTTTGTTAATGTGTTATAATAAGACTGTACTGATGTTTTCCCTTGCCAATTATTCATATTATTTAAGTGAAATGAGATATTTTGTTTGTAATTTGTTATTTCCTGTTCGGTTTTCAGTGATGAGTATCTATTGTTTTTATATCCTGTGCGTTTCTTCTTTGGTTTTGTTATGGTCAGGGTTGCTCTGATCGGTCTATGATCCGAAGGAAAATTGAGGTTTAAAACATCTAAATTTCGGAAGAGGTTGGGTTGGTTTGACAATATAAAATCTATTTCATTTTTGTGTTTACCATTCGGTGAGCGCCAGGTCCATCTTTGGCTGGGCTTTTTATGAAAATTGTTTCTTTTACGTTGTCTTTAATTTGCCAAGCCAAAAATAATATATTTCGCTTGGGTGTAACCAGTACGAATCTGTTTAAATCTTTCGCTCTATGTAATAACTAGCTGTAGCCAGCGGCTTTACCCGCTACAACTCAAAAATTATCCCACGGGAACATAAAATCGGGATAAAAACTATCCTATGTGTTAATCCAAGTTATAAACTATCTTTGTACCGAATTTTAGCCAAATCCGTTCAGTGGTTTTTGCGTGAAAGTACATACAAGTAACGAACGTAAGTAACAAACATACCTACATACACAGACATCCTCACAAACTTTCGCATTCGTAAAAAAACGTGGGAATATAAGAAGGACATAATTATGTAAACTTTGCCACCTATGTTCTTGGCAGATATTAACTAGGAAACTTTGTTTAAAAATCAGTTGCTCTAGCTGTTTGTCTATTTACGATACAGGAGTATGGAGTTTTAATAAAGATAATGTGCGGGTAAAACGAAATTGAAAATGTTTTTAAGGAAAAATAAAGCTTTAAAAGTAGTTCTGAAATATTTTGTTACATTCGTTTTAAAGTAAAGTTTCCTAGGCATTAAATAAGTTCTTAGCTAACTCGATCAAAGTCGTCGCCGGCGCCATTTTTATTAAACAAAGTTAGTTCAAGTTGCAGTAATGAGGAAACTCTGGATCACCGAGTGAGTGAAACTTATGAGTTGCACATTTCTGCAAAGGAACTTAGTTTTTCAAAGTTTTTGTGGATTCGAGGAAATGTGACGTGGGAATTTGGGAATTACTTAAGTCTAAAATATAACTTTCAGCCCATGTGGTATCGGCCCTGACTTACTAGTTGTAGGTCGTGGGTTCGAACCCCGCCAGGCGCATTACTTTGTGTAATTTATTTCATCACCACTGCTTTCAAAACGGTGAAGGAAAACATCGTGAGGAAACCGGCATGTCCTGACCAAAAATTCGAAGACATGTGATATCCACCAATCCGCAATGGGCCCGCGTCGTGGATTATGGCCCACTCCCTCTCACAGAGGGGAGGCCTGTGTCCCAGCAGTAGGAACATTATAGGCTGATGATGCA
This sequence comes from Agrotis segetum, assembly GCA_036375495.1. NCBI lineage: Eukaryota > Metazoa > Arthropoda > Insecta > Lepidoptera > Noctuidae > Agrotis > Agrotis segetum. Next base: position 509,295 of record JAQSVV010000039.1, read on the forward strand.
AAAATATAATTTAAAATTTAATTTAATTTTCCTCGGGAAGTGCTTTGGGTACATTTATTTTAACTTATTTTTAAAAGATAGGGGAGCTAGTTTTAGCATTTTATGTTAGATATATAATCAAGTAGGTACACAGATTGATCTATGGTCAAAAATAAAAAAAAAAATAACTAATCAAGAAAAATAAAATTAATGTTTCTTAAAGTAGGTACCTAAGCCTTCATTTTTTTAACAATATTTGTGGTGACATGATTGATTATCATAACTTTTAGCTATAATTTAAAATCTATACTCAACATGAATTAAAAAAAAAAACGGTAAAAAAAATGATACAAAAAATTACGACGGCGTATACGTTTTTATTATTATTAGTTTTGAGCGACAAAAAAAATATTAACTGTTGGCTGACTTAGGAGTTGAATACAACATCAGCATTAAACAAGAATTAGCGTATGTTTGTTTTAACAGATTATCTAGGCCAATGTAATCCAATATTTGATTACAAATATTGCCTTTCTGCGATTAACATAATGATTTTTCTTTGTTATATCGATAATTTCCTCCTTTTTGTCTTACTGACTAAAAATCCAGCCTGTACCTTCGATTGCTTTCCTGGGCTACGGTGTCCCCCCCCTTTAAGATAATTCCACGTAAAAAAATAACTAAGTAGTCAAAATCAATTCGTCAAGGAGTCACTTATAAAGCAAAAACACATCTAATATAGGTATGTCTAATATCTATGCGGAGACTTCACTAAAACTAACAATTTCTACTAAGTTTGTAAACTAGCGATTCCACTTATTTTTAGTCTTTTTTACGAATACCTTTACTATTTTCAATGGGCAAACTAAAAACATAGTCGGTAGTGTAGATCAACAAACGTATTTTTCAGCGTATCTGGAATTACCATTCCCAGCTTTACCTGGAGCGTATATTTTCAGATTTTCTGCGTAGAATTTGTTGCAGGTAAGTCTAAACAGGTAGTGTAAGTGCTATTTAGATATGGACGCATCTTGTCAAGCTCGTTTTTACAAATTGATCTAAAAGTCACCTTTTTTTGTTTGACTGGTTCTCCAAAAATCTTGTTTCTACTATCGAAACAAAATTTTTGGAGAACCAGTCAAACGGGTGAATATTTTTACATCTGCATGATTTAATTGATCGTAAAATTTAGCTTGTGCTATGAAATACAACTAAATCTTTGTTTTATTTGTATTTTTTTAATTAAGTATAGATACCATAAACTACATAGAGATAACGTTTTTTTTTAATTTGTTCTTTTATGAAAACAAAGATAATTATTGTGTGATTCGGACTGATGGAAGAAGACAGAAGTTTTTTTAAAATTATTTTTTTTATTTAATATAAAGTAAATTATTAAAGTTCTACTTCAGCCATTAGGCAACGGAATCCTAATAAAAAAATAATATGAATCTAGAGCTTTTAAATTGAAGTATTATTGTTTGCAAACTAGTTTGAATAAGTTCTTTTATGTTAAGCTAACCTTGTCAATTTTTTAATTGAGGATAATTTTAGCAAGTTATAAAGTTTTTCAAAACTTGTTTTAAGGCACTGACGTCGTAAGTTCGGAAACAAGTTTAAAGTCGTTTTGAGCATTTATAATTTGATAACTTAAATAATTGCAAATTTTACTTAGATGTAGATTGCTTTGTTCTTAAAGTAAACTTGAAAGTTTTCCCAGCTTTAAAACTTCAATAAGTGCAATTAGTGAGAATTCTCATATCTTAAAACAAAGTTGGATTCCGTCCTGATAGCTTTTGCTTGCGACTTTATCCAAGGCAAAGGAGAACTTTATGCAGGAATGAAAATGTATTTTCGCTTTAGCTTTTGTATATCTGATTAGTTACTATCTTTGTTGGATTTCGTATTAATTCATAACTTTTATTGTAGGGTAGAAGTGGAATGACTTGCAAAATGCTTAACTATCCTATCATGTCCCATCCTTTTCCCACATGCACACCTGGACTATTGCTGTCTTTGTCACCATCGACGGTGACTGTGCGAGGACCCTCAAGTACTTGTATGAGAGCAGTGCTACTATGAACACGCTCCCTTGTTAATTTAATTCTAATTAACGGTTGCAAATTACGAACTATTGTCTAAAACTACGGAAAGTGCGCGTTTATGTGGAGAAAGTCGTCTGAGTGCCCCCTCGTGCGCAGCCTGAATCCAACAAGGACTCGCCGTCTGCCGAGCGACGCGACGTGGAGATTGGAGACGGTGAATCTACAGGTCAGTGGTGCTGCATGTTTCCTGCCAAATTCCTCTGTCCATGTTCACAGGTTCTTCGTCCTAATTCGTATCGCATTTTGCAAAGATCAGACCTACCTACGTACTTTCAACCCCCGCAATTATACAGTCCACTAATTTCAATCGAACCAGCTCCCTGCGTCTGGGATAAACGCAAAAATTTGTATTTCCGCCCAAGTATATGGTGTAAGGCGCCACCATTATTTTTGGTCACTTCGGCCGGACTATTTTTGGTCAATTTGACCGCATTCTATATTCAAACCGCATGGTCGGTTATAACTAAACGGTCACTGTACTACGTAATTTAATAGATTGTCGTTTATTACTTGTATTTTCCCGCACCGACAACTATTTCTTCCGCACCCGCATTACATAGTACAACACAACGTAAAGTTATCTCTTTCCAAATTCATTCCATTTTTGTAGTCCGCCATTTTTATATCGTTTCCAGTAAGATCGTGTTTTAGTCAACTTGTTCGTAATTGTTCGGTAAACTTCGGTTCGCTTCGTTAGCGCTCGTTCGAATACCAGTCACTTTTGGCATTTTTCACTCACCCGCAAATACTTTGATTTATTTCCGTTACAATAATTAATCGTTTTTACGATAATACCCGCTTATACAATTTACATATTATTCGTGTTACATACTTATTGCCGCTATACTATTTACAGTTATTCACAATGGTTAAGCCTAAGAGAAAGAGTAGTGATGCGGACCAGTTCTTCGACACTACGGGTACTAATAAAAACCAGCTATCGTTATACGTAGTCAAACGTGATGTTATTTTCAAACGCGTAGAAAATATTTTCGAACTTGCACACAAAACAAATAATGATCCACAATATTTTAAGTCGTTTTGTTCTAGTGCTTCAAATATTGATACATTGCGTAATGATTATCAACAAGCTTTAGATTCCTATAATATATTAAATTTACAGTTGAACCCCGATTCTGAGGTCGAATATGATTCCTGGTTATCGTTTGAAGAAATGTTTTGTTTTATAAAACAGGTTTTACTCGATAACAAACCCGAGTGTCCTGAACCTGGCCCTCAGCCTTCATTACAAAAATCTAATTCTCGCCTTCCGCCCATTGATTTGATGTCATTTGACGGTAATGTCAAGAAATGGCCATTGTTTTATCAACAATTTAAAAGTATGATACACGATAACGCATCGCTCACTAATAGTGAAAAGGTATTTTACTTAGTGGGTAAATTAACTGGGCAGGCGTCGTGCGTTTGCGCAGGGTTGGCTCCAACCGCAGAAAATTATATTATTATTTGGGATGCACTCGTGCAAAAGTATGACGATCCTCGCTCACTCGCATCCGCTTATTTAAACCAATTGTTACAGTTTAAACCGCTATCCGTGGCTAGTTCTGATGGTCTAGATTCATTTATCAATAATTTTGATTCATCTGTAGCAGCGATTAAACAATTAAAACTTAATGATTTAACCGAATTTATTTTCTTGCATTTGGCTCTGCAAAAGTTAGACGCAGATACAATTAAATTATTTGAAATTACCTATCGTAAAGATAAAATACCCTCTTACCATAATTTAATTGAATTCATAAAGGAACAAAGTAAAGTTTTGTCTCGTTCTACGAACCTTAGTAAATCTATCGATAATAATCATTCTCAGTCTAAACAGCGTCAAACTAAGCACATCCCTAAACCGTCCAAGTCTTTTGTGAACACAGACATAGGGTGTGGTCCAAGTGTAAGCGATAAATGCGCTTTATGCAACGAAAAACAACATGAACATTTATATTCTTGTTCATCGTTTAATAAATTATCCCCGCGAGAAAGATATAATTTTATAAAACTCAATAATTTCTGTAACAATTGTTTAAGTATCAAACACAAGACTTTTTCTTGTACTTCGAAACATACTTGTTCTCACTGTTCAAAGCGACACCACACCTTATTACATTTTAATCCAATTCAAAATGATAAAACAAATTGTAACGTTGGCTCCGTGGTGTCCAACACCGCTATTCCTATTCCCGCTACCGCTCATGACGCGCCGCGCCCTAACCCAGCCAGCAGTCATGCAGACTCCACTATGAGTCATTCGCTCGCCGCTTCTAGTGACCCTACAATTATAAATAATGCGTCGGTCTGTACAGTTTCGTACGATCGAGCAGCTCGTTATCAAACGACTACGTTGTTAGGGACCGCAAAAGTAAAGTTTGTTGATTCTTTAAACCGCACTCACTTTTTGAGATGTCTAGTGGATCCTGGCTCTCAAAGTGATTACATTTCCGCATCTTGTTGTAAGCGACTATCGCTTCCTATTTATACTCAAACCCGCTATTCGGAAGTTCAAGGTATTGGAGGAGCTTCACAAAAAATTATCGGTGTTACTTCGGTTAAATTCACGTCTCGCTTTGATAATAAGTGCGAATATTCTATAAAGCCGATGGTAGTAGGACAGATTACGTCACAGTTGCCGGACACCTGTGTTGATACCGCGTCTATTGAATTTATTCGTAAGTTACCGCTCGCTGATGATGAGTTTTCGCAACCGGGAACAATAGATATACTTTTAGGTGTTAAACTTTATTGTGAAATTTTACTTTCTGGACAAATTAAAAGCTCACATGATGGTGTGCCCTCTGCCCTTGAAACGACATTAGGTTACCTAATTTTAGGTGACGCTCCTATTATTTCTCCGCAACCCGCTACCCGCACATTGTGTGCTTTCACTTCTGACTCGCTTCACCAGATTGTCGAAAGATTTTGGGCAGTCGAGGAATTACCTTCGCAGTCATTTTTAAGTCCCGACGATCAGCAGTGTGAAAATATTTATACTTCAACCACTGTTCGTAATTCCGACGGCAGTTATTCTGTTAACCTTCCGTTTAAAGAAGACCCAAATAATTTAGGCAATTCTTATACTACAGCTAAAAAACGCTTTCTACTTTTAGAAAAGAAATTATATAAAGATCCAAGTTTAAAATTGAAATATGACGATGTTATTCGTGATTACCTAAATAAAGGTATACTGTCCCGCACCGCACCTGAGGCTTTAGACGCTCCAGGCTTTTATCTACCGCACCATCCTGTAGTTCGCAACGACAAGGCGACAACCAAGGTTCGTCCTGTGCTAGATGGCAGCGCCAAGACCGATACAGGCTTATCACTAAATGATGTCCTGTATACGGGTTGCAATCTACAGGCTGATATATTTAATATACTTTTGAATGTTCGTGTTTATTACATTGCTTTTTGTGCAGATGTGAAACAAATGTATTTATGCATTTATACGAACGCTCCGCACCGCAAATATCAACGAATCTTATATAGATTTTCAGAAACCGACCCACTCGAGGTTTTTGAGTTCACTCGAGTCACATTTGGGCTTCGATCTTCACCATTTTTGGCGCTCCGCACGCTGCGTCAACTTGCTAGCGATGAACGGCATAACTGGCCAAATGCGGCTGCCGTGTTAGAGAGGGACATATATATGGATGATGTAGCTTCATCTTCTTCTTCTCTCGAGGAAGCAGTCAAGACAGCTACCGATCTGATCCAGATCTTCAAAACTGGCGGGTTTGATTTAGTCAAATGGACCTCCAACTCGCTGGAATTGCTCGAACATATTCCCGAGTCACACCGTCAATCTGAATGCATTTCCTTCGACGATGGAAATACATTTAAGATATTAGGTTTGCGTTGGTTACCCGCTCAGGATACCTTTGTTTTTGAAATATCAAGTCCCCCATCTGTTTGTACTAAACGCGCCATTTTATCCGCTACCGCTCGGTTGTACGACGTATTAGGACTCGTCGGCCCTATAATTCTTTTCGCTAAATTAATCATAAGAGAACTCTGGCTTTTAAATCTCGATTGGGACGATATACCCCCTTCTCGCATTGTTAAAATATGGCAACAATATTTAATAGAATTACCGCACATATCTAATTTATCTTTTCCGCGCCATCTAGGTATAGAAACCGGTTCTATGGTTTCCTTAGTCGCATTTTCTGATGCGAGCGAATCTGCATACGGCTGTGTGATTTATTTGCACGTCGTAAATGGCGATCAATCACCTATTACTTCACTCGTTTGCTCCAAATCGCGTGTTGCATCCGCTAAACCTAAAATCACTGTCGCACGTTTGGAATTAAACGGAATACTTTTAATGTCGCGACTTCTTAAAACCGTATATGATACTTTATCCAAGCGACATAAAATCGAAAATATTTATGCTTTCTCGGACTCTGAAGTAGCACTCTGTTGGTCTGTTGCTTCGCCACACAGATTCAACACTTATATTGCTAATCGAATTTCTCAAATTCAGGAAAATATTTCACCTGAAAACCTTTATCATATCGCTGGCTTACAAAACCCCGCAGACTGTGTATCTCGTGGGCTCACGCCTTCGCAGCTCATTCAACATGAGCTATGGTTTAAGGGTCCGTACTGGCTTTCCTTGCCTAGACAAGACTGGCCTATACAGCGATTTTTACCCAACCGGTCTTCATTACCGGAAGAAAAAACCGTTTCGCACGTTACTACAGTCACGGATATGGATGACCCGCTTTTAAAATTAGCGTCAGAGTGTTCCACTTGGGAAAAGCTGCTGGAAGCTACTGTCTTTTCGCTTCGATCTATAGAAAAATTGCCGCAATCCGATACAATCACAGCTGAAGATTTAAATACAGCAGAATTGGAAATAATTCGCGCGATCCAGTCGAAATACTTTTCCGAAGACATTAAGAATATTTCTAAAGGCCAACCGTGTTCGGCCAAGTTACGGAAATTGTTTCCATTTTTATGTAACGGACTCTTACGTGTCGGAGGTCGCTTATCGAATTCGACACTAGAATATTCTTCCAAACATCCGATTTTACTTCCCGGACAAGGACATATTATTAAATTATTAATTGAATTTTATCACCGCGACAATTGTCACGCCGGGCCGCAGTTATTAATTTCGATATTAAGATCTAAATATTGGATTATTTCCGCTAGACGTGTGGTTCGACAATACATACACAAATGCAATGATTGTTTTCGCGTTAATCCTAAGCCTACGTTTCCGCCTATGGCCGATTTGCCTAAATGTAGATTAGAGCAATGCAAAGCGTTTTTACATACGGGCGTCGATTACGCAGGGCCGCTTTATATTACTCCTTACCGCAAACGGGGCGTACGAAGTGTAAAAGCTTATATTTGTCTTTTTGTTTGTCTCGTGACAAAAGCGGTGCACATCGAATTAGTATCTACCTTAACTTCTGCTTCGTTTATCGACGCATTTAAACGATTCATATCGCGAAGAGGTCCTTGTAATTTCTTATATAGCGATAACGGGACTAATTTTGTCGCTTCTAAAAAATATTTTAATGAACTTCACGAGTTTTTACAAACCGATGATTACTATCAAAGTTTTAGTCATGAACTCGCGAAGAACCGCATTACGTGGCGAATGAACCCTCCTACAGCAAGTCACTTCGGAGGGATATGGGAAGCGAACGTTAAGAGCACCAAGTCGCTTTTATTTCGTACAATCGGCAATCAAGTTCTCACCTTTGAGGAGATGTCGACCATTCTTATTCAAATTGAGGCAGTGCTAAATAGCCGACCTCTTTATGTTTTGAGCTCTGACCCATCAGAGCCATTAGCACTTACTCCCGCGCATTTTTTGTCTACTTCTCCGCTAGAATGTTTACCTGCAGCTGACTTATCCGAAGAACGAACAGATCTGTTGTCTCGTTTCTCCTTAATGGATTCGATAGTTCAGTCATATTGGAAACGATTTAAGTCGGAATATTTACATAATTTGCAACAACGCGAGAAATGGAATACTCCGTGTAAGCCGATCACAGTCGGTACCGTAGTGTTGTTAAATGTAGATAACGCTCCGCCCTTGCAGTGGCCATTGGGAATTGTTACCAATGTATTCCCTGGTAAGGACGGTGTTGTTCGCGTAGCGGAAGTAAGAACTAAGACCGGTACTTATAACCGACCAGTAGTGCGGTTATGCCCGCTTCCGACTCAATAGTCAATTTTTCTTTCTCTTTTTTTTTTCGTATTTTCGCTCAAAAGTATTAATAATAATTAGCTTACGTTAGATAAGTTTAGTTTAAAAATTTTCATTATATTTATCCGCTCTATTTACCAAATGCCCGCTACTTGAAGTTGCTGAATACAGCAATTTCTTACTTTTCTCACCTTTTTTCGAAGGGTTTCTTCAAGGCTGGGGGGATGTTGGATTTCGTATTAATTCATAACTTTTATTGTAGGGTAGAAGTGGAATGACTTGCAAAATGCTTCACTATCCTATCATGTCCCATCCTTTTCCCACATGCACACCTGGACTATTGCTGTCTTTGTCACCATCGACGGTGACTGTGCGAGGACCCTCAAGGACTTGTACGAGAGCAGTGCTACTATGAACACGCTCCCTTGTTAATTTAATTCTAATTAACGGTTGCAAATTACGAACTATTGTCTAAAACTACGGAAAGTGCGCGTTTATGTGGAGAAAGTCGTCTGAGTGCCCCCTCGTGCGCAGCCTGAATCCAGGAAGGACTCGCCCTCTGCCGAGCGACGCGGAGATTGGAGACGGTGAATCTACAGGTCAGTGGTGCTGCATGTTTCCTGCCAAATTCCTCTGTCCATGTTCACAGGTTCTTCGTCCTAATTCGTATCGCATTTTGCAAAGATCAGACCTATCTACGTACTTTCAACCCCCGCAATTATACAGTCCACTAATTCAATCGAACCAGCTCCCTGCGTCTGGGATAAACGCAAAATTTGTATTTCCGCCCAAGTATATGGTGTAAGGCGCAATTGTTGATTTCTTTAATGTGTATTGTTCATCGTAGAAAACCGTTAAGATTATTGATAACAGAATGCACTTCTAAATGCATTACAGTTTAGAATAGTTTTAAATAATTTTCTGAGATTAGAATATGTACTAAGTTATTAAAGTAAGTTTGCCTAAAGGAAGTAAGTCACATTAAAATTAAATTATTATACTTTAATAAATAAATAAGAGTCCATGTATAAGGGTGAAAACTTGCTCTTAGAATAGTTTTATTAGAGATTTTTTTTTAGGATAGTGGTTGCAATCACTGTTGTTGTCCAGTAATTATAGGATACAACCTATAATTGAACAACCTTGAATTTGGAGAGGTGTTATTGGGTTTTTGAAATATTGGAGTAGCTATTGAAGTAGCCCCCTTCTAGTCTTCTAGCCCACACTTCGGGGATAACAAGTCTGTTGTTTTGTTATCTTAGAAATGGTTTGAATGTGAATTTTAGAAATAAGTATAAATCCATAAATTCTTTGAAGTTTCGATGAATATCTCACAAATCGTTTTGTTCGATTATAAGAAAATGTATATTCGAATAGTCAAAAAGTCCATTGATGTTTCCATGGTTAGGTATAGTTGTAAGAAATAAGTACTATAAGTATTCCATTTTCTTTTAACTTACCTTTCAATGAGTCCACCATCTTTGGAAACATCAGCATTTACTATAACACCATTCATTTTGTATCACATCACTTTCAAAAACTTACACTAACTATAAAGGCACTTCTTCACTAGAATTTCTTTTTCTTAAAAAATAATCTTTCATTTACTTTTTGTAAAAAAAAGTTTGTAGTTATAAAAGTTTGTATGTTTCGCGAGAGTTTTAAGGGGGATAGTGGCACGTCTGTGCCGGCGAGATGTTTGGTGCCAACTGCCTCTTGTAGTACACGCGTGGTGTAAAGACAAAGAGCAACGTATACAGAACAGATACGACAGTTTAAAGATAAAGTTGGATGTATTTTGTGGTTAGAGGACTGATAGTAACAGATCTATTTTATGTTTAATGGTGTAGCTTTGTATCTTTTATATTTTTATAAAATACGTTGAGACGGCTAAATAACTAGAATTGTGGAGGTAAAGACTCTGACCCACTTTTGTTTTGAGAGATCATGTAATAACACTCAGTTTTTTTACCGTAAATCGACATTATTAACCTACTTAATTTAATGCATCATCGTTGAATTAATGCGTTTAACAGCTATTACAACGAGGAAAAATATTTGCCTACTTAGAATAATAAATACCTACCTTAAAGAAGATTCATAATAAAAACAATTTGCTCTTAACCTACATAAATAAAAAAATCTCTCATCTATCAAAATCTAATGATACGACGACGCCTACTTTTTATTCTTTGTCATCAGTATTATGAATAAAAACATTATTATCTGAATCTTTTACTTATAAATTGAATGAGAAATTTATTTTTCAAGTAGGTTCTTATAATAATTCTAGAAAAAATGCAAATAAAACTTTATTTTATTACTCAAAGAATTTTCCGGACAATCTCTAGGAAAATTTCATGTAATTATAATATACAACAGAATAATCATTACTATAAACAGTTTTATTTTATTCATATCCAAATATTCAACCATCTTGTAACTCTCGTATTCAGAGTGTCTCATTAGTCTACAATTCTGCCTACTAGCACCTCTACGTAACAACAAGTTGGTCTCTGTAGTAACCAGTTGCTCGTAGAGCGGGTTGCGCGCGCAACCACACACGCTGCCAGAGTACGGCCATTCATGGGACTGTTGGGGAGCTTACACACAATCCGATCAGGCGCTAAGACGGTTTGAAGAGGATTATGTTAGTGGGAACGGGCTTTCAGAGAAAAAAATGAGAAATATTTTTTCTTGATTTTATATTTTTCTAATAGGGAATATCTGGTAGATATAATATAGATAAGAGGTTTACCTTACCTGTATTGATGTGGTATTCTTATTTTTTTAGAACAATGGAATAGAGTATTTTGAGAATATACCGTTTTACTACAATAATTAATATAAAAATCAAATCACAGAATCAGCAAACTTTTTAAGGCTCCCTGACCTTAGAAGCGGAGAGAGGGTGGCAAACTGGCAAGGTGGCTCATACTGTGAAGGTTGGCTCAATTTGATTTGAACAAGAACAGTTGGAAAAACTGGGGGAGGCCTTTGTCCAGCAGTGGGAGGAATTGAGCTAGACAAAAAAAAAAACCACAATACGCATGACCTATCCATCGTCATTTACGAAACGAACTCTCCATTAATACATATTATAACATTTCCACAACTGACTATGTGTAGAGTAACAAAGTTCATAGATTTAGTTCTTAATTGTCATGTTGTAATGATTTACAAGCCTGTTAACATGATCTAACATGGTCGCTAAAACCAGTTGTTTTGTCAGTCACTCCAGCAATCGTTGCGAGTTGCTTTACATTACTGAGCTCATTTCCGCTACATAAGTGCCAATTAAAGTTGTTATATTAGGATATTTCCGATATATTTTGGCCATGATTTTACTTAAAGGTAAGCAGTTACCTACCAACTGATATAAACAGGATAACTTTTGTCCTAACGACAGTCGTGGTCATGTATTCGTATTATTAATTTTTAAACAATTGTAACCGGCTAACCAAATGAGAGTAACCAATGGTTAATAGTTTAAGTACCTAACCTAGAAATTCAAATTAATACCTAAACACTCTGACTGAGTTGAGGAAAAAAATATTATGCACGTTATGAATATAAAAATAAATCTTGAGGAATAAGTCATAATTTAATAAATATCAAAAACAACAAAAATGCTGGCTTAGTTTAGCATAATAAAATTATCTTTGCTCCTAGTGGGGTTCTGTTACGATAATCCTACTACTATTATAAAGGCGAAAGTTTGTAAGTATGGATGTATGGATGTTTGTTACTCTTTCACGCAAAAACCACTGAACGGATTTGGCTATTTGGTACACAGATAGTTTATAACCTGGATTAACACATAGGATAGCTCTTATCCCGATTTTATGTTCACGTGGGATAATTTTCCGTTTTCGAGTTGTAGCGGGTGAAGCCGCTGGTAATTATATAATAATACATCCATACTTACAAACTTTCGCCTTTACTAATAGTAGTAGGATAAAGCCTTTATTTGATCCATAACTAACATGCAATTTTAGAACCAAGTTTTACATTTTATACAATTAAGTTAGGAGTAGTTTAACAATAGAACAGAATAAAAAATAAAATAAAAAATGCTTTTTTTGTTTTGTTTTAAGTTATGGCCTCAACTCGGGTATTATAGGCCTCTTTTTTCACTATTTCCTGTTTTTTGCGATATCTATACAGTTCCCGCCTTTATTTTTCTGTATATCGTCATCCCAGCGGTCCATTGGTCTCCCTCTTGCACTTTTCCCTTCTGGACCTTTCCACATTGTTGCCCGTTTTGTCCATCTGTTGTCTGTTAAGCGTGCTAGTGGCCAGCCCACCCAGCCAAACAATAAAAAAAGATTATAATATAACTAGCGACGACACTGTAGGGTCGAAGGTGAGGACATTAAAATAGTCCTCTTCTTCTCAGTACCTACCTCTAAAAAGCCATTGTTTCTTTCTTACAATTTTGTCTTTAAATTCAAACAAAGACTTATCCCAGATTAGACTTAACTGTGAGCTAAAACAGAACGAATAACCTTAATCCGCGTGGGTGGACACTACTAATGGTACTTAGCTGTAAATAACGACTTGGTTTAACATTTGACCTTATGTTCTGGTTTATCATACCTGAGTTAGCAGGATTAAACGTGTATATGAATAAATAAGTAATAACTAAGTAATGTAAAGCCTAGCAAAAAATTGCCACTGTAGCGGTAGCTATAGTCAGCCATGGTGAGCTATAGCCAGCCATAGCCGGCCACAGTCAGCCATAGCCAGCCACAGTCAGCCATAGACAGCCACAGTCAGCCATAGACAGCCACAGTCAGCCATAGCCAGCCCTAGTCAGCCTTAGACAGCCACAGTAAGCTATATAGCCAGCCACAGCCAGCCATAGCTAGCCAGCCAGGCTGCCATCACCATGTCATCACATCCTACCACGAGATCTACTTTGAGGTCAAACTAGATCTCGTGGTAAGATTATACTCTCATCTATCAATGATTTTCCAACGTCAGTCAGGCATTATAAGCGAGCAGCAAATGTGGTTTCATCCTTAGAAGGAAATAATGTGTCCCTCGTTGAACATCTCTACTCTAACCTTTATGAGATTACGGGATTTATGCAAATATATGGTAAACTTGGTAAACTGAAAATTTCAACGCAGGTAAATCGTAGGCGTTCGTAGGTAGCGTTCTAGGAACCGAGATTACACTCGTGATGTTACGAGTAGAGCACAGAGGGCGTAAGCAAAGCTGTATTACGAACTTTGTAACTTTTCCCTTTTGTGTAGGCAGAAAAACATGACCTACCTACTACGATACTTGCATACGCCTTTTCTTTCCAACACGTTGATGAGACCAGAGAAACTGTCGATGGATAAATATACAAAATTACAGAATGTAGAAAGATTTTTGTTGTCATAACCATGGCATGGCGATGTTTCAAATGTAGAAATAACATTTTTATTACGGGTTCTAGAAAGAGCTGAATTTCTACGCATTGACGTAACAGAGTCGAACTGTTTGGCGCAGGAGTCAGACAAGATGGTGGTCGAATGACCATGGTGGGGGTCCAAATATCTTAATTGAGATCGATCAGACGTCACCCCAGTTTATATCTGGTACTGATGCCCAGGGTAGGTATACCCCTAGGATGTGTGATCCCACTCCAAAAAATGCTTATTGTAAAAACTTATGTACCACTCTGCGATTGAACTCAGGACCCAGTGATCATTATTTTAACAATCTATATTTATATAAAAGCAAAAGGTCACTCACTCATAGGACACGAAAGCTCGGAAACTACCAGTGCTAAGGGTTCAACATTTTGCACAGGGGTTCTTTTTAGGACCCGCTAAGAACGGATTTTGCGATATTACGCCCCTAAGGGGTTGTTTTTGGGGTTGACAGTTTGTATGAAACTTTTTTGCTACAAGTACTAGGGGTTTCAAATTTTGCATGCGGGTTCTTTTTAAGACGTAGGTGCTACTTTAGAAAAGGGTTTTTAGAAATTCGACCCCTGAGGGGTTGTTTTTGGTATTGAAAGTTTGTTTGAAACTTCCTTATTACACGTGCTAGGAGTCTCAAATTTTTCATAGGGTTTGTTTTTAGGACTTAAATGCTCACTATGACGGGGTGATTCGAAATTCGAACCCTAAGGGGTTGTTATTGACGTTGATACATACAGGTTTCAAATTTTGCATGGGGATTCTTTTAGGGACGAAGGTGCTCACTAAGACGGGATTTTGCGAAATTCCACCGCTAAGGGGTTGTTTGGGGGATTGATAGGTTGTATGAAACTTTGTTACTACAAGTACTAGAAAATTAAAATTTTGCATGGGGTTTATTTTTAGAACTTAGATGCTCACTTTGACGGAGTGATTTGCAATTCGGACTCTAAGGGGTTGTTTGTGAAGTTGATAGATACAGGTTTCAAATTTTGCATGGGGATTCTTTTAAGGACGTAGGTGCTCACTAAGACAGGGTTTTGCGAAATTTCACCCCTAAGGGGTTATTTTTGGGGTTGATAGGTTGCATGTAACTTTGTCACTACAAGTACTAGGAGTTTTTAATGTTTCACCGCATGGTTCTTTTACGACGTAGGTGCTACTTAAGACGGGATTATGACGGGAAATTCCCCACCTAAGGGGTAGTTTTTAGCTTCTGAGTTTGTATCAAACTTCGTTACTGCAAGTGCTACGAGGCTCAAATTATCCCAGGGATATTTCTTCAGGATGTAGGAGATTATTAAGATGGGATGATGACAATTTAAGTTGCATATTCATTTAGATTTTGTAAAAGTATTCCATAAAAAGGGGGGCCGGAAAAGAAATTCACAGAAGCAAAGCTCTAAATAAGCGCGGACGAAGTCGCGGGGGAAGTGCTAGTACTTCTATAAAACTTAGTTAAGATAACAATAATTAAACAAAACCCAAGTACGCTTAGTACATTGTAAATAATGAACAACTTCAAAACAACTGCGATAAATATTGCACAAACTATTTACTGAATCACACTAGTCTTGTTAAAAGTGAACTTGTGTGAGCACCTTATTGACATTTGGCGGATAACCTCCCCGATAGGGAGGTGACATGCAAAATACTGCGATACGAAAATTGATACCCGCCTACGAGAACCACCATTTACAGAAAATTGAGCAGCACTAATTTGCCCCTTAGGGTATCGTTCGATATCTGATCCCTGGTTTATTTTATGTAGTGGAAGGTCGCGGTTTTCCATAAAAGCAGACAACAGAGTTACAGAGCGCGATAGAGTCAACTGCAGCTTGGATCGAAAATACCTTATTAAATGGCACGAAATCAACGATTCGTAGTCTCCTGATTACTCCTCCAAAACTTAACCGATTTCACTACTTTTTTCTTTAAAAAATAAAAAAAGGCATTGGACGTTAGGGTGTCCCGAAAATTTTTTTTTTAGAATTTCACAACGCAAGACGTCTCAAAAGTTGCGTAATTTATTGTAGATTACTGGAAAAATAATTAAAAAAATAGCAAATGTTATCTTTAGGGCTCTACCGGTCTGCAAAGTTACGAAAAATTGACATTTTTATTGTGATATTTAGTTGTCCCTAATTTTGGCTATTGAAGTACATAATAGTTTAAAAATCATTTTTTATATAAATTAGGTGTCATACATACACAAAAATCCTATTTGCACCCTTAGAAACGTAAGGTTTTATAGTTTTTGACATGCAAACACCCTTCAGTTTCTACATAGCGCCATGATTTTCTGCACTTGACCTCCGAATGTTTTCTTCGTATCTAATTACGGTTGTTATTGTGTTTAATCGTTCTTAAATAATGAGTTCGAGGCGGATGAAACTGCTTGTGATTTATTCAGGCCTACAAAGAACTTGACGAACGACAGCTACCAACTATAAGGAACGTCATTAAATATGGTTTATTTTGTAAGAATTACCTAAAGTTAAATTAAAAAGGAAAGGATCCATCCAATTTAGATGTATTTTCGATTATTTCTGAAAAGATCAATACTATTTGGATTAAATTGTCGATTCTTATCGCAACCTACAGCTTTACTTAAATACTAATAAGCCATCACAAAATTTACAACTGTTTGTTAACTACATTGTTCGGTTTCGATCTTTTTCAAACTAAAGAAGTCTTATAAGGACGGAGCTAAAAATTATTCTTGACATTTGAAGAATATAATATGTTATACTCTCGAATTTTACTTGAAAATCTGAGCTCTGTTGTGAATTCTATCACTACAAGAAATGGTTTTCAGAAAACCTTCTTTCCAGCACGCTTTATGATGACAGAGATCACATTCAGGAGCTGATTTTTCGAAAAATACTACAAGCTTGAGGAGTTAAAAGTAGCTATAAACACAGGATACTTAAATCATTAATAAAAAATAGAGATTACACCGAAACGAGTGTGTGGCACAAATTTTAGATGACAGCAACACTTGTTTTTAAACGTATTTATAACGAGGACCATTAAATCATGGTAAAAGTAAGGGCTTGTAAATAATTGACTTTTTCTGTCACACAGAAGCTGTGGGAAGATGTGTTAAACCTTAACATAGGCCTCATAAAGTCTAACTGATGAAACTTTTAGAGATAGTTACTTAGAACGGATTTGAATGGAAGTGCTAAATTTTGACATTAAAATAAGTTTGTATTTCACGTTTTGAATAATATTAGAAGCTTAATTTTTTGTTTTTAATGCTTTTTGTTACTGATATAAATAATAAAATACCCTTTTTAACTGATTTTTATATTCTGTTAACCATACAGTTTCTGTCTATAAAAATGAAAATTTACAAAACTTCAAGCTCCGGTAGAGCCCTAAAGATAATACTTAATTATAGTTATTTTAGCATATTCGTAATCTATATAAAATTACGCAAATTTTGATACCTCTTGCGATGGTGTAGCATGAAAAAAAATTTTTTTCATACATCGACGGGACACCCTATTGGACGTGTTCCTATGTTTTCCTTTTTTTATATAATTTCGTCAAATTTGTTTTCTGGATATTTGAATACAGCGGAAAATCTGGCAATTTTTTTAAGATTTTGATGTTGATGTTCACATCTCTTTTTATAATTAATTTATGGAAAAAAGAAAACATAGAGACATGCCACACACATGAAATATTGCTCTACTGGCATTATCCAGGGAGAAAACAGGGGACTACGTTTGTATGGAAAAACGGCCGTGGTGTTTCCTCTTAAGTTTTTCTTTTTAACGTACCTAGTAAAATACAAGAAACCAAAACTAACCTTGGGGTCTTCAATACAAGAGTAAATAGGTAACACGTGCCGTGAACCACATCTTTCCGTACCATCAGGCGAGATAGTGCGGTCAAAGGCCAACATAGAGCTAAATAAAAAATTGTTAAAGTAGATTCATCATAAAGTATCTATTATAATGCATCAATAATGTAAGTTACATGTTATATTATTGGTTAAGTTACATAATATTATGTTAATGGTAAAGTTACTTAACTTTTTCTGTGAATATGTAGGTATGGTATAACAAATAAATTCTTCGAATTCTAAAATAGTTATTATTTTCCTAAAAATAAGACAGGATAACAGAGTCACTTATTATTAATCTTAGTATGATGCGAACTATGTTACATTGTTGTAATTTTGTAAATGTAAGTATACTCGTAGTAAATATCTATAAATACCTATTTGACGCTGTGGCAAATTAAACGTAGCTCTCCATTATCTAGCACTGGCCCTGTATGGTATATTACACCCCCACCTCTTACAGAGATTAGGCCTCTGTCCCAGCAGTGGGAACATTTATTGATTGATTGACATAACATCACCACTGTCTTCTATGAAAGGGTACACAATTGCACATCTGGGGACAACTGAAGAAACAGGGTAGGCTTTAGTCAGTCAAGACTGACCGTCACCCAACACAGAGTGGGAGGACTCATTTGTTGAAATTACACCCCAACAGTGTTAATTTATGTTTTGATGTATGTTTAGACATCGAAACATAAATTATGTCTATATAAGTCATCATCTGCCTCGTCTTTTCCCAACTATAATGTGGTCGGCTTCCAATCGAACCAGATGCAGCTAGGTATCAGTATATTTTACATGGAGCGACTGCCTGTCGGACCTCCACAACCCAGTAACTGACTGGTTGTTAGACTTTAAAGCTTCTGACTAACAGTTACGACTGTCAAAGATCTAGAAATGACAGCCGGGACAAACATCTTTACGTGTTTTCTGAGGCACAGAGGAAACTCGCTATGACAGATGGTCACCCATCCACAGACCAACCACGGCAAGCACGGCTTAACCCGGAAGATCGGCTTGTGCGGCTGTAATTATTTAGCCACTAGCTCCTCTAATTATGTCTATATGAGTAATTTATTTTATTTCAAGATATAAAAAGACCTTGAACTCAATAAACCAAAACATCATTTTCACAACATTGAATAAGTTCTGAATCATCTTACGTAGAAAAAACCTTGGCCTGTGACTAGACATTTCTAACGATGTTGATCAGTTCAAAGAAATACGGCCAGTGTCTGTTGGTCATAAAAATATTTGTTCTATGCGGTAATAGAACCCACTGACCTCATTGCAAAAGTCAATCACTTAACTCCTGTGCCTATACAATGTGTGTGATGACAGTGCCACATTGTGACCACATTATTGGCGACCATAAGAAGATCTACCAAGTCTTCATCATCATCATCAGCCCTGTCCTAACGCCCTTTACGTAGGTAACGGTAATTCGCAACCCCATCAGGTAGATTTATAAATAATTAGACTCAATGTAATAACTTCTCTAGGGAAAATCCATGTTTTATTTCGGCCATAATTCTAACCATGATGTTAGTTTCAATTACGAATGTAATAAAAATCCTCGCAAACAATTTCTGGGTACAGTCATGTACAGCGGTAGTGAATGACCGAAACATATATTTTTATTTTACGCTGGCAGTTGTCTTGATAGTATTTTATGGTTTTAGGCAACGTAAAATAGGGGACAGTATTTTGTATCTTCTAATGTTAGCAGAATAATATCTTTTCCCAGCTATGTTTGGGTTGGATATATGTATTTCCAGTTATAAAAAGGGGTTCAACTGAATAATAGTATTTTACAAGTACTTTCATTATTATCTGCGTTTTCAATTACATTAGGACCGGTCTAAAAGCGAAATCAAAATCAAAAGCCATATTTTCTTTTACGAGAAAAGGTGTAGTGCTCCGAATAGCATATTTGACTATCAAAGTACTACAAATGTCAGTCGGTACAAACAGTCAAACGTCAAGTCAAAGTCAAAGATCTTTATTATGAGACAGCTTATCATACAACTATTTATTCCTAGCGAAATCGCCCGAATATTAATCGTCAAATGCCTGGTTTTATAAACCTTGAATACCTTTATAAAATTGTTCAAAAATATTTACCTAGACTAGTGCCGCTATTATAACTTCAACTTGTATTCAACAAGTTAGTAATAGGTTCAAGCCAATAGCGCAACTGCCAACGCCATGTTGTAGCACTATTGTACAATTTTTTGCATTGGTAAATTCTATTTCGCTCTCAGTAACATTTTTAAATTAATATTTTCTAAATTGACATTTCTATTCATGGTAGTTCGTGACTGTACTTTGTGCATTCTCATTTATATATCACGTAAATAAATGTTTTATTGTGAGCGGATAATACGTTTTCGAACAAGCTTTTTGATAGATTTTTGTAGAAAATTATTAATTAAATATTTACAAGAACTCTTTTAACTTGCCGGTTAGATAAAGCACGAACATTGTAGGTACAGCTTGGCCAGAACGGATTGAAACGGAACTAATCTTTTTGTTTCTGACAACGTTTAAAATCTTTGATACTTGATGTAAACAAAGACCGCAGGCTTGTTAGATTTATTAGTGTGCCATAAAACTAACGATATAAGTAAAAAAAAGAAAAAAACATTCTAAGTGCTGGTAGCGCGAAGACAGTGGCGACTTCCGGTTTTCTACAGTTTTTTGTCAAGCTCTACATCGTTGGTCGTAAGCGCAACTGTTGAGCGATTCCCGTTTCGATTCCTGATCTTCGACCCCGGGGAGGCAGTATTTCTGGGTTTTTCCAATGGGAAATTCTCAATAACATCTACGTAGATGGATTGGTGGAAATAGGCCCCGTCAAAACCGGCCCGTTTTTATTAACTCAATTTTAGCTTTGAAATTATACACGCAGAGAAATGTACCTTTACGAGAACTCCTGGTTGCAACCGTGACAGCAAGACTCACTAGTTGACTTTACAACATTTCTAGTAATAAATACTAAGTCCTTGTTATCTTTACTACTTACTCCTACTATTTAATACTAGAAATGTTATAAGTCAATTAGTGAGTCTTGCTGTCACGGTTGTAACCAGAAGTTCTCGTACAGGTAGCTAGACATTTTTCTGCGTGGACCAAGTTTCTAGAATCGAGTTTATCTTATGGCGGCACCTTTACTCTCCTAATAAGGACGGATCTCAACATCAATATGGAAGTCCTATCCATCGAGTCAAAGCTGTAAGTAATGTCGGTTAAATGCAGAAAACTAATTAGGAGTTTCATTAAGATTCCTTAGAACCGTATTAAGGGTGAACCTAAATTATGCTTCGGTGATTATTTATAAATATGTGAACTTGTTTATGCATTGATACTATTTAAGGGGGTTTTGAACGTAATGAACGTCAAAATGACTAATAGTTTTTAGTGATATTATGACGGATATTAGAAGGGTCCTATATATCATTTATATCAATAGACTAGCTGTTACCTATGTGTTTTTCCAGACTATACTACATTTGACTTAGAGTAGTGATAGTGGCCAGTGGCCCGACTGTAGGTCGTGGGTTTGCCCTCCAGGCGCATTACTTTGTGTAATTTATTTCATCACCACTGCTCTCAAAGCGATGAAGAAAAATATCGTGAGGATACCGGTATGTCCTAGAACCAAAAAATCGAAGACATGTGACATCTACCAACCCGCACTGGCTGGATTATGGCCCACTCTCCCTTACAGAGAGGAGCCCTGTGTCCCAGCAGTGGGAACATTATAGATAGAATGATGATGTCTCTAATTTCATCCAGATCCTTTGAGTCGTTTTTATATGATTTAGTAGGTCCTAAACGTACATCCATCTATACATCGTATAGCAACCATAGGGATATTAGTAAGGATTTTGAAAGACGAGGCTCGAAACGGTCCATTGGGACAAAAATATGACTGTGACAAGAAGACTGCCACTGAGTATTGTGTTAAAGGGCCCACAGCACAAGTTGTACGACTAACCAATTATTTTTTCTAAGCTCAGGCTTTTCTGTAGCCTATTTAGGAGAACAGAACTGAACCCATTAACTAGATTAATATACACTTTATGCCTGTACTAAAACTACTTTGTCATGTAATCTAGCCCTAGTTACACAATCTTCTAAATAGGTATATAAAACTCAAAAGTGACTGACTGACATAGTGTTCCACTGGACGGATCGAGCTGAAATATTTTATGATAATCTTTAATTAAATTTAATTAAGCATCGTTATCTCATCTTTTACACTTACCTTTAAAAACAACCCATTAACAAAACAAACAGAAATAACTGGGCTATTTCTGTCCTACTATCCTATGAGCGTAACCTGAAGTAAATATGATAATGTTCGCGTGGGCGACGACGGAGTAAATTGTGTCTGTTTATGCTGAGTGACCTTTGGACCTAATGTGTCGTCTCTGGGGGACTTTATGTAGTACTGGTAGGACTAGGGACTGTCAAATCTGTTAAGATGGTCTTTTTACCTCTGCCGGGGTCGCGGGAACGAATTACCGTGACCCTGGAACGAAGGGCTTTCAACAGGTAGGCGTAAATGTCTTCGTACACACTGCTACACATTGCAAGCTCTACAAAACTAGGTTATCGTGGTCTCGTTTTGTATGATCATTCCACGCATACAACGATCAGCTTATACTGGTTTTGTATAGCTTGATGTGTAGCTGTATGTACATCCAAATTAAATTATTCGAATTTGTATAAATGACTCATCAGAGATTATAAATGTTATGTTAACACATGACTGTGTGCACGAAACAATATTAATTAAATATCCATTCATTACACAATCAGTGTCGCGGAACTATAACAGTTCATTAACGAAAAGCTCTAGGGAGGGGAAAATATCGTGATAAATACTTGGTTATGTTACTTTTGTCAAACGTAAAAAAAGTTTCACTAAGCGAGATTGCCTTCCTCCTTACCGGATAGCTGCCCTGGGATCTGGAGGCGACTGCCCCCCAGCGCGTCTATGAGTGGCGCGTGGAGGCGCAGCGCCGGGGCGTGACCCCGCTGCCTCGAGAAGTTGAGGCGCGGCGGGAAGAGCTCCGGCGCGATCTCAGGGCAGTATGGAGGGGACGAGTGGTGCGACAGAGCCCCAGGCGCATCACAATCGTGGCGGTAAGACCCCTCTTTGAGCAGTGGCTGGATAGGCGTCACGGCGTCCTTGCCTATCGCATGACGCAGGTTCTCACCACTCACCTCAGGAAAGAAGAAACGCCTGGGTGTCACCACTGCGAGGATTGCTCTGAGGACATGGTGGAGCATACGGTGCAGGACTGCCCCGCTTGGGCAGAGCTCCACCGTGTCCTAACGGCGGCGATAGGCGGACACCTCTCGCACCCGGCATTGGGCGAGGCTGTGCTGCAGGGCGAGACGAAGAGGAAAGCGGCCGCCTCCTTCTGCGAAGCAGTCATGCTCGCGAAGGAGGAGGCGGGCCGTGTAAGGGAGAGGATAGCGGTCTCCCTCCACCCCAGCCGCAGTGGTGGACGCCCACGGCGTCGGACGTCGGCAGACGATCTCCGGCCACCGTACCGTAGGCGCTGGCATGAGCGGCGAGTAAAGGGCAAATCGCTGTCCGACCATGGACCATGGACGGTACGACAGCGCGTTGGGTTCCACGCGCGCCTCAAAGAGCATCAGCATGATGACGGGGTCCTCTCTAGAGGGCCAAAGCCTGCCGGGGTCGCCAGACCTGGAACAACTACTTGTAAATCATACAAATATTTGCTCCGTACATGCGGGAATCACGGGGTTTGAAGATTTTACTATGGAGCGTGGCATACCTACTGCCGCCATTTTGATTTTTTTTCAAAATCGCGGCCAGCCATGAAACCTTTATAAATCGATAGCTGACATCAATAACAACAAAAAATATTAAGACACCAACCCTCGTAAAGTTTCAGGTTTCTGAGATATAAAGTGTTAAAGTTGACCACATTAATTCGGAATAACAAAGAAAAACGTAGAATGTGCCAGCTATTTCTCTTCCCGGGCAGACCGTAGGTAAAAGTCGATAGCGGGATATGGCAAAATGTAAGATCCATAGCCCCTAAGCTTAAAACTCTTTCAATGGGCAGCAGCGTTGGAAGACTAATAAGCTGAAAAAAATGCGCTCGTCAATCCGCCTGCCAAGCGTGGCGAGTATGGCAATAACCATCCAATGGATAATCCTTAGGTGAGGCCTTAGTCCAGTAGTGGACTTCCTACGGCTGTTATGATGATGATGATGAATTGATAATGATATTAAAACTAGGTACCTATCATGCCTCATGATGTTTAGTACTTACTGTAGCCATCACAGCAATATTATCTGGATAGAAGCAATTTATGTTCTTTGATTTGTATCGAGACGAGCGTCTCATATTTTGCATGGATATTTGGATGTTACAACTGTACAGCTGTAATTTAATATTTATTTATTAATACAAACTTCGGCATAGTCGTCCATTTAGGCACAATTAGGCATTTTTTTACTTTTTGTATTACGTCTGACTGCGAGAATAATCGAGCGCAGACTCGTTAAAAGAAATCAAAATATCTCCTTTTTTTACACGCGAAGTAAATACTCTTCCGGTACAAGCCAATCCAAGTCTGTAGTGGTCATAATTGTTGATGATAGGGATACAATGTAATAGCTAAGTTAGGCTTCATATTGTACAAACAAGAAATTCGATATTTAAAAATGTGGCAAAATCTAATTATCCCTACCAAAATTGCAAAAAGTAAAGGTGACATACTCGTACCATAGTTAGGTATATGGGTAGTTCTTCAGAGACAAAATTTTCGATGTCTGTGGGTATATTTCTGTAAACAACTAACAAAACGGCATGTAATATTTTTTTCTGTACAGTTTAGCTTTAGCTCTACCTGGGAAAAATTCTATTTTTTTAATAGTAGCTATCTAGATACAAAATAAAAAAAATTGAAGTCTGTTCTCCTGATTCATATAGGGCGTCCGTTTCCCATTTTCCGGAACAAAATGGTCGATGTCGCATTTTCCTTTTGATTCATCAATATAAATTATAGTTATATCGAAAGGTAATTAATTGACCTCTTACAAAAAAAATACATATTAGATATAACTACGTTAGTGTAATTTTAATTAAGTAAATAAGAAGTGTCCGGCGTATAATACTGATTCATATGGAGTAAGCTTTGCTTGACTGTACTTGGTCGAGGAATAATGATGAGAGTCTGGGATCCCACGTGGGGGGAAACCTGTCGTACAACGAACGTGCTAGAAGGCGGACATGAGGCTGGTTGGCTTAGAACCTGGTGAAACACAGGTAAATGTCTGATTCATCTGTGCTTGGTTTAGGTACCTTGCTGATTACAATGCCTAATTTATTAATTTTATTTTGCTGTTTTAAGACTTTAATCTGAGTTTCGTGTGATGCTTTTGGGTTACAGATTCGTGTAGAAAAATAATATTACTGAAGTCTGTATGAATGATGAGTTAAGCATGATTTTGGGCAAAATCATGATTCATCTGTGCCTGATTTATATGTTCCAAAACACATATGAATCGGAAAATAAATTAGTTTTCCTTTTTTCCAGCCAGAAAGGAGCACTTTTGTTACGTTATTTTACTTTTTCATGTCAGTAGAGTGTGTGTGACATAATTTTGAAATTATTCTTCGGTTTTTATTCATTAATAAGTCAAACTCTATCTATTTTATTTTATATTGCTGTTTACAACAATGCCACTATCAATATTAGAAAAGATGGAACAAAATATATCTATGAGAAAAAGAGACTCACAGAACGTACGAATTTTTCATCCTTCTAAGATGGAAAATAAGAAAAGTTCCAGGCAAGTATGCTGCGTGGAAATTAGAAATGAAAGAATTATATTTGAAAAAATAGAGAGAAAAACAAAAGTAAACAGAGAGAATATTATAACGTATCATTAAAATAACTATCTAGTACCTATTTATAACCAAAATTCTCGCTTTTCTGTAAGTATTTATTTCTGTAATTGTTAGTCTAAAAACAAGATTTTTATTGTTGAATTGACCAGATTTTTTCCTCGATAATATGATCACTGTTAATAAATTAATTGTTTTATAAAAAAATAATATTGTTGTTATAATATTACGATTATTTTCTTAGTACAAAGCCCATTTTTATTTACATCTGTAAAAAATTCTGATTCATCTGGGCACAAAATTTTTAAACGTCGATATCTCAAAAACTACTTTGTAAAAAGAAGTCCCTCAAACAAATAAATGTTATTTGGAATATCTATTTTCATATGAACATGTGTTACTGAGCTGAAAGTGAAATTAAAATTTGACCATATGAATCAGTCAAAGAATCAAATTTCGAAGAACTACCCATTATTCATCATACCATAGATGAATTTATACTCTTCTCTTTCTACGCATCATACATTTCAAAGGTGCGAACGAGACACTTACAATGCAGGTGGGTGAGGCGAGTTGTATCATATTTATACTTTTATTTAACGTATAACTATCGTATTGATAGTTAAATCATATGAAGATATTACATTCAAACAAGTGTAGACGGTCTAAAACTAAGTTATTAAATTCAAAAAGTAGATTATATCAGACGTATAATGTTTAAATAACATCCAGATATAATGCAACATACATATTACGTACAAAAAGTTATTATTTTAACATTTTGATACATTCGAACACATACACTAGCTTAGAATTGTGAATGTCACGTGATTAACTTTCACGGTTATTTTCTCGGAAACCTGAAACTTTACGCGGGTTGTTTTCATAATACTTTTTGTTGGCATTAACGTCAGCTAACGATCTAAAAAGGTTTCATAGCTGGCCGCGATTTTGAAAAAAAATCAAAATGGCGGCGGTAGGTATGCCACAAATCTTCAAACCCCTTTAAACTTCAATAAATAAACAATTCAATAGTGTGTTAACACATTACATCACTTATTGTATCGTGTGATAATACGAGTATATCAGCAATAATTAAATAACGATTCATCTTCCGTGTGAGTCGCGGCGCGGCGCTAACAAGAATTAATTAATGTACTCCAGTAGTGATGGGATGTCGTAGTCACGCGAGTGAAAAGAGAGCGTGCAAATAAAAAATAAGATTCAAAATAAACAAGGTTAATAATGTAAATAAATAGATATTTTTAACGTTTTTTGTCTAATATCTTTAAACGAGCAATTCTTGATCAGGATCTCGGAAACGGTTCCAAGGATTTTCATGAAAGTTACAGATTAGGAGTTTTTCGGCTCAAGAAATCGATTTATCAAGGTCCCAGGTTCGAGAACAGCTCGGTTCCCAAGATAATTATAGACATTTTAAAAACCGAGCGAAGTTAAGTCAACCAGATATTACTTTTATATGCAAGCGATGCCTCTAGTGTTGCAGATGTTTATAGACTACGATGACCACTTTTCATTTCCGGGTTGTATGTTTTATTTCGCATTTATAAATCATCTACCTAGCCTTTTCTTAACTAAGTATAATGGTGTTGACTTTGAGACCAACCAGATGCAACTGGATATTAGTATTTTACATGGATCGACTGCCTGTCGGACCTCCACAACCCAGTTACTGGGTATACGATACCCCATAATAGTAAGACTGGTTGTCAGACTTTCGTGCTTCTGACTGTAAATAACGACTGTCAAAGGTCTACAAATGACAGCCGGGACCAACAGCTTTAGGGGCCTACATTATGTTATAAAGAAAAAACACATTCACAATTTATTAAGATAGGTACAGAAAATTTTAGAAAACCTCTCGAAAGTCCTCACACCTCGCTATAAAGAGTGTGCCGACTTTATCACACGATCCCGTCAAAAGATTCCGATATCCAATCAATTGGTGACATCCGAGAGCTTCAAGTGCCCAGACAGACTTTGTCAAACTTTTTATGTTGATACGCAGAAAAGAACTAGAGATATTTGTTTTTAATCATAAATGTATAGTTTGAGACGTATTCATCATAAAACTTTATACTTACCTATACAATTACAAATGTATTGTAAGTAGTGAATTGTTTCTACTCATTACTATTTTTAGGGTTCCGTAGTCAACAAGGAACCCTTATAGTTTCGCCATGTCCGTCCGTCCGTCCGTCCGCAGTTTAGCTCAGAGACGCACGGTACTAGAGAGCTGTAATTTGGTGTAAATATACGGATATGTTGTGCCGAAAAAGTGGTAAAATAAAATCTCGTAAAATATTTTTTTTTAGGGTACCTCCAGTACTTACACGTAAAGTGAGGATTTTTTTTTCTCGCGTACCCCTTAGTGTGGGGTATCATTAAATAGGTCTTTAAAAAATAATTATAGTTTCCATTAACAATATTGTGAAATATTAAGCTTTAAAGTGCTAAATTTTGCTCGATTCGAGTGTCCCCCCCCTTTACCAGCTAAACGGTTATGTTTGGGGGTGTGAAAAAATTCACAATAGTAGTATATATAACGAAGTTTAAAAGAAAATTATCATGACTAAGTAGGCTTTACAACTTTACGAGTAATAGTCGACCAACTTATAAAATGTACTTGGACATCATATTTTCTAAACAAAATGTATCGGAGACAACTGCAAATGTAAGTTTGTCAACTTTATTTTTACAGCTTTTATAGGTATGTTTTTTGGGGATAGGTAGGTTTTTATCGTCAACTATTTTTAACTAAATTCAAAAAAAGGAGGACGTTCTAAATTCGTCGTAATCTTTATTCTTATGTATTTTCCCCGATTTCTCAAAGACTCCTGGACCGATTTTGAAAATTCTTCTTTTTAAAATTAAATTCAGCGAATCAGTTTAGTTAGTTCGCATAAGTATTTTGATGGGCAACTACGGAACCCTACACTGTGCGTGGCCCGACACGCACTTGGCCGGATTTTATTTCTAATTTTATTTGTTGTGGGATACAAGACATTTAAATTCATTCTACAGGAACTCTTCGTGGTTCATTGCCCCGATGCTTATGTGGTGGTCGCTACCTACTGTTGATTCAGTCTTTCTGGAGTTACAGGAATAAGAAAGAAAAAAAAACAGTTGTCTAGACATTGACAAGAGGACTACTACTACTAGAGTAGCCACATTGTCCCATAAAAAATCCTTATTATATTTACTTTTCACTATACAACATGTAACATAATTAACGCATATCCTGAAATTAGTTTGTTCAGAATCGTTTACTGAATCGAATTCTATCATTTTTAATATAGGTAATTTTTTTTCAAAATATTTAAAACTAACGGAAATTATAGTCACATTACCCCTGTACTGTCAAAACAAACTAAGATAGACCGTAAATCAAGGCAACAAGACTTAAAAGTGCTATTTGATTTATATTAATACAAATTCCGTCATTCAATACAAAATAAAGAAAAATAAACCTTACTGAAAAATAACTAATTTAGTTAATAACAATGCATTTACATGTTATATTAAAAATTCAAATGTAATATGATTATTACATAATGTTCTAATTGGGGTGTCTGAGGGTGTGCGTTAATTACGTTACATGTTGTATATTTACTCACACCTATGATTTTTCCTACTCAGCATCTTTGGAAGAAGCAGTTTAATCTGGCAATGAAAAACATCTATGATATGCCCATATTTATCGCTGTGTTAAAATTTAAACGCGCGAAATTGGCCAATAGCACAAAATCCCCGGCGGGTTTGAGCACCACTGGCCTACTTAGCGAGCGTGTAAAGTTAGCACTTGCCCTTTGAACTTTACTGCTAACTGGCTGAAAGTAGCTAGCTATTTGGTTCAAGTTGATATTAAAGTAACTTTAGTAAGTTGTGATAAGTGGAATTTTATTTACTAAGTTTTTAGCTTTTTAGATTATGTTAGGGAAAAAACCGGGAATTTTTGTCAACTGACAGATATTATTTGATTAAACATTTTCGCCCTGTTTTCCATTCAAAATTAAGTAAATCCTAAAAAAAGCTTGACAAGTACGTCAGTTAGATCACATTTTTCACGCGGTGCGCTCTAATCGATTTGATAGGCCTCATCACCGACATAGCACATAGCGTATAGGCTAATTTAGTCCCATCCCTATTGGCTGTTTACACCGATGATCTCAGCGTGCAGTAAATAGTAATAAAATTACTGCGCCTCACGCCGCGACGGTGACAGCAGAGATCCCACCTAATTGGCTACACTGATCATTATAAATTATTATCAATATTGATTTGACATGCAACACTGTTTGTCTGATACCGTACTCTATTATTCCATTATTCTTTGCATTTTGTTGTAGTGTAGGGGCCAAACAGGGGTAAAATGGGCCCCTTGGATTATACGAATTACGAGTATCGCTTAGAGACCATTTTCTTCTTCAATGTTTTATAGAACAAAGGTGTGTTTTCAGATTTGAATTTTTGTTTCAATTAATTAATTATTCTGAGGAATTGGTGTGGCACATTAGAAAGTCCACGTATACGTGTCACGTTAATAGCGCAAAACCTCTCGTGGGGTAACTCAGCCCATGTTACTGAACAATGTTTGTTCAAATCTTTTGGTAAAAAAAAAAGAATTAATGATTTTTCATACTAATGGGCTCGATCAATTTCTCATTTTGTATGAAAATTCTTTTTTTTTTTTTTCTAAAAATTTTAGAACAAACATTGTACATTCAGTAACTTGGGCTGAGTTACCCCACGAGTGGTTTTGCGCTATTAACATTATACGTTGTATGTCAATAAATTTCCGGATCAAAGAACTACAGGTATTTAATGATTTAGTAAATGGTAATAAATCTTACTAAAGTTAACTTGTTGAATAATGATGTAAGATAAATGTTCGTCATGGCTCTGTGTGTTGCGTCGTTTTACTTGATTATTTTTATTAGCAACAGGTTTTCGGATCAAAAGTAAAGAGACGCTTATTAATTGTTTTTAATTTTTCATGATTTAAAAAGCTCCTACGTATATTATAGAATAGAATAGAAAAAAAAATCGATAATGGACACACACACAGACATAATAAAAAATTAACTTCAAAATACAATAAGAATTTACTACAACAAGACAGTGTTATATTATTTTATCATCTGCGTAGCGGTAGCCTTATCCCATCTATGATGTTGCTGGTCACGGAACTGTTTTATCAGCTTACCCTGGAACGTAAAGGGCTATTGACATAAAACCGTGGATTTAACTCAGTAAATAATGGTCACCCATCCATATTTAAAGGGCTTTAAGCGCGGCTTAACCTTGACGATTAATCCAGTGTTTATTATTATATTTTTGCACCCCCTCCGCTTTACAATACTACAATGTTTACTTACAGTTAAAAGGGATTACTATATTATACGTAACCGTTCGGTAATAAAAGGCGAAATGGAACAGACACCAAACCCACTCTAGTTTTGTTACAACCTTGTCTAGACAAGGAGATTCTATCAGCAATAATGGTGATGGAAAATATAAATATGTATTGAAAATCTTATTTCAATCTTGTACTACAAGATCGTCGTTGTGGAAATGCAAACGATTCTAAAGTGAATGGAACTTGTCCAGGACCTTTGTTTACCCTTACATTTGAATATTATCAAAATCTTACTACCTATCTCTAACACTTTTCTTGCTATGTATAATAAGTGTAATGACGAGGTGACAAAATATACGGATGATATTGTGATGGATTTTTATTTAATAATATTTAGAAAGTAACTCTCTTAGGCGCCTGTAACTTTCAAACTATTATAAATTTTGAAAAAAAGCAAACCTATAAACCTAGTTCTTTACTGTGTAGAAAGCATTCTGAAAATCATTGAGAAAGGATAACATTTAGGGGTAGGAAAACGTTTTCTCTTTTAGTATGGACGAGCGCTCGGGAGACGATCCTCTTAATCTTAGATTGTTCGATGTTATTCCATGATTTGTTAGCAAGGACCTCAGATCAAAGAAATAGGCAGATAGAACGCTCAGAACACGCGAGTGGTTCCACCAAAGTTAATACAAAATCAAATCGAATTACATTCCATAATGTATTCTTTGTTTTTGAGAACAACTTTTACGATGGTTAAAGACACGAGACGGCATATTTTGGCAAACAACAACAACGACGCGCAGCTTGGTACGACACGTAGCTTGGTACTGTTGCGACTTTGTATTCGATTTTGATTTTGTATTAACTTTGGTGGAACCACTCGCGTGTTCTGAGCGCTCTATCTGCCTATTTCTTTGATCTGAGGCAAGGACGTAACATATTCTGAAAATTATTAAAATTTAATTTTTCGACTAGCTTTTCCTTCTGGTTTCATTCCTGCTGCTCGGCTCCGATTGATTGTAGCTTCATATTTTATAGCTTTTCTCAATAAGTGGACTATCCAACACAAAAAGATTTTTCAATTCGAATCAGTAGTTCCTGAGATTAGCGCGTTAAATTAAATAAACTCTTATGCTTTATAATCATCATCATCTGCCTGCCTTTTCCCAACTATATTGGGGTCAGCTTCCAGTCAAACCAGATGCAGCTGAATATCAGTATGCTTTATAATATTAAGTTAAAATAAAAGTGTTTATCAATGAATTGTTTGTCACGTAGGTAACAAAACCACAGGTGTAAGAAAAATTTTAAGTACATACATTTATCATTACTACCTTTTATACTATTAAACCCAGTTCTTTATCTATCATAGGACGCGATAAGTCTTAAATAAATAAAGAAACTTATTGTTTAAACAAGTAACAAAGTGATAGATATTATGATTGCTATTTAACATCAATATGTTAAATGATTGGCCACGAGATGGCGTTGTTAGCAAATCTATAGGATAATGTGTTAGATAAATAGATTTTGCACTTATGCGGATATTGTTTTCTGAAACATTTAGCGTAGTTTTTGTAGACTTGAGAAGTTTGCTAATTTATTCATGTCCTTTTTGGGATAACCAGCTGGCAAATTCCTGAAATAATTTATGAAAAGACCTATACCAGTATATACTTTCAATTATCAAACTGCATATGTTATTGATCTTTCAACTTCAACCTTTAGTCATCCAAAACTGACTGAATGTTCTTCCAAACCGACTCAGAGCACAGAATATCTTAGTGAAGTGGCTCGGTAAAATTGTAGTTTAATAGTTATTATGACAAACAAACCGTCAAAAATGTAGAGATTCTATCCTGTAAGGGGTTGCTGTAAAAAATGTACCTTTCGCACAATGTCCCATTTCTCAAAATGTTCCTTTCGTAAAATGTCCCTTTCGCAGAATGTACCCTTCTTCAAACATTCATAGACTTTTTGCATCTGAGAAAAAAACAGGGTGTAGATCACAAAAACCGTCTGTCATACTATTTTTCATACAATTTGCTCGATGTACTAATACAAGTACATGCTCTAGTACTAGTACATCAGCACCTTTACAAGCTTGTCTTAGGTTACTATCTTACTTAATATCATAAAAGTGAGATTGGACAGAAGGATGGAAGTTTTATACCCACAGATTCGTTTTGATAGTTTATAACCTGGATTTACATAGCATATATTTTATCCCGCTTTTAAATTGCCATGGGATAATTTTCTCTGGCAACAGTTAGTAAGAATATTAATGGTATAAAAAAAAAACAAAAGAAATACGTAATGTTGACTGGATTGTTCTAATTAAAGGACGTACTTGCTATGACAAACGCAGTGAATAGTGTAGGTGTAATGTTGATCACAACACTAAGATACCGACGTTTAGATGTTTACTAACATTGCCGGACGGTTGTTGTTGGAATGGCACGTGCCCAACGATATTATGGCGTTTCTAAGTAACTGAATCAACGTATACAAAGACATATTTAAAAAACATAACCCTCCTTCTGGCGCAGTCGGGTAAATCATTATGAGCCTTTACCGTTGTGCGGTTTTATTTTTAATGTGAGATGGGTTTGCTCTTGACCTTAGTCTAGGTCAGGAATGACTAAGACAAGGTCGACAGTGGAGCGAGCTTACCCAGAAGAAGCCTGTTCACTCTAACTTTGAAGAGATTAGGGTTGTATGCGTTCGGAAACACAGACGCAGGCAGAGAGTTCCACTCCTTCGCTGTCCGCATTATAAAACACGTCTGGAAACGCTTAGTGCGAGTTGGCGGTATAGGATGGTAATTTGCCGTGCGTCTATCAAAACTTCATGCTTCGTGGTTTTCAAAACAAGAAGAGCAGGCTGCAAATCCTTTTTTTAGGGATCGATATAACTGTTTCTTGCCCGTTTTTCTCCATAGAGATCTACGCTTTGGAATGGGCATCTACAGTACTTTCACAGTTTTTAGGGTTCCGTAGTCAACAAGGAACCCTTATAGTTTCGCCATGTCCGTCCGTCCGTCCGTCCGTCCGTCCGTCCGTCTGTCCGCAGTGTAGCTCAGAGACGCACAGTACTAGAGA
This sequence comes from Agrotis segetum, assembly GCA_036375495.1. Classification (NCBI taxonomy): domain Eukaryota; kingdom Metazoa; phylum Arthropoda; class Insecta; order Lepidoptera; family Noctuidae; genus Agrotis; species Agrotis segetum. The sequence continues at coordinate 543,221 of JAQSVV010000039.1, forward strand.
GCTGTAATTTGGTGTAAGTATACGGATTTGTTGTGCCAAAAAAGTGGTAAAATAAAATCTCTTAAAATATTTTTTTTTAGGGTACCTCCAGTACTTACACGTAAAGTGAGGATTTTTTTTTCTCGCGTACCCCTTAGTGTGGGGTATCATTAAATAGGTCTTTAAAAAATAATGATAGTTTCCATTAACAATTTTTTGATAAAAAAAATCGTTTGTGAAATATTAACCTTTAAAGTGTAAACCCTCTACCAGCTAAACGGTTATGTTTGGGGGTGTGAAAAAATTCACAATAGTAGTATATATAACGAAGTTTAAAAGAAAATTATCATGACTAAGTAGGCTTTACAACTTTACGAGTAATAGTCGACCAACTTATAAAATGTACTTGGATATCATATTTTCTAAACAAAATGTATCGGAGACAACTGCAAATGTAAGTTTGTCAACTTTATTTTTACAGCTTTTATAGGTATGTTTTTTGGGGATAGGTAGGTTTTTATCGTCATTTTTAACTAAATTCAAAAAAAGGAGGAGGTTCTAAATTCCTCGTAATCTTTATGCTTATGTATTTTCCCCGATTTCTCAAAGACTCCTGGACCGATTTTGAAAATTCGTCTTTTTAAAATTAAATTCAGCGAAGTTTAGTTAGTTCGCATAAGTATTTAGATGGGCAACTACGGAACCCTACACTGTGCGTGGCCCGACACGCACTTGGCCGGTTTTATGTCTTGTGACTGGAACTGTAGCACTACGACTAATATAAGCTATTTTATTCTAATTTTGTTATTTGACAATTTGAAAGTGCCTGTTACTTTTTTTTTTAGCGTGTTAAATTCAACAAATGAGTCCTCCAACCCCGGGCGGGGCGGGTGGGACTGTCAGACTTCTACTGACTACAATCCACGGTGTCCTTCAATAGCCTTTTATATTCCGGGGTCACGGTAAGGGAATAATCTCGCGACCCCGGCAGGCTTAAGTGCCTGTTACTGGCCTATATTTCAACGCAAACAAAAAATGGCCATCATCTAAAGTTTTGACCTATATCAGTTTCTTGAAAAGTTTTGACGGTAAAAAGCCTATCTACAAGTAGATATACCTACTCGCCTGTGTACGACATGTACCTACTTAGGTTTTCATGATACAACTTTCAGAACTTTGCCAATTTATTCAAAAGCTAACTTTCTCCATGTATACAGGACATTTTGGAACAACTTTTAATAAGACTTCTATAAAAAGATACAATAGCTAACTTTCAGTTTCTTTACCAATATTATGTGCTTATAAAATGGTAGCCTGTTTTTTTTTTTAATTTATTTCTATTAGACCATCAAAAAGAGTCAAATGGCAAATATTAAAATTAAAAGAAATTTGACGGGATGGGATTAATTCTACACCCATTGCATTGGCTAGGATAGGTTCGGAAGAGGAATAATGGGAGAGTAACTCCATAAATAATCTTTTAAAAATGATTTTCTTTGAAATAAAATAATGTGAAAGCAATGTACTCAGAAAGTTTGAAAAATACTAATTTTATAAGGAAAATTAAGAAAAAAAACAATCCGGATGCAACTATATATCTAGCTACGGCGCGCGGCGTAGCCGATGGTGACAATTCCACTGCTACGCCGCTACGCTTTCGTAGCATAAATTATCCTTTGGGCTACGAAATGATATCTCCATCGTATTTATCTTATCCTTGTATCTTCTAAAGATAAAAGTGAATAACATTATAAGTTGGGGAATGTGAGGAATGCCAAAATTATGAGGCAAGAATGTCACAAATAGGACCTCAGTGTTAGGCGTTTTCTTGACTGTCACAAGTTTTAGTGGTACTGTCAGTTATTTTCTGGCGATTTTAAACGTAATGTGGTACAAGGTTCTTTAAAGTTATCGAAATTGTCTAGAAAGTCGTATAAATATAACCTTGGGTTTCCGGGAAGTTCCAAAGACGCAACAAAATTGATATCACAAAACTTTTTCCAAATATGATCATAAACTACATCACAGTCGAACCTCTAAATCAAAATAATGTTCAACCAAATGAAACTTTTCTTATTAAAATAATATTATCACTTTCTATATCATTATTATTCAGTGATTATTATTAGTGACCTTAAAACTACTGACCCCCATTTCAGTAATTTTACAACCTCTATCAAATATTCGCTGAAAATCGTAAAACTTTACGAGTAGAAATTAGTGTAATGTGTGAAATTCGACCCTGAAACACAAAGCTTCAGGGAATTTCATGAATTTGATTTAGATAAGGGATTCATTGGTTACTCGTGCGCGTAACACTTTGTCCCTGTAAAGTTCTGTCATTTGAAAATGTTTGTAAATTGATCAACATTGGACCATATTTGAGTTTTTCTTCAACAAATATGAGCTACATGTTTTTGGTAAAATCATCAAATAATAATAATAATACTAACCTTCACAGAACATCAAGAATATTATTTAACGAACAAATCAAAAGAACGTTTAACTACAAAATTGTTCATAAAAACTTTGTAATTACAGTTAAAATAATCTTATTTTATTAATACTTTGAGGTCGTAGAAGAAGCCTAAGATATCAATTTCCTGTCACATTTCATTTTCAAAAACCCGAGTCATGAAACTTTTATTTCATAAAATAACACTTATTTCTCCCTCAGTTTTCCGTAGTTGTAAATTGTTAACTAACTAAGTTTCAGTGGGGAACAAGTTACAACTTTTTATATTATTTTCAGGTTCTTTCGTAAATATGATTAGATATTCGTTTAGCGAACAGATGCGCCACAAAAAAAAAGGTTGATAAAAATAAAATCAGGTTTTTACACATTATACCATTTTGTCTGCTTGGTTCAATCTTCAAACGAGTCCTCCCACCAATACAGTCAGACTTGTTCTGCCTAAAATCCATGATGTTCTTTCAATAGCCCTTTACTTTCCAGGGTTACAGTTTCGTCAAGAGACAGTTCCGTGACCCAGGTAAATTATTATACTTAAGGTAAGGTTACAGTGGAGTGGGTAAACATCGCCTCAGCCTCGCCGTAATGCGAGCGATACACATTGTGTTTTTTTTTTTTTGTAGAAAAACGGTAAAGTTCTAAATCCACTAAAACAATAATAATGTCTTGTGGTACCTATCTAACCGGAAAATAATTAAAAGGGATTCAAAAGTGGGATGTAACGGGAAGAAATCAACGTAACTTCAGCACTGGCCCGGCCTAAAAGGCGCTCCCTTACCGCGAGCATTCACCTGTAATGTAACGTTACGGATTCGAACATTTCATCAGTGACGAAAAGACAATCGAGCGTAATGTGCACCCAGTATCAAATCTATACTAAATGTATGCAAATGCTCGTCAGTCAGGGAGGTAGTATTGTAATGTAATGCTCAACGAAAGAGAATATCACTAGAGCTCTCAACCAACCAGGACATTCAGGTAGCTGGTATTTAAACTTTTATTCCGGATAAAGTAAGGAATGAGTTTATAAGGGGAAGTTTGAAAGTGACGCCTATTACGGAAAAAATGAAAGGGAACCGGCTGTCTTGGTATGGACATGTGATGAGGAGGGATGACACCCATGTGACGAAGAGAGTGATGAGTATGAATGTTGACGGATGGAGAGGAAGAGGAAGGCCAAAGAAAAGATGGATGAATTGTCTAAGGAATGATATGAAAGAAAAAGGAGTAAATGATACTGTGACGTCTGATAGGGGAGAATGGAAGAAGAAAACATGTTGCGCCGACCCCAAGTAGAATGGGATAAGGGCAGGAAGAAGAAGATTCCAGGAACCTTAGAAAACTGATTAAATATTCTATTCGTTTATCGTGAGAGTTAGAAAATGTACTGTTAATGTAATTCGTTAGTTAGTGTCGGTAGTAAACGAAGTTTTGCTTGTTAAACTTTTAGCGCAGTGAGCTGTTGGAGCGCTGATCTTATTAGCTAGCGAGAACTCCGGGCGTGGAACTTGTTTTATTTTGTAAATAAACTTTAATAACATTAAGTAGGTTCTAAAGTATATACGGCAAGTTTCAGAGTTACTTCTTTTGGTTGTGACAGCACTACTTGTAGAAGTTACTTTTCTATGAAGCTAAGATATGAACGAAAACATCAGAAACCTCTATTTCTATCAAGTGTTACCTGTTAAGTACTTATAAGATGACCAATATAATGTTTGAACTTTAAAAGAGACCTCTGAGTTTGTTTTAGCTGTTAGGTACAAAAGAGTAGTTAGGTACGAAACCACACACCGGCCTCATCTAGTTTGTAAAAAGACGACGTTTAAAAATCTTTATAATAACCAACTTGCAAAATAAATATCACTTCATTTCATCATCAATTTATTAATATCATTTCATTTCAGATTTTGGAAAGTAATGCTTAGTACAAATAACTTTCAAAACAATTTTTTTACAATGTCTGCCTACATAAAGGCTACTACACACATGCCGGCGGCATTGCCGCCGGGTTTATGCCGCCGGCAATGCAAGCCGCCAAGCATCGCAATACAAGTCGCGCAAAGCCGCCAAGCATCATTCCTGTTGTGACAGTCACATAGAACGCCGCTTGAATGCCAGGAACGAACTGACGCCGGCAAGCCGCGTAACCCGCCGGCACACCCCGGCGGCCATGCCGGCGGCTCCTTTGTGTGGTAAAGCCAGCGGCTTTGAATGCCGCCGGGTGCACCGCGGCTTGGCCGGCGGCATGCCCGGCGGCCCTGCCGCCGGCACTGTGTGTAGGAGCCTTAAGTAATTTATTTTTTTCTGTGTCGCGGGTGCGTTTACAAACATAGAAACTAACATACACAAAAATTCCGACAAGGAACAACAAGTAAGTGATAAAAAAGTTTGTTTCGTGAGGGAATCGAATCTAGGACGCGATACGTAGCAGTCTAATAGGTCAGCCACTTCGCCGTGACGCCTATTCATTATTTTGTAAATATAAGTTTTATAAATGACTATAATTTATTAAAAAGATTGCAATCTGGTATGAAGCTACATTATTTACTTGTGAATGACAATTAAAACTTAAAATTAACTCAGTTATCACAATTTTTGTTCGGCAAGACGAAAAGTAATAGCACTAAAACTCAACGCGAAAGAAGTCGGGGTCAAATGCAAAGTCGCTCAATTTTCGATTTATAACAATCACGTTTTCGTTTTAAGGTTTATGTTGTTGTTAAAGTTTGTTATTTTAAAGACAAAAGACTACGTGATGGTTACTTCGGCAAGATCTCCAAAAAGGCAGTTCCTTTTTATTTTTTAGCACGCAGAAACCTTTTCAAGAATCCAATGAAACTCCGTGAACTTGCAAAAACAAATCTTATTCATAAATTCTCCCCTCGGAAGCTTACATCAGCACTCTAATAGGAATAATGACTCTGGAATGATGAACATGAAGTGGATAATTTGATGAAAAAGTTGCGGTGGATCTTTTGATTCTAAATTGCTTCATTTCACAAAAATTGCAGAATGCCTTATGTGATAACTAAAGGCAGAAAGGCAGGAAGAGCAGTGGTGGCCTAGTGGTATCGGTCCCGACTTACAAGATGTAGGTCGTGTGTTCGAATCCAGGCAGCCCCATTACTTTGTGTTGTTTATTGCATCACCTCCACTATCAAAACGGTGAAGGAAAACAGCGTGAGGAAACCGGCATGTTCTAAAACCAAAAAATTCGAAGACATGCGACATCCACCAATCTGCACTGGGCCCGCGTGGTGAATTATGGCAGTCCCTCCCGGCCCATCCTGGGTAGGAGGAGTCATTTGATGATTTTACCACGACAATTTGACTTTGATTATAATGTGAAGTGAATCGGGGGTGTATAGGTAGGTACTTTCATATCCCCTAAATAATTACTTTAGAATCACAGTACATTTTTCATCCAAACACGCCACGTTTTCCAACCTCACGTGTCATAACATTCTCCCCAAATGGTTGCTGAGCACCCCAACATCATATTTCAACACAAAATAAACACAAAAACTCTCAAAGAGACCAATGAAATGCGAAACTCTGGGAATGTGAATTTACTTGAAAATCTTTTTCGCGGAGTTTACAAGTTGTTTATGTGTAGGTAAAATATAAGTATACATTTATGTCCAACCATCATTTGCCTAGCCTTTTCCCAACCATATTGGGGTCAGCTTCCAGTCGAACCAGATACAGCTGAATATCAGTATTTTACATGGAGCGACTGCCTATCGGACCTCCATAACCTAGTAACTGGATAATATGATACCCCATGGTAAGACTGGTTGTCAGACTTTCGAGCTTCTGACTATGATTAACGACTGTCAAAGATCTACAAATTACAGCTGGGAGCTTTTACGTGCTTTCCGAGGCACAGGGGAAACTCGCTATGACAGATGTTCAACCACGAGCAAATTTTGTTTAAGACAGGAATTGGAATTTTTGTTTGTGTATGTTAGTTTAAAAGTTTGGAACTTTTAAACTAACATACACAAACACCCTGACCCGTATCACTAATTGTAAGTACATCATACGGAATAATTGTTCCGAGTGGGAATCAAACCCGCGACACACAGCGCAACAGTCCATTGTTCAGTCATTCATTCCATTCAACAATCGTTCAGTCAATTGCAAGTAAATTGATTTAAATTTTAAATTTAAATAAAATTGTGTTTTGGACCTAAATTTTGGAATTGGACTATTCCGTAATACATCATCGAAATGGAATTAATATTCTCTTTTAAATATTCAAAAAAAAAAATGGTTAGGTTAAAATCACCATTAGGACACGTTGTCAGTCAAAAGTGCCTTTGCCTCACTAGTTAAACCCGCTTTTGACCGATTAACAATTTAGACTGTAACATGTTCGTGCTCGAAACTATACAAAGGGTTCCGACTTTGAAAGTGAAAACATTTTTGGTTCATTTCCTTTCCTCTCCTTTGATGGTGAAATTCTCTTTGAAATATTCCCCACGATTGGGCTTAAAATAGAATTGATATTGGAGATTAAACCTAAATTACAATTCATTTTGTTAAAACAGAAATTGACTTCAGAACATCGTTAGTAAAGTAATTAAAAATTTGATACAAAGTGAAATGGTATAGCGGGATAAGTAAATTGGCATGAATTGGGGTCGTCTTGAGAGGGTAACGCGGTCTTGGAACTCAAGTGGCAACTGAAGGAGCATGGTGGTTTTAAGCCAGCCAAGATCAACGGTCCCCTTCGCTCAGGAGGACTCATAATGATGATGGATGAATGATGGAGTGGGATGGAGTTTCTTGCCCATTCTTCTCCATACGAATCTACCCTGGTGAATGGGCGTAGAAATACCATGACTTTTCCTTCAATTTTAATAAAGGAAGTTCAAAAGTGCTTCTTTGATAGCGTAATTGAAATAAATGATTTGATTTCGATGATTTTACACTCAAAAAGACAAAGCCCTACGCCGTAGCAAATAAGGAAATAGGACATTTTTCTCGGAGCATTTTTACTTGGCAACAGTTTTTAATATTTTTATTATGATTATAAAATCGATAACGTAATATCAAGCCTCTGGAGGCAGGAATAATACATTACGTTGAAGGTTACAACCTCATTATTTTTCGATAGGAAGTAATAACATTCGATGGGGTTTCCGTTACCGTTATTACATGAAAAAATTAAAGAGTATTGGTAAGGATTGACTACATTTGAATGAAGAAAGATAGGAGATAAACCTTTTGCTTTATTCAAATATTTTAAATATGGCAAACATCTTTTATTTTCGTCAGGAAACCTGGAGTTATTTACAAATAATCAATATTTATTTTACAGGTAGAACCAATGTTTAGTAGTGGTAACATGCAACATCAAGTCATAAATTAATAATTATATAAATTCAAAGCCATTTCAGAGACCTGCGGTCCCGGACCCGCGTGCGTTCCCGGACGTGGCCGCGTGCGTTCCCGGACGTGGCCGCGTGCGTTCCCGGACGTGGCCTAGGAGCTGGCCACATCGACACAAGAAAAAAAAAATTTTTAACTTTTTGTTACCTATTCCAAATGATTTTGAAATATAATTTCTAAATATGATGATGATGATGATGTATGATGTGTACCTGGGTATGTCTGCGAGGCGTGGTGGACGCGCGCGTCGTACGGGCGGCAGGACGCCCACCTGTGGACAAACAAACAGATTTATAGTAATAGTAAGTAAATAATTTATCTACAACTTTCAAAAGTGGGTGAGACTTTTGTTTTAAACGTAGAAACTTAAATTGAAATATTAAAAAGTACCAACTTTTAAATTGGTTTACCGTTGTAAAAGTCACGGCATTTACTGGACCCAAAATTCTACCAATCCAGAACTTTTCAGACATAATATAGTGCCCGCTGAGCGGTGCTCCTATTTTTGTCTGCAAGGTTTAAAAGAGCCTTACTAAAAGGAACTTAGGATTGCCCTGACGTCGACTGTCTTCTTCTTGTTCGCCATTATGTCTAGTAATATTACACGAATTAAAGCCTATACCAAAAGAAGTAAGCCTAAAAGATGATAATGCTAACACAAACTGCGTGCGATACAATTAGGCAAAGTATAATAATTAATTACTATTATGCCAATACTATTATGAAGAAGCAGTTTTGCCAAAGTATCTTAAGACAAAAACATTATGCGAAACAAATAGATCCTCTGTAGAAATCGTTTGATTTCTTCAGCTAGACATTTTTGTCTACTCTACTTGTAGTTATAAAATGGATAGTAAATAAATGTCCTGTACATAAGTGGGTATAAAAAAAAATGTAAATAGAATATCTATCGATATGTGCACATTGACATATTTTGTTTCTATGTGGCCAAATTTTATCTAATATCTTTAAACGAGCAATTCTTGTATATTTATATATAGTCAGGATCTCGGAAACGGCTCCAAGGATTTTCATGAAAGTTACATATTAGGGGTTTTTCGGTCCCAGGTTCGAGAAAAGCTCGGTTCCCAAGATACAGACATTTTAAAAACCGAGCAAAGCTCGGTCAACCAGATATTTAACATTAATATCACCAGTATTGTTTTCTAGTGATAAAATAATAGTAATAATTATAATTCTAAATCAATTTTATAATTGTCATCATTCATGAGATGATGATTATCGTTATACAAAATTAATTGTCCCTTGCGTAAGCAGCACACTGCAAAATTACATTAACCATTATAAATAAATAAAATAAAATAAACGGCTTCCTTTCACTGACAACCTTTTTTGCGCATTTCTTTACCTCCCATTTCACGTGTCTACTGAAAGACTACTGAACAACATATTTCAGTTTACATGAAAACGTTTACATTGCGTGACAAAGGGAATAAAGAGTTCTCGCGAGCTCCGCGTCTACACGTGTTGGGCATGAGTGTCGCGGAATGTTCCCACGCTTCGGGACTATGTCGGTAAATGTGTTTCAAGTGGTGTACTTATATATTTCGAGTTCTTTTTGGAGTTACGAGTTCAATTTTAACTTGAAATGTTGTTGTGTCAACGCTGTACAAACGCCAGCTAGCCAACCTTCCCGAATCTGTAAAGTTTTACCAATCGAACATTAATCCTTCCATAATTGTTATATTGGTGAAAATCTATTGTAAAAATTTGACAGACTTGTCTGTCCTGTGTCCCAGCAGTGGGAACATTATAGGCTCTCAAAGAGAGGAGTCTCTTTGAGAGGGAGTGGGCCATAATCCACCACGCGTGCCAAGTGCGGATTGGTAGATCATGTCACATAATTATTATGTCTTCGAATTTTTGGTTCTAGGACAAGCCGGTTTCCTCATGATGCTTTCTTTCACCGTTTTGAGAGCAGTGGTGATGGAATAAATTACACAAAGAATGCGCATGTCACAAGTCGGGACCGATGCCACTGGGCCACCACTGCTCACCATCCTATTCCATGCGACATAATAACTGCCGAAATGTGCGTAAACTAAAGTTCTCCTTTGCCTAACACATCGAGGATTACAGGCATGATGTTTTACAAATGAGGTCTAATTCATATTGTTGTGAAAGAAAAGACTTTCTCCCCTTGAGCTATTAGTTTTTAAACTGACATGATCTCTAACATAACCGTGATATTTATCATGCTTATTATTTGTTTTGTGTTCTAACGAGTAATGACTATCTTAAAAGCTAAAAGGCTTCGATTTGTGTTACCGTCGAAATAATATGAAGGGCTTCTTACACTAAATGTGAAATGAAAAGCTTCTTTCAGATTCATAATCCTGTAAAATAAATCACGTAAAAGAATTATTGTCAGATCAACCTCTTAGCTCTTAACTCAGTCCCTTAGCTTAATGTTAAGTTGTGAAAATGTAACTTAAGTGAAAGGGAAGAAGTCTTTTTCGTGACCTTTATATTTTAAAACATTTTGTCGATAAAATCCGTGTAAGGTCGACCGTCCACTGCTACGTGAGATGTGCAGAGAGATAAGACACGGTAGTTGCGGTGTTATTTAATTTGTCTGTCTACTTGAACAACTAGGGAACAAGTCTTTTATTGAATTCATGCTAAGATTACGCAGACAGTTGACAGTTTTGGTAATATTCCACTGTCATTGGTATAGTGAAGTTATAGTTTTCAATAAATAATCTTGTAGTATTTTGTAATAATATAACCCAAATTGATCTCCTTAACACCCAGTTAAAGCAAAACAATTGCCTGCTTTCAACTTCTATAAATAATGGCCCACAGCAGCCCCTCTTTGTTAATTCTAAGCAAGCACACATTGTAACTACTCAAGAGCAACCTCAGTCTAAACCCGTAACACTGGATACTATCATGCCGCCGGTACAAATTACGCAACGTGCTAAAAGACAGAAAAGGCCCAAAGCAAAAAATGCAGCTTCTGATGTACCCGTTCCTGCCGGCTCTAACCAGCCTGCTGCTTCTAACCAACCTGTAATCTCTAGCCAGCATGTCGTCTCGAACCAGCCTGTCATCTCGAACCAGCCTGTCGTCACTAACCAGCTTGTCGTCTCTAACCAACCTGTTGTCATTAACGGTAACTCAACTAACCTCGAAGTGCACACGACACAGATGAATGAGGATGGGTACAAATCTCCTGCGAATGACCAATCTTCTTCAGTCAATGACAATACTCTTTCTGACGATCACACCACCGCTGCTGACGACCTTACCACTTCTACTGATCACCATGTTCCTACCGATGGTTGCACTAGTTCTACTTTTTCTGCTGACGACCAAAGCTGGACAGAAGTAAAGAAAAATAAATTCCGGAAACCCACGTCATTATGTGGCATCGCCGGTCCGAGCATCACTACCCTAAGAGCTGTCGAACCACGTAAATACCTACATTTGTGGAATATGGAATCTACTGCAGACGAGATTCGTGACTATTTGCGACAACTGTGCCCCACTGGCACATGCACAGTCGATGAACTACGGGCTAGGGGTAGTTACAAGTCGTTCAAGATAGGCGTTCCCATTATTTACTATGACAAATGCCTTTCTGTTGATGTATGGCCAATGAACGCGAGATTGAACACATGGATTGCTTATGATAACTCGAGGCATACAAAAAATCATAAGACATCAGATAGGGGCCAGCCAACACACCAGACATTTCGTGCCTAAGAAACCACGTAACAAGTTCAAGAACATTGACATTCTGTATCAAAATGTCCGTGGTCTCAAAACCAAATTATCGACGTGGAGAACAAACTTATTACAGCTAGAACATAATCTGATCGCCGTAACAGAGAGTTTTCTTGATAATTCTATCGAAGATGCAGAGCTTGCGACTGGTGATTGGAATGTCATGCGACGCGACCGGGGAACGCCTTGTGGTGGTGTGATGCTCGCCGCACGTGCACCCATAGTGCTGTGCCGCCGCCGTGATCTCGAAACAGATGGTGGTGAAGACTTATGGGCTGACTTTACATGGTGCGGACGTACTGTTCACGTATGTGTTGTGTATATTAAGCCCAGCGCGAGTGATGATGAGTACATGCGATGGTTTTGTAAAGTAGAAGAGTTTATTAATAAATTAAAAGGCTTTGTGATAATATTAGGTGACTTAAATTTAAATAGTGTTTCGTTAAATATTAAGAATTATTATTGTTACTTTGTGTCATTTTGTAGTCTGAACGAGATGAATGTGGTGAAGAATTCGTATGGAGGTATGTTAGATGTTGTTTTGGTTCAAGAGAACATTGGTGCACCAGAAGCATCCGTCACTGCTTCCGAGGGTATAGTACCACTGGATGCATATCACCCAGCATTGCACATTGAGGTTAGAATAGATGTAAATCACTGCTCGGAGTCTATTGAACCCAGTAATATGGATAGCGCCAAAGATTGGAACTTCAGTAAATGCGATTTTAAACAGCTCTATTTACTATTTTCTGTTGAAAATATTTGGGACGAGGTTCTGCAATCTAAGAATGTAAATGAGGCTACAATGAAATTCTACAGCATTATCTACAACCTTTTTGATAAGTGTATTTTTAAAAAACGCAGAGGGAAATCGGCAAATAGGCGATATCCTGTATGGTTTACAAGCGAGATCATACAGGATATAAAACTCAAATTAAAACACCATAAAAATTGGAAACAAACTAAGTGCGACAGCACTTATTTATTATTTTCTAACCTTAGATCAAGTCTTAAAACCCGTATTGCAGATGCGTACTCTTTATATATGACTAATATAGAGAATAAAATTAAACATAACCCTCGTCAATTCTGGTCACACATTTCTAGCCTGCGGTCCAAAGGTGGGTTTGAACCGAATGTAACATACAAGGGTGCTACGTTTTCTGGTACAAAGGCCGCTGGGGCTTTTGCTGAGTTTTTTTCGGCTGTTTTTCTGCCTGATGTTCCACAGCTCAATGCTGATCATGTCAATACGTCAGATCATACCTGCAACAGTAATTACATAAACATACCCCCGTTGTGCCATGCAGACATTATTAAAGGCATAAAGAAACTTAAACCAAACAGTTCTACTGGCCCCGATAACATTCCCCCTTTTATAGTTAAAGACTTAAGAAATATATTCAGTGATCCTCTTTGCCACATTTTTAATTTAGCTTTACAGACTGGTACATATCCCTCTGAGTGGAAAACCTCTAGAGTCACACCCATCCCTAAAACCCAGAACAAAAGTTCCGTTGAAGAATACCGCCCTATCGCAATCCTATCTTCCCCGGCTAAGGTATTCGAGAACATCCTCCATGATGCTATCTACGCGCAAATAAACAAATTTCTTTGTAATGAGCAGCATGGTTTCAGAAGCAAAAGGTCAGTTGACACGAATCTCTTGACGCTAGTAGATTATATCTCGTCTAGTTTGGACCGCGGGCGTCAGGTAGATGTACTTTACTTCGACTTCCGGAAGGCATTTGATAGGGTTAATAACGACACGCTGCTAATGAAGCTTAGCAAAATAGGGTTTTCACCATCTCTCCTCCGCCTCTTTGCAGATTACCTACGTGATCGACGGCAGTTTGTTAGGCTTGGTATGTACGAGTCGGATACCTATCACACGCGTTCCGGCGTGAGTCAGGGCTCAATTTTGGGACCTTTATTATTTCTCATCATGGTCAACGATCTTCCACAAGTTCTGCTTCACGCAAGATGTCTCCTGTACGCTGATGACTTGAAACTGTACCTAGAAATAAACTCAGAGCGTGACAGTTCAGCACTGCAGCAAGACATCAATGCGATATACAAGTGGAGCGTTGACAATGGGATGGAATTTAATTCGTCTAAGTGTTTTACTATGACATTCGGTCGAATGCGACATCCAATTAATTACCAATACACCTTAAATAATAACATCATTGCAAAGTCAACATCCATGAAAGATCTGGGTGTCACATTCGACCGAAAGCTCACCTTTCACGACCATATGGTCTCGGTAGCCAAACAGTCCTACCAAAGGTTGGGCTTTGTTCTACGCAATTGCCGTGATTTTCGTACAGCTCATGCTATCAAAATAGTTTTTAATGCACTCGTACGTAGCAAGCTGGAAACTAGCTCATGTGTGTGGAATCCATATGAAAGTACCTACGCACTTTTATTAGAAAAAGTCCAAAAGGCTTTCCTTAGGTACCTATATAAACAGAAACACGGCTACTATCCTTACCTCTATCCGACTAAATTCCTACTGGGTTGCCTCGGATACAACTCGCTCGAGGTAAGGCGAGCACGAGATCAGCTCACAATAGCTTGTAAGACGCTCCGTGGTGCTATCGACGCTCCTGATCTGCTTCATGTGCTGGCGCGCTTTCATGTCCCAGAAAACTACTGCCGGGGCAGAAAGCACAGGCTGTTTGCCGTGCCTGCATGTCGTACGGTTGCACGTGCTAAGTCGCCAGTCCCTCGCACGCTTGCCGCACTTAATGATCTCTTGGATGCCAATCCAACAGAAGATCTGTTTGAGGATGGATGGTCGAAGATTTTATTGGTATGCCAGAAGTACTGTGAGGTGATTTTATGAAAGTGTTTTAGAGTTTTTATTTTTATGAAAATTGTTTTATTTACGTTTCTCATATTTTAATTAATAATGTGTATATTGTTTGCATAATTGTGTTTATATTACTGTAATTGGCTGTTCACACAGCCGTTGTAATTGATAAATAAATAATAAATAATAAATAAAAACTTTTTTTTAACATTGACATTTTTATTGATATTACGTATGTTAGGCACCAATCATCACATAATGTACCTATATCACAATAACTTATGCTTGGCTTAGCTTGGGTGTTTGTCGCTTGATCGTGATTCGCAGTGGAAGATCCCACCTTCATACTTATGCAAATCTAAACTGCACACGTGTGTAGCTTATCTAAGGGTTACTGTGGAGCGTAGCCCTTACTAAAAGGTTGGCTGCATTATGACTAATGACTGAAATGTATTGGACCTTTTATATAAGTACTAGTCGGAAGCTCTTTGACATAGAATATTGAATTAGGTTATGATTGATTTTAACAAGAAGCTAAGTTCCAAGACGTTGTTGTTATATGAAATTTCCGGAGATTTTTGAGTGAATATAGGAAAGTTGGTCTATTCAAGACAATGATTAAATCCTAATTATTTTATTGTTAATTAATTACAGAGAATTTAATGAGGAAAAAATATACCAAATTAGCATTGTTTAACGACTACAAAGCGATGAGAAATAAAAACTTCTGAAGCAATTAATTTTCCCTAAACTCTTTTGTATTTTTTTTTTGCTTTAAGTGTAGCTTTTATTTTTGATACGTTTCGTTTTTCAGTGACTCCACTTCGAACTCAAGTTCAACAACAAAAAATTCAAATTAGATTAAACGTCGTAGTACCTTATTTACATAACAATGTTAACGCAGAGAATAAGATCGTGTCCCAACGGTGGGAATGCTAATGCTGCCTCTCTGAACAACAATGTCAACACAGTCTAACTGGCGTATATTTTCTTTCATTCCTACATTACATCGTTTTATCAACATGTCTCACATGCCGAACATGTTCTCTCACTCTTTATTACAACATGTTACAAAGGGTGTGTTCACACGAGGAGTTTAGTCAAGTTAAGTTGAGTAAGGCTAGTCAAAGATATCTTATTCGTATTGATTCTATTTTATTTTATTTGATTTGGTTGAAGAGAGCTTTTTATATGTGCTTTTTAAATATTTTATTTTATGATACATAAAAAAACCAGCATTAGGAATTTCAACCGTATCGTGAGTGACAACGTAACACCCAGACCCAAAACAACTACTTGTAGGTCACACAAATAATAATTGTACCGTTCGGGGATCGAACCCGCGACACTCATCGCAGCAGTTATATTGCTCAGCCACTCCGCCAACCGTACCGTTAACCGACATTGCTTTAGCGTGCCAATCAACACTTTTTGAACGTAAAATTGATAAAGTTTTGAAGTTCAAAATGTCATTATAAAAAAGAAGTTTGCCGCATCACCACATCTTTCTGCTAATAAAAAGAAGTAAAGATCCCTAGACAGAATAATACCAATTTGACTTCGAAACAAATAAAATTGTGCCATTCCTTTCAATTTTACATAATACAAATAAAATTCGAAGCAACGCAATCCTATCTAAATAAGAACATAATATCTTGAAACATAACTCACTCAATAAAACAACGCAAGTAATAAAGTCACACTAACTCCGTCTGAATGAGACTTTATATCGACAACAAAATTATTAAGTCTTGGCCACGAGTTGCACGCTCAAGCGACACGCGTCTTGCAACAGCGGCTGTGGAAAGACAAAAGACTATAAGCCATCGAAACTGTAAATCACGTACTATAAAGGAGAATAATAATATTATAAAGATTTATATTGCAGTTATGATTTGGTTCGAAGCAATACAAATTTGATGATTTTTTTCGACTCTATTTACTTATCTAGTAGTAACTTTTACAATATTTTTTTTCTGCAACAAAATAAAAAGTTTGATGCGATCTCCCCTACCTATGCTGCCATCCTTTATTGACATTTGATTAACCGAGGTTCGAACCCCTACAGTACAGCTTACAAAGCATCTTTTAGATTGGTACCTACTACGTAGATATGGAACTACATTACGAACCATGATTCAACTCCTATCGTGCCCTCTTAGCCCAAAAATATGCAGCCCGAGTTGCATCACCCGAGGGCGTGAACATGGTCTAACGGTATCTAAGCAAGCCTTCACAATAGAACGCAGAATTATTAGGCACATAACAAATTGAACATTATCGCAAGAGAAAGGGGTTTATTGATAACATATCGCTCGCTTGGCAGTGGGGGTTACTACCCTGTCTCAAACGTATATTGCTTTTGAAGAACATTGTTCCAGAACGTTATTGATATTGTTCGCGTATGATCAATGAGTGGGGAATATATTGGATAATTTAATTGGTTTTAGAAATGAGTTATTGGGGTCTAGATAAGGAGCAATTGATTTTTAAAGTGGCGTAAGGCTTCGTACTTCGTTCTACAGTGAGTTTAATTAAAATAAAAAGCTCAGATCAAAGAAATAGGCAGATAGAACGCTCAGAACACGTGAGTGTGTCCACCAAAGTTAATACAAAATCAAATCGAATTACATACCATAATGTTTTCTTTGTTATTGAGAACAACTTTTACGGTGGTTAAAGACACGAGACCCGATATTTTGGCAAAAAACTACAACGACGCGCAGCTTGGCACGACGCGTGGCTTGGTACTGTCGCGACTTTGTATTCGATTTTGTATTAACTTTGGTGGACACACTCGCGTGCTCTGAGCGCTCTATCTGCCTATTTCTTTGATCAGAGATAAAAGAATAAAAAATATGTAATGAGGATTGAAACAGTTATTAACTTTTTCGTCATCGTCAAAATATCGTCAGCTAGGGAGCTGACTGGTGACTTTTTGTCGCAAAGACTTTTTATTTCCCCGTCGAGTGCTGATTATGGTGACAAATATGTAGTTTCTAGCGGGCGATACATTCGACTGAACAACATAAAGTATCCAGTGAACCGCAGCTCTCATTTTTTGTCAGCGTCAAACATGCTGACAAAATGTCATTTATTTACTACATGATAGGTAATATTTTTTTGGTAGAGCATTGCCAAAAACTACTATGTCTGTCCAGGGTGGAACTTGATAGTCGTTAGACTCGTTCTGACTAAAATCACCCTGACGTCAGAAAGTAATCTAGTGCGGGAAAGTGACAGAGCTATACAAGTCGTCTAGCGTTATCTCGTTCACTCACTGGAACAAGACTGGTTTTAAGACGTTGTTATACCCTCTGCTCTTTCAATTGCCTGTATTGAATAAATTAGAACATGTTGTGGCACTGAGTTGCCAAGTTCGATATTTAGTTGGAACACGATTTTCTCAAGTAATTAAAATACTATTTCATTAATAGGAAATAATTTCAAGAACCACTAGAAAATACAAGCCAGAATAAAAGGAAATGCTTCAACGTGAAATAATATAAAATTGATTGAGTCTTTCAGACCCCAAGGCTACGGAGGGGTGGCAACCCTTTCTTAAATATGTATCAGATCAGTAATTCGATCGTGAAATGGTTTTACAAAGAGCAGAGGTATTATGTTCTTGAGTGAGTTTCAAGTAGAGGTATCTTTAAGGGGTTAAATACTTATGTAGTTATGGTTTTTATTTAACATGGTAAAATCATCAAATAAGTCCTCTTACACAGGGCAGGACGGGAAGGACTTTCAGAGTTATGCTGAATACAATTCACGGTGTCTTTCAATAGCCCTTTACGTTCCGGGGCCAAGTAGCGCAAACCTGGCAGGTTTTGATCCTCTAATGGGGACCCCGATATGATCTAGTCTTGATGGAAATATAGGTTATGTTAAAATATTACTAGGTAATGAACATGAATAGGATAAGTCTAGGTATTTGTGTAAGTAAATTTGAAAACGCACAAACGATACTTATAGGAGAAATTAATACTAGTTTGTATTGAAATGAAATGATTGAAAAAAGAACTAATTGAAAAAAAAATTTATTCATAATTGACTTTAACTTTGATTTTCAAATCACTCTGACAGAAGTGATAGTAATGAATGAATATTTATTTGTTTGTATATATGAAAATATTTCTTTTTTCTCCTACTAATGGCAGTGAAGTAGAAAAATTACTTATTATTTTCTTCTCATTAAATTATAATAGCCCTGAAGCCCTGAAAATAGGGGAACCAGTGCTTCTTCCCCACATCACA
Organism: Agrotis segetum; assembly: GCA_036375495.1. NCBI lineage: Eukaryota > Metazoa > Arthropoda > Insecta > Lepidoptera > Noctuidae > Agrotis > Agrotis segetum. The sequence continues at coordinate 561,895 of JAQSVV010000039.1, forward strand.
AACCTTTTCAATGACATTCTTCGTTCGGGTGACTTCCCCACAAACTTTTGCCATTCAAATATCATTTTGTTGCATAAAAAAGGAGACAAGTCCGACATAAACAATTATAGACCCATTAGCCTGATTTCTCATGTTTACAAAACCTTCATTAAAGTTATAGAAAATCGTATCTCTGGAGAACTCGACAGACAACAACCTCCTGAACAAGCAGGCTTCCGTCCCGGACTTTCTACTACCGATCACTTACACACCATTAACCAGATTATAGAAAAAACTCTAGAGTTTAATTTGCCACTATACCTTGCTTTTGTAGACTATTCGAAAGCATTCGACAGTATAACCCACTGTGCCATCTTCGAAGCTCTCAGTAAACAAAATGTGGAACAAACTTATATACATCTCCTAAAAAACATTTATGCAAACAGCACAGCTGCTATAAAATTGGATCGGTTAGGTCCAAAATTCAGTATTCTGAAGGGAGTCAAACAAGGCGACCCGCTATCTCCTAAGCTATTCACCAGCACCCTAGAACAAGTCTTCAGAAAATTGGCGGCCGCCTGGGAAGGGAAGGGTATCTGTCTAGGCGAATCAAGATTAACAAATCTTCGTTTCGCTGACGATATTGTGCTCTTCTCTTCATCAGCTGCGGAACTGGAAAGCATGCTCCAAGAACTGAGCGATGCAAGCCTTGAGGTTGGACTGAAGATGAACATGTCGAAGACTAAGCTCATGACCAATACCACACCTATCAATGTGCACACGGACGGGGAGAAAATACACTATGTCCAAGAATACATCTACTTGGGCCAAGTAGTCTCTTTCCAGGCGAGACAAGACAAAGAAGTTGCAAGACGCACGGAAAACGCCTGGAAGAGCTACTGGTCCATGAAAAGGCTATTCAAGGGCGATTTGCCTATGCACTTAAAACGCAAGCTAATGGACATGTGTATTCTCCCCATCCTGACATATGGTGCACAGACTTGGTCTTTGACTGACATTCAGATGTCCAGACTCAAGGTTTGCCAACGAGCGATGGAGCGCAGCATACTAAATGTTAAACTTACCGACCGAATTAGAAACACCATACTGCGCTCCAAAACTCAAATAGCCGACGTTGCTCACAAAGCTGCAAGACTAAAGTGGGACTGGGCAGGTCATGTCTGCCGGATGCCGTCACAACTGTGAGCTCGGATATCACAGGAATGGAGCCCTGAGACAGCTAGGCGGGGTCGCGGCAGGCCTAGGAGAAGGTGGCGCGACGCTTTGGATGGCGTCCTAGTAAACTGGCGTGAGGAGGCACACCATCGAGAGAAGTGGAAGGAATGGGGGGAGGCCTTTGCTCAGGAGTGGGACAGATAAGGCTAGAAAAAAAAAAAAAAAAAATTATAATAAATCTGTATTATAGTCACTCTCTGTTCATTTCTATTCTTTCACTGCATTCATTCGTTTCCTTCATTCCATTCCATTGTCTAGTATTGAGATTAATAACTCACATTCTTATATTATTCTGAACACGTCCACACAAAACAAACCGCGGCGTGATTGCTACGATATCCAGTAATGCCTCGATCACGACCTCTGGTGATGCGACTTACGACGACGCCGACGATTAAACACAGGGGTCTACTTGCGTCTGTTTCTTTCGAGTAAGTACTGCCATCTCGTAAGTTGCGTGATTCATGGCTAGATCTAAGATATTTTTATCATAAGTTTTTTTTTTGCAGCTTCTAGCATCCACGGTTGGGACATTATGCCTCTTCTCTCTGACAGGGCTATAATGCACCACGCAGGCCCAATGCGGGTTGGTACAATTATAGTCTTCGAATTTTTAGTTCTAGGACATGTCAGGCCCTTCGTACATTAGGAAACTCCGGTATCCGATACTCCAGTCGCATACCTAAGTCGCGCGACTCCAGTCGCGCACGGTCCGTACACAGCGGCGACTCGAGTCGTAAGACTCAAATCGTCTATTCGGCCACCATTCTATATTCAACCTTAATAATACATTGTACAAAACACAAAATGTACATCTCATAACATAAATTAAAATGCTTCTATTTTAAAAATGACGAGCGCATTCCTATCTCAAATTTTTGGAATTAAAAATTGGCGCGTATAGAGGAAAAAATCAATCTAGAAAGAATATGGTTCATAATTTCGCCGCGCCAACCGGCTACAAGGTAGCTCTATTTCGGGCACGCCGCAATTGCGGCGGTAAGACCCCTCTTTGAGGAGTGGCTGGAGAGAAGCCATGGCGTCCTGACCTACCGCTTGACGCAGGTCCTCACCGGACACGGAAGTTTCGGGAGGTACCTGTGTCTGATGCGAAAGGAGGAGACGCCTGGGTGCCACCACTGCGAAGATCGCCCGGAGGACACGGTGGAGCATACGGTGCAAGACTGCCCGGCTTGGGCGGAGCACCGACGTGTCCTCACGGCTGCGATAGGCGGAGACCTCTCGCGCCCGGCATTGGTTGCGGCCATGCTGCGGGGCGAGACGGAGTGGGAAGCGGTCAGCTCCTTCTGCGAGGCAGTAATGCTCGTAAAGGAGGAGGCAGGCCGCGAGCGAGAGAGGACAGCGTCCTCCCTCCGCCCCAGCCGCAGTGGTAGGCGCCCACGGCGACGGACGTCGCTAGATGATCTCCGGCCACCGTAGGCGCGGGCATGCGGGCAGCGAGTAAAGGGCAACTCGCTGCCCGACCAAGGACCATGCCCGGGTCGACGGCGCGTTGTGTCCCACGCGCGCCTCAAAGAGCGTCAGCATAATGACGGGGCCCCCTCTCAGAGGGCCAAAGCCTGCCGGGGTCGCGGGATTATTCCCTAACCGTAACCCCGGAACGTAACAGGCTATGAAGGACACCGTGGATTTTAGTCAGTAGAAGTCTGACAGTCCCTCCCGCCCTGCCCGGGGTTGGAGGACTCATTTGATGATTTTACCACGCTAAAAAAAAAAAAAAAAAAAAAAAAAAAAGGTAGCTCTATTTGTTCAAGCTTTGACTTTGAAGGTGGTGACCATGGGTTCAAACCCCAGGTAAACATAGAATTTTTCTTTTTTCGCGTTTCAGTTGTTTTTTAGAGGTTTATTCAATTTTTTTCTAGGTTTTTTTTTATAGTTTTCTTTTATTTGCACCGGAACGCTGACGTCTAGTCGTTAGTGACCCTGACTGCTATGCCGGAGGACGTGGGTTCGATTCCCACCCAGGACAAATGTTTGTTTGATGAGCACGATCATTGTTCTGTGTCTGGGTGTAATTTATCTATTATATTTATGTATTTAGAAATATATAAGTATGTTTATCAGTTGTTTAGTACCCATAACACAAGCTCTGCTTAGCTTGGGACGAGATGGCGTTGTGTGATAGTTGTGGAATAAAACCAGCGTTTACTTGTTTGAACGAAGAAAATTTTGTCAATAAATTTTAGGTCGTTATATACTTTTGGTGGTAACGAAACCATATCGCGATTCAGAAAAACTAACAACGCCATCTAGTTACACATATGGTACTAAAATAGGTAAATATTATCAAAATACATAAACGTAAGATTGTACAATTATTATTATTAATTGTAATGATACAAACAAGGATATTTTTCTACCTCAGATACTTTAATAATACATTTTAAAATAATAGATACAAATTTTTCGTCGGTTAAAAATCGCGAAGACTTGGGTTTCGGCGATCTTGATAGATGAGTAGCGAGCGACTAGAGTCGGCGACGCATGTCGGCGACGCGACCTGTGTACGAGCCTCTATGGATTTGTATTGCGATAGTCGCCTGGATACCAAAATCGTAAGGTATCGGAAACTTGCGTCGCCTCGTGTACGAGCCTTCGTACACGAGGCGACGCAAGTTTCCGATACTGGAGTTTCGCCACTACTCATGACCTGCGGAAAATTCGAGGTACTAAATTTTTATAATGCAATTTGATGTAACGACATAAACACTAGCGCCGCGTCAAAAGGTCATGATGGGTGGTCAAGAATATGAATTTATAAAATGGCTGACACATGACTGTCACAATCAAAGTATATTTTTTAGGGTTCCGAAGGTTCAAAAAAAAAACGGAATCTTTATAAGATCAGTCGTGTGACAGTCCGTCCTTCACAGTTAATTTCCTGGGAACCTAACATTAATCCAAATCCAAATACTATAACATAATTTAAAATTTTTATTCAATAAAATAAAAAAAAACCATCTCTCCCAACTTTTTAATAAAACTGCATACAAAATTATGATTTGATAGAGGATCAAATCAAATTTTATAATACATATAAAATTTGATTTGAGATTGTATTGAAAATAATTACTTTCCAAAAATGATTCAAGAATATGCTACGGAACCCTTTATTCTGTGAATAAAATTAAAAATGGTAAATAAATTGTTCCGCCATCTTGAAAATCGCGGAAACTCAAGTCGCCGCGATGTCAGCAGATAGGTAGCGCGCGATAGGCGTCGCGCGTCGCGTGCATGTGTACGAACGTATATGCATTTCTATTGCCAGAGTCGCCTGAATACTGAAGTCGTAAGGTATCGGAAACTTGAGTCTTATAGTGGACGAAGGGCCTCAGTTTCCTTGTAATATTTTTCCTTCACCATTTTGAGAGTTGTGTTCTTTCACTGTCTGGGTTCAAACCCACGACCTACCTATTACTAGCTCAACGTAGCGTACAGAATAGAAATTGCCTTATAAGGAATAGAATAACTGGTTTTACACGAACGCTGGTAGCAAGTACTAAGCATCTAACTTTTTTGAAGAACTTCAAGGAAATAATAACATTATTACGTTCTCAATAGACATTCATAGCCCGGTTTCATTATAAAACAGAATAGATTCAAACGACGATATTCACAAATTGAATCGAATGATTACCGGAAAACTTTGGACCGGAAATTGAATTATATTCCGAGTTCCAATCAAGCCTTCATAGATTTCAGTTGGAAAATGGTGGTTTTTGTTCGGGACATTTCAAATGTCTGGGGAATTGCGATTCTGTATTTTAATGTGTTTAAAGAAACTGTTTATTTTGGTGCATTCACGTTAAAATCATACACATGGTGAAACATCGCAAAATTACTTATTTACCGTGTATTTTTGTAATGTAATGGTGCTGCTAGCCTGCGTCATTCTACTTGACAAACCGTTATTGCCATGACTTCAAATTTCTTTCCAGGTTTTGTACATAATAATTATGTTATTGAATAACGAATTACCTATAGAGACATCTGGGTCTTTGTAATCTCCAGCTCGACCCGCCAACTTCTTTTTAATCTAAGAAAAAAGGTTTACTCTAGGTTTAATCTAGGAATTATTTCGAAAATTGATTCCTGTTATTCTCTTACGGTTACCAAATATAATATGCAAACTATTATATGCAGAAATTGGTATTTACAAACTCGTGACTATGGTAAGCCCTTGGCTTCGCTCGGGCTTACATTCGTCTACTCGTTTGTAAAAACCAACTTACCGCACTAGTATCATAAATAACTATGTCTCAGAGAAGCAGATAGAAAATCTTATTTCTTGATGATCACACTAGCCGGCAGCATTCGCGTGTAATGTAATAATATAGATTCGACTTTGAGCATTACATTACAATACTACCTCTCTGACTGACGAGAATTCGCATACATTTAGTTAGATTTGATACAAAGCGCGCATTGTGATGCTCGATTGTCTTCCGTCACTAATGAAAAATGTTCGAATCTGAAACGTTAGATTACTGGTTACATCGCATCGCGGTGAGGGAGCGCCGGCAGTCAGCCAGCAAATCATAAATCCATTCCATGAAAATCATGTGAAACATGAAAAGCGAATTGTTTTTCAGGACATAGTACTACACTACCACTCCTCTTGGCACATCCCCAGATGAACGTATTTATTTGTTGTTTTTCAACCTACTTTCACCTACTTACATATTGGGGTTCGTACGAGTATGTATCACCTCCAATACGACATGTTTTTCTGACTCATGATGTTGTGATGTCTCGTGGAGGTCAATCAACTTTGTAACTATATTGTGGAAGTAAGTAAAATTATTTTGATTTTGTCCTAGTCTGCACACGGGGATATGCCTAGACTAAAGGAAAAAAACGTAAAAATATGAAGAAAAACTGAAATAACTGAAATATTCTTTGTACAAATCTTGTGTTTAGAATCAGAAAGAAATGTAGACAAAAGCTCAAAAAAATCTTGTATATTTTTAGTTGGTAAACTTTTCTCATACCGTTTTATACAGGACCTACCGTTGTATTCGTTGCAAAAATTATAAGCAAAATACTTTAAGTAAAAATAGTTATTTATGTTTATTCCCATTTATTCTAATAAACAGTTCTAAGGTAGAACTTATACTTTCTCAAATAGTCCTACAATTTTAGGTGTTACAAAATAGTACAGTTATTATAATGGGAGTTTTTATTCCCATTTGTTATATTCAACAGTTCTATGGTAGAACTACTGAGCCTTGGTTTATGAAAGTTTTCAGTTTATACTGTTGTCATATCTCGTGTGAAGACGGACCAGTAAATTGGAAGGCTGTCCCAACTTGAGCATATCTTTGTACAAAGTTATGTACCGTCTGTAAACTTGTGTCACGAACTTTGGTACAGATAAAGCCCTTAAGGAATATTAGATTCAGCAATTAGAATGAATAGTACTTAACCTTTAGTATTTGGGTTGTCCAGGAATGTTGAGATATTACACAACAATACGGTAAACTTTGGAAGATAAAGGACAAGGTTTGTTTTCGTATATAGGTATTTTTGTGGACTATACCGGATTTTTGTACGAAAGATTTTAAAACAAATAAGGCTTGAATTTTTTTTTACGTGTTAAAAATAATCATCAAATGAGTCCTCCAAAACAGGGCTGGATGGGGGGGGATTGTCAGACTTGAGCTGATTACACGATGTCCTTCAATAGCCCTTTAAGTTCCGGGACTACGTTTACTCGATAGTCCCGCGACCACAGCAGGCTTTGGCCTCGTCATATTGCTGAAAGCTCTTATGATATCCTTGGAATTAATCAGAAAAAAAAATTGTTAATAATTTCAGAATGGTTAAAAAACAATAAACATTTTTGCAGCAGAAAAATTAAGAGATGATGATTATAGAGATCTTTTAACTGAATCGCAATACCTAATTGCTCAGCTATAGCGTCACCCGTTTCATTAAATCTCGAGAAGTTTCAAATATTATATTTGTGAATAATAAAGTAACTAAAAGTTCCGAGTTCAAGAGGTTGATCACCTTTAATGTTACTTCCAATATAGCCCGAGAGCTACGTACAATTTTTAGGAAAGTGTTTCAGGCACGCTTAAACTTGTGCAATTGGTGATTCCCGTGGGATCACACTTTTGAATCTCACTTTAACATTCTCTTGTTTTTTTTTTTTAATTTGAGGGATTAGGAAGCGAAAAGAGAAGTAACGGGAATACATAACAATAAAGTGGGATTCAAAAATGGGATCTAATGGGAACAAAGCAAGGTTTCTAGATGCCTACGATGTTTAGGAATACTTGCAAAAGTACTAAATGCACAATTTATGAGCGTTTTTTTTGTGGTTATATTATCCCATTAGCTCTCCCACCCAGGGCAGTACGGGAGCGACTGTCAGACTGGAACTGATTTAAATCAAGTACACAGTCTCCTTCAATAGTTTTTTACGTTCCTAGGCTATAAATATAGCCTCAAAACTACGTGCAATTTTCGGGAAAGTTTCTCCGGCACACTCAAAACTTGGTCGCGGGACTATCTTACTAGATAACTATAGATAGCTGCTATATAACTGCTATATCATGTGCTAGATAACTATAGTTATCTAGTAAGATAGTCCCGCGACCAAGTTTTGAGTGTGCCGGAGAAACTTTCCCGAAAATTGCACGTAGACAATCCCCAGCTATAAAAGACAAAGACTATTTAATAATGCCGGCAAAGCTAATATGTGGCAAAGCTTTACAGATTCTAATTCCGCAAAAGTACAGGAATTAGGGTCAAGTTACGAGACGCAATTACCACGTTTTATTATATTTTGTCTAGACCGCCCTTGTAGTTCAAGTGGTAAACAAATTAATAAAATCTAGAATTATAATAAAAAACAACTTTAGTGATGTTTTCTCTTTAGGTTTCATATCCGAAATTATTATGTTTGACTGTTTTGAGGTAGGGATGAGATTATGTGTCAATGAGATTTAATATACAAAGTAGTTGCACATTTGCCGTAAAGTTGATTTGCCTAAATAAGTACTTATGTGTAAAATCATCACAATTAATTATGATAACTGTAAATTAGCCACTTTTTTTTCCGCACGATTAACAGAAAAAAATAGAACATTATGTGGAATATGGACAGAAAGTACTAGGAGAACAGAATCATGAAAAAGGTGTCGGTTCCACCCAGTCAGTTTTTTTTTTTCCTCCCGCCCAGGGTGCGACAAGAGGGACTGTCAGACTCGTACTGACTAAAATCTACGGTGATCTTCAATAGCCCAGTTTAAGTTCCAGGGTCAAGGTTACCTGGTGAGACAGTCCCACGTCCCTGGCAGGCTTTGGCCCTCTAAAGCCCGGTTTCCACCGCGAGCGGAACGGACCCATTAATGACTCCGTTAAACTCGCAAGCGTAAACTGCATACTTGTATTTCCATCAACAATGAGTTTGTTGCGTTCCCGGAGCTCATCTTTACTCTTTTCACCCGTTGAGTCATTAATGTGTCTGTTCCGCTCGCGGTGGAAACCGGGCTTAAGCCCTCTCCATCGTCGACTTCAATCTTGGACGTCACTGAAGTTGAGAGGAAATATCATGGTCCAACCTGTGGGCTTATTTTCTACTGCATTATAAATGCGATTGTTAAGAGGGATGGTGTGAGGGGATGGCGTAGCATATAATATGTCCCCTCCTCAAGACAGGAACAAACGCGTATGATAGGTACCCCTTCAGGGATCATCCACTCGCCTATCGGATCAGATTCGAATGAGCTGAAAATAAGTAAAAACAAGTCAAAAACTACACCATTTTATTTCATATATTTCCCGGGCCTTTTATAAATGGCCATGCGGGCAGCGAGTAAAGGGCAACTCGCTGCCCGACCAAGGACCATGCCCGGGTCGACGGCGCGTTGTGTCCCACGCGCGCCTCAAAGAGCGTCAGCATAATGACGAGGTCCCCTCTCAGAGGGCCAAAGCCTGCTGGGGTCGCGGGACTTTTGAAGGAAAGGGCTTTTGAAGGACACCGTGGATTTTAGTCAGTACGAGTCTGACAGTCCCTCCCGCCCCTACCCGGAGTGGGAGGACTAATTTGATGATTTTACCATGTTAAAAAAACTTTTTTATTTGGTATGTAAAGCAGACCATACCAGTTAAACATAGCTTTTCACGCCCAATTGAAACTCAAAGCGTAACCACACCCAACGTTCACAAGCCCTCTCTAAATGTGTACACAGCTTAACAAAAGCAACGAACGAGTGAACGAATGAACAAGTGAGCGAATGAACGTGTGAATGAATATAGTTAATTAATACCCGGTATCACACGCCGCCATTCGTCAGTCCACAGATGAATTAAAAACAAATGAATAGAAGACGTGTGAATGTTGGGACGAGAGGAAACAATAATTACAGAATAAAGAGTTGCTACAAAAGCTCGCCGTCCGATCAAGCACCTGGTCGACGGTACGTGGAACATACTTTCCACGCGCGCCTCAGAAACTTTTTTGTTGATAGCTACGATGGGACCAAACGCCTGTCGGTCTAAGCAGGTTATCGTGTCTCTGGAGCGTAAAGAGCAATTCAATAAACACGGTGGTTTTTTGTTCAATAAGAGTCTGATAATCTCTTCCGCTCCAGCAAGGGCGAAAGTACTCATTTAATAAGTTATGATGATTTATATCATATTTTATAGCATAAAACTGTGGCTAAGTTTTTTGTCGACTCAAAAATAATAATTACAATCGACACGCTCAAAAGATACACTGAGAATTCATGACACTTTCTTAACGGTTGTCGGTTAAGAAAGTAGTTGAAAAATAATAAAAAGTTAAAGGCATCTAATAAATTAATACAGTTCTTACACAAGTGTAGAAATAAACTTATTTATTTTCTAGTAAAAACAAAAGAAACTCCACAATTCCTATATTATATCGAGTGGGAGTCAGTAACAATTCTCATTAGGGATCATGGTTCTTCTTGGAACGGCTGGAGCTCCACCCACATAATTTATTAATTTAATTTTCTGAGACAAAAATACCTTGTGACCTTTTCCGGCACTATTACATACAGTAAAGAATTTGCAAAATCGGTTCTGTATTTCCAGAGATAATTACTTCCTATAAACAAACTTGGAAACATGGATCATGCCTGGGTGGGTCAAGTAATATTGATATTGATCAGCGACTGTACTAGCAGCCGATGGATGCAAGTGGCGAATTGTCATTCAGCGGTCTAAGGGGGAGGCCTATGTTCAGTGACTGTACTAGTACACGCATTATGGACATTTCTGTCTACCATTTCAGAAAAAAATACAGGGATGATGTTATGTCAGTAACATTGTATTTTGTTGAAGGTCTACTAATAATAATAAAAAAACTGATTTAAAATTGTCTATTACCAGCGTTGTTGACTTACAATGATAATGGTAATAGCCAATTTGAAAGAAAAATATAAATCTTACCGTAATAATCTTGGATAGACTACTATTCGTACTAGCGAGACTTGGCAAGGGGCCAAGATTTCAAAGAAGAAAGATTTATATCTTATAGTTTATAGGCCCATAATGTTCAGACTAGGAAGTTTTATGCTGATTTACATAACGATTAATAATTTGTTGCATTGTACAACTACATTTTTTTCAAGGGATTAGTAAGTATATTGTAAGGATAGAAGTATTTATTCATTATTTCAAAATGGTAAAGTATTTCACCTATACCTAAGATTTTATATTTTTTTTAAATTAAAGACTCACAAGTAAACACTATCATTTCACAAAAAAATGATAATTCTGATCTTATGTCATCATACGAGGACTTACTAGGTAAAGGTCAATGACCGCTATTGCCATCTTAACTGGCACCAACTATAGTAAACGCATTATGCAATTTCTGTCTACCATTTCAGAAAATACAGGGATGATGTTATGTCAGTAACATTGTATTTTTATTGAAGGTCTGGTAATAACAAAAATCTGAAAAATTTCTATTACCAGCGTTGTCTTACAATGATATGGTAATAGCCAATTTGAAAGAAAAATATAAACCTTACGTGACTATCTTCGAAGGGCACCGCAGCCTTGGAGGGGCAAAGAGTCAACTGAAGACAAGATTTATATTTATAGTTTATAGGCCCAGTAATGTTCAGACAGGAAGTTTTATGCTGACCCAAAACGATTAGACTCATTTGTTGCATTGTACAACCAAAAAACGATATCTGGTATGAAAATATTTGGTCTTCATTCATTTCATGCGTATTATTGCTAAGATAACTAGGACTGATCTGCAAGGGCACCGCAGCCTTGGAATGAAAGGGTTACTGAAGGTGTTTAAAAGACAGTGAAGTCCGACCTGGCCTTCCCATAATATATTCAAAACGAGAGGAATCAATTGCCAAATAATTCCAGCCCTTCTTGAGGTTGTAGTGAACGAACATAATTTTTTGGTTCATTTTAGCGTATTTTATAAGATAATACAACAGTTTCTTTAGAATATCAATTCATGTAAGAAGCTGAGTTTATGATGTATGTGATGATGTATGTTAACAATAAGTCAAATAAAATCACCCAAAAAAGACGAAAAAGAGTAAAGAAGGTCGTTGCCCTGTCCCAAAACACATAAAACAGTCGTTTTTTTTTATTATACCGACAATTTCTTCCAACACAGATGTTCCGATACAATCGCGTGTTTCAGATAGCGTGATTGAGTCCCATATTTCACTGTTCGTAGCTTATTTACGGCTAAAGCCCCGTTAGACATCGAACGATGCGACTTGAGACGCCCCGTTTGCAATAAGTTAGGTCATACTGGTACCGTTAGATTGTGAATCTGACATGAATAGGTATCTGTCGAAGTCCATTATTCGCAGATAGTGTGCTATCTGTCCGTACTGAGGGGTCTAAAACTGCGATGTGGCTAGCTTTAATAAGAAAAAGTCATCATCATCATCATCATCATCAGCCGGAGGACGTCCACTGCTGAACATAGGTCTCCCCCTTAGACCGCCACGCCGAACGACAATTCGCCACTTGCATCCATCGGCTGCCCGCGACCCCCACGATGTCATCGGTCCACCTAGTGGGAGGCCTGCCTACGCTGCGTTTTCCGGTCCGTGGTCGCCACTCGAGAACTTTCATCCTTTTCGTCCCCATCGGTTGTCAGTTCTACGAGCGATGTGGCCTGCCCATTGCCACTTCAACTTGCAAATTTTAAGAGCTATGTCGGTGACTCTGGTTCTTTGCCGAATATCCATGCTCCGGATTTTATCCCGCAAAGAAACCGCAAAGAAATAGTATGGACCATTTGTTTCTGCATGGAGAGGAAGAGGAAGGCCAAAGAAAAGATGGATGAATTGTCTAGGAAATGATGTGAAAGAAAAAGAGTAGGTAAATAATACAGTGACGACCGAAGAAAAAAAAATCGTGTTTCGCCGACCACAAGTAATATGACATAAGGGCAGGAAGATGATGATAGACCATTTTACGAATTTTATTGCTATTCTTTAATGATTCTGCTAAAAAACTCTTTATCCGAATTTAATCAATAGTTAAGAGACACGAGCACACTTCACCAGAAATTCGAGTGAATATTGCTCTCTAGTACCCTCGCGTTGCAGGTGAGTACCTGCAACGCGAGGCATAGGATGACTAAATTTTCAAGTCGTCTGCTTAACCGAGCTATCCTGTTGCCTTCAGTGCAACGCTGGTTTATACAAACGGCGGCCCTATATACTAGCCTGATATCTACGAGGTCTCGTATGAGCATAAGAGGGATTGAATCGCGCCGAGTTAATGCACTTTGTTTTCAACTTGTGACATCATCATCATCTGCCTGCCTTTTCCCAACCATATTGGGGTCGGCTTCCAGTCAAACCAGATACAGCTAAATATCAGTCTTTTACATAGAGCGACTGCCTGTTGGACCTCCACCAGGTCATTAACTGGGTTATAAATGATACCACATGGTAAGACCTGTTGTCAGACTTTCGAGCTTCTGACTGTCAAATATCCACAAATGACAGCCAGAACAAACGGTTTTACGTGTTGTCGTAGCACAAAGGAAACTCGCTATGACAGATGCATCCACAGACCAACATCGGCAAGCGCGGCGTAACCCGGAACATCGGTCTGTGCGACATGCTCTAAGCAACTTCTTTCATTCTTTTTCGCAGTCGCTGTCGCAAGTCGCGTCTGTATCGTGGCCAAGGGGTAAGTCCTGGCCTGGTATTTACTGCCTCGTATGAAAGCAGCAATGTACTGCAGGGTCGTAATTTAAACTGTTGCAGTGTACGAATTGCATGCGTTTAATTGCATGTCTTTGGCTAATTGCGTGATTTGTTGGTTGTTTAAGAGGCTATTACAATTTACAAACAAAATTGGTAGTTGTGATGTGAAAAATGTATGCTAAAATACTACAGGAACATAATTGTTACAAAGAAAGAAAGAAAGAAAGAAAATAACTTTATTTGGCAAGCCATATGCACACAAGTCAATTAGGGAAATACTACAAACTTCTCACAAACGTAAGTATGTGCATTTGTGTGCCATTTTTCAGTATAACGGAAATCATAGTGACTTGTTGAGTAATGGCCGTGTTACACGTTATTAATGTTATGCATATTTACTTCTAACATGTTCATTTTGTGTTCTTGGTAGTTTACTTAGATACTTTTTGCTAAGAGTTGTTATTATTATTTTTTAATGATTTATCTTTTTATTATTATTTGTAATCTATCTAATCTGTCTATCTATCTAATATCTTTAAACGAGCAATTCTTGAATATTTATTTATCTAAGATCAGGATCTCGGAAACGGCTCCAAGGATTTTCATGAAAGTTACAGATTAGGGGTTTTTCGACTCAAGGAATCGATTTATCAGGTCCCAGGTTCGAGAAAAGCTCGGTTCCCAAAATATAGACATTTTAAAAACCGAGCGAAGCTCGGTCAACTGGATATTAGTAGATTAATATTATAACTAAATGAGAGAGGCAGTAGACGTTCTACGGGTGATATGATGATGATTTTCTAACACGTTTTTTTATTACAATTTTATTCCACTCGGTTCTCATTTGACCTAAATTTATCTTGTCTTATGATAACCAAATGCGGTGGTCGACGGTGAAGCATACTCGTACAGTCACGAGCAATAACATGTAAACACTAAACAAAATTCAAACGCAATTAACTCGTAAAATGCTGGTCTCCACTGTGAAATAAGACCTATTTCGTAATAGTATGGCTTCCAAAATAGAATTCCAATGAAAAGGCAAAAGTTTAATCAATATGGTTGCAGAAAAGTCGCTTTTGAATACTGCTTAATGTATACATATTATTGCTCGTGACTGTACATAAGTACTAAGAAAAAACAGTCTCCCACTTGAGTACTTGCAACGTAGAAATAAATGGACTCCGGAAAGGCACAAGACTAGAGCACAAAGTGCATTAACTCCACTCTTTTACAAAGGAGGTAATAAAGAGAGAGGTCAGACTGCCCTCTTAAGTCTGTCGGTCAAGGTCCTTACACGTGCAGTTAACAGTCTCAGCTACTGCCATTATGTTCTGTTTGTAGTACTTTTGTTTAGCTTTATTTGTTTGTTGTTTTTTTGGTGATTCAAGACGTTGTTAGTTTAGAATTTAATCAAGTTTTAAGAAAATAACTATGGACATAAATGTAGGTATTCAAGGTAATAAAGCATAGAGTTTGGGATAGGTAAGTTCATTTCTTGTTAAGTTTCCTAATTATTATGTTATTTTATTTACTTAAGTAACCAATTTGTATACCAGCTATATGGCGAGGATTTCTGTAGGAGCAGCTACATTTTTATTATTAAAAGGCTATAATAAACCCATTTGATTTTAACGTTAGTTACGTTCTTTCATTCGTAACCAACCACCCATTTCTTTGTTAACGGATTTAGACAGAAGACCCTCAAAAAAATATTGAAGTATCTATCAAATTCTGTTGTCCGCAGATATTCCACAAACTCTTAACAAACTGAACTTTTTCATTAAAACTTCTCATAAATATATATTTATCCTAACATAATTATCCTTTACATCTAGTTATCTGTTAAATTCAAAGCAAAAGAACAAACTCACTTTGAGGGTTATCCGCCTATTTATAAGGCGGGCGGCGCGCCGTAGGGCGGACATTATATTACCGCGTACCGGAAGTGAGCACGGCAAGGTCTGGGCGCCGCCCTACTTCTTGGGAACGGGTGGATTGTGGTCCAAGTTTAAGAAGGTAGAGAGAGGTAGAGGTAAATAGTAATCATAGTCCACCATAGTAAAGATAATATCTACAGTTTCCTAGATGGCTTAGATTTCAAATGTATATGGGATGTGTCTCCATAGACACACTCCTAGTGGGTTCGATTCCCACCCAAGTCAAATGTTTGTGTGATGAGCACGATCATTTGTTCTGTGTCTGGGTGTAATTTATCTATAATATGTATGTTTTTAAAAATATAAAAGTAGGTTTATCAGTTGTCTAGTACCCATAACACATGCTCAACTTAGCTTGGGACTAGATGGCGTTGTGACTGTGATAGTTGTGGAATATTATTATTATTTGCCTCTTTATCTATACTAATATTATAAAGAGGTAAAATTTGTTTGTAAGTTTGTAAGTTTGTAGGTTTGTAAGTTTGTAAGTTTGTATGTAGGGGGTAATCTCCGGAAGTAATGAACCGATTTTAAAAATTGTTTCACTGGTAGAAAGCTACATTATCCGTGAGTGCTATAGGCTATCAATTATAAAGATATCATGCATATTAGCCGAAATATCTCAATTTTTGTCTAGCCAGGCGGAAAAAAATTGCTCTTCCAACACAGTTATTAGCATGCGCGGCCTTAACAGTTGTATATAATTGAAAACTATGTATGGCAAAAATGTCCGCTTTGAATAGTTCTACAATAAAGTCCGCGACACCATATTTTTATCTTTTATATTTTAGCAGATATAGTAGATTTTATGAGTTAAAAAAGTTATTTTCGACGTACTTGCCTTTGGACGATGTTTTACACAACAAAATATTAAACCCTATCGAAAAAAATATTATTATGATCACAAGAACATCATAGAGATACGATTTGCTTTGAATAGCATGTCAATTGGTTAAATAGTTTCGAAGATAACATAAAATTACTAAATCGCAAAATGCCGCCGTCCATTCACGAATCGCATTAGAACATGCTTTGTACGGACGTTTTATCCATTTACCTATAGAAGGCGTTGTGAAATTACGTGTTGGTTTTTAAAATTGTTTTGGTTGCTCGGTTTCTTTAAGCACAAATAGGTACTACTTCGTTCTTATTCTTCGAGTTCGAAGCTACACAACTTCAACACAGACTTCAACGTTTTAAACTGAAAGTTTCAGCGATTGATATCATGCCAAAAATGAAATCACAACATTCCCGTCAGACATCCCAGATAAGAGCAGATCCTGCCGGGGCTGCGGGACATACGTATACCGCGACTCCGGCACACAAAGGGCTACCGAAGGACACCGTGGATTTTAGTCCGTACAAGACTGACAGCCCCTCCCGCCATGCCCGGGGTGGGAGGACTCACTTGATAATTTAGCCACGTAACAAAAAAAAAAAGGTTGCACTCCAGGAGTGCCGGTAGAAGTGAAAACTTTTTTGTTACTATGTTTTATTTTTAATTTGAATGACGTCTTACTCATTTTCGATCAGGGTCACGTGACCCTGACGCGAGTTTTGGTCACGTGACCCTGACGCGAGTTTTAAATTTTTTACCCATTACAGAAAAAGTGTACAACGCCGCTAAAGAAGTTTTCACTTCAAAAAAGACAAGAGCAGATCGAGTACGCCGTATGGAAGAGTCTGCTCTTGAAAATGATCAGCGCCTCTCGAGGAATAGAGAAAATATTTCGCAAGCACGCGCTAGGGAATCTAGCTCCGAGCGTTCACAGCGGCTTGCTAACCAAAGCTGGAGAACATCGCAGGTGCTCGGGAATCTAGCGCCGAGCGCTCGCAGAGGCTCGCTAGCGAAAGCGCGAGAACATCGCAGGCCCGTACTCCGGAATTTAACGCTCACCGTGCGCAGCGTCTTCATTTAAGGCAGCATGTCTCTGCAACAAGGGATGGGAAGTCGAGCGCTAAGCGCTCGCAGCGGCTCGCTAACCAAAGAGTATAAACATCACAGGCCCGTGCTCGGGAATCTAGCGCTGAACATGCGCAGCGCCTACCAACGGAAAGACAGTGGGCAGTTACAGTCAGTACAGTATACAATAAAAACAAAACCCTCCTTTTGGCAGTCAGCTCAAATAAATCATAGCACAAGTACTAACCGAACCACACTTATAATTTCATCACAAGTTAAAATATTTTCTGCCCAACGAAGTGGGCACGGGTCAGCTAGTTTCTCTATAAACTTATGAATCACATTTTTAAATATTTTTACAAAAAAGAAATAAAAAACAATATTATTATTATTATAGACAACGGTCTAGCTTCTTTCCTGCCCCGCATGAGAACTCCTGTACATTTGACGATCTTATGACTGCATGGTAGCTAGTCATTTCATATAATATATCTACTTATAAAAGTACCAATTAAAACCCAATGTTTACTTCTACTAAATTTGAACAACATCAACATTTAACACAGTCCAAACCAGATTTCAATTAGTGCACCCGATAAATTGGAAACTTTGACCAGTCAGTCAGCAAATAGGTATGAACTTTATTAATATTTGTTACTACGAGTGTGTAGCTACTGTTGTGTTAACACGGTGTACATTGAATAAGTTTCTAATTAGTTTTTGGATGGGTTAACCGCTCTGTGTATTCAAATTTAAAAACAGATAATTACGATTTTTTTATATTAGTTTTCACGTATAAGAAAATGAAATAGTTGATTGGACAATTCCAAAACTCGACATTGACACGTTTTAATAATTGTCTTGAATTAGCATACAAAGTTATTCTAACTTGAAATCAGTGTGTAGCTTAGATATTAAATAAGTTTTAACACAATTAAGTACAGTTCTCGTTAGAGGAACAAGTAAACAGCTACATATGTACAGGTGTAACCTAATTTGTAATTAGTACGAAAGTTAGCACTAGTAGAACACCTGGGACTTTTTATTTAATTTAGGGTAACTCATTTTGTTGTGCTGTAACTTACTTAGAGGTATGTTTGTCTGAAAAGTGACTCACAAAATGTGTTTACAAGGAAAAAGTGAGTGGCAACACTTTTTACGATTTATTTTTTATTTAAATAAATCTTTTCAGGTTACTGTTTCATAAACAGAAGCCTTAATAGTCGAAGGGTAAAAAAACATTAACTAAAACCTGATTGATTCACTATTTATAAAGGAATAATGCGTGAAAGTACGTGTCAACGTTTTAGCACAGTTTTAGTTCGTGCACTTACAAAAAAATAATATAAGAATAGGGTAGTTTCCAGGGTCAAAATAATTACATTTTATTTAGTCCGTATTTTAGATTATAAAAAAAAAATAATGGACACGTATTTTTTCTTTTTTCGATTAAACAAAAAAAAAATAACAAAGATAATGGCCTATTTAAGTTACCTGTGACGTCACCGTGCGTGAAAAATGCCACGCATCGTGACGTCACACGTAACTTTAATAGGCTATATCTTTGTAATTTTTGGTCTAATTTACAAATAAAAAAATACGTGTCCCTTATTTTTGAATAATCTAAAAGTCGTACTAATTACATTTTTTTAGGAAACTAGCCTATTGGAAGATGTCCTCTTATCTTTTTTTTTAAAACTCCCCGCTACCGCCTTTAACGTGTACCGTAGCTTATCAACAAGGGTTTATGTGGCAGATTAGACGAGCGTGGACATATACCCGGCATGTCCGGATACGACGCCGATACGGTAACCACCAGATAACCACGTTAACGGGGATAGTTTCATATTCACCGGCTTTGTGGGGATTCAGCAGATCATTTACAAAGATAGCTGTTGGGCCTGACATTATTTGACTATTCTTTTATTTTGTTTTTTCCTCGAATCATTTTGAGGTTCATGTGCTAGAACCTTGATTGAGAATTTAATGGGATTTTGAATAAAAAAATGGATTATGTAGTGAGCTTTAAATTAAATTAAGAAAACTGTTCGATCGACTTGCTAATACTTTTAAGTATAAAAATCGTCATCAGCCTAGCCTTTTTCCAACTAATATCAGTATTTTACATAGAGCGAAAATACGAATGACAGCCGGGACTCATCATCATCATCATCAGCCTATGTTCTCACTGCTTGTACACAGGCCCCCTCTCTGAGAGAGGGAGTGGGCCATAATCCACCACGCGGGCCTTGTACGGGTTGGTAGATGTCACATGTCTTTGAAGTTTTAGTTCTACGACATACCGGTTTCCTCACGATGTTTTTCTTCAGCGTTTGTGAGCAGTGGTGATGAAATAAATTACATAAAATAATGCGCCTGCCTTTCGAACCCACGATCTACAACTCGTAGAACTTGGGAAATACCATTGGAACATCACTGCTCTTACGGGACTCACAATCAACTAAACATACATAATACATTCAAATAGTGCTGTATTACCACTTATTTCTTGTCTTATTTCTTTGCATCAAAAGCTTTATGTGACAAAGAAGAAACTGGGGTCTTTATTTGGTATAGTCGCCATGTTGACGACAATGAATTTGTTTACTTTTACCTATTATATCCACAATGACGGAACTTCTTTTCCATTCTCCTCCAGACTATCTTTGCAAATGGACAACTAAGATCAAATCTATTTCTTTGTCGTTCAAATGGGCTCTTAATGGCCTAATTTAAGTAAATGGTTTTACTTTGAAGGTCCATTAGAATGGGAATTTTAGGACTACAAAACATCCCTAAATTAAGGAACTTAGCCTCGTGAAGGCTATTTTATGCACCTTAAAATAAAGTGCTATTTTGCACCTAAGTATACCTAGAGTAGACTAGTCTAGGCTTAAAGCTCGTGAGCCTAATTAGTGCCAGACGACTGGGCACTACTGCGCTGAGGCTATAGCGTCGCTTTTAGAGCCGACTAAAACTAGCTGTAAATTATAGATGAGGGTTATATTTTAGAAATCACTGAGTTTTGAGATTTATGTGTGTAATTTTGAATTTAAATCTAGTCTATCACCTTAATTTAACAGTTGTATTTCGAGACTTAAAAATAATTCAGTGTTTTTTTCAGGTACTATTCACATGGTATTTATTTCCGTTCCGTTTTATGTATTAAATACTAACATAGGTTAAGCAGTTGTTACTAATACTATTGTGCAAATAAATATAAATAATTTGATTGAAGTTGAGGAAAATAATTTAAGAGGAGGTGAAGTGTGAAGTGCAGACGTATCAAGTAAGTTAAATATGTAAAGTAGAAACCATTTTGCATTTAGACTTTGATAAGTGTAAGTATGACTGACTTACGGCTTTACAGGGGCGAAATAGCACCAAGTAGGTATCACCCTGTTAAATGCCGATGCAAACTGTATCAAGGACAACAAAATTATATTTCTAAACCGAATCTGAAACCAAATCTTTTGCTCTTTCAGCTGTGGAAACTCACAAGAAGTTTGTCCAACCGGTTGTTTATATTTATCCAAAAGTACTCTCAATTAAAACGTATTTCCTTATACTAATTATCTAATTAATAATTATCGACACCAAAAATAACCCTAAACAGATTAACTCAAAGCAATCAATCAAATTGTAACCCTCAAAACCTACAAGTATCGCTGTAAAATTAATTTTAATAATTATAAATAATTAATACATCCGCCATTTTCCCGCGAACGCCGAACTTTGGCTTGTTCCCGAATTTAGATGTCTGAAGTTCAGAATTTCAGATGGGAGGCCAAGAGGAGGTTTATTAATTTATGGCTTTAATATTAGACTTGTAATTAGGTGGGTCGTTTGAAAGATTTATGGGGTAAGAATAGTGTAAAGTAATTGACAGTTTTATCATTAGCCAATTTATAGAACCATCAGTTGAATAAAGTATTTTGAGATTTTTGTACAACACAAATTGTTTTCAAAATACATAAGTTACAAAGTACTGATTTTTGCCGCAGCTTTATCTGAGTATATTTCAGGAGTCATCTACGATAGTAAGTTTTTGCTTTTTCGAAAAAGAAATAATTATTATAATCATTTTATCGCAGCCATAATAAATGTGTATAATTTCTACAGTATACTTGAAAACAAACATCCTTATTTTAAAATTAAGTAGTTACAATCACTTTTTTTTTCGGAAAAACATTAAAAACAAATAACAATTTAGGTAAATTAAAAAAAAAAACCTTAATGTTTCCAGAACAGAAAAATAAATGAGGCAAGCAGAGCATTAAGGCTAGTCGCTAGTAAATGTTAAAACGTGACCCGTGTATAAAGTCCCTTACTAATTGAGGATGGTGCCTAAAAACGGTACCAAAGACAAGAAAATAAGATGTCTTTCGAAGAAAATGTCTATAAGATGAACGTATAATGAAGGTTCTATGTCCAAACTCGTTTTGAATACTAATTTCACCATTTTTCTAAGTTCGCATTTTTCTCGATGAAAAATTTTACCTGAAACGATACGAAATTAGAAAAATTACTTCTAATAAAAAGTGAGAGTTCGTTTATAAATCACTGTTCAATAAACTAGTTAATTATTATAAGAATAGACATTTCTTTTGACGCCACTGTCGATGCTGTGTGGCTGGACGATCGACTTCTGCACAACGTGTAGCGAGTTCGATCCCCACATGACCTGCAAGTAGTTGTTCTGAGTCTAGGTGTGTGTATGTCAGTTTCAATGTTTGTAAACGCACCCAGGATACAGGAGAAAATATACTTAAGCGGGGTGGAGTTAAAAAAAGTAGTGTTTTCGAGATAAAATAAATAATTCATATTTAAATCATATTTTTTCTATTGCAATTCATATTACGATTTCTCTAAAAGACTCCTAGAATTGTTTTCTATACTCTTAATTAAAATCAACAACTCACCACACCCAGAAATAGTAACAAAATTGATATTCAAATGAATCCCTCTCGCTGCATTTTCTCAATAAAATTCATCGCAAAAGACGTTTCAATCCCGCTAAGCTGAACATTTAGCCGCTGCATCGCTGCAGAGCGTCAATAGGATTAATCTATCAAGCGCTTGCAGCGGGTGATGGATTAAACCTTTTGTTCTAATTGGTATGAACGCGAATTATGAACGGTATAAATTCTTGCCTTATTAAGAGATAGGTAATTTTGGGTACGTATGCAAAGTTATGTATCCATAAGTATTGTAGAAGGTGAGTTTCATCACCATCATCAGCCGGAAAACGTCCACTGCTAAACAAAGGCTTTCCCCTTAGGGTGCTCCCACATCTATCGACGCGGATTCGCCTTTTCTGTCGCCCTTTCTCTTTCTGTCGCTTAGAACTGCCATTTGCTAGACCGAGACAGAAAGCATAATGCTATAGCACGCGGCGGAATCTTCGAGGCGGCCGCGTGCTATCGCATTGTCTCGGTCTAGCAAATGGCTGTTCTAAGCGACAGAAAGAGAAAGGGCGACGGAAAGTTGTATGCATATGGTGTAAGAGGAAATGTGTACAAACTCATGGAATCTTATCTTAGCAACAGACAACAATTCACAGAAGTAAGGAGGATAAATCTCAGTACTAAAACAGAAGAACTATATGTATCTGAACCTAGAATAGTTGAATTCGGTGTTCCTCAAGGGACTATTCTCGGCCCTCCTTTATTTCTCATCTATATAAATGACATGCCTTCGGTAACAACTCACGACATTACACTGTTTGCTGATGATAGCACCGTTTTATTTGCTAATGATAATTCAACTGATTTAGAATTTGACATTAACCAAACAATTTTACTGATTATAGATTGGCTTAGAATGAATAATTTAATTATTAATATTGATAAAACTAAAATTATGGATTTTAAAATACGGACCCGACGTACAGGTGCTTTAAAAATTCATTACCTAGATAGTGAAATTGGGGAAACGGAAGTAACAAAATTTCTAGGACTACATATAGACCACAAACTTAACTGGAAGTTTCACATTGAGCACGTTTGCAAAAAGTTAGGACAATTTTCATATGCACTATATAGATTAGGGAAAATAGCAAATCGGAGCACTTTGCTAACAGCTTACCATGGTTACGTTGGCTCTATTCTCCGATACGGTGTAATATTCTGGGGCAATAGTACGGAAAGAGAGCGCGCTTTCATTGCTCAAAAACGCTGCATCAGAGCTATATTCAATTTATGCGAAACTGACTCTTGTAAGCCATTTTTTAAAAACAATATATTATTAACACTACCGTGCATCTATATACTTGAGGCAGCAGTATTTGTTAAAAACAATATCCACATGTTTGACTACTACACACGTATACGGCGTAGGGATAAACTCCGCACACCAGCCAGTAAAACTCACTTAATGTATGAGAGCATCTTCTGTTCAGCTTCTCGCATCTTTAATAATATACCGGGGCCTATCAGAACAATTATGAAAAATGAGAATTTTAAAAGGACTCTCCATGATCTGCTAGTAAAAAAAGTTATTACTCTGTTAAAGAATTTATGTCCGACAAATCTCTACAGAAGTATAGTCCGACCCAGTCGTGATGTGCTCAATGACCTGAATAATAATGTAACGAATATATTAATTTTTTATTTTATGTTGTGATATTGAAATTTCTCATTTTGGTGTTTTAATTTAATTTTTTGATTTTTTTTTTTTTTTTTAATGTATAATTTGACATTTCACCTATTGTAATTTATTGTTTGACTATATTATTTTAATTTTTGAACGTTAATATGCAGTTAATTTCAATTTCTATAATTATAATAATTTGAATTTATTATTTTCATGTAAAAATTGTGTAATAATTATTGTATGCCCCACGGGCGGGACATAGCTGATCAAAACTTTCAAATATTTAAGAACTGTACTACACATACCTACCTATGATCCACAATAAATGTTTGATTGATTGATTGATTGAAAAAACCGATTCCGCGTCGACAGATGTGGAGGGCCCTTAGACCACCAAGTCCAACGACAATCACTTTTACCTAGACCCAAAAGGACCCATTTATTGAATTGACCACAATAAAGAGAAGTGGACCGTCTCAAAATGAAATCGTTTACTTCAATTCGAGCATAACAGAAACTTTTAAATTATTAAAATAAATCTTATAATGAATTAAGCTACTTATAGTCCTAGTCATAAGTCTGTCCATTTGACTGTTATCAACGTCTATTTTACCACGTTTTTTGTATACTCACTTTTCTTGTTTGTTTGTCGTTCCGATTGGATCATTGGACTTTTGCAACTCAATGTTGAAGCACTTTCCGATAAGCTAGCGGGCTGAAATTTTGCATACGCTCTGAGTTCTGATGACAATACATGACTAGCTAAGAAACGTCATAACAAATCCAATATGGCGGCCTCCCCAAGATGGCGGACGGGCTGTTTGAAATCCACCTTCATGATATGGGTATCAAATGGCCCCTCCATCAGCCCCGTAGGGTTATTTTCTTATTTTTAGGAAATTTAAATACGCGGGTATTTAGTTTTTTTAAATCTATTAATTATTTCATTATTAGGAACATATTTTTTTAAGTACCACCTAATGCTCGCGACATTGTCTGCTTTGTATTTCAGTACCTAAAGAAGGATAAAAAGTATCTTTGTTATCCACAGCTTATACTCTTCAACTACAAATAACATCTATAGCAAAATACAATATCACGAGCACATCCCAAGCGTACTTGAACTTACTAATGTACTCGTATTTTACACCACACTTATAGATTAGTCCTTGAAATAGCTCAAGTAACTTAGCTAGTTCAGTACGACATCCAAGCTATATTGTCTCATAGCTTGAACTTGCATAGCTTGAGCAAACTTGTTGAAACTATGTTAAGGAACGCTCCGTCTTAAAGGCATCAATCCACAGCTGCCCACGGCAAGGCTAAGGCCGCGTTTCCACTGATGCGGAGCGGGGCGGAGAGGAGCTTTGCGTTGCACGAATTGACCAATCTCCACGCTCGAAATTTCCGCTCCGCTTCAATGGCAACAGCACGAGCGGAGCGGAGCAAAGCGGAGAGGTGCCGCGATTAACCAATCACATGGCTTGAATACGCACCGCCCCGCTCCGTACGGCTCCGCTATCCTCCGCACAGCACCGACCCGCTGTCCTCAGGTCTGCACCCCAATGCTCGATTTCTTCATGCAATTCTGTTTCGAGCATGGAGATTGGTCAATTCGTGCACCGCTAAGCTCCTCTTCGCCCCGCTCCACGTCAGTGAAAACGAGCCTTAAGCCCGGTTTTTACCAAAGCGGAGAGGAACAGAGACGAGCGGAAATGTTTTTTGTAATAGTCAATTAGTTATTTCCACATCTCCTTTCCACTTAGTTTCGGTATAAAACGTATATGCGTGACTAACAAACGAATTAATCGCGCCGACTCTTCGTGCACATCCTATATAGCAATGGAAGATGGCCTTTACAGTTAAGCTGAGTTTACACATTGTAATACCGTACTTAGGAAGGATTGAACACACACATTGTTGGTAATAGGGATAGTTCGAGAACTTGGTATCTTCCCAAGTAAATGGAACTTTGAAAGCTATCGAAATTATTCAGCGATTAGAACTCTACTGGTTGATGATCGGTTTCACAAAGGTGGATTACATAGGATTAAATTGTATAAGGCCATTGTTTTTAAATGCCATTGTTCTTAGCTTCAAGCCCTAAAGCTTAGATGGACCAACTCGCTGCTCGACCAAGGACCATGCCCGGGTCGACGGCGCGTTGTGTCCCACGCGCGCCTCAAGGAGCGTCAGCATAGTGACGGGGCCCCCCTACAGAGGGCCACAGTCCTGCCGGGGTTGCGGGACATACGTATACCGCGACTCCGGCACACAAAGGGCTACCGAAGGACACCGTGGATTTTAGTCAGTACAAGTCTGACAGTCCCTCCCGCCCTGCCCGGGGTTGGAGGACTCATTTGATGATTTTGCCACGTAAAAAAAAAAAAAAAGCTTAGATGGACCTATCTCACCTAGAAGGTACTGGAACTCCTGCTTACCGATTGAACATAATAAAACTGTTTGGCGCTGGACAGGATGGTGGGCGGGAACCAGGCTGCTTTGGGCCCTACCACCAGCAGTAGGTCGCTCAGCTATCACCGTATAGGTAATCTGTGGTGCCGTTGCTCTGGGTGGACCATTTGGAAGTGGTGGTGGTGGAAGTAACGACTTTTTTTATTGGGACAAACCCTCCACACTATTCCCAAGCCACTGCAACTCCTGAGAGCCTAAATCAGCAGTGGAAATCACAAGAAAAGCGACGAGACAGTGAAGGAATGTGTCACGGAGAATGAATTTACCTGTCTTGGATCCTGCAACGAAATGAATCAGAAAAGAATAGTGGAGGAGTAGGAAAATAAATGTTTCCACTTGCTTTGTTTTCTGTAACGTCTGTCAAAGATCTACAAATGTCAGCAGTTTCCAGTCCTTTCCAAGATAAAAAATCAGTAAATAAATGGCAACCCACCCGCAGAACGATCCGACCAAAGATCGACCCGTGTTACTGTTATGTTTGCGAATTTCTCAACTCCTTAAAAACATGATCTAAAACTAACTTTGGCTATTATTGTCTATTTTAATCATCCACCACAACTACATCAAAAACTTTTGAAACATCTTCAAAGATAATCTAGAAAGAAAATCAAGTAATTAGCTAAACAATAAAACCTAGATTCGGATCTTCAAACGTCCTTTGTCACTCAAATTGTATATCAACGCATATCACTTAGTATTGCTCATTCTTCTCCATAGAGATCTACGCCTTGGAATGAGCACTTTTTCCTGTATCGTGGGTGCGTTTACAAACATAGAACTCACATACACGAACACCCAGACCCGGAACAACTACTAATAGGGGTTGAACTTTTTTGTATAGGCCTTGTACCAGGTGCCAGGTGCCATCCGCAATTTTGATTCTTTTTCAAAACGAAGGGAACAAACGAAAGGTTATTTCCAATTTGAAAAACTAATATTCAATTACTTTTATCCACAATAAAAGTAATTGAATATTAGTTTTTCAAATAACCTACGGTACGGATTGGTAGATGTCACATGTCTTCGAATTTTTGGTTCTAGGACATGCCGGTTTCCTCACGATGTTTTCCTTCACCGTTTTCAGTGGTGATGAATTAAATTACACAAAGTAATGCGCCTGCCGGGATTCGAACCCACGACCTACAACTTGTAAGTCGGGGCCGATACCATTTTATGTCTTGTGTCTGGGACCGTAGCACCATAACTATTTTTATACTTGTTTTATTTTATGTCTTTTGACAATTCATAAGTGCCTGTAATTGGCCTAGTTGAAATAAACGATTTGATTTGAATTGATTTGATTTGGGAGCACCCTAACGCGGTCATCAAATGCAAAGGACAGCGCTTTGCCTTTGGTTGTCCGCAATGGGAGAACTCGAGCATGATCTTAAAAAAAAAAAAACTCAGCCATCGTGTGCAAAAGTTGCAAAGTTCTTTCACACCATTTTGGCTTTAAAGCCATATAATTCAATAAACCTACATACATATACATATTATCCATCTCTAGAAATTCAATTGATATTCGAACCTCCTCCATAAATACATCCATTTCATGATATCACGTAAATTTCAGTTGTAGGTTCAGTAAAGTGATACGTTTACATAAATTGTGGGAATAAATACTGAATGTTGAGTGTTTATTGTGAGAAGTAGTGTTTGTTGTCGAAGGATCACTATCCTGAACAAATTGGGAGGGGAAATAGTTTTGATAATATATGAGGTGACTGGTAATTAGTGTACGATACTTAATCACGAGATTGTGCTCATCACATCAAACAATTTTTGTTATGGGAGCAAAGCCGAAATCGTGAAAAAAAATATCAGCTGTTCAGTACATTAAGCAAACATAAATGTACTGAACAGCTGGATTTTTTTTCGAGATTTCAGGTTTGTTTCCATAGTAAAAGTTGTTGGTTATCATGAGCACAATCACATGTTTAAGTGTCGTACACTAATTACCAGTCACCCTATATTTTGAATTATTTTGGTAAGTAGGTATTGACTATTTAAATATTATGTAATGTTTATTGGTAATAATGTAACTAGGCCAAAATATAGCCGCTCGAGCTGCTACTAAAAAATCCCTGTCAAGAGTGTTGTAGTGACTATGAACATGATATTATTATTACTTTTTACTATACTTTGACTTATTTCTATGTCTGTTTGTAGTCATAACACCCCTAAAATTGATTTGAATGGATTTATTAGACATCCACAACCTTACTACAAAAACTTACAGTCATCTGTTAAAAACTTGTCTAAAAAAAGTGTGACTGCAAAACGGACCTTATTTCAACGTCATAATCTGCATTTTTTTTAGACAAGTGGGCTAATGTTCAACAGTAGACATGAAGAGGCAGATATGAAGAGATTATATCTAATTGGGTCAGGCAAGCGCTGCGCATTGACAGATTTACTGCAACGGGCGCAAAGCCGACTCGGTTTCGGCTTTCGGCTAAACATCAGCTACGATTAACAACACTAATAGGAGTATCGATCTCAGTTTCGGCGAAATGTAATTAGATGAATAGGTTTAATTTTCTAGTTAGAATATGAGAGAATGTAAATGAGTTGTCTAGATAAATTAATTGGGATCGTTATATGGATATTGCGCAGTAATTGTAAGTTATTATTTAAAGTTAATAAGGCTTTTAAATTGGGAATTTATCAATAGCAACCTAGACATCAGATCTCTCCTTAGTCAATAGTGAACGTCCTTAAATGGCGCGGCAAAGTCTGGGGATTATTTATTATTAGACGATTCAACTCGTTGAGGTACACATTCCCCGCGTGAAGTTCAAAAATTATCTAATATGAACGTAATACGGGGTAAAAAGGTTCTCTTTGTGTTATTCCAGAGTAGCCACGGAGTTTCTCGCTGGTTCTTCGCCATGGCAACGTAACGACCAAACTGACGCTATAACCTGTTTTTCAATTGTTTTTTACAGAAAATTGATAGATTTTCTTGGGATAAAATATTAAAAAGAAACAATTTTTATTTTTCTTTAATATGTTAAAGAAAAATAAAAATTGTTAAAATTTAAACAAAATAATGGTTGTAACATTATTTTGTTTAAATGCTAAGTTTTTGCTGATTAATCCGTATAGATGCAAACTGAAGTGTATAATCTAGCTTTGAATAGTCCTACTGATGGGATACTCATTTTGTTGTGTACTTAACCGAAAAAACGAATACACATTAAATTGCACGTTAAATATTTCTTAAATTCTCCTTTAAACCTGCAATTAGCAACTCAATCTAATAGCAAGAACCAGTTTCCCATGTAAACAGCAGCCCTAATATCGTAACATAATTGCGATTGATCAATCAAATTGGGTCGCTCGCCGTCCGTCCGACGGACTGATTGCACCAACTTCTACATTATTTATACAACAACATTCGAATTTTGCCTTTGGGAGCTTTCGTGATCTGCGAATAGAGAATAGGAAACTAAATAATTCAGTTTTCAGCCTCGAGTGAAACGCAATTGTATTTCAGGAAAATTCGGTTTCAGCTTTTGTGTGTTGTTATTTATTTTGACGTCGATCTCCGAGATAATCTGGTTTGGGTGATTATTATAGGGCTTTGGTGATTAGCTAACACAACAAAAATTGCAGTCTCTTTCTGAAAAGTGGTTTTAGAATTTTCCTTTGGAACCCACTGTCCGTTATGGAAATGTGTTTGAATAAATTATTGTTGAAATAAAACGATGAAAACTTTTGATTCTTATCGTAAAATTTTGCCAAACAATAACATTTACAATCCAACCAGATATTTACGGAAACTCAAAATAAATCACGTTAAAACGTGCCTAAATAATTATGTAAATGAATTCAGTGTTGTTTGTACAAACAGTGTGCCCATAATATCGTAAATAATTACGTTGTGTTCACTCTAATTAGGTCAAGAAGCTCTTCGCCTAACAAGTTCTTTGTTCGAATAAGAAAGTCGCGGTTTCGGCAAAACATGGTTTCGGCCTTCGGGAAACTCAAGGCCGTGTTATTTTTAGACCAGGATCTGACATTGGTAGTCTAAAAATATTTTCTTCTTAAGAAAAAATCAGTTCATTGTCAGTGGTTGAAAAACAATGGTTCAAGAAACTAAGGTTGGTATTAGTGCACCCTTCAATCATATATTTCAACATTGCATTCACTTCTTGTAACAATAATGAATTAGGTACCTAATGCTTATTTTTTATAAGAAACGTTTACCAAACTACACAGATGTTTAGATGTCGTGATCGACTTTAAATTTTAGTAAATCATAGTGGTATGAGTTTGCGTCGCTGAATTTTGAGCAAAATTCAATTTGAATTGCATTGTTATATAAAAGTTATTAAAAAGCTTAAAAGTTCTGCTTTAATTTTTCAGTAGCTTGTTGTGAAACAAATACTAGGTATCTAATTTTATTCATTCAGTTTGCAAACAAGAGTATAGGGTTCCTCTCAGTAACACAATTTTAACTGATCAAGTTGATTTGCCGCCGAGGTCGTTCTGACAGATTTATCGTGGCCAGGGCTTAAGCGACGCCCTTCATCTATTTATTTTAAATTTCGGAAATGATTGTACAATTTCGGCACTCGTTTTTCGGCCTTCGGCTTTGGTACCAATTACTGATGTTGACAACTCTTTAATGAGGTTGCAAAAAATGGTTTATCACCAAATAAAATATAATTTAAGTGTCATAATTATGGTAAGCGCAGAATAATCTCTGTTGATGCAGTGGCTGAGCGATTGGACTTGCTTCGCTGCGTGTCGCGTGTTCGATTCCCGCACGGAGTAAATATTTGTATGATCTGCAAGTAGTTGTTCCAGGTCTGGGCGTTTGTGTTTGTGAGATTTTTATGTTTGTAAACCCACTCACGACTCAGGAGAAAATTCAAGTATATGTTGACCAACATTAAAAAAAAATATTTAGATGGATATGAAACAATATTCAATGAAAATTAAATAATTTTAACTATAGAACTCACATTTTACATGTAAAAGTTAGAAAAACTTCGTGTTGTCGAGATAGAAGAAAAAAAAAACTTAATATATCAATCTATCTTGTACAACTTTTCTCATTTGAACTCTGAACATAACAGTGCATGCATGATGGATCGGAGATTTAGTTAAAACGAGATAAAAACTGAGAAACTAGGTTATAATATTTTCTTACTAATTATAACATATCACAGTATCTAGTTATACCGAGGAAAGTCTATAACTTCGAAGTTCGGTATATCTTATAAGTTACCGATACTGTACATGACATTTTTCTGTTCTTTGTGTACAAAATAAGGGCACAAGTAAATTACGCATTCCGTGAATTTTACTCCCCAAGGACTATTAAACACTTTATAAATGTCTCATTTCCTATATAAATAACACTCCTTACCACTCTCAACTTAATAAAACTCCTTGTGATTTTACTTTTCTCTCTCTAAAATTTTCAAAACGAAAATCCATCGAAATAAAAACGAAGCAAACGGACATTACCCAAAAAATACGAGTATGGTGCCAAAGTCCCAGCCACAGGACATAATAACTGTGAAAACACTATAGTTGTCTATTCCAAAATTCATCTTTATGAAAAAGAACGGGCAAGAAACTAAATGAAAACTCTCTTTCAATCAACAACATTATCACAGAACCTGGGTGTCGAGTCTGCTAATTATTAGTCAGAATGGCGCCACAATGGCGTTTCAATTTTCGAACCATTTTTTACTCAGCAGTAAAAAATGGTTCGAATAAGCACTACAATTGAAACGCCATTGTGGCGCCATTCTGACTAATAATTAGCAGAATCGATACCCTGTTACATAATTATAATAACCAAACGCTACACACTTACAAAGATACGTTATTGCCACTCACTGTGATATAACTTTGACAAATCCCAAGGGAAATAAAGTTGCCCGGAATACCCTGTGGAACTAAACAGTATACGTGAGCACTACCAGCAGGTCATCCTCCCCAAGGTTCCTTCGAAGACTTCAGAAGTCTTCTTTGTTAGTTGAGGTACAATCTGCTACTTACTGAACAGATATTTGGCTTGAAATTCTAGAAGAGTGGAGCAGTTTTTCAATCCGCATTTGACTCACGTGGTAGATTACAACCCACTCCGTCTGACAGAGAGGAGGCCTGCGTTCCAGCAGTGGGAATATGATGACTAGTTTTCTCTCTTAATCGTGCTAAAAAATAGTTTACAACCAGTAAACAATTTATTCGCGAGTAGCTCCATCCATCATTGACTGGCCTGTTGGTCTAGTAGTTAGTGACCCTGACTGCTATGCCGGAGGTGTGGGTTCGATTCCCACCCAGGACAAATGTTTGTGTGATGAGCTCGATCATTTGTTCTGTGTCTGGGTGTAATTTATCTATAAAATGTATGTATTTAGAAATATATAAGTATGTTTATCAGTTGTCTAGTACCCATAACACAAGCTCTGCTTAGCTCGGGACTAGATGGCGTTGTGTGATAGTTGTGGAATATTAAAAAAATATATAATATCATCAGCGTATAGCAGTCTACAGGGGCATAGGCCTCTCCAATCGCACGTCATTTCACTCGATCAAGGAGCCGTTGGCTAAATAATAACCAACGCATAGGCCGATCTTCCAAGTTAAGCAACGATTTGCGAGGTTGATCTGTAGATGGGTGACCATCTATGATAGCGAGTTTCTCCCGTGCCTCGGAACTACGTACACCAATTGAAGATCTTTGACAGTCGTTGCTCTTATTCACAGATAAAATAGGTCTGAAGTAATTCCCTTTACCAAACTCAGATTCAGTGGCCTTTGACACCATACATACTCAGGCGAAAATGAAAAGAATGGACCAGTTTCATCCAAGATTCTAATGAAACACGCATAATATGTACAACACAAAACACGACACATAATCTAAGTTAGTCTCCTAATTAGCCCACAACATTGCCATCAACTGGGAATTGAATCCCGGACCCCAGTCATAACTTAAATTACGTGCTACGAAGTTCAGAGCTGAATCTATCAATATACACTTGAAGTTAGCTTTAAGTTAGAACTAAGCTAGCTTAAGTTCGCGTCGAGAGTAATTCTGTTATAACTAACAAAGTGAGACTTATTAGGAAAAGTTTCAAGTTTTACGTTACATTAAGACTGTCAAAAAGTTTCATGTTTCACGTTACTTGACTGTCAAAAAGTTTCACGTAGTGTGTGTTTAAGAAGATTTTAAGTTACGACGAGTATAATCAACGACGATATAATACTAGACTCGTAATAACAGGCGACCGATGTCTGTCAACACATTAGGCAAAAAAGTCTTATATACTACGCTTACGTAGTATATAAGACTAATAAGTACACGTAATTAATATTATATCGAAGGAAACGTTATGATAGAAAGAGCAATTTTTCATTGATTTATATATACACCTTTAGACACAACAAAAATAAAATAAACAAACCTCAATCCCGAATCAAAATGCACTCAACCAGCCCTTTAATTATGTCTATTAAAATTTACAATAAATTACCAAATAATATTAGAGAAGAAAACAAAACAGTACACAAGTAAATTAAAAAGATTCCTTGAGTTCAAGGCATACTACACCATAAAGGAGTTTCTAGATGATAAATCTATTGATAAATAATAATAATATAAATAATAATAATTATATTCTGATACAAAACATTATAAAATAAAATAAATATTAATAAAACATATAATTATGTATGAATAAAATATTAAATTGGATACAGATATTTAAGCAAAAATATAAAATATGAATAATTAAATAAATAATATATATATTTTATGTAATAATAAACAATTTTCATAATTTATTAAAATAAATATATTATATGGTATAGGTACTTATAATAATTAATAATAATAATAGCAAACGCTCTAAGAATTTAATATTAATAATGCAATCTCGTGCAAATATAAATAATAACAACTGATATGCTATACCTATCTACACAAATATCATAATATGTATTCATAATAATTATGAAATGAAAGACATTTCATGAGAATATTGATTTAATTAAGTTTGTAACTCAGCCCTCTTCCTCTCTCCTAATTTTTGCGTGCCCGACAGGGTCCATATTTGATCTTGTACCATTTTTATTTTTTACCATCTAATTATGTAACATATGGAATGCAATAAAGAATTGAGTATTGAGTATTGAGTATTGATTTAGTAGACTGCGAAAATAGTTTTCTCAATGAGAGCGAAACGGCTTAATTTAAGTAGGCTAGGGTCATGGAAACTTTTGTTTTAGAGTGTAAATATCATTAAATAAGTCCTCTTGCCTTGTATCGAGCGAAAGGGACGAGTGTCAGATTCCTCACTACTGTTTAAAAATCATCCTGATCACATGACTACTTACACTACAGTAGGGTGGAAATAGGGCATACATAAAACGAAAAGAAAATTAGAATTTAACATTAATACAACTCTATCTACATCCCAAAATATTAAACGGATGCGACATTAATAAGTCATACGGCATTTCCCATCTTCTCACAAAGTCTATAAGCCCCGGTTCAGACGATCTAATTGGCAGTCAGCGCTGCGCGCGCCCCTAGCGGTGGAAAGTGGCAACTTGGCTCAAAGCTTCCCGTTCATTGTTACAGGAATACTAAAACTTGGCGAGTTCTCTGAATAGTACGTTACGACTAGGGGTGGCAATGATAGGTGGAGGAAATTGTTGAATATATTTGAAGGAAATTGTGAACGTGAAAAGTGTGATTTGTTTAAAATAACGACTACACTATAATGTCAACCACATTACAAAAGTAAAATGAAAACTTTAAATGATGGTATATGTGTAAAGAACAATAATAGGAAAAGATGAAAAAAGACCTAAAGGTACTATACCTAGCGTTAAATATAAAAAAACTTTTTCAAAAAAAAATGCAACCGACTTCAAAACAACCACAAAAAAAGTTCAAAATAACCTACAAAAAAACTTTTCTTTCGAAAGTCGGTGACTTTATTTTATATTTCATTGACTTTGTGTCACCGACTTTCTAAAGAAAAGTTTTTTTGTAGGTTATTTTGAACTTTTTTTGTGGTTGTTTTGAAGTCGGTTGCATTTTTATTTGAAAAAGTTTTTTATTTTATCCTTTTTAGTTTCACTATTCAACCCAAATTATTGTCAAATACAGAAAGTTTCTTACATGTGCACTAAAATGTTGTAATCCGTAGCACCGGTAATAACAAAACACGCCCATGGATGTATGTACACAATGAGCTAAAAATATTTACTACTGCGGCCGAGATCCACTAAATGTAGATATTTTACTGGGATCAAATGGCAATAGTACGTTACGACTAGGGGTGGCAATAAAATATGAAGAAATTTGCCGGATAGGTTTGAAGGAAATTGTAAACATTAAAAGTATGATTTGTCATTAAAAGTATGACCGAATCGAAAAATTTAAATGGGACCATTTCGGTATAATTACCCTATAACAAAAAAAGAATTTTTCACACTGAAACGAAGTTTCCCGATTACAAGAACAATAGGCAAAGATGAAAAAACCTGGAAGATATACCTAGCGTTAAATTATATAAAAATGTTAAAAAGTTATACGTTAAATAAAATACAAGAGTAATAGAGCAAAACATTGGGAGACACTCTTTGACATCAATCGAGGCTGAAAAGATCAGGCGTCCATACCACAATCAATAAACCAAAACTATCAGGAAAAAATAGTCTAAACTTAAAAAAATAAAACAGGTTTTTCTCATTAGCAACCAGACAACCCTAATTAGTAAACCTGCGAGTGAAACGTCGACAAGGGTAGCTTGACGAGTGACGAGTTCAGATAACATTGTGTGAACACGCCTTTATAAGGGCGCTCGCCCCACAGATAGTTTTAAAGGACTTGCTCTTCATAAGGGGATTGTCACAGCCCTTTGAAGTGAAAAGGGATGGAGTTTTAGAAATTGGACTAAATTCTGTTATTTCGCCGTTTGAATTTCAGAGCTGAAACAACCATTATTATATTCAAAACATTTCAAACAGTTGGAATCACTTAAGCTGTTGTTAAACAGACAGGCGTGGCGAACGCTAAGCGAAGGCGTTTTTGTTTGTAATGTATGCAATTGTTTGGAGCCAGTCACTGACTATCGGATCGCTGTCGCTTTTCTATGTGACTGGATTCAAACAATTCCATACACAAATAAAAACGCTTCGGATCGCATTCACTTCGCCTGTCTGTTTGACAATAGCTTTAAGCTATTGTGACACTGTTATGTTTGACACGAGATACCTTACTAGTGATTATGGTTTAAAAAGATTTTAATGCAGACCATCAAAATTATAGAGAGAACATACATTTAATATTAGCGGCACGGTTGGTACAGTGGATGAGCGATCGACAGCTCCGAAGCGTGGTTGCAAGTTCGATTATCGCGCGTAAATATTATATTTGCATGACCAACAAATAGTTGTTCCGAGTCTTAGCGTTTGTGTGAGTGAGTTTCTGTGTTTGTAAGGATGCTTATACACGGCGCATGTAACCCGCGCAAGTGTCTCAACATGCTCAAGCCACATGCGCCGTGTACAAGCACCCCGCGGGTAACTTGATCAAGTAGCTTGCGCATGTTCCTCGCGCGGGTAACCCGCATCTTTACTTGCGCGGGTTACATGCGCCGTGTATAAGCACCCTAAACGCACCAATGATACAGGAGGAATTCCTAGTGTGGAGCAACGTTTTTTTTAAAGAAAAATAAAACAAAATAGTTGTTCCAGGTGTGGGTGTGAAGTAATTCGTATAGTGGCCAGCAATATTGTGCTAGAAAAATCTATCAATAGACGCTCATAAAATGACAACAAACTTCTATTTACTTGTTTTTCCGACGCAACGTCAATCTGAACCGAGTCTGACCTCGTTTCCCTATGTAATCTTATCAGTGCAGTGGTCTATAATTAAAAACAATCCAGTTCCTGCTTCATCAGCCTTCTTTGTAATTTTAATATCCCAGGGGAGGGACAGTGGCCTGATCAAAGTGGGATAGAAGCTTTTCTTATGTTATTAATTTTTTTCTATTTTCTTTGAAAGAAAGCTTGATTGATCAAAGTTTATTGAGCTTGAATAATTTTTCTCGATCTTTCAGGATGTATTTTAATAGCTGCTACAATTTAGTTGACCTACGTTTAAAAATTTAATTTTGTAGGTAACCATCAAACTTTTCTTTCACTTGCTTTACTTACCCTTATATAGATACGATTATACGCTGTATCTAGGAATTATCATCTATCTTTGTAGCAACATTAATTAAAATCGGTGTAGCGGTTTAGGTGTGAAAAGGTAACAAACAAACTTAGGTACTTTTGCATTCATAATATTGGGATACGGATTAGGTTTTTTCTTATAATTGCTCGCCCTAAATTAGAGGCAGTATTGCTAAATGACCATCATCTTACGGGGTTAGATTCATTAGGAGCAAAGAGATTTAAAAGAACCTATAGAGCGGGCATTGGTAAAATTTTATTGTCATACGAAATTGTTGATGCCGTGCGTCAGTAGCACTATCTAGCGTTGCATAGCAACGCGACTACTAGACTGAGCGACTTTTTACCTATTGGTAAAAAGTTTTGGATCACAACTTTCATCGTGATGTCCCGTCTATTTGCTCGTATATAGTTTCATTATCATCATCATCATTTCAGCCATAGGACGTCCACTGCTGAACATAGGCCTCCCCTTTAGATCTCCACATATACCGGTTGGAAGCGACCTGCATCGAGCGTCTTCCGGCGAGCTTTATAAGGTCGTCTGTCCACCTTGCTGGTGGACGTCCTACGCTGCGCTTGCTAGTCCGTGGTCTCCACTCTAATATTTTTCGACCCCATTCGTATATAGTTTAATGTCTTTGATTAGGAGTAATTATTCTTCTTCTAAAATATCGAATTACTCAACTTGTCGTCAGCCACCTCCTGTTAACCATCCTTCATACAGTAAACCTGCCGTTTCTTTGATCTTCCACTAATCTTATAGCCAGATCCTCTAATTTTCATAACGAAATCTCTTTACTTCCGCAAACTAAAAAAAGATCTAGTTCTATACCACAGTGTAACGTATACACGCATGTTCATTCACTCAAAAGGATCAATACACGAATCCCAAAGGGACAATGGACCTCCCAAACGCACACAATATGTGAAGCACTCTTTAGAAGTGGTGAATGGTCTGTCCATCCCTCAGAAGTAACCCTTCCGATACATCGGCCTTCTGCGGGGTATATCTGTCCCTCTAATTTCTTACAATGCCGGCTTTTAGGCCCAATTCACCGTGAAATCGGTATAATATTTTGTATCTGCGATTTGGTTTGAACATCTATTGGAAAACTCATATCTATAAACAAATCGTGAGTGGTATTTTTGTATTATTTTTGGTGGTAGAGCTCCTAAAAATCGACTTCTAGTCTTACCAGAATAAACCGAGTTGCCGGCAAAAACTTCAAGAACAATTTCTCAGTACATCCCTTTCACTCTGTCACTTTGTTCACTTTGTCTCTGTTTCGGCGGGTCTACTTGGACTTTGGAGTGGGGTAACTTAAACACAGACTTGTGTTCAGATTAGCCCATTCCAAGTAGACCTTCGGTTTTATACACCTGCTTAGCCCTTTTTTGTTAGTCTAAGCCAAAGATGATAGAGACAAAGTGTTCATAAAGGGGTGGATATGATCCACCTCCTTCTGTCTATTCGCTCTGTGTGCAGAAGTTCCTGCTCCATGTTTTATCTCATCTTTGCTTCTGATCTACATTGATGCCAAGAGCAAGCCTATTAAAAAAAAACAACTCTCAAGAAACACGTTGCCTATAGGGACTTTCGAATTATGATAGACAGCCAAGATCAAAGGCTTAATAAAATGCTTGACAGTTCTAAACATAGACGGAAAAAAGCATTCCCTAATCACTTTACTTCAATCGATAAAATCTGAGGGTTCCACATCACAGCGATGTTATAAATGTAACAGGAAAACTTTTAAGTACGGTATGAAGGAAATAAGAGGATTCGAGTAATGAAAAGATTGATGGATTGCATCAATGTGATAAAGGTTAAGAAGAAAGTAAATATATTTGTGGTGCGGTTTTGGGTGTTGCAATTTGCTATGCAACTTGCGTTAAGGGTGCTTGTACACGGCGCATGTAACCCGCGCAAGCAAAGGTGCGGGTTACCCGCGCGAGTATAACATAGGCAAGCTACTTGATCAAGTTACCCGCGGGGTGCTTATACACGGCGCATGCTACTCGCGCAACTAATGGTGCGGGTTTGCGGTTTACCCGCGCGAGTAACATGCGAAAACTACTTGATCAAGCTACCCGCGGGGTGCTTG
The DNA here is from genome assembly GCA_036375495.1 of Agrotis segetum. NCBI lineage: Eukaryota > Metazoa > Arthropoda > Insecta > Lepidoptera > Noctuidae > Agrotis > Agrotis segetum. Next base: position 601,556 of record JAQSVV010000039.1, read on the forward strand.
TACACGGCGCATGTAGCTTGAGCATGTTGAGGCACTTGCGCGGGTTACATGCGCCATGTACAAGCACCCTAAGTGACATTTTCACGTTAGGTACTTCGTTCTTTTGTATTAGTCAAATCGTGTTGCTAGTCTAGGCAATGGTCCTGGATTCAAAATTCCAGTAACATACACCTTAGAACTGTGAAAGTATTGCAGGTGCACATTCCGAAGATTAGATCTCAATGGAAAAGAACGGGCAAGAAACTCCATGGACGCTCTTTTTCATTCTCCATTCGGTTACTAAGTCGCCTGACTTATATATGTTACTATTTAAGGTGTATAATATGTTACTATGTTGGGTTTTCAATTCAGACTCAGTAGTAGACGAGTTTGGATTTTTGCCCTGTGGTGGACTTAAAAGACATTATTGATAAAATGTGGCTGTACTAATAAGCTTACCTTTGAAACCTTCGAGGACAGGAAAGGACAGGCGTGATATGGGCGTGATGTTCATTTATGCTCCAAATTATTTTTTCAATTTATCTGTTGCAAGTAGTGGTGGCCCAGTGGTATCGGTCCCGACTTACGAGCAGTTGATCGTGGGTTCGAATCCCGCCAAGCGCATTTCTTTGTCTAATTTATTTCATCACCACTGCTCTCAAAACGGTGAAGGAAAACATTATGAGGAAACCGGCATGTCCTAGAACAAATATTTCGAAGACATGTAGCATCTACCAACCTGCACTGGGCCCGCGTGGTGGATTATGGCCCACTCTCTCTCACAGAGAGGAGGCCTGTGTCCCAGCAGTGGGAACATTATAAGGTGATGATGATGATCTGTTGCAACGCTCATGTCTCTTGAACGCGTAACTTGTTGCCAAACATTAACCTTATGAATAGAAAAATGGATTAAGGCAACCCTGAATAAATATGGATAAACCCACAGGATTAAATAAAAATGCGTCAAAATTGAAGGAAAATGAATGAAAATGGTTCAAATGAAATAAAAACAAAACACAATCGTTCCAATTTTAAGCACACGCCAACAAAAAGTTGACGAGCGAATTGTTTTAAATATTGAGTAGATAACATCACTCCCCTCGAGTGGAGGTCACAAGGGGACGCGATGACCTTGACCCAATTAGTGACCTTCGATCCGAGGGTCGCTTTCAGATGCGATGGTGTTGATTAGGCACGAAAGGTGCGGTAGTATGATAGGGAGGTATATTATGTCATGCTTATGGTCCACTGGGGCGTCAGGGATGAATATTTTTGAGAGATTTTTTAATTGAGGAAGAGAGAAGAGTAAGGGTGAACTACTAAGACAGCTGAATCAAAAATAAGTGGTGATACATTTTCAAGAAAATTAGATTGCAACACTTTTCTTTTGAAAATTTCTCTTTGGTCAAACACTGTTATAATTATTTCGCTGTACTGGTGCTTTTCAACAATAAGAAGGATTATTTTCATGGTAAAAAATTGCCTTACTTAGTGTTAGTGGTGCTGACGCTTATTACCTAACTCTATTGCAAGTTAAAAAAAAAACAATTTGTTTGTTCCTAAAGCGCCATTTAGACGGAGCAAGAACTCGTATGCGAGTTTCACTACATTGCGGCATTTGTTTCAGTAACTGAATTTGTTCTACCTATAAATTCCGCAATGTAACGCAACTCGCGTTCGAGTTCTTGCATCGTCTAAATGAGGCTTAAGTCACGTAAATACCATTGGAAACTTGCAAAAAAAAAAAAACACACTACAAGAAAAAAATCACATCAACACTTCATCACGTTTCTTTTTTCCACTTTATTACCCCCATCAATACACGTGGCTACATTACCCATGCCCCCATGTCTGAGCCATCCATAACATGCAATGGTCGTGTAAACAAGCGTTTGTTTGAGCAATAAACGGCGGGTAGTCACGCAGACGATACGCTTAGTAACATAGGGTAAAGACTTACTTAGTGAAAGGGGAAATTGAAGGTCAAGGTCAGAAATAAGAAGGGTAACTGTTTGTTGCGGTTAGCTGAAGGGTTAATGCATTTCTGGTTGTTTTTTTTTATGTCAGGCAGAGATAGAGAATGCTTAGATTCGCTTGTGTGAGATATGCGCACCTATGGTGGCCGGAGATCGTCTACCGACGTCTGTCGCCGTAAGCGTCTACCATTGCGGCTGGGGTGGAGGGAGGACGTGGTCCTTTCCCTCACGCGGCCTGCTTCCTCCTTCGGGATCATGACTGTTTCGCAGAAGGAGGTGACCGCTTCCCATTCCGTCACGCCCCGCAGCATGGCCTTAAACAATGCCGTTCCAAAGGAAATATGGATATCTTAGATGAAAAATCTTAGACAGCTATCGTAAGAAAACAGATAAAATTCACTATGCAGTTTCTTTTCCATTCAAATTGAATCTACCCTTGCGAAATGGTTGTTGAATTAATCCCATTCGTTCAAGTGTCTTTTGATGGCTTACTTGAAATAAATGATTTGACGTTGAATTTGACACAAGTTATAAGTGCTTCAAATCGTTATTTCCACTACAACGACTTCCAATATTTTTGACACTGTCATTTACACATTCACATCATGATTTATAGCAAACTCGTAGAATGCGCATTGTTTTAGTATCTTTGAGGCTTTATCACAAGATCATTTTATGAAAAATTGAAAAAGCGCATCTAGTGCAGGAACGAGGAAAATTGTTTTCCATCAAATTAACGTCAAAGTTCTAGTTTACATATGTCACAAAAACGTGAAAGTGATTATTATTAGTTTTAAAAGCAAACGTTCCATACTAAAAACAAAATGTACGCATGCACCTATTCAAACCACAACATTCGATTTTTTTAATATGGAAGACTCATTACGCGCTTCATTTCTATCTAGGTACATGAAAGTAAAGAAAGTACTTCTCGTAGCAAACATACGAAGCAGAATAAACTTACGGAAAATATCCTACTTACACGTTTAGTTATAGAAAAACTTTCTCCCGAGAGTAAAACGATAAAGTTTTCAAAAACTTTTATCGAAATCTTAACCCAGCGGCTACAGTTCGGGTAAACACATGGTCCCGAATCGTAAATTACCCTACGCGAGTAATATGTGTCTTGGGAACGACCGGGAAGGAATGAACGAACGAATGACAGAATGAACGAAATAGAACGAACTAAAATTATTGCACTAGTTGCCGCTTGGCAGTATCGAAGGCAAATAAATGATTGTGATGTACTTAATGGCCAATTCCCGTTCCAATTTCCGTTTGATGCTGGCTGAAATTGTCTGAAAGTGTTTGTTTTTAGTAACGGCATAGTTTCATTGGTGTCGTATTGTTAATCAATTAAAAAATGGAGTAAAGTATGTATTTGTGTTCGTTTATTGGCAAAAGGAATCTTCCATGGTATTCGTAATTTTAATTATTATATTATTTATAATTATAAATATCTGGTTGACCGAGCTTTGCTCGGTTTTTAAAATGTCTATATCTTAGGAACCGAGCTGTTTTCGAACCTGGGACCTTGATAAATCGACTCGAAAATCCTTGGAGCCGTTTCCGAGATCCTGATTATATATAAATATACAAGAATTGCTCGTTTAAAGATATTAGATAACTATAGTAAGTTTGAAATTCATTAAATATTGCTCAGAAAACAAAAAGTTTTTATTAAGATTAACTTAATGAATGCTATTTATTTATAACCTATGATAGATTATGGGCCGAAATGCAAACACTATTCAGATTAAACAAGGTATAATAATTAACGTTAGATGAGCACACACAGTCTTTAGCGCAGATACAGGAAGAGAGCAAATGACAGCTAGGTCATTATTAGAGACCCAATTACAAGAAATGCGTTTACAAAGTAAGTTTCATTGTCCATTATGCGGGACCTAGTCCATGCATAATACCATCACTGTATTGTATGATATTACGATGAAATTGTGTCTACAAAGACAGCTCTAATAACCTAAACCAAAATAATACATTTCTACCCCACACTGTCTTATAACAGCGAGCTATTAACATTAAACTTAACAAGAAAACTGGATTACAACAAACTTAACAGTAAAAATAATTGTCTTCTTTAGTTTCTCTGACCGTCTGGGGTAACAACGACCAATGAGGGGTAATTACTGCCGCAGTTTAGGGTAATTACTAATAAAGTTAAACGACAGGGGACAATTAGGCCACGATTTGACAACGACTTCATTTTACAAAATTACTGACTTCAAACAGGGTTTCTTGATTAATTTTGTCAAATTAAATAAAGTTTGTAAGCAAAGGCTATTTGGGTCAAATGAAGTTTATGACAGGGGTCAATTGTAGTAGTAAAGGTTAATAATTATTCAATGTTATTGAAGACATAATGATTCTTTGTGTCCATCATATCAAAATTTTAAGGCTGCTTGGATTTTTTCCTATTTTCTAAACGTACCAAGCATCCACTCCCGGGAGCAGAAGGGAGCAGTGGTGGCTCAGTGGTATCGGTTCCGACTTACGAGTTGTAGGTCGTGGGTCCGAACCAGGCGCATTACTTTGTGTAATTTATTTCATCACCACTATTCTCAAAACGATGAAGGAAAACATCGTGAGGAAACCGGCATGTCCTAGAAACAAAAATTCGAAGACATGTGACATCCACCAATCCGCACTGGGCCCGCGTGGTGGATTGGACCCACTCCCTCTCACAGAGAGGAGGCCTGTGTCCCAGCAGTGGGAACAATATAGGCTGATGATGATGATCCACTCCCAAATTTCGAAGGGTTTTATCTTTGTCTTAGATTTATTGAATTAAAAGAAAATAAAATTATACGTGTGCTTTATTTTTCAATTATCTATTTGCAGTGAAGTTGCTCGTAGAACCGACAACCGATGGGGAAGAAAAGTTCTCCAGTGGCGACCACGGACCGGAAAACGCAGCGTAGGCAGGCCTCCCAAAAGATAGACCAACGATATCGTGAGGGCCGCGGACAACCGATGGATGCAAGTGGCGATTTATTGTCCGGTGTGGCAGTCTAAGGAGGAGGCCTATGTTCAGCAGTGGACGTCTTCCGGCTGATGATGATGATGACGATATTTGATGGACTCAACAGATCTTCACCTTATTTATACAGTTGATTTCCCTATTGTGGGTCCTACGGCAGTGCCAAATAAACCCAAATACCTCACCAGATACAAAACCACCTGCTCGTAGGAGACACCTTTTTACACCTTTTCCAATGGACTTACGAGTACGAGGAACTTAACACCATGTTTCTCTTCCCCCTTAAGAGGAAACAGCACGGCCGTTTTTCCATACAAACGTAGTCCCTTGTTATCTCCCTGGATAATGCCAGTAGAGCAATAATTATTTTACAAAAAAATCTTTGACCACTATTGGCATGTCTCTATGTTTTCCTTTTTTCCATAAATTATTTATTAAAAGAGATATGAATATAAAATCCTAAAAAAATGCCCAGATTTTCCGCTGTGTTTAAATATCCAGAAAACAAATTTAGCGTTATTATATAAAAAAAGGAAAACATAGGAACACGGCCAATGCCTTTCTTTATTTTTTATAGAAAAAAGTAGTGAAATCGGTTATGTTTTGGAAGAGTAATCAGGGGACTACGAATCGTTGATTTCGTGCCATTTAATAAGGTATTTTCGGTCCAAGCTGTATTTGTCTCCTTCGCGCTCTGTAACTCTGTTGTGGGCACTGTGCGACAGCAATAGATTTTACAAATACCTATTTTTCAATTCTCCAGCCCTTGGTGTTTCCTCTTAAGCTCTCAACACACAATCTACTTTGCTGACAACAGTCAGAAAGGATACAGTGTGGATAATCCTCACATCACCCGAGTATATCCAGAGGATTTGTCCAAGTTGTTGACACAATCCGTTCTAAACCTTCTAAGTAAGTAGTTCTAAGACAACTGAGAGGTAGCTTTTAATCCCAAGTACATGACGGGACACAGTTGAACATGTCATAGCTTTCAAAATGAAGGTAGACAAAGGTGTTTATCCTCATATTCCGTCAGCTATAATACATCCAGTCCACATAGTAGAATGATGACTAGTTTTGGCTAGGGGCTTCACCCGCGTTTCGGTTGAATTTTTTTTTAAGTCGACTTTTCCTGGTCATGCGGACAGCGAGTAAACGGCAACTCGCTTTCCGACCATGGACCATGCCCGGGTCGACGGCGCGTCGTGCTCCACGCACGCCTCAAAGAGCGTCAGCAAAAATGACGGGGCCCCCTCTAAGAGGGCCAAAGCCTGCCGGGGTCGGAACATAAAGGGCTGTTGAAGGACACCGTGGAATTTAGTCAGTAAAAGTCTGACAATATAGGGGTGGGAGGACTCATTTGATGATACTAACACGCTAAAAAAAAAGTCGACTGTTCTTATTTCCGGGATAAAACATAGCCTATAAAAAATGTCAATAATGGAATAAAGAAATTATAAAAATAGGTATTCGAAATAATTTAAAAACGTTTGAAATAAAATGGAATTCTAAATTGTAATGTAACCCTCCCGTGCCGGTTGAAAATAAAGGGTGTACAACCAGGTACAACGGTAGTTCGACAAACGGATGTGCGATTCATGCTTGTGCGATAAAACAGTACGCCGACTCACTATAGTTTGAAAGCACGCTTGTGCGACTCACTGAAGTTCGACACCATTCTCATCACAAATTCCCTCGGCCGATTTTTATCTTGATCCCTAAAAAAGACGTTTCATATTCGATTAGAAAAATTTTACAGATTCAGTTACGTTGTTCAGTTGACGTCTGTACTACATACACCGCAAATAAAGAAGCTCATTACCGACCTCTGGGACGCTTTTGCACATCAAATTTCAAAAAAAGCACAGTTGATTTACTGCCTATTCCTACACTGTGACGTAAGCTCGGACCAAGGCCGTCCCTTGCCCCTCCGACGTAGTTTCACGTTCAGTTGACTGTCACTCAGTTTTACTACTTGTATTATTTGTTTTTCTCCCATTGAAGGGTAGATCGACTTTCTAACGGTATCTGTCTGGTAGAAAGTGACTGAGATTTTTTCTGTTTCTTCAATCTTATATTTACCCTTTTGTTTCGAAGGGTAAATGTATTTTATTTTTAAAAGATGCTATCAGTCTTGATGTTATTTTTGTTTCAGTTCAATTTTAGTGAGGGGAAATAGGAGTAATCAAGATGAATAGCTAATTTAAATTGACTCTTAATTTTACACTTATAAGTATCTTATTGAAATACCCAAGCGAGTAGTACTGGCGCTTGCCACTAGGGATGGATCTGCATGTCAAGTCGAATCTGAAGATTTACCACATATTACATATAACTCACTCCATACAAAATGTTCAATACCTACCGCTATAATAGCCTACACTTTCAAGTTGACAGACGCTGCGAACGAAAATGTGCCCTAACTATACAAACGTAAAGTAAATTTCGCTTTGAAGATGCGCGCCGCTGCGTGGATATTCTAAATTACGAGGGCTGTCTCTGTCGACAATGTTAGTACCTAGGGTTTTTTTTTGACACAGTCCACTTACTTTCGTACGAATTTGTTTGTTTATCAACACTTAATTATTTTTTTTTATTTTGATATTAATTTTAAACAACGTATAATTCGTAATAGCGAGAGTTAACGAAACTCGGCTGTACCTATTATTACGAGTTCATCTGCTCAATCGGAAGCCGGGAAGTAAGTCAAATATAATTATCTAATGTTTTTAAAAAAAAATGTCCTACACCAGAAATTTTTCCAGCGTCGTGGGTACTTTTTAAATAATCGAAACGTGAATCGTCGATGAAAAATGTACCTACCTACAACTTTATAATAAACGACAGTATTAAATAATTAATACTGACTGTCGTTACATTACATTTTAACATTCATTACCTTTTCGCGTACCTACATTTTTCATAACAAAAAAAAAAACCTCTGCATCACGAGGAAAACCGTAAAAAATAGTTTTTATCTCTTCAACTATATCTTAGTATTTCAAAACTAACATCAATTTGACCTAAATATGCGTACGTCCGCGTCGCGCGGCTATTGACATCCCGCTGCACTAAGGTCTTTCTACGGACCGGCGGCCAGTAGGTAGTTAGCGCGTATAAGTACATGGAGTGCAGTATCTGGTAATCTGTGGATTTACCTTTTATTATTTTCTTTTATAGTTTTTTTTTATTATAAGTATGAATGCAGTTATTATGTTATTAGTCTTTCTATTGCTCCAATAAAACATGCCAAACAAAAACATTCATCAGAAAATTTCAAGCAGGCTGAAGGGAGGCTTTATCAAAACTTTTCTTTTGAATAAAATCCAATGTAAAAAGTTACGCCACCATAAAATGAGAAGTATTACCATAGCTGAGGGTTTGTTTATGACCTTGAGCTTTAAGTAAAGGTCACAGTTTGACCTTACGGCCGTCTGATAGCTATCATGGTCAGTGGGGTGAGCGCACGAAGGGTTAAAGTTAAACGAAATAAACTTTTATTGTAATTATTTTGTTCGCGTGTTTTGTAAGCCGATTAGTTTGGGTTTGTTCTTAGTAATTAACTGTGCTTTAGTGTTGGAGTATTTTTTAAAGCACACGCTAGGAATGAATTTAGGACCATGAAAAAATATCCGGGTTATACATACAGTCAGTGCGTCAAGTATAATTTGACTTAACTTTTTACCGACTAAAAGAGATTCTGTGTCAGTACCCTTATCACGAATTTTCACTATTTTACTTTTAATTTCCAGTATTTACAGCGTTTTTTGTATGGAAAAATGGAACAGCGCCTCTGATGTGCGAAGAAGTAACTACTTTGTCAATTTGAAAATGTCAAAGTTCCTGTTTACTTTATGTCAGAATAAACTGAAAACTCAGAATACGGCCTCTGGTCAGTCCGGTTCCGTACAAGTTAAGGAATATTTAAGTTCTGTCTTTTTAAGACTATCGTCTACCGAGCTTTCGTCCATATAAAAAGAGAAAACGTTTTCCTCCCCCTAAATGTTATCCTATCTAAATGATTTTTTACAATGCATCTGACACAGTAAAAAACTAGGTTTATAGGTTTTCTTTTTTTCAAAATTTATAATACTTAGTTTGAAAGTTACAGGCGCCTAAAAGTTACTATTTTTATGACAAAATCTTCATTGAAGTAAAACCTTTGTATTTATAAAACAAAGAAGTTTAAGTCAAAACCTACAAACCTAGAATATAATATGCTGAAACGATTGACACCAGAATCTAAGAGATTGGTCGTGATTTAGTATGTGAAAAACGTTTTCTCCCGAGAGACAAATTTCATATAAAAAATACTTACATTCAGTCGCGAGTTGCAACGCTCTCTATCGCACGATCGGGGTTTTTTCAACGCGTGAGAGGGACAGTACGAGTTTTTCTAAATACCTATTTCTTGAAATGGCAGCAGCTATTCTTTCCTCTTAATGCCATACAAAATAAAGTTGTTTACAAAGTGTGCGTCACGTCCTTTTGTCCTGTTTTTTTCTTTTTTAATCCTTTTCAAACTTTATTTGATACGGATTTGTATTGCGATAGTCACATGTCTACCAAAGTCGTAAGGTATCGGATACTTGCGTCGCTTTGTGTATGGTGGGGCTTAGACAGTCCCGCGACATTATTGTAGCAGTACTTTGAAATTATAACTTTTCTTACAATATTTTCCTTCATCGTCAAACAAAACGGAATAACACAAGACGTATCTTCTACATTTTTTTTCAACCCCTTTCATTTTGCTTCCGTTAATCAGATCAAAACAAGAGAAATATAAAACAAAAGAATTCTTGAACAGACAAATGAAATACGTACGTATCTTTTTACCCGACTGCGCAGTAGTAAAGGGTAATGCTTTTATTTTTTGTTTGCAGCAGTCGCAACTCGCACTGTTGCTGCGTACAAAATTCACTTATCTTTTAATTCTCAGTGAACTGCAATTATTATATGCTGGCGGGGTTCCAAGAGACTAGCTGGAAGAAGTAGGGAACCTATACACAATCATGTTCGAGTCGTATTTCGGCATAGCCGGACGGTAACATTTAAAAAAACATAAATACGTAATTTGGATGGAAAAAGCGGCTGAACGTATCTTTATGTTTTCAGACATACTCGTACTTATGTAAGTGACAGAAAAAGAAAATTAATATTGTTTTTCTTTTTATTTCTTTTCGGATGTCGGTACTGTCACAGAATATATAATAATACTATTGTTAAAAATACCCTTGATTCTGGTACAACGTTTCCGTGGATAAAATTCGAGTTACACGTGATCGGTATTGAAAAATAATGGAAACTTTTTTTTTAATGAACAACACAAATAAAACGCATCAAAATTCGGCATTGAGGGTTTCGGACATCAGAATACACTAAAAATTATACCGTTGCCTGCTGTTGCCTGACATCTTGTGAATTTTAAAAGCGTCAAATCTTTGTAAATTATGGTCAAGCGAAGTTAAGGGTCAAATATCCCTTTATTTCACCCTTAACTTCGCTTGACCAAAATTTATAGGCGGCAAAATTGATAGGCGGCAAAATTTATAGGCGGCAAAATTTATTTATCTGACGGTGTATTATATTTTTCCAGCAGACTTGTCTATTGTGCAGCATCCCTTATACTCAGTGGAACAGAGCTTTTTATGACACCTTTGTTTTGTTATAAATGGCGGAAAATCTTATGTTTTGCAGTAAGTTAATGGAAAATGTTCTTGTGTACTTTCAGGTTTTCTTTATTTTTTGTACTTATCTCGTGTATTATTTTCATAGTAAAGATTTGAAGTTATTTGTCATGTGTCTTTCTGTTTATTTTTATTAATTAAATACGTAAAATATTCTAACTAATAATGTTAGTTGTTTGGTTAATTTTTTGCGCTCTAACTACTGAAAGGTGATCTCGGTGGGCACCTGAATATTTATCCGTTTTTAGGTTACATACACGTACAGAAATGGACTTAAGTATTACTACTATTACTACTACTTTATTAACTTACATCACGAAAAAAGTATTGATCTCGAGGAAAAACAATAACATTCATACGATAATTAGGTGCAGCCACATGTACGAACATAATTTATTATGCGTGCAAGCTAGTATTTTTTATTATTATACAGGTTGGAATTTTGTAATGCCACCTCGAGGGAAAGTACTCTTAATACTGCAGATAGAAAATTTTACTTAATGGAAACATTCCTTTATTTTTGAATAGAAAGCAAACTGCATTCAAAGATTTTCGAAAATTCTCTTCTCCCACACCCGGGAATCGAACCAAGAAACCATGTTACAATGTTACGAGAGCTTTAATTTAAGATTTCCTGGTTTTCCTTTCATTTAATTAATCATGTTTGCTTCATTTGTTTAATCATGTTAGAGAGATTTCATCCTTATAATTGACCCTAACGATCGGTGCAATAAAAGTACAGGGTATAATAAAATCTGAAAAAATAGATTTTAGCCGGTTTGATTCCCGGGTGGGAGAAGACAATTTTCGAAAATCTTTGAATGCAGTTTGCTTTCTATTCAAAAATAAAGGAATGTTTCCATTTAGTAAAATTTTCTATCTGCAGTATTAAGAGTACTTTCCCTCCAGGTGGCATTACAAAATTCCACCCTGTAAGCAGTAGGTATATTCCCAACTCTCATTCAAGTACGTCTGCCTACAAGAGTAAAGGGGTATCTTATCTTTTTCTCTGTCCCCTAACAAATTAAATGGCGGTCCCCCACATGCAGCTGCGACCACATTTCCTTTCACACAGACCTCAATAGCCAGCGAAGTAATTGGAAATTCCTATTGGCTCATGAAATGATAACCTAATTTTAAAACGAGACTGTGTGAATTTATCTATAGGTACTTTTTTATCGTGGTAAAATTATTAAATGAGTCCTCCCACCCAGGGCAGAGCGGGAGGGACTGTCAGACTCGTTCTGACTAAAATTCACAGTGTCCTTCAATAGCCCTTTATGTTCCGGGGTCACGGTAAGGAAATAATCCAGCGACCCCGGCAGGCTTTGGCCCTTTAGAGGAGGCCCCTGTCATTATGCTGACACTCTTTGAGGCGCGCGTGGGACACAACGCGCCGTCGACCTGGGCGGGTCGCAAATTACTCGCTCTCCGTATGCCCGACCTGTAACAGCTGAGTATGCATTTAGTTAGATGCGCAGAAAAACTTTTGTATGGAAAAGAATGATGCTCTCTTCCAGAGTTGTGAGATTGTCTAAGCAGAATACCTTGTCCTCGATCGGAGGAACTGGGTGGAGTTTTAGTCAATAAGTTTGATAGTCATGGGCGTAGCCACGGTGGGGCAGGGTGGGGTGTTTGCCCCACCCTGACTCCGACGAGTTAGGTGTCTTTTAACCAAAATTAAATAATGTAGGTACTCACCTAATACAATACCTACTTAATATCCGTAAGAAACCTCACAATCGACAATCGTCAGACGACAGAAAAAAATGTCTAGAATTTTGCCCCACCCTGAGCACATATCTAGAATTTTGCCCCACCTTGTGCACATGGCTGGCTACGCCCATGTTGATAGTCCCTTCTGCTTCACCAAAGGTGAATAAAAAAGTGATGGTTGCCCATCCATCTAACATCCTAGGCCAGAGCTACTTATCCTTGAAAATCGGTCCATGTCGCTGTTATTATTTACCAAGAGTTCGACGACTCCTTTGAAGGTAATTTACTTATTTAAGGCCACAATATAAAGAGATGTGGTTCAATATCCGAATTTCATGTGAAACCGTTTGATCTTTTCAAGCTTATTTCAAGGAAAAATCAATTTCACAAGATAGATCGTCTCTTGTCATTGACTTTTCCGAAGACACCCGAATCTAATATAATAAAGATTTTGAAATTGACAGGCAACGCGTAATCAGCCCATAATGTTCCCATAGCTGGGACACAGGTCTCCTCTCTGTGATAGTGAGTAGACTATATTTCACGACGCGGGCCCAGTGTGGGTTGGTAAATGTTTCAAGTTCAGTTTTTAGATTTATAGTATAGTTTTTACATACCAGTTTTCTCACGGTTTTACCCCCGTATCTATAAACAAGTTAAAGGTTTTACTTGAGAACATGTCATTTAATTATGAGACGATTTTTAGGGTTCCGTAGTCAACAAGGAACCCTTATAGTTTCGGCATGTCCGTCCGTCCGTCCGTCCGTCCGTCCGTCTGTCCGCAGTTTAGCTCAGAGACGCACAGTACTAGAGAGCTGTAATTTGGTGTAAATATACAGATTTGTTGTGCCGAAAAAGTGGTAAAATAAAATCTCGTAAAATATTTTTTTTTAGGGTACCTCCAGTACTTACACGTTAAGTGAGGATTTTTTTTTTCTCGCGTACCCCTTAGTGTGGGGTATCATTAAATAGGCCTTTAAAAATAATGATAGTTTCCATTAACAATTTTTTGATAAAAAAATTCGTTTGTGAAATATTAAGCTTTAAAATGCTAAATTTTGCTCGATTCGAGTGTCCCCCCCCTCTACCAGCTAAACGGTTATGTTTGGGGGTGTGAAAAAATTCACAATAGTTGTGTATTTATCGAAGTTTAAAAGAAAATTATCATGACTAAGTAGGCTTTACAACTTTACGAGTAATAGTCGACCAACTTATAAAATGTACTTGAATATCATATTTTCTTAAACAAAATGTATCCGAGACAACTGCAAATGTAAGTTTGTCAACTTTATTTTTACAGCTTTTATAGGCATCTTTTTTGGGGATAGGTAGGTTTTTATCGTCAACTATTTTTAACTAAATTCAAAAAATGGAGGAGGTTCTAAATTCGTCGTAATCTTTTTTCTTATGTATTTTCCCCGATTTATCAAAGACTCCTGGACGGATTTTGAAAATTCTTCTTTTTAAAATTAAATTCAGCGAAACAGTTTAGTTAGTTCGCATATGTATTTTGATGGGCAACTACGGAACCCTACACTGTGCGTGGCCCGACACGCACTTGGCCGGTTTTTAATAAGTAGTTTAATATTTGCTTGAAGTTTGAACTGTAAGAATATAGAATATACCTTTGCTTTCTTTTACGGTACCCACTTTGTTAAAATTCAGGTCTATTGCTTAAAAAAAATGGCAAAAGTAATTGCTTAAGCTAAAGAAATTACTTTCACTTGACTATATATACGGCTGGTAAAATTAGTGGTGACGAAATAAAAATGTCAACATCAACATGGCATTTAACTTGGTACTATTTGATTGGTTACGGTGCTCCCGCCATTTTGCGCAAGATTCAAAATGGCGGGTGTACTTATGACTTTTGGACTACAAAGAAAAACCCCCTTGCACTTGAATCAATCGTATTTTTAACCGACTTCAAAAAAAAGTAGGTTCTCAGTTCGACCTGTATGTACGAGTATGTATGTATGTATGTATGTTTGTCCGCGATTATCTTGCGTTTGGCTGAACGGATTTTGATGCACTTTTCAGAAAAGGGTTCATTACACTTTGGAGAAGGTTTTAGTACTCGTATATAACACTAATAGATGTCCCGTGACGTTGCCCGCGTGGATCCGTTTTGCTTACTTGGATCGTAGATTTTCAGGGACGACAGCATGTTTGTCCGCGATTATCTCGCGTTTGGCTAAACGGATTTTGATGCAGTTTTCAGGAATGTATTTATTACATTCTGGAGAACATTTTAGTATATAACAATATTGGATTTCTCGTGTAGTTGCTCACATAGATCCGTTAATTGCTTAACAGGATTATAGATTTTCAAAGACGCCGATTTTAAGAAAATATTTTTTGTTGATTATTTCAACTAAAAAGGGAAAAAATAAAAAACTTTTTGAAAAAAAGGTAACCGACTTCAAAACCAAACAAAACACAAAAAAAACTATAAAATAACTTTTCTTTCGGAAGTCGGTGGCCATATTATGTCAATGAAAAAAAAAAAAAAACAAAGCCACCGACTTCCGAAAGAAAAGTTATTTTATAGTTTTTTTGTGTTTTGTTTGGTTTTGAAGTCGGTTACCTTTTTTTCAAAAAGTTTTTAACAATCAGAAGCTTTCCATCTGAATTCAGTTCACTTGAGGAGCAGTTGACTGAAGTTGTGAAGAGGCTGGAAGGTCGCCAAACCGCAATATGAATTACTGAAGGCCACAAGTGCTTGAGCACCGCTGACTCGGAAGTGAAAGAAAAGCATTCGCCTTTGGAACATCTACTTAACCTTAATGAGAATTTTGTTGATCTATTTTCGTCTTGGATCTTGTGAAATGGAAATAGAATGAATGAGTAGGAAGTAGGAGTACGAGTAATCTTTTAAGTTTTATCCGGAAGAAATAAGTACTACGAGTATTCTAAATATTTAGCTGGAGAAATTTCTGTTGCACACAAGCAGTTCTAGTGTTCAAATTATTCATTATTTACTTTCGGCCGCGGCTTCCCTCGCCTTTGATTAAGAATTTTATAATAATTTTGGACAGTAGATACATGTGGAACCATTTGTGAACTTTATCATAAAATATATGAACGTTATAGGCCTAGTTGTTTTTCTCGAGAATAGTACCTCGTTTCGATATGAAAGGTATTACTCCCGTTTCTGCATGAAAACATGACAACGTATTAGGATTATTTTGGGCGTATTAGAATAGTGGTTGTGCCGCTATGTTACGTGCATGAAAAAAACATGAATGATGAATGAATGCATCGCGCTTAAGAAGTTACAGGGTGAATTTTTCAACTGGGCGCGTGAATATTGAAAAACGATGAAAGGAGAGCAAACTAAAACTGTATCATCGGATTTTAGAAAAATCAATAATCCTGGCCAGAAATCAAACCCACTGATATGGAAAAAAAAACAAAGTTGCCAATAAGGATCAATTTATGGGAAGTTATAATCATATAGGCAAACTAGGTACTCTTACATGCGCAATACTGGTATACTCTTTTGCCTAACCAAAAGGTATTACAGCCGTAATGCTACGTCCAATTATTCAGTATTGGTTTGGAAGCTCAGCAATCATTCTAGGAGAACCAGAGCGATGCTAATTCAATTATCAATTGATCTATCAATGGCTCGCTCGGTAGCTGACGGCTTATAGATTCCACGTCGGACTGTCTTAGTTGCATGGATGGAGAGGAATTGCAATAGACAATGGAAATTGGTTGGGTTATATTGGTGGGCAATCATTCGCGAGAGATCTGTTCCATTATATTGATGCATTCATATTAGAATACTCACAAAGTAAGGGAAAAAGAATATTAACAAATTATTCAAAAATTTGCAGTTCTGGAAATAATACATACATAGGTACGGGTCGAATTGACAACCTCGTCAGCATAATGACGGGGCCCCCTCTCAGAGGGCCAAAGCCTGCCGGGGTCGCGGGATTATTTCCTTACCGGGACCCCGGAACATAAAAGGCTATTGAAGGACATCGTGGATTTTAGTCAGTAGAAGTCTGACAGTCCCTCCCGCCCTACCCGGGGTGGGAGGACTCATTTGATGATTTTACCACATTAAAAAAAAGGCACCCCAATTAGAAATAAACCGTCTTCAAACTAAATACAAAATCTGCATTAAAAACAGAATGGCAAACATTTCCCCATGACAATTAGTCAGTTCTCCCTCCGCCCCAACCGCGGTGTAGGACGCCCACGGCGACGGACGTCGCGAGACGATCTCCGGCCACCGTAGGCGCGGGCATGCGGGCAGCGAGTAAAGGGCAACTCGCTGCCCGACCAAGGACCATACCCGGGTCGACGGCGCATTGTGTCCCACGCGCGCCTCAAAGAGCGTCCAGCATAATGACGGGGGACCCCCTCTCAGAGGGCCATGAAGCCTGCCGGGGTCGCGGGATTATTCCCTTACCGTAACCCGGAACTTAACAGGCTATGAAGGACACCGTGGATTTTAGTCAGTAGAAGTCTGACAGTCCCTCCCGCCCTGCCCGGGGTTGGAGGACTCATTTGATGATTTTACCACGCTAAAAAAAAAAAAAAAATGCCAATTAGTCAGTAACGAACTTTACTAAAAGAAAACTCAACACCAAAGAATTTCAAGCAAAAACTATTTGAGGAGAGCAGACAGCCAACTAAAAACGACTTAATTCCGAGCACTCCTGCATACGCCATCCAGTGGCGTAGTAAGACCGAATCTAGGAGAGGGCTCAACGTATCTGCGAGGCCCTTTTTCTTCGAATGATTAATATTATCGCATACCTATTTAGAATTTATGACTAGTCTCCGCTTTACTCGCGAGGCTCCCTTGGTGTAAGATAACTTAGTTGGTGACCGTCGACAACATTATAGCTGTAAACATTTCTTTTATAACTTTTACCCTATGTTCACAAAATCAATTAATTAATTTAAATGAATAAACCGAATAGAAATGGCATTCGCATCGGTGCAATCAGGTTTGTGAGGCCTATCAGGCTATCTTTTAGTTTTTACTCATCAGACACCACAATCAAGTAGATTTAGTAGGTCATATTATTAGAGAATAAAATGCTTTTCTTAATAGAAGTTAAATTGTATTGCTTTACTGACTGGTGACAAACTTGTGATGACCGTTGTAAAGATTATTTTGTTTACTCTCTGGGCGCGAGGCCCCTTTAGGTGCGAGGTCTTGGGCAAGGATCCATTTCACCCCTGCCTAGCTACGCCACTGCCGCCATCTTTTATTTTTGCCTCTTTAACGTTTTGAAGAAGACCTCTTTGCAAAAGACTTCTACTTTCACTTCAAACTTATTCTTATTTTAAAAGCTAGTTATTTTTTAATGTTCTACATTTTGTAACGGTCCACTGACTTCAGTTGAAAGGATTCCACCGTTATTCTTTTGTTTGAAATGGAACTGGTTGTTTTTTTCATCTTGGTAAAATCATCAAATGAGTCCTCCCTCACCAGGGAGGCAGGACAGGAACGTTTGTCAGACTTGTAGTGACTAAAATCCACGGTGTCCTTCAAAGCCCTTTACGTTCCGGGGTATTCGTTAGTCCCGCGACCCCGGCAAGCTTTGGCCCTCTAAATGCCCCCGTCATTGTGCTGACACCCTTTGAGGCTTTAATAAATTCCGCATTCCTCTTTAAAGTGTATCAAGTCAGTCCACATTATCGTTATAATAGGTATCCTACCTCTTATAACGAGAATGTTAACTGACTTTTTCCCTATAATCTACATCCCATTTTTATCAAAACTCTTTTACGTGTGACGGACATCATCGGACATCGATCCTGGACCGCCCAGCTGTCTGCCCGGCGATGTTGACTGACGATTGACAAGCTCACAATTTATGACGACGGCTTCACGATTGATTTACGAGGTACTGAAGAATTTATGGGTTATTTTTTGCGAACTCTTTGTTGAGTGGTTGCTGTAAAAGTTTTGGAGCGTATTGGTAATGATAAATCCTCGTGTGACCAGTACCCAGCTTATCACGGGTTTTCACGATTTTACTTTACATGCGTACGTATATGCGTACATATATGCGTACATAATACGCATATACGTATTATGTACTTGTATGAAAAAACGGAACAGGGCCTCTGGTGTGCGAAAAAGGAACTAATTTTTTCCTTGAAAAATTGAGAATTTGAAATTTTCAAAGTTCCAGTTTACGTCTAAAATACTGAAAACTCGTGCTAAGGGTACAGGAAAGTTTTATGGGATTTAAACCACACATTTAGCAGTAACAATTTCGACCAGGTGGTCTATTCATGAATTCTTAAAACGTGAGTTTTTAGGCCGAGGGAAAGAGATGGCCATAGGCGACTTTTATAGCTCTGTCTCATTCCCACAGCCTAAAGACTCACGCTTTAAAACATCATGATAGGCCACGTGGCTTGACTATGACGTCTTATAGTGAGGAAAATTCCAGTGTGGGAGCGAGGTGGCGCTAGACAATTCGTATATTTCCACACCAGGCCACCTGTTGTACTGTACTAAATAAATAAAAATAATAAGAGACTATCAATTTACCCTCTTCTAGCTTTTCATACCCAACTTTTTACCCTACAAAGTTTTCAGTAAATATTCATTAAAACCCGCGGTATCTGTACACAGGCGAGCGGAACATTTTCTTTTACATTTCTTGTAAAAGAATCCTGTGTAAGCGTTCCTTTGAAATTGCTATCAATAGTGGAATATAAATTACTTGCTACCTGCCTCTGCTTTAGTTTTTTTTTGCAGACTTTTTCGAAAATATGCACGTTTTGTAATACATTATGCACATTACATTATGTTTGGAAGACTATCTTTTTGTAGATTACAGTAGGAGAGAGAAAGATCACTCAGACGAAGGAGCCCTGCAAAGCGGGGCTCCGTCGACAGAGTCCTATTTCATATCCACAGATCCGGAGTCCCTCACTCGACTTTTTAATAGGCAGTGGCCAAGGCTAATTCAATAAATAGCGGTCCACACTAGCTTTGCATAGAGATGAGTAGTCAAGTTACCCGGTGGAATTAAGAACACCGAGAGTTTTAGTTAATACGAATCTGACGGTCAGGAGGACTTATTTTAGCAAAATTGTATATTTTTTTATCTGATTTAACCACGTAAAAATAAGTTCAAAATTGTCATAATTTGACAGATATAGAAGAAGGGTTCTACTAAATTGGTCCGGGCGAATATACCCATGTTTCATACAATGCATAATAACCACGTAAAAAATAAAAATTGTCATAATGACAGATATGAAAAGGGACTTTGTTTCATACAATGCATAGATATACTAGCTACATATAGAAACATAGATATGAATCAGAACGTTGCCGCGGTCTCATTTCGCTTTTCATTGCACATTATGTGATGTTATTGAAACGCCAGTCAAGTGTGTGAACGGCAATGGTGTGCGCAGATAGCGATGGTGTTGAATGAATGAACGTATGGGGAACAAAGCGTATCGTAAACTACGAAAATCCACCTTACTTCTCTACGACATAAAGGCGCTGCAAACAAAAGACAAAAGATGTCGCCAGGGACGAGTAGTTGCGCAATCGAATTTCGAACACAGAATCTTATGCATTGTCATTAGGACGTACATGCAATTCGATATCGAGCAGATCTGTGAGCGATATCGTCAATCCATTAGCGAACACTAGCGATTGTCCATACATACGCTTGATATCTGACCGATATCGTCAATCGATTCAATTCGATATCGCGTCGCGCCATGAGTAAAGTCCCTTTCTTCTTACTGGTCTTTTATGCTATGAGGATGGCGTGATCAAGTCTGTAACTGTCTGTCAGTCTAAATGTATAACTAAATTTTTCACTCTTGGGTAAATCTTGATGAAAATTTGTCTTTTCCCAACTATGTTGGGGTCTTCCAGTCTGACTAGATGCAGCCAAATACTGGTATTTAAGATGGAGCTACTGATTACTACAATACTTATCTGATTTCCACAACCCAGTCGGCCACTTTTAGGCCATTGATTATTACATGTAACGTCTGTCAAAGATCTACCTACATATTAATGACAGTCGGGTCCAATGAAGAGCTTTCCAAGGTACAGAGTTAACTCAGTATGCAATGGTGGTCACCAATCCACCGAGCGATCAAGGCAAGCGCGGCTTAACCTTGAAGATCGATCCATGCGGCCAATTACTAAAAACTTTTAATAAACCAATGAATATTCAACATTGTGAAAACCCCAAAAAATTATAATTAAACTTTCAAAAAGAAAAAGTAAAAGCTGTATTTAACACTTAAAAATCTACTCCCACAAATTTTACCGCACCCAAATAATTTAACACCACTTTAACGAAACGTTTAAATATAATAAAAAGAGACCTTTTACAAATTATACCGCTTGACATAAATACTGGAGGGTTCTCTTCAAAATAACAAGCCCATTATGTAGAAGAGATTACGTCTTCTTTTAAATAACTTGTGACTTCTACAGGATTCTCTGGAGGGAATGAATTTCAATCTCGTTGTGGAATTATTTCAAGTATTTTATGTTCAACTGTGGTTGTGGAAGGACTTTTAGAGTTATAGGGGCGTCATTCTTTTGTATAAAACAAGCAACTGTTGTTTTTTTTATCCCTGGCGAGCGGCGAGCTTCAATTTACTCGCCGTCTGCCAATGGAGGCTTGAAATCGCTAAATAGTAACTCTAAAACGCAAAGGATATAATGAAGAAACACAGTGGTTTTAGTCTCGAGTCTAATAGTCTCTTCTTCCATTCCATGGAGAGGAAGGGAAGGATTTGAAAGATGGATTGTCTAAGGAATGAGGGAATCGGCGTTAGCATTAATTTGTGTTGGTCGATTCTTTATACAACGATATAGATTTTAGAATTATAGAATTTCTTGGTTCTTTCGCTTCGGTACAGCAAATACAAGCATTTTTGTTCAAGGGAGTAACATGTTTCTTTTATCCCATAACTACTGACCTGATTCCGTAAATTCTTCCACTCATGTGAAGCTACGTCATCCCCCAGCATTACATGGTTATATTTTAAACGTTAATGTTGGACAATTCCCGACCATAATATATTGCAAGCTAAGAATTAGAAATTATTTTTTTAAATATGTACGAGTATCTAATGGAAAAAAGGCCAGCTTCTTATGACTTCACCGTTTCAGCCTATTGCAGTCCACTGTTGGACATAGGCCTTTCCCGGGGAGCGCCACAGTGCACGGTCTCCTGCTTTTTTCATCTAGTCACTGCCAGCTACCTTCTTCAGGTCATCGGTCCATCTTGCTTGACTAATTTTACTCGCAATTGGTTCACTACATGAATTTTGAAATTCAATAAAAGTTGCATACGTAATTCAGCGAATCTAGCTAATGCAACTTTTTGTAGTAATGAGAAATTACTGCCTAATTTAAAAGATTAGATGATACAATACTATCACCAAAGTAATAGCATTTTAATAAAAGAAGATCCTAAGTAAACACCTAAAGGTATTATGACATTAATATTATAGATCTAAGCCGTTCTAATCTATCCAAATCCTCACGAATGTGGGGTATAATTCAGGTTGGCTTTGTCATTCAAATTATACGAGTTAGGGAATGGCGGGATTAAATTAATTGTTCCCGGGATTGTGACAATGATGTCGATTAGTCACACATTTCCTTTTCAACTGGCGTTCGTTTTGTTCCATTATTTGATTGTTTTATGTTATTTAGATCTAAAGAGCTTTTTTGTTCACGGTACACCCAAATGACTGCGAATGAAAAATATGGTAAACTGGTACAGATGCTAGCATGTTAACCTACCACACTTACAAATTTTACCATCGAAAATCCACTATGGTTAAGGTTGAAAATCTATTGAATACAGACAAATTGAAGTACGTCAATGTGCAGGCGTCTATACTTAATATAGTACCTGTAATCTAAACTTGAACTTTACCCAGTTGGATCCTGATCCTTGATTTCTTCATATTTAATTTTCTAAGATTGATATTTGTACAGCTGTCTTCCTTTTTTTTATCGTGGTAAAATCATCAAATGAGTCCTCCCCCCCCCCCCCCCCCCGGGCAGGGCGGGAGGGGCTGTAAGACTCGTACTGACTAAAATCCACGGTGTCCCTCAATGGCCCTTTATGTTCCGTGGTCACGGTAATGAGATAAGTCCCGCGACCTCGGCAGGCTTTGGCCCTCTAGAGGGGGAGCTATCTTCCTTTTGACAAAAAAATTTTTTTGTGCAAACAGAATAGGCAATCCTTTAAACATTTACAAAGTACCTTTAAATGTAAAATTGCGTAAACTCAACGAGAAAAAAGAAACCTTTTTACAGCTGCCCTTTTTAAACGTAAACCGCAAAGTAACTCAGTAATATATTTACAAGATAGTGAGCAGTACTAAAGAGTAGTAAAATGTGAGTAGATATAAAAACGTCGGAGTAAGGTGAGCTCATATTTCGTTCATGTGTAGTGGACGAAAGTGGGTTGGCCACTATTTACGAGTCGCTGGCTGTAGGTTAAGTTGTGTCTGTGGAAATGAGACCTGTTTTTTCTTAAAGAATCTTGTTTGAGGATGAAAATATTTACACGGAAAACTGTTTGGAATTACCAAGGGTAGTTTATCTTTTAAACGATCAAGACTTTTGGTTTTTGATGTTGTAACTATTATGCTTAATTTTGATTTAACTAAAGCTTTTGATTGTGTTGTTCACAAGTTAATTAAAAGAATCTTCAAGAATAGAGAAAGTGCATTCGAAATAACTGTAAATGAATTTACATGATACATTACCGTATTAGTAATTATTAAAAAACTGAAGGAAAAAATCAACCAGTTGGTCTTTGGATTTTTGATTGCAATTGGAGTTCAACAAGGCACTATTTTGGACCTATATCTGTTTCTAAAAGCTTTTATGGCACTTTACCAGGGATCTTCTCATGAATTAATAATTTTATACAAAGAGGGAGAAAAGTAATATTGTAAGGCTTTTGTTAAATGAAACCACTCGTAAAACCGTGAGAGATATAATTTTATTTCAAAACGTCCTTTTCGTTACACAAGCACAACACAAGAGTACAATAATAACGCCAACACTAATAACAATACAAAGTTAGACGCGACCGCCCGATGTCGGTTCCGAGATGGAAGCCGACCGTGCAAGCCGGAGTGCGCTCAACTGCCCGTAACCCGTTCCGAGATGGAAGCGTGTCCGTGCAAGCCGAACTGTCGCAATCCGCGGCGCGTGAGGGCTTATATAGCGTTCAGCCGCGGAGTGGTGGCGCGTCGTGCGCTGGAGTGGGGCTCGGTGGGAGGCGCGCGGTCGGGCGCGCGCTCATGCTATGACGTCGTGCTACAGTCTCCCCCTCTGTCTCCGAAGACGTCCCGGTGAGGAAGACAGGACTTAGGTAGGCTGCTGCTTCTTTGGCGGCCTCCCGCGGGGACGCGACTTGACTGTGGCCGGCGGTGCTGGCTTGTTCTTTCGCGGGCGACCTCGCCGTCGTATGGGCAAGACCGGCTCTGGAGGGGCGTCTGACGTCGTCCCTTGGTATGGACGCAGGGCTGAGGAGTGGTACAACCCTGCAGACTGGTGTGGTGTGGAAGGATCAGCAATCTGAAAAGAAGATGGTCCGTGAATGTTTTTGATAACGTATGGGCCATCTCGTCGAGGTGCAAGTTTAGCACTGAACCCTTGTGCTGATTTGCTTAAGGCATGTTTATCAACCATGATTTGGTCGCCAGGCTGATAATTTGGACATGGCTGACGTCTCTTATCAGCGTATTCTTTTCGTTTCTCTTCCTTCATCTCCTGCACTTCATGTGCTTTCTTCAATGTAGAGGCCATCATTAACAACTTTGGTGTTACCTCAGGAATGAAATTCTCGTTCTGCACTATTTGTCTTAGATCATGACTTGTATCGTCAATAGTGCGTAAATCTCGACCAAAAGTTAAGTAAGCTGGCGTGTATCCAGTAGATGAGCAAACAGCTGTGTTCATTGCAAAACGTATGCTTGGCAGATGTTCTGACCATTTAGTATGGTCATTTCCCACTAGTATGGCCAACTGCGTTTTCAGATCTCTGTTGCGTCTTTCGACTGGGTTCGTTTCCGGGTGATACACAGGGGTAAAGCCATGATCAATCCCCAAACAGTATGTCAGTTGTTGCATCACGTTACTGACAAATTGGGAACCATTATCGCTGATGAACCGACGCGGTGCACCATAACGTAGGATGATTTCATCCAGCAACACTCTTGTGCATTCTTCAGCGGTGGCTTGTTTTAATGCAAACAATTCGACCCATCTACTTGCCAAGTCTTCTATAATGAAAATCCATGTCTCATCTTTAGCTGTTTTAGGTAGGGGTCCGAACAAGTCGAAGGATATGACTTCAAACCGTTGATTAAGAGCCGTAGTCTGGAGCAGACCGGCTGGTCTGAGGTTGCTTGGTTTGTACCTCTGACATTCGATGCAGTTCCGGATATAATTTTCTATTTGGGTTCTCATTCCCTTCCAGAAGTATCGTTTAGTAATTCGTTCGACGGTTTTCTCAACACCATAATGCCCAGCGGACGCTTCATTATGGTATACGGCAATAACTTTCTCCTGCTCATGCTTAGGAACGACTAGTTGAGCGTTTTCGTTATCATTATCTGCTTTATATCTGTAGAGTAATCCTTGATTCATGAGGTATCCTTTTGTACTCCAATATCTTCCGTTTTCATATTGATTCCCTTCTAAATCGTTAATTATTTTTACTATTTCTTGATCTTTTAATTGTTCTTCTCTTATTTCTTTTGACTTTATTCGCGGCATATCAATCACTATACTGCATACCCCACAGTCTTGTTTCATTGTTGGATCACAGTTGGGACGTGATAGTGTGTCGGCGACGACATTTGTTCTTCCCTTGATGTATTTAATCGTCAGATTGTAAGGTTGCAGCTGCAGGGCCCATCGTGCTAATCGACCTGTTGGGGACTTTAGTGTCATAAGCCACTTCAGGGCTTGATGGTCGGTGAGTACAGTAACATCCGTACCCTCGATGAATCCACGAAATTTGTTCACCGCCCAGATTACAGCTAAAGCTTCTCGTTCTGTGGTCGAATAATTTCTTTCAGCTGGAGTGAGGAGGCGACTAGCATACTCAACGGGATGCTCGTTTTCGCCCTCCCCCTGCACCAAAACTGCACCTATAGCATAATTGCTTGCGTCTGATTTGATTATGAAGGGTTTGGTGTGGTCTGCCTGCATTAACACTGGTGCTGTGATTAAAAGTTTTCGAAGCTCTTCGAACGCTTTCTGCTGTTCATCTTTCCAAGACCATTCAGCGTTCTTTTTCATCAAGCGAGTAAGTGGTTCGGTAATCTTTGCAAAATTAGGAATGAAGCGTCGATACCACGAGCACATCTGCAAAAACGACATCAAGTGTTTTACGTTAACTGGTGCGGCCATTTCCACTATTGAGGCTACCTTGTCGGGGTCAACTTGAAGTCCATCAGGTGTTATGTAATGTCCTAGATATTTGACCTTAGAACAGAAAAACACGCACTTGTCCTTGTTTGCCGTAAGGTTGTACTCCTTTAAGCGACCGAAAACATCGTTCAGATCTCTATAATGTCCATCTAGACTTTCTGACATCACTATTAGGTCATCCAAGTAAATAAGCAGCTTGATATGGCTTAAGGAGATGCTAAATCTGTCCATGAGACGCTGAAAAGTCGCTGGTGCATTACGCAAACCAAAAGGCATTCTAATAAATTTATACATTCCGAAAGGCGTGATAAAGGCTGTCTTTGACTGATCTTCATCCTTAACCTTAATTTGCCAATATCCGGCGCGGAGGTCTATGGTGCTCATGTAACGAGTAGGTTTAGCACTATGGAGGAGGTCATCAATGCGCGGTAGCGGGTACATGTCGGCGGTTGTTATGGCATTCAACTGCCGGTAGTCGACACAGACTCGTGTACTGCCGTCCTTCTTGGGAACAAGTACTACTGGCGCTGACCACGGTGAGGAACATGGCACAATGACTTTTTGTTCCAGCATCTTCTCTACCTCTAACTTCAGAACTTGGAGCTTTACAGGTGACAATCGATATGGTGGTACGGAGATCGGTCTGTGTGAACCCGTGTCGATTGCGTGTTCTGTCTCCGTCGTAGGTTTGCCATTGGATACGAATACATCTTCGTTTTCTGTGAGGAATTGTTGCAGCCGTACCTTTTCTTCCGCTGTCAGCGAACATTCGTGACTGCACATGGCAACCGAAGAGATCTCGGTGCTTGGGAATAAACTAACAGAGTCAGGTGACAACTCTACGTCGGCCGCATCGATATGCCTACGTGCATCCTCGTATAAGGCATCAATGATCGGGGAGTATCCGTCAAATAAGACTGTCCGTGGTCTCTTTGGTGGAGTCGAAAATCCTATGGGTATTAGCGGCCCATAAGGTCGTTCCAGTACTTCCTCTGTGGCGCCAAGCATAATAGTGTCACTCCTGCCAGGCGAATGTGGAGGCGTCATCAGCTGCGAGACCTGTTCTGGCATTTTCACTGGCGTTATTACGGGACTTGGTGTGTTCATCATCGGCGATGCCATTGCTGGCAAGCACACACTGGATAAAACACCCGCAATATCCATCGACTCATCCACACTCTCTGGATTCAACTCGTAATTCTTCCTCGGTTCGTCGATGAAATTACAGATTCGTTGGGGTAGGTTTAAGGCTAACATGGCATCTTCTATAAAGCCTACTCCGAGAAGCGTTCTGTTATCCCTCGCATCAGGGAATATGACGAACGAGGTGTTAATGTCACGTCCGAAAATATTGACAATCGTCTTAACTGTCAGAACGTCCTGCTTCCTTGCTACCCCATCAGCGAGGGTAATATACATGACTTCCTTCTCAAAGTTTAAGCCGTTTTGTTCCAACCGTTTGTAAAGCCGGTAGGAGGCAACACTTGATTTAGCGCACGTATCCAGGTACGCTATTCCCTTCAAACCTTGTATGGTAATGGGCACTGTGGGGCGCGGTCGAACATCAGCAGTCATGTTGGCGGAGCAGAAGCAAAAATCAACTGATGTTGTAGACTGCTTTTCCTTACATTTTGGACAACGACTGCGTATTACTCCTGGCTCACCACATCCGTAACAAGAAAACTTTGGCTTGCCATCATTTTCAGTACTTGTTGTGGGTTCACATTTCGTTGAATTCTGTTTTTCAATGTCGTCCTTTGCCTTCCTTCTGCAGACCTCAGCCGCGTGTCCGGGAAGACGACAGTATCCACAACGTACTTTGCTTTGTTTTTTTTTTATATTTTGTTGTATTGTCGTTGTTTTGTGTTTTGTCGATATTACTCTGTTCTCCTTTTTCTCTTATTGTCCTCTCTATGTTTCTCGCCTTCGTCAAAAGATCGTCAAAGGTTTTAATCGACTCTCTGTAGATTTTCTCCCTCACAGCAATCCTAAGCTGGCCAAAGACGAGGCTAATTTCTTGTTGATCTGTGTGTGGTTCTGACATCTCGGCAAGCAGCGCCCGCTTTTTGGCAATGAATACCTCCGTAGGGGTCTGATCGTCTTGTTTGACGCAGACTATTTCCTGGTATAGCTCGTAATCAAGCCTCTTCGGAGAGAATGTATTACGCAGCCGTTCCTTGAAATTCTCCCAAGTCTTCACGTGACCCTTGACGCCTTGCCACCAAATAGCTGCATCACCGACCATCACCAACGGTAGACCCTCCAGCGCATTGGTGTCTGATATCCTCTCAATATCCTTAAACACCGTCACTGCTGCTAAGAATGGTTCCACCTCCGTCTTCAAACCTCCAAACCTTGCTGGGCACTGAGCAAAGGTACTTCTTTCCCTTGTGGTGCTCGTGATCGCAGAGATCAGTTCTTTAAATTGGCTGTCCGTCATATTGATAGCCATCTTCTCAGGAGTACTGCTTCTATATCTATCTGGCTTACGAGTGGGTCGGGGCCTTAATAATTTGCTATCGAGCTCCACGTTGTGCGCCACTGTAAGGCTTTTGTTAAATGAAACCACTCGTAAAACCGTGAGAGATATAATTTTATTTCAAAACGTCCTTTTCGTTACACAAGCACAACACAAGAGTACAATAATAACGCCAACACTAATAACAATACAAAGTTAGACGCGACCGCCCGATGTCGGTTCCGAGATGGAAGCCGACCGTGCAAGCCGGAGTGCGCTCAACTGCCCGTAACCCGTTCCGAGATGGAAGCGTGTCCGTGCAAGCCGAACTGTCGCAATCCGCGGCGCGTGAGGGCTTATATAGCGTTGGACAACTTTTTTTTATTTGCCGCGGAGTGGTGGCGCGTCGTGCGCTGGAGTGGGGCTCGGTGGGAGGCGCGCGGTCGGGCGCGCGCTCATGCTATGACGTCGTGCTACAATATAAAATTAAAATTATTTAATTCCGTCGTTACAAGAACCACAACAACTTCTGAGATTTTTTCCTCCGTTTTATTTTTTAAAGCTACGTTTCCGTCACTCAACCAAGATAATCTTAGTAAGTATTAAAATCTCCAGAGTTATGAAAGGAAAAATGTTTGCTAAAATATTTCAGCACTCGCCAAGACTTAGGATTAGGTATTATATTTTTAGTAATCTTACCTTTGATGTGGAGATTTTCGGATTAGCAAAGGCTCATAACCTTGACGGTATTACCGTCTTGTAATATTTGGATCTAAAATATTTTTAGAAGTTTGAAGCATTTTTATGTAAACCAATATGGGCCAACACCATGTTATAACATGAATTTGACTGTGACTTTTGAGAAAGACGTACTAGAAGGAAATGAGTATCTTGTAAAAAATTAAACGTAGAGATCCAAATGTAACTAATTCTTACTAACATATTTTTTTCCGTAAGCGTACCTGTAGTATCCTAGGAATCGAAAACAAGACCTCACTAGTAACACTTTGAACAAGAACAACAACACGAATTTTAATTATTATCCTATGATTCCAAGAAGAGAGAGAACTGAGTTTTGAGGAATTTATAAAATATTCTCCAAACAGAGGCCCGGAGTGGACTATTGCTCAGTCATAGAGGAAACTTTTGTCGTAGCAGTAATAGCATCTAAAATTAACAACATCATATTAAGAATTTTTAACACACTTCGCTACTCAACTCTAACAGGCTTACATCAAATATAAAACAAAAACTGGAACACAAAAATAATTGGTATTTTTTTAAAGCTAAAAACAGTTCCTGGAATCAGAACAATAAAATTGTTTTACAGACGTGCAAAGCCAGTACAAACAAATAAAAGCAATCCCAAACTAATTGTTTTTAACCCGAACTGACGCGCCCCGAAAAATACAGATCGAAATAGCTTTGTATATCGATTGTGTGTAGGTATAAATAGAGGAGTATTAGGGCTGGGCACAGATTGGGTGACATGGCTCTGTTCTACCGATAATAAAATCAATTTATGGAAAGAATGTTGAAGTTGTTAGGTAATGGTATGAGCATACCGTGCCTCGCTGTCCGATCATGGATCATGCATGGGTCGACGGCGCGTCGTATTCCACGCGAGCCTCAAAAAGCTGTCAGCAAGGACAGTGCACCTATCAGGGTCAAAGTCGCGGAACTGTCTCAAAATGTGATGACCCTGGAACGAACAAGACTTTTGAAGGCAATGCAAGTCTGAGCACACCTCCCTCCTCCTGGGGGGGAGTAATCATTTGATGATTAAAATACGATAAAAATGGTATAAGCACAAATGATGCAGATGAATGAAGACAATAAACAGAGGTAGACGTAGAAGGTGATGTGAAAAATGATATAGCTAGAGAGGAGACGACTGAAGTGACGAGTAATTTAGAAAGTATGGAAGAAGAAGACCTGTGAGGAATAGGTTAATGATAGTAGAGTAATGAATGATAGCACAAACAAAACAGTAGTTACCTTTGTTAATAATTATTGACAAAATATAAAAAAAGACTAATTTAATGGGTTAAAAGACAAGACTCATCTAATCATGATGATAAAGTGGTCACAATCTGGCTTCTAGAAGCAAGCAGCTAATGTTTGTTAATCCTAAAATAATTTCCTAGCCGTGAACTGGAGGAAATTATACGTAGGTTGACTGTGTGAACTAGGTACCTACGATATCCCTCACCAACGCAGTCCAATAAAAGTTCATTGAAATAAATAGTGTGAACGCTGTCTTAACTGTGACAGTTGGCCCAAATCTTGTCGATAACCAGCTGAATAATTTAGTTGTCCATGACTGGGGCAACACTTTCTTTTGTTTCATTGATTGCCTTCCTATTCTTTTCTGATTTTCTGTAGTTAGTTGTAAGATACAATAAGATTGTTTAGATTTTTGTTTAATTAATTTATAAGGTTTCTCATCGGTTACTGTGTTCATTCACGTCTTTAATTTAATCAATTTGATGGTTTATACATTATGAATCCGCCTCTCATTAATAATCATCTAATTACCCTCACGGGTGAGTTTGCTATATCGAATTCACCATTCGTGTTCTGTACCGTTAGGGTTAATGTCCCGGGTTTTGGGATTGTTGGAAGAGTTACTACGACCCTAGAAAGACAGAAGAAATAAAGGTACAAGATAGGTTTTAATCAGTTTCAGATCTGACACTCCTTTTCACCCTACTTTAGTAGTACCAGAAGAAGTCATTATAATATTACCAAGAAACAAAAAAAGATAAAACAGCAGAACAGAGGTGTAACCCGCTTGTAACCTTTAATACATGAGCATCCATTTCATAAGCGCCCTACCCACATGCCCAAACAATTCCAAATGATTAGTAGCTCCTCCCAAACTGCATGTTTCTCCCATAAAGTTTAGAACACCAGCTGCTTAATGATCGCAAGCGGTGTGTGTGGGTGCTGCCTAGCTTATATTCTTATAGCTCGTAAGCGAAGGTCTCACCCCCCATTTACCCCTAACTTGTGTGCTAGATATAAATTACGGTAGTTTTCTATTCGCTAGCTTTGTTTTAACTGGTTGGAAATCGAGAGGGGGAACGGAAACGGTGCTTGCACTTTAAAAGTTACAAATACTTAATAGCCGTGTTGGTTATTTGTGGCTTTTAAATTGCTGTAGAAGAGTATTATGAGAGGAGTTTTTCAAAGGGATTATTGTTTTTCTTTTGTCTTATAGAGACTCTTATCATGCTAAAGTACGATAGTCCATCTTTAAGAAAGGAAGTTGAATGTAGTTGGAAACTTTTTTTATACCTTGGAAAATTGCTCATCAATCAGTGTTGTACTTCATTTATCATGAAATTTCATATAATTTAATTAGAATGCTGCTTCTACAGCATATTAAACATTTACGAGTATCAATCGTTACATAGTATCAATTGTAAATCAATACTTTTCTATACTTAACATTATAATGCTGAAAAGTTTGTTTACTACCGGTCCGACTTCAAACGACATTTTTGTATTGAATAGCCCATTAATCGAGGAAGGCTATATTTTTCTTCTGTATCGTGGATGCGTTTCCAAACATTAAAATTAACATACGTAAACAACCACAACCGGAACAACAATTTGCAGGTAAAATGCAAATTTTCAAATGCGCATTTTGTTCCATGCGGAAATCAAGCACGCGACACCAAACGGAGCAGTTAATCTCTCAGCCACTACACCCATTTCAATCCTCCTGGCTAAGCATATAATTATGGGAACGCTGTATTTCGGAATGAGGTCACGGCAATAAATAATCGGTGTGTTATGTCAACAACAGGTAAGCTACGTGCCGGCTTAGCTAGCGGACGTATTATAGCTAGTATTTGACAAACAAATACAATTTAAATTGAATTTCAGTTGCCCGGTGTTTTGCTTTAACAGAAAGTAGTCTCAAATATGATTTTTGAGGAAAGAAAAATTCAACTGCGAGTAGGATTTGAACTCGCGTCTTCTGGATAAGTACTCCAGACGCCTTACCAATTTGGACTACCGCAACGAGGAAATAGAGGAGTCCGCTTCTGAGTGTGAAATCAGAAGCGGAATCTTCTGTTCCCTCGTTTGAACCAGTATCAGAAGCTCTAAAGCCTTTGTCAAACAGACAGGCGATAGCAAACCAAACCGAATCCTGTCATATAGAAAAGCGAAAGCGGTCCGGTACTCTATGTGACAGGCTTCAAACAATTCCATACATTACAAACAAAAACGCCTCGCCACGCATTCGGTTCGTCTGTCAGTTTGACAAAGGCATAAAAGTCTTACAACCAGTCTTACCATGAGGTATCGTATTACTCTTTTACTGGGTTGTGGAGGTCTGTACCCTTAGCACGAGTTTTCAGTATTTGAAACGTAAAGTAAACGGGAACTTTGACAATTTTCAAGGAAAAAATAGTTCCTTCTTCGCTACACCAGAGGCGCTGGTCCATTTTTTTTTTCACAAGAAACGCTGTAAATACTGTAAAGTAAAAGAGTGAAAATCGTGCTAAGGTTACTGATAGACAGTCGCTCCACGTAAAATGCGTATATTCAGCTGCATCTGGTTCGACTGGAAGCTGACCCAAATATAGTTGGAAAAAGGCTAGGCAGATGATGATTATAAATATTTGTACATATTGAGCCCACGACTACCTATTTGTGTGTAAACAGCGTTCAAAAAACAAGGGAACTAGATATTTCAGCTTTTTGTGTAGTGGTTGCGATGGTCTAGTTGGTTAAGGCGTCTGGAGTACCTATCCAGAAGACGCAGGTTCGAACCCTGCTCGCAATCGAATTTTTTCGTTTCTTTAAAAATATCTGAACAAACTATTACCTATAAGTACATAATGTATTCTCAGATTTACGAATATTTTCTGTGGAAACTTTTAGAAGCAGGTATTTGCGAAAGAAATTGAGTAGGTAAAAAGCTCAGCAGTAGTAATCTTAGTAAGATGGTGTCGGATTATATATATATTTGGTAATATAATATGAAACGTTTCAAACCGCCACGAAGTAAATCGACTTTTAAAGCTAAATTGCCACCACGTTCTTACCACACATTTACGGGTAGTACCACAAACCTTATTTCCCCGCTTACGAACGACACTAACGTATTACTCTTTGGTAGTTACTCGGTACCTAGCTTGAGTTCTAGAAAAATATTAAGAACTCGAATTGAAGAAAGCTTTGATTATTTTTGACAGGCCTCTAAAATCAATGAAAAGATTTCGGATCCAGGTTGGCTGAAGCAAAGAAAACCCGCACAGATCGAGACATGACTCTGCCCTTTTTTTGCATGAAAAATCCCATTCTTGGTGGACCGGTAGGACTTTCAAACTCTTACTGAATAAAAGTCCACCCTGTTTTGTCCTTTGCCAACAGTGTCCTAATTCGAGGCCCGGCACGCATTTGACCCCATCAGTTACTGACTCTTTAAAGCAAGCGTGGAAAAGTACGCGCCGTCGATTCGAGCCTGGTCCCTGAATTGACGGCGAGCTACCTTGCCCTGAAGTGTAAATGTGTGTGTGCAAACTTTAAGGTGCGGGCCACATAGAAAAGACGTAAGATGAGGACGCGTCGCGGACGGGCGAAAATGTATGAGAGTCTTATCCGCGCCCCGTTTCTTCTGTGTGTTCTACGTCGCGACGCTTCTATGCATTTTGTATGAAAGAGACG
Source organism: Agrotis segetum (assembly GCA_036375495.1). Classification (NCBI taxonomy): domain Eukaryota; kingdom Metazoa; phylum Arthropoda; class Insecta; order Lepidoptera; family Noctuidae; genus Agrotis; species Agrotis segetum. The sequence continues at coordinate 635,499 of JAQSVV010000039.1, forward strand.
CCGAAGAGACATATGTCTCCGCCCCGTATGCGTCTTACGTCTTTTCTATGTGGCCCGCGCTTAAGGCACTCAACTCCTGAGTCTTTAAGAACTAAATGACGCTTCTGAATGAGCTTTTTTTTCTTATAATTAACGTGGTAAAATCATCAAATGAGTCCTCCAACCCCAGGCAGGGCGGGAGGGACTGTCAGACTTGTACAGACTAAAATCCATGGTCCTTCAATAGCCCTTTATGTTCCGGGGTCACGGTGATGGAATAAGTCCCGCGACCTTCTGAACGAGCTAGTCCAGTTCTTATCTGACTCTATTTAGATTACCATCGACACGCAGCAAAATAAAGTTTATAACAACAAATAAATAAATATACTGCAGGTATTTTAATGAATAGGCTGATGTTGAGTTCGAATAACACAAATTCTACCAACATAACATACAACACCCGTATTGAATGTCAAATATTTACCGCGGCCATTTTTGATTCAAATTCAACCGTCGTTCGCGCGGTGTCCGCTGAATTTGAAAATACGGTTGTATTTGTGGCTTCAGTACCTATGTTCGTGGTACAGAATTTTAGAATAAAGCTTATGTAAGTAAAACGGAAGCAGTGGTGGCCCAGTGGTATGGGCCCCGACTTACGTTGTAGGTCGTGGGCTCGAATCCGGGCAGGCGCAATACTTTCTGTAATTTATTTCATCACCACTGCTCTCAAAACGGTGAAGGAAAACATCGTGAGGAAAAAATGTCCTAGAACCAAAAAAAATCGAAGACATGCGACATCCACCAATCCGCACTGGGCCCGCGTGGTGGATTACGGCCCACTCCCTCTCACAAAGAGGAGGCCTATGTCCCAGCAGTGGGAACATTAATAGGCTGATGATGATGATGAAGTAAAACGTACTGTTTTTTATATAAAAAATAAATTAAATGCGTTTTACAAGGGTTTTATGCTATGCAATCGCTGAAAGTGGAGTATGTAAGTTCTCCTTCTTGTAGGTAAGTGTAGAGTGGGACATCCACTGATAAGATTGACGAATGAACCAAAGAAGGTAGGTGGTATTGGTTGGATGAAAAAATCGGGAGATCCGTGGCTTTCTTTGGGGATGCCTATGTCCAGCAAGTGTACAACACTAGACTGAAATGATGATGAACCCATTTATGTAGGCGGGAAATCTAATTAAGTTCAGCTGGACAGTTAAATCGAATAGATATAATTAAAACTATGAGTACATGCGTGGTTTGGAAATTCGCAAACCACTGCCGCACATAAATCATTCGCCATTTAGCAATAATTTTATATCCACAAATATGTTCTGACGAATCAAATGATGAGTCGACCCGAATGAATTACCTGATCGGCACCCACCACATTAATTGCTTCGTGTCGGTTGTGCGAAGCCGATAATACCTATTTAAAATATTAGTGGAGGCAAAATTTAAAATTTTGCCTCCACTGCTATGAAAATTGCAGTGCCCTCAATTTTGCTAAACTCGATTTAACTCTACCGTCAAAGTTCTAGTACTCTGGTTTGACAAATAAACCAAAAACCAATCACACACGAGTAGGTTGACAGGAGATTTCAGAACAGATTAAATTGAAAAGGCTTTTAGACCGGCTTGAGCGGAACTCACTACGTCATGTTTTGGAAAATGCGGTCAAGCATTCAAGAAAACATTCCGTTTTATCGCTCATTATAGCTTTTTATGAATAAAACTATGAATAATGTGACAGTAAGATTCAGTGTAAGGTTTTTGGAGTATTAGTCTTTTAAACTTCCGTATGTCATCATCATCATCATCATCATCAGCCGGAAGACATAGACCGTCACGCCGAACGACAATTCGCCTCTTGCATCCATCGGCTGCCCGCGACCCTCACGATGTCGTCGGTCCACCTTCCGTATGTGGCTGCTGACAAAATGATGATGAATGATGATTTCTTACGAAAAGTGACTACAGAGCAGATATGCCTCTACAATTGGGCTATGATCGCAGACTATATTCTAGTTTGTTTTTTTTCGTCGCTGAAAAAGTGACTGGTCTTTTAAAAGAACCGTGACCTCTGAGTTTGTTTCGGCTGTTTCTTTTCAGAGTAGTCAGGTACGTTTTTTAATTTCATTTTTCATCATAGCACTATTCGACACCACCGACCACGGACTAGCAAGCGCAGCGTACGACGTCCACCAACAAGGTGGACAGACGACCTTATAAAGGTCCCCGGAAGACGCTGGATGCTGGTCGCTACCAACCGGTATAATATATTATGTATATGTGGAGATCTAAAGGCCTATGTTCAGGAGTGGTCGTCCTATGGCTGAGATGATGATGATGACTATTCGACAAAGGAGCAGGTCACTTAGTAAATAGAACTTATTGTTGATCATTCACTCCCAGCCAAATTTATTTCATTTCAAACTTCACACTATAATTATCATTCCACAAAATGGTGTCATGGCCGCTAGAAAGAATTTCCAACGAAATTGTTTTCCGGTTATAATCACGAAAGTTTATTTTTTAATAAAATTCACAGATGCTGGTACGAGCATTAATTTTTCCGGCCTGACCTACTTTCAAGTTGTATCAAAAGTATTTCCATATTCAATAGTAAAGCGGTTATTTTATTCTAGGAAATATTTTGCGACTTCACTGTTTGGTTTTAAAATTCAAATATCTAAATAAATAAATACGAAAGTATGGATGGATGGATAGATATTTTTACTCTGTCACAGCAGAACGGCTGAACGGAATTTGTTACTAAATGCCACCCGTACCCCGTAGCACGAGTTTTCAGTATTTGAGACGTAAAGTAAACTGAAACTTTGACATTTTCAAATTGACAAACAAGAAAAAATTAGTTCCTTCTTCGCACACCAGAGGCGCTGTTCCATTTTTTAATACAAGGAACACTGTAAACAATCTCATATTAGTGCTTTGAATAAATTCATCTGGTATCTTATTGTATACCCGGACACACATAAATATGCAGTTTTTATTAGGTAGGTATTATTTCGCAAGCCTTGGTAAAACATCGCAAAAACTGGATTTTCCAACCACACAAAGAAAAACTAGGTAAGAAACAAAAGCTAGCTTCTAACCCAATTCTAACCACTATTTTCCGGATATAACACTGTCTTCCAGTACTACCCGAGGGAAATTCCAAACAGTGTGTTTTCAGAGTGGGAAACCGCATTCTCTTTCAAACTGTAAATGTACGGAATACAGTGTGCTTTGAATTCAACAGGCGAAAATGGACGCCTGTGAATCTGAATTTTAAATGCCACTTTCTCTTTTCCAGTAGTTTTTGCTTGCGTTTTTTGGTTACAATTTCGATTGGTTTTTTGTTGTAAATTCATGTTTTTTTTTTTTGTAAAAACAGAGTTGTATGAAATAACGTCACGGAAAACAAATGTAGAATCATCAAATAAGTCCTCCCAGCCAAGGCAGGGCGGAAGGGACTGTCAGACTTTATATAGTGCATAGGAATTTCTCTTGTATCGTAGCATTCGTAGCTGCGTTTACAAATATAGAAACTCACATACGCAAACGGAACAACCACTTACAGATCATACAAATGTTTGTTCCGTGCGGGGAAATATTTATTCTAGATCCATCTTTTAGCCAAATTTTATCAAGATCCGTTCAGCCATTGTGACGTGAATTTTAAATCAAATCATTCAAACTTTGGCATGAATAGAAAATTAATTCAGTTACAAACCCTTGCAACTTTGAAACACCTCTTTCATATCTCCCATCTCCAACTACTTTACTTAATGTAGCAAAAGTAATGGAAATCCATAAAAATCAAGGCATTACGGATATTTCTGTAGCCGTTGGATAGTAACGAGAAATCGATAGCCCACACATTTGTCTTGCAAACCTACCGCACTGTGAGTTCCTTTTAAAAGAGGTTTCAAGCTGGATTGGCATGTTTTTGTTCTATGAACATTTAATTTTGCTGAACTTTTGGTATATTTCAAATTAATTTCAAAGCATTTATTTCAAGTAGGCCAGTTACAAGCACTTTTGAATGGCTTAAATTTAAATGCGCATCAATAATTCTTTTTGTATACCAAAATGGATAAATGGTCACCAAATCTAAACTCGCTTTAGCAAGTTTTCAGGGACACCCCGAAGTTCGGTTTGGTTAGGTTTCATTAAACCTAATACCACAGATTACCTAATACACAGAAATAGAAGCCCCGCGAAGCGGGGCTTCGTCGACTCTAATTAGGTAGTTTTTTTTTATTACACATAGTAGGTTTATAGGTACTTTTTTGGGTGGTGTTTAAACACAATCCCTTTTGAATTGTCAAAAACAAAAAAAAGTAATTCAATAGGTACTACAAAATTATGGTACTACAGTCCCAATTACAAGTCATAAAAGCTGTGAAAGTACCGTAGATGCACATTCCAAGAAGTAGATATCTATGGAGAAGAACGGGCAAGAAACTCTGTGAAGACTATTTTTAGATCGCTAAAATCATTACACAGTGAAAAATAAATAACCTACCCTTTACCTTCCAAAAGAAAATGCGATTTTTCAGGCTGTAACATATGTGACGTCACCGCCTCACAGGAAATGGATACCTTCAGTGTTCACACCCTCGACAGGAAACGATAAATCAAACAAATTGATTGCCGTCCAATATGTCGACGAAATGAAGTATCAACGAGCTCTGTTCCTGTGTTATTTTGACGAGGGCTTTTTGTGTCGTTTGACCAACTGTAACAGTAACCGTAAACCTGTAACCTTTTTTTTTAGGTTGTAAAATCATCTAATGAGTCCTCCCGCCCTGGGTGGGGCGGAAGGGACTGTCAGACTCTCACTGAATAAAATCCACCCGTGTTCCTTTGGATGCCCTTTATGTTGCTAGGCCACGGTATCCTGGTTTAAGAAAAAACCCGCGACCCCAGCAGGCATTTGGCGCGAAACACGACGCGCCACCGACCCGGGCTTGGTCCTTAGTCGGACGGCGAGCTACCCATCACTCACCGTCCACAAGCCCGCTCCGCCACTGTGCCCTCTGCTGATCAGAGGGACACGCGTTGGAGCGTCCACACGACAGGCTATTCGGATACGAGCAAAGAGACCACTTAGGCACACAGTGCCTAAGGAAGAGTTTTTGCCCGCATCCCAGGGTGCACCGGCCCGAAAAACTGGTCTTCCCCCCGGACGTATCCGAGAGGGAACTTCAGTCCACGGGCGCACGTTGAGGTTTCCTGTCATAGTACACCAAACCTGTACCCTTAATATGACTTTTCACTCTTTTACGGCGTCTTTCCAGTATTTACAGTAGTTTTTTGTATGAAACAATGGAACAACGCATCTGGTGTGCGAAGAAGGAACTAATTTTTTCCATAAAAATTGTCTATTTATCATTGTCGAAATTCCAGTTTACTTTACGTTGTCAATTTAAAATTGTCAAAGTCTCAGTTTAGTTTGAGTCTGAAACAGTGACTGACTGTGGCTTTTCTTATTGGCACAGACCGATCTTTTGAGTTAAGACAGTATTGAGACCGTTTTGAGAGTAGAGGTGATGAAACAAATCACAAAAAGTAATGCGCCTGGCGGGGTTTGAACCCACGTCCACGAACTCGTAAGTCGGGACCGATACCACTGGGCCACCACTGCTCTCTTCCACATAATATTTATTAGTGCTCGTAATGTTCAGACTTACCTTCTTGTAATATTTCTGAATGGAATTTTCTGGAACGTTTACGCGCTAAATATTGAAATTTTATGTCGTGAACGCTATTCGAGAAAAATGCTTTGCTAATAACTTTTACAAGGTTGGTGGGGTTTCAGTAGGAGTACGCAGAGTAATGTTCTTGAGAAACGAAGTAGCAAATTGGTAGTGAATAATAAGATAACATCTCGCTTGTTCCAGTAGAGCAGTGGTGGCCCGGTGGTCATGGCACGGTGTTACGAGTTCTAGGTCTTGGGTTCGAACTTGACTTGTAGCTAAAAGCTAATTCTAAAGTCGGTGGCAGCTCATAAATTTACGCTGAAACGATTTAGCTCGCCCAAAGAATGCGACACCTGTAATATTGGGAGTACATACGCTAAGGAAGGGTTATGTTCAAGTGTATATAATTTCATATACTGACTCAAATACTTTTAATTTAATGTTAAAACCCAAGCAAAATTCCGGGATACTTATCGAGCTAGAGTAAAAAATGTGAAATTATTCAGTAATTTTTGTGTACAATTTCGTGTTTGCCCATGTTTTTTTGGTTATTTTTACATATTATTTAGAAAACTTTTGTAAGTTTTTGATAAGCCTCAACTTTGCAATAAAGTCATTTGCATGTATGTAGATCTCTTAGATTCAAAGATATTCATATATCAAAAAACTAAAATAAAGCATTGTTGTCGATGAAAATGAGCCCCTTCAAATATCGCTAACTCGTGCCCGGACACCACTGTATATCACAATAATAAATTTATCACAAGATATTGCCATTTTAGTTGTATAAAACGTCCATATATTATTTACATTTTGTATCGAAAACTTATTAATTTATGCTTATGTACTATTATTTTTTCCTTACTTTAAACTAACCTTTTATATGCGACAAACGAAACCAGTTGAAACAAACTTTCATTACCGTTCTAAAACCCGTCGGATCACCGGTCGCGAATTTCAATTAAAACTCCACCCCTGTTTCAATTTCAACCCCTACAGTTTTAGTTTCACCCCTTGTTTTGTTCATAGGTGCTAGTGTTATATGGATACTAGTAGACTCCGCTATTTTGTTTACTGAATTGACTTGAAGGGTTAAATAGGTATTTTTGGTGACACAGACGTGGAAATCACGGCTAATATAACAATCCCACCAATATTATAAATGCGAAAGTTTGTTAGGATGTATGATGTATGTGTATGTAGGTATGTTTGTTACCCTTTCACGCAAAAACCCCTAAACGAATTTGTCTAAAATATCCATGTTTTCAGCTTGAAAGAATCGAAATGCATCATATTGCAAGTCTGTTTATGGCACACTTGTCAAATAATTGCTATAAATATGGTGCATTTATTAGGCAATAAATCCAAGCTAATATAATATTATGCTATAAGAGGAATTACTCAACACAACACTTCGGTTACTAATGTGATTGACAAACTAATTAATTAGTCTAGATTAAGTCCCATTCATGTTCCATAATGGAATATAGGTTCTAGCTTTGTTAGTGAAGTGGTCGTTAAGACGGCTTAAGTTTAGGTTCGATCATGTGATTTAGGTTTTTGCAATTAGTGGAACGCAGAGCTAAGCTCATTGGTGGATGCCAAGCTTCATAGCTTGACTCATCGCCACAAGTTTGCCTGTTCTTCTACAGATTTTACTTCGGTGAACTCCATAACCTCATCACACTAGGCCCTGCAGTCTCGACAAAAATCGCTCGATAAGTCTAATTGATGTCAAATTTCTTTAATAGATTTTCAACCTTATACTTTGGAAATAAAGTTGAAAGTCTTTGAAAATTAACGGAATTTGACAACGATACGACTTAGCGACCGATTTTTGTCGCTGTCTAATGTTGAGACTGCAGGCCCAGCTTCTATCATCGTTCATCTAGTCAAGACGCATAGTACCATCCTTCATCATCATCAGCCTATAGTATTCCAACTGAGGCCTCCTCTCTATGAGAGGGTAGGCAATAATCCACCACGCGGGCCCAGTGCGGATTGGTGGATGTCACACATTTTTCGAATTTTTGGTTCTAGGACATGCCGGTTTCCTCACGATGTTTTCCTTCATCGTTTTGAGAGCAGTGGTGATGAAATAAATTACACAAAGTATTGTGCCTGGCAGGAATCAAACCCACGATCTACAACCCGTAAGTCGGGACCGATACCACTGAGATTACCATCCTTACCTTGTTGCTATTCCACCGTATCACACTAAGCGTTTCCGAACGTGTTTTAAATGCCATCTGCAATGGAGTGAGACTCTCTGCCTGCGTCTGTATTTCCAAACGCATAGAACCCAAAATCTCTTCAAAGTTAGAGTGAACAGGCTTCTTCTGGGTAAGCTCGCTCCACCGTCGACCTTGTCTCTGTCACCTCGAACTGACCTTACGTCAAGAATAAATCATACTTAAATATACTAAATAAAATGGAATATCTCAATATCAGAGCTATGTACCTTGATTTTGAAAGAGATGTACCCTTATTTCACATGCTTTTACTATCTTATAAAGGGCGAGAATATTCACAGAAACCAGCACAGAACCAGAGTCTCTCGATCCGTGCTGCTGCAAAGAAATTCTTATGACGAAACCCTTTAACAAGGATACCCGACCGGGAATCAAACACAGGCATTTGAGACTACTCGTACTAGACTAAAGATCCTGCGTATAATTTCATGAAATTAATGTAGATGTAATAATTTAATTCCATGAAGTATCTACAAAGACAATGCAGTCAAAGGCACAAAGCAATACAAAGCATAAATAATGATTTACTTGGAACACATAATTTATGAAGAAGCCATTTCATGTCATTAGAGAGTTTTGTATAGGCACCGTTTGACCATGTTACTGTTCTAGGAAACTTGGTAGCTTGTATTTAAGTTGCTAATGGAGTAATGGGTAACTGGTTGGTATTGTTTTGGAACGAAAATATACTAAGTTCTGCCCGCGACTTCAAACTCAAGCCCCCATCGCGTCGCCTATTTCTTTATTTTAACTTCGCGTTTTTTTTTGTTTTCCGGTTTTTAAGGGTGGTAGCGTTTTGTTAAAATAATAGCCTATAACTTTACCCAAGAATTGGACTATCCAGCAGAAAAACAAAAAAAAACAAACTTCGGTACATAATAATAATGAGACTATTTTAAATTATTTACGATAAAATTCATCCAATAAGCAGTTAACTCTCATACTTTTATAGTTTTCTTACTAACTTACACCTATTTTCAGAAATATTGCTCTTCAGGTCCTCACAATAAATCGAAAATAGCCTGCGCATTGTGAATTTAAATCTATTTAGAGGCAGTCTGTGAAATTCTATATTTGGAGCATAAATGGATAACATCGGTACTATTGTATAAAGGTGTACCCGGATATATCCGGAGAATAGATTCGAAGGATAATAATGCCGACTAGCTTTTCTACGGCAGGAAAAGCTTTTGCCTGAAATTGTGAAAAACGTGCACTGTCTGACACGTTTTTTCAGCAACCATTACGTATTTTACTGTTGGTAGTCCAGTGGTTACGACCCCGATTTACGAGTTGTAGATCTTGGGTTTGAACCCAGCCAGGTGCATTACTTTGTGTAATTTCACTGCTCTCAAAACGGTGAAGGAAAACATCTTGAGGAAACCGGCATGATTGTGTTGAACAAAAAAATCGAAGACATTGTAACCTATACTAGGCCCGCGTGGTGGATTATGGCCCACTCCCACTGAGACAGAGAGGGGTCCTGTGCCCCAGCAGTGGGAGCTAAATCCACCGTGATCCATCAATTACCCTTTTAGTTCTAGGATCACGGTTATTTGTTTAGTAGTCGACCTTGGCAGGCGTTTGGCATGGGGTCTACATCAGTACCCTTAGCACGATTTTTCAGTATTTGAGACGTGAAGTAAACTGGAACTTTGACAATTTGAAATTGACAATTTTCAAGGAAAAAAATAGTTCTTTCTTCGCACACCAAAGGCGCTGTTCCATTTTTCCATACAAGAAATGTTGTATATTTACAACATTTCTTATATGGAAAAATGGAAATTCTGTAAAGTAAGAGTGAAAACTCGTGCTAAGAGTACAGATTGCTGACAGCTCATGGAGTCGACCTGGCTACTGTTGCCCCTTCTTCTAGATGATCATGGAAAAATCTCTTCAATCATGATGACCTCGTTCCCGAGATTAGTGGGTAACAATGTAATAAAACTCCAGTGTCTTTAGGGACGAACCCTAAAAACTGGAAGATTTTGTTAGATTATCAACAGGAACCCCCATAGTTTCGCCATGTCGTCCGTCCGTCCGGCGTCCGTCCGTGCTTCTGTCCGCAGTTTATTCAGAGACGCACAGTACTAGAGTGCTGTAATTTGTGTAAATATTCCGGATTTGTTATGCCGAAAAAGTCTTAAAATCTCATAAAATATCGTTCCCGACATTAGGCGTACCTCAAGTACTTACACGTAAGTGAGATTTTTTTTTTCTCACGTACCCTTAGTGCGGGTATCATTAAATAGGCTTTCAAAAATAATGATAGTTTCCATTAACAATTTTTTGATAAAAAAAAAAGGTTGCACTCCAGGAGTGCCGAGTAGAAGTGGACTTTTTCGTTACTATGTTTTTTTTTGATTTGTATGACGTCTTACTCATTTTCGATCAGGGTCACGTGATACCTGACGCGAGTTTTAAATTTTTTACCCATTACAGAAAAAGTGTACAACGCCGCTAAAGAAGTTTTCACTTCAAAAATTCGTTTGTGAAATACCTAAGCTTTAAAGCGCTAAATTTTCTCGATTCAGTGACACCCCCCCCCTATTACCAGCTAAACTTATGTTTGGGGGTGTAGAAAAAAATTCACAATAGTACGTATATATACGAAGTTTAAACCAGAAAATTATCATGACTAATTAGGCTTTACAACTTTACGAGTAATAGTTCGACCTTTATAAAATGTACTTGGATAATATATTTTCGTAATGCAAAATGTCGGAAAACATCTATTAACTGCAAAAGTTTGTCAACTTTATTTTGACATGCTTTAATAAGTATGTTTTTACGGTATGTTTTTGGATAGGTAGGTTTTTATGAGTCAACTATTTTTAACTAACTTCTAAAAAAGGAGGAGGCAAATTCGTCGTAATCATTTTTTTTAATGTAATTTGCCAGACTTCTCAAAGACTCCGGACCGATTTAAAAATTCCTTTTTAAAATTAAATTCAGCAATCAGTTTAGTTAGTTCGCATAAGTATTTTGATGGGCAACTACGGAACCCTACACTGTGCGTGGCCCGACACGCACTTGGCCGGTTTTATTATTTAGTATTGATTGAAGGTTAAACTTGAGTAAAATACCTTGAAATAACTTTAAAATCTTCACCTACACGACACCCACAGAAAATATTGCCAGATGACTTACTTCAGTGAACATAGAAAACAAATCCGACTTCTCGACGTGAACTTATGAATATTAATCATCTACCGTCAATTTAACAGCGTCAACTTAATTCAGTGTTAAAGGTTAAGCGTATGTTGGTTAGGACTGGGAATAAATTGGTGACATTATGACTTGTTTTATACGATTTTAGAATATAATAAGTGATAAGAAAATAAATTCAAATGAAACTTTTTTTGAGATGGTGATTATCAAATGGGTCTTCTCTAAGTTCGCAGTGATACCGCCTCTCGGCGAGTCATTACAAATATAAAGGCGGCTCGCAGTGTGCTCGGACGAGCCGTACCCACTTGCAGGTTGATACCGTATCTGATACGTTACGTGCTACGCTGCTAAGTGAGTACCCAGCTTAACTGAGTAAAAATTCGGTTCACCCTTGTTTGGTCGAACAACTTTTGATATAATTTTACTATTTCGAACAACGTTTGAGAAAATAATCAGTTTGTATAATATCGGTTAACTTAATTTTCATTTCATCGAATATTTATTTCCGATAACAACATTTGAACTATTGATCAAAAGGTATAATGTTCATTTGACGTAATGTTCAGTTGGTATAACATTTAGTTTATCGAATATACGATTGGTGTAATGTAATGCAGAAAAGAAAACATTGTAAATATTGTTCCGTCGGTCTACCTTGGTAGGTAGTAAACATCAATTTGACTAAGGATACAAGAGCGAGCGAAGCGAGCTCGGGGCTTGGGGCACCCCGACTCGGACAGGTTAGGTTCGAAGGGGATGGCGGGGTCTGAAAGACCCCGCCATCCCCTTCATGTTAGGTTACTTTAAACCTTGCAAACATAAATAGGAGCCCCGCGAAGCGGGGCTCCGTCAAGCTACCTTAGTAGGTGGTAATTAGTCATTTATACGCTCGCCCTTAGTCAAATTGCCGATTACTACCTGCGAAGGTAGCTCGACGGAGCCCCGCTTCGCGGGGCTCCTATTTCTGTTTGCAAGGTTTAAAGTAACCTAACATGAAGGGGATGGCGGGGTCTTTCAGACCCCGCCATCCCCTTCGAACCTAACCTGTCCGAGTCGGGGTGCCCCAAGTCCCGAGCTCGCTTCGCTCGCTCTTGCATCCTTAATAAAATTGCTGATTACCACCTACCAAGGTAGCTCGGCGGAGCCCGATTTTTTTATAGACAATGAAAGGAAACGAATAATCAATTCTTAACTGAATATTCGACGCGATATTTCGACTAAATCATTATTAGTCTAGTGAAACATTAGTTTAAATAAAATTAGTGCATTTGAAAATTCGGTCAAATGAAATTATTTCAGAGAAATAAATAGGCTAAATAAAAATGTAACAATTAATTATTCGGTGAAACGAATAATTCTACGAAACGACTTTATTGTAACCAAAATTAGCCGGAGTGATTTTCGACGAAAAGTTGTTCTGCCAAACAAGGGTAAACCTAAAAATTCACCCTAATCTTTCGGTTGCCCCTTGCGTTCCAGATGCTGATAGCTTCTTGAGGCGCGCCTGGAATACTACGTGTCATCTACCCTTGTCTGTTCCTTGATAGGACGGAAAGGCTAATCATTGCCAATAAGACACATTTTTATCAGAAGTTTTTTTTTGTCTTAAAATATCATGTGAGTCAATTGCCATCAACCTGTCAATTGAGATTTTAGCCTGTTCCTGAAAAACAAAATTCCTAATGGAATACCCAATAGCACTTTGTTTGAACCAGGGATCGAAATCATAATGAGTAAAGAAGGTACCACATCATCATCTTCCTGCCCTTATCCCATTTTACTTGGGGTCGGCGCAACACGTTTTTTTCTTCCATTCTCCCCTATCACACGTCATAGTATCATCTACTCCTTTTTCTTTCATATCATTCCTTAGACAATCCATCCATCTCTTCTTTGGCCTTCCTCTTCCTCTCCATCCATCAACATTCATACTCATCACTCTCTTAGTCACATGACTGTCATCCCTCCTCATCTCATGTCCATACCAAGATAGACGATTCCCTTTCATTTTTTCTGTAACAGGCGCCACTTTCAAACTGCCCCTTATAAACTCATTCCTTACTTTATCCATTCTTGTTACTCCACACATCCATCTTAATATCCTCATCTCCGCTACATGCAATCGTTTCTCATCCATCTTTTTCACAGCCCAGCATTCCGATCCGTACAATACGACGGGTCTAATCACGGATTTGTATAGTTTCCCCTTTAACTTGAGGGGCATCCGTGGGTCGCAAGTTGTTCCAGTGACCTGTCGCCATTTCATCCATCCCGAGTTGATCCGGTGTGTTATGTCCCGGTCTACATCGCCATCTCCTTGGACAAGCGACTCGAGGTACCGGAAGTCGGAACAGACTGGTATGGGCGTTCCTGCAAGAGTTATGGGCACGGGACCGGAGAGACCGCCAAAATCGCAAAACAGATACTCTGTTTTGGTTCTGCTTAATTTTAAGCCAACGTTCTCCAGTCTTTGCCACCACACCTCCAATCTGTTCTGGACCTCTAAGCCACTCTCGGCAATCAGCACAATGTCATCGGCAAACAGCATACACCAGGGGCCTCTTCCTGGATGTCCGACGTCAGAGCATCCATTATCATCAGGAAGAGGTACGGGCTGAGAGCCGAACCCTGGTGCAAGCCAACAGCCACATTGAAGCTGCCGGTAGTGCCCGCTGTAGACCGGACTTGGGTGCTGCATCGACTGTACATAGCACGGATCAACTGCACATACTTCCCAGGTACACTTTTCTCCTTAAGGGCCCACCACAGAACCTCACGGGGCACTCGGTCATATGCCTTTTCGAGGTCGACGAACACCATGTGCAAGTTTTTATGCGCACCTCTGTATTTCTCGCACAGTTAGCGAATAGCGAAGATGGCATCCGTCGTACCCCGACCAGGCATAAAACCGAATTGGTTCTGTGAAATTTCACTCTCCTCTCTCAGTCGCCTTTCAATTACTTTCTCCCAAACCTTCATACTGTGTGATATTAGCTTTATTCCTCTATAATTATTGCATTCCAGCACATCACCTTTGTTTTTAAAAATGGGCACTAGCGAACTATTGCACCATTCATCAGGTATGGCTTCTTCTAGCAACAGCTTATTGAAGAATAAAGCTAACCACGTCCAACCATCCATCCGCAATATCTTCCACACTTCAACAGGTATTCCGTCCGGTCCTAATGCCTTACCATTCTTCATTCCACTTACTGCACTCCTCACTTCATCCACACTTATTCTTCTCACTAATCCCTTATTAACTGGTTTATTTTCAAGCACACCACTCCAGTCATTTTCCTCATTCATCAATCTTTCAAAGTAACCCTTCCACCTATTTTTAACCGACTTCAAAAAAAGGAGGAGTATCAATTCGACAAAATGGCAAAAGAGACAATGAAATTAATAAAAAAGTCACCGACTTCCGACAGAAAAGTTTTGTAGGTTATTTTACTCTTTTTTGTGGTTGTTTTTGAAGGCGGTCAATTTTTTTTTGAAAAAGTTTTTATTAATTTTCTCATCTTCCGACAGAATCATTCCAGTATCGTCTTTTACGCACTTTACCTGACAGACATCCTTCGCTTTTCTCTCCCTAGCTCTAGCAAGCCGGTATAGTTGTTTTTGGCCTGCGGGAGTATCCAAGGTATCATAGAGCTATTTTTGGGCATTTGCCTTCGCTATAGCCACAGCTCTTTTGGCTTTTTTCTTAAGAGCATCATACTCACTCTTTCTTTCAGCTTTCAAACTATCATGTTCATCTCCGATCCTCTGCCATTCCATAAATTTCTTCTTTTTCTCCCTCAAAACATTCTGTACCTCTGTCGACCACCACCATATATCGTGCCCCTTCCTTTCGTCTCTCCCAAAATATCTTTTGCTGCGCTTCTAATACACTGAGCCATCTCATTCCAACATTCATTTACGCCCCTGTCGTTCATATCACCCATCTCAATAATTTTATTTACCACTCGCTCTCTTAATTCTCCAGCACAGTCATTCTTCTCTAGCATATGCCATCTTATTTTAGGAGGGGGACGCTCTTTATGTTTTATAAGCCTGATTTGTAAGACTACTTCCATAACCAGGAGACGATGTTGCGAGACTATGCTTCTCCCGGTAGCACTTTGCAGAGTAAAGAAGGTACCACGTAGGTGTATAATTGGGCAGCTGGAACCATTTTAGTGGTTCGTGCACTATAGCGTACCGATGTGTTTCAATAATTCATGAATGACATTTTATTTTTCTGGTTACTAGTTACTGTTTTATTTATGAAACACGAGAATGTCGTGAATAGATTTCTATAATAAGATCCAGTGCGTTGGGTTGACGGTATCATCAAAATCAAAACACTTTTCTGAAACAATTGTCTTGAAAATTGATGATTATGATGATTGTTATTTACCTACCTAACCAATCAACTTATCCAATCGCAACGTAAATAAACCCATATCTACCTGCCCTTTCCCAACGATATTGTGGTCGGCTTCAAGTCAAACCGGATGCAGTTGAATATCGTACTTTATATGGAGCGACTGCCTATCGGACCTTCACAACCCAGTAACTGGGTCATCAAGCTTCTGACTAACAGTAATGATTGTCAAAGATCTACAAAAGACAGCCGGGACCAACGGCCTTACGTGCTTTCTGAAACACGGAGAAAACTCGCTATGACGCAGATGGTCACCCATCCACCACAGCCCGTGCGGTGGTGATTATTTAACCACGAACAATATAAATTATTATCATTATCATCTGCCTATAATGTTCTCACTGCTGGAACACAGGCCTCCTCTGTGTGAAAGGGCCATAATCCACCACGCGTGCCTAGTGCGGGTTGGTAGATGTCTTTTGGTTCTAGGACATGCCGGTTTCCTCACGATATTTTCCTTTACCGTTTTGAGAGCAGTGGTGATGAAATACACACAAAGTAATTCGTAAGTCGGGACCGATACCACTGAGCCACCACTGCTTCACAATGTAAATAAATCTACATAATTAATTTACCCACGGGAACGTAATTCCGGGATAAACAGTAGCCTAAATGATAGTTCAGACTATGAATTTTCTTATCTCTGAATAAAATTTCATGACTATCCCTGCAGCATAATATACAAAATATGTACTCTATTCCTACAGCTGTTCTGGCGTGATTGAGTAATCATTTCATCCACCTAAAATTAATCTTTTAAAATATTAATAAGATGTAAACCACAACTAAGATTAGATACTACCTTACCTTGCTGTAGAAAAAACAAATCAGCCATCTTAATAACAAAATGAGTCGATTAAAAAAATCATTTCGTACACTCCACCACCCCTGCTTACCCAGTAACCTTCAAACCCCTCTAAGCACAGGCGCCAGTAATTGGAGCCAGTAAACCATTCTGTCAGCAACACATTTGTTGGCAACGAGAACGAATGTCGCCAATCTCACATTATTAATGGTATGCTCTATTACCTCTCTAGAGGTGTAATAGGTACCTACATAGAATAGAACGTGATAAATACCACTCAGTTTTTGGAACGAAGTTCCTTATCGGGCGTTGTGAAAGGGGGCTAAAAGGAAAAAATTCTTACGAAAAGTTGTCACGACACTTTTTAGAGCGAGGTTCCTTATCGCGCGTTGCGAAAGGGTGCTAGAGCTCAAAGAGTGGAGTGGAGTGGAGCGGAGCGGAGTGGAGTCATGACGATTATTTTTGTTGAGTGTATACAGTAACTTCGTTCCATCCGGGTGTCCCTTGACACCTCTCAAGTTTTATCTTGGTCCAATCATCAAATGAGGGATCCCACACATCAGAAAACGGTGTCTTCGACTACGAATTCCATGTGTTATTGCACTACGGAATAGGCTTATCTCAGTGATTTTATTTGATAACTTAACCAGGAAAAAAAACTGCCAAGATGTAGGTTGCAGAAGGAAGCAAGCTGAAGCGGTTTTGGTTTTGGTTTGAATTGGTCAATACTGGGCAAATCTGTTGAAGAACTGATGGCTGATAGCTCATAAATATTAGACCAACGCGACGGCTGCTTTTTATCAAGCAGGACGGGAGGGACTGTCATACTTGAACTGACTAAAATCCACGGTATCCTTCAAGCCCCTTTGCATGTTTTGAGGAGACTTGGTGACAAAATTAATGAGTGAGAATTTTCGTCTGAGTTCTCTATACCTTATTTCTTTCATGAGTCGCCTTCGGCGTCGAGTCGGCTTATTTACAAAGTCTACCGAAAAATATCCTTCGAAATTTTTGCCACATTTTTTTTTATCTGCCATCGCATACACATAATTTCTCCAATATTCTCACATGAGACGTATAGATAGGCGCAGACCTTCCATTTTCTTTATCTTCACTGGCAATTTATCCCCTTTATTATCCTTGGAATGGGGCGTTCTTTCTGGAGCGAATGTGCGTCGGTACAATGTTATAGGTTGCAATTACTTAGGATACACTCCTGTGGATTGTGTCGTTCAGGGGGTGAGCAGGAGACTTGATACTTAATAGATTGGTAGGTGTATCTTTATGGATCAAAGATAGCGTTAAACATTTTCGTTTAACAATGTTTAAGTAAAGTTACTGCCCTGGCCTTAGGAACTGGCGTTATTTATAAGTGAATGGCCCCTGGCTGGAGGCCTTAGAGTCATCTTTGGCATAAACAGGAAAGTCCGGATAAGCAGCGCAGTAACCTCTTCTAGGTTGACCTGCGAGATGCCAGTATTAAAAAAAAGTGAATTGAAGATCTGCGAGTCTAAAACGGCCACTGAGTAACATTTCTAATGATTCACTTCGTGAATGAATATAGAAAATAGCCAATAACGTTGTGAAATGAATCATTAGAATATTGATTATTGTGACCGTTTTACACTATCGTCCGTCGTCTATTTAATTGTCAATTATAATTATTTACTTATTTCTAAAGCATGGAAGACTTACAGTTAAAATAAGCAGAATAAAAACAATGTGTGGGACATACAGCCAATTAAAAGTCTTCACTTCTATAAGCAGATTGCAAAAATGAGACAGCTACCAAGAGGCTGGCTAACAGCAAAGCTTAACCTCTTTTACATTGAAAACACAGTTATAATTAGATAGAATAAAAGCTAGTACAGACAAAAACTTAATGAAAAAGTCAAGGCTTATGCACTTTCTGGCCGAGGACACACATGTTAGGAAAGGATCAAAATTATGCTGTTTACACAATGACATGTTATTAAAATTAGGTACTACTTGCACGCACTAAAAATGAGTTTTGCCTATAATTCGTTATATTATTACATTACTTTCACAGTTATCATGTCTTGTGACTGTGACTGTAGCAATTATCTCCATAATTTGTTTGAATAAATAAATTTTAATGATCTAATTTGGTTTTGGTTACTATCTCATTGGGTACCATGATAGCCGATCTCACATTTTATTCCACAATATCTGGTTGACCGAGCTTTGCTTGGTTTTTATAATGTCTATATCTTGGGAACCGAGCTTTCCTCGAACCTGGGACCGAAAAACCCCTAATCGGTAACTTTCATGAAAATCCTTGGAGCCGTTTCAGAGATCCTGGTTATATATAAATATACAAGAATTACTCGTTTAAAGATATTAGATGTTGTATGTGATAAGTCAAGATATTTTTATTATTTTTATCCTTCTCAGCTTATTTATGATCTTTTGACTTTACACTTTGCACCTAATCATATACAGCTCTTATAGAAGCCCTAACTCACAAGATTAGGTAATAAGGCAACCCCCTTATTCACGTTTTACGAGTTAGTGATAAATTTTAGTGCCTACTTATATGAGAATGTCTTTATCGACGTAATAAACCAAACTATATGGCCAGGGGTTATTTCAGTACTTCATCTTTTCGATAGTCAAAGGCTTTTAGACTTGCTAGACACTTTTATCATTACTTAACTTGTAACATTTAAACTTAGTTATGAAGTAAGATAATTATTGAAGCCATTCTGATATTGTTGAGCTTACTCAAAGTGTGAGTTGGGGTGTAAGCTGAAGGGACTATCAGACTCTATCTGACTAAAATTCCACCTTTTTCCCATGCCAACGGTATCCTCCTTAGACAGTTCCTCGATCCCGGCAGGCGTTTGGCCCTATGCAGTGGCGTATATAGCAAGGGACACTATTAAAACTTTTTCAGGCCTTTCTATAAGTGTATACCTACTTTTCCAGAATTAAAAAAATTGTATCCGTATAACTGCTGCCAATAACAGAATTAAGAAGGGAGCTAGAAATTGAGAACGTTGATAGACAGATAAATATTTATCCGGGGTCGCGTTACCTTGGAACTTAAAAGGCTATTGAAGGAACACCGTGGATTTTAGTCAGTACTAGTCTCACAGTCATTTAAGAGAATTTAAAGAGAAACGTTTATGTTTTTTTAGGCTGATTATAGGTCTTACTATGCCCCTAACCCATACCCGGTATTATCAATAATTCATCATCATCAGCCTATAATGTTCCCACTGCTGGGACACAGGCCTCCTCTCTGTGAGAGGGAGTAAGCCATAATCCACCACGCGGGCCCAGTTGGTTGATGTCACATGTCTTTGAATTTTAAGCTCTAGGGCATGCCGATTTCCTCACGAATTCCTTCACCGTTTTGAGAACAGTGGTGATGAAATAAATTGCAGCAGAAATGCGCCTGGCTGGGTTCGAACCCATGTACGTCCACTAGGCCTTACCAGTAGGCCATCCATGCTATCAATAAGTAATCGCTCGTAATTTCATTTCCAAACAGGAATCAAGTGTATCCAATCGTAGAATGGAACAGAGCTCAATCAATAAGAGAATAAATTAGCAGACAATGGAGCCTTATTGAACTGTTCACTTTGAACTTTCTATTGAGCCTATTAAATGGTGGGGCGGCTGTTCTTTATTCATGGATTTATTGAGGCTCAATTTAGAACCGAATCAGACAGGATTTATGAAATACTAGGACTCATTCACGTTATTGCACGGGTAAAAAGCTAATATATTTTTTTGTTACAGGATTTTTAGGATTTATAACTAGTTGTGCCCGCGACTTCGTTCGCGTGGATGACGGACCTTAACAAAGTATTTTTTATAAAATTGACAAAGTTTCATACAAACTTTCATCCCCTTGGGTTTAGAATTGACCAAAATCCTTTCTTAGCGGATGCCTACGTCATAACATCTACCTGCATGCCAAATTTCAGCCCGATGCGTCCAGTGGTTTGGGCTGTGCGTTGATAGATCACTATGTCAGTCAGTCACCTTTGAGTTACCACTGCACATAACACCTCGTTTTTTTCTCTTAAAACTGGTAGAATACATGACCCCGGATCTTCAAATCGTAGCATCTTCCAGTGATTTACAAGTAAACAGTTTACAAAGCGGATCCGTTTATTTACTAACTGGATTGTGTAAACAGATTGGTGGATTTTTTGGTGATTGTATACATCTAGGAATTTGTTAAGGCGGGAATTGGTTTTACTCAAAAATGCATGTAATGTGGTCATTATTTTGACAACCTTGTTTGAGCAAAGTCGCCTTTGCCGGAGTGTTTCAAGGAGCGGCCAGTAATGTTTTTGCTGGCCGCTCTACAGGTCGGTAATACATTGCCGGCCGCTATTTTGACGTTTCGACGTTTTAAAAAGACAAATGCAAAAAGATTTTATTTAAAACACAGCTGTTTGTATATAAAGAGGTAGGCACAAAAAGATTGTATTCCATATTAAAAAAAAAAAATACAAAGAAGTAACAAAAGCGCGGTTCAGCGAAATAGTGACTTTTTTTTTGCTTTAAGTAAGTGAAGAAAATATACCTAACAGTCAAACACCGCATTAAAATTATCGCAAACTATTAGTAAGTAATATGAAACCCGGAAATCGGTGTTGAAGCAGTACTGTACTTTTCATATTGTTATTTTAATTAATTTTCTAGTTAATACCTATAATATGTATTTTATTTAAATCACTTGCTGGTTTTATTTAGTGTTATCTACTTGCATTTTTGAGTAAAGCACTATACAAGCCTTGGCCCAAATGACTCTTCGCTGGTCACGCTATGATTGCCTCGAGCTAGCCTAGCTACGCTCTAGGCCTTCCAGCTTGGCCATCATGCAGCCCTTGCTGTCCTCACTGTAAAGGCCTCAACTTCCGGCCTCGGCCTTTATCTCAGCTCGTCCATCAAGTGGTGCATGCTGACCGCGCTGTGTCGGCCTGGAGCTGCGCTAGGCTGCGCTGTCGGCCATCATCAGCGCGACCAGCAAAGTAGCCATTATAGGCCGCGGCAGTAATGTACTATTATGAGTCATTTTAATACAGATGAAATTTTTGTATGACAAATGTATTAGGTACGTAATACCTATTATAGATGATGCTTAGTAGACGCTAACTTAAGCCCGTGATTTTGCCCGCGTAAATTCGGGTTCTCCGGGAATCTTATTACGGATATACCGCAGATATACCTTTCTTTCTTCTTCTTTCTTTCAGATATCTTTGGGGTTGATACAGGTTCGAATCTGGAATTATTCTTAGAGCAGTGTGCCTTTCGTTCGAATCCGTTTCAATTAATTTTTTTCGTGGAAGAGTGACATGATCCAAACATTCTATACATCCATCCATCTTTCCATCCCCGTATAATAACACACATGTGGTTTATTTTTGTTTGTAGTGGTTTGTTAAAAGCAAGTTTCGTATGTAAAAAGTTTTCAGAAAAAATTACCTGGAAGATCGAATGTTTAAATAAGAAAACATTGAGTGGGCCGCTAGTTTTAACAGAAGACAATTAAGATAATTTCTCTCAGCAAAAAATCGCTCCTATAAAATAGTGAAAGGTCTTGAAATACCTACTAACTAATGTAAACGTTAAAAAATGGCTGATTCCGAGCCTAATTTGTATAAATACCTTATAATGGAGCTTTTTGTGAAATGGCGCCGCAGGAGTGGGAGCGAAATTAAAAAACTGGGCTTTGCCTGAAAGCACTAGTTTTCAGGTGGGTGAATATTCAAATTTTTCTTTTAAAACAACTGCTAATTTTACACTTTCAGAGACAGTACCTATCCATAACACGAATTTTCACTCTTTTAGTTTACAGTATTTACAGCGCTACTTGTATGAAAAAATGGAACAGCGCCTCTGGTGTGCGAAGAAGGAACCATTTTTTTCCTTGAAAATTGTAAATTTGAAATTGTCAAATTTCCACTTTACGTCTCAAATACTGAAAATTCGTGCTAAGGGTACCTACTTGATTTAATTTATCTCCTTTGGAAGGTTATAGCTAACTACGGGGTGCCGATAGGGTCAAGTCCCTGGAATGCAAAGGGCAATTGAAGAGACAAGGTGGTTCTTAGTTAGTCTGACAGTCCCTACCGCTTTTTTCACACATTTTCTTGTTTGTCGTTCCGGTTGGATTTTTACAACTCAATTTTGAGGCACTTCCCGATAAGCTAGCAAGCTGAAATTTTGCACACGCTCTGACTTTTGATGATAATACATGACTAGTGTTTTACTTTATAAAATCATCAAATAACAACTCCTGCTCTGACAGCAAAGCAAAGCAAAGCAAAAAATGTTGTTGGACGCAGCTGTCAATTGTAGGTCATTGACAGTCGTTACTGTTAGTCAGAAGCTCAAGTTTGACAACCGGTCAGAACAAAGGGTATCGTCGTATTACCCAGTTACTGGGTTGTGGAGATCAGATAGACAGTCGTTCCATGTAAATTACTGATTCCAGCTGCAACCTGTTATACTGGAAGTCGACCCCAATATAGTTGGGAAAAGGCAGGTAGATGGTGGTGCAAAGGTTGCCAAGAGGAGACTCCCTGGAAGCGCCATCAGACTTCCTAGCCTTTGCCCCATGGTAAGATTGATTGTCAGACTTTAGAGTTTCTGACTAACAGTAATGACTGTCAAAGATCTACAAATGAAAGCCAGGACCAACGGCTTTACATGCTTTCCGAGGCACGGAGGAAACTCGCTATGACAGATGGATGGTCACCCATCCACAGACCAACCTCGGCAAGTGAGGCTTAACCCGGAAGTTCGGCCTATGTGTCTGTAATTATTTAGCCACGAGCTCCTCGGCAACCTTTGCATTAAGCTTAATATTTCGCCGCATTCCTATCACAATAAATTCCGGGTGTTATCATTGTCAAAGGACATCGTTATCAGTTCACGTATTGCGACTATCGAGTGCTGATAAGCTTGTGGTTGTTATCAAATGTAAAGTTAACTCAAGTGGCAGCTGCTTATTGGCATACTGGCTTTTGTTCTTTGTGCTTTTTTGCTACTTGAAGTTTAAACTTAATACCTAGTGCTTTTAGGGTTTCTTTTCATAATATTTCAGTGACGGTGGTAGGTCTTGCCATGGTCACCTGGCTATTCATAGTCCGTAAGTGCGCAGGAGTTTCAGTTTGGTCTGGGTGAGCTCATTCCATCTTAGGTTTCAACTTTGCATTTGCCTTTTTCTTTACGTGGTACAATCATGAAATGAGTATGTTCCAGGGTCACGGTATCTGATGAGATAGTCCCTCGAAATTGCTGTCAGCTCTTTGAGGTGCGCATGGACAATAAACGGACGGCGAGTTACCCATTACTCACCACCGCATGCCCGCACCTACGGTGCCACTCACCTTACCTTCTAAGCATTGCACTAGCAACTTATAACTTCTCACTACAGTAAATACTTAAGTATTATTTTTTTATAATATATTCTACTAAAATTATAAATGCGAAAGTTTGTGAGGATGTATGTTTGCGTATGTAGGTATGTTTGATACTCTTTCACGCAAAAACCACTAAACGGATTTGGCTAAAATTTGGTACACAGATAGTTTATAATCTGGATTAACACATAGGATAGTTTTTATTCCGATTTTATGTTCCCGTGGGATAATTTACGAGTTGCAACGGCAACAGTTAGTTATTTAAATAAATGGCGAAATATATGGGTGCTAAAGGATTACCCTTTAGCACCCATATATTTCATTTGCTGAATTCCTCGGTAACATTTAAATGTGGCATCCAACTTTAAAACAATTTCTGGCAAGCGAGTAAATCCTATAGCTATATAGAACCAGTCAATGCATATTTAGTACGATTCACCATTTCCAAGAAACACCTCTGTTACGAGAATTTCCTGCATTTTCTACAATTAAGGAAAAGCTGAAAATAACTTGTATGCTTGTCTGATTATAAATAGAACCGAAAAAATAATAATGGAGGATTTTTAACTCACTTTCCATTCCGTGGAAAACTGATATTTTTATGTATGAGCAATCGACAAATTCAATTCTTATTTGTTTGAAATTGCACTCTGTCAACTATGTTGAATTTGTTTTCCAATCTAAACAGATTTTACCAGAACATGGGAGCTAATGTTATCTGACCTCCACAACTCACTTACTACCGGATACTAAGTAGGTATGTATGTTTCTTTTTACGTGATATTATCATTCAAATAAGTCTTCCCACCTAGAGCGGGATTGGAAAGACTGTCAGATTCGTACTGACTAAAATCCACGGTCCTTCAATAGCCCTTTACGTTGCAGGTCAATCCATACCTGGTAAGCAAATCCCGCGACCCCGACAATTAGTATTATGATACGAATTGCCATCTCTGGTTCTACGACAGCATTTTGGTAGTATTCCATTTTTATTAATATTACAGCCTAGCTCGATATTTTCTTGTCACAGGGCTTGCCAAGAACCGTCGTACCATTTTTGTCATCAAAAATTATAATAATATAGAATTTGGTCTAGACAGTATGACTGGTTGACTGGCTAGAGTCAGTCTAGACTAGCTTCTGTTTGGCTCAGTGCCAAGACTTCAAGCCGTATTAATATTATATTAACACCTAGTAATTGGTACACTGTAAGTCAAAGACCTCTGCTCATATTGTTTGTTGCAGTAGAGGTCGTAAGAGCATTGATTGGAAATGACCATGTCTATAGTAATCAACCTGTTAAAATATTAAAATAATCCACCTTATTATCTCATATTTATTTTATTGTCTATGGTAGTTGGTAACACTGGCTCTACGAGAACCCCATGCAATATTTGTGTAATAATTGTCTATGACATCACTAAAGCTGTGTTTTGTTTTGCATACTATAAAATAAAGTTTTACTTATAACTAATAGTGAACCGGTTATTTTATTAATAATTCAACACAACCAATAAAAAAGATTTTATAGAACCCTAGCGGCTTTATTACAAAACGTGGTTTAACTTAGACCAAGCTTTAAATCAAAAATCAATTTTTGAATTGCGAACTTTATTCCATCTGATATAAAATTTTAAAATGCACGTTGACAATTCAGACCGGGATCTAAACTCGGTTTTTGTATTAATAACTTTACGACAGTAGAAATAAAGTTCGACATTCAAAAATTCATTTTTGATTTAAAGGTTGGTCTAAGTTAAACCACGTTCTGTAATAAAGCCGTATGAAGTTTTACACAGAACTTATTGGTGAAGTTCTGGTTTCCTCATGATGTTTTTCTTCACCGTCTTAGAGTAGTGATGAAAAAAAAAAAGGTTGCACTCCAGGAGTGCCGGTAGAAGTGAAAACTTTTTTGTTACTATGTTTTATTTTTAATTTGAATGACGTCTTACTCATTTTCGATCAGGGTCACGTGACCCTGACGCGAGTTTTGGTCACGTGACCCTGACGCGAGTTTTAAATTTTTTACCCATTACAGAAAAAGTGTACAACGCCGCTAAAGAAGTTTTCACTTCAAAAATACACACAGTTATGCACCTGGCTGGGTTCGAATTCGAACCCAAGACCTACAATCTCAACCTACTCGTAAAGGTCTTCGCACATTATAACAACTCACCGGCGACTCGACTCTATGCTAGACATTGAAATTTAAGCCCTGTATCATATGTTCAAGGTTCAATTTCAAAAAATGATTATAAAGTAGTGTACAACGAGTGGCCTACGCATCGTACACTAGAGGTCAACCCCGACACGTTTGTCACGCAATGACCATACGTCGTCCACGCAACGACCACACGTTGTCCACGTAACGACTATGCGTTTGCGACTGACGCGTGACGGGAAAACTGAGGTTAGACGAGTTGTCTGTTGAATAACCCACTCGTTGGCACCGCGTTGGCCACTCCTTGACACCGCGTTGTCCACTAGTGACCATTGGGTGGATCAACTAGTTGACTACTCATCGAGAGTGTGAGTAGAGTTGCTGCCGCGTTGGCGTGGAGTTGTTATAATGTGCGAAGACCTTAAGTTGGAGCCGACACTACTAGGCTATCACTGCTCTGCACCACGGGCAATAAACAAGAACCTCTTTTATAACCTTTTGAGCGGCCGGTTTCGTATATGGTTTGTCCGAAACATGACACAAATCTAAGCGTACATAATATTACATAATTATGTGATTTAATTATTGGCGCCCTAATGGGACAAGTTGGTCCCACTATGGGCGCCATTAAAAATCATCAAACAAGTGTTTGCAAATATCTTCATCATGTAAATATTTTTCTTTTGTTACAGTTTGCCCATGAGCTGGATAGGTTAAAGTCGGTAAAAGGCATTTTCAATTAGCAAAAAAGTAATGGAACTCGACTGACCATTTCAGGGAGTGCCAGACAAACAAACATTAAATATGAAGGCTTTTCTAATGTCCCTAGTCCCCAATTGTACATAATTAAAAATGTAAACTCCTGAAAATTACCTTTTACAGGATTCCTGAAAGTAATTAGGTAATTCAAGCCAGAATATAATATGTATGAGGTGGTAATTATCTCTTTGGACTTATGAGCCTCTCAGGATCGCAGTGGTACTATGTTAATAATTTATTAAGACTTTTAACGAAGTCTTAAGTGAAAGGGAATTTCATTAATTTACAAAAACAAATTTATTCAAGGTCATATTTAAAATGGCTAGGAAAACTTTGCAGACGGCAATATCGATATCTTTTTATACCAAATCTCATAAAGAATTAGTTCTTTTTTCAAATCGATTATAAGAAGAAAATACTGTTACAAAGCGTAGGACGTCAACTTCGAAGGTGGACAAATTATCTGATGAAGATCTCAGGATTGTGCAGGATGCAAGCCAAACCCAACCGGTCCTAGATATTTATGCGGGAGAATCATGTTCAGCAGTGGACGTCCTATGGCTGATATGATGATGAGGATGAAAAAGGAAAATTATTTGATGGTTTTCAAACGACCACAACAAAAGAACGTCGTTGAAATTTTATTGAGCATTTCCTTTCATCATGACTTAAGTATTAATGTTAAGTATATATTATATTGTATGTATTATGTTTATAAACGTATTTCTATATTTAAGTATGAATTATTAAGTGTTAAAATAATATATACTAAGGTTTGCTGTACGAAAACCCAATTCTGGGTTAAGCTCGCCTTTGTACATAACTTACCCTTAAGTGAAGTGTTATTTTAATTATATGTGTACGTACAATAAAGAATAAGAATACTTGTATGTTAAACAAAAGCGATTTCGATTATTAGTTAGATCTGTATTATGATGTTATTTTCAAACATTGACTTTATTATATGAGCATTTCAGCTACATTCAATAGACCCTCGTGGATACGAGACTGCATTAAACACCCCTAAAGGAAGAAAAACAGATCAACTTCGAGATTTAAAAGGAAGAAAAACGATGTTCACTTTATTTAAGACCATTATTGGGTTCCATTATTCTTTTGTTGATCTCGGAGATAGCTTACCGTCTTCCAACTATTTTAAAGTTGTTTTTCCGTGTTTTCTTTGACTTTTGTTCACGTTTTTATGATAAAAAAACACAAAGCGATTTACAGCACCTAAATAATTATGTATACAGGTTTATTTCCAGAAAAAAATATTGTGCACGTCTTTTATTTCAGGATATTTCCTGTATTTCGGTTTCATCCACCAAGATAGACATAGTACGCTAAAATCAATTCAGATAACAAACGCTTTCCACAACAAGATATAAACAAAAACAAAGGCCTTTGTTTACATTCTGAATAACTTATCTTACTTGCCGCAAAACTTGTGAAAAATGCCGTAAATATGGAAAAATATTCCACCAAAGAAAACTGGGAGAAAACGTGTAGCTAAGACAATGTAATAGAAAAAAAAACTTTGCACTAACTCACCGTTCCGCCTCCGCACTTAACGTCCTCAGCCATAACCAATCACCTGTCACTACCATACCACTACACAAACACGCACATTCAAAAAAGGAACGCAAATCCAACTGTCATTTTCGAAAAAACTCCAAACACACTGGCCATGCAACGGAATTTCAAAAACACGATTCGAAAATGGAATGTTTATTTTCGAAATAAGGACCGACGCGACCAGTCGGCCGCAGGGCGTCGAGGGGACTGGGTGCGCGCGCTGCTGCCGTTTCCATGGAAACGCAGGTTTGCGTACAGTACCTATATTGAGAAGATAATAAGTGAGTCTTGTCTGATGGAAAACTTTGCTTGTAGGGAAAGAGGGATGTTTATTATGTATGCTAAGTTCGACGGAATGGTTGAATGCATAAACTTCGCTGATCTTTAGGGCTGACGTAAGGATGGAATGGAATTTATTTTGATTTCAGCGGCGGAGATCTGTCTTTTGCAATGGTAAAGTATGCAATAAATATGGCGAGGTGACCTGAATTTAATACGTATTATCTTGGTTAAGTTGGTATAGCGTTAGGCTTTGACTTTGACTGACTAGCCGCCTAGTAGGCTACAAAAGAGGCCGACTAGTCGGCCAAACCGACACATCTCTAAAAAATACGTAACACTTGTGGATTATCATTACTTATCATTAGAGCTGCTATTAAAATTGATGACTGTGTAGAAGTACACGACATGTTTACTAATGCCTAATTCTTGTATTCTACCAAGCGATAGTGATCACACAGGTACTTTTAGTACGCTCGTACCTGAAGTCGAGTGACTGAGGGTCTGAAACAGCCACTTTAGAAAATATTCCATAAAGTTTACTGGGCAGGTCATGTCTGCCGGATGCCGTCACAACTGTGGGCTCGGATATCACAGGAATGGAGCCCTGAGACAGCTAGGCGGGGTCGCGGCAGGCCTAGGAGAAGGTGGCGGGACGCTTTGGATGTTTTCCTAGTGAACTGGCGTGAGGAGGCACACCATCGAGAGAAGTAGAAGGAATGGGGGGAGGCCTTTGCTCAGGAGTGGGACAGAGAAGGCTAGAAAAAATAAAAAAGTTTACTTCGCAGCGCCACTGGCGAGTGAAACATTAGGAATACTGGCAGTAACCGTCTTAGGCAATCGGACTTTCTGTTGGGCCGTTTATCTCCAAATGAATCTTTTCACTCTAGATAAAGACGAAGGGACTATTGGAGAAATAACTTTATGCTTCGACTGTGCGGTCGCGCTAATATTATGAATTGGCCCTAAGTAAAATGTAGATAACACTTTAACCTTATACAGGGATTATTTGTAAAAAATTGACAATCTTGATGGACTTTTACTATTAAAGTGATGAAAAAAATCATACAAAACGCAATATTTTCCATTGATAATACTTTTATGAAACACTTGAATTCCTTTTTAAATATAGTTTTTTTGATTAGCACAGTTGATTTCATAGCTAAAGTTGTTTCTTATTAAAGTCTGTTAATGTTTTACAAAATAATAACCCTGTTTAATCTCGGAATTAATTTTAGGAGAATTTTTGTACCGAAAGCTTACAAAGGATAATGAATTTCATGCTCATTGTGTAACGTCCAGATTAATAACGACCCGAAAAACATGTCGCGTGTATTCCGGGAAATTCTCGCACATTCTCGGAAATTGTATAAAATTTCCTTTTTGTTAGTAGTTTATACATTACACAATTGATATAAAGGTCATTGTGCTTTGTAAGGTTTCGTTATACAATTCAGTTCTTTAATACATATTTCGTTCTACGGAAATAATAATTGAGCCATTTATGTTCTAAATAATGTTATTAGATTGGAAAACCACGCTAACGTACTTATTTTAGGCAGATAAACTCTGCCTAAGTATTCAAATCTCTACTTAGTATTAGGAAAGATATTAAGAGTGCGTACGCAGAACGTTTCAAACAAACTTTCAAGTTCTTATTATTCAAATTGACTGAAACGATTTCAACAAAAATTCATATGCAAATTGAATTTTTTTAGACCTATGTTACGTTTTAGACCTTATGGTAAGGTACATAAGTGTATAAAATTGTAGAAAAAATATTACGAAACATATTTTAATAAGGAAATAGACTAATGTAGATTTCTTGTTTGTGTTTGTATTGAGAATTGAAATCAATCTAATTTAACAGTAATATATATTTCTCATTTAACAGTAATATTTATCTAATTTAACAGTAATATCTATTTGAAGAAAAGATTTCTATTAAATTTTGGGATCTTCGGAAAATCTATTCAGTCATTTCGGATTAAAAGGACTTGAAAGTTTGTATGAAAATAATGTAGTTCGACGAACAGGCTGTTAAAGCTATATCGGTATTTGGCTCGACAAGTAGGTATTTACTTTCTATCGGTCAGTAACCTTTGGAAAACCTAGATGTTTCCTCTACTTAAAGTTCTTAATAATTTTACTTTTATCTTCAAAGGTAGCCTGAATCCAAAGACACGTTCTTTGTTTTATTAAATCCATTAATTTTTTACACAATATATCAAAATCTTTATACAACGTGTAATGTTAATAGCACAAAACCTCTCGTGGGGTAACTCAGCTCATATTATTATTTTTCATACTGATTGGCTCGATCAATTTCTTATTTATTATTTCTAATCTTTGTTCAGTAACATGGGCTAAGTTACCCCACGAGAGGTTTTGCGCTATTAACGTTACACGTTGTATAAAGAAAGTAAGACAAACTGTTGCTAATGGCTTTGCCTTCCTCCTTGATAGCCTAAAACGATCGTTTTAGATAAATTGAAATCTGGTTGAGTTATTTAGGCGTGAAGATTGTGAAAAACAAACTCATTTTCTTATTTATAATTTAATTAGGATTTTTTACTCTTATTTTTCAGAAGCATATTTTTAAGTCATTTATGATAACATTTTGTAGCACATCAACGTTTCTACATTATTACTCATCAAATAAGGCACTTGGAAATCTAGATCCTTCTACCTAAATAAACATCCGAAAATCTAAAAACTTATCAAATTCTCAAGGAAGAAAAACACTAAAAGAGCATTAAACTTGGGACAACTATAGTCCGGTCAATTTAGACAAAAAAATGTGAGTGAAATTACATAAAGTCCCAGCAAGCTGATTTTTTGTGAAGTTGTTCAAAACATAATTATAAACAATGTCTAGAAGTTCCCCATCATTCCCCTGTAAGGAAAAAAAAATATTCAAGGTCAAAGGTAAAAAAAATAAGTTTTTCGCGATTTTCAGCAAAACGGTAAGTTTTATCATACAAGTACCTCAGACAAAAATTGTAGATCATAAAATTATCTATAAAAATGTGTTAATACTTTTTTTCTTACGAGCCACCGTTTCAGAGATATAACGATTCAAAAAGTTATAAAAGTTGTTATCGTCATATGCATCTAATGAGGTAGTGTACTTAGCGCGTTTTTTTTAACGTGGTTTCCCCAGTAGGCCTACTCCACGGGTCAGTTGTGATCCTGTTTATTGTAAAACTGTTGCAATATAACGGAAAGGGCTTTGAAGATTTGTGGCATACCTGCCGCCGCCATTTTGTTTTTTTTTCAAAATCGCGGCCAGCTATGAAACCTTTATAAATCGTTAGCTGAAATAAATGCCAACAAAAAATATTATGACAACAACCCGCGTAAAGTTTCCGGTTTCCGAGATAATAACCGTGAAAGTTAATCACGTGACATTCACAATTCTAAGCTAGTGTATGTGTTCGAATGTATCAAGATGTTAAAAATAATAACTTTTTGAACGTAATATGTATGTTGCATTATATCTGGATGTTATTTAAACCTTATACGTCTGTTATAATCTACTTTTTGAACTTAATAACTTATTTTTAGACCGTCTACACTTATTGAATAAGTATAATATCTTCATATGATTTAACTATCAATACGATAGTTATGTTGTTGTCGGAGGGTTGTGGTCTCTATCTCCCGACAACACATGGGAAAAATCACAAAAACAGCCACAGACAATCAAAAATTTATGTTGCAGCCCTCAATGTACTTACATTAAAAGAAAACGAAAATCTCACCGAACTAACATATGCGCTAAAACAGGTCAAATGGGACATCGTCGGCCTGAGTGAAGTGAGGCGAATGGAAGAAAGAATCATCTCCTATGCAGACTTTGTACTATACCATATTGGGACAACTCCAGGCCATCATGGGGTTGGTTTTATCATCAAAAAATATATCGCAAATTATGTGGAGAGCTTCATAGGAATATCGGAGCGCATTGCAGTCATGAACCTCAAGCTACCGGGGTACAAAGATTCATGGTCCATAATACAAATATACTCACCTACGGAACAATCCGATGCAGGAATAATAGACTCATTCTACCTAGAACTAAATAAAACAATCCAAGACCACGCTCACAAAAACCTTGTTGTGATGGGAGACTTCAATGGACAAATTGGAGATCGGCAGCCTGAAGAAGACACAATTCTGGGACCATACGTATATGGAAAAAAGACTAGAAGCAGAAACGGAGAGAAACTTGTAAGTTTTGCACAGGAGAATGGCTTGAAAGTCTTAAACACAATGTTCAACAAGAAACAAAGTAAGAAGTGGACCTGGATATCACCAGACGGGAAAACAAAAAATGAAATAGATTTTATAATGACTAGTAAAGCAGATATTTCTCGAACATGAAAGTCATAAATAACTTCAACTTTAATACCAACCATCGAATGATTCGAGCAGAACTA
Source organism: Agrotis segetum (assembly GCA_036375495.1). NCBI lineage: Eukaryota > Metazoa > Arthropoda > Insecta > Lepidoptera > Noctuidae > Agrotis > Agrotis segetum. Next base: position 668,465 of record JAQSVV010000039.1, read on the forward strand.
CTGACTACCACACCACAAAACCCAAGACCGAGGAATAATTTAATAAACACAAAACCTAGCAAATACCAAATAACCTTAATAGGCAATTCTATATCGCAAAAACTTATGAATTTCAATAAAGAGACAACAAATATGGAGGTGCAAGAAAAATACAACTGGTTTGAAAGAACAATTAAAACATCTATTCAACAAGGAACTACCAACAAAGAATTATCAAAGAAGATATTGACCACTAAAACCATTAACCTTCTTAGTCAAAGAGCTGACTTAATCAATGAAAAGAATATTAAGGACAATCGGAAGCAAATAGCAAAAATCAGCAAGGAAATAAAACTAAGTATTAGGAAAGATAGAACTCAGAGAAGAATGGAAACAATAGAGAGACACATTTTACAGACAGGAGGAATAAAAAAGGCGTATAAGGAGTTAAATAACAAAAAGGACTGGATCGCACAGATGAAAGACAAAATTGGATTGAAGGAGAATCGGAGGAAAAAAATATTAGATATTGCTACATCATACTACAAGGAACTATATGAAAATAGCACAACAGAAAGGGAAATAGAACTGTCAGAGATTACATCAGTACCCAGCATTTTGCATGAAGAAATAGAATTAGCTATAGAAACCCAAAGAAACGACAAAGCCCCAGGACCAGACGGAATAAGCAATGAGATAATAAAAAAAGGAAAACAGACATTAACACCTGTTCTCAAAGAAATATTCAATTCTATCATCAACACAGAAACGATTCCACAGCAATGGACTCAATCTAATATAATCCTTCTGTACAAAAAAGGAGACCAGCACGACATCGGTAACTATCGGCCCATAAGTTTGATGTCTAACCTGTATAAAATATTTGCAAAGATCCTACTCAAGCGTATGGAAAGAAAGCTAGATGAGCAGCAGCCAATAGAACAGGCAGGTTTCAGAAGAGACTACTCAGTTCTCGATCATATCCACTCTGTTAGGCAAATCATTGAGAAATATGCGGAATATCAACTTATATACTACGTGGCATTTGTCGATTATAGCAAGGCATTTGACTCGCTAATACACACAAACATCTGGGAAGCTCTAAGAGAACAAGGGATTGAACAAAAATACATAAGATTGATCAGAAATGTTTACAAAAACAGCTCAGCATGCATCCAACTAGAAAGGAAAGGAGATTCATTTAAGATACAAAAAGGGGTAAGGCAAGGAGATCCTCTCTCCCCAAAACTTTTCTCTGCTGTTCTGGAAATGATCTTCAGAAACTTTGAGTGGGAAAATCTGGGATTAAATATTAATGGCCGCACACTCACACACTTAAGATTTGCTGATGATATTGTGTTATTCGCAACATCGCCAAAAGACCTAAACAGAATGCTAAACGAACTAGCATTTGAAAGTGAAAAAGTTGGATTGAAACTAAATCCCGATAAAACAAAAGTAATGACCAATGGATATAAAAGCAGCATAAATATTGGCGATGCACAAATTAGTTATGTAGAAGAATATATATATCTCGGGCAGCTGATATCACCTAAAGATAACATAAACAAGGAAATCGAAAGAAGGATAGCAAATAGCTGGAAAAGGTATTGGGGCCTAAGAGAAATAATGAAAGACAAAAACCTACATATAGCAACAAAGAGCAAAGTATTCAATATCTGTATCTTACCAATTTTAATGTACGGAAGTCAAACATGGGCCATGACAAAAAACACAATCAATAAAATTGCCATTTGCCAAAGATCAATGGAAAGGAGCATGCTAGGAGTAAAGAGAAGGGATAGATTAAGAAACATCAAAATTAGGAAAAAGACGAAAATACAGGATGTTACCCTAAAAATAAAAAGGCAAAAATGGAAGTGGTCGGGCCACATGATTAGAGGAAAGGACAAGTGGAGTAAGTTAATAACACAATGGTACCCAAGAGAAGGTAAAAGGAAAAGAGGTAGACAATCAAAAAGATGGGACGATGATATCAGGCAGGTTGCAGGCATAACATGGAGTAGAGTGGCTCAAGAGAGACATGAATGGAATAGGTTGGAGGAGGCCTTTGCCAACTGGCAAACGGACCTACAAAAAATAAAGAAAAGCGAAATACGTGAAAAATTTTGATTATGATATGGAAAGTGTATGTAAAAGTGTATAGAAACGAAATTGTAAATTTACTGTCCGAATAAAAGGCTTTATTATTATTATTATTATATTACGATAGTTATACGATAAATGTTAAACAATGTAAATGTAATACATACATATATACAAGACAGGTTTAAACATTCAGTATAAAATACAACTGATAGTACTCGTTACATTTATATATTGTGTGATGGTTCTGTGGTTATTACAATTTCTAATTTAAAGCATATAACGTAATAAACTGACGTCTAATATTCTCGCAGTCAGAGGTAATAATACAAAAAGTAAAAAATGCCTAATTGTGCCATATTGAGTTGTAGAAACAATACATAAGAAGTGGGACGACTATGACGAAGTTTGTATACTGAATTATAGTTGTATCATCAAAATATCTGTGCAAAATATGACACGCTCGTCTTGATACAAATTGAAGAACATATTGCTTCTATCCAGATATATTGCTGTCATGGCCACAGTAAGCAGAAACATCATGAGGCATATCATCATCATAACAGCCGTAGAAAGTCCACTACTGGACTAAGGCCTCACTCAAGGATTTTCCATTGGATGGTTATTGCCAAACTCACCACGCTTGGCAGGCGGGTTGGCGAGCGCATTTATTTCAGCTTATTAGTCTTCTGGCGCTGCTGCCCATTGAAAGAGTTTTAAGCTGAGGGGCTATGGATCTTACATTTTGCCCTATACCTCGACCGACTTTTACGGTCTGCCGGAAGAGAAGCAATACATTCTACGTTTTTCTTTTTCTCCCAGACCAGAATTATCAATTACTAAAATATTTTATAAAAAAATATTACTTAAACCTTTGTCATTCCGAATTAATGGGGTCAACTTTAACACCTTATATCTCAGAAACCGGAAACTTTACGGGGGTTGGTGTTTTATATTTTTTGTTGTTATTGATGTCAGCTATCGATTTATAAAGGTTTCATGACTGGCCGCGATTTTGAAAAAAAAACAAAATGGCGGCAGTAGGTATGCCACGCTCCATAGTAAAATCTTCAAACCCCTTTTCAAAGATTGGGAAAGATAAAAGCGATGTAAATGAAAATAAAGTGTTGAAGTTTATTCGTCTCATTCGTAAGTTTCAAATTCTTGTTCTTCTTCTTGATCTTCTTCTCCTGCTTTTTCTTCATCTTCATTTTGGATGCAAGTAAATTGAACACAGGGACAGGCACGCTTTTATCTTTCCCAATCTTTGAAAATTTCCGTTATTTTGCAATAGTTTTACAATAAACAGGATCACAACTGACCCGTGGAGTAGGCCTACTGGGGAAACCACGTTAAAAAAAACGCGCTAAGTACACTACCTCATTAGATGCATATGACGATAACAACTTTTATAACTTTTTGAATCGTTATATCTCTGAAACGGTGGCTCGTAAGAAAAAAAGTATTAACACATTTTTATAGATAATTTTATGATCTACAATTTTTGTCTGAGGTACTTGTATGATAAAACTTACCGTTTTGCTGAAAATCGCGAAAAACTCATTTTTTTTACCTTTGACCTTGAATATTTTTTTTTCCTTACAGGGGAATGATGGGGAACTTTTAGACATTGTTTATAATTATGTTTTGAACAACTTCACAGAAATTCAGCTTGCTGGGACTTTATGTAACCTCGAATGTCTAAATTGACCGGACTACTATTCCGATCGCTGAATAAAAAGATCTATAAAAACTATCAGGAATAAGGTCAGCAAAAAAATAGAGGGATTTTGTCTGCGTTGTGTTTGCGCTTATTCTGCTGATTGTACTACAAGGGTGGGGAGGGGAGGGGAGGGGGATGAATTGCGATGTCTTCAAGTTTCCGGTTTTTTTGAGCGCGCTCATTGTGTAATTGTGCTTGGCTGTCGTTGCTATCAAAGTATTTGTAGAACGATAATTATTTTTTTGTTATCCAACTTAAAATATCTAATTGGGTTTTTAAAATTGGACCCAACGGAATCAGCCATATTTTTTAGAAACAGCTAAATATCTGACTAATATTAAAAATGTAAAATTTTGTGAGGATGGATATATGTGACACTTTCACGCCTAAACGGCTGAAGGGAATTGTCTGATTTTTGGATTACAGATAGTAACGGGATACATACGTAAGATCAAGCGCCAAAATATCAACAGTTAAAACATCAACACCGTAACACCAACGATTCAAAATCTCAACAATTCAGAATGTCAACAGTTAAGGAAGTCAACACCCCACCAGGCCAAAGTTTAAAATCTCAACTTGTAAAGTATTAGCTAAATAAAATAATAACCAATGTATTATGATCATATATTTTATATTGGACACCACTTATTTTTCTCACCACACATTTAGATAAAATTGGATTGTCTGTTTGTAGTAAAACATTATTTTATTTAAGCTTATGCTTTCCAAGTTGGCCAAAACGCAGTAAACAGTAAGCTGTTGAGTCTCATAACTGTTGGCATTCTGAAGTTCTGTTGGCATTTTGAATCGTTGATCTATTGAACTGTTGGTTGACATTCTGAATTTTATTGTTGAGATTTTGAATCTTTGGTGTTACGGTGCTGATGTTTTAACTGTTGATATTTTGGCTGTTGAGCTTACGTATGTATCCCGATAGTAACTTATCATAAAACGTAAGATAGTTTTCATTAAAATTTAATGTTCCCAAGGGATGATTTTCGAGTAGGAGCTGGCAGCAGCTAGTTGCTCATAATTTCTGTTATTTTCTTCAAGCGCAATGAACAAAAACAAAAAAAAAACTTATGCTTGTCTGTTAGATCTCTGGCTTATCGAGCCATGAGTTGTCATTACGATACTCGATCATACGCATCGACCTCGTTTGGCGCTCTCATTGGTTGAGAGTTCATACAACTTTACCAACTGCGATATCTATATCAGTTGGTAAAGTTGTTCAAAATCAAATAAAAAAAATATTTTTATTTTACATGGGCCTCAGTGGACACTTATAAAACGTCGAGAAGAGAAAAAAAATTGGCACGTTTCGGGTTGGTCGTTTCCATGGAGAAGAACCGGCAAGAAACTCCATGGTTACTCTTTTTAAATATTTGCTTTTACGAGTACATCGATGTCAACCGCGCCAAACGATGATCGAGTCTTCGTAATGACAACTCATGATATTCATACTGGTCATACACGCACGTTTGTGATGACTCATGACATGTCATTAAACTCATACATAGGTAATGTTGTATTGAGATTACACTGTTACTCGGTATCTTTATAGGTATAGGTATAGGACGCCATATGGCAATGAAGTTCAAGATCACGATGTATGCAGGTTAATGAGTCTGACTATAACAAGGTTACTTGTATTGGTCAATAGGTCATTCCATATAATGGAGTTTACATCATAATTTATTTATTGGAGGTCAAAATTCCGATATTTTCACATTTTTTGTAAACCGCGGTCCGTAGATACGAAACGGAGCAATATTGGCGGAGCCCTGCTATAGCGGGGCTCCCACTAATTTGTGGTTTAAGAAAAATAACCTAACCTGCTCAAGTCGGGGTGCCCAAAGTAATTTTCACAACAATTGAATGATCGCAGAAGATTAGCTCTAAAGCTAGTCTTTATTTAGTCAGAAATCTGTTAAGGTGCTCGCACATCTATCGACGCGGAATCGGATTTTTCCGTCGCCCTTTCTCTTTCTGTCGCTTAGAACTGCCATTTGCTAGACCGAGACAATGCGATAGCACGCGGCCGCCTTGAGGATTCCGCCGCGAGCGATCGCATTATGCTTTCTGTCTCGGTCTAGCAAATGGCAGTTCTAAGCGACAGAAAGAGAAAGGGCGACGGAAAAAGCCGATTCCGCGTCGTTAGATGTGGGAGCACCCTAACGTTTAAGTATTCTAAAAGGCTTTTCCATTAGGAATTTTTCAGTAGCAGCCATAGAGTCTACATCTATGCTCAATAGACCCATCCCCTAACCATGAAACTGTGCCTCATATTTCAAGGATTACAGACATGATGTTATGTAACTAACAACAATTTAGACCAATACTCACAAACATTTATTAGTACCTTTTCATAAAAGCACTTTAGCGATAATCGCCTTTCTAAAAATAACTCCTTTTACCTCACCAAGCCCTTAACTTGGCCGTCCTCAATCCACTACCCCAAATAAATTACTCGATAAACTACCAACAATTACCAATAACAACGTAAAAATGGAGGTCGACTATAATTGCATGAACGACGGTCGCGTGACGATCGCAGTTTCACTTCATATGGTAACGCCTTCATTACATGTTCGTTTCTAAGTACTAGGGTAGGTACTAAGCTCCTATGTAATCCTCTTTTATTGTAGAAAAGTGCCACTTCAATTAACTTTGTCATGTAGACAAAATGTCTTTCTTATTTTATGTAAAAAAACACGTTAAACGCACGCAGCTGAATATAAGTATTTTACATGGAGCGACAGACAGTCGCTCCACACAATAAAAATAAAAATGAAATACTGATATACAGCTGCATCTAGTTTGGTTGGAAGCCGACCCCAATGTAGTTGGGAAGAAGCTAGGCAGATTAAGACATGGAGCGACTGCCTATCGGACCTCTACAACCCACCAGTAACTGGGTAATATAGGATACTCCATGGTAAGACTGGTTGTCAGACTTTAGAGCTTCTGAATAAAAGTAACAATTGTCAAAGATCTAGAAATGTCAGCCAGTACCAACGACTCTACGTGCTTTCCGAGGCATGGAGAAAACTCGCTATGACAGACAGATGGTCACCCAACTACAGACCAACCTCGTCAAGCGCGGGGTTACCCTAAAGATCGCGGTAATTATTATTATTCAGCCGATACTCGTTATTTTCAACTCTTTGAATCTGTTCATCATCATCATCATCAGCAACTTATAATGTTCCCATTGTTGAGACATAGGCCTCCTCTCTTTTGAAAGGGAGTGGGCCATAATCCAACACGCGGGCCCAGTGCGGGTTGGCAGCAAGTGTTGTTGATGTGATGTTGAAACTGTTAAATAGCATACATCATACTCGTGTGTCATTGTTAATAATATACCCAAACCAACACAACTTCAAATCAAATTACGTTTCGAAAACATATTTATTCGACCTGCAAAGGTGCACTGCAAAATGAATTTCCAAAACTCCCCGAACCTAAACGCCTGGTTGAAAGTTTATATAAGAACGAATTCTCAGCCTTACAGTCAATATCTGATCTAGCAAAACAGGCCAAGTGCGAGCCGGACTCGCGCAGGAATGTTTCCGTACCGAATGTTTCCATCTATAAAACAAAAAATCATGTCTGTTATCGCAGCATCAGAAATTCATCATCTCTAAAAATGTCAACTGTCAATTTTTGTTAATGAACAAACCCACCATACCATTCCAAAACCACTGCAACTCCTGCGAAAGCCAGAATCAACAATGGGCAGCTCGACGTGTCTCGGAGAATGAATTTACCAGTCTTGAATCCTGCAACGAAATTAAATCAGAAATAATAGAGAAGGTATAGGAAAATAACGTTTCCACTTCTTTGTATCAACTTAACTATATCATGAGATACCAGTCTGGTAACAGACGGAATGACAGACAGACAAACGGACGGACAGTGGAGTCTTAGTCGCGACGCTTCTATATATTTTGTATGAAAGAGACACCGAAGAGACATAATTATGTCTGCGCCCCGTCTGCGTCTTACGTCTTTCATATGTGGCCCGCTCCTTACCTCGCGACGCTTCTATACATTTTGTATGAAAGAGACGCCAAAGAGACATAATTATGTCTCCACCCCGTCTGCGTCTTACGACTTTCCTTTGTGGCCCGCGCCTTAGTAATAGGGTCCCGTTTAACCCTTTGTGTACGGAACGCTGAAAATGAAAAGAAATTCAGGGTTTCTGCACGGATGCTGCGAGGCACCGCTTCAAAATTGAGTTAGCAGGTGAGTTGGCAAAGTTTGTGCTAACAAAGTTACTGTTTGATAAAGTGGTGGAGGTGGCGGCTGCGTAGACTTGTACTTGGAGGACGTACGTTTGAAGCTATGGGGGATATGAAGTAGGCAGTATCTAGTTAAAGTAATGATAGATTTTTCTTTGCGAAAAGTATCGACGTAACAATGTTACTTAGTTTGGGTGTTTTGTGTGTCTTGTTACTTCAGGCTGCGTTTATGGAAGAGTGGTAAATAAATAATTGATATAATAAATGTAATAAACCTTAATTATTAATACAAAATGTTTTTTTTTTAACATAACTTTGCTTGTATTACATTGTTAAAAAAAATACTGTATTAACTGCCAGAACTTAGTTGCCATAACGGGCAACTAAGTTCCAAGAACCTACCTAATATTAACACCTTCAAACATTGTATGCCTATTACACGTAGTTCGCAATAAAGATTTGTTTTAATTTGAAATTGAGACTAAGGGTGCTCCCACATCTAACGACGCGGATTCGGATTTTTTCGTTGCCCTTTCTCTTTCTGTCGCTTAGAAATGCCATTTGCTAGACCGAGAAAATGCGATAGCACGCGGCCGCCTTGAAGATTCCGTCGCATGCGATCGCATTATGCTTTCTGTCTTGGTCTAGCAAATGGCAGTTCTAAGCGACAGAAAGAGAAAGGGCGACGGAAAAATCCGAATCCGCGTCCTTAGATGTGGGAGCACCCTAACTTCTTAGTTCGATTCCCAGGTCAATAAATTGTCAATAGTAGCCACAAAATCTGCATTTCAGCTTGATTGGCTCTACGTTCGTCTCTTTACATTGGATTTAAACACAATAAGTTAAAGTAACAATAAACGATAATAACTTAAGAGACCTAGGTAGGTATGTATCTACTCGTATTCTACTATGATGATATCTTATTATATGATATATTATATATTGAGGTTTTATTAAAATTAGTTCACTCATTTAGAAAAATAAGAACTGGAAAGCTGGAAAATACCGGTCGGCGGTCACGTTTAAAAAGAGTTTATAAAAAAAAAACTTACATCTCTGAATGTTCTGGCCTTAATGGAAAGAGACAATAGCTTTTGTCTTGATTGCTCTAACCACTAAGCTATTGCATTTCTATAAAATACCTTGAAAACACTCAGCTACTAGAAATTTTCCTGTAAAAGCAGTAAAGAAAAAAAAAATGCTTGGGCTATTTAGTTTAAGCGCCTTACAGAAAAATGATAGCAAAGTCGGAGTTATGAGTTTTGCTATACCTATTACTTATTTAAGTTTACGATGTTTTGTTATTTTTCTGAGCACATTCCTCTCATTCTTGTTTGTTTTAATATTTTATTTTTAAGACTCTTTTTCTTTATTAAAATGGAAGCGGATTATGAATTCTCATTACTTTATAAGACCCAGATTTTTATTGGAGTTTCTAAGTTTGGTATTTATGTATAAAAGTCATTCTTTAAGTCCTGTATTACAAATTAAAGTGCATATTAGATCATTATTTAGGTGAAATGTAGGTTCTTTAGTTTATATGGCGGGGGTGTCTTAAAAACTCACTATAAATGACTCTAGAACGTAAAGGGCTATAGAAGAACTCCGTGGATTTTAGTCAGTACGAGTGTAGCAGTCTCTTAGGGTGCTTTTACACGGTGCATGTAACCCGCACAAGTAAAGCTGTGGGTTACCCGCGCGAGTAACGTGCGCAAGCTACTTGATCAAGTTACCCGCGGGGTGCATATACACGGCCCATTCTACTCGCACAAGTAATGGTGCGGGTTTGCGGTTTAGCCGCGCGCGTAACATGCGCAAGCTACTTTTTCAAGCTACCCGCGGGGTGCTTGTACAGTTACACGGCGCATGTAGCTTAAGCATGTTGAGGCACTTGCAAGGGTTACATGCGCCGCGCCGTGTAAAAGCATCCTTAGTCTCAGTCTGTGTAAGGCCAAGTTCAGACACGGCGGGAACCGCGCGATTTCAGAATCGCATGGAAATCGCGTGAGTCTTATTTGTATGAGTTATTAAGTAATCGTTCAAACATAACCGCGCGATTCCCGCGCGGGAACGCGCGTTTCCCGCCGTGTCTGAACTAGGCCTTAGAGACATACATTAACCCTAAAAAACAAGTCGTGACCCCCATATCTCCTAAAATATACAATCTTGACCCCTTTAGTAACCCCTGGCGGGGTCAAAACGTCCCCATAATCTGTAATCTTCACTCTACTCTAAATAAAAGGTCACCTAGACAGTTCTTATTGTTCACGTACGATATTATTGTTTTTGTTGCGGGATATTTAAAAAAATAGTGCTTTTACGAAAATACTAGGATTGTTAGAAAACAGCTTAGCATAAGTATGTAAGTAGTGATTGAGAACCGAGCCACCTCCTTGTTATTATGACCACAGCGACTTTGTGAAAATTAGAGCTAATAAAAAAAGAAGAATTTTCTAATCAACCAAAATAATTATGACAAGTGGACGTAGATTAGGAGAAAGAAATCAACCCACATTGTCACGACAAGATAAATTGATTGTTTTAGGAAGTCTATTGCGATTTTTTTGCACTGAACAGAAACAAAATTATCCGTAATTATCTTTGTTTTTTTGTGTTGATTCCTAAAAACTTCATCCAAAAACAAATCAAATTTAAGTTTACAAACGCCTTGATAATATTATAATTATACTAGCTGTTGCCAGCAGCTTCACCCGCTACAACTCGAAAGTTATCCCACGGGAACATAAACTCGCGGGATAAAAACTATTCCATGTGTTAATCCAGGTTATAAACTATTTGTGTACCAAATTTTTGCCAAATCCGATCAGTGGTTTTTGCGTGAAAGAGTAACAAACATACCCACATACACACATACATCCTCACAAACTTTCGCATTTATAATAATAATAGGAAATAATAGGATTATAATAATTCTAGGAGTTTTGCAATAAAACTAGTTTTCCAATAATTCTACTACACACTTATGACAATTCTTACGTAGCTAGGTATAACGACTGTGTTTACCGACTTATCTACCACTTCGATTTGATAATAATCTCTTAGTTTTGGGGTGAAATCAAAGTGACTGGGGGTGAAGTGTAGGGTTGTAGGTGGTGGGGTGGTGGGAATAGATAATTTCAAAATAGGTACTTATGAAATAGTGAATTCATTTGTTTTTTGAAGTTTAACATGCTCGATTCTAATGTGGTTTATTAACACAATAACTGTTTCATTTAAAGTTTAAAGTAATATTAAAAATTACTAATTATAGATTTTTATAGTTTTTGTTTTGTAATTACTAACGTTTTTAGTTATATCAACACAATTACCTAATAGAAATGTATCTGTTGTTTTTTTTTTGGCCAGAAACCTTCATCTTCTCTTTACAGAAAAATCGCAGTTTAATCAAAATCGGAACAATGGATTTGAAAACACTACATTTTTTACAAACATTAATTTTTCTTTTACATAGAAGACTTATATTAAATCGGGAATCTCTATTTTCAAGATTTATAAAAGCGCAGCAAAATGAACTGTCGCGGTCGCTATGATAAATGTGTTCTATTCTATTTCTTATATTGTCGTTCCACATAGCTTTATTTCTACAAAGACCTCAACAATGCAATTCCATTTCAACCAAATAACTCACTGCCGTTATTTTAGTCTGTAAGATGTCAATTATTGTCCATCTGATCTATACTTTTATACTGCTGAAATGTTTCAGTATGGTAGGATAGTAGGATTTAAACATAGTTATAGCTATAAATCCCATATTTTATTCTGAATTATACTAAACCTGCTGTCAATTTGGCGGCGAGTAACGGGCCACTCGTCGCCCAGCCAAGGACCATGTCCGGGTCACGTATTTCCAAAACCTATACTATTTCAGTCACGAGTCGGACTCTACTCGATTAGCTTTTGTTTGTGCATATTTCTCAACAAAACCTAATCTATCTCAGTAAAAAACTTGACTCAAATAGATTAGCTTTTGTTTGTGCATATTTCTCAACAAAACCTAATCTATCTCAGTAAAAAACTTGACTCTAATAGATTAGCTTTTGGTTTTGATATTTTCAAAGAAAATGCACGGACAAAATCTAGTACCATTTTAGTCACGCACGAGTCAAACTCTAAAAAAAGACGATGTTTTGTTTATGCATGTCGCAGTGAAATGAGGAAATCAGGGATTTCACGAAATCCAATTATCAAGAAAAGTATCTAGTGATAATTATGACAAAAATACTAATATAAAGTCAGATATCATGTCATTTCACTAAACTAAGTAAAATGTTGAAAACGTCGACGGAGCACCGCTTCGCGGTGCTCCTACTTCCGGGTGGTTTAAAAAAAAATAACCACGAAGGGGATGAATCCCTTCTAACCCAACCTGTCCGAGTCGGGGTGCCCTGTAACGTTTTAATGAGCTAGGAGGGATAAGCTTTAACTAGTAAGGTTACATTTTATTTAGGAATAGAAAATACAGGATAAATTATAAAAGATACAGTCCACAACACAGTTCACAACACAGTTAGCACAATTCACAGTACGAGGCCGCAATAGCCCTCAGTAGGCAGGAAGTCCCGGAGGGCAAGAATCTCCTCTAGGTTGTTAGACGCTCTTGAGTAGTCCTCAGCAGCAGGGAGTTCTCCAGAGGGCAAGATCCTCCTCTGGAGTAATAGAGGCTCTTTAATAGACCTCAGCCGCAGGGAGTCTCAGAGGGCAAGAACCTCCTCTGAGTGGAAGATCGAAGAGTGCTAGTTAGGTTAAATGAAGATTACATGGCCTGGATAGAATGACCGACAGTTCCGGATAGAATACGACGACGGTCCTGGATAGAATACCGTCCGACAGTCTTGGATAGAATACCTCGATTCCTCAGAATCCTCGGCTTTTATACCAGTCAGTTCTTGTCAGCTTGAATTCGAAAACATTATTCTCTTCTCTTTTTGAATTGATGTAGAGAATCTGACATATCAGACCACGGAGGTCTGCGTGCTTTTACATGATTGTGTAAAATTAGAATTTTGTATTTTAATACAAATATTATTAAATTAGAATTTATACAATACAATGTGATTAATTAGATAAATAAGCTATAAGCTAAACAGTAAATAAAAATAAACTGACAGTTTGGCAGTTGACATGAGTGTCACAAGAAAAGTAACCAATTATAAAAAACGATTCTAGAAAGGATGATAAATAAGATGAATAGTATTATGAATACGTAAGTATACATAAATACTATAGCCCACAGTCGTATTTGCGATATTCAAGTACTACAAAATTTAAGAAAAGTTAAATTCCGAGGTAAATTTACTCATATAGCTAGTGAACTCGACAAGGTTTTGCTCGTACGTAATGTTTAAAAATAACTCGCCGAAAGTCTAGCTATTCGAGTGACATGAATTGTATAGAACTAGGTTTTGTACGTACATTTTCTTTGAAAATATCAAAACAAAAAGCTTATCTATTTGAGTCAAGTTTTTTACTGAGATAGATTAGGTTTTGTTGAGAAATATGCACAAACAAAAGCTAATCGAGTAGAGTCCGACTCGTGACTGAAATAGTATAGGCTTTGGAAATAGGCGTCCGGGTCGACGGTGTTCAGCGAGCGTTGTGTTTAGCATCAGCAAGATGACGGGGCCGGTCTAGAAGGCCAAAGCCTGCCGGGGTCGCGGGACATTTGATGATTTTACTACCATAAAAAAAAACAAAAAAACCTGCGGTCAATAACATTTCAATTCAACCAATCAATCATAATTGTAATACTGTCGAATGTAATAACGCCATTATACGAGTAGATATAAATTACGGGAAGTAAGAAGCGAATGATTCATAATCTCAAAGCTTTTTGTTCGTAAAAGTTACGGATATATTACCGGTATTGTGTATTGTCACGATTTATTAGAACTATGATCGGTATTTTTGTTGCGAACTCGTGTGGTTTATGTGTCACTGCCTTCACGTTCAAGGATTGGAACTGTCCACCTTTGTTGCCACCGCAATGATAGTAAATGGAAAGAAATGTTACACATTAAGATAGTCATTCATAAAAGGCATCGATCAAAGAATTCTTAAATGCAAGAATTTTGCAGCGTCTCATGCAAAATTGACTTGAGACGCTGCAGTTGATCAAACACCTCTATAAAGTCAAACATTGCTCGCAAATTCTTTTATATTTAGTGCAACACACATGCAAGTTGACTGGCCTGTTGGTCTAGTGGTTAGTGACCCTTACTGCTATGCCGGAGGTCGTGGGTTCGATTCCCACCCAGGACAAATGTTTGTGTGATGAGCACGATCATTTGTTCTGTGTCTGGGTGTGATTTATCTATATTATGTATGTATTTAGAAATATATAAGTATGTTTATCAGTTGTCTAGTACCCATAACACAAGCTCTGCTTAGCTTGGGACTATATGGCGTTGTGTGATAGTTGTAAAAAAAAAAAAAAAGTTTGATTACACTGCGGACTGTTATTAGACAATGGGAGTTCATCATCAGCCGGAAGACGTCCACTGCTGAACATAGGCCTCCCCCTTAGACCGCTACGCCGAACGACAATTCGCTACTTGCATCCATCGTAGTATCGGTTGCCCGTGAATCTCACGATGTCGTCGGTCCACCTAATGGGAAGCTTGCCTAACGCTAAATATGTAAAAAATAAAAAGTATTTAAAAGTCTGTTCACCAAATTCAAGGGAATTCCAGACATTAACAACGGGGATAACCTACAGTTGTTATAATAACTGTTCTTCATATTGCCAATGAACTTAACCTTCGCGTCCTTGTATGAATTTTGTAACGCACTGGGCTGCAAAACAGACGAGTTCAGTACTAGCGGTCATAACCTATGTCAAGCCAACAATTAGCGACCAAATTAAAATTCAACCCCAGTCTGTGTTAGCTTTGTAAACTAAGCAGTTAGAAGTCAGAAGATTAATTATATAAATTTACGTTACTTCCTTCTCCATCTTACGCTTGCAATGCCAATACCTTGCCAAACTATAACCCAACAAAAACAAAAGAAATGTATGATACTTAATTCTAATCAAATGCTTCGATAAAATCCAAATGCGTTTGAGTAATTTAGGTACATGTTAACGTAACAGTTACTCTGCCCAGTGCGTCAATTTATCGTTCTCAAAGTAATCAGACTGGTTGGTCATAAGAAAAGAATGATTAAGGAAAAAGTGGCTACGACTTCGACATTTCTTTTGACAAAGCCTTGTTAAAGAACCGCGAAGATTTGAGTGAAGTAAAATTCCGAGCATTTCCGCTCTACCAATCTGATGACCTTTTTTTCTTTATAGGGGTGAACATCAATGATTGTGACAATGGTGGGCTTAATCTTGTTCTAATTGCTTCACCAACACTAGTAATTTATATGATAATTTAATTACCTAATAGAGGTTTTATACTTATGTTTTATTTTTATAACTTTGTACAAACTATAAACAAAAACTTACTAGTAATAAGTACAGGAAAAATATAATAAATAAATAAAAGAGAAATCATTCATACGGCGTCAAAGAATACGTCCACATCGTTGTCAACGGTTCTAAATAAATGATTATTTTATAAAGAGTAGTGTAGCTTGTTCGAATACAGCCAGACGCATTACTTTGTGTAATTTGTTTCAGCACCTCTGTTCTTAAAACGATGAAAGAAAATATCGTGAGCATACTGGCATGTCCTAGAACAAAAAATTGATGTAATAATTGATTTTATGTGACAATGTGACTTTAATATAACATCTACCAACCCTCACTAGACCTGCGTGGTGGATTATGGCCCACTCTTTCTCTGTGAGGCCTGTGAATAGTGGAGACCAATAGTGGAGACGTTATGAAGATCGTGATAGAACACATAAATGATGAGTAAATGCTCCTGTTTTTTTTCTTTTTAAACTTGTTAACATCATCAAATAGGTCCTCCCACCCGAGGTGGAGCGAAAGGGAATGTCAGACTCGTACTGACTAAAATGCACGGTCTACATTCAATAGCCCTTTACGTTCCATGGTCACGGTTACATGTTTACACAGCCCCGCGACACCGGAGTTTGATGCCACTTAAGTTTTCTGAAAACCTGGTCCTTGAATGAGGTCATCCATACTGAAACATAACAATGGAATGAAAATAAAATAATTCAAAGTAAAGGATTTCCCAGTTGCGGTCCCACGCAGTGATGCATTTTTTGTAGTAAGTTAAGGTTTGGTTTCCATGTATGCGACATATTTACAGTTTGTCTTAGGGTTGAACCATATCTGGCAGCACGGAATCGCCTTTTTCCGTTGCCCTTTCTCTTTCTGTCGCTTAGAACTGTCATTTGCTAGACCGAGACAATGCGACAGCACCGAGCCGCCTCGCGGATTCCGCCGCGTGCTATCGCATTATGCATTCTGTCTCGGTCTAGCAAATGGCAGTTCCAAGCGACAGAAAGAGAAAGGCCGACGAAAAAGGCGATTCCGTGCAGCCAGATGTGGTGTAACCCTTAGACAACAACGGACATGGTTTAAATTATGTTCGATCAGGGTCAATCTGAAAATCGTTGCTCTACATCTAGATTCTGACAAAATTCCATTATCACCTTCAGAATCTCACGATTTTTTTATGCAAAAAATATAGAGGCATCTAGTTTCTATTTATCTATATTTCTCCTACAATAGAGTTAAAATAAGATCAATAAACACCATCATTACCAAAATTAACTACACAGTTTTTATCCGTGTAAAAACTTCAATGCAAGTGATTAAAAAAACAGTTTCTTTTTACATCCGATCCACTCGATAGGTCAGCTTAATTTTTTCGTCAATTTTTTCGACTCATTCTTGATTAATCGACACTTCTTCTAAACAAACATTATTATAGCTGCCTTTATGTTGTCTAAACGTTTATAATAATATTCAAAACACTAATTACATAATTGTAGTTTAATCTGTTATTTTTTCTGTTCGAAATATTTTCAGACATTGCGACAAAATCGCGCGATTTTTTTTAACAAAGTTGTGTGTATTAAAACGTACCCTTAAATTCACGAGCTACTTGACTCATATCTGTCTCGTGTCTCCGCTTATAAAAACGAAAATCGACCAGTGTTTGTTCCCTAGCTAAAGTGGAAAGTGAATTAGTGTTTAATTCATTGATAAAACCCGCATTTTTTGTTAAAATTCATTTTATTGTGAACGTAACACGTTTAGTATCAGTTTAATTTGGTGGTTGGTCTCGTTAGATTGTCTTGTCTATTAATATATTGACGCAGTTGTGGAAAATGTCTGTGCGATTATTTGTGTGTTTGGTGAGTTTTTATATGCTGAATTATTATCTGTGACCTATTTAATTTTTTATTTTAATATTGTGACTGCCATTTATAAAATGATTGCGTTTTGCATCGTTTGTAAAAAAAAACTTCTCAATAATTTACATTAATATTTTCATTTAGCATTAGCATAGTATTTTTAACTAGCATTATATTTACGAAGAATCTAAATGAGTCTTAACTTTAAAAAGAAAATTAAATAGTTTGCACATAGTACCGATTCAGATTCTGTTTCTTATAAAAATATACATTTAGGTTACTAAGAAAATGTGCCAACTATAGTCGGTAAAGTCGACGATCCAGGTTTGATTGCTAAGTCGTCGTCGTGTAAACTGTAATGGGTGTTTTTATTAATAATAACTAATTTCGAGTTTCGAGTTTTGCTCATAAGTCCATAACTAGCAAAATGTAAGTGTTCTATTAGGTATAACCCTTTGAAGATTACTGTCATGTTTTTATGTTTCATAACATACATAAGTTTAAAAAATGTAACATGTTATTATAGTTTCGATCAAATGGAGCAACATAAAACAAAAAGTTATAGCCTATAAAGTACCTTATAACAGTAAATAATAGTTCAATTTGAGGTACATACGGCTACACGAACAGCTATGTAAAACCAGTATAATCTGATCGTTGAATATACGTAAAGATCATACGAAGCTAGACCACAATCATTGGATTATATTAAGCTTGATGTGTAATCTCATAACCAGAGAAAAAATTATATTAGGTATGTGACGTGTACAGGTATATTGTATAGAACTGCTTCAAACCACACTTCAAAAGTTTATTATACCTCTTGAGCGATCTCCAAATGTTATTCACCTCGATAATCAAAGGATAAATTATATAGTAAGGCACTTATGTGTAGACTTCCAAGTAAAACTTTCTGTATGGGTTGGTTTTTAATCGATATTAGTATACGAAACAATATTATTATAAGATTAATGAAAAGAAGAGAAATGATTGCTGAGTAATATAGAAGAACAAGACAAATGATGCACCAACTAGAAGTGAATTAAATTGACATAAGGGCAGGAGATAATGTAATGATATTTTTTCTTAAACGTTTACAAACATACTGTTTGTATGTTTGTAAATGTTTAAGAAAAAAAATAGACCCAGACCCGGAACGACTGCTTACAAATCAAACACGTATAGATTTGTCCCTTGCGTAGATCATAATCGCGACAAGCAGAACCTACGTTAGTAAATCGCTCAATTACTGCGCTAACTGTACCCTTCTTTATGGATATTATTTTTGATCCTTAACAGGTCTAGAGTGGATGAAAGACAAGGCCTGCCAGTGTGAGCTCAGGGTAGAAATAATTGAAAGTAGACCTGGCTACAACAATACAACGGTTTACCAGCAGTTATACTTCTCATCAACAAAATACTTAATGTTAAATATCTTTCACAGGTTTTCATAGCGAAAATAGCAGTAAGCGACAGCCACACTCACTCAAAGCATGAATCTTCATCAAGATACATAGAGTACAATCATAGAAATACGAGAAAACTAGTAACAGAAAGTATAGGCAATTCTGCAGGTGGAGCAGCAGAAACTACAAACAAAACTGGAAACAACATCACTGTGGTACCACTAATTAACAACAAAGACAAAAATGGAACAGTTACTAAGAAACCAGTTGATAAAGAAGGAATGGTAGCACAAACTACTCAATTTGGAAATTTGTACCCACCTTATATTTCATACTATGAAGTAACTGAAAATGTAATAGATATACCTGATGATAGGACACCAGCAGGACCTATTGATGTCAACTATACTCCTATAGCACCTATTCTTAATCTAGCAAAACCTACAAACAAAACAGAAATAGATAAAACTACAGAAGCCAATAAAGGAACAACAAAGAAGAGTTGGCTTACTATTCTGCATATCAATGCTGGGTACGATGAAAAAGAACCTGCAGTACATGATAATAAAGTTGTTGGAATTATCAAAAGAATAAAAGGATACATCAAAAGCTTCAAAAACGGGATCGTTAATGGCGTCCACAGCTTTTTCCATAAACATCAGAATGACCGTGAAATTGAAGATGAAATTGAAAGGGCTGTGATGAGTAAAATGATTGAAGAAGATTGTTCGTGATAATTATATAGACTAAGATTTTCATGTATAAGTATCAAGTGATTGTTTTGTTATTAAATTCTTTGTTCGTTGACAGATTTCACTTGTTTCAATTAAAACCTTTTTTCAGGAAAAAAAAACACAGATATTAACTGTTTGAGCACCTATGTTTCAATTAGCAAGTTGAAATGGCAGTTGGCACGCCATATAGCACGCAGTACTAATCGTCACCTCTATGGTAAACTTACGAAACTGCAAAAATCAAACTTTACAGGGGAGCGTTTTGAAACTTTAGATTGACGATATTTATTTTTAAGAAAGTGATGTAATAAATTCTGCGATAAATTTCAGTTTCAAAATCCGCCTGTTTTTATTTACCATGAATGGATTGTACATATATAACACGCATCACAAATAAATACATATTCGTTACTTTACACCTTCATACACGAGAGTTTAAAGGTATTATATTACGATTTAGCAAACTTACGAAAGTGGTAGTTTCGTAATTTCTTATGAAAACTATTGAATAAATATTTTGGTAAACTCACGAAAGTGTCACTTTCGTAAGTTTGCTAAAGCGTAATAAAATACATTTGAACTCTAATGCATGCACTTGAGTATATAATTTCCGTAGCCCTTGGTTCAAAACTTTTCTAATTACCGTTATACTTATTTAAGTACTTGATTTTTAAAGTTAGACCCTAGTTGATAATGTAAATGAAACAGGACTTTGACTTACGTATGTTACGATAAGCCAGTATTTGCAGACTGTGTTGGTTTTCGAAATTTTGAAGAAAGTCTATCGTTTTCTAATTATTTATTATCATATGTTAATAATTACCGTTGTATGAAAAACTTATACAGAAAAAATCAGAGTAGAGAGTAATAAAAGACAAAAGGAAATGGGAAACTTGGAAACAATCGAGGAAGAAGTAGTCATACATCTAGACGTGCTTGATAAAAGAAAATCAGATCCTCTTGAAACTCTGTCAACACCATTCACCATCTCAGCCTATTGCAGTCCACTGCTGGACATAGGCCTCTCGATCACTCACGATCTCTTGCTTTATTCATCCAGCCACTGCCAGCCACCTTCTTCAGGTCATCGGTCCATCTTGCCGGGGGGCGTCCCACCCTACGCTTACCTACACGCGGTCTCCATTCAAGAACCATCCTACTCCATCTATCGTCGGCTCTGCGACAGACATGACCAGCCCACTGCCACTATATACGAATTTTATCCCTTAGCACAGCCCTTAGTGAAACCCCAAGCATAGACCTTTCCATAGCATGTTGCGTGACATGAAGTCGGTGGGCCAGCTTGACTGACATGTTCCACGTTTTAGGCTCCATAGGTTGGAAGGACGCACTAAATTGAATACCCGGCTTTTCAGACACTGTGGCAGTGGCGACGTGAGGATATAATACCCAAGCTGCAATCTTCTGGCAGTAGATGTATTCTTGGACAACTTCGAGTGTTATATACCTTCGACGGAAATTGGTTTTGGGATGACGTGGTCATTGAACATGACCTTAGTCTTGTCCAGATTCATCCCAAGACCCACACGTCTCGAGGCAGCATTGAGACTGTTCAGCATTTTTTGCAGGTCTTGCAGCGATTTCGCAATAATAACTATGGCGTCGGCGAAACGAAAGTGCATTAGAATACCTAATGCAGCTTCTTGAACAAATCCTCCAGCGCGTTGGTAAACAGTTTAGTTAGGGGATATTACAACTCCCTGTCTCACACCTCTTAGCAGCTGGATGGTGGTTTTGTACTTGGACCGACATCGACGCCATGCTATAATATAGTTTTCTTAGCACCTTTATGTACCGCCAATTGACTTGGCATCACTGCAAGGATTCCAGAAAAGCCCAGGTTTCGACGGAATCGAAAGCTTTTTTGTAGTCGACAAAGGCTAGACACAGCGGCCGGTTATACTCCTCTGTCTTCTGTATAACCTGCCGCACTGTATGTATGTGGTCTAAGGTGCTATAGCCTTTGCGAAACCCAGCCTGCTCCGGTGGCTGGAAAACGTCAAATCTAGCGGAAAGCCGATCAGTGACGACCCTCGAAAACAGCTTGTAGACGTGACACAGGAACGGGATTGGTCTGTAGTTTTTGAGGAATTTTTGTCTCCTTTCTGGAAAAAAATGTCACCACGCCCCTGCTCCACGCCTCCGGGGTAATCCCACTGGCTATGACGAAGGTGAACAGCCTCTTAAGCTCGCCGAGCACAGGTTAGCCCGCAGTTTTTAGGAGTTCGGAGGTGATGCCAACACTTCCATACCTACCTTAATAACATCAACTCCGCGTCCAACTAGTGCTCTCTCATCTTCTGCTACTAATAATTTGTCATTATTAAGCAATATTGAACAATTTAAAGAAAATAAAGATACAAGTATGGAGATACAAAATATTTTCTAATTACCGTAGCATCAAATATTCAACTTGTCTAATTACCATACCATTTTTTTTTTAAATCTCATTATCTAGAAAACCAATGCCACAATAACTATTGAATTCCTATTTTTGATGTGTTTCATATTCTAATGTGTTTAACGTCATATCAGTTAAATTCAAAAAGGGCACGGTAATTAGGCAAATAACACCTATTTGGAGAATGGCCGAAAAAAACAAAATAAAAGGTCTTGTAAAAGTTGCAAAAAAGCCCAATTCGTAAGTTTGCTATGGGACATTAGAGACACTTAAAAAAAACTCTCAATGCGGACTTACAAAAATGCCTGATGCAGAAGTTTACTATGGGATATTTAACCCTCTTTGTCAAACAAGGTACCAATGTAAATTAACGAAACTGCTCGATTCATAAGTTTACTATGGGTTACTGAGACTCTTAAATAATATATTCTACCAATATAAACTTACGAATCTGACATATTCGTATGTTTGCTGTAAGTCGCTAGTTCAATTCATTAAAGTGTGCTATGATCTCAACTTACGAATATGACAGATTCGTAGATTGACCGTGGTGCATTTTTTTCGGACTTCACGTTTTCAAATACGCCAAAACAACTGATATCAGTTTCGTAAGTTTAATATGGGTGTATCAACAAAAAAGTTAGATTCGCACTATAACATTTCTGTAACCGTTAGAGATAGAATTTTGAAAATTTTACACCATGTGTAGGACAACATAAGGTGTAGATTTCAATAGAAATGTCAAATTCACAAAAACTGCAGATTCGTAAGTTTGCCGTAGAGGTGACGTAATGGCCATAGGGCCGTGGAAAGACGATCTTACGAAGACCACAGGATTACGCTGAATGCAAGCCGCTTCCAACAGGTCATACTGGAAGTCTATAGGGGAGGCCTGTGTCCAGCAGTGGACGTCTTACGGCTGATATTATGATGATGATGATGTTTACTACACCAACGATCGATGTTCTCATGTGACCGCTAATCAAATTTAAATTAGGTAACTAACTTAGGATCTGTACTGAGGCTTTATCATGAGTTTTCATTTATTCTGCCGTGAAGTAAACTGGAACTTTGACATTTTCAAATTGACACAAGGAAAAAAATTGTTCCTTCTTCGCACACCAGAGGCGTTGTTCCATTTTCCGTACAACATACACTGTAAATACTGTAAAGACGCTATAAAGTACACTAGTGAAAACTCGTGATAAGGGTACTGGTATACATATTTTTTTCTTAGTCTACACACACAAACTTTACTTGAGAATTTCCTTAATATATTATAATACTAGCACTTTGCCCGCGACTTCGTCTGCGCGTGTTTCTAATTTCCAACTCAGTGAATTTAATTCCCGCTCACCCTCCTTATATTAAAATCTAAAAACTCAATACAAACAAACAATCAATCATGTTAGACAAACTGATTTTCCGATTTTCACCCCGTAAGGGGTTGATTTATGAAATATAATAAAAATACGTATCCTTTATTCGATTGAGAGATAATTAATATGTCAAGTTTTGAGTTTATCGAAGCAAGCAATAAAATCCTTCCTTCAAAACTTTATCATCCCTTTTCACCAATTTAGGGAGTGATTTTCGGAAAACCTAAAAATGTAGGGTAGTTTTAAAAAAAGTAATAATGCCCATCTTTTTTATTTACTTATATTCGTACCTTGTTTCAAGTTTATAAACCCAAGAAATAAGATTTTAAATACAAAGGTTTTCACCCCTTTTCACCCCCTTAGAGGGAGATTTTCGCAAATTCCTTTCATAATGCTCATCTACATTATAAATTGTAACTACCATCCAAAATTCAGGTTTCTACGTTTTTAGTGGTTTAATATCCTCCCCTTAAAACTTGAATACCCCTTTTCACCAACTTGGGGGATGATTTTCGAAAAATCCAAAAACACGTGTTTGATTAATTCTTATCTAGTATATAAATACTGATTTTCAAATTCATCCGCTCACGCGTTATGATTTTCCCATACAAACCTTAACAACCCCTAGAATACCAATGGAGGGTAGTTTAAAAAAAATAGTGGTGCTAATCTTATTTATTTACTAATGTTCTTATTCGTGGTAAGTTTCAAGTATAAAAACCCAAGGAATAAGATTTTTCATACAAAAGTTTTCACCCCTTTTCACCCCCTTAGAGGAGGATTTTCGCAAAATCCCGTCTTATTGCCAATCTACATGGTAGACTGCAAATGCTGTCCAAAATTCAAGTTTCTGCGTTAAGCGGTTTCGGCTGTAGTCGTGTCAAAAGAAAAACCCCTGTTCTTTTATATATATAGATTATGTTATAACTTTCCTTATCCAGAGAAAAAAACAAAACAAAAAGAGACTCTTAACTTCCAAGAAGTCATCAGCATCACGATGAAGAAGCGAACGTGTTAATTTGATTTAAACTATCTAAGTTACCGAATAAATTATTATCTCGTTATTCCAGAAGTTTCTAGTTCACAAAGTAAAATAAAGAACATTTTCATAAAATTAAATGCCGTGAGCAAGTTCTTGGATACTAGAGTGAATATTTAACTGTACGCGGTAGGTATTTTAATGTAAGCGTCGCTTTTTTCCAAGCTACGGTCATTAGGTAGGTATAAAATGAACGGAAAATAATATAAAGGTAAGTTGTAAATATCTCATCATCTGCCTAGCCTTTTCCCAACTATATTGGGGTCGGCTTCCAGTCAAACCAGATTAAGCTGGATATCAGTATTTTACATGGAGCGACTGCCTGTCGGACCTCCACAACCCAGTAACTGGGTAATACGATAACCCATGGTAAGACAGGTTGTCAGACTTTAGAGCTTCTGACTAACAGTAACGACTGTCAAAGATCTAAAAATGACAGCCGGGACTAACGGCTTTACGTGCTTTCCGAAGCAAAGGTAAGTTGTACCTATACGTTGGTACGAGTATTAATTAAAATGTGATTTCAACGAAAATTGTTACAAGGAACAACAAGATTTTATAAAGAAGCACCTAATATTATAGACTCCGGCCTACCACAAAAACTTTTAAACGACTGTTGAAAACTTGTCTAAAAAAGTTACAGATTATGACGTTGGAATAAGGTTCATTTTGCAATCACATTATTTTTAGACAATTGTTCAACAGTTGTTTAAGTTTTTGTTTTAAGGCTGCGGGTGTTTGGCTCTTGTAAATAGAGCAAATGGAATGAGTAAAGATTATACATAGCAAATGGAAATGAAATGTCGTTCGGCGTGGCGGTCCAAGGGGCCTCCCCCTATGTTCAGCAGAGGACGTCTTATGGTTGATAATTATGATGATGATGATGAAAGTGAAAACATAACTAAATATTATGGATAATTTTTCAAGCGTCTGCCTGTTGCCGTTATTAAAATCGAGCAAAAATCACGTTTGTCGTATGGGACTATGGGACACCGGTCACCTTAAAAAGTGTCATGTTTAAACTTTATAAATACATCGTCTGTGAAGATTTAACTGTCAAATTATCACGGCTTATGAGAAAGCCTGGACAAAGTGAGAGACAGATAAAATAGCGTCCCGTTCTACTCTTTTAGTAGAAACCCTTATAAATAGAAAATCTAGAAATTTTAGAACATTTAAAATTACGTTGTTTTCTCTCCCCCATATATTGGTCTGTAACATAATAATTATTATAATAGTTTGTGTATAAGTTCTTATCTTGAATACTAGAGCTCCGAACACCGAGTGTTCCAACTAGAGCCATTTATTAGGCCAACGATATCTTATGTCTGTCTGTAACAAGGCTCTATCTCTGTAACGGTACGAGATAGCTCGTTGAAATATTTACAGCTTCGGTATTATGTTATCTGTATCTTAGTTGGTAAATAATTATATACAACGTGTAAAATTAAATGCGCGAAACCTCTCGTGGGATAACTCAACCCATGTTACTGAACAATGTGTTTTCTTAACTGATGTGCTCGATCAATTTCTCATTTTGTAGGTATGCGAAATTCCTAAACTCTTAAAACAAACATTGTTCAGAACATGGGCTGAGTTACCCCACGAGAGGTTTTGCGCATTTAACATTACAGAGTGGATTTTCCAACTGGGCTAAGCTAAGTCCAAAACTATTTCGAAAAACGAAAAATACCGGAAGGAGTCAAGTGTTAGGTAATTTAATGACTTCGTACTACTAAAATTAAATTCATTATCGGTTAAATACCCCGATATCAAGAAGCCGTCTTTATCGAAGAACCGTTTAAACGGTTAGTCGGTATTATACTGTTTTTATTATTACGTCCTAGAAATGCACGCATGAACGTTATCGATTGTCACGGTGCATTGGTGAATTACACAAATTACTTTGAAGTTGGCATGGAATATAGCTTCATTCATTCTAGAGTTTTATGAAACAAAAAATTAAAATTGCACTAACTGAAAGCCAAAAGAAACCCTTAGAGACTTTACCTATAGTGCGATGATTCCAACCATAACTGAAAATCAACCTTACCAGTAAGAATTAATGATGCAATTGGATTGACTTGACGTCGTCGTGCGTTTCTTTTGCGGGATAAAATCCGGAACATGGATATTCGGTGAAGAACCATAGTCACCGACATAGCTTTCACCGATTTACGTTTTGGACAAATCGTGTCTAGTCATACTCGATGAATTTTTTATTTTGTTTTAATTTTTGCAAGTTGAAGTGGCAATGGGCAGGCCACATTGTTCGTAGAACTGACAACCGATGGGGAAGAAAAGTTCTCTCATGGCGACCACGGACTAGGTGGACCGACAACATCGTGAGGGTCGCGGGCAGCCGATGGATGCAAGTGGCGAATTGTCGTTCGGCGTGGCGGTCTAAAGGGGAGGCCTATTATGTTCAGCAGTGGACGTCTTTCGGCTGATAATGATGTATTTAAACTAATAAAACAGTATTAAACTTTTATTAACTCTATTGACTCTTTGTTTTCTTCATGATTATGCTATACATACTCGTACTATACAGATTGACAGTTTATACAGACAGTGCTGGAGGCAAATCAACCTACGTCAATCTGTCAAAATCACAAACCTAATTAGGTCACCACTATTTAGACCACAAAAGCCAAAATTACAGCTGACGTATATCAGTGCCTATTTCGTAATATTAGTAATACGGGTATGTAATTACAAACTTTCTAATTACTTGGTGTAATCTCATGTAGTGTAATGAGTTTGTCAAGTTCATTATGCGGGCTGGTGATCTCTATGACAATGATCATGAACTGGAAAGTTGAGTTTAGTATCGAGGGGAAAATCTGTAGTACCTACACTGATGAATACAGTACATTCTTGGCTCTTCTTGGTTCACAGGCTCTTGGACTATTATGTTTTAGAATAATCTAAAACATAATAGTCCAAGAGCCCGTGAACCCCAGATTATATTTTACACACCTTTCGTACCGTTTACCTGCCAAAGCCACCATTACCTAAACTCCATAATGGTCCATCGTTCTTACCAGTGTTGGGACCATCCGCTGACAAAGTTTCAGCTTTTACAAAATGACGTAGGTCTGGGGTTCACGGGCTATTGCTCTATAATGACCAACATAATAACATGATACATTATAGGCCACGTTCCAACAATAGCAAGTGGTATCAGAGGCCCTTGCATGAAACATATCGTTTTGGACCATATATCGTACTTGAAGTAGGGACCCATAATGACGCAAATGTGGATAATGAAAAGTGAACAGATTTTATAATAAGGCCTCGGTAAAAATTGTCCAACACTAGGACTTTACACATGCATCGTGAGTGCTTTTTCAAAAATGCACACATTTACTTACAGGACCGTACCAAACGAACATGCTTTTTTTTATTGTGGGAAATTCATCAAATGATTCCTCCCACCCCGGGCAGGGCGGGAGCGACTGTCAGACTCGTACTGACTAAATTCCACGGTGTCCTTCAATAGCCCTTTATGTTCCGGGGTCACGGTAATGAGATAAGTCCCGCGACCAAAAAACGAACATGCTTGACTACAAATAAAATATACAAAGATGATTAAATACATATTTAAAGTGTGTCACGATTAAAATGTGTGGTTTGTGCCTATAAGTTCCAATCGTTACGTTATTAAGGTTAATGGCATATTAAACGATTCTCGGTTTTGATAAAATTTTGTAGGTTAGGAATTACCCATTTGAAGAAAATTGTAGCATAGACTAACCTGTAATTTTACACAACGTATTCGGGTTGAAATGTACCCATCGTTGGAACACAGGCTTCCTCGCTATGAGAAGAAGTTCATCCATCCATCCACTGCCGGCTACCTTACTGAAACCATCAATACATCATGCCTCAGGCAGGCTAAGTTTTTTTAACTTGTAAAATCATCAAATGAGACTCGTACTGCACCTGATCATACTGATTTAGTGACTTTATTTCCTTCACCAATGACTTCATTTTAAATTCTATCCACCAGCGAAACCCTGAGCATTGCTGTTTCCATTGTATGGCATGCTCAGTAACCTTGCATTTGTGCTCCAGGCCTATGGTGAGTATCCGCATTTCAGCTCCGTAGATCGTTACAGATTGTTGGATCGACAATTTATTCAAAGTTGTCATGCAGCTTCCTGAATACCAGCCCAAGTATGCTACTGTCATAAAAGTTTTACAACCTAGTCCGTGTTTGAAAATACAACTTGTTACTACTAAGTTGGTCGAGAATGGCTACTGCTCTACCACTGGTCTTGTGCGAAACATAATTAATAAGCCTATAATTAGGTTGACCCAGACTCTATGAGCGGTATTGGACCAAGACGTGAATGCTTCGAATTTACCAGAAATGTACTTATTTAGCTTCAAATTTGAAATTCACACCAAATTATTTTTCGAAATAGAATTACGAGTAGTTATGTCGATAATAATAATACACCGTGACTTTGTAGTCGTCTTACA
Source organism: Agrotis segetum (assembly GCA_036375495.1). Taxonomy (NCBI): domain Eukaryota; kingdom Metazoa; phylum Arthropoda; class Insecta; order Lepidoptera; family Noctuidae; genus Agrotis; species Agrotis segetum. The sequence continues at coordinate 697,285 of JAQSVV010000039.1, forward strand.
AAAGCAGTCCAGTTCATGTATCCAACGACTAGAACACGTTTATAACAAAAAAATAGGTGTTTAAGAAATTCGAAAATTTTAAAAATAAAATTTAAATTCATTATTGTGACGCAAGTCGTAGTTAAAAACACCCTTGTCTCACAGAAAATGGAGATGGAATGATCTGCCCGACTATTGCGCTGGGTAGGTATACTCTACAGTTTTATTCGTAAACATTTTAACAGGATGTTTCATATTTCTAATGTACCTATTTATTAAAAATAAAAAATATTATGAACGATTTAAAAAAAAAAACTCGCGTAGAGGTATTTTAGGTCGGATACATTAAGTGGACCCCTTTTGTAAGACGACTAAAAAGTCACGGTGTATACTTCTGTGTTCAGGGTCTCTAGAGCTCTGCTGGCATAATTTTGTGCCACCAAACCTCGACCGATTTTAAACTGTATTTTTGTAGAAAAATATGTCTTAAAACTGGTTGGGGTTTGGTGCCACAAAATTGTGCCACGGAGCTCTAGAGGCTAAAAGAATTTTACATGAGAGGACTGATAGGGGTATTGTCAGCTCGCTTCGCTCGTTTGCTCTAGGCCCACACCGTTTGAACCTAACCTGTCCAAGTGTCCATGTCATGGTGCTTAAAATTCGCGAGCTCGCTGCGCTCGTTCTTGAAGTTTTCGCAAACATCTGTTTTGGTAAGCTGAAATAAAAATGACGTCAATACAAATCTTTTTTAATTTGGTATTAATTAGTCTTAGGGTCTATTCGTTAGGTGAGTATTTAAATGTACAGATGCCAGCACATCAAGCTACCACAATCTGTCAGATTTCTATAATAGATTTTCAACCTCATCACAACAGTGGGAGGTTAATGTTTGATTGGTTAAATCTGACAGATTCGGGTAGGTTGACCTGCTGGCGTCTGTACCATTTCAATTCTGTGAAATGCTCTGTTTTGTCACGGTTCTTACCGTTTTAAGAGCTTTAAAAAAACAAATTGCACTTAAATCTTATTTGTCATAAATAATCTTCCTTAAATGTGTCAGGTTTTATACCTAACTAATAAAAATACCAAAACATTGGTCAGTTTTAAGATATTTCGCGCTAATCTAAGGAGTTCGACTCTAAAGTGTATGACGGCTAAATTTTACCTGCATGCTAATACTAAGTCGATGAACTGACCAACTGTTTGCGTTTCATTGGATATAGAGATGTTAATACCACGGGGTTAACATTTTATTGTGATTATATTGTACGGAATTTTTTATGAGGCTGTGTAATTAATTCTAAGAATGGAATATTTATTTCATGTCATTTATTTACACATTTCATTATTATGTTTTATCCAGAAGAGATAAGTAAACTTTGTCATACAACCACAGCAGTTATTTTTAGTGTACGATACCAAACCGGGAAAAACTACCTGTGGGTCACTAAGATATGCAAAAAATTTTGTTCCATGTGAGATCAAATCTGCGAAACGCAGTGCAGCGCAATCGCTCAATCACTGCACCAACCGATGTATTTTCTAGATAGGAAATGATTTAAAAAAAAAACAGATTTTCATAATTTATGTAACTATTTGAGCTTCTTACATAATCCAAGAACTTATTCACAGGGAGATGGACAGAAAGTACAATACACCGACAACTACGACCATTACGTGCTTCTTTCGCCTCGTCTAATACTTACACTTATTTAGGAAGTACTCACCTGTCAATCAAATCGCCAAAAAAAACTCTCAAAACAGGTTGTAAATCGACGGGTATCATCATCTCTGTATACACCCGGCGCTCGGGGCGGGGTCAGTAGCCGGGGATGCTGCGCAGTGCTAAGCTGCGCCGGCGCAAGACGCACGCGCGCGAAACCTTCCTTATTTGAATTTCGATCAGTGTTTTTTTTGTGTGTTTTAAAAGAGGTTTGTATGTTGTTTTTTTTTTGTTATTAATTTCTTGGTTAATTAATTAAAATTGTGTTTTTTCTGTGTCTTTACTAAATTAATTTTAAAATGACGTAATGTTCTATGTTTTGATATATAGAGTTTTTTTGCTAATTCTGATCTAATTCTGTTTTTTTTTGTCACATGTTTGTGGGACATCTACTACGCAAGTGAAACCGCAGCTAAAAGCTAGTTATGTTAAAATTATGCAATTTTTTATATTTCTTTCTAAAGTTTAATAGAATTAAGATTCAATTATTGCTTTGGGAATGATTCATCGTGATCTTGTTTACGTTTTCATTTATGTATTGAGTGTGAATTTTAAAACTAACGGTTTCACAATGAGTGAGAAAGATTGTGCTAATTTTATATTTCTATTGATATTTATTGAGTGTGACCATGCGGAATTTAAATTCCTTGTGAAAGGATTTTAGCATACTTAAGAAAAAAAAAATATATATATATTTGCTGATACCTGTTTTATAAACATACTATTTAGCGGTCTACTCCGATTTCACACATGTTCATATAATTGACTTACTTGATAGATATTTTGAAAACTTTTTTACATACAAACTTTGTTCTGACTAGAAAAGCGAATTTCTATTAGGCAAGTCTTGCATACAATTAAGAAGTCATAAGTACCAGTTGCTTGAACCGAAAAAACACAATAAAATTACAACGAGACTTTTATGAAGGTTTGTTCAAACTGCATACAACAGCTTGTACAGAAGTAACTTGCATGGAAATGTGACCTTAAGAACACCACAAAAATAAGGTAATTCTTAATTGGTGCATTCACATCGCGCGTCGTTCAGAAACTATATCATGTCTGTGTATGGTCATAACATGGTGTGCCAAAACAACCGGTTCCGATTACGCATCCACTTCGTCCCAACCATTTTTTGAAGTTGGTCCTGGCTGCCAATTCAGCATACTTGACCACCAATAAATTCATTACACCAGTTTTTACCCGACTGCGCCAGAAGGAGGGTTTTTCCTGGATAGTTTATACAAAACAGTCTGGATTGGAATTTTTCTGCAAATATCTTTTGCTCGAACTTAGCTCGCGTTAATTTAAATTTTTAAAATCGATTCGACTAATATGGCACCTTCTTATCACTTATACATAATTTCTAAACGTTATCTTTGTTCCTCTCGGGAATAGTACAAACGCCGGCAGGTCAAACTACCCCAATCTTTAAAATTTTACCAATTGTGCAATATTGTGATAAGTAAGGCTAAAAATCATATATTGGAAAAAAATTACAGATTAAGGTAGGTTAGTGTGCTGGCGTTTGTACTTTTTCCGGAATTTTAGATATCTTAATGTCTGTCTCTGCACACCTTACGACGCAAAATTTCAGGATCATCGGTTCAGAAGTTCAAAGGTATCAAACAAACATAACTTCGCATTTATAATAATTATGAATGAAAAATAGAGCATTAGATTAGATTGCTGAAATACAATATATACTTAATTACTTTAAAAATTAAATTAATTTCTCCAACACATCTGCTGATGTCAGAAAGAAAGCGGGTAATGTATGTAAATAAGTATTGTTCAACTAAACGTAATATTGGCAAACGAGTCAAATTCTATTCTTTGCACATTCTTTTAAAATGCTGTACGAATTTTAATGAGACTTTCGCTTGTTTGACTCAGGATTTGTGATATCTTTATGATGGTATTTTGTACAGTAAAATGTTAAAAACTTAGTTCTTACACTACCATCCAATAATATCTACAAAGTTGAATTAACTACAATTATTTTTTGTTTTCCGAGATCAAGGACCCTAACTTGAGTTTTCATGTTTTTGTGACACAAAGTAAACGCGAAGTTTTCTATTTGACAGATAAAATTAAAGCCTCCTTCGTACAATAGAGGCGCTTTTTCATTTTACTTAAGTTACGTCATAGGTAGGAGTGCATACTTTAAGTACGAAGTTTGGTTGTACGTTTGTTTATATTGTTTTGTTTAAATGACATTTTATTTTGATGGGAAAATTGGAAATCAATCAATTTGATCCGACATTATCAATGATTTAGGTCTACAAAACTCTCCTTTATCGTCTCCATTTTACATACTTTAGAGACTTATTTACCAGAAATAGCACAAAATAAAGGCGTCTATCAAAATAACACTTTGCAAAAAGTTCTAGTAAGGTAACATTCTTAGTAAAAGTAGTTAATTATTCTAGTAATATTCATAAGCACGTTTAAGCACTAAACACTCCTTAAGTGCTTACAAATTAAGTGTTCCCACTAAAAGTCATAATTAACTTCGAAATAGAGATATACATAGGTACTGACATCCGCCCTGGCTTTATGCATAGAGAGAATTTCGAGATTTCTTTATGTGTTCAACTATCTTCTTTATTTTTACATCTATCTTCATAAAATTTATTACAACAGATAAATGTTTAAGTACACTTCGAACAAATTAATTAATAAACCGAAATAAAATATCGACATAAAGTTTGCCGTTATCAATCATAAAAAATCGGCAAATAAAAACAATTGGATGACGCAAGGTCATAAAAAGCGACTTTAATTGATGCTCTGTTTAAAATAATCAAAAAAAAATGCTACGAGTATTTTCCTAACCTCAATTTAATTGTAAGAGCAACAGAATATCTACTTCTTCTATACCATCCCATCATTCATGTTTAATTACACATTCCATGAGTAGGAATTATTTCTGAAACACGAAAACAAAATACCACATGATTTTAACCAAGAATCCACAACACATTTTCGGTTAACAACGTATTATTTAATCAAAATGTTGGTAAATTAAAACAATTTTCGGAAACAAAGCCATAAAAGCTTCATTAAAAGCAAAATTAAATACATTTTCGTACCCACAGTATTCTATTAAACGAAATTATCAAGCTTGCCCCAAAATTAATTTATTAATCGGCAGCGCCATTTTGAAAATGAAATAGTAATACATTTTTATTCGTAATTGGAATTATTTGGCATTCAAGGGACAGGAAAAATGAATTTACAATATGGCTGCCTCATTAGGGCTCTCTGATTGGTCTAAATTAACCGCGGCCATTTTGTCGTTTTATAAAAAGTACTAAAGGTTATGTCAACGACCCACCAATTAATGTTGTTAATCTGTGGAAGGATCAAGGAAGAATTTATGGGTACTTTTACTTTTGATATTGCTGGATCAAATTGGATTAGTTATAAGTATTTGAGCACCGACATACTAAGATGATGATGATGATGAAAGTTCAAAGTTATGGGTTATTAATACAGACACCCCGCTATTAAGTTTCCGTTGGATAATTTTAGAATTAAGTACACTCAGCCCAGTGGTATCGGCCTCGACTTACGAGTTGTAGGTCGTAGGTTCGAACCAGAACCCAACCTGGCACATTACTTTGTGTAATTTATTTCACCACCACTGCTCTCAAAGCGGTGAAGGAAAACATCGTGAGGAAACCGGCATATCTAAGAACCATCAAATTAGACGACATGTGACATCCAACAATCCGCACTGGGCCCGCATGGTGGATTATGGCCCACTCCCTCTCAAAGAGAAGAGGTCTGTGTCCCAGCAGTGGGAAGTGGGAACATTATAGGCTGAGATGATGATGATGATGACTCAGCCGTCGCCACTGGCTACAGCTAGTATTTTAGATAATGGAAGGACTGTCTATTTTACCTCTCCGTAACCCAGTTAGTACTGAAAAACATACTTTCCTGATAATAAGACTTGTCGTCAGAATGTTGGGCTTGTAATGAAATATTAAACAGACAATTTAAAAACTCAACATGAATAGGTATTTTCAATTTTTATTTTCTTCATTTTTAGGGTTCCGTAGTCAACAAGGAACCCTTATAGTTTCGCCATGTCCGTCCGTCCGTCCGTCCGTCTGTCCGCAGTTTTGCTCAGAGACGCACAGTACTAGAGAGCTGTAATTTGGTGTAAATATACGGATTTGTTGTGCCAAAAAAGTGGTAAAATAAAATCTGGTAAAATATTTTTTTTTAGGGTACCTCCAGTACTTACACGTAAAGTGAGGATTTTTTTTTCTCGTGTACCCCTTAGTGTGAGGTATCATTAAATAGGTCTTTAAAAAATAATGATAGTTTCCATTAACAATTTTTTGATAAAAAAATTTGTTTGTGAAATATTAAGCTTTAAAGTGCTAAATTTTGCTCGACTCGAGTGTCTCCCCCCTCTACCAGCTAAACGGTTATGTTTGGGGGTGTGAAAAAATTCACTATAGTAGTGTATATAACGAAGTTTAAAAGAAAATTATCATGTGGGCACACACTAAGTGGGCTTTACAACTTTACGAGTAATAGTCGACCAACTTATAAAATGTACTTGGACATCATATTTTCTAAACAAAATGTATCGGAGACAACTGCAAATGTAAGTTTGTCAACTTTATTTTTACAGCTTTTAAAAGAATGTTTTTTGGGGATAGGTAGGTTTTTATCGTCAACTATTTTTAACTAAATTCAAAAAAAGGAGGAGGTTCTAAATTCGTCGTAATCTTTATTCTTATGTATTTTCCCCGATTTCTCAAAGACTCCTGGACCGATTTTGAAAATTCTTCTTTTTAAAATTAAATTCAGCGAATCAGTTTAGTTAGTTCGCAACTACGGAACCCTACACTGTGCGTGGCCCGACACGCACTTGGCCGGTTTTTTTAAATAATTTAAATAAAATTAATCATTAAAATCGTTCCGAGAGTCGTTTTGAAATAGTGCAGCCACAAACAACGTTGTGATAAAAGATTTTAATGTATTAGATTGTTATCATGTTTTATTATATTAATATAAACGAGGTACAAAATGTTTAGCTGTATCTCTAAATTTAATTATTTTAATCTATTATTTATTAATTATCTAATCCTAATTTATTATGGTAATTATTAACACTGATTTTATTGACAGAATAAAAGTAAAATTAATTGGCTTACACCTTTTCACTCTTAATTTTACTGTAATTAATTTACATTTACATAATTATTTTATAACTTGAGACAAACTTATGATTTTCTGATGATTTATTAGGCATTTATCATAGGTTTTAAATAAAAATTAGTTCAATATTTTATGTGTTATTAAAAACTGAATGAAAATGAAAAAATCAAGAAAATCAACCAGAAGTTCAGCAGAGCGTGTACGTCGAACGACATTTCATAAAAACTTGTAAGTCTTATATTTTATCGATACATTTTTTTTTTTTTTTTTTTTTTTTTTTTTTTAGCGTGGTAAAATCATCAAATGAGTCCTCCAACCCCGGGCAGGGCGGGAGGGACTGTCAGACTTCTACTGACTAAAATCCACGGTGTCCTTCATAGCCTGTTACGTTCCGGGGTTACGGTTAGGGAATAATCCCGCGACCCCGGCAGGCTTTGGCCCTCTGAGAGGGGGGCCCCGTCATTATGCTGACGCTCTTTGAGGCGCGCGTGGGACACAACGCGCCGTCGACCCGGGCATGGTCCTTGGTCGGGCAGCGAGTTGCCCTTTACTCGCTGCCCGCATGCCCGCGCCTACGGTGGCCGGAGATCGTCGCGCGACGTCCGTCGCCGTGGGCGTCCTACACCGCGGTTGGGGCGGAGGGAGGACTCTGTCCTCTCTCGCTCGCGGCGCGCCTCCTCCTTCGCGAGCATTACTGCTTCGCAGAAGGAGGCGACCGCTTCCCACTCCGTCTCGCCCCGCAGCATGGCCGAAACCAATGCCGAGCGCGAGAGGTCTCCGCCTATCGCAGCCGTGAGGACACGTCGGTGCGCCGCCCAAGCTGGGCAGTCCTGCACCGTATGCTCCACCGTGTCCTCCGGGCGATCTTCGCAGTGATGACACCCAGACGTATCCTCCTTCCGCATTAGACACAGGTACCTCCCGAAGCACCCGTGCCCGGTGAGGACCTGCGTCAGGCGGAAGGTAAGGACGCCATGACTTCTCTCCAACCACTCCTCAAAGAGGGGTCTTACCGCCGCAATTGCGGCGTGCCCGGCCGTCGGTCGCGACAGTCGTTCCTTCCATACTGCCCTGAGATCGCGCCGGAGGTCTTCGCGCCGCGCCTCGACTTCGCGAGGCAGCGGGCTCACGCCCCGGCGCTGCGCCTCCACGCGCCACTCATAGACGCGCTGGAGGGCAGTCGCCTCCAGATCCCAAGGCAGCAATCCGGCAAGCAGGTTGGCCGATTCGCCGGCAATCGTGCGGTATTCCCGGATCATTCGGATAGCCATGACCCTCTGGCATGCGACCAGCTTCTGTGGTCGCGTCCGGATGCTCAGGGCTCACACAGGGGCCCCGTAGAGGGCCATGGACCGCACGACGCCAGCGTACAGCCTACGGCAGGAAGCGTTTGGCCCGCTGAGATTGGGCAGCAGTCGCCTGAGGGCGGCCGCTGCACGGTTCAGCCTTGGGGCCAAACTCAGGAAATGCTCCCTGAAGTTCCACCGGCTGTCGAGGACGAGTCCCAGGTACTTCATCGTCCCCTGTACGCCGATTGGAACTCCTTCCACCGTAATGCTGTAACTCGACGGTGGCGCGTTACGGCGGCCATGAAAACACAAATGGCCTCCGTCTTGTGCAGCGCCACCTCGAGTCCCAACCGCCGGATCCTCTCGACGACTGATATTTTATCGATACATAGTATTTATATTACATTTCTGTACAATGTAAAGATTTTTAAGTTAATTTGCAACTAAACCAGTTTTAACCAACCCCACAAACAAGGATTAACCAAACACAAACGCAGCTATCGGAACTTACAATGTAAAATAATCACAAGACCAAGGATTGGCCCACTTCACCTTAGAACCGGATCTGTCTAACGGTCGCACAGGAATCGCTAGATATACAGCCTTGTTTGTATACCAACTAGTTTGAGAATGACCCAGAATAATGTCCGTACTTTGTGCGGAATAGCTCCGCGCTCTGATTTGAAATTGATAGGGTGATTCTAGTTTTATTTGTTGTTGTTTTGCTGGGTAATTAGTGGATGCAGAAATATTTTTTAGTAAGATTCAAGTGTTGTATTACTCTGATTAGTAAGCCCGTGATAGTAAGACAACGAGCTAAGGAGAAGGCTATACTCGGAGTTACACTGCGCGATCGACTCAGAAATGACGAAATTAAGTTACATTTTGGAAAATTTACCAATTATGACCAAATCTTTGTAAGAGCGAATGGAGCGAATGTTTTGATCATTCTTATATTTAAAGTTATACTAATCATATTTTGATCAAGTTTTATGTACCTTGTCACTGATATGAAAATTGCACAAAACACATGAAAATTTTAATCTCGCGGGCTGCTACGGAGGAATCACCTTAAACAAATATAAATAAATAGTAATATTATACTAACGCTTGCCTGGGTTTAAATCCATTATCTGCAACTCGTTAGTCAGGGCCATTATCACTGGGCCAAAACTGTTCTCCTCCCTGTAATAGGGGACGAGCTTATAGCCATCAGCATTATCATCTGCCTGCCTTTTCCCAACTATATTGGGGTCAGCTTCCAGTCAAACCAGATGCAGCTGGATATCAGTATTTTACGCGGACCTCCACAACCCAGAAACTGGGTAATACGATACTCCATGGTAAGACTATGTTTGTCAGACTTTTGCTTTTTCAGCTTCTGACTAACAGTAACGACTGTCAAAGATCTACAAATGACAGCTGGGACCAACGGCTTTACGTGCTTTCCGAGCTTATAGCCATCAACTAGACTCAAAAACAACCTCCATGGCAAAAGCATGTATGAAATAATTTGACCTATTTCTGCTTCACAATTTTCGTTCACAAACATCTCAAATAAAATATTCAGACGGCACTGTCAGGCAGGTCTTAAATATTCTGGTATTATGAGGTACTTCGTAACAATATAAACACGAAAGTGAGTTAACTACGTACAAATAAAGGGCTGTACATTTAATGTGTTTTGTTTCATCGTGTTACGGCTGTTTGGAGTACCTACTTGTTTGATGGACGAATTGTACTGGCTCAGACGTGCCGAAGACATAAAACATTTTCATTTTTTTTTTGTTTTGTGTACAAAAACTAAAAAAAAACTTATTATTATATCAGCCCATAGAATCAGACAGCTTGGTCTCGTGCTTACACTCTTCCTACTTCTGATTGTTACCCTCGGGCTTGCCGGGGTTGCGGGACATGCGTATACCGCGACTCTGGCACACAAAGGGCTACCGAAGGACACCGTGGATTTTAGTCAGTACAAGTCTGACAGTCCCTCCCGCCCTGCCCAGGGCTGGAGGACTCATTTTGATGATTTTGCCACGTAAAAAAAAAAAAACGTCGGTCTTCGTGGCCTTGAGCTGGTCCTTCATTGAGACTGGGTACCTATATCAATCCAACACGAACACTATCTGATTGATGCTAATGATTTTTAAGTAACACTACCTGTTGTGTCACTTGAAAATCTCCAGGGCTCATATTCTTCTCTATTTTGTTTTGTAGCTGATAAATAAAACACTAAACTAAGTCCTTATTATTTCATGCCAAAATGTCCTCGTAAACCTTAACCAAAATACTAACAAAAACTAATTATTAACAACATAAAAAACTTCTATAATTTAACCAAAACAACAAATGTGAGTCCTTCCAACTCTCACTGAGACGTTGTCTGATTTTTACGTCTTTTCTTACGGACTGTAAAGTTTACGGGCGAGGTTTTACGAGCTCGGGGCACAAGTACAATGTCGGAATAAGTACAGGTTAACTTTGTCGATGAAAGGAGGCATAGACTAGGGGAGGAGGTGTAGACTAGGGGAGGAGGTCTAATAACTAGGGACTCCTTGCCTAGGTATAGTAAGATAAGTAGATTATTAATTTTATAGTTTGTTTTTGTAGTATTTGGTAAAGAGTTACATTACAAGGCACTTGGCTGTGTTCTGACTCATTTCTCTTGATAGACAGAGTTTTTGGGTTCGCTCGTCGACAACAAAGTTGCCTATTTTGTTTTCTAAATTCAAATTCTAAGATCCATCTATATTTTGTATTGTATCTCTGTCTGAACAAAAATTCTTCAATATCGGATAAACGGTTTCGACGTGAAACCGAAACTGTAAACAATAAATAAAATAATTTGATTCAGCTGTCATTGTGCCGATAGTCGTGTCGGCCCATGGCTTAATTGCCAAGAGCCTCGACCAACACCTAAGGAGGCTCTCGTTAGGCAGCTGGATCAAGGGCTTGATTCAGAAAGCAGTTCTTCTGGACACGGCGCGCATTGTTAGGAGGTTCCTTTCTCTGGAGCCCTGACTGCCGGTAGCTTGGACCCTGTTCCCGATACCGGTGGGCCACTATTATTTATATTTTTAAATGTTTTTTTTTTTTCATTTTTAGAAATATTTAAAAATGTAAACAATAGGAAACAAAGATGAATAAAGGAATAAAATAACATAGATTGTTAGGATAAAGATATTTAGCTGATAGCGATATACAAAAGGCATAATTATCAAATAGGTTTTAACATTTTTTTAAAGTATTGTGACCTCTTTGGTATCGTGCACCTCCTTATTTGTCACCAACCGAACTATTTTGAGAAATGACACTGGCCACATTAAAAAAAAATTGGTTTAATTTTTTTGACAGTCCTAAAATTGGCGGGATTTAAATGTAAGTTCTAAAAATTCATTTGTTTTGTTTCAGATATCAAAATGATTCGTCACGCGGTTTTTTTGGTGCTTTCTGTATTTTCGCTGAGTCAGGTAAGATATATCTTTAAATACGAAATAGTAGATTATGCACCGAGGGGCTAAAGTTGTGTCTTATGTCACGGGCGTCATATTGAATCTCGAGCGCAATGAAGGATTCGGGATTTAACTCCCGAGCGTAGCGAGGGAGTTAAGAGTTTAACTCACGAGCGAAGCGAGGGAGTTAATACAAGAATCCTGAATGCAGCGAGGGATTCAAGCTAGCCCAAGGCAAAGACACCTTTAGCCCAGAGGAGGATACTCTACTTTTTACACCTACTGTGAGAAAATAATAGCCATAAGTAGTACGAAAAACAAAGTATTTATTAAATAAAAAAACAGTAAGAATAAGGGTTTCGAGAATAGCTTTCCTCTTTCTGGCACACTAAATCAGACTTGGCTGTATGGGCTCAGCTCCCTTTGTCTGCCCCAAAGAGGGACGAAAAGAACCAAAAAAAAAAAAAATCTAGGCTGCATGGGCTAGATAGATCCCTTTGTCTTCACAAAAGGGAAAAGAAAATTAAAAAAAAAAACTTTCTGGCACCAAAGGGTGTTTGTTGTTTATAAACATATTCCAAATTCAAATCACATTATTGACCAGCGGGTAATAATGAAATCCAGTACAACATTATTGACCGGCTGTGCCCTCGGCCACTAATGACTCACTTTAGGTTAAGGTTGCTTGACATATAATTAGACATTTTCGAGCAGGTGGTGTGAAAAATAGTTTTACGAGACAACTGGAATATTTATTTTGTACGTTATCCTAGTTAGTTAGTACTACTAAATTAAAACATATTTCTTTGGATCGAAAATAAAATAAAAACGTAATACTATAAACGTAATACGCATCACTTTACTCGTAGATGTTTTAAGACCAATTTCTATTAATGTCAACTTGAGAAAAACCAAGTATTGGAGAAATGGCAAGTCATTTAGGTACTTATACAATATCATAATGTACGAAAAATGGTATATTTCTAGCTTTTATATTAAAGACTTAACGGTAGCCACAAAAAGTTTACCTAATGAGCAATAGAAGTGATGAATAATTTATTAATTGTCACTTTCGTTCAGGTTCTGTCATTGTTTCGCACACAACTAACACCGCCATGATTTCACTTTTACCGGTGACATACTTATTTTTAAGCGTAGTTAAGTTAGCAGGTTTAATTAGTGTTTTTCATGTATGTTTTGTGGGTTAAGTTTTTTTTTTTATCCTGGTTATATCAACAACTGTGTGGAGCGGAAGAGATGATCAGACTCGAACTGTCTAAAATCCACGGTGATTCTTAAATGGCCCTTTGCCTACGTTTTAGGGTGGTGGTTTACCTGTAAGACAGCCTCGAGTCCTCAGCAGTAGTTTGGCTCTCTATGGGGTCATGGCCTAGCCACGGTGGGGCAGGGTGGGGTGCTTGCCCCATCCTGACTCCGACTTGTTAGGTGTTTTTAACCAAAACTAAATAATGTAGTTACTTACCTTATACAATACCTAGGTACTTATTAACCGTAAGAGACCTTACACTCGACAATCGTCAAACGACACAAAAAAATCTATAATTTTGCCCCACCCTGAGCACATAATGTAGAATTTTGCCCCACCCTGTGCATGGCTGGCTACGCCTATGTATGGGGGGGGGGACCCCATCAAGTTGCCGGCAACAGACCCCAGCGTACAATTATTGTTTAATTAACTATTCAACCAACAATTTCTCCCCTCCCCAGGTGGAATCAGCACAACAACAAGTCCAGCTATCAGACTCGTACCTGCCAGTGGCAATGCAAATAATCGCACACCTAACTGACCAAATGGCCTTCGAAGTCACCAGCGACAACACGCCGAGGCCGACAACTAAGCCTACGACAAAGCCGACAACGTGGACCACACGACCTACGACAAAACCGACAACGTGGACCACACGACCTACGACAAAGCCGACAACATGGACCCAGTGGTCCACGACAAAGCCAACAACGTGGAACCCGTGGTCTACAAAACCAACAACTTGGACCACGACTTCGAAGCCGTATGTGACCTTCAAGCCTACTAATAGCTGGTGGACTGGGTTTGGATTTACAACTAAGAGGTTATTGTTGCTTTGTAAAAATGCTTTTTTTTGGGTGATTTTGAAAAGGGTCACTTAAGCGGTTTTTTTGCATGTAAAGGATGACTGAACTCATATTTTAAAGTCTTTGTTTTGCAAGTCCTTTGGAACCGGAAACAACCGCCATGTTTTTTCTTGATTTCCAAAATAAAATGTTTTGGTTGAAAAATTTTGAATGTTCTATCCAGTGACCCTTTTTGAAGTAAGCTTTGTACATATTGTTATGAGAAAAGTACGTACCTATTTAAAATAATTTCCCGGAATTAAAACTTACAGGTTTTGATCAGTTTACAGGTTTCAGGCAAATAAAGGGCTTCAAAACTGAAATTCTCAATAGGATATCAAAAGACAATTGAATTTAATTTTCGATAACGATATACACTCGGTTCCAAAAATAACGGGTCCGTCACATAAACCCGAATATCTCCCGAACTACGTATGCCATCCTAATGAAACGAAGACTGTTCAATTGAGAATTTAATTATACAGATAAAAAATAAAATAAAACTTAGTTGCACCCACAATATCAATCTCTAAATTAAAAAAAACTAAAGATAGTCATATTTTTCTTAAGATTACATTTTTTTTTAAATTGTATTTTTGCTTTTTTTTTCATCACTTTCTTCATTTAATACTTTGCATTGCCTCCACGAGCTCTTCTGACAGTTTCTAGGTGATTAGGCATGCTGTAGGGAAGACAGACAACTGGTGGCTACAATGATCCGAAATCGATTTCAAACTGCTGTTGGTCTAAAAACTCACTTTATTCGCTTTGAAGGTGGCAATTTAAGCGCTGAAACAGTAAGAAGACGTCTTGCTGAAGCAAATTTGAAACCATTGAGGCCCGCAAATGGCCCCAAACCGGAACGGGGACATCGAATTGCAAGACAGAGATACGTGCGCGAGCACCTAAACTGGACACTAGACGATTGGTGTAGGGTAATGTTCACGGACGAGTCTAAATTCATGCTTTATAAGCATGATGGTAAGCCGTTAGTGTACAGAAGACCAGGGGAGCGCTTCCATCAAGCGTGTGTGGAGTAAAAAGTGTCGTACGGTGGGGGCTCAGTACAAGTTTAAGCTGGGATTTCTGCTGAGGCCCGCACCGAGCTGGTGATCATTCAAAATGGAACTCTAAATGCAGAGAGGTACGTGCAAGAGATCCTCAATGAACATGTAGGTCCTTTCATGGCCAGGATGGACCGGCATGGCATATTAATGCATGATAATGCGCGTCACCATACCGCCAGTATTGTACATGACTACCTTGAAGAGGTCGGTATCGAACTCATGCAGTGGCCAGCGCGAACCCCGGACTTGAGGGCCATCGAGCACGCCTGGGACGAGCTTCAGATATGCGTGAAAGGTCGAAACCCCCCACCAATCACGCTTCCCGAGCTCAAACAAGCACTGGTGGAGGAATGGGCAGGTATTCCTCAGTACCGGCTCCGAAATTTGGTGTACAGCATGCCTAATCGCCTGGAAGCTGTCAGAAGAGCTCGTGGGGGCAATACAAAGTATTAAAATATGAAGAAAGTGATGAAAAACACCAAAAAAACAATCTTAAAAAAATGTAATCTTAAGAAAAATATGACTACTTTAGTTTTATTTTAATTTAGAGATTGATATTGTGGGTGCAACTAAGTTTTATTTTATTTTTTATCTGTATAATTAAATTCTCAATTGAACAGTCTTCGTTTCATTAGGATGGCATACGTAGTTCGGGAGATATTCGGGTTTATGTGACTGACCCGTTATTTTTGGAACCGAGTGTACATTGAAACACATTTTAATCAAAGATAAAAAAGCAAGAATAAAAAAGCTCCTTGATAACAGCTTTACAACGTACCTACACTCTCTCAAAAAAGAAAAAAAAACTTTGCGCTGCCATCTTTAATACGGTGTTTTAGATTTTAAATTCGCGTCACGTATTGACAAAGATAACGGTGTTAGTGAACAGGTAGCTATTATCAAAGTAGATCGACATAATGACGTCACCGTTTGTCATCAAATATTTGCTATTCTTTAAAGAAACCGGTTTCTATAAATAAAAAAATAAATATATTTTTGAGAGTGAATAGGTGTGTCTCAGAATCGCGAAGCTGTAAATATATTATTATTAAGTTTGTAAATATTTGGTTTAAGTTATAATAACGGGTTGGTTTTGTTTAAAATTATAGAAAATAGCTATATAACGATTTGTTTAAAATATGAAAATGAATTGCCTTCGAGTTTATTTAGGCTAATGTCGTAGTCATTATTACTATTAATTAATTATTATACTCATTATTACTATTAATTAAAATGAATATAGGCAAAAATAATTATTTTTTGAATTATATTTATTTTATTTGAACATTCTTTATTTAACCAACATATCTCTGAGCCATAAAAAGCTCTGAACAATTACATTATGAAGTTTTATAAAACAAACTGCAAACCATAACTTTAAACACTCGGATATTAACTTAACACTAATCACGACCTATTCAAATTCCAGGACAGAATTGACGACCCCCTACCACAAGCCAGGTCTTTACGCCCCCTTCTCCCCTCCCAAACCCATCAGCAGGTTCACCTGGCACCCTGAACAGCAGCGCTTCGTCCTCCTGCCACTGGAGAACCATGCCCAGTACACCATACTGCAACCACAGCAAAACAGGGCTGAGGAACCCCTGCTATCGATCCCCAACGAGCAGGTCAAGCCGTTGGTAGAACCCAGCCCGGAGACAGCTCCATATCTACCACCGCATTATGACGTCAAAGTCAGCAGTCGTTCCGATGGTTATGTGTTTGAAGATATTAGTGAGGACAACCTCCAGTACTTGTCTGATGATGTACGGGAGATGATCAGGATGGCGAAGGATCCTCATGATGATAAGGTATGCTTGAGGTTATGGGATACCAGTACATCCACACATCGCTTAATTATGTTAAGTTGAAGTTTTGCTTTATTATTATTTCGGTATTTATGTGTGACTATGACGACATGACTCCATTATTTGTCAATTGTTACTTGAAAATAAAATAACGTAATGCAGAAATGGAGTAAATAAAATGAAATTCTCACCCTCACCTACGTCTTAACTGAGAATTCTGCCTTGAATGCAGTAAAAAAACTCTATTTGTATCAAAATGTACAATTGTGTAAATTAGTTTTCAATAAAAGATATTTATTTTCATTACTATCTTACGTGCAAGTATAGTACAGTCGCGTTCATTAACATGTTGGCACGTCTAGGCTTCAAAAATATATGAACATCAAAATATTTCAAAATATTGTGACAACTACAAGCATCATTAAATTGTGATCAAGATTCAGATTCATTAATATGTGACTACTTTTTCTCAATAACATGTATACAGCCAAAGGGACATTTTTATCTGAACAACTTTAAGACCATAATTATCTGAACAGTGTAAGATTCACAATAATTATGTGAGCACACATGAATACAATAATATCTGAACAAGTAAATGTAATTAAAATTCAACCCTATTACTACGTCATAGAGATAACTAGCAATCTTAAAATTTCTTGATCAAGGAGTTTGCAAAATTATTTATGTATCACTGGCCTGTTTTTTTCCTTCAAACGCATTTTTTTTATTAAAAAGTTATAACTGACGCACACGTCATTCATATAAAATTATACAATTTGCGCTCGTTGCAATTTTATTACTTTAGTATACATCTACGAATTTGAAAAAAAAAATGTATAGAATTGACGAGCACACAAAACATAAAATTGTTTACATGTGTGAGGATGGTATTCCGAAATCAGACATTGCACTAGAATTAGGCATATCGGTAAGCAATTTTAGGTATTCGTTTATAATTATGTTTTCATCTAACCTATAATATGGTCATTAAATAAAATCGTTCTTTAACAGAGAAATACTGTAACATTATGGTGGAAAAGGTGGCAAGATGAAGGAAATCTTAGAAACCATGTGTCTTGTGGCCGACCTAGAAAAACAACCCATGATCAAGATGTGCAACTAGTTGAAAGTGTTCGAAATGCACGATTTATAAGAACGTCTTCATTTGCAGCTGAGCTGGCTGTTTCTAGTTTAACTGTACGACGAAGGCTTAATGATGTCGGAATTCGTCATCGGATTCCAGCTAAAAAAATTGTATTAACGGAAAGGCATAAAATGTTACGTTTACAATTTGCCGTCAGATATTTAAATTATGACTTTGAACACGTCGCTTTTATGGATGAGAAAGTTTTTGTTTCTTCAGCGGACGGGCGAGTCTCTTTGTATCGTGCAAACAATACACGATATGAAGAAAACAATGTTTTGCCAAATCGTCGTAGTGGACGCATTTCGATCGGGTTTTGGGGGTGGATGAATTCGGGTGGACCCATAGAGTTGTGCGAAATAGCTGGCCGAATGGGGAGTGATGCCTATTTAGATATTTTGAAAGACGTGTTTTTACCAAGTGCAAGAATTGTTTATCCTGATCATCACAGAATAACATTCATTCAGGACAACAGTTCCGTTCACAACGCCAGACGAGTACAAAATTGGATATCTGAGCAAGATGACTTGGAATTAATAAAAATTCCACCGAAAAGCCCGGATCTTAACCCCATAGAGAATCTGTGGGGATTAATGGTCCAGAATTGGGACAGTAACGAAACTCGCACGGAAGAGAATTTAAAGGCTCATGCACATGCAATCTGGAATAGTTATAGAAATAGAGATTATTGCCACAATATGGTACAGTCGATGAGAGCTCGATTACAAGCTGTAATTGATGCGAACGGGTCATACACAAAATATTAACTTAGGCCCGCCAATAGATAATGTTATGGATATTATGGATTAACTAAATGGCGACCAATTTCAAATTATAGTTAATATCTTTTGTATGGTCCTTTGTTGATTTAAGAAGACACGTTTTATACAATTAATAACTAAGATTAGTTTTAGTTCAAGATAAAAATATTGCTTTTATTTTTTATTTTAACGGAAGTTAGTCAATGTTTGTTTGCACATTACTGTACTATTTTCTTAGTTATACTTGTCAAATAAAAAGTATAGTTTGATATTCTTTTCTTTTCCATTCAATTCTCATCTATAATTTCGTTAGTCTTTTAAAGGTCAGCGAGGATCGCCCGTAGGACACGGTGGAGCATACGGTGCAGGACTGCCCCGTTAGGGCAGAGCACTGCCGTGTTCTCACGACGGCGATAGGCGGGGACCTCTCGCGCCCGGCATTGGTCGAGGCCATACTGCGGGGCGAGACGGAATGGGAATCGCAGTCGCCTCCTTCTGCGAAGCATTCATGCTCGCAGAAGGAGGCGCGCTGCGTGAGGGAGAGGACAGCATCCTCCCTCCACCCCAGCCGCAGTGGTACACGCCCACGGCGACAGAGGTCGGCAGGCGATGGCGTTGGTTGTGGCGATCGTCGATGGGTGGCGAGTAATGGGCGACTGCCCATGTACTATGCCCGGGTCGATGGCGCGTTCCACGCGCGCCTCAAAGAGTGTCAGCGTAATGACAGGGCCCCCCATTAGAGGGACAAAGCTTGCAGGGGTCGTGGATCTTTTCGGATTACCGTGACCCTGGGACGCAAAAGGCTATTGAAGGAGACCGAGGATTTAAATCAGTACGAGTCTGACAGTCCCTCATGCTTTACCCTGGGTGCGAGGACTCATTATTTTAATGATTTTAACACGAAAAAAAAAGTCCTTTAAAAGTGGTGCCAAAGTTGTTTAACTTCAGGTCGAATCATATTGCTATACTAGCTTCTGCCCGCGACTTCGTACGCGGATCTTGTTGCTTATGCCAGCGACACCGGACGGCGAGTTGCCCTTTACTCGCCGCCCGCTTGCCCGCGCCTATGGTGGCCGGAGATCGTCTTGTGACGTCCGACACCGTGGGCGTCCACCACCGCGGGGTAGCTGGGCTCTTGGAGTTCCACATTAGGTGTTCTAGATCTTCAATTTTTATACGTCAACAGAGACTGCTCATCACGCTGAACAACTCTTGCTAAGACGTCATTCCTGTATATGTTATAGTGTAACTGGGCTCTTGGAGTTCCACATCAGGTGTTCCAGATCTTCAATTTTTATATGTCCACAGAGAGTGCTCATTAGGCCGAACAACTTTGCTGAGACGTTATTCCTGTATAATGTTATAGTGTAGCCGGGCTCTTGGAGTTTCACATCAGGTGTTCCAGATCTTCAAACTAATTTTCTTAGCAGAAAATGCTCATCACGTGGAACAATTTATGCTATGGCACCATTTTTGTATCTCTTATAGTTTAGCTGGTCTGTTGCGGTTCTGCGCCAGTTGTTCAAGTTTTCAAAATAAATTATAGCCTATGTTTTGACCAGACTTAATACCTATACAACAAAAAAAGAATCATTCAAATCCGTCCAGTACTTTTTGAGTTTATCCCGGACATACATACAGACAAACAGACAAAAATTCTAAAAACTATATTTTTGGCTTCGGTATCGATTGTAGATCACACCCCAAGTATTCTTTTAAATAAATATTCAATGTACAGTTTTGACTTTCCTACTATTTTATTATATGTATAGATAGATAGATAAATGACAGATGGCTTTTTTTTCACCATTCTTAAATGACCGAGCGGCACGAAAAGATGCGGCATTGAAAAACACATTTTAAAATACCTAAAAATGATTCGCGCGGAAAACAATTGAAATACTGACATTTCTGTAACAATGTAAACTGGATCTTATTCATTCGATCAAATGATATACTTTCCTATGCATGTACAGATAATTATGAAGCTTACCCTGCTCAGATATTATTGAAGTTAATACAGTATAGATATATATTTTTTAAAAGGTGATCAGATATTATTGCGTCAAGTAAATTATATATTATTGAACCGTTCACATGAGGACATATTTTTGATCTATAGTTGTGTAGAAGTTATTGTGCTTACCAATGCTCACAATATTTTGAATCACTGACATTGCCAACATATTATTGAACTCGACTGTACTAGTGTCGAATCAGAAATAAGGATATTCGTAGACGAACCAAAGTTACCGACATAGCCTAACGAATTAGCAAGTTGAAATGGCAGTGGGCAGGCCATATAGCACGCAAAAGAACTGATGGCCGATGGGGCCGTAAGGTTCTCGAATGGAGACCACGCACCGGCAAGCACAGCGTAGGACGTCCAAGACCGTCTGCCCGCCTTGTGTGTACAAGGCGGGCAGACGGTCTTATGAAGACCACAGGATCACGCTGGATGCAAACCCCTTTCAACCGGTCCTATTGGAAGTCTATAGGGGAGGGTGGACGTCTATGTTGATGATGATGAAGTGTAGTCACAGTTTCACTCTTATCCTGGTCTTAACTCTTATTCTATCTTAATCATCTAGGTGGTGGACGTGTGGGGTGAAGTGAGGCAAGGTCCTCAGCCGGCAACGGGCAAGGCCAAGCTGTCCTCCGCCAACCTGAGGCTGTTGCTGCTCTATGATCTGCTGAGCAGGGACGCCAAGAGACAGAGGCTCTCGGATTATAGCGTGAGTGTTCGATATTTTATAATAAACTAGCTTTTTTCTACTATTTTACTCGCTACTCGGCTTTTGTTGGTCGTAGCGTTATGCTGTGAAGTCTTTTCGATAAAGGGACTATCTAACACGAACATAATTTTACAATTCGAACCAGTACTTTTTGAGGATTGCGTGTTTAATAAAATAAACAAAGGAGTGGCAAAAAAGCGATTCTTTTCATTTGATTGCACGTCTTTAAGCTGTCGAAAGGTGGTCGCAAATTCATCTGCATTGTACGCGTCGCATTTACTGCTGTCCGTACGAAAATCTTTAGTTAGTGTAGTTTGATTCTTATATAATTATCTGCTAGTCAGAATCAACGCTCGTACTACGTATCGTATTATAGGACGTTATTAGAACCTTTATGTTTTTTTTAAGTATGGGTACGTCATCAAATGAGTTCTCTGACCTAAGACGGGGCGGCAGGTACTGTCAGATTTGTACGGACTATAATCCACGGTGATCCTTCAATATAGCTCTTAGCGTTCCAGGGTTATAGTTACCTAATGAGGCAGTCCCACGGCCTTCAATTTTCGGGTGCTTGCAGCATTTTACGAAATGCAGCGCATATGACCTGACAAACATATAATCAGTTGAAACGAAAAAGTGATGAAAAGGGATGTAGTCAAGTTATGTATGCTTCTAGTTTATTTCCCATCACGTGACCGTATCTCCTTCTCGAACCCAGTTCTAAAGTCACGAGGAGCGGTATCCATTGCGTTTGACAGACGACTCAAGTTATCAACGTACAAGACAGCTCTGACGGTTTACGAAGCAAGATTATGCAACCACGGAACTATCCGTAGAGTTGAAGCAATATTACACTGTGATATAACATTTAATACCAACCTTGAAATCCCTAAGGTAGTCAGTACCTTTTAGCTAGTCATAGAGGGTATGCTGGTTGCTATCTATAGCAATTTTGATTACATCAACACCAAAATACATCATTTGCTCATTTAGCAGACTAAGAGATGTTATTGTTTCCCACAACACTATCGAAAGGTGTTATAATACAGGATGTGATTTTTATTCCAAAACCAGGATTATTGAATTTTCCAAAAACTTAGATTTTGAGGAAAAAATCTGCATCATTGTAATGCAGTTTTCGTCAAAATCGGCCTCGAGACTCCCTTCAATGTTTTTTGATATTCCTCATTGCTTCGGATATAGCCATCTACGTCCAGTAGAAAAAAAATACCCTGTATGTACAGCAATAATGTGACGAAGTACCGCATGATATCAATTTTATAGGCATCAAGTATAGTTGTTAGATCAGTCCTTTTTAGTTGGTGAAACCATTTTGCCCACTCTCCTTTATTAGACCCAAAATTTTTAAGTATCCAAATTCCTTCCCAGGCGCTAAGAGTCTACTGGGGTCGAGTGCCTAAAAGGGTGGCCCTGGAACGCAAATGGTAACAAAAGAAATAGGATGGTTTTTTGTCAGTATGAGCCTGACATCCTGCCCAACCATGGAAGGACTCCTTTGATGATTTTCCCCACAAAAAAATGACAAGTTTATAAAGTTGGCTACTGTATTAATGGGAAATAGGCCTTGTCCCAACATAATGACAGTTTATTTTACTGTGTATCCCTAACATAAAACCTCACACATTGGTAAACAAATCGCGGTCATCGTTCCAATTTTTTATTTTTGTTGTAATTTATTAGTTCAATATCACCGAATTATTTAAAAATATGTAAATTATACGACAGCTCGCAGCCATTATAATGCTGATATACATTTATGTAATACTCGCATAATTCTGCGGTTTCACTTGTGCAAACAATCTTTTTTTTCACAACACTGAATTTCATAGCTTTTCAGGGTGTTAATGAGAGATCTTTCAACTAGCTCAAAACTTAAAAATGCGAATGCCTTTTCATAAGAGTCTCTTTTGCAAATCAACGTTATTAAAGTACCACGATCAGTACCCTTAGCACGAATTTTCAGTATCTGAGACGTAAAGTTAACTGGAACTTTGACAATTTCAAATTGTCAATTTTCAAAAAAAAAAAATCCTTCTTCGCACACCAGAGGTGCTGTTCCATTTTTTCATACAAGAAACGCTGTAAATACAGTACAGTAATAGTGAAAATTCGTGAGGTTACAGCCTAATTTGATTTAATGAATAATAATCTAGTAAATAACACTACTCAACACTTAAAAAATATCTGACCCAATTCATATTATTTCATAATAAGCTTGACCAATATAAAAATACTGTATGCATTTTATTTCGATATCACATCTGGTTATAGGGATAAATATTTTTTTATTTTTTTACCTACCTACAAAAGTTAAAATGCGGGTAGTCCGGAAACTTATTACTTTTGCAAATGGAACATAGTGCATTTGTTAGTATATTAACTGACTTCTAAAATTTCGCGAGTGTGTGTTAACAGTCCTGATTTATTTTGCTATATTTGTGGCGAGTTTACGCCGAAATCGAAAAAAAAAAACCACTTTCTGACTTAATTAAACAGTGCTATCAAGCTTATTTTAACCGTGTCGTAAGGAATCAAGACAAGTCATGGGTTCCTAAAGTGTGCTGCTTAAGATGTTATACATATCTCAATGGTTGGTGTAAGGGAACAACTAAAAGAATGTCATTTGGTACGCCAATGGTGTGGATAGAGCCTACGAATCATGCCGTCGATTTTTATTTTTGTTTAACGCAATTAAAGGGGTTTTCTGAAAAATCAAAACGAAGTATTAAGTATGCCAACGTGCCATCGGTAATAAAACCTCAGCCACATTCTGACGAGTTACCTGTTCCTGAGTGCCCAGTGAATTTAATTCAGACAGTTGAAGTCGACTCGAGTTCGACGGATAGTGAAAATAGCGAGGACCCCCAATATGTCCCAAAATGTGCATCTGAGCCACTTTTATTGAATCAAACTAGGCATTTTCTTCACTCGCATTTGGACTTTTTCCCTGAAAATATGGGATCAGTCAGTGACGAGCATGGCGAACGCTTTCACCAAGATGTTGTTGCATTTGAAAAGCGATTTCAAGGCAGATGGGAGCCTGCTATGCTCGCGGATTACTGTTGGAGCCTTATTAGAGAGACCCCTGCTACTGAGTACAAGAGAAAAGCCAGCCACTCCAAAAAAACTACGCCATTTCAATTAAAATAGAATAAAATTATGGAAAATTCGTGATTTGAGACATGGATGTTTATCTGGACATTGAGATGTGATGGTGTGTGTATATTTGCATATTTTTATTACTTTAGTGGCAAGAAATAGTAATCACATAATGCGACCTCAGATAAAATCAAAAGTTGAAAATTTGTTGAGTAGTGTAATTAAACATAGGTACATCCCACAGCAGAAACAAGCAAAATATATCAGTCAAATCAGTCTCTAAACCCGACGAGTGATCGATTTAGCGTCGCCCGTTAATTTCCCTAAGCGTCGCGTTACGCCCTCCGCCCCAGCCGCAGTGGTAGGCGCCCACGGCGACGGACGTCGCAAGATGATCTCCGGCCACCGTAGGCGCGGGCATGCGGGCAGCGAGTAAAGGGCAACTCGCTGCCCGACCAAGGACCATGCCCGGGTCGACGGCGCGTTGTGTCCCACGCGCGCCTCAAAGAGCGTCAGCATAATGACGGGGCCCCCCTCTCAGAGGGCCAAAGCCTGCCGGGGTCGCGGGATTATTCCCTAACCGTAACCCCGGAACGTAACAGGCTATGAAGGACACCGTGGATTTTAGTCAGTAGAAGTCTGACAGTCCCTCCCGCCCTGCCCGGGGTTGGAGGACTCATTTGATGATTTTACCACGCTAAAAAAAAAAAAAAAAAAAAAAGCGTCGCGTTACTCCGCAGTTGTGATCGATTATGATACATTATGTAGCTTATCATCCGTGACGTTACTGAACGGTGATATACTTAAATCGTCAATGAGTAATCAGGAGTTCATAGTTGTTAAAATAAGCCATGAAAAACGAATGCGATTTACTCCCGCTGAGATTGGTCTGTGGATAGGTGACCATCTGTCATAGCGAGTTTCTCCGTTCCTCGGAAAGCACGTAAAGCCGTTGATCAAGAGTGTCACTTGTAGACCTTTGAGAGTCAGTCAGTTCAACACTGAACGTTCAACAGAGAAGCTCAGTCTGACAGGCAGTCTTACCACGGGGTTATAATACTGTGATAATACCCAGTTTCTGGGTTGTGGAGGTCCAATAGGCAGTCGCTTCATGTAATATACTTATATCCAGCTGCATCTGATTCGACCGACCAATATAGTAGGGAAAAAAAACTTGAGAGGTGTCAAAGGACACCCGGATGGAACGAAGTTACTGTATACACTCAACAAAAATAATCGTCGCGACTCCACTCCACTCCGCTCCGCTCTGCTCCACTCCACTCCACTCCACTCCACTCCACTGCACGCCACTCCACTCCACTCCACTCTTTGAGCTCTAGCACCCTTTCGCAACGCGCCAAAAAGTGTAGTGACAACTTTTCGTAAGAATTTTTTCCGTCTAGCCCCCTTTCACAACGCGCGATAAGGAACATCGTTCCAATAAAACCAAACAAAAACAAACCTAGCCCAGGTTACCGTGGCCCCGGAACGTAAAGGGCATAGGAAGGAACACGGGTGGATTTTAGTCAGTAAGAGTCTGACAGTCCCTTCCGCCCCACCCAGGGCGGGAGGACTCATTTGATGATTTTACCACCTAAAAAAAAAAGAGCCTAGGTTGATGATGATTACCGTCTCTAGTCGATGGACAGACAATCATTAAGACACATTTTGATTAGTCGGATATTTAGATCGAAACCAATATGTAAAATACGTATAAATAAAAGACATTCAAATGTCATTTGTTTTGATGATGTTATTGACATCAAAGATCTATGAAAAACTGTGTTAATGACTTCAACATTTAGATATCGATTTACGATTATATGAGTCGAGAGGAATTATTTTTCTTATCTTTCCCAAAAGGATTGACATTCGATTTGTTTTTCATCATCATTTTAACAGGGTGATGTGAAAATTAGACTGTTAAAGAAACTTCACTTGACTGAGTAATTTACTGAAGTGAATTTTCGTTTATGTTTTATTACAATTCATATAACATCACGTAAATAATATGGGAAAACATTAATATGCTCGTATAATACTTTATCTTTGAATTAAAATGCCGCATTAAAAAAGAAACTGTCAGGGTCGCGGGACTTTCAGAACTGGCTACCGTGATCCTGCCCCTGGAACTAAAAGAGCAATTGAAGGAATACGGTGGAATTTAGTTGGTACAAGTCTGAAAGTAGCTTCCGCTCCATCTAGGGCTCCAAGCAAGCATTTATGGTGATTTAACCACTTAAAATTATTATACGTAATTATGTTATGTATTTTACCTATTATACATATTTACCTGGCTCAAAAAACAATTATATGATAAGCTTCAGAAGAAACTCACCACTTTTGTTACTGACATCACTACCAAAGGTAGTGAGATTTTTCTGAAGCTGTCTGTACTTTAATTCCACTGTTATATGAAAATTGTTCAAAAAGAACATCCTAAAAATAAAACGTAAAATATTTTATATTAGATTTTTGCTCGTCTGATTGCGAGGCGTTTGGCGATCTAATTTGTAGCGCGCATTCCGAGACAGCGAGATTGACTGATCAAATGTTATAGTGAGACTGAGATCCTTGTTGCCATTGAAATTGCTTTTTTGTTACTGTTTTGTACTGGACCTTTTGAAAATTATTGTAATAAAAGCTCTTTGAAAGAAAAAATCGCCTTGGTAATGGACTCGAACTAGCGCCGTTCTAGATGACGGGCTCGAATCTTTCGGGTCAGAGCCCATTCGTACCCTAAGATTCGCACCCTGTGCCCACTCGTACCCTGGAAGTTTTGAGGGGCCCACTCGTACCCTGAAGAATATTTATTTTTATTAATTCTTCTAATATAAGTACATGTACATGTGTATGCTGCAGCTTGGTAGTCCTGGTACAGTCGCGCAGAAAAATGTAAAATTAAAATATAGTAATTCGGTAGATATCATGTTTATTTCAAATAAAATTAAGTTTAATAAATGCCTCTAGGCTCTAGGCATTAAGTCAGTCTTCAAAATAATTTATCAACTTTTAGTTTCTTGTACATTTGTAAATATTTAAAAAAATATAATAATATGATAACTATAATAATCAGTAAAATAAAACTGTGTAACTATTTAAATAAAATTTCAGTAATAACTGAATTTTAGATAAATTTACATCTAGTGTACAAACAAATAAACAATTAATGGTTAGTATTTTGTACAGTCAAAGAGATCTACAAAATAATGCAATATTACAATAACTTTGTATAAAAGAAATATAAAAAGTAAAATCAGTCTTTATCCACTACGTAAAACTAACATTTTTACTAACAACAAATACACATGCAAAATCCCAATTTCCTAGAAACTAACAAAATACAACTCTGTTTTTCAAAAATCAGCCTTGATTGACCATCATTTAAATCAAAATTAAAATATAAAATATGCAAAACAAAAAACACATTTATCATCAGTAAATAATCACGTCTTTTTTTTTGTATATTTACGAACTACATACATACATGCAAAATCATAATAACTTAAATCTTATTTGCTTGCGCGCAGATACTCTGGCTAAGTTTACCCCTCCCGCTTCTGCATTCCACACCCCGCCCACATCTGGAGAGTACTTACCAAATTTAAACGCAATTTTTGCAGCAAAACAGAATTAATGTTAGAACGTTCATTATTTTTAACCGACTTCCAAAAGGAGGAGGTTCTCAATTCGGACGTTTTATTTTCTTTTATGTTTGTTCGGGCATAACACCGTCGCACAACCGATTTGAAAAATTCTTTTTTGTTGGATAGGGTATACTTCCGGAATTGTCCCATTAAAATTTTATCGAAATCAGACTAGCACTTATTGAAAAATCAACAAAAACCTATAAAGTTTTCAACTTTGTCTACACCGATTACTCCGAGGTTTCTGCCATTTGGCCCATACAATTTGGGTTGAATAGTGAAACTAAAAAGGATAAAATAAAAATAAAACTTAAAAAAAAATGTAACCGACTTCAAAACAACCACATAAAAAGTTCAAAAAAACCTACAAAAAAACTTTTCTTTCAAAGGCAGTGAGAAAAAAAAAAGTTTATTTCGTTAGGCGAACTTCATTTAATAAAAGACCAAAGACACATTGAACAGTCTCGTATTCACAGTCACTTTCAAGAACCAATATGTCACAGAGGCAGCCATAACATACAAACAAAACACCTTTTCTAATTTTGTAACCCGTTTTTTTGAACAAGCCATTCGTAGAGAGACAATTTTACATCGATTTTATTAAATTAATTCCGTTAATAAACTGTTCACAAGTGTACTCTGCAAACCGTTTCATAAGTAAAATATAGCTAATTTTATCTCAGGGGACCAATAGGCACCTGAATAGGTGCCGAATCTTTAACTTATATTGTATTATATTAGAGGGTACGAATGGGTACCTTAAAAATAATATATTTTATTAAAATATTAATTGGTACCCTACCAGGAGACCAATGGGCACCTATAAAGGGGCCGAATCCACAACTTTAATGCTGGGGTACGAATTTTAGGGTACGAATGGGCTCTGACCCAATCTTTCATTCCATTGTTAAACATAACTCAATCACCGAGAATTTTTTTTTGCCACCAAACCCTGACCGATTTTAAGTCTTATTTTTCCAAAAATACAGTTTAAAATCGTTTGGGGTTTGGTGGCACAAAATCGTGCCATTGGGGCGCATTGGGGTTCGAAAAGTGTATATTCGGGTTGGCTTCCATCTTATCAGATGAAGTTGAATACTAGTACATGGAACTCCCTCTCCACAACACAGTTACCGGGTATTTGGTACCTACATGTTGTGGGTTCTCTTCTCCCACACTAAATACCGGCAAGGAGAAAAGAAAAAACATTTTTAATGCTTGAATTATTTGATACTTATAATTATGGTCTTTTTATATCGTGGTGAAATAATAAAATGACTCCTCCCAGGGCGGGATGGGAGGGACTCTCAGACTCGTACTGTCCTCTAGGCGGCTCTGGCCCTCTAAGGGGACCCCAGCAGATTGCTGACACCTCTTTGAGGTGTGGCGCGCATGGAACACGACGCGTCGACCCTTGCATGGTCCATGATTGGACGGCGAGTCTTCCTTTACTCGCCGTTCGCATCCCTATGAAACTTACTATGGCTGAAGTATTTTTTTTCTCATACCATGTAAAGCAAAATCACATCGAAAAGGACCTAACTTTCAGAAAAGCTCTGATTAAATCATTACAACAAAGGCTTTCAAGTCCAAAGTTATGGAAGCTGAAGTAGGTAATAACTTTGAATTATCTCCCGGTCAATGGACACAAGCCTTTTGCGACGCGATAAACTTTTTACAACGATATCGTAAAATATTTTATCTTTATTGGATGCTTGTTATTGTATGTCGACGATGTAGGCTTCAAAGTGGTCCAGAGGTTTCTTGTGACACTTTTGAACATTTTGTCATCCGTGTGATTTAATTTCGCGAGTTTGCGTCGTCCTTTTGAGTTTCATAAAAGGTTTTGAGTTCTATTTTGTTTTTACACAATTTTTATTACTTTTTTAATACAAGACTGTCCAAAATGTTCCCTAATCAAAGTTATACGTACTTTACCAACTTGTCCTTTTCGTTCTTAGACAATTTAGTAAAATTATTATTTATTACAATTATCTTAGAATACGTTT
Organism: Agrotis segetum; assembly: GCA_036375495.1. Lineage (NCBI taxonomy): Eukaryota > Metazoa > Arthropoda > Insecta > Lepidoptera > Noctuidae > Agrotis > Agrotis segetum. The sequence continues at coordinate 727,321 of JAQSVV010000039.1, forward strand.
TATTGTAAGCTCAAGTTATTTTAAAACGTATTATAAGTCCTTTCTTAGAATAAATATTTAGTTAAACTACCTAAATTGTAAAATCCCATACATTTGTAACAAATTATTAAGAAATGTACAATTAAGATTTAACAATTAATAAGTAGTTTAATTGCTGATTAAACAACTCGCTCTTAGACCACCTTAGACTTTCAAGTCAAGCGCCAATGATGTCTCGTATATACATATGTCGTAGGTTTTTGATCAAACAACGGAAGATGTTATAATAACAACACGATTTCGTCATTTCCCTTAACAGATCTAGTGATTTGATCAAATCCCTAAACTAGCTCAGTGAAATGACAAAAATTTCAGAAAATGTCAGAAAATGTTGACGATCAACAATCTAAAAAAAATTGATGAAAAACCTGCGATAATAATTATCATATATCCTAGATCATAAATCTAAACACCACACTACCTACAATTTAAGAGTTTTCGGCATATTTCTTTACTTATCATTCTGGAAGGTTCATCGGCTATTGAGCAACCTCGTCTTCAGAATCTTGACCTTGCCATGAAAAACAGAATAATAAAATTATTGATGTCCTAAATCGCAAGCAAAAACAAGCCAATCTTTTACTCGGCCATAGTTGGGCCAATTTTATGAGGTATTAAATTGTGCTCTATACCAGACCTCATGAATATCTTTACAACACTATAAATAACATGTTTTAGGGCACAAATATGAGGCACTTTGCTGAAAAATTAGAAGGTTTAGGGTGACTAAACATTTTTTTTTTCGTGTAAAATCATTAAATGAGTCCTCCCAGGGTAGGGCAGGAGCGACTGTCGGACTTGTACTGGCTAAAATCCATGGTGTCCATCAATAGCCCTTTACGTTCTGGGGTCATGATTCATTAGTCCCGCGACCCGCGGCAGGTATTGGCTCTCAAAGGGGGGCCGTCATTGTCCTGGAAAATTTTTGCTCTCGGATAGGTAACTTTCTCTCCAATTTTATTTTCGAAGATTTTGAGAGGTTCTTGTACCCCCACAACTCAACCCTATGTCTACGACTATGATTTCCCTATTGGTAACCAATTAAGCGCCAACATAAAAGAAAAATATCTCTTTAAGTAATATTCTACCTGAGTTCTTTTATTTCTATATAATTTAAACTTTTCTGAGTTAAGAGACTTTCTTTCGCAGATAAAAAAAGTTGGAAAAACAAGTAAGTTCCAAGTTTTCATGCTTCATAAGCTTATTATAGTTTCATTTGTCAAATAATACGATAAAAATAAAACTTATGAAAACGTTTTTTTGCTGTCTTCTGTGTCTACTGCATCGAGCTCTAACTAAGGTCTGATCATGATAAAAAGAGTCTTAAAACATTATGTATGTTTATGGCACAAATAAAGCTGGTTTGGGTGAAAGACCTTGTTCTGAAATATGCTCCCTTTTATTAGTACTTTTATAACGTAATCCTTGTCTCATTATTATTTTATATTCGGAGCTTGCTTGTTTTAACTAAAACCAGGTTAAATATCTTTTAGGAGGACTGAATCTTAAAATAATTTGTATTCCCTTTTTATTGTGGTAAAATCATCAAATGTAAAATGTAAAAATAACTTTTCTTTATATGCCTAGCCAAAAGCTTCATCAGTCCCCATTTCGTCTATAAAAAATCAGTAAAAAAAGCCTTAATACCTACTATTTATCCAAGCTCTTCAATCCATCCATCCATCTCCTAATTACCGTGGCAAAAATAAAATGTAGTAGGTACAGTAAATAAATGAACACTGATGCTGTAAACAAGCAATTGTCGCTTGTGCCAAAACAAGGCCAAAATAATTTGAGGGATACAGCAAACAAGATAAAATCTACTTAATTCAATCAAGAAGATAGGAATCCTAAAGTTATGTAGACGTTATACAAACACAAACATAACGATTTTGTTTTTGTTTTGACCTCTGTTGCCAAAACCGTTGAGTTGTGGAAACCTTGATTTGTATAAATGCCAACTTTGCAACTCATTTCGTTTACGGTGTTCACAGACAGGAGAATTGTTTATTTTGTTGTATAATGGCAGCATGGCGGTATATTTTCATATTTATTTGTAATTGACCATGTTTTGTCTAAAATTAAAACCAAATAAAATAAAAATCAATTTAAGTACCATTTGGTATGAAGACTCTAATAGCCACGAGTCCACGACTAACGAATACCGTGATCCCGGAATGGAAAGGGCTATTGAAGGACACCGTGGATTTTAGTCAGACTCGTACTGACTAAAATAAGAGGTGGGAGGACTCATTTGATGATTGAATGAAAGTCTTTTTTTTATTTATTTGCTTCAGACACAAGAATCCATAATTGTGTTAGTATTAAATCATTATAAAATAACTAGCTGACTCGGCCACGCGTTGCTGTGGCTAAAGTTTTTGTTATATTACATTATAGTAAACAATATTGCGACTATCATTTGAGATTTAAACTATCCTATCTCTCAAGTTGGATCGAACTGCACATGGTGTGCGAATTTTATTATAATCGGTTAAGTGGTTTAGGAGTCCATTGAGGACAAACATTGTGACACGAGATTTATATATATTAAGATGTTATTAATTTTCTTTATTTGTCTATTAATTTTTTTCTTAACTTTTTCAACCAGTGTTATTAGTTTGTTAGACGTGTGGTTGATTTATTTCAGTTTGCATAGAATATGGTTCGATGTTGGATGTACAATCGAAAAAGTGGAATCATGACCCATTTTGACAATAAATCGTTTGAATCCGTCAAATTGACAAAGATCGAAGTCGTTACCATGGATATTATGTATCATTTACGCGAATGTAGACCTAAATGTAATAAATAAATAAGTCCAACTCTGGGATGCGCTCACCTATTCGTAGAATGGTCGATTCCTATAACGATACCTTTGAACACATAGATATTTTTGTTTGTTCTCCCTATACGTTCAAAAATCTTGTACTTGAGGCTCTTTCTTAATTTATTTCATTTATTGCTCTGTTTTATGTTTAAAAACTCATATAAACACGATGTGAAAATGTATTTGTAACCCTAGCGACTATTTATCGGTTTATTTATCCCGTAGTTTATCCGTGAACAGCGTTGTGGGCTGCAATATTATTTAATATTTTCTAAATATGTATTTCTTGTTACTATGTATATTGTAGCTGTTTGTTGTTCCATTTGAATAAAAAAAAAAAATAAAAAAAATAATAATTGTATTTGAAAGTCTGTAGGAAAATAAGCTTATGGTGGGTCATAATTCCACTTTGTCGAGTGTACTCGTACATTAACTATTGAATTGTGAAACTCTCAATTATGCTTCGTTTATTCCTTAAGGGGCCGGTCTTGTAAAATTCACGCGCGCCGAATTATTTGCGTAACTTTCTTTGTGATTTTTGAACAAAATAGTGCAATAGCTTGAAATATTATTATTGCACATAAATAACCATAATATAAGTAACAGCCAGTTATTTTTTTAAAGTTGATTTAAGTAGATTATATTAGGTAAATCAAGCGTTCAAAACAGCTCTTTCCTGCCCGACGTCATTTCGAGTTACGTTGGTGCACTCAATCTGAGACAATGAAGAATTCATTTAAAAATCTGATCAGCGCATAATGACCGCAATATCCTCGTCTTCAAACTGCGCTGATTAGTTTTTTATATTTATCTTTCATTTTCTAAATTAAGATGGCAGAACATCATCAAAATTCTCGGATTTCATCTCTTAATAAATGGTTTTTTTTCATAGGAACTATGCATCGTAGGTATGTAATATTACATTATCTTGATGTCAACAGATCAATAAAGCAAATTCAAAAAAAAAATTGTACCTAAAGCGCTTTTTTTCAACAATAAAAAATATCTCAAATAACCTCTCAAAAAGTGTTTATAAACGAGAATTGCAAGAGAAATTCCTTAGTGGCCGGTGGACGGCCGGAGCGATCGGACGTGAGGTCCACGACGAATTTTTGTTGGTCCCTCTCGCTCGCACCTTCTCTCGCTCTAACGGTAATGACGCGCAGTTACGTATCTCAGGTTGCTCTACTTTATTATGTTAAAATATATTTTTTAACCGACGGAAAAAAAGGAGGAGGTTCTCAATTCGACATGTATATATATATTTTTTTTTTATTTATGACCATTCTTTACTTTCTCTAAGGTGGTCCAATATCAAAAAATCTTTTTTTTTGTCGGACAGAGTTTATCAGAAAGTTGGTCCCATTTAAATATCAAAATTAAACTCGGCCTATAGGGTCAAATTTCCTACAGAATTTTCAGTTGTGAACCGATTATTGTTAAAAGATATGGAGAAGTAACTAAACAAGTTGGAGCGAATTCCGACCTTATTGACATTTAAAATTTAGTTTGTTTTTTCTCACTTTCACGATCGCTAACATTGCTCCTTCATTAAAATCCGGTGTTTGCATAAATGTCAGTAAGGTCGAAAATAGTTTGAACATGTTTTTTAAATTGCTTAACGATAGCAAGTTAAAAAACAGCTTCAAGCGATTTTCGCCCTTATTGACATTTAAAATTTAGTTTGTTTTTTCTCACTTTCACGTTCGCTAACATTGCTCCTTCATTAAATTCCGGTTTTTGTATAAATGTCAATAAGGTCGAAAATCGTTTGAACCTGTTTTTAAATTGCTTAACGATAGCAAGTTAAAAAACAGCTTCAAGCGATTTTCGACCTTATTGACATTTATGCAAAAACCGGATTTTAATGAAGGAGCAATGTTAGAGAACGTGAAAGTGAGAAAAAACAAACTAAATTTTAAATGTCAATAAGGGCGAAAATCGCTTGAAGCTGTTTTTTTTAACTTGCTATCGTTAAGTAATTTAAAAAACATGTTCAAACTATTTTCGACCTTACTGACATTTATGCAAACACCGGATTTTAATGAAGGAGCAATGTTAGCGATCGTGAAAGTGAGAAAAAACAAACTAAATTTTAAATGTCAATAAGGTCGAAAATCGCTTGAAGCTGTTTTTTAACTTGCTATCGTTAAGTAATTTAAAAAACAGGTTCAAATGATTTTCGACCTTATTGACATTTAAAATTTACTTTGTTTTTTCTCACATTCACGTTCGCTAACATTGCTCCTTCATTAAAATCCAGCAAGTAACAAAACCGTTGGTTTCTCTGTCTCCCGGTGGTAATGGACTGTGCCTATGAGAAGGAGTGCAGTCTTTGGATGGGACTGTCAGATTTGTACTGACTAAAATCCACGGTGTCCTTCAAATAGCCCTTTATGTTCCGGGGTCACGGTAATGAGTACCAGGACGCCAGCAGGCTTTAGCCCTCTAGAGGGGGACCCCGTCATCATGCTGACGCTATTTGAGGCGCTCGTAGAACACAACGCGCTGTCGACCCGGGCATGGCCCATGCCTTTTTTTTCATGATAAAATCATCAAATGAGTCCTCCCCAGGCCAAGCGGGAGATACTGTCACACTTGTACAGACTTAAATTCCCGGCGTTATTTAATAGCCTTTTACGTTCTGAGTTAACCACTGCGGCTGGGATGTAAGGTTTACGCTGTCCTCTCTCTCACGCGTCCCGCATCTTCCTTTGCCAACATGACTGCTGCACTGACCTTTTTTAGGTTTAATTAGTTAAACACGATTGTGTTTAACAAATTAAACCTAACAGAATTTAACCTATGAGAGTATTTAAATAGTATTAAAACACTTGTGTGATACTCGTATTATTACAAACCAAGCAGGGTTGGCATAATTAAAACAAGTTGTTTTAAAACACCTGTTTAAAACAGTTTGAAATTAAACAGTGTTTTTTATTACCCGTTTTAACTACTTTTTAAGGCAGATGAATGCATATTAAAATGAAAATAAATTAATATTCAGGAGTCTAAATAGTTTGACATAAAACCTTTCGAGTTTAATGCCATTGTTATGTCATATTTTTAACTTTTATTGACACTATAATAAATGAAATAATGCTTAAAATTTTTAGATCACATGTTATTCCATTGATCTTTTTTCGTAAAAAAATCATTTCAAAGGGTAAATTTGAAAAAATATAGTCTAGAAATGAAACATAACTGATTTATACGTTTAGACATCAACAAACAAGGTGGAATTAATTTTAAAAAATAACCAGAAACTAAAAAAAAACTTATTTAAAACATTTTGAACTGTTTGTTTTATAAATTTGAAAAAAAACTGTTTTTATTTCCAACCCTGAAACCAAGTCATATTAAAACTCCTTATTAAGCAAAAATTTCTATAACTCCTTTTAAATAATCCTTAGTTGAGCAATGTTCTTACCGTATCAAAATTGTTTTATAATAATTCAGTGGGCAGGATGTATGCGGGGGATTGCGGGAAGGGAGCCCGAAATTTGACGTACGATCGACTGGCCGAACGCGATTCAATTTTGTGCAAAAGAAGACGGAAGCCTTAAAATTAAGTAATCTATATATATAAAAGAACAGGGGTTTTTCTTTTGACACGACTACAGCCGAAACCGCTAAACGCAGAAACTTGAATTTTGGACAGCATTTGCAGTCTACCATGTAGATTGGCAATAAGACGGGATTTTGCGAAAATCCTCCTCTAAGGGGGTGAAAAGGGGTGAAAAAGTTTGTATGAAAAATCTTATTCCTTGGGTTTATAAACTTGAAACTTACCACGAATGAGAACACATGTAAATAAATAAGATAAGCACCATTATTTTTTTAAAACTACCCTCCATTGGTAATCTAGGGGTTGTTAAAGTTTGTATGGAAAAATCATAACGCGTGAGCTGAAGAATTTGAAAATCAGTATTTATATACTAGATAAGAATTAATCAAACACGTGTTTTTGGATTTTTCGAAAATCACCCCCCAAGTTGGTGAAAAGGGGTATTCAAGTTTTAAGGGGGGGGTATTAAACCACTAGACGTAGAAACCTGAATTTTGGATGATAGTGGCAGTTTATAATGTAAGTAAGCATTAAGAAAGGATTTTGCGAAAATCTACCTCTAAGGGGGTGAAAGGGGTGAAAATCTTTGTATGCAAAAACTTATTCTTTGGGTTTATAAACTTGAAACTTGGTACGAATGTGAGTATAAGTAAATAAAAAAGATGGACACTATTTTTTTTTCAAAACTACCCTCCATTCTTGGGTTTTTCGAAAATCACCCCTTAATTTTGAAAAGGGTTGATTAAGTTTTAAGGGAAGGATTTACTGCTTGCTTCGATAAATTCTAAACTGGGCGTAAATTATCTCTCAATCGAATAAAGGATACGTATTTAATATTTTTTTTAATTAACCCCTAGCGTTTTTTTGTTTGTTTGTATTGAATAGGAGAGATTTTCCAAAAGTATCCTATAAGGAGGGTGAGCTGGAATCAAATTTACTGAGTTCGAAATTAGAAACACGCGCAGACGAAGTCGCGGGCAAAGTGCTAGTATATTCTAAAACAATTTCAGAGTTCAAATACATTCTCATCCAAATGTCTTATATCTCTTTTTATTACAGAAACACAGCTCTAAAGTATCACACCTTCGCTAATATTTTCATTTCTATTGCTAATTTATCTTTCCTCAAATTCCAGGGTTTCTCCCCGGACGTGATGAAAGCTCTAGTGGCCTCTTCAAGCGGCAGTGCTGGTGACCAGCTCAAGATGGCGCTCGCCAAGATGGTGGAACGTCACGACTGCGGCCATGACTACGCGAACAATAGAGCCAGGGAGATGGTGGAAGAGCTGGGAAAGGCCGAGTCGGGCTTATCCGCTAGTCTGAGATATTTGGAGCCACTTGTGTATAGCTATTAAGTGAAAAAGAAGAAGGATATGCCTGTCTTTGTTTAATTTTTGTACGTCTGACGTCTCATGACGAGATACGAAGCATGTCCACCCATTTCAAATTCATCATTATAATACCGTCGTAGTAAAGATGATTTTATTTAGTTGCCTTGTAGAAATTGAAAATCGCATGGAACGCATCATAATCAAGATTGCTAACTTTAAGCAGTCTTATCAGATATTCAATACTTGTAAATTAAAATTATTTATTTCATTGAGGGCTGGTTTTACAATAGTCAGATAACTGAGGAATAAAAATGGCGGTTTGACAGCTTATCTGTGGAAAATAAATGTCATACCGTTATTTTTACTCCTCAGGTAACAGTTATCTGACTATTGAAAAACCAGCCCTTAATGAACTAAAATTTTGATCGAGTTGGCAAAAATGTGCCGTGGCATACATTAGAGTATTTATTTAGTCGAGTTTATGAAATTTAAATCAAAGTTTTAAAAAAGCCTAAAGTAATAATTTGATAAAAAAAATGAAATGTGTGGACAGTTTTGAAGATAGGAATAAAATACTTGTAGACACGCATAATTTTAACAAAGACAGACATCATCACACTATGTCATAACGATAAAACGAACTCTCATTAAATAATTTAATCGAAACGGAACATAGCATAGCGTAGCAAAGCTTAGCGTAGCAAAACATGAGCTGAAGACAGGTAAAAAGGTGCATTTATATTTAAACGACATAAAGTATTTATATTAAAATCATAGATGTAATTAAATTACTTAAGAAATACTTTTATTTAATTTTGCGTGATAAAAATATAGTTTATACTTACTTAATTTTAGTTAATTATTATTTTTAATTAAAGACGATATAAAGCTAAATGAAGTGCATTGCTGTTTTGTAAAATAAGATTTAAATTATTTTATTAAGTTAGTAATATTGGCAAAAATTTAAATTATCAAAAATTCAATAAATATTAGTAGGTCGAGTAAAATGAGCCAGTTCAGTTCACATTGAATGGTGGATAATATTTAATGTATGAGTAAGTAAGACAATATACAACGTGTAACGTTAATAGCGCAAAACCTCTCGTGGGGTAACTCAGCCCATGTTACTGAACAATGTTTATTCTAAAACTTTTGAAAAAGAAAAAAAATATTTTTCATACTGATGGGCTCGATCAATATCTCATTTTGTATGAATTTATTTTTTTTTTCTAAAGTTTTAGAACAAACATTGTTCAGTAACATGGGCTGAGTTACCCCACGAGAGGTTTTGCGCTATTAACGTTACACGTTGTTTACTATTCAAAAGTGATCATTTATTTTCGTGGAGGGACTAATCTAACGAAATCATTATTTATATTTTATACTTAAAAACAAAAATAACTATCGTGTCTTAAATTACCTACAAAATGTATAATATGCATTTCATTTAACAGCGATTTTATTAAAAACGACAGGCTTAATAAAATAATTAAAAATATAAAATACTTATAAAGTAGCAAGCAGACTTTTGACAAGATCAATTTTACATATTCATTGAAAATTAACTTGACTTTAATAACTTCCAACGGTAATTAATTTAGTTCATGAAAGCAATGTAAAAGTTTTTAATGGATTTTTTAGATTTAATGCAAATACTGATTTGGAGAATGAAATTATTAATTTTAAAACTACAAATAATAATTATGCAAAATCCAACATAAAAGCAATAAAAACTTAAACTCTTTTCCAAATTTTATTTCCTTAAAAATACTCAACGTCTGTGTTAATAATCAATGATTATTTACATTTAAGTTATAATTAGTTTACAATGTGACAACCTATACTATGTAATATAAATAAAACATACTATTACCAAATAAATATAAAAACTCTCGTATTTATTTAGAAAAAATATTTGTCCTTACTACAAAAAGAGCCACAAGTGAAAAATATTCATTATACTGAGGTCGGCTTCCAGTCAAACCGGACGCTGAATGCTCAATGTCAGTATTTAACATGGAGTAACAGTGTTATACAATACCCCTTGGTAAGACTGGTTGTCAGACTTTAGAGCCTCTCGACGCGATACGACGCGATTTAACCAATTCCAACTACAAGTGAAAATCAACCTTGCCACTAAGAAATAAAGATGCAAATCCATTGACTTGACATCGTCGTGGCGATCGTGTTTTGTTTTCCATTAATTTATCTTTGGATAACAACGTGATGTCATAATTATGTCTTAGTGGTAAGGTTGATTTTCACTTTTAGTTGGAGCCGGTAGAATTGGAATCAAACCGCGTCGCATCGCGCCATGAACGCCTATCATAGATCTATATTTGACAGCTGAGTCCAACAGCTTAATGAGCTTTCCGAAGCACGAAGGAAACTCACTACGATCGATATAGTCAGACCCACCCATCCACAGACGCGATGATTTCCTCTGGGCGAATGCAGAAGCCTAAAATTTAATTTAATTAATTCGTCGACAACGACAAAACAATAAATCAGTGTCACCATAAAATTCAATCAACAATACAAATTCGATCAGGAAAAAAATAAATGATTGAAAGTAATCCAGTTTTCCATCAAGCCTGCCTTTAGGCCTTGATTCCTAAATCCAATTATCGGTAGCCAGTCAATCGGGAACCGTTATACGATTAAAATAAATAGATTTCTTCTGTGATCGAGTAATTTGAGAACAGGGAATTGGGAATTCAGATTTACGACGTTTTGTAGCAGGGAGTAATAAGAATTTGAAGTCGTTTGACGTCAGACTTTATTGCAAATTACAAGGAAGAAAGGACAGGGATCAAATGAATTGATTTTGTGTCTGATCCGGATTCTAAACATGTGATAATAAGTATTAATGAGAGGAATGTTGTCAGGGTCGGATTGGGGCAGAAGAGGCGGTCGCCGAGTGATTTTCATCATCATCGTCATCAGCCTATAATGTTCCCACTGCTGGGACACAGGACTCATCTCTGTGAGAGGGAGTGGGCCATAATGCACCACGCGGGCCCAGTGCGGGTTGGTAGATGTCATATATCTTCGAAGTTTTGGTTCTAGGACATGCCGGTTTCCTTACGATGTTTTTGTTCACCGTCTTAAGAGCAGTAGTGATGAAATAAATTACACAAAGTAATGCGCCTGGCGGGGTTCGAACTCGCGACCTACAACGCGTAAGTCGGGACCGATAGATACCACTGGGCCACCAAACTACTCTGAGTAATTTTCAACGCCTGTTTTTTTTTTCTCTTAACGTTTGAATGAACTAACTATCTAATTGATGAGTTTATATTTAGGGCAAAAAAGGTGGAACCTAGCCCGTCCTGGCTCACCCAATCCGAGCTATGGCCTGACTTGCCGCAAACACCATGTAAGTGCAACTTGGGGCCTTTTTTATTGGGATGAACCCACCACACTATTCTCAAACCACTGCAACTCCTGAAAGTCAGAATCAACAGTGGCAACCACCAGAAAAGCGCCGAGACAATGAAGCTCGACGTGTCCCGGAGAATGAATTTACCTGTCTTGGATCCTGCAACGAAATTAATCAGAAAAGAATAGTGGAGGAGTAGGAAAAATATTGGAAAAATAAGTTGGGGCCTGTTAAAATCAAAATTTGTTTTTCATCTGTTGCCATGCGATTTGTGATGAAAATATTCAGTATCAATTCTGTCAACGTAAGATTTACGATAGCGGCTATATATTATGATGAAAATATTGTAATTTATAGTCTGCTCCATCACTCAAGTAAATAACGGTGTCACCTTTACGACCCCTACTGTAATGATGTGCCCTAACTAAAGCGATCGTCTATCGAACATGGTAATGTAATCAACATGTTCAAGATGAAGCTAATAGTTTATTATTATCATTTGGCCGGTTATGTCTCATTATCATGTAAATGGAAGCGAGTCAATTATATAAGGATTTTTAGAATTAGGCTAAACGAACGTAATTTTGCGTGTAGTCACATATTTAGTAACGTACGTTCGTTCGACCATACGGAACACACATTAGAGTTTCCATGTAACCGATACATGTACCGATAACTGTACAGTTTTAACACATACACGCTAGGGCTTGCCTGTCGGTTATGCATGTAAGGTTAAAACCAACATGCAAACCCTAACATGTTGGCGTCCATTATATAATGCGATTGGTGTCAAACAAAAGTCTGGCTTGTGTCGCAAAAAACTGTTAAAAGTGTCCAAAATATTAAATGATAACGAACTACGTGTCTAAATAAATAGTCTGTTCTTGAAGTAAAGAAAACAGTAAAAAAAATTACAGATTCGACCAGTTTTTTAAATGGATGACTGCCCTATGAACATGAATGCGTTCGCTTTGGTTAGGACGTGTTTAAACTTAAACCACCAACAAATAAATCACCCAAGTAATAATTACAAAGATATTATTTCATGTCACACAATAAGTTGCATCTTAACATCTGATGCTGCAACGCTTAATTATAAGATTTCATCTTAAAGCACAACTATTTTACACGATCAATAACCTCCGTATAATGGTAACAAAATTAATTAGAAAAGGATCTTTGTTAGAAATATTTCTATTTAGATAATAAAAGTGGTATAATTTACTCTAATTAAGATTTTAAGAAAATGGAAACTGAAAGTAGAAACTTATACTTGGTTTATTCTCATCAATCAATTTAGCCAATGCCGGTTCAGCTTTGGAATCCGCATCTGCAGTACTTTCAATGAAAGCACGGCTTATATACTTGAGATAACTGCTTGATCCAGGTTGAAAAACTGCAGTTATTAATCATCATCATTAAGTATCAGCCTTTTTTAAAAGTTCCCGCTGGGACACAGGCCTCCTCTCTGTGAGAGGGAGTGGGCCATACTCCACCATGCGGGCCAAGTACGGGTTGTTATTGGTTCAAGACATGGCGGTTTCCTCACGATGTTTTCCTTCACCGGTTATCGAATACATTACACAAAGTAATACGCCTCGATGGGTTCGAACCCACGACCTACAACTCGTAAGTCGGGGCCGATACCACTGGGCCACCACTGCTCTACCAGTTGTGCCTATATAATTTAGGTATATTTATTCACAACAGGTCCTCTTACGAAAGTAGGTATCTCTCGAATCCCTTGTCGGTACTGAGCACGAACAGTTTAAAACAGAACAGCTATATAAAACAGTATGACCTAGACGTCTGGCCACTGTCTGTATCTACTTATATTTTATTTGTTTTTACTGTCGCTACATTTCGTTTTATGTTAATTTATGTAAGTATTATGGTTTTGTTTTGATCTTTTCTATGTCTGGATTTCTGTTCTTGTGGTGAACTCAAGGATAAGGAATTATGATTGGATAGCGCAGAAATCATTAATCTTACTTCTTCTACACTAATATTACAAAGAGGAAAGGTTTGATTGTTTGTTTGTATTGAATAGGCTCCGAAACTATTAAACCGATTTCAAAAATCCTTTCACAGTTGAAAGCTGCATTGGTTTTGAGTGACACAGGTAATAAGGAGGTGAGAGGGTGAAGCCGCTGGCAAAATCTAGTCTATACCTAATAAGCACAGGATAATTATGTTTTTATTGTTCTGTGGCTATAAACGTGGAAGTTTGAGAGCATAGATTTGTTACTCTTTTTGATAAATAGATACAGCGGATCTGTATGAAACTTTGAACTCAGTTTTTTTTTTTGGCGTGTTAAAATCATCAAATTGAGTCCTCCCACCCCTTACTGTCAGTCTCGTACTGACGAAAACCCACGGTGTCCTTCAATAGCCCTTTATGTTCCGGGGTCACGGTAATGAGATAAGTCCCGCGACCCCGGCAGGCTTTGAGAACACAGGTTTCACACTTTCAAACCCAGCACGTTGACCAATTAATAATAATATAATTCACCAATTCTACGTGAGTAAAACCACAAGTAAATGCTAGTATGTTTTTTTGATATCGTTGCTTATATTCTCCTGTTTCAGTGCCGCAGTGTTTGTGTTATAAGTAAATATTACAGTTTTATGTATCTTCTACATAGTGGTACTATGACCAGCACAAATTGTAGCGCCTGTAAACAACGCTATAGCATCGCGCAATTTGTGGACTTTAGGCGTGTGTCCCATCGCCCGCGATTAGCGACGAAGAGTAACAATGTGTGAGGGTGGTGTCTACTCGCTATTGTAGTGTGAAACGGAGTACATTACGACGCAGGAGTTAATAGAGACAACAATTTGAAAAACAATTTTAAAATTATAAAGATAATAATTACCTATGTCATCAAGGTTTCTACCTCATCATCAGTCTATAGTGTCCCCACTACTGGGACACAAGTCTCCTCTCTGTAAGAGGGAGTGGGCCATCATCCACCACGCGGACCCAGTACGGGTTGGTAGATAGATGTCAAATGTATTCGATATTTTTTTGTCCTAAGACATCTCAGTTTCCGCTCGATCTTTTCCTTCACCGTTTTGAAACTATGTTTCTAATTATAGGAGTAAAAATTGTAGATTTGTGTTAGAAATCTATATTTTATATTTTCATGTACGATTTATAAGTAAAGAAAATCATTGAAGGCTAGGAACTTCATCGCTAACCGCCGATGGTAGGACAAGGGCCTTAGGTTCCGGCCACATTGGACAACATTTGTTGGAACACGGCAGGTACATGATTGTGCTCTGAATATTCATGAAGTGGATGTGTCCCGCCGGGATACGACACGTGTCGTGGTTGATGGTGGACCTAAAACATCACCGGGTGCATAGATAATGAAGTTGGGTTTATTTCAGCCAGATCGACTCTCCAGTATCAAACAGGCAATTCTAATATACATTGACGTAATTATTGTCTAAAGGAGCTCGTGGCTAAATAATTACAGCCGCACAGGCCAATCTGTTGGTCTGTGAATGAATGTCCATCTGTCATAGCGAGTTTCCTCTGTGCCTCGGAAAGCACGTAAAGCCTTTGGTCTCAGATGTCATGGGGTGGTATTACCCAGTTACTGGGTTGTGGAGGTTCAAAAGCAGTCGCTCGCCAGTCGAAGGGAGGAAGAAAAAAGGAAGTCCAATAAATAACTGAGGTAAAGTATGCTTTTATTTGTATTATTAAGACAAACATGCAAAAAAAAAAAACAACCCAATCAGTAAATACCTACATGTAATGTAGAATTAGGTACATTATAATATTATAATACAAATAAATTACAAAATCTCAACGACTCCGTTAATAAAGAGATAGTACATATTTTTCAGACTATTTTCCTCTACATGGCACCTTCTTCTTACATTTTTGTATAAAAAAATATGTAATCATGACACCAATAGAGTTTATATTAAGTACAAAATAACTTAAATAATCATCTATAAAAAAATACTGGAAAAAAAACTGAAAAAATACAATGTAAATAAATACAAAACTGTATTAAAAGCATATTGCCATGTAAAATGTTATAACAACATTATAAAATTTTATATTAAAAAGGTTGGTACACAATGTGTACTAAACACACAGCAACTTTCGCCACTAGCAACTCAAAAATCTCTCGTACAATTGTCCACAAATCAACATTTCTTGATTATGCAGAATTGATCACAAAAGTCCAACAGTATACAGGGTGATTTTTTAGTCACCATCCAAATTTTAATATATTAATCTTTGGCGAAAATCATTGAATACGTGTTTTTTCTTTTTGTATCACTCAATACAAAAATATCGAGATATCACGTCTCAATGTTATCTATAAAAAGTTGATGAATCTGGACACCGTGCTGTAATGTGTCGCTCAGGTGTAGCGGGGCGGGGCGGGGGGTCAGTAGGGTGCGCTCTGCCCGTTCAGGCGTCGGCAAGTGTATATTATTAACGTTTAGCTTAGTGACCACGCAGAGCGGATGAGAAAATGATTTAATATGACAATTTAAAGTATCGTTTTTTTTTTCAAAAATGGGGTTAGTCTTTGATACCTCATGCCTAGAAAAATTTTGGACGGTGCTAAAAAAGTGCTAAGGCTACATGCAGAATCATCTAGTATCTGACAAACATGCTCTCTGGAATTTGTACAAAAAGTTGTCCATGTTTCAAAATTCACTTCACATTTTCGGCTGACAATAAGTTTATTATACTCGTATTACTAAATTTTACAATCATTGGAATCATGCGGCACCAACTATTTTATTGGAAACAGTACCCTTAGCAGGAGTTTTCAGTATTTGAGACGTAAACGGAATTTCGACAATTTCAAATTAACAATTTTCAAAGAAAAAATTTGTTCCTTCTTCGGACACCCAGAGGCACTGTTCCATTTTTTCATACACGAAACGCTGTAAATACTGGAAAGACGCTGTGTAGTAAAAGAGTGAAAACTTGTACTAAGGGTACAGCACGTTTTTCATTTGCAGGATTTCAGTATGACTTCACGATTCAGTAGCATAAAACGTAAACGAACAAACTTACTTTCGCATTTAAATATTAGTTTTTATTTTTGGTTTGTATTATATAAATAAAAAATATAAATTCACTCATATCTCACAGTATCAACCACTGGTTTTTATAACTATAACCATATTTTGTACAAAAGTCCTAACTTATAGGTGTTGAACACAAAGAAAGCATCATTTTTGTCGTTTCCCAAACCTTTTGGGCAAAATGCTTGTTCTACATTATAATTTTTTGTCACCACGCCTATGAATCAGATCAATTGTCTGTTTTTGTGCTATTATTTGGTTTAAATAACGCTGTCAGACCGCCCCATACTAGTTGGAAGATGCTGCCGATAATTTCCAGCACATAAATTATAGGTCCTTCTTTAGTCTTGACTTCCTCGTCATCATCCCATTTGAACGGATCTTCCAATTCATTCCACGTATCATTTTTGGCTTCAACCTGCTTACCAGAAAACTGACTGCTTTTAGCTAAAGCTGGTAAATAACTTGAATAAATGGTTATTTTCTCTGGTTTCTTATCATGTTGTCTATTTAAACCTTCGACAGATAGTTCCTCAACATCCCTGTTTTTAGAGATGTCGTTGTCAATCGGATTCATGGCACGTTTGTTCAGAGGGTCTTGGTCATCTTGTAGCTCAATTTTTCCTGCCGCTTTTGTTGTTGATTCCTGCTTTGTACCATTTATTCCAAGAAATCTGCAAAGGTAGTAAAGTGTTTGATTAGAATATTATAATGAAGGGATTAACTAGTTGCTGGGTAAGAACGAAACCCATTGATGCTAGCTTTCGCTTTCAACAACTTTTATTGGGTGGTCAGAATGCCGAAAATCTGAAAACCAGTGTACAAAGGGTATCGATTGACACAATAAATAGATTGAAGAGCTCATATTGGTACCTAGTCGGTCTATAATTAATATTGATATTTAACAAAGTTGACCATGAAACATTTGTTTCCAACAAGGCAGGTGTTAACAATGATGAAATGGATATTTGAAATAAAACAATAGTACAAGACAATGCTATAATATGACATTCATACTACGACTGAGTTAGGTAACAATTAGAATAAAGTGAATTCTTCTCATAACATCTAAGCCATATGTAACTTAGTTAATAAACATTCAGACCTGAAGAATGGACCTTCAGAGATTCCCAAAACATTTATGTAGGTTCTCATTAGAACGGTTGATATAAAGAATGAATCGAGACAGCTAAGGCAAATGTCATTTTGAACAGCAACGATCGTGGATAAATCAGAACATTATTGGACTGATATATCTGCATTCTGTTTGATAAAATAATAAAAATTTTGGAAGAGACAGTTGACATTTTTTGGACATTTATAAGCCCAAGCGCTAAACCTGAATTTAACGGATCAGTTACAGGACTGACTGACTCGTAATGAGAAAAATCCACCATCTTCCTTCAATTTCCCTTTACCTTGGTCATGTTTACTCATTTGAACAGTTCCACGACCCCGGCAGGTGTTTAGCCCCCAGTCAGATAGCTAACAGCTCTTTAAGGCACGCGTGGAACACGATGCGTCGTCGATCTGAGCATAGTTCCTGAAGAGGCGTTGAGCCACCCATAAATCGCCTATGCCCGAAGTTATTAAGCCACACCTTCGGGGTTTACAATAAAGTTTCTTACTTGTATATCGGTGAGGTGATCCTCTCAGCAAGATTGTTGGCAATCTGGTGGTAGACGTCTATCGGTGGGTTGGTGCCCATGGTGGTGGGGTGTGTGGTGTAGACTGAGACCACTGTCTCCTCGAGTGGCAGGCTGGTGCATTGTTGAGACAACTGGAACGTGAAGAGAAAACAAAAGTTAGGTAGATGAAACGGAAACGAGTAAAGTTTCGTCTTGTGGTATGTCTGAAAAATATGAAAATGTTCAAACTGCTGGGAGAGAAGCTTCCACTCTATGAGAGGTAATGAATGATATTAATGATGATTGTATTGTATTCCGTAATCTTGCTTCTTCTTTCCTTTTCTTCTTTTTCTTCTTCAGGTGACCACTGAAAACAGCGCTGTGCTGTGGGTCTCTCACAGCACAGCATTAAGCTGAGTGGTCACATTTCTTTTTACAGTGATGGCATGCAGCTGTCGAATTTTGTCTTTGATAAATATGTCAATTTTGTAAATGTTTAGATTAAGTTAATTAAAGTAAGTTAATTTCTCTGTTTTCTTTTTATTGCATGCATTTCTGTAAAAAATAAATAATTTTCTTTCTTTATTTCTTTCTATTGTAAATCCATCAACCACAGGGTCCAGTGAGGGTCAGTAAATGCCATACGTCCTTGAATTTTCATCACCATTTTGAGAGCAGCACTGATGTGTACTCATTAGGGTCTATGTTGCAAGTAGAGTTACAAAGATGTTTTATAACTTCAAAGGTTTAAGGTTTTTTTTTTAAATTTCCAAAATAAAGACAACGATAGGTGCAGTGACTGACTGACAAGCTACGTAGCGTGTGGGGTCGACTCCCACATGGAACAAAATATTAGTAGACAACGCCTGGTTATGGAACCCTTTTTTTACGTGGTGATTTTATCAAATGAGTCCTTCAACTCAAGGTAGGACGGGAGGAACTATCAGACTTTTACTGACTAAAACCCACGGTGTCCTTCAATAGCCCTTTACATTCCTGGGTCTTGGTTACCCGATAATCCCTCGACTCCGGGTCAAATGAAGCCTATGAGTAATTCTTTCTTCAGTTTTATTTCAAAACATTATTGATCACGATTGAGCACGATCATGTCCTTTTAGTCACATTGTGACCGTGTCAGGTCATTGTAATCATTGTCCTTATACACTTGTACCCCTGAGGAGACGGTTGAGATGCTGATCACGTGTGCGATTGCGTCAATTTACATAACAGTGATTCATAAATTGTTTGTTTACTAACTTTTAGTGATTTGTAAAAGTAATTTAAATAAGATAATTAACGGAAAGACTTGATTGTCCTATATTATGAGGCTTTTAAATGTATAATGAATATACAGTAGTTTTAGGTTACAATTTATTATGGAATTATGCTCTGATTTCAATCTTAATAAAAAAAATGTTAATTAGTAGGTAAGCTTATAATTTTCCTATTTCCTTTTTCCTCTCTTTTCCATAATTCAACACATTCGGTTCGGCGGTTGAGGCGTAAAAGCGTTACAAACAAATTCATAACATTAAAAGGACGGATTTTTTTATTTTAAACACTTAATTTAAGTTACGTTACGTTACGTTTACGTTAGACACTATTGGCGATCAGCCTTGTTAGACTACTGTGGTTAGGTTTAAACCTTATTGACCTACGTCACTCACTTTAACCCAAGAAAACATAATATTCCTTGTTTAACCCTTACCTCACTCTAACTCAAGGCCACACTTAGAACTCACTCGTCCTAAAACGTAGACTACAGATAAAATAGCTTTTAACCCTAAAATGTTTACGTACATAATGTACCCACGTCCTCGTAGCTGTTAACACATCACTATTCAAAAGAGGGGAAATCTATCAAAGGATCGATTCAGAACCACAATAAACAAGGAAAAGAGAAGGCTCATTTTTTTTCAAGCTTATCTAGGGCTTTTATCGTGAGCTCTGAGCGAGACGACCGAATCAAAATATTCCGTAGCGAAAATAAACCTAACATCGCAACCGCGTCGACTAACGTCGTTTCAGTTCGGCACTGTGACCCCGCATCATCTAACTTCGTTTCGTTGTAATTGTTTTCTTGACGTTTCACTTGATTGAACTGGCTGACGACAGCCTACAAAAAACAATGCATAAGTTTATAAAATGCTACGCAATAGCGTTACCGCGGCAGTCCCCGAGTGCCACACGTATTTTTTTTTTATGTAAATTTGGTTTGCTCCTGACTCTTGTCCAGGTAAAAGATGACTTAGACAGCCCACGATAGAGCGAGTTTATAGCCAGAATCAACAGTGGCGACTAACAGAAAAACGCCGAGACAATGAAATTACCTGTCTTCGAACCTGCAACGAAATAAATCAGAAAAAAATAATGATGGAGTAAGAACATACGTAGTTTCCACTCCCTCCATGCAAGCAGGAGACAGAACAAAACAAGGCCAATAGGCACAAAGGGACATTACAACTGGGAGAAGCCCAGTTGCCTATCACCACGATAAAATTATTACTTATATTTAGGGGTCCTTATTTGTGAGCTGCTATTTTACACCTTGCTAAAACAATACTCAACGCTCACAAATAAAAAAAAACCGTCTTAAATGGTCCTTCTGAAACCCTCTTTTTCTACAAAACCGATACCGGTGCCACGTCACGTACGGACTATAAAACAACAAAATAGTTGGTGCTTAAGGTGAATGTTAAAAACTTATAGTTCATCAGTTTCCTTTTGAACTCACATCTAGGATCCAATCCTGAATACATTATTTGGGGATCGAATCTAACAGTTATTTTCACAGTAGTTATAAACTAAGTTTGGAGTTTAAGAGTTCTAAGAGCAAGTTTTTTCCAGGAATACGTGCTTAAAATTTGGTAAGGCAGGTATATAAGAATACAATATGCAATTGTATTGATTTTTAGTTTGGCACAATCATCAAATGTGCTCCCGTCCTGGGTAACGTGGAAGTATCCACCCTGTTTCTCCGTTGGCAATTTGCGTTCTAGGTCACAGTATCTTGCTTAGACAGTTCAGCAATGTCAGCAGGCGTTTGGCTTTATAGGGGTTCCATCAGTTTGCTGATAGCTCTGTTGACCAGGATCTGGGATAACTATGTAAATAACTAACTCTAAATCTCTTAGTCCGTCAACGACATACGGGCCTCAAAATTTTCAAGTGAATCCTACTCCCTATTAGTTACGAATTTCTTAAGTTTTGACAACATATTGAGGGCCGGGACAACTGTTTAAAAAATTACATTGTCACCAATTTTTAGCTAATAAACAGTTGAAAACGCCTGAAACTTCAGCCGTAGCTGCGGGCTACGTGCTTAGATAATAGTATCCCTGTTTCTTTATCAGATGGCAAGCTACCCATTACTCCCGCCTTTGCTTTATCATCATCATCAGCTGGAAGACGTCCACTGCTGAACATAGTCCTCCCCCTTAGACCGCCACGACGAACTGCAATTCGATACTTACATCCATCGGTTGCCCGTGATTTTCACGATGACATCGGTCCACCTAATGGGGGCTTTGCTTTATACTATGTAGAAAATAAAAAATATCTGGCTTGCTTTCTATTAGAGAGAGAGAGAAACATGTGCACGCCGCAATACGACAAGAGTCACGAGGAACGGGGGTTAAGAGAGGGGTACGGGGCGCGGGGTGCAGGCGCGAGGTGTCGTGCCAACTTTTCGTAAGATTTTTTTCCGTCTAGCCCCCTTTCACAACGCGCGATAAGGAACTTCGTTCCAACATTGCAGTTTAAACCTTTCCGTAGTTCCCGAAAACAAGGAAACGTAAAACAAAAGAAAAAACCTACCTCCTACAGTTCCCTTAGGACCAAAAAGGCCCGACTAATCCCCAATACAATATGTGCCATTGTCTGTACGTGACGCGCATGTGACGGACTGACACCTCCGACATTGGAGGCAAGGATGCATCGATTAGATCATGTTAAGTAACGTGACGCGGCCGGAAAATTGATGGGAGGAGTCAAGTGTGGCCGAAGATGGTTGGGACCGATTTGGGATTCCCTGTCTAAAAAAAATTGCATATCAAACGAAACAGCTTGTGTTATGAGGATTGGAGGATTGTTATTTTTTTAATTAATTGTGGTAAAATCATCTTCAATGAATGAGTCCTCCCACCCAGGGCAGGGCGGGAGGGACTATCAGGCTCGTATTGACTAAAATCCACGGTGTCCTTCAATATTCCTTTAAGTTTCAGAGTCTCTGTAATTTGATAAGTCCCGCGACCAAATAATTAGTTTCAGAGATATTTTAAAAATAGACGAAAAATTAACGAAACTACGTCTACAGTTCTGAAAAATACAGATATAATTAATACGGCTTATTAAGTGGATAACATAAAAAAAAATACAGAATTCTATGATCTTTTACCATTTTTTTTAGTTTTAGATAATTTTGCGGTACCCTTCGGTTTTTCAGTATTGCACTGTGAATTTGAATTTGAAACATTTCACCAAAATACACGCACGTCACATACACTCATTGTCTTATTCGTACTCAATAAAATCAAACAAATTAGTAATACTTTGACGCATAACGTTTGAATGTACATTATGTTCTGACGTACGTACTTTCATACATGTTAGGTGATGAGGATCGTTAATATGATCATCATCATCATCGGTTCGGTTCTTTAGCTTCTGAATACGGTTTGTAGAATGACTGATTGTAACGAAGGGTCAATAAGGTTGTGGTTGAGGTCAAACTTAGTAGGAGTTGCTTAGAAATGTTAAAGTCACCTACATAACCATATAGCTGAACTGCTCTCAATTCAGCTGTATGGTTGTGTAGATATCTACTTTGAATAGCCCGAACAGTAGAATCTGCTATTTTAGGTCACTTTCTCGAAAATGACACCAAAGGTTCGGAGTTTGTTTGCAATATGATGGTTTAGAATGACGTTAATCAATCTAGCTAGGCCTCAATTCTGGTCGCGGGACTTATCAAATTACCGTGACCCTGGAACGTAAAGGGCTATGAAGGACACCGTGGATTTTAGTCAGTACAAGTCTGACAATCCTTCCCACCCTGCCCTGGTGGGAGGACTTATAATTATGATGATTTTACTACGTAAAAGCTCGTTTCCTGTAAATAGAATAGCCTAGTTAAAGCATTAACCTACTGTGCCCTTAGACGAAAAAGACTTGGGAGTTCGATTTTTTTTTAGACAATGGTATGCCTTTGATCACTATTTCGCCTAAAGATAAGCGATGATAATTAGTATCGCAAATTCGCAATTATAATTGGTGACATTTTGTTAGATTTCGATGCAGTTTTTACCATAAAGAATTGATTTTGGTATATTAATTTATTTAATCAGGTGTACTATTCATAAATCTCGAAATTATTCGTATATTAAATAGATACCATGGGAAGCTTAATATTCTCATATTATTTTAAATAACTATGTTTATTTTTTTATCGAATCAAAAGTTATAATAAAGTAGGTTTTATTCAATTAAATTTTGTGTCCCTAATAATATCGGAAAGAAGTACCGTTCCCAAAACAAGTTTGGCACAAAATGAGAGTTTTAATCTGATCTGGTATTTTTGGCAAAGTATTTATTTAACTTTTGCATTTTCAATGTGTTTCTTGATTTTAAAGCTTTGAATGAGCTTTATTTAATACCTACTTAATTTATATTAATTTTATAAGGGAGATAAAGTTGGTTCTCAAATGATTCCTCCCGCCCTGGGTGGCAAACTCACCCTTAAGCTCCTGAGGCTATGAGGTTCCTACTGGCTAAAAATCTACACTGTTCTTATAGTTGCCTTTTGTTTTCCAGGGCCACAGTGCCCCGTGAAATATGTCCCGCAAAATGAGAAGCCTTATCAACAACAATTGGAAGGCGAGTAAGTGAAATCAATACCATTGACTATAGAAGATATTTCCTTAGAATTGGGTCGTAAGGAAAAGAGGCGTATATTACATCACTGTGACCTCTAATGTAAGAAGCCTTGGAATGACATGGTTTGGTGGTTTTTCCTTACGAAGCTTGTAAAAGACAATGTTTGGTTAACCATTTATTTTTGGTGATTGGAGATTAACTAGTAACTTGATTACAAAAGTGTTAAAAACATAGAAGTGAGCTCAGATCAAAGAAATAGGCAGATAGAGCGCTTAGAACACGCGAGTGTGTCCACCAAAGCAAATACAAAACCAAAATCAATGACTGGCCTGTTGGTCTAGTGGTTAGTGACCCTGACTGCTGTGCCGGAGGTCGTGGGTTCGATTCCCATCCAGGACAAATGTTTGTGTGATGAGCATGATCATTTGTTCTGTATCTGGGTGTAATTTATCTACAATAATATTGGACAGGTGTATCGGGTTTTATAAACATATAAAATATGTTATCAGTTGTCTAGTACCCATAACACAAGCTCTGCTTGGAAAAAGTACTGAACGGATGACTCTCTTTGAGATGGGTTACGCAGACGGAACGGCATGCAAAGGTAATTTAAATTTTTACAATAGACATTCAAGCATATTGAAATCGAAATACGATATAAATTTCTATGCTTTAAAACGGCATGCCTATACATAATCCACCACGCAAACCCAGTGCGGGTTGATAAATGTCATATCTTCGAATTATTTGATCAATTACCTGATTGATGAACATCTCAAACCATTAAAGACATTAGAAAGACGTATTTTACCGAAATACCCAAAGATCCTTTAATTACTTGGATCAAGTAATCCACAATTAATAACCCTAATATAAGTAAATCTTCAGTAGGTCAACGAACTACTTATGAAACAAGTTTGCCAATCAGTGGCAAACTTTGCTATCCAAGATGGCGGTTCATCCCTGAACTATTCAACAGCTGATGTTCTTGAACTAAGTTCTTGAGCCAGATGTACGTACATTGTTAGTGTAACGGATTGTAATTAGACGAAAGATATCTAAGAAGTTGTAGTAAGAAGTAATAAGTCAATACCCTGTGGACTTGATCTCAACTCCCTTACTATTTTGTTGTGAAAGATGTCAGTACCCTTAGCACGAGTTTTCAGTATTTGTGACGTAAACTAAACTGGAACTTTGACAATTTCAAATTGACAATTTTCAAGGAAAAAAATAAGTTCTTTCTTCGCACACCAGAGGCGCTGTTCCATTTTTTCATACAAGAAACACTGTAAATACTGGAAAGACGCTGTAAAGTAAAAGAGTGATAATTCGTGCTAAGGGTACAGGTGATACAATAATACAGAAGTATAGTATTGGGATTTGTTGTGATTTAATGTAAATGATTTGCTTAAAAATATCAATTGGCCTACGTTTTTACAAATCTAAGGAGCGTAATGACTTTTCACTGTTTTTCACGTAAAGGAAACTGACGAAAAAATTGTTGTAAGGTGCCTTTTCAATTTTTCATACAATAAATGCAATAAATACTTCAAGAACGCTGTAAATAAAATAAGGAAATATATAAAGGCTTTTTTTGACAATAACAGAATTTATTTTTCCTACAAAGAAAATGGGTGTTTAAAAACATTTAAACTCATCCACACGAACCAGCAAACCTGGAACAACTACCGTAGGCCACAGAACATAATATTTGCTTCGTGCGGAAATCGAAACTGTGACAACGCGCAACAGTCACTCAACCACCGCACCAAAGAAGTCACCTCTTGTTTAACTTATTATAACTTCAATATTATTATTAATTTATTCTTCCGTCATACCTATAGCTGAGTCCTGGCAAGTGCCAGCGAGCACAAGTCACAAGTTCACACCCTACCTGTTGCACTTTTGGCATGACCCAGGACTGGCATGGTACTTGAATCTCTTAACTCTAATACTAATAACAACTAGAGGAGCTCGTTATAATCATAATAATATAATATTCCACAACACTATCACACAACGCCATCTAGTCCCTAGCTAAGCAGAACTTGTGTTATGGGTAATAGACAACTGATAAACATACTTATATATATTTCTAAATACATACATGTCATAGATAGATAACACCCAGACACAGAACAAATGATCGTGCTCATCACACAAACATTTGTCCTGGGTGGGAATCGAACCCACAACCTCCGGCATAGCAGTCAGGGTCACTAACCACTAGACTAACAGGCCAAGGGGTTGTTCAATAATAATTGCTAGGGTTAAGCTGCGCTTGCCTCGGTTGTTACAATGATGGGTGACCGAGTTTCCAATCTCTGTTAGTCTCGGAAAGCCCGTTAAACCGTTGATCCCAGCTTGCTTTTGTAAATGTCAAACATTTACAGCCGGGATCAATGGTGTGTGACCCTAAAGTGGCCAGTCAGTTTTGCCTCGAAATCTGACAACCAGTCATAATATGGGTTTTCGTATTACGTATTAACTGGGTTTTGGAGATAAGACAAATTCTGGTATTCTGCTGCATCTGCTTAGACTGGTAGTTACCTCCAGAATGGTTGAAATAAGGTTAGGCAGATGATGACAAACAACAAACTGCATGCTTACATACACATTACTCACAAAAAAAGTAAGATACTTATAGATGACCGAAGATGACCTCTCGCACTTGACCGCCTTTCTATGCGAGATGGAAAACAGCTGATAAGTTATTATGGTCTTGTTCCTGTGTCTTATCTTTTAACAAAAATCACAGAACAGCAACATAACACTTAACTCTGTAACTAGTTAGTCACAACATAACAATTGTTCTCTTTCATGTTAGCTAGATAAGCAGAGGAATCTTCAGAACGATTGAAATGTTTTTTTATTAATGATTTGATAACCAAAGGTGACCAACATGACCTGATCCAGTGCCGGACACAAGAGGTCATCGCAGCCTATAGCCGCCGTCAGAACAACAACCAACAATAACCGTGGCTGGTGAGGACTTGCGTCAGGCGAAAGGTGATGACTCCTGCTGTGGTGCCTGTACAAGTACTCCTCAATTTTTTTGTGTAGTTGGTCAAATCATCAATTGAGTCCTCCCGCCCTAGGTGAAGTGGAAGGGACTGTCAGACTCTTACTGACAAAAAAAATCCACCGTGTCCTTAATTTATCAGTTCTTGGCTTTAGAGGCATACCTGATGAGGCATCTTCAGAAAGACAGAGATCATCTGTCTAGCCTTTTCCCAACTATATTGGGGTCAGCTTCCAGTCGAACCAGATGCAAAATATTAGGGTTTAAAACGGGATATTTACCATGTTTATTATTTGTCTTGAGTTTCCGATATTTCGGCACTGTTGCAAGCACCATGATCACGGATGAACCAGAAATGAACCAGATGCAGCTAAATATCAGTATTTTACATGGAGCGATTGCCTATTGGATTCCACAACCCAGTAACTTGGCAATACGATACCCCATGCCCATGTTATGACTGGTTGTTAGACACTTGAGCTCCTGACTAACAGTAACGACTGTCAAAGATCTACATATGACAGCCGGGACTAACTGCTTTACGTGCTTTTCGAAGCAAGAAGGAAACTCGCTATGACAGAAGGTCACCCATCCACAGACCAACTTCGGCAAGCGCGGCTTAACCCGGAAGATCGGCCTGTGTCGCAATAATTATTTAGCCACGAGCTCCTCGAAGACAGACAATTATTCAGCTTCCCGTTTCCGAACGAAGGCTATTCGGCAACCATGCTTTGATATTATGGTAATCTATTTTGGTCAGAGAAGTAAGCTGTTTACTAATGAGTACTGAGACAGATTCTTTTAACAAAGACGACCTTAAGATGACCGGAATAAGGCTTATGACTACACTTAGGTCTATTGTGCTAATGATTCCGTAATTGGCTTCTAAAATCGTGTTAGTCTGAACACCAAAAAGTCATTTACTTCAATTAGGCTAGTAATTGGTTGTTTTGAATGTCACTAAAGTCTTCAGGGTTTACAGGGAAATGTCGTATATGTGTTTAATTGTTTTCAGTACAAGTTTAGTGGGTTTCTACTCCAACCTGATTTAGCTGAATATCAGTATTTTCACGGAGCGGCTGCATATAATGAGGTTTTCACGTTTTTATTAAGTAAAGTAAAGAGGTCCTTGAATGCTTGAATTTAAAAAACAATAGTTTTCAAACCTTCTTCACACACACTAGAGGCGTCTTAATTTTCAGTATCATTTAAATGTCGTAATAGTTCAAGTACACTGTATTTACGTAAAATACGGAAATTTTATGCTAATTCTTTCTTTTATTTAAGTTAGATAAATAGTTCTTTTCTTCTATTTTTAGAATCAAGTACCAACTAATCTAACAACCTATTAACTAGTAATGATGTTATCAATGGTTTTTTTTTATCAGTCACGTCTGACGATTTTGTCGGTCAATGGCGCGACGGTCACTCGGTGCTCTCAGAGTATTGAACTATGAAATAATATTATGTAAGTCAGTATTAAATCAGTTTATAGTAGATTTTCCGACATTATCTTACAAGTTGTATGGTGGGTGTAAAATTAACAGCTGTATCGGTCACTTTTTATGACTAAGCCGTGATTCCAAAGGCCGGCTTCACGATTGGCCCGGCGGCTGAGCGATTGGATTGCTGCGCTGCGGGCGGGTTCGATTCCCGTACAGAGCAAATATTTGTATGATCTACAAGTAGTTGTTTCGGGTTTGGGCAGTCGTATACTGTGATTTTTTACATAAATGTTTGTAAACACACCCATGATACAGAAGAAATTCATAGCGTGGGTCACGTTTTAAAAAAAATCTAGATTAAGCCGATAGTACAAATCCCGGCTTCTGATTAATACTAGAACTTTTTAAATACGATTACAAAAGTATAAAAAACAATTTTAGTGCTGCGTAGTAAGGTTACTTTTCCAAAAACACGTGTGAACATCGTATCTCCATCTTACAATCAGACAAGTGCATGAAATCCATTACAGCTGGAAAACAGTCTTAATTGGCTTGCCATGCGATCAAATGGAAATAATCATTGTGACAGCACAAAGATGTAAGTTCGAAATTACTGCAGGTGGAAGCCAGCTACAAGTCCCACTGCTGGGACAGTCACCCACTACGTTCCGTGTCGTGAAGGATTTGTGGCTTCGGATGGCAAAGGACGCTGTCCTCTCCCTCAAGCGGCTCGCCTCCTCCTTTGCTAGCATGACTGCTTCGCGAAGGAGGCGACCGCTTCCCACTCCGTCTAGCCTCGCAGCATGGCCTCGACCAATGTCGGGCGCGAGGGGTCTCCGCCTATCGCCGTCGTGAGGACACGGTGGTGCTCTGCCCAAGAGGGACATTCCTGCACCGTATGCTCCACCGTGTCCTCCGGGCGTACTCGCAGTTGTGACACCCAAACGTTTCCTCGTTCCTCGTCAGACACAGGTACCTACCTCTCGAAACTTCCGTGTCCGGTGAGGACCTGCGTTAGGCGGTAGGACAGCACGCCATGACGCCTATCCAGCCACTCCTCAAAAAGGGGTCTTGCCGCCGCGATTGCAGCCTGGCCTGGCCGGTTTGTAATACACTTGGCAAATGTTTGGCCAGTATTTTTGTAACCTAATAGGTACACTATGCTACTAAAACATAACTAGCGAAATCAGGGTGTACTATTGAGCATACCTCTGCTCAACCCTTTGAGAATAACAGGCGTGATGTTATATAAATGAACATCAGAATCAAGCCACACACGGCCCTTCAATAAAGTGTGTGTAAATGTAAAATATTTTTATTGCTAGTATTTTCACGTAATTCGTATGTTAGGTACAATTTTTACGACTAAAATAAATATATAAAAGAAAAACTTATGATATCACTAAGATGAAAATCATGAAAAAAACAACTAAGATTTTAGAATTTGCTATATAACACCGCTACTGAATCTAGTATGTGATGAAAAGCACTTTTACCACCACACACGCCAATTACAAAAGTTTTTTATCATCGTAATTTAAAAAAAAACAATTCTGCTCCATATTTTTGATAACATCTTTGTAAACGTAAATGATAAGTTAACTCAAATTTTTCACATATTTCTATCAAGGGCTTCCCTAGATAGAATAAATGAAAAAGTACAGAGTTTCAGGAATTTGTTTCGTAGGGAGGATCGAATAATTCACAAACAACTTGAAACCTAGATGTCTCATGAGTTTTTGCCACATGTACGTATAACTCAAGAGAGTCTTCAGTTGCCTCTCTCAAAAATTTACACTGTATCAAAATAAAATTATAATAGAAAAACTACATAATTAAAATAAGAAATAATCACAATAAATCAAATTCCTCTGAACCTAAAATACAAATCCACAAAAAATCTTCACCACCACCAAAAAAAAAAAAACTTACCAATATAACAGCAAAAAAATTCAAAAACCTCTTCATCATGATTTCGTAAATCGGAACAGTCTTCTCATGAACGTCCACTTCTTGCTGCGTCGGAACCGAATCAGACGATACAAGCGGGTGACGCGTGCGCACATTGAACCACGAGTGGTTGGATGCGCGCGCGCCGATCTACACTGTACCTGTGTAGGGGGGCCATGCGTAATGGGGGCGATTTGGGACTTTCTTGAGACGTGATAAGACGGACAGGATAACTTGGTGTAAGGTTTTTTTTGGTAATGATTTTTTGAAACGTGGTGTGAGTTAATTGTATAGTTTTGTGTTGTATAGTTTTATAACTAGATTTTATGTGTATAATGGTTTGAGTTTAATTGGTTATTTCATTAGTCAGTGATTTGTGGAAAATATCAACACAGTCGCGAACTAGATCAGTGAGATTTTAAAACTTTATTTTAAGTGATACTTTTTTACATATTATAATTATGGGCAATTTTATCAATTTGTTGAATAATATAATTATTTAGGCCAATTGTCTGTTTTTAGTCAGTTTTCTAGATTAATTTTATTATTTCATTTTGTACAATACAAAGGCACAGGTGACTACGGCCCCGCAGTGAAACGTCTACAAAAAAAATCTAATTATTTTTATTTTACTAACCGACTTCCCAAAGGAGGAGGTCCTCAATTCGGATGTTTGTATTTTCTTTCTAATATAGGGTTTCTATTAGTTTTTTTTTCGTTATGTACCTGCAGATTATCGCCTAGCGTCTCTTTATCTTCGAGATCTACCACCGCAGCTTCTATCACATGTAGGGCTTAAAGATTTTTGCAGGACATGCTCGTAAGTAAAGATAGGCATCCTCAGTCTTAATGGCAATTTTATGGCTTTATTCGCACTGATCAGAAGACAAATGTCCCGTACTCACAGAAGCCATGGCCACCGCACTAGGCCACGACCCTGCAGACGCAAGCGCAGCTCCGTGCGCAGCCAACCAATTAGATCCATTGTTCATTGACCAAAACATTAAGAGTATCGATTTGACGGCACTCTTAGCTCAGTGGCTGAACGATTGGTCGCTACGCTATGAATCGCGGGTTCGATTCCCAGAAGGGAAATAATGTTCAATGGCCCGGTCTAGTTGTTTGTGACTCTAAACACGCCAACGTAAAAAAAACGATGTATAAGTTTTGAAAACGAATGATGTTTCTTTAGGGTTATTAGGTCTATTTTTAACCGACGAAAAAAAAGGAAGAGGTTCTCAATTCGACACGTATATATATATATATTTTCTATGTATTACCACGCATAACTTTTCCTGTCGTGGTCCGATTTCAAAAATTCTTTTTCTAAAAGAGACGATGACCTCTGAGTTTGTTTCGGATGTTTCTTCTCAGAGTAGTCAGGTACGAAACACCGGCCTCATCTAGCTATAAAAAAAGTGTTTTGACTTGTAAAAGTGTTTGTGAAAACCTATTTGCAAAATAAATATCATTTACGAATAACGTCGCGCGTCGGTGTCGCTTTGAAAATACTAAAGTCCTCAAAATATTTTTAGCCTCGGAAAGTTTGTAAAGCGGTCCCGGCTGACATTTGTAGTTCTTTAGCAATCGTTCCTGTTAGTCAGAACCTCGCAAGTCTGACAACCAGTCTTAAAAAGGGATATCGTATTAATTACCCAGTTACTGGGTTTTGGCCGATACACGTCCACACTAACCGAATTGGTTCGCGCGGCAAATGCTTCGTGAGGCAGCTCGCTCTGTGTGGCGCGCCTAGTGATTTGTAAAAAGTAAAAAATAAAACCACAAAAAAATAAACAACTGTTGAACGCGTGTCTTAAAAAAAGTGTAACTGTAAAACGACGGGGTGCTAAGACAGGAAACCTCCACGTGCGCCCGTGGACTCGAGTTCCCTCTCGGATACGTCCAGGGGGAAGACCAGTTTTTCGGGCCGGTGCACCCTGGGATGCGACCAAAAGCTCTTCCTTAGGCACCGTGTGCCTAAGGGGTCTCTTTGCCCGTATGCGAATAGCCTGTCGTGTGGACGCTCCGCCGCTGTGCCCTCTGCTGATCAGAGGGACACTTGGAGGGGGGCTTGCGGACGGTGAGTGATGGATAGTTCGCCGTCCGACCAGGGACCAAGCCCGGGTCGGTAGAGCGTCGTGTTTTACGCCAAATGCCTGCTGGGGTCGCGGGTTTTTTTCTTAACCCAGGATACCGTGGCCCCGGAACGTAAAGGGCATCCGAAGGAACACGGTTGGATTTTAGACAGTAAGAGTCTGACAGTCCCTTCCACCCCGCCCGCGGCGGGAGGACTCATTTGATGATTTTGCCAACTAAAAAACAAAAAAAAAACTGCAAGACGACCCCATGTATCAACGAGAAATGTTGTTTTGACATAAGGCTCTCATATTTTGCAAAATCGACGTCCGATGAGCGGGGAAAGTTTGACGATTTCCCCGCCACCAGCGCCACTGTCGCGAAATTATTGAAAACCTAAGTTTTATGTATTTCATTTCTAAAACTTCAATATTTCATACAGTGTTCCCTTCACGCAAAATACATTTATTACTCTAGTAGAAATATTTTATCACAAGGATGTCAATGCATTTACGAATACAAAATGATATAAATACCTGTTGATGCAAACAAATAATATTTTATAAATATATTCGTCCATTCACAGACCTAAATATATTTTATAACATTTTGACACAGATTTTGATGTCCCCAGATAACAAAAAAAAAAACTACTATTTTTTAGAAAATTTATGAGCATTGGCATACTGTGCCAAAATGACAATACCCAATTATCTATAATGCCCCAAACACACGAGCGGAGCGTTTTATTAACATGCGTTCACATTTTCACAAAGCGGGACGCCCTTCACCATCTGGTGGTGTGTACCAGTACACATTTTACGAATAAAACATTTACTGATTTGAATTTAAAAACATATTTTTTTATCTCTTTTATCATCAATTCATCATCATCATGATCATACGATGTTTTGTGTATAATTTAAGAACAATTTTTTCACTGATGCATGGAAAAACATTATCAAAATTAGAACTTCGATAAATAAATGTTTATTAAAAAAAACTACAAAGAATATGGAATTTATATTATTCTAATTCTATTATGCATTTAAATTACAACACCAAATTATTCATAAAATGTGTTTAAAATATAAATTTTAAACACATTTTATTTTATTTTGTTGTTTATACCAGAGGCGGCCTTAGCCATTGCGAGGCCCCGGGCGGCAAGTCTTTGCGAGGCCCCTTGCCCTTTATAAAAAGTATGTGATGCGAAAGTAGGTTTGGTTGTCATGTTTGAGGACAAATGCTAAAGTTATACAATAAATGTAATTTGAGTTTTAAAACATCCGTGTTTGCGTAAAATGGAGTAGTTCTGATTTTTGCAGACTTTGTTTGCCTTTTTGGCGATTATTACCTTAAAGTTAAATTGAAAGAGTTAAAAAGAAATTTGCTACAATATGAGACTAAAATGGTTTCTGTAGAGCCAAAAGCTTCCGATTTAGCGCTTTTCAAAAGTATCTCAAATCAACGTTTTTTTACAACAAATTTGGCGGTATCTGATATCATGTCTTCAGTTGGAATGTTTTCCAACTTTATAACTTTTTTCGAAAAAGAACTTTGAAGGAGTTTAGGCCGCACTACGGTTAAACCGCTGTGGTTTTTAATGGCGAGAATTTGTGCCCCTAGAAAACTAATACAAGCGGCTGCACCGTGGTTTTTTCCCGCGACTGAGTTTAAAACCGTGATTTGCTACAAAATGCTCGCGGGTAAAAACCGCGGCACAAAACTGTTAATCAATAGAACTTAGTTGACGCGTACGCACTGGCGTTAACCGCGGGCTGTTTTTCGGTAGACCGCCATGCTTCCACCGAGTCGGAGTTTGTTTTAAACTAACCAGAACATGAATTTATTAGGATGGTCTCTTAAGTTTTGATAATTCTTATGAAAGAAACTAAACCTAATAGTCTCCGAGATAAATGCTCCCAACATTTTTTCATTTTTTCAAAAAGTCACAAACTAAGACATCCCAACTCTAATGTTTTGCGAAAAAAATATAAATATTGAAAAGCTCAACTCTGAAATTACTGGGTCTACACTACAGATAAAAATCGGTTCTCATATTGTAGCAAAAGACATCTTTGAAACCGCTCTGAAAAGTTTGTTATCAACAACTAGTCCTTTACGGTCATAAACGCAAAATTATCAAAATGAACGTTTTTTTTTTTACAAAGTAACGTTCGGTGTATGAGGTCTCGAACTTTGATTATTCATTGGGCCCACTGGCGTACGTAGGTGCGTGGCTTTGCAGACCCTAGCTAGCCTGATGGGGCCTCGCGCTTAGAGATTTAATAAAATAAAATAGACAACGGCAATCTCAACTTTGTTACCTCTCAGTAAAGCAGTATAATTTAACTTCTACTACTATTTCTAACTGAGAACTGATAGAGCCAAAGCTGATGGCGCCGACGATCATAATTATTTAGGTCTAGCAATTCGGCTTCTCGCGCGAGGCCCCGTAGTTCACGTAGTTGCATGATAACTTGTTTACTTTTTAATTCTAACTGTGAACAGAAAGAGGCAAAGAGGCCTCGCAAAGCGATTTTTTCATCAAGTCATCAAAAAAAAAAGAGGCCTCGCACACAGTGACCCACACGACGGGTTTAAAAAAAATCACAAATCCGCGCGATATTTTTCATCCTCCATCAAAAAAAAGAGCATCGCAGATGGTTCTTGTCCTCCAAGATTCAGTCTCGCTACGTCACTGATTGAGCCAACATCATAAACAAGTCTGAACTACCGGATTAAACTAAACTAGCCGTACGTTCAGGTGACAAAATTATTGTACTAAATAAATACTTTTACAAAATTATAAATGTTGATTGACACTGAGATGATCAGAGATGGTAAATTTAAAAAAACCGGCCAAGTGCGTGTCGGGCCACGCACAGTGTAGGGTTCCGTAGTTGTCCATCAAAATACTTATGCGAACTAACTAAACTGATTCGCTGAATTTAATTTTAAAAAGAAGAATTTTCAAAATCGGTCCAGGAGTCTTTGAGAAATCGGGGAAAATACATAAGAAAAAAGATTACAACGAATTTAGAACCTCCTCCTTTTTTTGAATTTAGTTAAAAATAGTTGACGATAAAAACCTACCTATCCCCAAAAAACATACCTATAAAAGCTGTAAAAATAAAGTTGACAAACTTACATTTGCAGTTGTCTCCGATACATTTTGTTTAAGAAAATATGATTCCAAGTACATTTTATAAGTTGGTCGACTATTACTCGTAAAGTTGTAAAGCCTACTTAGTCATGATAATTTTCTTTTAAACTTCGTTATATATACTACTATTGTGAATTTTTTCACACCCCCAAACATAACCGTTTAGCTGGTAGAGGGGGGGGACACTCGAATCGAGCAAAATTTAGCACTTTAAAGCTTAATATTTCACAAACAAATTTTTTATCAAAAAATTGTCAATGGAAACTATCATTATTTTTTAAAGGCCTATTTAATGATACCCCACACTATGGGGTAGGCGAGAAAAAAAAAATCCTCACTTTACGTGTAAGTACTGGAGGTACCCTAAAAAAAAATATTTTACGAGATTTTATTTTACCACTTTTTCGGCACAACAAATCCGTATATTTACACCAAATTACAGCTCTCTAGTACTGTGCGTCTCTGAGCTAAACTGCGGACGGACGGACGGACGGACATGGCGAAACTATAAGGGTTCCTTGTTGACTACGGAACCCTAAAAAAAATAGATGGTTTGACTTTTTCTAAAACTAAAATCTTATTTATTTTGCCGTTACGATTGTTGTAGCCTTAATGAGTAGCCTAACTACTCGTTAAGGCAATAACATAACTAATTAATTAATAAAAATCAAAAGTATTTAATTAATAAAAATTACTAGTTTTTCTTTTGCTTGGTCTGTTGCGCGAGGCCCCCTGCAAGCGCGAGGCCCCGGGCGGGTGCCCGGTTCGCCCCCCCCTAAGGCCGCCACTGGTTTATACAACAAAATTGCAGGTTTTTTGTCCGATCGCCATAAAAAGACTTCTTAACGTTTCTGGCGGGAAATCAGAACAAGATGGAGAACTTTTGTTACTGCTGCACTTTAGCAGCTGGCTAAATGAAGTAAATGATGGTAGTGTCATCCTCTATTCGTTCTATTAGAGCAACCAAAATTATAAATTTCCCGCGAACGTGCCTTTCCCATTTTTTTGTAGGATAAAATATCACACTTCATGTAAAAATAAAATTGCTATTATTTAGAAAAACTATTACTAAATACAATATTAAAAAGAGTAATTTCTATGAAACTAATGCAGTGTCGTTTAGGCGATGCTAATTCCTAGTAAAACAGATTGTGGACGCGCCACAAAACTTGAATCACGATCACTATTTTTTTTAATTTACTAATTATTCTTTATATTCTAGACAAGTACGTCTAAATTCTTAAAAAAAAAAAACAATATTGTACATTTGGTCTTAGATAATTATGATTTTCAACCACGTCGCAAAAAAAAATTAAATAGAGCGACAAACAACTTGTACTGAACACATGGTGAGACTGAGCAACAACCACCGATTTTTCATCGCATTCGCAGTACTTTGTGGCCAATCGCACAAGTGTTTTTTTCTGGGCATGGGAAATAGAAAAAAATGTATTCCCATATTGTATCTGTTCAAACGTCAACGATTATAAAACGCGGCGTTTTTGTTCAAACTCCATTTGATTTTAAATGCTAGGCGGTGACAGTTAAGTTCAATTTTATGTACCTTTTTGTTAAAACTCTGCGTTTTTTTACGTCCAAAAAACAGC
Source organism: Agrotis segetum (assembly GCA_036375495.1). Taxonomy (NCBI): domain Eukaryota; kingdom Metazoa; phylum Arthropoda; class Insecta; order Lepidoptera; family Noctuidae; genus Agrotis; species Agrotis segetum. The sequence continues at coordinate 764,305 of JAQSVV010000039.1, forward strand.
GCTAGTGAGAATGGAGCTTTATGCGATATTTAACAGCGTTGTGGGTGTTACTCCTTATTTGTAGGTGACATGGGTGACATGTAATCTTGAAGTATTCAAAATATTGACAATACAGTAATTTTCATTTAATTATTTTAATCCTGTTTCTTCGAAATTGTTATAAATCTTTGACGAAATGAAATAAATAATAATAAAAGTGAAGTGCATCTTATCCTATATTGCAATTCGATACCATTAGTGGTTGTTTTCAGTTACATAATTATTGTTGACTGAAATTCAGTACTAATAAGAATAGTTCACGTGAAATGTTATATAGATCCAAAAGTATTGGACGATGGAGAATGCAAAATATTGCAGAACGATGAACAAGAACCGTACTACGATATCACGATAACATTGATATAGGTACCTGTGAGTAATTTATTATATTGATAGAAACAATTCGTAATGTATATTATACGTATTCTAAAATTCTCATTCTCTCAAATCCCTTATTTGCTCCGTACATCAAGAATGTCTGTGCGTCAGAAATTTCCTGCAATTAAATTCAGTAAGTTCGGTTTCTTTTCAATATTTATTAATGAAAATAATATGTTATTGAAAATAGAAAGTTTATAGGTCTATTTTACAGCCATGTCCGTTTAATCAGGTCCCATTAAACACAGCGTATATATGCCTAAACATATTTTGAATAATCAATAAGCCTACGCTATCTTTTTCTCAATTTCCAATTTTTCTATTACGAAAATCTGACAGCCCCGATCAGAAAAAAAGTGTCATAGGTCTAGTCTGTAAGAGCCACGCTGGCTGACTGATTCGTCAACGAGCGACAGTGATGACACTACTTTTGAAAGGCAAAAGATGAGAGGACGATAGTGAATGTGTGCTTAGAATAAAACGGCGTATGTGCCCAAACACATTGACGTCTTTTTATAAATTAAAATTGTTATTAAATGAAAAAGTAACCTGATAAAGTTCTGACAAACATCATTACAGAAATATTATGTTTATTCGTTGTTTCGTATTTTGTTTGTCCTTTACTCCTATTTATTGATATATTCTTCAGGACCAAAAGTTTGATCTACTTCAAGTACCACTCAAAAAACGTTAAAAAAATCTCTATTTTCGCGATTTTTTTTGATCGAGTCAAGTTATAAATATCGCGTTTTCAACTGGAAAATAACATAGACAGTTTATTGAACTATAACATACATTTTTTTCAGATCGAAAAACGAATATTTGATTGTTTGCCGTTGAATCAAAAATAGGTTGATTCCGAATTACGTGGCCTTAACAAGTGTTCTATAGATGTTTTTTTTTTTGTGGTAACATGGTACGCGTCCATTATTTTTCAAAATTCTGTCTGAGGGACCTAATAGATTTTCAATTAATTTATGCAGTAAAATAACCTATTCCATGCTCTAATGTTCTTGACCATATCTATTTACTTCTGTGTATTAATTTTCTGCCTAGTTGCTTTACATGCCCTACAAACTAAGCGCTAAATAATTACTGCATCAAATGAGATATGTTTTCACAATGCCTTTAAGAATACAGATGCAGTTTGAGAACTAGAGATACAAATCAGTTTCCTAATGTTTGAAACAGTTGCAACTTTTTTTAATGTTATCCATACTAGGAATTTCTCCTGTATTGCACGTTGGATGCGTTTAGAATATTTAAACTAAAAATTGGACGTCGACCTAATCATAGTCGGCGACGTCCTACTCATAGGTGGTCATCGCCCTATAAATTATAGGCGTCGCCCTTCTCACTATAGGTGTTGCCCTACGCATTATTGACGTCGCCCTTCTCACTATAAGCATCGCCTTACTTACTATAAGCATTGCCCTTCTCGTAACAAGCATCGCCCTACTCAGTATTGACGTCGCCCAACTCATTCAAGGCGTCGCCCAACTCACTATAAGCGTCGCCCTACTCTCTATAAGCGTCGCCTTACTCACTATAAGCGTCGCCTCACTCAATACTGGCGTCACCCATTTCATTAAAGACGTGACCCTACTCGCTATAAACGTGGCCCTACTCACTAAAGGCGTCTCCCAACCCTAAAGGAGCGTCGCTCTATGAATTATTGACGTCGGCATACTTACTTTTGGCGTCGCCCAACTCACTATTGGCAACTAACTTTTGAATTATTATGCTATCATTTGCACGATCATACTATTTGCACGACCCTACCATTTACACGACGCTACCATTTGCAAGACCATACCATTTTCACGACACTACCATTTTCACGACGCTACCATTTACACGACTATACCATTTACATGACGCAACCATTTACCCGACGCTACCATTTGCACGACGCTACCATTTACACGACGCTACAATTTGCACGACCCTACCATTTACACGATGCTACCATTTGCTCGACCATACCATTTTTAGAAACTATTATTTACACGACATTATACGGCATACTTACTTTTGGCGTCTCCCAACTCACTATTGGCATCACCCAACTCACTTTTGAATTATTATGCTATCATTTGCACGATCATACTATTTGCACGACCCTACCATTTACACAACGCTACCATTTGCAAAACCATACCATTTTCACGACACCACCATTTTCACGACGCTATCATTTGCACGACCCTACCATTTACACGACGCTACCATTTGCTCGACCCTACCATTTACACGACCATAATTATCATTTTCACGAAACTACTATTTACATGACACTACTATTTACACAACGCTACCAAAAACACGACGCTACCGTTATACGACGCTACCGTTATACGACGCTACCATTATACGACGCTACGATTTGCACGACGCTACCATTTACACGACTCTACCATTTGCACGACCCTGTCATTAACTCGGCTCTACCATTTGCACGACGCTATCATTTACACGACGCTACAATTTGTTAAAAGTTCACAGTCAGTTCAAAGTCAAATTTAAGTTCAAAGTCAAGTTTAAGTTCGAAGTCAAGTTTAAGTTCAAAGTAAAGTTCAAGTTCAAAGTCAAGATCAAACTCCAGTTTAAGTTCAAAGTGAAGTTCAAGTTAAGTCGAGTTCGAAGTCAAGTTCAAGTTCAAAGTCAAGTTCAAGTTCAAAGTCAAGTTTAAGTTCAAAGTCAAGTTCAACTTCAAAGTCAAGTTCAAAGTCTAATTCAAAGTCAAGTTCAAAGTCACGTTTAAAGTCAATTTCAAGTTCAAATTGAAGTTCAGGTTCAAAGTCAGGTTCAAGTTCAACGTCAAGTTCAAGTACAAAGTCAAGTTCATGTTCAAAGTCAGGTTCAAGTTCAAAGTCAAGTTCGAGTTCAAAGTCAGGTTCAAGTTCAGACAGATTACCCGACAGATTACACCCGACAGATTACCCCCGACTGATTACCCCCCGACTGATTACACCCCTACAGATTACCCCCGACAGATTACCCCCGACAGATTACCACCGACGTCATGACAGATTAACCCCGAGGTCATGACAGATTAACCCCGAGGTCATGTCAGATTACCAGCGAGGTCATGACGGATTACCCCCAGACCCGACAGATTTCCCCCGACAGATTAACACCGAGGTCATGACAGATTACCCCCCAACAGATTACCCCCGTGGTCATGACAGATTACCCCGACAGATTACCGGGTCCGTTTCCAGATCCGGTTCCGGTTCCGGTACCGATTCCGGTTCCGGTTCCTGGTCCGGTTCCGGTTTCGGTTCTGGGTCCGGTTCCGTTTCGGATCTGGATCCGGTTCCGGTTCCGATTCCGGTTCCGGTTCCGGGTACGGTTCCGGTTTCGGTTCCGGTTCCGGTTCCGGGTCTGGATCCGGGTCCGGTTCCGGTTCCGGTTCCTGTTCCGGTTTCGGTTCCGGGTCCAGGTCTGTTTCCGGTTCCGATTCCGGTTCCAATTCCAGGTCCGTTTCCGGTTCCGGTTCCGGGGTTCGGTTTCGGTTCCGGTTTCCATTCCCGGTCCGGTTCCGGTTCCGGGTCCGGGTCCGGTTCCGGGTCCGGGTCCGGGTCCGGTTCCGGGTCCGGATCCTGTACCGGTTGCGGGGTTCGGTTTCGGTTCCGTTTCGTCGGGTAATCTGTCGGGGACAGACATCCCCCGACAGATTACCATCGAGGTCATGACTAGGGGTTGCAGAACCGGTACTTTTTAAAGCCCGGTACCGAAGTTTCGGTACTGGGACATGGAACCGGGATTTCCCGGGAAGTTCGATACTTTCGGTACTCACGTCGTACGTTTTTTAATGTCGCTTTTACCTAATGGTATGAAAGGCACGAGTGCGTTCACACTACATCAATAAATGTCTAAATCAGTTGAAAAAATTAACTCAGATACAAATGTGGGTGGGATGGAGTAGTTCATAAAACTTTGTTTTATTCGTAAATCTATAATTGACAATAAGAATTAGGACATAATCTCAAGTAACCAATTTAAATGTTTTTTCAAACTATTGCATAGCTTTTATTGCGGGCTCTGATCGCGGCGCGGCGACCAAATCAATTCAACAGTCCCACTGGAAAGCTAACGATAATATCAGTGACACACGCATCGTCTAACGTCGTTTCAGTTCGGGATACTTCAGTAATCATAAAAATATCCTGTCATAAAAACCATTACCTTTATCTTACTAATTTGAAAAGGCTAGCTACAAAAGGAGTTTTCACAATGAACCTACTTATGAAATTCTCCTGCAACAAAATTCTGTATTACAGTTTTTTTACATAATGTTTTAAAATAAAATAGTTATGTGTTAAAATAGTTAAAACACTTCGCGCCAAATACCTACTTTGCAGCCTTGTATAAAAGGCTGCAAAGTACAATTTGGCGTTTTATATATGAGAAACTTCTCAAAGGTACGATATGCAGAAAAACATTGCTTCCGAATGCAACTACACAACTTTTCACCTCACTGTCAAGATATTTTGTCCGAATTTTGAAAAAATCCTTGCGCTGAGTGCAGAAAATGGAGTTCTATGCGTGTTTTGCGTGCACATAATGGTCACTTCTACTATAAATATCATTCAACGAGCGACAGTGATGACACTACTTTTGAAAGGCAAAAGATGAGAGGACGATAGTGAATGTGTGCTTAGAATAAAACGGCGTATGTGCCCAAACACATTGACGTCTCATCTCATCATAACTGACCCCTTTTATGCTTGATTAAACTTGTTTAAAATTGTTATTCAAATGAAAAAGTAACCTGATAAAGTTCTGAACAAACATCATTACCTATTTATTGATATATTCTTCAGGACCAAAAGTTTGATCTACTTCAAGTACCACTCAAAAACGTTAAAAAAATCTCTATTTTCGCGATTTTTTTTTATCGAGTCAAGTTATAAATATCGCGTTTTCAACTGGAAAATAACATAGACAGTTTATTGAACTATAACATTCATTTTTTTCAGATCGAAAAACGAAAATTTGATTGTTTGCCGTTGAATCAAAAATAGGTTGATTCCGAATTACGTGGCAGATTACCACCCTACAGATTACCCGCCTAAAAGATTACCCCCGTACAGATTACCACCCTTAAGATTACCCCCCCCTACGATTAACCCCCTTACGATTACCCTCCTTACGATTACCCCCTAAAGAATACCCCCCTTAAGATTACCACCGTTACGATTAACACCCCTGTAAGATTACCCTTTTAAGATTACCCCCCTTAGGATTACCACCCTTACGAATTACCCCCCTTAAGATTACCCCCCTTAAGATTACCCCCCTTAGGATGCTACCACCCTTACGATTACCCCCCTTAAGATTACCCCTTAAGATTTACCCCCCCTACGATTACCCCCCTTACGATTACCCTTCTTACGGTTACCAGGCCTTAAGGTTACCCCCTTACGATTACCCCCCTTACGATTACCCCCCTTAAGATTACCACCTTTACGATTACCCCCTTAAGATTACCACCTTACGATTACCCCCCTTAAGATAACCACCCTTACGATTACCACCCTTACGATTACCCCCCTTAAGATTACCACCTTTACGATTACCCCCCTTAAGATTACCACCCTTACGATTACCACCTTTAGGATTACCCCCCTTAAGATTACCACCTTTACGATTACCCCCCTAAAGATTACCCTTCTTACGATTACCAACCCCTTTAGATTACCCCCCCTACGATTACCCCCCTTACGATTACCCTTCTTACGATTACCACCCTTAAGATTACCCCCTTTTAAGATTACCCCCCTTAAGATTACCCCCCTTACGATTACGCCCCTACAGGTACCCCCCTAAAGATTACCCCCTTAAGATTACCACCCTTACGATTACCCCCTTAAGATTACCCCCTTAATCGTAAGGGGGTAATTGTAGGGGCGGGTAATCTTAAGAGATTACCCCCCCCCCCCTACGATTACCCCCTTACGATTATACCTTCTTACGATTACCACCCTTAAGATTACCCCCCTTAAGATTACCCCCCCTTACGATTTCGCCCTACAGGTTACCCCCTAAAGATGACCCCCCGGCAGATTACCACCATACAGATTACCCGCCTAAAAGATTACCCCGTACAGATTACCACCCTTAAGATTACCCCCCCCCTACGATTAACCCCCTTACGATTACCCTCCTTACGATTACCCCCCTAAAGATTACCCCCTTAAGATTATCCCCCCTTACGATTACGCCCCTACAGGTTACCCCCCTAAAGATGACCCCCCGGCAGATTACCACCCTAAAAAATTACCCCCCCCTAAGATTACCACCCTTCCGATTACCCCCTTAAGATTATCCCCCCTTACGATTACCCCCTTAAGATTATCCCCCCTTACGATTACGCCCCTACAGGTTACCCCCCCTAAAGATGACCCCCCGGCAGATTACCACCCTAAAAATTACCCCCCTTAAGATTACCACCCTTACGATTACCCCCTTAAGATTACCCCCTTACGATTACCCCCCTTCAGATTACCACCCTTACGATTACCACCCTTACGATTACCCCCCTTAAGATTACCCCCCTTAAGATTACCCCCCCCCTAAAGATTACCCTTCCTACGATTACCACCCTTAAGATTACCCCCCTTAAGATTACCCCCCTTAAGATTACCACCCTTACGATTACCCCCCTTAAGATTACCCCCTTTAAGATTACCCCCCTTAGGATTACCACCATTACTATTACCCCCCTTAAGATTACCACCCTTACGATTACCCCCCTTAAGATTACCACCCTTAAGATTACCACCCTTACGATTACCCCCTGTAAGATTACCCCCCCTAAAGATTACCCTTTTTCGATTACACCCCTGAAGATTACCCCCCTTAAGATTACCACCCTTACGATTACCCCCCTTAAGATTACCCCCCTTAAGATTACCGCCCTTACGATTACCCCCCTAAATATTACGTCCCTTAAGATTACCACCCTTACGATTACCCCCCTTAAGATTACCCCCCTTAAGATTACCACCCTTACGATTACCCCCCTTAGGCCACCGTTACACGTAAGGTATTTACTGTGATCCGTCAGTATAGTATTTATTGATGGATTTCAGTTTTTACTGATGGATCAATACACCAGCCTACACGTTCAATATTTATTACGTCAGTATTGTGTTCGGTCTCCTGCTGTTTAAACGTCTGAAATGACAACAGAGCTGAAAATTAAAGGTTGCGTGGCTATATTATTTTAGCACTTAGTTTAAATAAAAAGGTCAAGCGATGGTAGAAGCGATGGAAGTCTGGCAATACTTCTAAATTTAGGATAAATTATTTTAAAACTTCCTGATCTTTAGTTAGTTTCGAGAGGGTGCGGGGCGGCGACAACGACGGTGCGTCCGTAACGCGTACTGACGTGATAAATATTGACGCGAGGCTGCACGACATCAATATTTATCATAATCCGACGGATCATCAATACAGAATCAAGAAATCTAGAAATCCATGAATAAATAATGACATACATCAATACATTAGGTTACACGTTCATTAAATACCACGATACGTCATTATTTACTGATGGATCACAGTAAATACCTTACGTGTAATCGTCACCTTAAGATTACGCCCTAAAGATTACCCTTTTTCGATTACACCCCTTAAGATTACCCCCCTTAAGATTACCACCCTTACGATTACCCCCCTTAAGATTACCACCCTTACAATTACCCCTCTAAAGATTACCCCCTACAGATTACCCCCCTAAAGGTTACCCCCTAAAGATTACCCCCGTACAGATTACCACCCTTACGATTACGCCCCTACAGGTTACCCCCCTAAAGATGACCCCCCGACAGATTACCCCCCTAAAGATTACCCCCCTACAGATTACCCCCGACTGATTACCCCCCGACAGATAACCCCGACAGATTACCCCCCGGCAGATTACCCCCTAAAGATTACCCCCGACAGATTACCCCCCTAAAGATTACCCCCTAAAGATTACCCCCGTTCTATATTACAGTCGTGCATCACAAACACATTAATTTTCTTTTAAAATAAAATAGTTAAATGTTAAAATAGTTATAGTTATTTGGCGTGAAATTTTCGCTACGCTCAGTTTTCAATCCAAGTAGGCGAACTTGGGCATGCGGGCAGCGAGTAAAGGGCAACTCGCTGCCCGACCAAGGACCATGCCCGGGTCGACGGCGCGTTGTGTCCCACGCGCGCCTCAAAGAGCGTCAGCATAATGACGGGGCCCCCCTCTCAGAGGGAGCCTGCCGGGGTCGCGGGATTATTCCCTAACCGTAACCCCGGAACGTAACAGGCTATGAAGGACACCGTGGATTTTAGTCAGTAGAAGTCTGACAGTCCCTCCCGCCCTGCCCCCTTATGATTACCCCCCTTAAGATTACCCCCTTAAGATTACCCCCTAAAGATTACCACCCTTAAGATTACCCCCTACAGATTAACCCCCTTACGATTCCACCGAGGTCATGACAGATTACCCCCTACAGATTAACCCCCTTACGATTCCACCGAGGTCATGACAGATTACCCCCGACAAATTACCCACCGACAGATTACCACCGAAGTCATGACAGATTACCCCCGAAAGATTACCACCGAGTTCATGACAGATTACCCCCAGACAGATTACCCCCGACTGATCACCTCCCGACAGATTACACCCGACAGATTACCCCCCAACTGATTATCCCCGACTGATTACCCCCCGACTGATTACCCCCCGACAGATTACACCCGACAGATTTCCCCCGACAGATTACCACCGAGCTCATGACAGATTACCACTGAGGTCATGACAGATTACCCCCAGACAGATTACCCCCGACTGATTACCCCCCGACTGATTACCCCCCGACAGATAGCCCCCCGACTGATTACCCCTACTGATTATCACCGACAGATTACCCCCCGACAGATTACACCCGACAGATTACATCCTGACTGATTACCGCCGACACATTACCCCCGACTGATTACCCCCCGACAGATTGCCCGACTGATTTCCCCAACTGATTACCACTGACAGATTACCCCCCGACAGATTACCCCCTGACTGATAACCGCCCGACAGATTACCCCCGACTGATTACCCCCCGACTGATTACCCCCCGACAGATTGCCCCCCGACTGATTACCACCGACAGATTACCCCCCGACAGATTATACCCGACAGATTACCACCGAGCTCATGACAGATTACCACTGAGGTCATGACAGATTACCCCCAGACAGATTACCCCCGACTGATTACCACCGACAGATTACCCCCCGACAGATTACACCCCGACAGATTATCCCCCGACTGATTACCCCCCGACTGATTACCCCCGACAGATTACACCCGACAGATTACCACCGAGGTCATGACAGATTACCACCGAGGTCATGACAGATTACCCCAGACAGATTACCCCCGACAGATTACACCCGACAGATTACATCCTGACTGATTACCGCCGACACATTACCCCGACTGATTACCACCGACAGATTACCCCCCGACAGATTACACCCGACAGATTACCACCGAGCTCATGACAGATTACCACTGAGGTCATGACAGATTACCCCCAGACAGATTACCCCCGACTGATTACCCCCCGACTGATTACCCCCCGACAGATAGCCCCCCGACTGATTACCCCCTACTGATTATCACCGACAGATTACCCCCCGACAGATTACACCCGACAGATTACATCCTGACTGATTACCGCCGACACATTACCCCCGACTGATTACCCCCCAACAGATTGCCCGACTGATTTTCCCCAACTGATTACCACTGACAGATTACCCCCCGACAGATTACCCCCCTGACTGATAACCGCCCGACAGATTACCCCCGACTGATTACCCCCCGACTGATTACCCCCCGACAGATTGCCCCCCGACTGATTACCCCCAACTGATTCATCATCATCATCTCAGCCATAGGACGTCCACTGCTGAACATAGGCCTCCACTTTTGTTCTCCACAGATACCGGTTGGAAGCGACCTGCATCAAGCGTCTTCCGGCGACCTTTATAAGGTCGTCTGTCCACCTTGCTGGTGGACGTCCTACGCTGCGCTTGCTAGTCCGTGGTCTCCACTCTAGCACTTTTCGACCCCATCGGCCATCTGCTCTGCGAGCAATATGGCCTGCCCATTGCCACTTCAGCTTGCTAATCCGGTGGGCTATATCGGTGACTTTAGTTCGTCTACGGATCTCCTCATTTCGGATTCGATCACGTAGAGAAACACCTAGCATAGCCCTCTCCATAGCTCGTTGAGCGACTTACCACCCATTTGATTACCACCGACAGATTACCCCCCGACAGATTACACCCCGACAGATTATCCCCCGACTGATTACCCCCCGACTGATTACCCCCCGACAGATTACACCCGACAGATTACCACCGAGGTCATGACAGATTACCCCCAGACAGATTACCCCCGACTGATTACCCCCCGACAGATTGCCCCCCGACTGATTACCACCGACAGATTACCCCCCGACAGATTACACCCGACAGATTACATCCCGACAAAATCGAGAGCAACCCTCAAATTTTATTGGCTGATACATAGTTTTTCGCAAATCTTATGAAGTAATTCAAGTACTTGCGTATGGAAATCATCATCTCATGAAGCTGAGTTGATGATGGAAGGTACAACTCCTCTAGTAAGGAGTATCGAATTATCTAGTAAATTGTTTGTGTTTGCATATCTCTGGAACTACAAGTACGATTTAAATAATTCTTTTCATTTTGTACCGTTCAACTGAAGGAATACTGCAAGTTTCATCAAAATCGGTTCTGTAGTTTTTTAGATAGGGAAGGAATGAAAGATATTATGTTAACGAGATGCGAGAGAAACAACCACAAAAAAGGTTAAATAACCTTTTAACCTTTTCTTTCGGAAGTCGGTGGCAAAAAAACAATGAAATTAATAAAAAAAAAACACCGACTTCGACAAAGAAAGGTTTTTGCGGTGTTTTGGCTGTAACACGAGGGAATAACGATGACTAAATGCATTAATTTTTTAGAAATACCGGAGAAATTATTGCTCTCCGGGGGGTCGGGAGGTAACCATTGTTACTGGAGTGTCCCGGTTAATCCGGGGGGAACCCTAGATTGGAGGTACGGCAAGGTATCACCATCACGTCTTATTTGTTCACCTTAATAGCACTACATTTGGGCATGCTACAGTTGCAGTTATATTGCCTGTTGGTCTAGTGGTTAGTGACCCTGACTGCTATGCCGGAGGTCGTGGGTTCGATTCCCACCCAGGACAAATGTTTGTGTGATGAGCACGATCATTTGTTCAGTGTCTGGGTGTAATTTATCCATAATATGTATGTATTTAGAAATATATAAGTATGTTTAGCAGTTGTCTAGTACCCATAACACAAGCTCTGCTTAGCTTGGGACTAGATGGCGTTGTGTGATAGTTGTGGAATATTATATTATTATATTATTATTCTCTTTATTTATTTTTACACTTATTCATTATTTTTATAAAAAACAAACTAAAAACATTTAAAAATATAAAAAATAGCAGTCCACCAGCGTCGGGAACAGGGTCCGGGCTGCCGGTGGTTAGGGCTCTTGAGAGAGGAACCTCCTAACAATACGCGCCGTGTCCAAGAGTACTGCCTTCTGAATCAAGCGCTTGATCCAGCTGCCAAGCGAGAGCCTCTTCAGATGTTGTTCGAGGCTCTTGGCAATTAAGCCATTGGCAGACACGACTATCGGCACAATGACTGCCGTATTTACGTCCCACATGTCAACAACCTCGCGAGCCAGATCAAGATACTTGAATTGCTTATCTTTTTCTGCCCTCACGAGGTTCCCATCATGCGGGACCGTAATATCAACAATCATTGCGCGACGCTCCGATCGATCTATCACCACAATGTCAGGTTTATTGGCAACAATAGTCCTGTCAGTGATGATAGGTCGATCCCAATACAACGAGATATTGCCATTTTCGAGAACTGGGTCGGGCGCATACTTATAGTAAGGCACTTCCGATTCCACAAGGTTGTACTTCAAAGCAAGTTGCTGGTGGATAATCCTGGCCACGAGGTTGTGTCTATGCAAATACTCTCCGTTAGCCAGACTAGAACACCCAGAAATAATGTGTCGGATAGATTCTCCAGGACGGTGGCATGCCCGACATATGTCAACCGTGCCATCCTTCACAATGTATTTCCGGTAGTTATTTGTCATCATAACTTCGTCCATAATTGCACAGACAAAACCTTCAGTTTCCCCAAACAGGTCACCGAAGCGTAGCCAGGATACGGACGCTAGAAAGTCTACATCGGGACCATGTAGTGCCCGGTAATAGCGTCCGTGAAGCTCCTTGCTTTGCCATACCTCCTTACGATCATTAGTGTCTAAAACTTTAGGTTTGCGCCAGTTCTCGTTAGCCAAGGAGAGCGGAGTAAGACCCTTATCCACCGTGACCACATCTCGGTGCATCCCCACGTCGGTTTCTAGGAAATATTCCCTGAGACTGCATACCTCACGGTTGTGCAGGGTCTTAGCATTTAAAAAGCCACGACCCCCGCACTTCCGTGGGATATACAGTCTCATCACCGACGACCGTGGGTGATGCATTCGATTTGCAGTCAGCAGTGAACGGACTCTTCTATCCAGGGCGTCAAGTTCCGTCTGAGTCCATTTGAGTATGCCGAAAGAATACATCAACACCGGCATGACCCAACCGTTGAAAGCGCGCACCTTATTGCCACCTGACAAAAGACTGTACAGTACCTTATTCAGGCGGCCAAAGAAGCGCTCTCTCAACGATTGTTTCATGTCAGCATTATTGATGCCTAATGCTTCCGACATACCCAAATATTTGTAGGTCTCTGTTGAAGAGAGGGATCTAAGGTGTATGGAATCAGAGAGTTGAGTTCCCTCTGATTCCATAATCTCCCCTCTCTTCACATGCATGACTGCACATTTGTCCACACCAAATTCCATCCTGATGTCGCTACTGAAAGTTTCTGTTACCTTCAGTAGCTTCATCAGTTGCAAGTTGTTGGGGGCAAAGAGTTTCAGGTCATCCATGTAAAGAAGGTGAGATATGACCTGACCACCTCTCTTCAACCGATATCCTAGCCCCGAACCCTCCAGCAATGTGCTGAGCGGGTTCAAGGCCAGACAAAACCACAAAGGACTCAGACTATCACCCTGGAATATCCCGCGCTCAATCCTTATCGGTTCGCCGCTACCTCGGATCTGTCGACATCCTGGATAGCGAAGGACTGTTCTCCAGGTCCCCATACACGACAACAGGAAGGTACGTAGAGTTATATCAACTTTATACAACTCTAGCACCCTCATGAGCCATGTATGGGGTACCGAGTCATAGGCCTTCTTATAATCTATCCAACATGCGGACAGATCTTTTCGGGAGCGGCGAACCTGTTGGCTAATGGCCATATCAATGAGGAGGAGCTCCTTAGTACCGCGGGACCCGTTCCTACATCCATTTTGAGAGGCAGACATGATAGAGTTAGTCACAATATGTTGATTGATTTTAGCTCTCAAAATGGATGTAAGAACTTTATAGACCGTTGGTAGACAAGTAATCGGTCTATAATTTTTGGGTTCCGCAGTACTACCCGATTTATGGAGCAGGTGGGTCACTCCTGTTGTCAAGAATTGGGGCAACGACCCTGACTCTAAGGCTAATTGGAACTGGGATGCCAAGCGAACGTGTGATCTTTTAAACCACTTGATCCAGAAATTGTGCAGTCCATCCGGCCCTGGGGATTTCCAGTTAGGCAGCGGATGGACTGCACAAGCTACGTCTTGGGGGCTGATAGTGATTGCCCCCATTTCGGTAATCTGATCACACGCACGTTCAACATCCCGGGTCCAATCGCCCTCAGTGTGACTGACAGGCACCGACCAGATGCTGCGCCAGAATGAACTCATGGCGTCATCATCCGGTAGGCGCGTGTCAGTAACACCTTGGTCCGGTCGCTCCCAAGTTCTATAAACCCACCTTTCGTCGCTTTGGAATGTGCGATTCAAGGTGTACCATTCCACCCGCCGCTTGTACCGACGAATACGGTTCGCCCATGCACAAATCTTCTGCTTCAGGAAGTCGATACGCTCTGTGACGCGGGCCAAATATTCACGTGGACTAATATCAATCCCCGAGAACGCCCGCCTCACAAAGCGCATCACTCTAGGGCGAGTATTACCCTCCCTGAAGCAGATCAACTTGCCGATGAGTGCTCTAGCCTCACCGATACGCCGCTCAATCCTGCACTGCCAAGCCGGAGTAGCTGATTTTGGTCGTGTAGCTCTGTCACTGTCAGGGAATTTGACGTGAGCTACACGACATGCCGCTACAGCTGCACAGTACAGAATTGAGTGAGTATCAGTAAGGTCTTTGCTGCTATCAAAATAATTTGACAGCTCCGAGTCTAGAGCACACACCAGCGCCTTGTTTTTATTGTGCATAGGCAAACGAGGTAAACGTGGTCTGAGTTCAGGAGGTGTTGAACGGTATTCCCGTAACGCACACTCCAAACCGCTCCTCAATTGTACGTTGCATTGGGTACTCACGGATGTAACTTCGTCATGATCCTCTCCAACAGCGTGCTCAGACAGCGGTGGCACACTGGAAACGTTTTGTAGTTGCGCCGCAATCAATGGCAAAGCAGGATCAGTAACTGGGATACTCCGCGAGTCAGAGCGTAGTCGATCAAGTACTGTGTCATTCAACATACTGTAACGGTTAGCGGGTGGGTTGAAATAAAAGAACCCACCAACGTTTACAATAAATTTATTATAAGGTCGTGGTTCACAGCCGTCACTTGGTATTTAATCGTTCCGTGGAAGTAGGCGCACTAAGTACTGTCCTGGCTTATCGCGTAGTGCAGAGACGCGATGGCGAGGAGATGTCCCGAGGTGAGAGTGACCCCAGGGACAGGATGGTGGATGCGCCGGCTGGTCAGCTGTGTGCGGCTAGGTGCTGTGTGTGCGCAGGCCTCGAACGTTCGGTAGCGTGAGTCAACGGTCGAACTCAACGAACGTTGAGGATGGGTAATTTAAACCCCAATCTTGTTCCCTGGAATCAACGTCCAGCGGTAAATAAAAGGTCCACTGCAAATCCTCTCTGATGATGACCCCGTAGCGTAAGCGAAAGCCTAGGACGTAAAGCGCTTGAGGCGTTTGTGAGTTTGGTCAACATCAGAACGGAGTTTACATGGCAGGTACACAATATTAAATTAGCGTGAAGCATTAACACAACATTATTTATAGGCCTACGAGCGTATGGAACATTCGAGGCTTAACGGAATAAAAACCTAACAAAGAAAAATTAGAACACAAAATAATAAGTCTGTAGGTAACTGCTCAATACAAAAAGATATAAACACAATAGCTAGCAGTTATAAAGGTTTGGTTTGGCAAACTTACCCTTCACGGGGTTATTACACTTACACAGAATTTAAATAATATATATTAGGTATTTATTATTTGACTAAAAAAACTGTCTAAGTCTGGGACGAGTAAAATTAGATAGTCCTAATATAGTGAGGAACTACGTCTGCTACTACGTCCAGCGTTCGCGGTAATGTTTTCTGTCCCAGCTGATTGCTACAAAATGCCTCGCTCAAGGAGAAGGGGAATTGGACTTTGCACGCGTGAGAGTGAGACAGCATAAGCATTGCCACTCACTTATCCGCAGCTAGAACATTCCACAGTTCTGACACTACAGAACTGTCAAATAACTGTTACTACCAGTTTAGTACTACTACCCACTTATAAATTACTTTTTGTCTCGACGTAATTCAAGAATATTTTACTAGATACCTACAAATTTATAATAAAAACTATTTATAGTTTTGAAATGCAACGTTGGTAATCCACAACGTTACAATACCCCCTCGCGCAGTCAAGGATTTTGTCTTCTATAATGACAAAATCCGCACGAAGAATTAGATCTAACTATTGTTTTACCTATCAAAAAATCATCATTCGTACTTCTCACAATCATAACCAGCGGCAGCTATTGTATTCAGTGATACGAGAGATAGCTGTCGCACAATATAAAATATATAGGAATCCTGTTGTCATTAACCTGATGCCTTACAATAGTTTTCTTCAAAGATGAAAGTGTACTAAGCGAGAGAATAATGCAATCGTATGTATCGAGTTCAATAAAATATTATTGTTAAATTATTTCTTTTCCTTTTAACCATCTACCGACCAATACTAATCCACCTACCAGTTTTAAATTTTAATGTAAGTAATTGAATCTAAATTTAGATGATAAAATTATGTTTTTGGTTTAAGGCTTATTTACGGAGTTACCAACCGCTCCTGCAAAGGCTTATTTAAAGAGTTGCGACCGCTCTAAAGAAAACAACACAAATGGTGTAGACCATCAGTATTAAGTGAACAAGCTATGTCCTTTGGTTTTGTTTCTTTTGATTTATGGTTTATTTAAGGAGTAATCGACCGCTCCTGCAAGGGCTTATTTAAAGAGTTGCAACCGCTCTATAGACACAGTTGTGTTTTTATGATGCAAGGGCTTATTTAAAGAGTTGCTACCGCTCTATAGACACAGTTGTGCTTTATGATTTATGGTTTATTTAAGGAGTAATCGACCGCTCCCGCAAGGGCTTATTTAAAGAGTTGCTACCGCTCTAAAGAAAGAAAGCACAACCATGGAAAAAAAACACAACCATGTATTACAAAACCAAAGTGATCGATGGGTTAGAGCCACGATCAATATAACAAATACCTTCGGTGTAGGGCCGATAGGTATAAAAATAAAATATAATGAATGGGGTAGGCCATCATTATACATAAATAACTATAGGGTAGACCAAAAGTTATAACAAAGAAAAAAAAATTGGTAGGTTAGATAGGTTCGGTATAGTCATAGGTATTCAAAAAAATATTAAAAAGTTAAGGTTTAAAATTAACGGGTATTTTTAAAGAATGTCAAAATAAAAATTTAAAGTTATAATTATTAAAGACTAACTAGAATGTCTAAGTTTTGTTAAAGCTATAATGATAAATGACTAACTAATATGTCATAATGGAAAGAATGGTCCATATTTAGAAGTTCGTTTATGTAAGTCCCGTACCGTGACTAAAGATGATTCGCCTCTAATAATCACTAAGTACTTAAGTTCAGACTTATGAAGCGACATAAACTTAAATGGATAAGCCATGATTTAAAATTTTTCAAAAGAAAAAAAAAAATTAAAAGTGTAGGGTAAGTGCCAAAACCAAAAAAAAAAAATTCAAAGAGAAAAATAAAATTAACGGTTATATGTACTAACACTCCGTCTGTTACAATTTGAATTTAAAAATCTAGTAACGTTTTGGTTGAGAACAATCTAGAAAACAAGCACAAAAAAACAATTGCACCGAAATAAAAATAAAAAAACACACAAAAAGAGTTAATGCAACCAATGTGTACGCTTTACAAAAGGTTAAGCTTTAAAAAGCAATACCAATTTAAAACAAATTGAAAAAACAAATTGACAGAATATTGACAGAATGAGGTAGGGTCTGCAATAATATGTACTTAGGTTTTACAAAAGTTAAGTTATTTCAAATTATTAATATTGAAAAAAAAATGAATTGAAAAAAAAGTATTGGTATTGACAGAATGAGATAGGGTCTGCAATAACCAATTAAAAAAAACAATTTACCTATATAAAAGAAAAGAAAGTAATAATTCTTTTATAGGCAGACGAACCCAGGTGAAAAGGTTGTATGTGCCTGTAATGGAATCCCGGCACCCACACCCTACAACCGAAACAAAAATGATTTGCGGTTGCAATAAGTGTGGTGGTAGTACTTCCCCGGACGGGCCTTCACAAGGGCCCTACTACTACGATGAGTTTAAAAAAATAATAATAGTCAAAAAGAAAAGTAAAAAAAAAATCGTTACTTTCTTTTTTTAAACAAAAGAAAAAAAAATTGTGTAGGGTAGGGTACACTTTGGCTGCGTTAAACCGAAAACGTTTTCACAAACACAAAAATAATAAAACACAAAACACACAAAACACCAAAATAACACACTACCTCCACAGAACAAAAAAAACCAAGCGACCTTAATAAAAAAACCACGTAAATGGGCGCCAATGTAACGGTTAGCGGGTGGGTTGAAATAAAAGAACCCACCAACGTTTACAATAAATTTATTATAAGGTCGTGGTTCACAGCCGTCACTTGGTATTTAATCGTTCCGTGGAAGTAGGCGCACTAAGTACTGTCCTGGCTTATCGCGTAGTGCAGAGACGCGATGGCGAGGAGATGTCCCGAGGTGAGAGTGACCCCAGGGACAGGATGGTGGATGCGCCGGCTGGTCAGCTGTGTGCGGCTAGGTGCTGTGTGTGCGCAGGCCTCGAACGTTCGGTAGCGTGAGTCAACGGTCGAACTCAACGAACGTTGAGGATGGGTAATTTAAACCCCAATCTTGTTCCCTGGAATCAACGTCCAGCGGTAAATAAAAGGTCCACTGCAAATCCTCTCTGATGATGACCCCGTAGCGTAAGCGAAAGCCTAGGACGTAAAGCGCTTGAGGCGTTTGTGAGTTTGGTCAACATCAGAACGGAGTTTACATGGCAGGTACACAATATTAAATTAGCGTGAAGCATTAACACAACATTATTTATAGGCCTACGAGCGTATGGAACATTCGAGGCTTAACGGAATAAAAACCTAACAAAGAAAAATTAGAACACAAAATAATAAGTCTGTAGGTAACTGCTCAATACAAAAAGATATAAACACAATAGCTAGCAGTTATAAAGGTTTGGTTTGGCAAACTTACCCTTCACGGGGTTATTACACTTACACAGAATTTAAATAATATATATTAGGTATTTATTATTTGACTAAAAAAACTGTCTAAGTCTGGGACGAGTAAAATTAGATAGTCCTAATATAGTGAGGAACTACGTCTGCTACTACGTCCAGCGTTCGCGGTAATGTTTTCTGTCCCAGCTGATTGCTACAAAATGCCTCGCTCAAGGAGAAGGGGAATTGGACTTTGCACGCGTGAGAGTGAGACAGCATAAGCATTGCCACTCACTTATCCGCAGCTAGAACATTCCACAGTTCTGACACTACAGAACTGTCAAATAACTGTTACTACCAGTTTAGAACTACCCACTTATAAATTACTTTTTGTCTCGACGTAATTCAAGAATATTTTACTAGATACCTACAAATTTATAATAAAAACTATTTATAGTTTTGAAATGCAACGTTGGTAATCCACAACGTTACAATACGGTTACGTTGAATGACCCGCACCTGATCCGATAATCGTTGCGCCGTTACATTGACATCTGGCTCCAGCACCTGAAACAGAGTTATATTATTATTATTATATTATATTAAGTCCACTTTGAGAAGTGGCTGGAGAGATGCGAAGGAGTTCGTACCTTCCTCCTGACGCAGGTTCCGTTCAGCAGGAGGATACGCCGAATTCCACCATTGCGCCCGGTCGACACTGTTGAGTTCTGCTCGGTCGATCGGTGAACACTAACAAAACCGGGCCTTATATAAATAGTTTTTTCCTTAAATAAATGTAATAATTAGCCCTTTGTAAATTACTTACTATCGTGAAACTTATGTGATGACAAATAGATGGCGCGGATTGGTAATTTAACAAAGCGCCATCTATATTAAGACTCTGGAAACATTTGATACATTTATTTATGCTATTCGCCGCTAGGTGGCAGTAATCAATAAAATAATTTATTAACGTTTTATTAAATTGGCATTAAAATATAATAATTATTATTATACCAGCAATAATCGATTAATTAAAATATTTTACAGGTACTAGTTACTTTTAAAAATTAAAAGGAAACTATGCTTCTTGTATGTCAACACGTAACCATGGCAACTAAATGATTACAATAGGTTAGTGATTCATTGTCAAAGGTAGTTTTAAGTTTTGTGTTCATTTTCATCGAGATGTCCAACAAAATAACAAGTTTTGTAATTCCAAAACGCTCAGTTGATCGCCGCGCAAAAGCTTCTAGGACATTTTTGCAACCTAGTGAGAAATTTCACAATAACAATGCTCCTAAAAAACTGCTCAATTCTAAAAAACCAACTTCGGTTTGCACTGAGAGCAAAAGCTATTCAAGTGGTGTTAGCAATCAAAAAGGACCTGCGAAGCCGAAGAAAACAACCAAATCGGATTCTTTCGTCACCAAAAGGACTCAATACAATGTTGTGGACTATTGCAGAAAATGTGGCGATGGGGAGAAGGGCAACGGAGAAATTCGAGGAAAAGTTGACTCTCTTCTCAGCGCAGTGAACGTGAAATGCGTTAAAAACGACAATAAAGTTATCAAAAAAACATCAAAACCTGTCCATCAATACTACAAGAACGAAAACTTCTACACTTACGAAGAATCACTTCATGAAAATAACAATAAGAAAGTCTCCCTGGACACTATCACAGAAGATCCCGAGAGGCAAACAATTTCTGAAGACTCGATTCTCAGAATTTGTTCTGATTCTGAAGATGACGATTTAGAATCATACCTAAATCCAAGCAGCGACGTCAATATCAAAGAGCTTACAGAATTCCGACAGAAAAATTATTTCGAATGCCATTCAGCAAAATCTAGAATCAAAACTCGAGTCAGTGCTACCAGTTTGCAAGATCACAAATGTGTCTACAGGTTTTATCTCAACGAACGTTTGTTTCCCGTTCCATTGAATACTGATTACAATAATAAAGTTCGTTGTGTCGAATGTCAACTACCAATGGACATCAAACAAGAAAGATCAGGGGATAAAATTAATGGTACCATACAAGCTAAAGTCAAACTCAGTACAGGAGAATCACAAGACATGCTTCTCTTACTCCCTGTAAAAGAATCTCTTATTATAGAAGAAAGAAGAAAAGGGAATAAGCAGAACGACGACTATGTTTACTTTGGGCTGGTGAAGCTGACAGCAGATGGTAATTCCATGTTTAATAGGACTTTGCCAGAAAATTCTTTGGCTTTGAAATATCAAAAAGGATATCAGGAATACCAGGACGATGGCAGATATAATTATAAAGAAATAAAAGATGATGATGTCATTATTATATAATTTGTCGACGCCTACGGAAATTTTTGCTAGCTCCTGCCGTTCACCGTTTTAAATTGCTGCTCCGATTTCAAGAAATATTATGTTGTTTGTGAATTTATCTCAAGGATGTTCGAAGGTATTAATTTTACTATTTATGAATCCGGTACTTTTAACTGTACATTATTGATTTCAATTGAAGTAAACTTTATGTTCTTTCAAATCCTATGCTTGCTGATTGTTATTTACCCTAAAATCTTCACTTTTATTGCGTCAAGATTGTTTGTTACTTTTGATGATATTATGTAGGATTTGGAATCACAATTTAGATAAAGACCTTTTGTTAACCTAGCCTTTGATACTTTGCTGATTAAAAGCGTGAAAATATAGTAATTAGTCCCTTAATGTGTGAGGTGAGCAATGAGCATATCAAATCTACTTGCATAGTCAGTAAGTTTGCTACCCATATTGCACACTTTCCTTTCTTTATAACAAAAAACCTCTTATAATTTTCATCTAAGTTGCCTTACCGTGAATTTTTTCCAAAATTTTGGGTTTATTAACATAGCTTGAACAATTTTTTTTTTTGCTTTCGTAATTTATTTATAGGTACCGATGATAATTATGTTTAAAATCGTGATAGTTTTTTTTCAAAGACGCTTTATTAGTAAAAAAATCTTAAAATTTTCCGATTAAAAATAACTCTATTTTTAAACGTGGTTATTATTCTATAACAACCAATTAAAAGTAATAACTACTGCATAATAGGAGTACCTACTTACGTAATCTAGAAGAATTTGATCTTTAGAAAAAAATTGATCTTGATCATCATGATAAAAATTACATTGAAAATTCGTAAAATCGGTCGATTTTACGTTACTTTCGGGAAAGGACTTTTAAGTTATCGGGTCATAGGGTTTCGTAAACAAAAACATTGCCAAATTTTTAATTTACTGATGCAAACCCACTGCTGGGCAAAGGCCCTTGCAAATCCTTCTAAGTCTTCTTTTCTAGCGAATGTAATTATAAAAAAAATATACGCAAATATTACTACAGAACACAGAATAACCTCTGAATCAGACTTGCGTAAAAAAGAAACATGTGTAAGCTATATTATGACCGGTTAATTTTTTCTAGTAACTGCTAGAATGCCAAAGAACTAAACCATCAACAATTTAACTTAAAATTCCGGTTCTTAGCTATAAATAAAGCTAATCCTTACTTAAACCTGATGAAATCCTGTATTTGTCTTCCACCATGGAAAATTACTACAATAAAATTATGAGACGAAATTGAGAAGCAATCATATTTCGCAACGTTTCCCGCCATCGCGAATAAATATGGCGGATAAATCGCGCGCGCCTCAGTGTTCACTGCGCATGCGAGAGAACTGTCACTTTCGTTCGAAAACCGCGAATGTGTTACAGAGTGTGAAAAAAAGTAAAATAAGAAACAAAAATGTTTGACTCATTACTACTTGTGGTTTTTTTAACGAGTTTCGTGAGTGCTGAGAACAGTTTACGTAAGTTATTTTTATTACTTTTTTTAGTTTATAATTATTTAGATATTATCGAATAGGAAGACTTTTTATTTTTAAACATTCATGCTCTTGTTACAGATAAAAAAAAAAACAAGTATTATGGTCAAATCAATTATTTATCTACCATTTCATTTCAAGTTATAAAAACATAATTATTATTTTGATGCGTCTTTAAATCTGTATTTTAGGTCTTAACGTAGTTTGTCACTAAGCTATAGTTCTAAATAAATTCATTTTATTAAGGCTTTCTTTAAAATATTACATTGCAGCATGCAAATTATAAGCTTCATAAAACAAACTTAAATTGCCCGTCACTTTCTTTTTTCCCTTTTGATTCGTTATAAAACAGAGGCCCAATCACTTTTTTGCTTTACTTATCCAACTTTCCGTGATAAGAATAAAAAAGTGTGATATAATATAATCGACAATGATTGGTTCCGGCCAATACAAACGTAACTAGATAGGTTGAGCTGAAGAGAAAAGTAATTAGTGACCAAAGGGGTCCCCTGTTCTCTTCAGCTCACTTATCTACCCATTGCGCATTGGCTACTTTATATTTTGGTTTAAGTGCATATTTTCGTCTAAAAATATACCCTGTAGACAGTCCGTCCGCCACGTAGGTAATGCATTTTTGATCTAGCTGTCATGTTCGTGTATAACATGTAGGTATACATTCGCCAAAGGCAACTTTAATGGACTGCGTTTTCTGGGCTGGACGAGTTAGCTAGAGCTTTGATTTTCTACGGATTTATGAACAAAGCTGTTTGAACTAACCGCGAGATTATCTATATTATACGTGACTGTCAACGTGTTAAATATATCCCAAAATATAGCAACGCACTGCTAAAAGTTTACCCCTTTTTTTCGCTTGCCCTCACGGCCACGGTATCCTGCTCGAAAATTCCATCAACCTATTTATTTACACTTACGATAGTGTTCTACATTTGGGTCATTATGTCCACCTAAATGTACCAATTTTGAATTGATCCAGTAAATTCCGAGCAAATTCACTGTGACACACGGACATACTCAAGTGATCTTTTAGGAAAAGGTTCCATTTTTTTCTTAAATTAGGTAATAAAATCCGTAAAAAAATCTGATTTCTGTTTCTCAAAACAGAAATGGCAGATTAACATGGATGCTTATTATATCTCTCATCTTATAACTCTTATAAGTACCTATTCTTAAATCACTTGAAAAAATTTGCATAGGAATATTTTTCCCATTTGAAAATTTATTTTAAAATACAAAATTACTGCTTTTCACAATGCCTCCTGTGAGAATTGAACTCACGACCCCTGGTTTACGAGACCAGTGCTCTGCCACTGAGCTAAGGAGGCTGTAGTAAAGTGCATTTATTGGCACACCCCTTTACGAGTTAATTCTTTAAGTACCAAAGACATTGTTGAGTTTTCTTCGGAAACTCATGACCAGCAATGAAGTATGTAATTAATTTAATTTTTTTTTCATGAAATGCTGGTTTGCCATAAGTAAAGCTTCATAGCCATACATTTTGTAGATATTGTGATGTTTTTTCAGCTTAAAAGTTTAAAACTAAAATAGTCACAATCTTGTAAATCCAGGCATTCATTAAATTCCCTTCACTTCACATTACAAGGATCAGATATCTCTGGAATCTTACACTTGGTCGTTAGCCCGTATTAGGGCGCACTTTCTTGCCTATGTACGACTTCTAATACTTCTCTATTACAAATGTTTTAGAAGTCTCTGTCATTTCTTTTCTAGTCATAATTATCATCCTTCAACATAAAATCGGGCTTCTAATAAAAAAAAACAATTTTTTTAAGTCGATGTCCGATTACGGGCGCTATCGACTCCATTCATGAATAGTTGGCCGATTGTCCGAATTCCGGAGCTAAACGAATTCGGGTAAACGACCAAGAAGTATACCTACTTAGTTGTGTCCTAAGTTTAGCGCAATAACTTAATTAATTTATTACCAAACCGAACTATTAAAAAAATACTTATATATGTATTTTTACCTTTTTATCCTTCCAAGCCTTCAACTACGGTTTACATATCCGGTTTTTCAATTAAAAAATGTGTTTGTATTCTTGTGACATTAAGTTACCCTTGACACTGGATAAATTGCATTATAAAATAATCTTGACATTTCCTGTGACATTTCTGAAGTTCACCAATCAATACAATAATTTTAATAATTCTACGAACTTTAAAATTTTGTTTTATAATGTAAATTGACTTTTTGACAGGTAATAACAGAAACTAATTATGTAATTAAAGCGTATTCCCTAACGAAAAAAGACAACTTAAAAAAAAAACACAAAAAATTAATGAAAATGAAAACATTAATTTTTTCTGCTTTATTGTCTAAAACATTTCACAAAATATACAAAAAGACGAATAATTCGCACTTAACACTCCAATTCAGTAAAATAAATAAGTATTTAAGAATGCCTCCTGTGAGGATTGAACTCACGACCCCTGGTTTACGAGACCAGTGCTCTACCACTGAGCTAAAGAGGCGATGGCTGTTATCGCCTAGATTCGCACCCCTATCTGAGGTACAGTCATGGACACAAATATGTACTCACACAACAATAATAAAATAAAATTTTCACTTTGAAATAGCGAAAAATTTGAAATTCGCAAATAAAAGTACGGAATGATTTACTCCGATTCTGCTCAGATCTTGAGTAATTAATAACTAGTTACGAATAATAAAGATGGTATTATTTTAAAGGTTTCACTGTTAACTTTAAATTGAAAACAAATTCATTCAAATCCCGCCCTTATTTAAAGAGCAATCTCGGATCAATTTTAAGAAAGTGATTTCATTATCATCATCATCAGCCTATAATGTTCCCACTGCTGGGACACAGGCCTCCTCTCTGTGAGAGGCAATGGCCATAATCCACCACGCGGGCCCAGTGCGGCTTGATAGATGTCACATGTCTGCGAATTTTTTGGTTCTAGGACATGCCGGTTTCCTCACGATGTTTTCCTTCACCGTTTTGATTGCCCTAATGCAGACATATTAAAACTTCCGACTGTACCTTCTTGCGTTGCAAACATACGCAACATATTTATTCAAGTGCATTTATGTTACAATCGAGAAACTGATACCAATGTAACTTGTTTATATAATGTACTTATGTTGCATTATCTAAAAGATCTCGGATAGCAAATCCCGTTATATACTATTAGGACTGATTATTGATAATCGCGTCATTAATGGACAATGCATTATATTATGCATTATCAAAATGCCGAAATATGCACTTAAAAAAATGCATTATCAATGAAAAACTGCATTAACGCTTTTAAAATAAAATTATGCACTTACATAATATTTTTATGTAAAATCCAATGTCTGGTCATTCATCATCATCATCATCATCAGCCTATTAATGTTCCCACTGCTGGGACACAGGCCTCCTCTCTGTGAGAGGGTCATTACTCATTACTTATTAGATAAGAACATACTTATTAAAAAATATCC
Source organism: Agrotis segetum (assembly GCA_036375495.1). Lineage (NCBI taxonomy): Eukaryota > Metazoa > Arthropoda > Insecta > Lepidoptera > Noctuidae > Agrotis > Agrotis segetum. The sequence continues at coordinate 790,839 of JAQSVV010000039.1, forward strand.
TTTTAATATGGATGTATGGATGTTTGTTACTCTTTCACGCAAAAACCACTGAACGGATTTGGCTAAAATTTGGTACACAGATAGTTTATAACCTGGATTAACACATAGGATAGCTTTTATCCCGATTTTATGTTCCCGTGAGATAATTTTCGAGTTGTAGCGGGTGAAGCCGCTGGCAACAGCTAGTATTAATTAAATATTAAAAACAATGTTGTTTTAAAATATCAATGAATTTTATTTAATTTAGTGGATTAAAAAAATTCAAACGTAGTTAATTTCGTATTTTGTAATGCGGGCCTATCGCGTAACGCCTCGGAACGTAAAGAGCTATTGAAGGACACCGTGCAAAGTCTAATAGTCTCTCCCGTCCTGTTTGTATTATTATTATTTTTCTGTTGTTTTATTTTTTTATTTATTTTTGTCCTTGTTGAATGTATGCATGTCTGTGTCAAATAAAATATTTTTTCTTTCTTTCTTTTCTTTCTTTTCTTTCTTCTTCTTATAATAAAATCTTCTAACAAAACTTTCTCCCCACTAAAACCAAATTCATAATCCAAATTGCATAGTAAACGGTTTAATATAACTGCACACATAACTAGCATTATTAAATAGCATATACTTACGTCTTCGATCATGTAATAACGTAGTTTCCGCGTTCGGCGCCTGCGCCTGCGGTTCGCCAATACAAGTGCACGCCGCGACTTTCACCAGATAAATAGAAGCCCTCAGATATAGTAATAAGATGGTAGAGGTAACCAGGTGTTACGTTGTAACCTTTTCACTTTGCCTTGATGGTTATATCCTCACGTTTATTAGCTCTGACGGTGATTTAGGCCCTAATTTTCAAGCTTAGGTTGAAGCAAGGAAAAAAAGAAAGCATTTAACCTTCTATTAGGTGGGCATGCGGGCGGCAAGTAATAGGCGACTCGCTGTTCGATCATGTATAAATAAAATAAATAAAAATAAAATAAAAATAAAAAAAACCTTTTATTTCTTGCAATTGAACATCAGTACATGCTATTTTAAGTAAGAAAATTCTTAATCCTAGTGTTAGTTTTTTATTTTTAGTGTTAGTTATTATTTTTCTTGTGTGAAGCAAGAACCCCGTCTTCACAGGTGAAGGCCTCCTCCAAATTTAGCCACTTGTCCCGATCTTGGGCTACTTCTGTCCAGTGAGGGCCGGCAATTTTTATTATTTCATCATCCCATCTCGTGATGGGTCTTTTTTTGGTTCGATCATGTACCTACCCGGAATGATGGCGTCGATTCTCGAGTCGAGGATCGTGTTCCTCGCGCGCTTAATATAATAGAATAGAATAGAAACCATATAATCGATAATGGACACACACACAGACAAATAAATACCTAATAAAAATTCAAAAAACAGTAAGAATTTTGCTGAGCATGTCCACACCAAAAGGGTTACCAACTCAGCATATGCTGGGCGAAACACCCAGCGCTGGTTTTCAGTTGGCACCACGCAGTGACACACGGACGAGGGTAGGCAAAGAAAATAAATAAATACGCTATAATAAATAAAAACGCTTCACATAGTGACATAGTGCCAGTACAATGATGGGCGGCGCCTTAGAGGGTCAAAAACTGCTGGGGTCACAGGACTAACGAATACCATGACCCTGGAACGTAAAGGGCTATTGAAGGAAAAAATGGCAAAATCAAGAACGGAGTCCAACAGTCCTTTCATATCAGACTCCTACTGACTAAAATCCAAAATGTTTCTACAATTGCTCTTTACTTGAGTCACGGTAACTACGGGGATCCCGGCAGAAGCATTTCTTTTTTACTGACCCTGACTTATTCTAGATGCCACTCTTGGTACCAAGAAAGAGATGCATTAGGTAGAGATCGGTCTATGGATTTTTATTTTGATGATCCATAAGTCTCCGTTACAGTATGAGAAAGAGTTTGGGCAGTCAGCTGAGCATGAGCAACTAAATATCGGTTAGTGGCCAGTAAGGATTGAACGGCATCAGAATTATTGCCCGCCCGAGATCTTTCTCATAAATCATGAGCTGAGTTTTGATTCATCAGATGTTTCTTAGTAACATCATAATGGACATGGACCCGCAACAGATGCAATGCTATGTTAAGCGTTACGTTATACCCAAAAAGAAAAACTTGGAAAAAAGAAAGGAAAACTTTTGTCTTGTCAGCTTTTACCCATTACGCAAGCGGTCGGCTCATAAACTTTATCTTTTCCACTAATACGCATCTTAGCCCTTTTGCAACAGTGTTATCATAAACACAATAATCAGTTATAGCCACTCCGTTGGTCAGGCCCCGTGTATAGTAATGTCACCTTTCATTGTTTGTAGTGCCGGCCATTAGCAGATCCATGTTTAGCATCTGATAATGACGAACTCGTGTGTACAAACAATTCTTAAAACATTCTTAAACTTGAAAAGTCAACATGGAGTTCATACACACATAAACTCACGCACTTCTCCCATCGGGGTAGCCAGAAACCACAAAGCGTCATAAACTACGACCCTTACACACTCCTATCGCCTCATCTACATTTATGCATCTCGTCATACTAGCACGCCGATTTATTTTCATTAGTAATCATTTTTACCCGTGGTGCAAGGTAACTGGGCTTCTCCCAGTTGTAATGTCCCTTTGTGCCTTTTGGCCTTGTTCTGTTCTGTCTCTTGCTTGCATGGAGGGAAGTAGCACGCCGATTACGAGTACCACGTACCCGATCTTTCTGAAGCTCTGCACTAATTAGGTCAGTGTAGGACTTCCTAGGGCGTCTGCTCCCAGCGTCACTACTCACCTCTGCCTTATAAATTCAAACATAAGAGATCTTCAAACTTATCAAAAGCCAAAGTTAAGCTTAAAGTTTAGTTAAGTTTAGTTGTAGTAGTTTAGTTAAGTTTAGCTTTAATGAACTATCTCACGAGCATGACATTGACTTTTTTTGCATTTTGCATTGAGACGTGCGTAGCAAGAAAACTTTTAGCCAAATCATATTTTACGAAAGAAGCACCGGCTGGTGGTATTCCAACACATATGTAGCAACGTAAAATTTAAAATAAAATAAGAAACCAGAAACCATAACTTCAACCTATCAACCTTTAGGCATTAGTAAATCGTCAATTGTTATATATTATCTGTGGAGGCTTGTAACTAGCAACATGATTATATACTTTTGTTACCTATTTTGATATAATTAGTATGTAAGCCTTCTTAAAAGTAATAAAATAAAACAAAATTCAGTTTCTGCAATGTGTTTAAGAGGTAAATCGTCAAATCTTCCTCCTCTTAAGATTTAACACTATTTTGCAATTCCACAGTTATCACAACTTCTAAGAAATCCTCGGTATAGAGTATTTCACGGACATCTTTGTTTTTTCCTTTCTTCCCACCCACCTTTAAATATTCAACTTCCTTAATTAAGCCGCTGAGTGTGGTCCTCAGTCACATAAAACCGATAACCCGCGGGGTCAATACGACGGGTCCTCAAGGTCGCGCGGATGTGCACGCGCATACAGATGAGTTTGGAGCCGATACAATGCAACTATTTACATGCAATGGTCACCGCAGTACATGCCTTGACCTGAACGATGTGTGGAAGGATTTTTGGGTATAGATGTTTGGTTTTAATAGCTTTGTTTAAGATGTGTAGCAGTTTAGATGAAAGAACTGAGAGGAAAGACTAGCTATTACTTGGTCTTCGTTAAAAACAATACATTTTTAAGTTGAATGAGATGAGTAGGAACCTATCAACGAAACTCATCATTAGAACTACTTACCGGATGAAAATAGATTTACCTAAAAAGTCTGAGCAAACTAAGCAGATACAAATTGCAATTCTGTAAATTATAGATGATGATGAAAATGCAATCTTATCGACAATTTCCTTAACTGTAAGCAACAAATTTAACCAGTCGATAGCCACATGACTAACAGTGAGTGTATGTATGTTTGTGTCAAGGATGCTGTTCTCATAATGTCAGGTCATTATCTCAAGCATCTGTCATCAGTCCTGCTTGACGAGTCAGGCTTGCATCCTAGCCTCGACCGACATGAGTAAACATTTTTTTGGTTATACCAGAAATTATGTCTTCATTTTATTGAAAATACCAACAGCCACAGATTACGATTGATTCAAACTTCTTAGTGTAATCCGTTTCATCACCACAGCTCTCAAACGGTGAAGGAAAATTCTTTGTAGAAACTGCGATGTCCCAGCCAAAGTCACTTACAAACATGAGTTGAGCCAACGTGGTGTATTATAATCCAATCTCTCTCATGAGGAGAGGGTACAGAGTATATCAGTTTGCAACATTAGAGTCTGATAACTTACTTGTTCCCGATGAAATAAAGGATATTTTCTTGGTTTTCCATCCATTTGTTTAATTTTTATCTATAGCATCGACCACCTTCCGAGTTAGATCTCGCTTTGCAACTGGATTAAGCATTAAAATTTGATTCAGAAAGTAGTAGGCTCTAATCATCTAAAATAATGATAAAATTTTAAAAAAGAAATAGTTCATTCGTCTCGTGGGTCCCAACTGAGTGTGATAATATCAACCAAAGTGTCTATGTAAGTTGTAAATAAATAAATGACTGTTTAAAGTATTTTAACCTTAAAAGTCTGCAAAAGGTAAGGTAGGCAAGACAACGAAGCAGATAAATCATGAGAAGAAGATAAATCAAGAGATAACATTAATCCAACAACGGAACGAGTTTATAAATCTCGTTTACACGTGTCATCATAAATAACAGAAACATAGTCTCCTCGATTAAAACCGCAATATCATACAGATTTGCATCTTAATTATCATATTATTGATTAAGATTACTATATTGTAAAAATAACAAGATAAAACAGCAATCAAAACATGCAGCTAAAGAATGATGAAAACGTGACAGTAAACAACCAGTTTAAAATTATTGACCTATCAAACCAGGTAGAACACAACCCAGATGCAAGCTTAGCAAGAGGCTATACAAAGGCAACATGCAATAATTTCTATATTTGTCTGTTTGTCAACGGTTGCTCAAAACTCATGAGTGGAACCGAAGGTCGACTAGCGCCTCTTTCACAACCTGCTTTTACCAATATAGCTGCGAAATCACTTGCAATGGCTGACGATATGGTTTCATTTCATGATGGGTTTCTAAACTAAGCCGAGAGGCAGTTTGGTAATGCCTGTGAACATCTGTGGTTACATTACTTAATCATTTATCTGTCTACACTTGATAACTTGTCCTGAATGACAGGAGTTGATGGATGCTGATGGGCTAAGTATAGATTGTCATCAATAAGCTAAGAAGACCAGCCTTTATCATTCCCACTGTTATCATCATGAGGCTTTCGTAGTAGTCTTCACTGCGAGTCGAGTGCGGATCGTTGTAATTTAAGTCACAAACCCTCGAATTGTTGGTTATAGGAAATGACGTTTTTTCACGATATTCATCACCCTCCGTTTATAAACAGTGCTGATAAAGCCATTTGAAACCTTTATATCTTTACAGTTGGATCAGAATCATTTGATTCACGTTTAATATAGGATCCAATTCTAAGCCCTTTCCTTTCGTAAGATTTGATGGGGGAAATGTGATGCCACCACCACCAACAGTCGCACTGCTTCAAGAGGAGGAATTGACATCAAAAAGAATTCAACTATTGTTCCATTAAACCATCATCATCATCATATCAGCCGTAAGACGTCCACTGCTGAACATAGGCCTCCCCTTTAGACTTCCAGTAGGACCGGTCGGACCGATCTTAAGGGCTGATTTTTCAATAGTCAGATAACCATAATCTGCGGAATAAAAATACCGGTTTGTCATATTTTCCATAGATTAGCTGTCAAACCGCCATTTTTATTCTTCAGATAAAAGTTATCTGACTATTTAAAAATCAGCCTTAAGTCTAGTTTAAGATTGTTTTGTCCGGTACGGTTGGCTCAGTGGCTAAAAAATTGACTGCTGCACTGCGTGTTGGAGGTTTGATTCCCACACGGAACAAATATTTCTTTGACCTACAGGCAAAGACATTAAACTATATACGAGCAGTAGACGGGACATCACGAAGAAATTTGTGATCCAAAATTTTTTACCAATAGGTAAAAAGTCCCTCAGTCTAGTAGTCGCGTTGCTATGCAACGCTTATATAGTGCTACTGACGCACGGCATCAACAATTTTGTATGACAATTTTCCCAATGCAGCGGGCATTGGGAAAATTGTATCTATAAGTTCTTTTAAATCTCTTTGCCTACAGGTAATTATTGCGGCTCTGGCTATTTTTGTTTGTTAGTTATAAATGTTTTTAAGCGCACCAACGAGATAGGATCAACTCCTAAAGAGGAACAACGATTAAAAAAACATTGGTTTAACCTTATATTTGTATGCCGATTATTGGCCGAACATACAGATCAGCTAAAATAACACCTTTTTGTACTTATGTTCACAAATAAAGATTGATTTGATTTGATTTGAACCTGTAACAAATATAATCCAGTCACGTGTAAGCGAGCGAAACCACAGTTACACAGCTTAGTTCTACAATAAAGATTACCGTCATATCTGTCAAAACGACATAATTATCTTTCTCACGGAAACCGGTTCGGCAGTTTCGGAGACAGTGACACACAAACATGCAAGACAGTCTTTCTACACAGCGAGGTAACCTTGGCCTTTCGGGCAACTGGTCGATGTTACCGCAACGTTGCCGATACTTCCATAACTCGCAGTTACGATACTATTACGATACCGGTTATCGTTATTTTTAAGCTATTACTTTAGTTTTGTAACGGCGATGTTTAATGTAATCTGTGAGAATTGTTGTTGTTTTTTTTTCGCGAAAGTTTTTTATGAGATTATAAAATTCTTTTTTATATGCCTGTGTTTTTATTTTAATTAGTGTCCTTAATGGTAAATAAATATTTCTTTAATGGTTTTTTAAGTAGGGATGCAAGCTAGTTTCTTCAATAAATCGAGTAAATAAATAAATAAATAATAAATAAATCTAAATCTTTTCAAATTCTCATTCTTATTAAATACTTATATGTATACGATAATTCACCAATCTCGAAAGTACATTTTTTTATTAACACAATATTTTTAATGAAAAGGTCAAATTAATTAGGTATTGCATCTTCTACTACTTTAATTTTCATCAATAGAGAAATGGGGGACGAGCGAAGAAGTTTCATATGGGGTGACTAGTAATTAGTGTACGATACTTAAACACGTGATTGTGATCATGATAACAAACATTTTTTATTATGGGAGCGCTAAAGCGGAAATCATGAAAAAAATATCAACTGTTCAATTTATACATTAGAGTTAGACAAACATAAATGTACTGAACGGCTGATTTTTTTTTCACGATTTCAGGTTTGTTGCCATCGTAAAAGTTGTCTGTGATGAGCACAATCACGGGTTTAAGTATCGTACACTAATTACCAGTCAACCTATATAGTTTCTTCATCATGTAAAAAAATTAAACCTCTTATTTCTGATATTGTAAAGGTAGGCTAGGTTTAACATTCTGAAAGTTACGTAGTCATTACGTAAAATGTCTATGTAAAGTTGCCAGCCCTTGCTTAGATAACAGAAGGCCTACCACCTGATGTAGGTAAGTATTTAAATTCCAAACACGGTAAGGAATAGCCAGATAACTTCAACTAACTTTGATTGGCCGCTTGTAACACAACATTTTGTAGGTTTTTTTTTCTTCTAATAAAAATTACGATTAGATTACTCTGCTTAGCAAATAAAACAAAATTTAATTACTCATTAGCTGAATTTTTAAGCTAGATTGTATTTTTATGATGTTACCGTAAACATTGAGACACATAATCAACAAAGAATAAAAACAAATCGATTTAAAAGATAAAATAATGAAAACGAAAGATTAATTAATTCAAAATATATGAAATGTAATCTGATCTCTAACTTATAAAAGTACCCGTAGCTTTTATATTTTTGTTGACAGATTCTTAGAGTAAATGCACACCGAGACGCGATCTCGCGTTCGCGACTCCAAATCTAACTATACTAACAACACGAAAAGATCAAGAATTTCCAGCATCTTAGCGTCACGTCGCGTCTTAGTGTGAACTGACCCTTAAGGGGTCATTGTACTCAATAATATAAACAACTTTTATCATGGAACCAACTCAAACTCGCGAAAAAATCAGCCGTTCCCTACTTAAGTGAGCAAATAGTATGCAAATAGCTAGCATAATCCATATTATTTGGAGCGCAATTATTTCGCGCTCAGTTGCACGCTACTATCAGTTGCAACCAGACGTTGTGCAACAACCATCGGAGGCTGCAACTCGTATGTCAGATGGCATGAATTGCCACCATTAAGTAGATAATGTTGCAGAAGTTCCAATCGACGAAAGTAACTTTATGAATCGACGTGGACACGGTTGATGTAGCATGTCGCGTCGATTCTCTAACGGAACAAATATTTGTATGAATTCATGTAGTTGTTTTGCCTTCCCACGTCTGGGTGTTTGGTAAAAATTGTCTGCTCAAATGAAGAAAGGAATCATAATTGTATTATTTTCTAGTACATCACATCTTGGTCATGCAGACAGCGAGTAAAGGGCAATTCGCTGTCCAACCATGGACCATGCCCGGGTCGCCGGCGCGTCGTGTTCCACGTGCGCCTCAAAGAGATTTGAGATTTCCCCCTCTCAGATGGTCAAAGCCTGCCGGGGTCCCGGGACTTATTTCCTTACCGTGACCCGTGAACATAAAGAGCTATTAAAGAACACCGTGGATTTTAGTCAGTAGAAGTCTGACAGTCCCTCCCGCCCTGCCCGGGGTGGGAGGACTCATTTAACTTTACCACGCTAAAAAGAAAGAAAAGTTCGTCTTTTCTGCACTCGTAGCATGCCACTCCAGTATACAGATGAAAGACGATAAAAAGTTTTAATTTTACTGAGCAATGCTGATGTAAAAAATGTTTAAAAAGTAGAAAATATACTTATTCTTCAGTTTTATGCGGGTCGTGGTACGAGTGTACACGGGCAAAACAATATCGAATTGTATAGAAATAACATCATTTTGGGCTCACTTCTGTTTCCCGACTCATTGTCGATAAACATTAGTAAAATCAAAATGTTTTACGACTTTTTGTTCCAACTTCCACCCTATAAAGATGTGGCTTCACACCTTTGCTCGCTGGCACAATAGAATGATACAATTATAATTGTTTGTCATTCTATTCACTGGTTAAATATGTTATTCAATAGACTGTTCCCAAAAATGGTCTCATAATGACGGAAACGGAACACAATGCTCCCTTTGAATGTCTCGTAAGGTTTCGTATACACAAAGAATATTATTTATTTATTTTATTTATTTATATTCAGGCTACATTGGCCCATAGATATATACCTTACAATCTAACATACATAATTTTATAAGAACAACTTGTGTTAGTAAATAGAAACTTAAGCCTATGTTAGTAAACACTTCACATTTATAATCACATTTATAATAGGTAACACGTTTTTGTCATCTCAGTCAACCCTCAATCTTTTACTGTATAATCATTTAGCTGGTCAAGAGCTCAATAAAATTAAACTCCTGTTTACTTGACTACAGCGAAGTTTAAAGTAGAGTAATGTGCCTTGCCTTGTTAAGATCAAAACTTGATCATTTTCGAAGGCTTTGTCTTTGTCACCTAAACTAGAGTTAGATCGTATCCACGTCAATAAAAAAAAATTTGGGAGGGATTTCCCAGTCATAGTTACCCTATTACTCAAATAAATTCTCTTCAAGGTATGCAAGTTGTCATGTACATGATGTCACGTTATGTTGTAATAGACTAAACTAAGGCCACATAGCATTCACAGTAAACAATAAAATTCCTCAGTGCCCGGTGCACTCAATTTGCCTCAATTTCAACAATAAACCTTACCTTGACCGGACAAAGCTCACAATTCTTCAAAATACTGGACAAACTGGTATTTCTGCAAATGTCCCGCGTAGTGTCACATCTGCACGCCATCTATTTGTTACAAGGTCGGCACAGGCGTCGGTAGTTGCCAAACAATATGGAGCCGGCAGAATTATTCCATAATCGTTGAGTAACTGTTTATTATATACTGGAAAGAGGAAATTTACTTTCTATCAAGGACTAGATGAGAAAGGAGGAGTAATATTAATGCTTGATTAGATGAGTTTTGTTTAATTAATGAGAACAGCATATTCAGCCTATATTATTTTCCTACGGCTTGGGCATAGGGCGTCTACTCTGTGACTCTCTTCATTTTTCGAGACTACCTTCAGCTTATCTGCCTTCAGTTGTGAATCTATCACTATTAGCAAGGAACAGAATATAAAATGTTATGGAATTATCCATTTCAGTGCAGTACTTACTTAAAACGAAATTTTTTTAAGAATCGACAAAAACATTTAAAAAAAATCATTTTCGTTTAAAACATTAATCTAACCGAACATTGTTTCTTTCTTTACAGCCGAAGATTTCACAAGATGCAGACAAAAAGACGCAAAACTGAACGATTGTCTCAAAATGGCCGTCCCAGACGCACTCAGAAGGATGAAGAAAGGTAAGATATATTTACCTACTCTTAGACTATATAGCACTGGATTTTTCTGCTTTGCCCATTTTAATGTAAATAAATAGAAGTTCCTCTGTAAGATGGTAAGATATTTGTCGTTGATGTCTTTTGCATCAGAAAGAGATCTACAGCTTGGCAAAAAACAGTAGAAAACCAGAAGTCACCACTGTGCTCTCGCTACCAGCACTTTGAATGATTTAATTTTATTATTTTTCATTTATTACGTTAGTTTTATGGCACAATAATAAATCTAACAAACCTGCGCCTTTGTTTACATTTAATATCAAAGATCTTAAACGTTATCAACGAACGAAAATATTAGTTCCGCTTCAATCCGTTCTGGCCAAGCTGTATGTAGCCCCGGGCATGCGGGCAGCGAGTAAAGGGCAACTCGCTGCCCGACCAAGGACCATGCCCGGGTCGACGTCGCGTTGTGTCCCACGCGCGCCTCAAAGAGCGTCAGCATAATGACGGGGCCCCCCTCTCAGAGGGCCAAAGCCTGCCGGGGTCGCGGGATTATTCCCTAACCGTAACCCCGGAAAGTAACAGGCTATGAAGGACACCGTGGATTTTAGTCAGTAGAAGTCTGACAGTCCCTCCCGCCCTGCCCGGGGTTGGAGGACTCATTTGATGATTTTACCACGCTAAAAAAAAAAAAAAAAAAAAAAAAAAAAAAAGCTGTATGTAGCCCAATAAATTAATTTATGTCATTGAGAATCTTATTTATATTATGGCTCATTTTAAAACAAGCCATAATCTAATACAGATAATCCCTGAAGACTCAAGCTTTAACAAAAACTAGTTTCAATCTATCAAATGGCTTCAATCTCATTTGAAGTATCTAATGCGGGAGTTTTGAGTGACGATCTGTAATACGGAACTGAATATGTATAGAGTTTTGAGTAAAGATCTGTACGGGACTAAATGTAACCAGCAAAAATGTAGTTTTAGATTTATTTTTAAATCATTTCGTACAAAGAAACTACCCATAAACAGATCCGAATGGAGACGAGACACCGTTTACGCATAGAAATGTATACGAGAACTTTTGGTTGCAACCGTGACAGTATGACTCACTAGTTGACTTTACAACATTTCTAGTAATAAATACTAAATCCTTGTTATCTCTAATACCCACTTAGTATTTATTACTAGAAATGTTGTAAAGTCAACTAGTGAGTCTTGCTGCCACGGTTGCAACCAGAAGTTCTCGTAAAGGGAAGCTAGACATTTCTCAGACAAATAGTAAATCTTTTTCGTACCACAACCAGTTAAATGCAAATGTGCATTATCTAAGTATTGGATAATTGTACAAAACTCCCTTTCTTAGTATTAATTGATGCAAAGTTGCACAAAACAATAATTGCCGAGCAAATTGTTTCGTTTCTGATGACTTAACAGTAAATAAACAAGTGATTCGTGAACAACACACGTGCTTCACGCAGTTTTTTAAATCATTCGCCTTCCGCATTTTTCTGTTTGTGGGACACACGTTTTTGACGGTCTCAAGACTAAATTGACGGCACTGTTGACGTAGTGGCCATTGACGGTCAGGCTTTTTTCTTGCACGGTATAAATATTTGCAAGTATGAACCACAAGTTGTTGTTCCTTTTTGTTAATGAATGGGCAGGTCAACCTAGAGAAGTTTGTGTGCTACTTAACCTGGCAATCCTGTGGTGTGCCTAAAATCTATGGCTTCCAGACAGGGGTTTACAAACTAAATTAAAAACTAGGACCTCGGCTTACGCCGTCACTGAGGGAAAATAGCAAGGGACAGGCTGGATCTGATAGATATTGCTAAGTATTTACATCTAGAAGTACAGGCTCAGCATTGCGGACTGGATAGGCAACCATCGGGTGGGCGGGGATTGTGAAAGTTCTTAAATAGAAAAACCTCCACCGTTCCAGAAAATTATATCAGCAGAAGATAAGACAATGGGAGGTTTCACGCAAAGCTCGTCTCAAATTGCGATGATATTATTTTACTGTATGATTCATATATTGATATACACTACACCACAGATAAATAACTACACATTCGAAGCTACACTTGAACGTTGTTTACGTTATGCGCTTGTAGCGCCACTGACGGCTGAAACTCGCAATGAAACCCCCATTAATATTACGGTACGGCGCCATAATTATATTTTATCTGCTATGCTTCCCTTTCTAAGAGTGCCCCTTATATTTCCAGGCATCCCTTCACTATCAGTGCCAGAGATGGAGCCACTCCACGTGAACAGCATCAACGTGGACTCCGGCTCAGGACCGGTCGTCATCACGCAGATGTATAAGAACATCAAGCTTCACGGACTTACTGACTCCGTACTCACGTTATACAAGTAAGTTTAATTTAGTTACCTATGGCCATAAAGTTCTCGAATGGAGACCACGCGGGCAAGCGCAGTGTGAGATGTCTACCCACAAGAAAATACCACAGACCATTTGATGAAGACCACCGGATCGCGCTGAATACAAGCCGCCTTCAACTGGATCAACTGGAAATTTGTACAGGAGGCCTATGTTCAGTAATTGACGTCCTGCTGCTTATGGTGATGATGATTTCGGAAAACATTCCCGATTCCAATTTTGCACTTCGACCGTAGTCAAACCCATAACGCTAAATCAAGTGACGCCAAATGACTGAACAAACGTTCCTTCAACTTTTCACAGCGATGACTTTGTGCTAATTTTACAGTCCTAGTCATGAAGACATTACATTCGCCTGGGTCTACCACCCCATTTCTTTTTGTTCATTATGCAAAAATTCCCTGTCTCTTTACTACCAATTGCAGCAGAATCAGCCTATTTTAAAAGAGGACTAATGCTGCCTTTTCTATGTAAGAAGACTCCAACAATTTTCAAAAAAAAATAGCGTCTTCCGTTTTCTTCCAGGGCTGATCTCAAAAACTACAGGCTGAGGACAGACTCAATCACACCCAAGATGGAGTTCATAGCTGATTACATCATGAGGGGCAGGATCCTGCTGCTGCCCATACAGGGGAAAGGAGTCGCCAATATTACGATGGGTGAGTATAGCGCCATCTAGTAGTGAGTAGTAGAACTAAATGCTAGCGCCATCTAGGACCGAGCAGCAGAACCAAATTCAGCGCCTCCTAGTGGGTAATCGCAAAACTAATCATTTTTAGATTCAGTCGAATTCCCAAGACAGGCAGTCTGTGTATTATTGGGTTTTAGCATCAGGAATAAAACAGTAGGTAGTAGTCACGGAGTCTGTAATTGTGAATGTTGACCGTAATACGCTGATAAATAGTAACATGCGTCCTTAAAAATAACACCAGCGAATTGTGGATTTATCATTATTTCCCTTTGAAAAATAACAGGCTTGAAGTCATAATAATAACAAACGTTTTAATGATCATAACAAAAAATCTGGCCCCATGACACCTCCAGGGGGTTCAAAAGGTGTCAAAGCCTGTCGGGGTCGCGGGACTGCCTCGTCTGGTAACCGTGACCCTGGAACGTAAATGTTTTTGAAGGATCACCGTAGATTTTAGTCAGTACAAGTCTGTCAGCCCCTCTTCTCTCACCCTGGGTGGGAGGACTCATTTGATGATTTTAACAGAACAAAAAGGTACATCTTTCGAGGTAAACTTTTGAAGTCACATTAATAGACGTTTTAGAGATCAAAGAAAATGATCCCATGACTCCTCCTATGGGTCCTAAATGACACCTGTATTACCGACACATTTTTTGCATTTAATACCAACAACAATTCACATTTCATCTTTACATTTTCCAGTGAATCTTGTTGTAAAGCATGACCTGATTGGCGAGCCAGTCGTGAGAGACGGACAGACATACATGCACATCAAGGACTACAGAGTGAAGTTCATCCCGCAGAAGGTGCTGCTCTACTTCAGCAACCTGTTCAACGGTGACAAGGCCCTCGGTGATAACATGAATGAGTAAGTTCTCATCATCATTGGCAGTCTTATTCCACCCAGTAGTCCTTCCTTTAGGCCTGTTTTTGAATCCATCAGCTAGTTTAATAATTTTTTACAATCCTTTCAAAAAAATTCCAACAACTGCAACTCCGGAAAGTAAAAATCAGCAGTGTCGACCACCGAAGTATGCCTCGGGCTGTGTGGACGTGTGTGCTCAAATCGCGCATACGATCGTTGCGAACGCCGCCTCAGTAAGCCGTGCGCTCCGGACAGGTGTTGTTTGCTTGCTCAAACTCGATATAAATTTTTACTGTGTCAAATGGATTTTTGTAAGGAGCATAAATGAAACTATCCATTGTCAATCATGCAACGAAATTGATCAGAAAATAATAAAAAATACCTTTCTAGTTCATATAGGGTCAATGCAGCACGCCTTCGTCGTCCATACTTCTTTATTTCTCATCATTTCAGCATTTATCTCCTCTTCTATCCATAATTATCACCCTTTACACAGTCTTAGGTACTACTACAATATAAATGAATTTACTTGTTTCAGATTCCTGAACGCAAACTCAGATCTCGTCTTCAATGAACTGAAAGACTCCTACGAAAAGGCCCTAAGTTCAGTGTTCCAGAATGTCACCAACGAAATATTTGACAGAGTACCAATGAACAAGATATTCCTTGAAGATTAGTTTAGTATTACAAAGCTATGTTAAAATAGCAAGACTTATTTGGTAGTTGTAAAAATATTTTTTAAGGAAACCCGTTTGGGTAGGCGAGGAAAAAAATTTACACTTTCACGATGGTATTTATTGAAGCTGCTTTAATTAGACTTCGTTATAATAAGTTACGATAAATTTATAATAATGTAGTTTTAAGTAAATAATTTTATGAGAACAATGGAGTGCCGTTTTATTTCTTTTTACGCATTTTTTTAGCTTGTCCGCAATAATTTAGTCGGAGATGTTCAAGACGGGGCCATTTTCGTATCCGCTCGGACAGAGAATTCTTGAGAACAGGACCAACTAGAACATTGAGAAAAGCGCCATCTCTTATTCGTTTCTAGAAACTTTGGCGATGTTTTGCCTTGGTAGGCTGTTGCAAGATTGGCTTTCTCTCTTTTTTGATTGGAGTCCTGTCATTCATCTCCACGTCCAGTTCTTCCTGTCGCCTCTGAGCCTGCTGCGCGGTCTTCAAACAGACTGCTTTGCAGAATACCTCGTTTAATATGACTACTGAAATTGCAATTATGATTTTCATTAGAATCTTTATATTCGGCGTGACGTTGCAGAGTAAACAATCTATGGCAGATTAGAACTGCGTTCCCAGGAATGCTCTAAAACCTACATTAGCTGGAAATGATTTTTTATGTATCCAGAGCCTTTAATTTGAATGCCCCTTTGGCAACATGCTGAATGCTAGTGTGCGTATGAGTGCTAGTCCAAAAATCATACTTACATAGTCCTACTAAGAGCAGGTATATTATAAGGCCCAATATTAGGGCGTCGTAGTCCATTTTCAAAGAATCTGCAATTAAACAAAATTTTAAATGGCGTATTCTACTTTCATCATCATCATTGGCTACCTTGTCTCACCCACTGCTAAATTAAATTGCATTTTTAAATTGCTTTCCCTCGATTACCTCTCTTTCTACCAATTCTTCCCAGATGAGTCTAAAACAAATGGATCTGGGCGCAAAGCAGTGCCAAGGGCCTCAGCCAAGTCAAGCTTTAAAGCGGCACGGGCGGCCGTACCATTCATTGCCCGAATAGATAATTTACTTGATGCTGGTAAAACCCTCATTTTGACCGTCCACTACTGCTACCCGATGACTGTGCGCGGAGAGGTTCACAAAAACATCTACATAGGATGTGTTTCAATAGAGGACAATCCCAACATAAACAAGCTAAGCAATGAAAGATCTTAGCTGCAGTCAATTGCTGTGGAGTAAGCTCCATTGCCCCTTTGTCTCTTATAGTCCACCGCTAGACATAAACTTCTTGGTCGATGCAACAAAACTCGACAACTGTTTTATGTTTTAATATCGGCTTACTAAGAGCTGATTTTTCAATAGTCTGTTAACAGCTTATCTCTAGAAAATAATATGTCAAACCGCCATTTTTATTCCTCAGTTAAGTTATCTGAAGAGTTATTGAAAAATCAGCCCTAAAGATACATAATATTGTTTCAAAAGAAACATCCCATCTTTGTCCCATTTAACATGGGGCCGTTGCAATATGATTTATTCTCACATTCTTCCCTAAAAATCTTCAACCTGTCGTTCACCTCATCTATCACTTCTTTCTCCCTCGTAGTATCTTTTATCTCTTATTTGACCTTCCTCTCTTTCTTAATCACCCTTATTCAACAAAGCTCGTCTTACAACTTCTAAAATATACATACCAAGCCCTTGCTCCCCGAGGTCTGGTGGCTCTGATCAGTTCCCGGATGGAGCACATCAACGCGAAGAATATAAATAAAAATATAGCTGTCTGCCAGAAATTTGTCAAGAGACTTGCGGGAGTTTCACTGCTCATCCTCAAATGAAGACACTCTTCCTGGAATCTAGAATTTTTAAACATTATCATTATTTTAATGAGCCTACGTTGTCCCACTGCAGGGCAAAGGCCTCCCTTAAACATAAACATAGATAATTTTATTATATTTCAAAGCATAGAAAGTCAGACGCGAGCACACTAACCTACTTCAATCTGTAAAAAATTTCTAGATTTTCTACCTTCTCACAAACGAGAAAGGTTAATATTCAATTGGTAAAATTTTACAGATTCCGGTAGGTTGACCTACGACAGGAGAATTAAATAAAAAGGTGGGTCATTTAGAAATACACTTTCTTTCAGCAGAAAAAGTGTTTCTAAACGAGAAATAATTCCAAGAACAATAATTTTCAAGAAATAAAAACCGTTAACTTTTTTAACCAAAATAATGGTAGACTACGAGCGACATCTATCAACTAATGGAAGAACTAAATTTGACCTTCGACGGGAGAATTAAGGCGGCGCTAGTCGCGAGCTCGAACTCACTGGCAGCCATGGTCAAAAACCATGATATTTCACCGGAAATCGAGCCATATTGTTCATGTGTGCGCGAGCGTCATCCCCCCGTGGAGAAAACAGGGGAAAACTTATTCAGTGAGATGCACGATCATTCAGAGTAAAAGGCGCGCGTAAAAAAATACGAAAAAGCCTTTAGAAGTTGGAGTTTTATGAAAAAACCACTGCACCAATTAATTTCAAATAAAATTTATTAAATTTTCGATAAATTTGCTGTGTCGGTACGGACTTCGTTTTGGAAATTTGATGCTTCTTTAGCTTCTAATTTACACCTAAAGTTGTGTTAAAATTAGCAAAAAAACGAATCTTTAGAAGCTCGTAACTTTTTAATAGCTTCATATTTTACAATTCTGCTTCCGTACAGATAAAATTAATAATGAGACAAAACGATACCATGTTTAATTTTGGATGTACCTTGTCAAATAGTGGAGTAAAACCCCAACGAAGTTTCTATGGAAAAAATGTTGACTTGTTTGTTGACCTTAAATAAAAAGGATGGTTATTTAGAAATACACTTTTTTTCAGCAGAAAACTTTTTACTAAGCAAGAAAAAACTTAAGAATAATAATTTTGAAGATAAAAACGTAACCTTATAATTATTATTTTTAACAAAAATAATTGTAGACTACGAGCGACATCTATGAACTAATGGAAGAACTGAATTTAAAATCCTGCTCCTCTAAAAATGCTTTAAACAGCTTACTTTGAATAACAAATTACCTAATACTTTTTGATTCTGAATAATAAACCATTAAGACTTCTTTTAATAGTTTTGATATTATCATGAATATACTTGATTAATAAGAGGGCGCTTGCACTGCAGTCTTATCAAATACCTACCGATTATTTTTTAGCAACCAAAACCTCTTGGTAACACAGATGCGCGTTTTATCTGCCCTAGATCTATCTACAATAAAGAAGAAGACTCACCAATTTCAGAAGAAATAGGTCCAGTTACCTTGGGCATTCCTAGCGTACCTGAACAGTTCTCTAATAGACAAAAAAGCGGCAAACACTATAACCAGAAAGAAAGTGGTATTGAATACTTGTGCGAGATAAAAAACTGCGCTCATCGTCAGGATGAGCTGGGTTAGTTCATGGGACCATCACGGCAGATTTTTGACTTAGTAGCTGTGCTGACAGGCTGACAGTCCGTGTTTGAAGTTAACTTTTTTTTCTTTATTTTGAAGCAGAATAAAGAGGTTTAGAAAAGTTCTGTTTTAAATGAGTTTTCTTAACTTTTGCCTTACGAAAACCTTGGAGCAATTTTTCGATGAATACAAACATGTAATAACTTGTGTGCGATTCACATCTAAGACCCTTCGCGCACTAGACAGCCAGGCTGCAGCAGCCAGTAAGACATAATTATGACATTGTATGGATGGGAGTTCCTGGCTGCTACGGCAGCCAATACAACGCGTCTGATTGCACGGCGGCCAGCTGGCTACGCGCAGCCAGAGCGAGTGGAAGGCCCCCGCACACTAGGCAACCATATAGTTTTATTAGCTGCTGCAGCCTGATTGGATGCTATAACTGGCTGCCGCAGTCTGGCAGCGAAGCCAGGCTGCCTATTGCCCTGGGGGCCATGTATGTGGCTGCCGTCAGTCTCCGCGCACTACGTTCTGTAGCAGCCTAACGTATCCTGGGTTACGAATTTTTGGAAAAGTATTGAATAGTCGTCGATTGGCTACCACGGCTGGCTGCGGAGCCCGGCTACCTAGTGCACGAGGGTCCTAATGGCTGTAAGATCGGTCATGATCCGTGCTGGTCAACGGCGCGTCATGCGTCATGACGTTCCACGCGCGCCTCAAGGAGCTGTCAGTTATCAGATGGGACCCATTGAGGATCAAATGCCTGTCGGGGCCGCGGGACTATCTTCAGGTAGCCATGGAACACCGTGGATTATTATTAGTAGATTTCTAAGTTAAACACTTTTTTCTTTTAGTGTAGTAATAAAAACATCAAATGAGTTCTCTCCCAAGAATGAAACCGCTCCATAGTCTATAACAGATTATCAACTTTAAACTTTTGAACATAAAGTTGAAAATCCATTAGAGTAATGAGCGTTTACGTTTATCGCTTGCAGCTTATCTAGGGGGGCTGCTTAGACAATCAACCCTATAAAAGCAATTTATAACTATAAAACATAGCGACATAGATACCCCAATTAGTACCCCAATTAATACCCTAATTAGTAGACTGTCTAAGCTATATAGGTAGTTACCTAGTAGTAGTAGGGGCTCCTACTACTACTAGGTAACTATAAATGTTTTACACTTATTATTAAGAAAAAAATATCTTCACTGAAAATAGTCTTCTTCATGAATATCTAACTAAAGGGTGTTCAAATAAAATTATATTTTTTTAGATAAACTTATCGTTTATTCCGTGAATAATAACAGATATCTATGGCATAGTCACTGGTAACATTACGTCGAACAGATATAATGTAGATTAATTAAAACTTAGCCTCTAAACTTTCTCATTGTTACGCTATCATAAGTAAAATACATAACCCTTTTTTAAGCTTAGTCGGGTAACAAGAATTGTGTTTTTTTGTGTTTATATTTTTTATTATTTATGATAGCATATCAATGTCTGCAAATAAATCATTATTATTATATTTTCATGAACATTCTCGCTTGATATAAATTATAGAAAAAAAATAATATATTTTTAATAACTTACCAAATAAAATTATAATTGAGAATGTCCATTTTGGATCATCTGTTTACCAATTATTTTTTTATTTTACTGTTTTCTTTTTTTTCTATAAATGTTTTGGAATATTTTTTAATAAAAATAAAACCAAAATAATTATTATAAATTATTTTTATTTGTTTTAAGTAAACAGATGACATATATTTTTGAAGGCTTGAGCGTTATAAACATTTTGTAGGTTTTGACAAAACTTATGACGAATATACGGTGAAAATTATAAAAAAAAAAAACTCAATATACAAGGTGTAATTGAAACAATTATAAGCCCGACGTACAATTTTTTTATTATAAAATCAATTTTTTCCCCTTTTTTAATTACTCCTTTTTAGGGTTCCGTAGTCAACAAGGAACCCTTATAGTTTCGCCATGTCCGTCCGTCCGTCCGTCCGTCCGTCCGTCTGTCCGCAGTTTAGCTCAGAGATGCACAGTACTAGAGAGCTGTAATTTGGTGTAAATATACGGATTTGTTGTGCCAAAAAAGTGGTAAAATAAAATTTCGTAAATATTTTTTTTTAGGGTACCTCCAGTACTTACACGTAAAGTGAGGATTTTTTTTTTCTCGCGTACCCCTTAGTGTGGGGTATCATTAAATAGGTCTTTAAAAAATATTGATAGTTTCCATTAACAATTTTTTGATAAAAAAATTCGTTTGTGAAATATTAAGCTTTAAAGTGCTAAATTTTGCTCGATTCGAGTGTCCCCCCCCTCTACCAGCTAAACGGTTATGTTTTGGGGTGTGAAAAAATTCACAATAGTAGTACATATAACGAAGTTTAAAAGAAAATTATCATGACTAAGTAGGCTTTACAACTTTATGAGTAATAGTCGACCAACTTATAAAATGTACTTGGGCATCATATTTTCTAAACAAAATGTATCGGAGACAACTGCAAATGTAAGTTTGTCAACTTTATTTTACAGCTTTTATAGGTATGTTTTTTGGGGATAGGTAGGTTTTTATCGTCAAATATTTTTAACTAACTTCAAAAAAAAAGGAGGAGGTTCTAAATTCGTCGTAATCTTTTTTCTTATGTATTTCCCTGATTTCTCAAATACTCCTGGACCGATTTTGAAAATTCTTCTTTTTAAAAGGAAATTCAGCGAATCAGTTTAGTTAGTTCGCGTAAGTATTTTGATGGGCAACAACGGAACCCTACACTGTGCGTGGCCCGACACGCACTTGGCCGGTTTTTATTTTATTTTTTCATACAGCATGTTTTTTTTTTCGTTTTTTTTTCATATTGTTGTTTTAATTACACCTTGCATTGGATTGCGTAGCATTATGGTATAGTACACATTTATTATTGTCTATTGCATAAAAGAACCATGACATTTAACTTAAGCATAGCATTACAACATAGAATTATCATTTGTGACATCTTAATAATGGGTCATTTTAAGACCGAAAGATTAAAAATCGTAAAGATATTTTACTTATAGATAATTACTTCAATCATTAATTTAATTAAAATTAAATTATCTATTACAATGATAGAAGTAATGTTTTGCAAAATGTTGTTTTAGGCCATAAAATTTTTCATATTCCAAAAAAAACACTGGTTTAAATGTTTTTTTTTTATTTGTGACCAAAAACAACATTTTACCGATGTCAATCTACGTGTCTATGCTTTTTCTACTCTTTGAAACGGACGGCTTTATGGCAAACTAGTGACATCTTACTTTTTTTTCATTGTGAGTGTGCAAAAATATCTCTTTTTTTAGTATACTACATTGAGGTATGACAATGGATGTTTATGTTGTTTTTTTTTGTTGATAATAATTTTAAATGCCATATTACCTTTTAGTTTTTATTACAAAAAGCTACATGATTTGCTATTTATTTTAATAATAAAAAAACTCTACAGATTTTATAAGCTCTAACCTTTCACAACCTATACAAAAAAAAATGAGATTACTTTTAATCAAAAATTGCTGAATATCCCGGCTTCTCCATACATGGAATGATATTTTCGTTAAATGCATAATTTAAAATGTCAAATAATTAAGTATTTTTTTCTTTTATTATTAATTAGTCAATTTTACCGGGAAGTTTTTTTAAAAAGTAATTCTAGAACTTAAAATAAACTTAACTAAAACTTGTCATCTTGTAAATTAAACGTACTCATCTGAGTACGGACTTCCAAATATTACTATTAGTAAGTGTTTTTTTTAATTATTATTATTAATAGTAATATTTAAAAGATGGTTATAAGAAGTCTGTAAGAAAGACTGTACCGAAGTTTATCCTTTTACACAAAAAAAAAACACAATTTTGTTTCTTTATTTAAACTGTGTTCTAAATAATGACAATTCATTTTCCAATTTTCAGATAAACTTTGGTCCAATTTGTGAACTGAAAACCAAATAAATGTGGGGGCCAAGTTTCACAATATTACTTAAAACTAACTTAGTACTAAAATTGTAAATAGCTTGTGATCGTTTTTAGCCAAAATAATTAAATTAACAATAACTAAACAACAAAAGCTAACATTTTATTGCTTAGCACCATATTTAACCGACTTTTAATGTAAAGAGGATGTTGTTTTATAGGTTTTGATTAAGGCTGCGTTCAGGCAATACCTACATATTATTTCCCTTGTGGAAACCAAAAAATAAACATGATTTTTATCACCGATAATTAAATATACTATAAATTAAATGAATATACAACACCCATTTCATAAAAGTCGGTATTACATAAGCATAAAGATGGAAATATTTGATAAATTCAAATTGGTGGATGTTACCATTATATTATAATTGTTAGTACGAATTTTCTAATCGATAATTAGTACTACACTACGGTTAAAGTTCTAAAAATCGTCATAATTCATGAGTGGTTTACATCATTCTAAATAAAGTTTGATGAATCCACGTTTTGGACAAATTGACTGTGTCAGCCACTGATTAAGTCAAAGCCGGGTTTAAACCAGTCTTAAGCAAAGTACTCACGGTAAATACCCCAAAAAAGATTAGTCTATCAAATTCTTTACTGCAGTCCCAGATTGGTCGAAACCACTGCATTTTATGTAGTAAATACCGAAGTAAATCGCTTGAAACCAGTTCTTGTCAAATCCGTTTACAATCTTAACCCTTATCGCTACATACACAAAGATATGCGATATTAAAGTCCATACATTTCCCGTCAAATAAATATCACACTCGAAGCCAATGGCTGCAATCCTTCACTGAACTATCACCAATTTATTTAGACCTGTCTTCATAAACGAAGCACTAACATAGTTCAATTATCACTGGTCAGCGTGCTCACGCTGTCGCCTGACTCCTGTCATTGGAACTGCGACGTGGACGTAGACCTCCTGCAGCCAATGGACACCGGCGCCGGTATCCGGGAGGACCCATTCCTTTGATCTTTCCTAGGAGCGGCCAACTGCCTTGTACTTGTAGATCTTTCTAATTTTCCATCAGACATTACCCAGGCTGATGTGAAGTCAGCGTAGTCTGAGTCCTTAGAGCTAGTTCTGGATAGAGAATCGTCTCCTTTTGAATATGTCCTAATTATCTCCTTCATTTTTTCAAGAACTGATGCGTCGTCCTTCGCGGTTTCTGTTGACCTTAAGATCTGTTCTAGTAAAGGACTCAAAGGCTTTTGATTCGGTGGGGACCTAAGAGTAGCGCTGCTGGCTCTCAGAGGAGAATTCCTCTTGAACGCTTCAGTCTGTGGGGTCTTAGCTCTCATTTTGGGAGATTTATTGGGATTCTCAAATGTGTCTGCTCCCAAAGTGGGCCTGGACTTAACTTTAGCCTGGGTAGGAGCTGTTCTTCCGCCCCATGTATTTCTGGCAGTTGGTGGTAGTTTCGGGGTCAATTTAGGTGATGTTTGCACTGGATTCGCGTTGTGTTTTGGGCTTGGTGTGTTTCCTCGGCTAGGTGTTCGGTTTCTGACGGGAGAATGTGGGATGCGGCTAGCCTGTCGGCTCCTTATAGTCTTCGTCGGAGACTGAGAAGCTTCTCGAGGAGCTCGGAGGCTCTTGCTGGGGGAATCGTTACTCTCGGTGACAATGACCACGCGATCTGGACTACCTCTGATGGACTTCTCGTCGATGGAGCTGGTCTTCCTGCCTCCGTAGAAGGTGTCAGAGAAATCAGTCTTGCGCAGACCGGTGTTCAGGCTCACGTGAGTGTCGACTCCGTTCTTATCCATGTGACAGCCGTCGTCTTGGTCGAGACGCTCTGGAAATAGAAAAAAAGAAGTTAAGAAAATAGAATACCATTTCTTGATAAGGTCGGATCAGGTCGTTTTCGTATGATGCATATAGAGACAAAACAATGTTAAGTAGAATATTTTGTGACTTCTAAGATATTATAGGGTATAGGTACTACATTGCTTCATCCACTCTTGTACCTACCACTTTAAATATATGAAATTCAGATAAAGTTAAAACTAAATCAATCTATAATAACCTAACCAATAATTCTTGCATAACAAGCTAAGATTTAACCATAATTGTCAACAACCATTTACAAGTCAGAAACCAGATTAAACCTGTCATACCTTTTATAAAAATATTATAACACCTTCCATTATTCAAGCTCTATAATTAATATCAACGAGGTAGTTAGCGACAATCTCATTCATAACCCTTTGGCTAACCCTCGGATCATAAAAAAACAGTATCTAATTTACAATGGCCATGTTTGGAAGATAATAACAGTTAGTTTAAGTTAATAATTCTGACCATATCGGGCATGTCCGTGGTCGTTTATGGTCGGCCGGTCGTGGTAAGGACTTCCCTTTTCCGCAAAACTTTGCCTGGTAAAGTTAAATAATGTTTTATAGAAGAAATATTTTATGAGTTTGTGAGATTTTCTCTGGTAAGTGTTGGTTTTTGTTTGGTAAGCGAGTTGGTATAGTGGAATATGATTGACAGTACTTTGACTGTTGTGATTAAAATTTGAGCTTTAGCGCTGCAGACATACCAACAAATTTTCAATGTTAGGATTAGAACACAACATGTAGGACCAGTTGAGTGCGAGTAACGAAAGTCTATTCTTTTTTGCCTAATTCGTAGCTACTTATATGTAGCTACAATTAGGCAAAAAAAATTTAGGATCGAAAGAAACGGAACCGTTTTAAATCACCCTTTGCCAACAGAGATTGACATAAATCAGCCTCAGTAGCATCAAATGCACATAAATTATGTACAAATAATAAAATATGTGGTGCTACCAATATCCTTGACTTCATAACTTCAATCATTTTTATCTTTTCGCTCATTTTCACGACGACACGTGCAGGTCACATGTTTGATAGGAAAAACTGCAGGTGTTGAAGAACGTGACAGCTGACTAGGGAAAAGAAAATGGCTTCCTATCTTTTAACGTGATTGAAGTAAAATGGAATACCTATAACACTTACATTCGGATTTCGAAAGATCGATAGACATAAACTTTATCTATGGAAGTATTGTTGTTGCAAACTTCTTGGTATTTCGTAGCTTTATTTCTATTTTTTGTTGTCTGTTTCTATATTTTTTTTCTTTTTTTTTTTTAAAGAAAACTACAAAATACCAAGAAGTTTGCAACAACTGTGATTTGATGACGGAAATTATCATGTTTGTCTGTTATTCCCAACATCTTTTGACTTATCATGTGACAAGATTTATGGAATAGACCATAATTTCCAATTTCCACATATATGTCACTTGATAAACAAGCCAGGTGTGTCGGCCATCGGTCGAGATCATAATTATATCGAGGTGACAGTTACAATGTTGTTATGACAAGGAACATAGAAAATTGTAACAAAGATAACTAACCATAGTGTTTGGTAACACAATATTTTTTTAAATATTCCGTAATTTATTCTCACATTTCATGTGATTTTCTCTTCTTAATATAATTTTATTTTTTCGGTATTGCATATTACGTAAGGATCAATTCAACACGCACTTTAGCAGAACCAAAATATGAATTGCAATATAAATACTGTTAGCTTTCTTCATGCCACTGCTGGGCAAAGGCATGACCTCCAGTTTTCTTTATCCAATACTAATTTTGACTAATTCTATTGCAAATTCATATTATAAGAAGACTGCTCAAGTGGCTTAGGCCGCCAGAAAGGTTTTTTCTCTGATTGAAAATGCCTATGAATATTTGAAGAAAGGTTCTGCGAAAGGGACATTTAGCGAAAGAAACATTTTGCGAAATGTGACATTACGCGAAAGGTAGCTACAGTCTGCGAAAGGGGGACATTTTGCTACCTGTGGACAATTTGCGAAAAATGTCCTGTCGCCGATAGGACAAAACTTTTATCTCTCTACTCATTTAATTTGACATAACAACCAACTAGTTTCATATAAAACTATTAGTTGGTCTTTACGTGGGCGCCCACACTCAAGAACATTTAGTTATTACAATGTTGTCACGACCATGTAGGGCGGAATGTCGCTCGCTGCCTTGCGGGGTGAGCAGGACCCCTGGTGACTAATGTGTAGGCTGGTTATATAGTTGTGTGTTGTGTGACATGTTTATTTTGACCTTACAAAGGAGTAGAATTATTTCTTGTAATTAAAAGGAATGTGGTTCTGTTTTTTTTTAATAGTCAAAACAAACAATTGACTTGGAGGAGGCTTGCCGCGAGAGAGAGGACAGCGTCTTCCCTCCACCCCAGCCGCAGTGGTAGACGCCCATGGCGACGGATATTGCGGTACGATCTCCGGCCACCATAAGCGCGTTGGGGGCGGCGAGTAAAGGGCAACTCGCTGCCCGACCATGGACCATGCCCGGGTCGACGGCGCGTTGTGTCCCACGCGCGCCTCATAGAGCGTCAGCATAATGACGGGGCCCCCTCTCAGAGGGCCAAAGCCTGCCGGGGTCGCGGGACTTATTCCATCACCGTGAACCCGGAACATAAAGGGCTATTGAATAACACCGTGGATTTTAGTCAGTACGAGTCTGACAGTCCCTCCCGCCCTGCCCGGGGTGGGAGGACTCATTTAATGATTTTACCAAGTTAAAAAAGGCCGATATGACCCGATATTACACTGTCATGTTTATTTTTAACTCCTTAGAAGATCCTAGCGCCGAAAATAATCATTCACAAACAAAAACTAACACAAATTCCCTTTTAATCAAATCAACAATATCAAGATCAACACCTAATTTATATTCGTGTTATGTATTAGAGCCGATATCGTCGCCTTGTACATAATTAGTGGCACTAGAAGGTAATGACTAGTATTTTATTGATAAGGCTAATTGCGAACGCTTGTTAGATGAGATAATGTTGGCAGTATCGACTTCTGATCAAGAAATGTACTGTGTTATTGCTAATGAGGGAGATGGGGATTTTTTGTTCAGTTGGTAGTAAAGGGAATTCAATTTAATTAGGTGTTAATTTTTTTTAAGAACAGTTCGTGGATAGATAACAGCCAAATAGACTGATCTTCCAGATTAAGCCTCGCTTGCCGAGGCTGGTCTGTGGATGGACGACCATTTTTCATAGGGATTTACATCCTTGATTTGGAAAGCCCGTGAAGCCGTTGACTTCCGGCTGTCATTTTTAGATCTTTCACAGTCGTTACTCAAGTTGCTGGATTGTTTAGATCAGATTATAGGCAGTCGCTTCCTTACAACCAATGTTCCACCCTCAAAATCGTATTTATTTATGTCTTGAATAACTAATATCACAATTTTCTCGTCAAACAAACACGATCAAATTAGGTATGGTAACTAATCACATGAATAAAATACTAAACTGGAACTAAAAAGGCTAGGACTTACAAGAATTAACGCAAGATCCCTAAACAAGGAAACGCTACTTACAAGCTGATATGACGAACAAAAACAATTATAATGAATTCAATTATCTAGTCAAATCAACTGACGCAATAATAATAATAATTGTTAAATAAATAATGAATGGACACGCAGATGTGGTTGTTTATCATTCAAAACACAGGACACCCAGTTTGGTTGCTCAAGGATGACCATTGTTTTACATGCGCGAAATTTTGACGCAAATGGTTGATGTTGATGACCGCATTAGTTGACATGGAAATGTACATGGGAGCTGGTACATTCACTGAATGTTTCATTCATAAATGTTTCCTAAAAGTGCCGAAAGTTGTAATTGATAATAAAGAAAGAGAAATATATAATGTAGATAAGAAAGATACAATCTTAGATTTTGAGATAGATTCAAATATTTTGATATTCAAATAGACTGACCGGATCACGGAACTAAATACCGATAAAAAGGAAAGACTTTAGTTAGGAAATGATATTTGTCAAAGCTTTCAAACAAGGACATATAAAATCATTTAGGTAGTAATATTATGAATACGGAAGTAAGTTTGTTACTATATCATGCCTCAACCACAGAACTGATGATCCTAAAATTTTGCATATAAGTTGTCAGGTATTAGCAATAGACATAGCAGGGCATCAAATTGATTCTTGAAACTGTAAATGAACCACGATCAATGTAGTAGCTTTATAAAAAGACCATTCCAAAGTCTTGAGCAAATAATTATTATTGTTGAACGAATTTATTTATGACAAATCTGGAATTCAACTAGACAGCTTAAGAAATCAAATCCTGGCCATAAATGGAACTAATTGTCACATTCCAATTCTATAAATAGAAGCCAGAACATAATCCTTCAATTAAAACTAGTCTAAAGAATTCCTATCAACAAGATACCTTCAATATTATTACAACAAACCAATTGGAATGTCGTCTCAACAAAGAGTATTATCAGGTTTGTTATGCGAATGTCAGTAGCTTAGCTTGTGCAATACTGTGAACGCTAGATAAACGTCCACGAATGCCATATATGACACATGACTGTGCTCTCAAGAATGTCTTACATAGGACACATCTGTCACTAACGGCTTGGATTTGCTCTACCTGTGTTTTTAAACTTCGTTTTTATCGATGCCTTGATAGTGATGTCATAGATTGGCTTATGGATTGGTGTATTTTGTGGTGATACTAGCTTTTTCCTTGTTTTATTTGGATAATTTTACCAGCGGAATATTACCTGATTAATTTGTGAATCAAATAGCATCCAAATCTGTTGCTCAGGCGTGAAAAGGTAACAGAAATATAAAGTTCATAAAACACTAAAGTTCGTATTAAAATAATTATGGCTTTGCTTTTCGGGCACAATTCATTATAATAAATTCTGCCATTATTGCCCAACACTTGTAGTAGGTCTGTTGTGTTTCCTAAGCTCCAGATTTTTACGGGATGTTGTATTTTGCTTAGCGCTAATTGATGATTATTTCAAAAGCTTTTTCAGTACATCTAGAATAGGGTGGTTTTAGGCTAATGTCCAACACAATAGGTTATAGCTCTTAAATGATGAAACATGCGACTACTCATTTAGTGAGGACACTGCAATTTAACGGTACGCTGAGACCAGTTGCGAAAATAATTGCAGGATGATTGGCGTAAGTTATAAGGCACCTCGTACATGACGCAAACCCAAGTCTCTCATACCTTACGACTTTTTTATCCATTAACGCGTGCCTGTGTACGAGCCTCAATGGATTTGTATCGCGATAGTGACCTGCTAGGGTATTACAATTAGTCTTAAAACCAGGCTTGTTCCGGCGAGTAAAAGTGACAGAGCTATACAAGTCGTCTAGCCACCTCGTTCACTCACTGGAACAAGCCTGGTTTTAAGACGTTGTAATACCCCCAAGTCGTAAGCTATCAGAGACTTACGGTTGCCTAGTGTGTCTAGGGGCTAAAAGTTTTCAATCGCTATGGAGAACTAGACTTAAGAGATTCACAAGCATATTCAATGTTTTATTCGTATGAGTATTTGAGCCCAAAGGGTCATTTTGAGTAATTATAATTCACCTTTTTTCGATGTCACATTAGACGAATCTACTTGTATTGCTATCAATAAGTATTTCGCCAAAAGTGAATCCAACCTGTACTGTTATAAATGCGAAATTTTGTGAGAATATACTATTCGAATTTGGGTGGAATTTTGTACATATACAGATAATGATATTATTGTATCCTCGTTTAACACATAGGTTAACTCAATGTGGGCAACACTAGTATGTAATAAGTTGCTGTTTATTTATCTTAACTGATTAAACAACAAAATATCTGATTACTTAATGAGACTTTTTCATGACGGGGGAAATCCCTGATCGTCTATAATCCAACACTTATAGAAACGGGAATAACTTGTTTAAACTGTAAGAAAATAAGCAGAGACATGCAGAGAAAAGATTTGACTTTTATGTGTGTTTTAAAAATACAATATTACTGTTACTATTCTGTCTCCTGCTTGCATGGAGGGAAGTGGAATCATATTTTTCCTACTCCTCCACTATTCTTTTCTGATTAATTTCGTTGCAGGATCCAAGACAGGCAAATTCATTCTCCGGGACACGTCGAGCTTCATTGTCTCCGCGCTTTTCTGGTGGTTGCCACTGTTGATTCTGGCTTTCAGGAGTTGCAGTGGTTTGGGAATCGCGTGGTGGGTTTGTCTCAAAAAAAACTTTCTAATAGCACGTAGGTAGGACCATTATAATTTTTTCAAACTGCTATACGAGCATAACTGGGGCTAGTTCCTAGTAATGAATAAAATCGCTACCTCTCATAACTTGGGCCACAAACAGTGTGTGCACAAAATATTCATCCAGGTTGCATGTCTGTTTGCAGAAACATTTCAATAACACGGATAATGACTCTCGCTGAAATTTACACAATACTACACAAATATGAGTGTGTATTGTAAATACACACTGTACATAGACACGTGTGTACTGTTCAGGTGGCTGTATTGCATAGTTTCTATTAATCTTAGGTAAGAAGCTTGAATTGTAAATGACGTTCTTTTTAAAATGGTGAAGTAAAGAAAATTTTCCAAAATTATCTTGAGAAGAGGGTTTAAAATCGATCTACGAGAGGACATTTTCAATATCACTAAAAATAAAATAAAGTAAGTGTAAAGTAAGTGTACTAGTAACAACAGTGGTGATGAAATAAATTACATAAAATGATGCGCCCGGCGGGGTTCGACCCACGACCTACAACTCCTAAGTCGGGACCGATACCACTGGACCACCACTGCTCTCCATAATATTGCATGAGACAAAACACAGTTGCAACCAACATCCTATTTTCCGTTCATTTCTTCTATTTACATTAGCAACTGTCACGTATATCTGGCTGTCTGTATGTGTGCATGTTTGCACAAATGTCGAAACGTCGCAGTAAGCGGACATAATTTGTGCAGCATTCATACAGAGTCAACATTCGGCAGTTCAAATAATTAAATTGTTGTATTGTGCAGTCACTGAAGTTTTTACTCATCTTTGTTTTAATGAATTATGAAATTGAGTAGCAGTATTTTGGGAAAGACAACAGAGGTGTTTAAATGTTAAGGGCATATACTAAACTGCCTTTTTTTTGAGGTCACATAAGTCTTCCCGCCGTTAGTGGAGCGAAAGGGACTATTAGACTCTTCCTGACTTAAATCCAACCTGTGCTTTCACATACTCATTACCTTCCAGAGCTGCGGTATCCTGCTTCAACAATCAACAATCTCGCAAAAAGCGCTTGCTTAGGTTGGAATTTGCGTGAATTCGCGTCCACTGTCCATAAAACGGTGAAGGAAAACATTTTGAGAATACTCGACAGGACCTAAAAGTTACACTTTAGGTCCTGTCCAGCCCTTCCAGATAGTCCTGTCCCAGTTATGAGGAATACTTTGTGGGATCTTAATCTTCATACAAGAATCATCACATTCCTGTCACTTAAACGATGAAGGATGACCATAAATATTTATTACAAAGCCATAGACACCACTTGGTCACTAATTAGGACTGCTTATATAGAATTAGTGCTTGTTCCAGATTCTAGACTACAGAGTGTATCGCTCCCATTTAAATTAAGTCCTTAAATTGATATGAATAAGACCAATAATCTAAATTGGCTAGAAACTGAATGATATTTGTAATATGAGAGTCATTGATGCAGCAAATATTTGTGGATGTTCCCATGTGTATTTAGAACTGAATACTGGGATAAATAAAATTCTATGTCCAAACTTAGATCATGGAAATACGAGTGTCAAATTTCATCAAAGTTAATAGTTAATAGTTGACAGACCGATGAAAACAAAGACTAGGAGATACTTTCTTCATAAAGAATATCATGAGTATATTATCATAATAATAATATTATTATGATAATATACTCATGATATTATCATAACTCTACGAAAAAACTTGTTAAGATCATCTAAATTTCATATTGATTGCATGAACTTATTTTTTATTAAGAAACGACTAAGGTAAAACTCACCATTAAATTCTGCATCTTCAATGGAATTCTGGCTGTGCAAGGAGTATCTGTTCGTCGTTTTCATAGATGGAGATCCCTGTGTAGACCCAGCAACCACTCCAAGGCTCCTGTACCCCTCATCAGACACCTCAGATCCATTATCAGAGGCACTCTCAGCTGCCGGAGCAGGAGACACTGGCCTGGGACTCTTATTCCTGATACCATGTGGGGTTGGGACCAGGTGGTTTGACGTCACGATCTTGGTCCTACGATCAGGAGAGGAAGATTTCCTCGAAGGACTAATTGCTCGAGGAGCTAAATGCCTCCTGCTTGGAGAAGCAGCTCTGTCTAAGTCGCCAAGGTATGGTAGACTAGTTGGAGCGTCACTAAGTCTGTGAGTGGACTGGTAGTGGCCGGATTTTGGTTCTTCAGCATACAGTTTCGAGTTGTATTGAAGAGACATTGGTTCATAAGACTTCGGCTCATGTTTGGTGAATGGTAGGGAGGTTGGGCCAGCATCTGGTCGTTCATAGGTCACGGTGGCTCCAGCCAGATCGTGTTTGGGACGGGCCAGGCGGGCGGAGAGGGAGGTGCGGTGGGAGGCACGGCAGCGGCAAGGGTCGTGCTTGTCCAGGTAGTGGGCCAGGGTGTCCCAGCCACCGCCAACGCGGACCATGACGTGGGAGCGCAGGATCTGTGGAAATTAAATGAATGAATTAGTATTTTTGAAGAACCGGAGTACGATAATTATCATATTATTTATTAAATGCACCATGAGCCAAAAGAGAGGAAGCCTTTACTTGCATTGGATGAAACTATGGCTCTCAATGATGATAACGGTTTTAGAAGATATCTTAAATTGATAACAATCGTGATAAATATTTATTTCATATAGGTAGGTATACGATTTTTTACGTAGTCTGTGCCTGCGATAAGCATAATTGCATTACTTTCAATAATAAGAAAATGTGGTGCAACAATCTTTATGTAATTTTGACTGATTGTACCCTTAGCACGAGTTTTTAGTTTTTGAGACGTAAAGTGAACTGGAACTTTGACAATTTAAAATTGACAATTTTCAAGGAAAAAATTAGTTCCTTCTTGGCACTCCATAGGCGCTGTTCCATTTTTCATACAAGAAATGCTGTAAATACTGAAAAGACGCTGTAAAGTAAAAGAGTGAAAATTCGTGTAAGGGTACTGATCGCATTACAAATTCCAGATCGTCAAATAAGGGCACTCACTAAAATAGAGTTCAATATCCTAGAAGACACCGTATTATCTGATGGTCAAGTTTTACTATGGATCGATAAATAACCAACTCCACACGATATCTCTTACTCTAAAGTCGCCATTAGAAATATATTTACAGTACTAGAGAGAGCATTCAATTTGAAACCCGATCTCATAGTTCAACTAAAGAGCAAGCCACTGTAGACCAGCTTATGAAAGAATTCATCGGTTAAAGTAAAAGGACCAATGTATCATGAACCCTCAAGTACCCGTTTATTAGAAATTCCAAATAAAGATTCGCTGATACCGTGGGAATGCTGCCTTGATACTCCCAATCAATACAAGTCTCCTGACCTCGATCCGCCTTCGTTCATATCTTAGCCTTGCATCCCTTAATATGGACTGATAAATAACATCCAACATACACTGACCCTTCCCTTCTAAACACTTGTTCCTAATTCGAGGTCTTCCTAAATTTGGAACTAGACAAAACACCAATTTAAATTGACCTGCCTCCATAAATAAATCATTTGGAACGAGAGGTCAGTTTCTAATGGCCGCTTATAAGGTCGAAAGTCGTTTTCTACAATGAGGCGTCCATTCGATTTGACCAAACAAGGAATCGAATAGAATGAATCATAGATCCGTCGTCGAGGGAATTGGAACGCTATTTATATGACCTTAAAAGTTAAGCTTGTTTGGCAGTAATGGTTGAGCGAATGTTTTTTTTGTTCATTAAAAGGCGCTTGGCGATCTATTTATAGTGCTAATGAATTTAGCGTTCGTTGTTTCGCACTAAACCAGGCATAATAGCAATGTTTTGATACGAAATCAAACCTCACTTGTTAGATTTGGAAGATTGACTATGACATATAGAGAGATTGACTATGTTCTATCTTTGAGATGAGAAAGACTTTTAAGTTTCTAAAATTGTGCATCTTTCATGGCTTGAAGTAACTTTTTGAAAAATGTTTTAATCTTTTAGCGCCATAATATTTAAACTCACAAAAACCTACAGCCGTAACAACTAGATACTTTCAGGTCATACAAATATTTGTTCGGTCCGGGAATCGAACCCACTACACGAAGCGCAGAAGCCAATTACTTTATCACTGCGCGCCACAGGGCTTCCAAACTCATTTTGCCAGCATCTTTTGGGATATCTTCAGTTACTTCCAAAAGATTTCCTTTCTTTCATCTTTTTAACTACCTACTTTTCAGTTCTTAACATAAAACCACCATATCTCTTTGTTTTCAAAGATGTTTACTTAGGCCCGACGCTGCGTTAAACGGGTCCCCGCGACGGGCAACCGTCGCGGGTCCACGTCCGTGGTCCCGCGCGTGGCCCCGTCCGTGGCCCCGTCCGTGGCCACGCGCGAGCCGCGCGGGGACACGCGCGTGGATACGCGGCTGGTTTCCGTGGGTATGCCACGGTCCCCGTCGCGGAGACCGATTTACGCAGTGTCGCTAGTTCAATTAGAAGATTTTTATTTCAATTTCAAGTTAAAGCGCGACATGTAAAAAGTTGATTTGGAGTGACACTGAAATCGAACATTTGTTGGATGTTTATACTTCCTATTCTAACTTATACTTTTTTTTCCTATTATTTCATTTAAACAAATACCTACAAAAAGAATTTGAGACTGAGGAATTTTTCGCAGAGAGTTATACATATGCAATTTTCATGTTTTGGTAAAAAAACAGAAATTCTCGGCCTAAAAAATGTTGGATTATTGTGCATCTATAATCTGTATCACCTACTCTCACCATATTCCAAATTTCAGCATCGGAGGAATTTTTCGAAAGCCTTCACGATTCACGATCAGCGTTCTTCACTTTTTAAAATCTTAGAAGTAATATGTGCTTTACGCTGTGGAGTTAAGGTTGAAATTGTTATGTTCAGTTTTAGAAATACGCTTCGATGCGCCTCGACTCAGCGCTAGTATAAATCGACCCTTACATGCACCGTGTATAAGCACCCTTATTGACTGAACAAGCCCGTGCGTGTTAGCGTGGCAGGCACCGCGCGTAGACCCGTGCGGGGACCCGCGCGTGGCCCCGCACGTGGCTCCGCGCGTGGCTCCGCGCGTGGCCCCGCACGTGGCTCCGCGCGGGTCCCCGCACGGGTCCCCGCGACGGAGCACTTTTGTATAGAACCGCGCGTGCATCCGCGTAACGCAGCGTCGGGCCTTAAGCTCTCACTTCTCAAACACCTCATTTCAGGTTAAACAAACGGACTGATCCTTTAAGCACATTGTTTACAAAATGGCGCAATGCGTCTTCGCAACTTGCGACACAGCGGCGTGTGCGCAGGCGTCCTCTGTCCACTAAGTTATGGTCATTGTGTTTAGAATGTTATATTGCGACTGAGCGGTGCGGTGGACAGAAGTATCTATTACATGTGTTAAATGAGTTTACTTATTTGGAGATCAGACCCTTTGTTGCGATGATTTGGTCTTTCCAGGATTTGTTTGTCTTAATTTCTTGTTGCTAGATTAACACTATATAGGCAGGCTCATATATTATAGGCATTGCTCCGTGATTTTATCATCTGCCTAGCCGTCTTCCACAATTATTTTGGGGTTGGCTTCTAGTAAGATGTAGCTGAATATCAGTATTTCACATGATGCGTCTGCTTATCTGACCTCTTCAACCCAGTAACTGGGTGGTACGATCCCTAAATATTTTATATGAAACGGCAGTCACACTATTATAATCCAACTTAGATCATGACTGTCCTCAAAATAGTCAGGATAAAGCTAGGCAGGTGATGAAACAAAGCTTTTAGGTTAAATCCTTTACTAATTATAAGAGCTTTGCCAAGATATTTGGATCCAACGAGTATTACTGAATCAAAGAAATGAATCATGCTAGTATAAAAATGAAGACTGTTACACATTTTCTGTTATCTCAAGTGCTACAAAAGCACTTAACAAAACATACTAAGCGTGGAACAATTCCCAAGTCATGTGCTTTAATGGGACTATGTCTAGACAGGAAACCTCATTTAGACCTACAACGAGAACAATTCAATTGGTTCCCCCTTTCCAGACAGAATTTGAGGGCTTTTTATTGTGTTTCTTTATTTGTCAATTTGCTTTTGTTTAAGCTGATTCACATTGCTATGCGTAGTCAATTCCAAATGATATAAAGATTCAACTCACCCTGACAAAGATCAGCATCCTGGTATCACCAATCCTGTATTTTCCCTCTGAAACCCTCACCATCGGGAACTGGGTGGGACAGGAGCACCTCTCCACGAGGTCCCTGACTCTCTCATCCAAACTCCTCAAGTCATTGGTCACCAACTGAGGCTGTGGAGCCGAAGGCACGAGACCAAGTGCCGAATCATCAGGTCTCAACTCTTCTCCTGCCAACTCTCTTTCTATCTGCTTTTCCATTTGAACAAGAAGTGGAGCTGGCATGCCAAGAACTGCTCCTTTTCTGGCAACTTCCAGAAGACATAGAACTACGTGTTTTTCGTTCTTTCTTAGGCAGAGATCGTCAGTCTCAAATAAAAGGCATTCCAGGATACCAAGTGCTTTTCTGCACCAGTCAATGAAGTTTGAAAGGTTGTCTCTGGCGAAGAATGTGCCAGCTTTGGCTGCAGGTAGCATGTTGACAGGAGGTCGTGTACGGAGGGCTCTGGCTAGAGTCAGAGCATCATCAGATTCCGGTTGAGGAGACTCCAGGATCAGGCGGGCTGAGTCACGAACTGCGTTCGCGTGCTGGAACAATAAGAAAAAATGAGGTTAGGATAGTTTCTGAGATAATTATTTGAATGTGAGATGGGGAAAAACAAGTAGTAGACAAACATGTTGTGAATGTTCTTTTTAATTGTTGAACTCGCGTTTGACTTAATGGAAAACGAAGATTACATTGTCGACGATGACGCATCCCTGACATAAAGTAACCAATTTACAAAGTAGATGATTTCCGGGAGTATATTAAGTTTAAATATTGAATTTAAATAATAATTTGCACTCAAAATTTCATAACTGTAAGATACAATATCCTTTGGACAAAAAGATCAAAGTTTATTGAATCAAGTGTAACCACAGAGTGTTACAAAAAGTAATAATTTTCGATGACTCTGTAAATATTAGTTAGCAAATGTTAAGGAGACTTTATCGATTTTTAACTCATCCGTGTTTTTGTTCAGTTTTATGGCCATGTTTGAACTAGAGCGACGTCGTTGAAGGTCGAGTGGCATGATTATATGGAGAGACGGCAAGTCCCCTTCTTCCGGCAGGATACTCATACCCATGAGTGGTTTTGACAAATTCCCAACAAGACTTTGTTTATTGCCAAAATCGTGAAACTGTTAATTATTTTACAGATTGGTTTTAAACTTTTGCTTCACTTCACCCAAAACAGACTGTGTGAAACAGCTTATTTTTATGACAATTGAAAATACCTATTGCTAATACTTATTCCGCCTAGTCCCATATGAAGAACGCAAGAGTTTATTGCATTCTTCCCATGGGAGTTTATGGTAAAATCTGTTTGTTTGTATGTGGGAGATAATCTCTGAAAGCACTGAGCTGATTTTGAAAATTCTTGCACCACATACATCTGAATTGGACCTGTGTGACATAGGCTATAAGAGTGTGGGGAATGACGGGCCAAGCCGATGACAAATCTAGTATTGCATGAAACTTAATTGATTATGATTTTAGAGGACACGACATTTACATAAATGAACATTATCTACTATATAAAAATAAGTCGAGTTTTCCTTCCTGACGCTATAACTCCAGAACGCACGAACCGATTTCCACGGTTTTGCATTCGTTGGAAAGGTCTCGGGCTCCGTGAGGTTTACGTGGCGAAACCGAGTTCGCCGGGTTTGCTAGTTACCTATATAGTATTGTTACGTCGGTCGGATTGCGAGACCAATCTATAAGGTTCTCGAAGGTTCCACAAGGTTCTCGACTATTCTAGTGAAGATTGGTCTGGAAGATTCTAGAAAGTTCTACCCTGTTCTAGATGTTTCGAGATGGTTCTGGAATGTTCCAGAAGGTATGGGACTATGTCGAAGTCCATGGATGTTTCCAGAACATTCGACTACCTTCTAGAAACATCTAGTGGGTCCGACCGGGGTATAAAAAAGGCGTCGAACGTCGACCTGAGTCAGTCTGGTTTTGACTACGATCGAGGCAACTCGAAGCGAACTACAAGCGATATCTAAGTGAGTTCTACGTGTGATTAAGAGTGTGTATAAGTGTTAAAGTGTTGAGTAGTGTTTTGTGATTGTTTTAATTTGTGATTTGTCTGTGAATAAAGTTGTACTTGGTTTTAATTGGTGTTAATTAATTTATCCCAATACCCAGCTCGTAATAGTATTTACAGTTACATTTTGTAATAAATTTAATATTCTCTTCCATTGCCATAGCAACAAAATATTTCACAATATTATCCTTTAAAATTCAATACCCAACAGCCACTTACACGTTCAATTTGTACGTTTAGCATAACAACGAAGTATTGAGTGCGGTGACATTTGCACTGTCGACTGCACGGTCCCGCAATACTAACAAGACGCATAATATTGTCGCCGTTTGTGTACTGTTATTAGTTCACTACAACTAATTTGCAACAAGCAACAACTTGCTTAGGGTGTATTTACAAGCGAGGGAAGCTTTTTTTACACTCTTGGAAAACCGACTTCCGATAGACATTTTATTTTACGTTTTCTTTGTGATTTTTTTAGAAGTTCTTTTTCCTTGTTATTTTCAATAAAACGTTTTTTTTTTATAATTTTGCCCCATTAGCTGGAACCCGGTCCATCTCATCTCTTTGTGAGAACTATATGTGCTGAAATCTACCTCGCTTACCCAGTACATCTTGATGGAAATTTCGATCCCATGATATTCCGTTTGCTACACAATTTTAAACTCAGTTACAGTACCTACAATTAATTACAGTTGACAAGAAATTATCACCGAATGAGTTGTCGTTGAATTGTCACCAAATGGGTCTAGGCGTTTGAGTTAGCATCCATTACACAGGAGAAATTGCTAGTGTTGGACCTAAGTTTATAGAAAAAAAAAAAAAAAATAAGTGATCCGCAGAGTTTTCCATAAATTATAAAACTGACTTTAAAAGTCAGTTAACAGAGCTTTCAGTGACCATCTAACCACACCTTTACCCCGCTAAAAACGCAGTAGGTAAGCAGGGTACGTCCACACTTAGCATAATATTCATATACAATGAACTGCGACAAAGTGTCGATGTCGCCATAGTTTTCAATATATATTTAAACGGTGCATTTGTCAACGGTCAGTTAGTACTCGAAGATTTAAATTGTTTATTTATGTTCGTATGTTAATTTAGTTTGTGTAAGCTGTTGAGTTGTT
Source organism: Agrotis segetum (assembly GCA_036375495.1). Lineage (NCBI taxonomy): Eukaryota > Metazoa > Arthropoda > Insecta > Lepidoptera > Noctuidae > Agrotis > Agrotis segetum. The sequence goes on from JAQSVV010000039.1 coordinate 830,996, forward strand.
AGATTCTTGTTGACCTGGTGCAGAATGTCACAGTGCCTACTATCTGTTTTGCGACTTTGCATATTTATTTGGTTATTTTATGCAAGATTTTACTTTTGCATATTACGTCCGGTAAAGGAAAAACAAACAATGAGTTTCAAATTCACTTCAAATTGTTTTTTATACACAGTAGGTGTTATAAGCAGCTTAAAAATTATTCCACAGGAACATTACACTGGAATTAACTGTCCCATATGTTATTCCAGAATGTCACCTACCTCTGAGTCAAATTTCAGCAAGATCCGTTCAGCCGTTTCGACGTTATTAAGTGACAGTCATCCCTCCATCCAAATCAAGAAACTTTCGCATATTTACCTAATTATAGTAAAGATTTTCTAAGCACTCAAGTGTAACACAATTAAACATGCAATATGTCACAAAAAGCAAGTGAAACCACGCGTGTTACAAGTCAATATAAATCTTACGGCACGTTTCAACAAAGAAATAAATCAAATTACACCTGTCAAAGAGTTTTTATGCAAAACGACCGATGGGCATTACGTTGTAATAAATGTAAATTATCGGATAATTACATGTTAAAACTCTGGTTAAACGTTTATCACATTGTAAGTTGCATATTAAAAGTAATTACCGTTTGGAGGCTAAACTGGCGATCAAACTTTTGATTACTATGATTGGTGTAATTGATCTGAATCTGGTTTTTTTTTCGGTCTAGAATTCTAGATTATGACCTCTTGGTGAAAGACCATGAAATAAGCGTTTTGCGACAAAATGAAATAAAATGTAAAGAATTGTTGAGTGCATGTAACAAGAAGAAAACAAACGAGATCGTCTTTTTTTCTTTTGAAAAAAAAAAATACGTTGTTCCACACTAAACATTCTTCATGTAGGTATCGTACGTGAATTTACAATTATTTAAACTCACATGTACACAAAGAAACACCAGGAACAACTATTATTAAAATCATACAAATATTTATCCGTGTGGAAATCGAACCCCCAAGAAACCTCCAAGGAAGAAAAATTTTCGAGTGGCGACCACGGACCGGAAGACGCAGCGTAGGCAGGCCTCCCACTAGGTGGACCGACGACATCGTGAGGGTCGCGGGCAGCCGATGGATGCAAGTGGCGAATTGTCGTTCGGCGTGGCGGTCTAAGGAGGAGGCCTATGTTCAGCAGTGGACGTCTTCCGGCTGATGATGATGATGAAATCGAACCCGCGACAGGCAGCGTAGCAGTTAATCGCTCAGCCGCCAACAACCGTGTATTTATTACGTTAAACTGTCGAAAATCGCATCGCGAGTCATGACGCAAAGTCGCAACGCCCGAGGCCGTGAATAAGGTGTTATAATAATGAAGTCTATAATTATGGTGTTTGCAAATGATGGCTACCTGTCTACCGACAAGTTTGATAACTTATTTCTTAATATTACAGCTTTGTCTGACCACCAAAGGAGATTAAATAGATTACTCTATTAATTTAATAGCTGTTGAAGAAAAAAAAAGGTTTAAAGTTGCTCAAAGTTCTTTTGACATTAATTGATAATTAGTCAAATAAAGTATTTTTTGAGTATAACGACAATAAATTATGTAGTGGGAGTGTCTAAAAGGACACTGCGGTCTTGGAGTGCAAAGAATAATTTAAGAAACGGCTTAGTTTGAACATTCCCATCTGCTCCACCAAATAAATAATTATTTATTATTCATAAAAAGCTTTTGCTTGTGGCAGCTTACATTAATTTTTTAAACAGTAAACATAACCCACCGTCTGGCGCAGTCGGGTAAAAATCAACCTTCGAAGTAAAACCTAAGAAAGGAAATTACTAATATGTCTTAAAACTTTAATTACGATTGCCACACAGTACGAGGCTTGCCTAGAATGTCTACCTACCCACACAGATAATATAAATGTCATTACATACACATTTCTCTTAAATTCGTTCATTTAACGATGTTTTGCTAACAACTTTTCATCATCATCTGCTCAGCCTTTTAGTATGTTAGGATCGGTTTCCAGTCCAACCGGATGCAACTGAATTTCAGTATTTTACATGGAGCGACTCCAGACCTCCACAACTCAGGACGTCAGCAAAATGACGGGGCCCCCTCTCGGAGGGCCAAAGCCTGCCTGAACAAAAAGGGCTATTGAAGGACACCGTGGATTTTAGTCAGTACAAGTCTGATAGTCCCTCCCGCCCTGCTCGGGGTGGGAGGACTCATTTAATGATTTTACCACGATAAAAAAGGGGGTAAACAGTAGGTAACTACAGAACGCAACTTGCATCCTTACATACATACTCCTTTCGCCTCGTCCAAGTTCAAAAATAATTACTACCTACTCAATATGGCGATTTCATGAAACTGAGTTTTATTTCGACAAAAGTTAATAATATGACATAACATGTTATTTAGTGAGTTGACTTTGTGTAACATGTTATTGTTTTTATTGTTTATTCCAACGTTTATTGTTTTAAATGAACGCCTGCGCATTTTTTATGGATTTTATTGAGCCAGTTCTTAATTTTGGTACGTTTCTTTGGGCCCAGTTATAAACACACTTTCAAGTGCTTATTTTTCTAAATGTAATTGTGAATGTCTGTTTCTGATTTTCTGTTTTAAATTGGTCTGACTATTTTCGAAAAAGGTTCAATGAAAACTTTTTAGACCTTTTCGTGTCAAAGGTACCTAGGTTTCAGTTTCGTTATATTGATTCAATCATTTAGAACAAATAAGAACTTGAAAGTTAACTAATAACTTATTTGTTAATATTATTGATACTTAATTTATTGTTCATTCATTCATTTAAAATTGGTTGGTTAATTTTCCTTTATTACTACATAATTAGCTTGATGATATACCTAGAAACAAAATAAGAGTAAACTGATGACGTCGTTAAAAGCTTTTATTATCTTTATCACACTATAATAAATTCATGACTTCATTCATAAAAAAAAAACGTGGGAAAGTACAATCTTGGTCTCCTTTGAGAATTAGCTTTATTTATTTATTTATTTATTTAAAACTTTATGCAACACAAAAAGGTACAAAGGCGGACTTAATGCCTGAGGCATTCTCTACCAGTCAACCCAGGGTAGCAGAGAGATAACATGGCAGGTGCACAAAAATATAAAATTGAGATATCAAAATTAAATAACAGAGTGAAAAAAAACAACAAAAATACAAAATCTAAATACTAAAATAAATACACATATAAATAAATATATATAAATATATATATACATATACATATAACACGTAACAGAAAGATGAAAGAGATAACTCCACTAATGGTGCAGATAATACTGCCGCAATTTCCGCTTGAATGCTAATTTACTGGTAGCCGTCCTGATTTCAAGAGGAAGCGCATTCCACAGAAGAATGGACTGAATATGAAAGGATGAATGAATGAAATCAGAAGAATGAGAAGGACATAACAAGAGAAGATTATTAGAGGAACGCAGGTTCCTAGCGTGAGAATCACACAGGTATTGAAAATGAGGGATGAGATAAGAAGGGGGAGTGGGGGAATTGAGAAGAGAGAAAAGCGAGGTCAAAGCGCGCATTTTACGTCTCTGCCGAATGGGCAACCATTTAAGTTCAGATCTGAAACTGGACACATGATCATATTTTTTCAAGTAAACGAAGATTTGTAAGCTAATGCAGCGCTCACACAGTCTTGTATCGGGTATAGGTTTATGCCTGGTTGTCATATGTGTTAATGCTGTCTTAGGAATGACCGGTGTCATGTTAGCCGTAGAAAAAATGTTCTGTACTATCTTATTCTAATAAACGGGCTAAAGTGCTTAAAACTCTTGTGATTATTCATGCCCGAATAGGTTATGGGCCCAGCGGACTATATACTATTGATTTCGTGAGTTTCAGATAGTAAATACAGCGAAAAGTTGTGATTAAATAATGGACTTGTCCGTTGACGTTCGTGAAAAGTGAACTCGCCCAAGATTTTGAAAATATCCGTTTTTTCGTAAAATAACGTTATAAACATTATTATGGCTGCGTCTATTAAGATTGAACCATTAGGTTCTAATAATTATGATACGTGGAAGATTCACATGAGAGCCATTTTGAAGAAAAATGATTTGTGGGAATACGTATCGGGTGCTATACCGAAACCGGCACGCACCGACCCTAAGTATCCAGATTGGGTGAAAATGGACGGTAAAGCAGAATCAGATATATTGTTGGCCGTCAGTCCTAGTGAGCTCGCAGCATTAGATGGTTTAGATACCTCAAAACAGGTATGGGATAAATTGAAGTCAATGTATGAATCGAGCGGGCCAGCTCGTAAAGCATCATTATTGAAGAGACTTGTACTGACGCGAATGAATGAAGGAGACGACCTTCGAAAGCATATTGCAGATTTCTTTGACGCTGTTAAAAAACTGAAAGAAATCGGTTTGGTGGTGATTGACGAGTTATTGGCAATTTTACTGCTATATAGCCTCCCAGATTCTTTTACTATGTTTCGTACTGCAATGGAATCGCGGGATGATCTACCTTCTACAGAGATACTCAAGGTAAAGATTGTCGAAGACTATGAAGGGAGAAAAGTCACCATACAGGACCAAGGTGCTATGTTTGTCAAACGCACTAATAAAGCGCATCCGAAGAGTAATGCGCACGATAACACTCCACACAGCAATAAAACACAAGTAGAATGTTATCGTTGTGGTCGTCGTGGGCATATTGCAAGAGAATGCAAAACTAAAAATGTATACAAGAATAAGCATAGTGCAAAGCAGGCAGAACGCAGTGAGAGTTATGAGCGGCAAGAATACACGACAATGTTTGGCATGACCGAAGAGGTTTGTACCGGTGAACAGAGTAGTTCTGTTTGGTGTATCGACAGTGGATGCACAGGGCACATGTGCAATGATAAGCGCATGATAAAAGGATTTACGCGACTAGACAATGAACTTAATTTAGCAAATCATGAGAGTACACAAATAACTGGGACAGGTCAAGTCAGGATTTCTGTTGACACAGGTTGTGAAAAACGCCTAGTAGACATTCAGAAAGTGTTCTACGTGCCAGACTTAAGAACAAGTCTTTTGTCAGTGTCAAAAATGACAGATCATGGATTTGAAGTTCATTTTACTAAGCAAGATGCTGTTGTTATTGATAAGAACAAAAAGGTTCATATAAGGGCCGACCGTGTAGGTAATTTATACCATGTAAGATTGGGTCAGCAGTATTCCAATAATGTACAAATGGTGAAAAAGCCAATTGACATGTGGCACGAGCGCTTGGGACACATTAATGAGCGTGATCTCAAAGCTATGGCCAAGAACAACTTAGTACATGGTCTAAAGTTGGATGACAGTGAGAAATTGTCAGATTGTGAAACATGTTTAAGTCAAAAAATGACATGTAAACCATTCCCTAAAAGCGGTGGTGAAGGACGTACAAACTCTTTATTAGAGATAGTACATACAGATGTATGTGGTCCAATGAGACATGAGTCATATGGTAAGAAGAAGTATTTTGTCACATTCATTGATGACAAATCTCGCTGGTGTGAAGTTTATTTTATTGCAAACAAAAGTGATGTTTTTAAAGTATTTAAAGAATACAAAGCATTCGTAGAGAACTTAACAGGTATGAAAATAAAGCATTTACAGTCAGATAACGGAAGAGAATATATAAATAAAGAATTTGACGATTTCTTGAAAAAAGAAGGAATTCAAAGAAGATTATCTGTACCGTACACACCACAACAGAATGGTGTTGCTGAGAGGAAAAATAGAACTCTGATTGAGATGGCTCGATGTATGATGCATCAAGCAGGAAGCCCTCCAGGATTTTGGGCTGAAGCTATAAATACAGCTAATTTTATAAGAAACCGATGTCCTACTTTTGCGTTGAAAGGTGAAATACCTTATACTGTATGGAAAGGGAAAAAGCCTACAGTAATTTACATGAATACATTTGGATCAAAGTTATACTATAAAGAAAAAGGGACAAAGAAAGGTAAATTCGATGCTAATTCTGAGTTTGGAATCTTTATGGGGTATGACAATCAATCCAAAGCTTATAGGATTCATGACCCTAAAACTAAGAGAATTATTATAGCAAGAGATGTTAATTTTATGAAAGAGAGTGCATTTGATAACCAATATGAAGAAATTCATGAAAGAGAAAATGAAGAAGATGAAAGAATAAATATAGATCTGAGTGTACAAACTCAAATTGAAGAGAAAGCAAAAGAGGACAGATCTTACAAAAAGGCTACAAGAAATGAATCTAGAACAAGAGAGTCATTGGAAAATATACATGATAATTTGGAGACTGTTAAAACAGAGACACTATGGGAAAAGCTATGGGATAAACTGGTAGAACCTGCTAAAAGAGGAAGAGGGAGACCGAGACTGATACGTACAGGTCTGATAGGAAGACCTAGAAAGGAATATAGGTATCAGCAGAATGATGAGCAAGTCACAGAAGGTGAAACAGACGATGAAGAATCGGAAGTACAAATGTCAGCAGGCATGGTAACAGGTGACCCAGTTGATCCAATGACATGGCAGGAAGCTGAAAGAACGAGTGATTCTACATGTTGGAAAAATGCATTAGAAGATGAATATCTCGCCCAAATAAAAAATGAGACGTGGAATATAGTGCCACGACCAAATGATCGAAAAGTGATTGGCAATAGATTGGTATTTAAAAGTAAACTAACAGGAAAGAAAGTCCGTCTAGTTGCTAAAGGTTGTTCTCAACGGCCAGGGGAGGATTTCCATGAGACATCATCTCCGGTGGTTCGATCATCGTCAATAAGATTGATAGCAGCACTATCATCAGAGTTAGGACTAGAGATCCATCAAATGGACGTAGTGACTGCTTACTTGAATGGTACATTAGATGAAGAAGTGTATATGGAGATACCAGATTACATAGATAATGTACTAGATAAAATAATTACTAAGAAGCCGATTGGTGCACGCCGTCAAGTTGTTCAAGATGAGAAAATTATCAAAACAGCTAAGTTATGGATGACAAAGATGAATGAATGTGATGATCCAGTATGTCTATTGAGGAAATCACTATATGGTTTGCGCCAGTCAGGTTTACAATGGCATAAAAAGTTAGTTAGTAGTTTAAAGTTGATAGGTCTTGAGCCAATGCCTCAAGATCCTTGTGTATTTGTGTCACAAAACAAACATAAAATAATGTTAATTGCTATTTATGTTGATGACATAATTATAGCTACAAATGATCCAGCATGGTTGAAAGATGTGAAAAGAGGATTAATGAATGAGTTTGACATGAAAGACTTAGGAGAAATAAGTACTTGTTTAGGTATTGAGTTTAAAATAGATGATGAAAACAGAGTATATTTAAATCAAAGAAAGTATGTTGAAAAGTTGTTAGAGCGATATGGTATGAGTGAGTGTAAGCCTATAAAAACTCCAATGGATGGTCTGGTCAAACTAGAAAAGCCGAAAGAGATTAAGACAGATGTTATGAGAAAGTTTCCTTATCAAAATTTAATTGGTGCATTAATGTATTTATCTGTGTCCACACGGCCTGATATTACTTATGCTGTGAACTATCTTAGTCAATTTAATACTAATTTTGATGTTCAACATTGGCAGGCAGCTAAGCGTGTGTTGAGATATCTAAAAGGTACCTCTAATTATGGTTTAATGTATGAGAGGACTGGTTTACCATTGTTTGGTGTGGTTGATGCTGACTGGGGTACAAATGCAATTGACCGTAGGTCCTACTCTGGATATGCATTTATTTTGGCCGGTGCTCCAGTAAGTTGGGAGGCACGTAAGCAGAGAACTGTGGCGCTCTCAAGCACTGAAGCCGAATACATGGCGATTTCTGAAGCTGCTAAGGAAGCTATGTATTTGCAGGATATGCTGAGAAATGTGAGAATGGAATGTGAGGTTGTTACATTGTTCAATGATAATCAAGGCGCTATAAAACTTGCCGAGACAAGAAATTATCATTCCAGAACAAAACATGTGGACGTAAGACACCACTTTATTCGTGATTTATGCGAGAAAGGTGTTATTAATCTGAAATACTTGTGTACAGAGAGAATGCCAGCAGATGTTTTGACCAAAGGTTTGAGTGCAACAAAACATTATGAATGCATAGGTAATCTAGGAATGATAGACAAATCAGATTAGCTCACAACTTCGAGGGGAGGTGTTAAAGTAAACGAAGATTTGTAAGCTAATGCAGCGCTCACACAGTCTTGTATCGGGTATAGGTTTATGCCTGGTTGTCATATGTGTTAATGCTGTCTTAGGAATGACCGGTGTCATGTTAGCCGTAGAAAAAATGTTCTGTACTATCTTATTCTAATAAACGGGCTAAAGTGCTTAAAACTCTTGTGATTATTCATGCCCGAATAAATATGAACCGAATGCAGTTGTTGAGTAACCTATCCAGTTTGTCCAGGAATACAGCGTTCAGGTCAAAGTAGCACACGTCACCATAGTCGATAACAGGAAAGATTAAAGTCTGCACAAGCATAGTCTTCGTTTTCATAGGTAAAAAGCTCCTCAGACGGTACAGGCAACGCAAGGTCCCATTGACTCTTTGACAAACACTCGAAACCTGACTTTGCCAACCAAGCGTCGAGTCGAGATGTAAGCCAAGATCTTTCACACAAGGGCTGATGGGGATTACATTGCCATTGAAAATAATAGGTGGAAGAGAGCTAATCCCCACCCGACTCATCATACGCGAACTGCCAATTATAATGGCCTGACATTTTGAGGGGTTCACAGCCACCCCAAATCTATCAGACCAATCCTTGACAGCGACTAAATCACGGTTTACGTCACCTATAGCGTCCGACAAACTCTCCACTCGCGAAGCAGCATACAATTGAAGGTCATCGGCATACAGATGATACGAACACTGAAGACATTGAGTTATGAAATTTATGAAAATGGAGAATAATGAAGGAGAAAGAATACCGCCTTGAGGAACACCAGCAGCCAGACCACGCCAACTCGACGAGCTCTCATCAACACGAACTGACTGCTGACGTCCTCGAAGATACGAAGAGAACCAATCCAGGGCCTCGGACGAAACCATCAGATGAGATAGGATAGAAAGGAGAATATCGTGACTGACAGCATCAAAAGCACTAGAGAAGTCGATTAAAACCAAGACTGTTACTTTGGTGTCCTCCATCGCTTTCCTAATGTCATCAGTCACTTTGAGAAGAGCAGAGGTAGTGCTATGTCCCGGCCTGAATCCAGACTGAAATGAACTGACAAGGTTATTCCGATGAACAAACCCTGAAAGCTGCTTGTGGACACAGGCCTCCAGCACTTTGGATAGAAAAGGAAGGATAGAAATTGGTCGGAAATGATTAGGAAGGGAAGGATTAGGGATTTTAGGGAGGGGACGAACATAGGCCATACGCCATACGGATGGGAATTGTGCTGAATAAAGGGAAAAGTTGATAATGTGGGAAATCGGGGGTACAAGAATGTCGAGGATGAGGGTGACCATGTAACGACTGATGCCGTCAAAACCCATGGCCTTGGATTTGATGGATAGGATAGTCTTTCTGATTTCATCCAAGGACACCGGGGAAAAGTGGAACTGTTCGATATTAGGACCGGGTAGGCCAGTAATGAAATCAACCGTCTGGGCAGACAATTGTGTACTCAAAGAGTGAGTAGTGGAGAAGTAACGGTTGATGTCATCCAAGCCGATTGTCTTTGGAAAATCCAGATGACGTGACCTCCCGATCCCAAGGGTACCAAGAAATTTCCAAACGTCAGCGGGAGAAGAAGTTGATATGTTTTCGAGAATGTGGCGGCGTTTAGCATTACGTATCACCTGATTACACCGATTTCTTGCTGCTTTGAACAGGTTTCTGTTCTCAAGACTGCGATCTCTTTTAAATTTACGGAAGGCACGATCCAGCCAGTTTTTTTTCAATAAAAGCTTAATTTTTTCTTAATTTCTTCAAGTTAAAGGCAATTCGCTGGTCTTAAGTGGCACAAACCCTTTTTTCTCATAATGAAGTAGTAAATACCAAGGTCTGGCTTCCCACTGTCCACTTATTAAGTTCGATAGTACTGCTCTTTTCAGCATATAATTTTTAATTTCATGTAGGTGTAATTATTTGTTGCCATATTTTTTATTAATTTATTTTTGACATAATTATTGATTTGGGGAAGCATTTAAAATTAATTTTGTGTTATTTACTACTGTGTACCTTGGACTAAAATAATTAATATTTATTTACTTAAGGGCGCGTGGCCAGAAAGTTGGCAACGTCGCTAATAGCTGTCAAATTATAAGTTTTAAGCTTTAGTTATTGTTCTGAGGTTTTAAGACTTGTATTGACTTAAATCCATGGTGTCCTTCAATAGCCCTTTACGTTCTGGGAGACATCACGGTAATTTGTTAGTGCCGCGACTCGATATTACATTCCTATAGTATGATTTCAAGAAATGGACGATGCCAAACGCAAAAGCTAAATCCTGTTTGAATTTCATTGCCTCTAGCAACTTGAGGGTGAGATCAAATACAAAATGAAACTATGAGATAAAATCACCAGTGACTCAATGTAGCTTTAGAACATCTTCATAAATCACTGAGGAAATCAACATAATGAGATCATCAATTTTATTGTTTACCAAGCATAGAAATAAATTAAAACTTTATGCCTATTTCAGGATTCTATAACAAAAGGATAAAACGTAAAAAATGGAAACGTGATAAAATATTTTTTCACGGAGGTTCCCTCAGAACAACTATGTTTTTTTTTTGAAGTTTTTATTAATAATAATGGTATGGAACTCTTTCTGCGCAACTCTTTCTGCGCGAATCGCTCGGGACTCTTACTTTGCCGGTTTTTAATTTCCCGCGAACCTTCTCAGTGGTTTTTTTGAAAAAGGGGACAAACATACATCCATCCTCACAAACTTTCGTCTTAAAAAAGAAAAATATAAGGCCAAACCATTACCTAATAAAAACAGATGTTCAAACCACGGAAATAAATGGACATGACAGACCAACAGGCAGTAGTTATTGTAAAACAAAACATAAAAACAGACCCAATTGATCATATTACAGAATTACATTGGATACCTCAACATAATTGCCTTGTTGGTCACCTGTGGCCGATTTGAGTGGCAGTCGGAAGATTAATAACTTAAACGGGTAATAACACTGGCGCCATCGTGTCAGGAGGTTGTCTTTTGTTTTTTTTTTTTTATGTCATGTACACGATGATTTCATAATCGTGATTGTTATGTACCTTTTATTAATTTAGGTACTTTATCGTATTATATTGGAGTGTATCCGTTGGTCAAGGATGTCATTTGTCGATCATTGATTAGACTTTTTTTAGGTGGTAACATCATGAACCCGTCCTCAGTGAACGAACGGGAGTGTCAGACTTGTGAACTTCACTTATTCAATAGGGAAGGCCGGTCAAAGCTAATTGAAGATGGCGCGACCATAGCTAAGTCCTAATCCGACCAATGAGGTAGTACTATTTTGAAGTACCTATAAGATTTGAAGCAATGACGATGCTTGGAACAAGCGTATACTAGCGCCATTCGTTTCCTAGTTGGCATCCCCATTGATGCTCTTTAGAGATCTCGGAATCTGAAAGACTTCATCAAGCCGTCGTGGGTATTGTATTACCCAGTAATGTTGCTGGTCACATGAGCAGCCAATGGTTAGATGAGAAGTAGACCCTTAAGAAATAGCTTTAAGGATAGGCCAATAATATGTTTGTGGCGAGAATATAATTTTATTCTTAGTTTCTAAAACAGTGAGAATCTTTAGTTAATACTTCCATCCTTATAAGTTAAAACTTTCTTTCGTTCAATTTCTTTTAAAAGATCACATCAAAATTTCAACAAACCGAGTATTTATTTACTAATAATTTTACTTAATAATTAAAAAAATAAGAAAACAATAGATCTGCATGCATGGATCTCTTTGATAACCCGAAAAAAAAAAAACAACTGAATGTTGCAACCACAAGCGCAGTGTTCCATTTTCAAAACATGCTCCATTCAAAAAAAGTAGTACAAAAGCTTTTCGGCTCAGTGTTCCTTTACTCCAGAGCTAGTGATGTGCACACGCCTGACATATCCAGTGTAGCACATCTATGTAGGACGGGTCTACCCACTATGTCTATGAATGTAATATGACGAGAAATCGTGGTGATTCATTACTACGCGATAAAGATTTTTTTTATCCGAGTACTTGAACGGTCTTATTCAGACTTCAGCATGTTTTGTCATGACTGAATTTCCCTTTTAGAATACGATAATATTTTCTCTAAAAGAAAAGGTGTTGACTCATCGGGAAAGCGAAAATTTGCACGTTTCTAACATATTTAATTGTTTTAGACAATCTTTAGCTAAACCCTTATAGAAAAGACAGAAGTTGAAGACAATGGGTACGGTTAGTCGATACAAAATCTGGATAGAAAATGCTGAACAGTCAGCTATGCTGACAAAATTATCGGCTGAAACCATGCTGAGTTCAGACGAGATCGACAGAGAGAGATAGCTGACTGTTCAGCATTTATCGGATTGTATAATTACTGAAAGAGACAAGTCAAACTGAATAAACAAACTATAGACAGCCAAAACTACTGTCGTTTAGTAAGTCGTTGCGTCACACATCCATTTATCGACACTCGCCGATGCCGATCATCCATTGTCAGTACAACTCTATCAATTAGTTCAAGGCCTCACACCTACTAGATACTCTACTATACTATCGGAATAAAACAAAAGATGATCCAATGAATGGAACAGCTGACGATCGGTAAAAGATATTATTGAGAAAAAAGAAATTCGATGCCTTGTGAAAATTAAAAAAAAAAACCGGCCAAGTGCGTGTCGGGCCACGCACAGTGTAGGGTTCCGTAATTGCCCATCAAAATACTTATGCGAACTAACTAAACTGATTCGCTGAATTTAATTTTAAAAAGAAGAATTTTCAAAATCGATCCAGGAGTCTTTGAGAAATCGGGGAAAATACGAATTTAGAACCTCCTCATTTTTTTGAAGTTAGTTAAAAATAGTTGACGATAAAAACCTACCTATCCCCAAAAAACAGACCGTAAAAACATACCTACTAAAGCTGCAAAGTTGACAAACTTACATTTGCAGTTGAATCCAATATTTTGTTTAAAAATATTTGATCCAAGTACATTTTAAAGTTGGTCGACTATTACTCGTAAAGTTGTAAAGCCAAAAGTCATACTATCTTTTGAACTTCGTTATATATACTACTATTGTGAATTTTTTCACACCCCCAAACATAACCGTTTAGCTGGTAGAGGGGGGGGACACTCGAGTCGAGCAAATTTAACACTTTAAAGCTTAATATTTCACAAACTAATTTTTTTTATCAAAAAATTGTTAATGGAAACTATCAATATTTTTTAAAGACCTATTTAATTATACCCCACACTAAGGGGTACGCGAGAAAAAAAAATCCTCACTTTACGTGTAAGTACTGGAGGTACCCTAAAAAAAATATTTTTCGAGATTTTATTTTACCACTTTTTCGGCACAACAAATCCGTATATTTACACCAAATTACAGCTCTCTAGTGCTGTGCGTCTCTGAGCTAAATTACGGCGGACGGACGGACGGACGGACAGACGGACGGACGGACGGACATGGCGAAACTATAAGGGTTCCTTGTTGACTACGGAACCCTAAAAATGGATAAGATATAATTATTATTGTGAAAAGCAACTTGTAAAACATCAGTATAAAACGTATTAATACTCGTATTTCAAAAATATTCTCATAACGATATATTTAATATTAAAAAACTTTTGAATAAAAACCCAGGGCCGGATTTAAAAATTCAATAAAAATAATGCAATAAAACTTATTAATCAACTTGCCATTTCTAAAGTCATCAACATCCTAATATAATGTAGACTCTAATATAATGAGTAATGACCCCATTAAATCTTTATCAGTCAGCTTCCGCGAAATAAGATACCCTCATTGTTTTATCCTTATAAAAAAATATGATAATATGAACCGGCTACTATTCAACGTAATAAACGAATTTGAATGAAAATAGCGTGCATAGAACACAATATAATATCAAACGTATTATCCCCAAAGGTTTAGCCTATCAGTAGGTACATCCAGACTGCGCAAATTTATTTAAAAGGCGCCTATTTTAATTAACCAGGCAGTATAAATGTAGAGTTCAGGGTACTACTGCGAATCAAATATCACTGTGATACTTTTCCTAACACGTGATTCAACCATCATCTGCCAAGCCTGACAGTAGGGGTGGGAGGACTCATTTGATGACTTTACGAGGCTAAAAAAAAAAGCCTTCCCCAACTATATGGAGCGATCGAGCTTCCAGTCGGACCTCCAAGTGCCAGTAACTGGATATCAGTATTTCACATGGAGGCTGCTTTTGACTATGAAGCTTTCTGACTAACAGTAACTGACTATCAGATCTACAAATGACCCCGTGAACCAACGGCTTTCCGTGCTTTCCGTGCCACGGAGGAAACTGCTATGACAGATGGTCACCCATCCACAGACCAACCGCAACAAGCGACCGAAACCGACAACCGAAAACTTGGCCAGAGGGACTGTATTAGCCACGAGATCTTCCTCAATCGCAACACTAAATGCGTAGTGCTTATAACATAACGATGATTAGGCGAAACAGTCACGTTAATAATAAAATAACTTTAACCACTAACAAGCATACAATTTAATCAAAGCCTCATATCTCATCTCTTTAATTAACTCACGAATTCCGAGTTCCCAGTAGCCATCGTAAAACACGCAGCCTCTGACAAAGATGATCGCGACACATAAATTGTCACATTAAGAACATCAGATACATTTACATCGAGCCAACATACACTTGACTCAATTAAAGTTCGATACACCGGCGTGGCGGCCGCCAAACCGGAAAGATCGGAGTTCAAGGCTGGCGATGCATTTCAGTTTCACTCTCCGTTGAGAAGAAATTCCGGTGGGCTCTTACTTTTGAATCTTCGGAATGCATTTTGACAACTATGTGTTTATTTTTTTAAATCTCTTGCCCGCCAGGAACCCGAGGTTTTCTTCGTGTTTCTTAAAACACGTAAAGCACTAAAGTCGTCAGACCCAGCTGTCATTTACAAAGTTCATTGATAGTCATCAAATGTTGTCGGAAAGCCGAAATGTCAGACAGATTCAGTCAGTGTTAACAATGGTTATCGTGCTACCTTCAGTTACTAAGGTTGAAGAGGTCAGATAGGCAGTTGCTTAGTAGAATGTACTGAAATTCACCTGCATCTGGTTACACAGGATGTCGACCCCAGCATGATCATCGGGAAAAGGTGCCCAGAAGATGAGTTCATGGTTTTAGTAAAAATACTCTTTCGTCAATCTCCTTTTCAGACCAGTGGGAAATCTGCTTTCATTTTTTATAATTGTTTACGGAAAGACATCGAAGGCTTTAATGTTGAAAGTAATTTTCTGTTTCCTGAATGTACTAGTTTTTTGCCTAGTTGTTTTAATTTTGAAAGGTTTATTTATAAACGGAAACGTGAGAGGAAACGATATTTTAAGAGCTTTCACGCCTACGGACTTGTTACTAGAGAAAACCAAATATTATTTCACAACCGACTATGTTTGTCGAAGTCATTCTCCACTTCCATATCCCGAGGCACTCAAAATTGTCAATACAGACTTCCTATTGATAACAAAAGTCAGAAGGTCAGGCCTAAGACTCTCCATCAATCAAAACCGACAGGTTCTTGGTCAAAGCACAGGCATGCGCACACGCAGACCAACAATACTAAATGATCCATTGAATTAAAACAACAATATATCATTATAAAAGATTATTGATAAACTTGTCTATGTTTTGAATTCTATTGTGTTGTTTCTTGATTCAGATATTTGCGACGCAAATTATAGCTTAGTTGCTTGTAGCCTTTGATGTTTAAATTAAACAATTGTTAATGCAAGATGACTTTCTCGTTAGTCTAGTGGTTGATAGCACTACATGAGTTGAGCATGAAATTGAATTCGGCTGCCAAATTAAGGAAAGTGTAATATCTTTTCATTCATAATAACAGTAAATGTTTCGTTAATACAATAGGCTCAGACCTTATTACATGGGGCTTCATATTTATAACAAGATTTGAGTGTTTTCTCAACCACCTCAATGATTTTAGTTAGGTATGACGTAATGTTATTACTACAAACAAGTTTAACATGAATGTCCTACATGAAAACATAAACCGCCATTCAGGGAAGAATATTAAACGGCCTACAGATCCAAGTTCAGATGACCACGTTTATAATCCAGATGACCTCTTAAAATGCCAAAACACAAAATACAAAATAAGAACAGTAATAACGAATCCTGACTTCATTACATTGTAAAAAGATGTCAAAAATATCGTTGACAAAACAATTTCCTCGGTAGTACAAAGTTTCTGTAATCATCATGTTTCAAGTTTAATTAAAACAGAATATCTTTTACGAAAACTCTGCACGACATTGGAAGATCATAATTAATGTGTCAATTTTTAATCACTTCCTCAAGGGATGTTCTCTGTGGAAGCTGGATGGTATGAAAATAAGATTTATTGTATTACTCATGGCTCTTAAAATAAATGTATTGAAATAGCTGCGGTTTTGAGAAATTGTGATGAAATTGATTCTTGTGAATGTATTTTTAAAACGGGATCAATCTTCTTGGAAGTCTAGGAGTCTAGTTTCTAATAGGCATATCAAGAGTACCTCCATTAGAAACTGAGACTACAAAAAAGAAATGTAATCCATAAAATTCACAATAAATCTACGTAATAAATTTCAAAGATACACAAACAGTAAGTCAACGATGAGACAGACCATATAACAATCCCGCTTCGAGTAAAAAATATAAATAAAACTATCAATTGAAACAATCAACCAATTAAACAACCCATAAACAACGCAAACGATATTAATAAAGATCATAATGGCATAAAATTATAATCCGCAAAGCGCACTGATGAATCACCGTATACGGAAAGTTATGATCAATTGAGAACTAATCACAATCTTGGTCCAAGGTGAACTCTTGGCCCTCATCCGCGCGTATTGATCATATAAGGTGATACTAGCTACCTGTCTCATGGCTCAGATGCTAGATATAAGGCAATGTCAGGGTTATCTAATTTATTTTTATTATTTGCTTTGGTATTATTCGTGATTGTAGTAAGGTCTAGGTCAATATATTTGAGTCTAAGCTTCGTCACAGGTGATTTGGGTTACTTGTTTACTGTGCCAACCTTGGTTGTATTTGGTCATGCTTTGTAGTAATTTTGGGAGGTAATGAGCTGTATTATTAAGTTAATCAGCTGCATCTGGACAGGAAATGTCTGCAGGATTTAAATTAGCATCATTTGAATCTCCAAAAGATGAAGGTTTGTTAGATGCACAAATAATTTAATGAGCTGCTTTACTTATTCAGTGTAAACCATTTTAATTTTCACATTATGATTCTGAGCAAACATCACTCTGCTAAAGAATTTCGTGACTGGTTTAACAAGCAACCGTGCTTCCTCGAGCATAAACAAGCATGCTTAGCGAGAAATTAAATGAAAAACTTCACTCGGCAAAGAAGGCTAATTGATACCGACGAAAACATTTCCCCCCCTTCCGAATTCCTTTGCAATAAAAGCATCGATAAGTGTAAACAAATAAGATTGATCGCAGTCAAAGACCGACACAAGGGTACGACAGATATAAATAAAAACAATTTAATTTACGATTATTTCATTCTTTCCATCCATCAACATAATAATGATTCTCATCGCGTCACATTAATACATTTTTTCTTCCGTATTTACGCCTTAAAGGGTAATCAAAGTCGTAAATCTCACTCGATAGTGTGAATTTTTATATGAGTCAGTCACCCCTGGTTGGTCGGTGGCGTGCGACCTTGCGCCGTGTGCGCGGCCTCGACTGGCGCAGGGCGGCGCGGTCCAGCCCTTATAAGGAAGATTTCGCGCCTGCGTATTCGACACAACATGGCGCTTCCACGTCACGTGTTCCATTCCATCTAAATTTTGGCATTTATCGCTAAGTAGGAAAT
The DNA here is from genome assembly GCA_036375495.1 of Agrotis segetum. Taxonomy (NCBI): domain Eukaryota; kingdom Metazoa; phylum Arthropoda; class Insecta; order Lepidoptera; family Noctuidae; genus Agrotis; species Agrotis segetum. The sequence goes on from JAQSVV010000039.1 coordinate 849,098, forward strand.
TGTTTACATGCTTTAACTCTCCTTGAAGTTTCGAGTAAATTCTTTACTTACTACGAGCATATCTTATATTTCTTCCAAATTAGGGCTGCAATAAAATCTGATGGTTTCCTGTAGTTGGCACGCGAATGATTTTATCTCAAGCCCTTTTATTTATGTCGGTGATAAGGAACGTGCAATAAAATGTCTAAATGCGGCCCTGTATGCCCAAAAACGTTCATTTATGTACTAAAAGTCACTGATCCCAATCAGGGTCTATTGAGCTAGGTTATCAGCTACGATCAATCTTGGATCATAGTTTTCAAGAACCAACATACTCGTACTTCCGTTTTATTCATTAGAGCCTTTACCATGTCTTGAAGAACTTATTAAGAGCCACTGGCGTCAAAAGAGGGACCTGGTTGTATAGAATATCTTAGAACAGGTCCACCAATTTCCAATTTCACATAGCTGGGCTATGCAGAAATGGGGATCAATGCCTTGCACCATTCAATATCGAAACATCCACAACTTTCATGAAAAAAGCTTAGAAGTGGTCTTTCAGCAAAAGAACAACTTCTCTTTTTCCCTTCACTTCTTTTTAAAAACGGCTTTAAACTCTTACCAGGTAGACATCTTAGAATGTTAGGTCTAGGACTAGGATCTATGACTTTACTATCGGTAAAAATGGAGTGCATTAGCTCAATTTCTTCTCTTCAACTTTTAGTCACCCCATGCCCCATGTTGAGTCCTTCCAAATCTTTTCACTTCCGGCAGTTCTGTGTCTTCAGTCTTGGCAACCCAGTTTCTTTCTACGTCATAGCCAGATAACTCCCCCTATATTCCTCTTTCTCGTACGTTGTCTCCACTCTAACTCTTTCCTGCCCCATCTTCCATCCAGTCTACGGCATATTTGGCATAAATGATTAGCACAATGGCTTTTTGCAAGACGGTACTAACAACATTTCTATCTGATATCTTTAAACGAGCAATTCTTGTATATTTATTTATATATAATCAGGATCTCGGAAACGGCTCCAAGGATTTCATGCAAGTTACAGATTAGGGGTTTTTCGGCTCAAGTAATCGATTTATCAAGGTCCCAGGTTCGAGAAAAGCTCGGTTCCTAAGATAAAGACATTTTAAAAACCGAGCGAAGCTCCGTCAACCAAATATTATTATTTAAGTCTGACAACCAGTCTTACCATGGGATATTGTATTGCCCAGTTACTAGTGGTGGAGGTCCGATAGGCAGTCGCTCCAAGTAAAATACTGATACCTCAGCTGCATCTGGTTCGACTGGAAGCTGACCTCAATTACAAGTAGTTTGGAAAAGGCTAGGCAGATGATGACTAGCAAATGATAAAATTGAAAGCACATTTTTTGTTGTATTAAGGGCGATTATCCTAGTTCAATGAATACTAAGGTGCAGTTGACTGTACATAGCGGTTGAAACATCTGGAGCACTCAAGATTGAACAAAAAAGGCATTAGTCAGTACTATGTGTAATTTAATATTGTATAGAGAATAATTACGCTATTGTTTGTGGGTGCAAGCAGGGTGATGACCTCACTGTGTCAGATGTTTTATAAGGTTCTGTTTTTAAATTTTGTAAGAGTAATTATTGTCTATGAGTATGAAATTGGGGCAACTTAATTTTAAAAAAAAAAAAAACTTTGACCTGTTGGTGATGTTGTACAATAAACCGTTTCTTTTCAAATTGAAAATGAATGACTAGGCCTATACTCAAAAATATGTGGAACAGGACTGATGATGATGATTATTAAACTAAAAATCATCATTTATAATAATTAAATATAATCCATCCTATAATGTTCCCACTGCTGGGACACAGTAGGTCTGCTTATGGCGAGAGCTCTGTGAATTAAAATTACATCATTGTTAACCTCCGCTAAGTATAATGATTAATTTTGGCAAAACTAAGGGCGACTTTCACCAAAAGTTAAACATGTTTAAAATTTTATTTAGTGTCAAAATTCTATTGAATTTTGTGCTTAAATAAAATTTTAAATATGTTTGGTTAAAAGTCGCCCTTAGTGTCAGTAATATTTTAATCAATGCCTAAATGAAGCATTGTTAAATAAAGCACTTTATTTAAAGTGTCACCTAATGTTGGCGAAAATCCAAAAATGAGCACTAAATACATTAGGTAGTATGATTCATTTATCATTCTTATTTATTAAAACTTAGATAATAAGTATTACTAATAAATGCACGATTACTAACCAGTAAGTAGGTACTATGGGTAATTCACACAAGTATACCTTACAATATACTGTAATTTTATTATTCTTGCATAATTTCAACTCATTTATATTCATTAGTTAATTTATTCAGATTTGATCTTTAGTAAACCAATCATGTTCCTAAGTGATGTTGAAAGCTTTTAATAAAACATTTAATACCTCTATTTATACGAAGTAAAGTGTCGAAACATCATTAAAATATCATAAAATGTCTGAAAAGAATATTAACAAAATATACAAAAGCAAAAAGAACCTGCGATGGCCGGGAATCGAACCCGGATCAACTGCTTGGAAGGCAACTATGCTGACCATTACACCACCATCGCAGCTGAGCGACTTATCGAAATAGTAGTTTCGTATCGGCGAAATGTTTTATCAATGTGACGTTATTTGATTTGGTAATGTCTAAGTTCCGCTAATTTATACGAAATTCACTTCTTTACAATGTTATGCTGATTTTTATCAAGTTTTTATCGCATTTTTATGACTTGAATAATATAATTTAGTATCAACGACATTTTTTATCTTCAGTCAATACAAAACATATTTGTAAGAAAATTATTTAAATTAGTTTTAACTTTCAAATCACACCGCTAGACGGCGCTACTAGAAGAGAAGTGAATGTATAATGTCACAAGCGGATGAAACGTTTGCAAAATTAGCTATTTTCGTTCTGTAGTGAAAATGGCGTGAATTTAAGTACCTAAAGCAAGATTGTTTTGAATTTCATTAAACTGGATTATTCATTATTTGATGGACTATTTTGTAGATAGGTATGTCATTTTACCGACTTCAAAAAAAAGGAGGTTAACAATTCGACCCGTATGTATGTAATATTATCAGAACTGCCCAGTTTTCGTATATGTTAGTCTATATCAGCGTCTGAACAAATGTACCAAATCTCATAAGTGTATGTATGTATGTATGTTTTTATGTTTGTGCACGCATATCTCCGGAACTACAAGTCCGATTTAAGTAATTCTTTTTTCGTTGTACTAGGTATTGTTCAACTTAGGGTACACTGCAAGTTTCATCAAAATCGGTTCAGTAGTTTTAGAGATATGGATTTTTTCGTTGTGACTGATTACAAGATTAGTGCACATCATGTAAGAAAACTTTGTATTTTACATGAATTTGGGTTGGATATAAATTTAACAAATAAACTAAAAAGGCTAAAATAAAAACTTAAAAAAAAAGTACCGACTTCAAAAACAAATACAAAAAAGTATAAAATAACCTTTCTTTCGGAAGTCGGTGGCAATAGTCAATGAAATAATAATAAAAATCAAACCCACCGACTTCCGAAAGAAAGGTTATTTTATACTTTTTTGTATTTGTTTTTGAAGTCGGTACTTTTTTTAAAAAGTATTTATTCATATAAAATTTTGCCCTACACTGGGAATTCCTCCTATATCGTTGGTGCATTTACAACAATATTTAAACTCAGAAACACCCAAATCCGGAAAAATTACATGAGTATGTGGGAATCGTACCCGCGACACACAAGACAGCAGTAAATCACTCAACCACTGGGCCAACCTTACTGACACTAAAAAACGTTGATAAAAAAAAAGTTGTCTTACACTTGGAATATATTTCTGGATCGTGTGTACGTACAAAAACACATAAATATACACAAACATCCAAACCTGGTACAACTTCTTGGAGGTCATACAAATATTTGTTTCGTGCGGGGATCGAACCTACACACTGCGCAATAGTTGATCGCTAAGCCACTGTGCCAACCATGCTGTCAAATTGTAACATATACACCACACCTACTGTGGACCTAAATCTGGGAACAAACCTAAGACCTCAAAGCTAATAACCACGTCCCTCATCCTCTAAGCTCATCTATCTAACACAGCAGTTCCCGAGATTAGGGCCGAGAAACTTAACACAAGTACGTACAAACTGCAAGTAAGTACATAAACATGAGATGCGCACGCGGCGCTATTGTCGCACAATCACTTTGTAGATCGCCGCCGGCCGGGTCGTGATCTCCGTGATTTATATGGGAGACCACGATTTACGGATCTATGGGGATCTGACAGAAATATTTTGAACCAGAAAAATAAACCAAGTTTTTTACTTTATTCATCATCATCATCAGCCGGAGGACGTCTACTGCTAAACATAGGCCTCCCCCTTAGGCCGCCACGCCGAACGACAATTCGCCACTTGCATCCATCGGCTGCCCGTGACCCTCACGATGTCGTCGGTCCACCTAGTAGGAGGCCTGCCTACGCTGCGTTTTCCGGTCCGTGGTCGCCACTCGAGAACTTTTCTTCCCCTACTTTATTCAAGAAGCTGAAAAACTAGTCCAAATAGTTACAGAACCCTTAATACAGGATCTCATTATTTCTATTTAGGCTTCAATGCTGAAATAAACTGAAAGATGGCTGAAACCGACTCTTTGTGGAAGGTGACAGCCTAGACGAAGGTCATGTCCAACTGTGGACTACAATAATACTCATGAAGGGGATGATGGTTTGTAAAATCATCAAATGAGTCCTCCTAGTCCTACCCACACTGTCAATCTAAAATCCACGATGATCCTTCTTCTTTCTTCATTAGCCCTTTACATTCCAGGATCACGGTTTCCGGAAGGGACAGTCCCGCGACCCCAGCAGGCTTTGGCCCTCTCATTTCGCTGAAATCTATTTGAATCACCACGTGGATCGGACTACAAGTCACCTATTACTACTCGTCCGTCATCCGCATGCCCGCGACGATGGTTAAATTATGGATTCTTTTGTGGATAGATATTTTGATTCTTTCGTCCCATGCATTTTTCTTGCTCTCATCATCATCATCATCAGCCGGAGGACGTCACACTGCTGAACATAGGCCTCCCCCTTAGACCGCCACGCCGAACGACAATTCGCCACTTGCATCGATCGGCTGCCCGCGACCTTCACGATGTTGTCGGTCCACCTAGTGGGAGGCCTGCCTACGTTGCGTCTCCCGGTCCGTGCTCGCCACTCGAGAACTTTTCTTCCCCATCGGTTGTCAGTTCTACGAGCGATGTGGCCTGCCCATTGCCACTTCAACTTGCAAATTTTTTGAGCTACTCGTATGTCAGTGACTCTTTGCCGAATATCTATGTTCCAGATTTTATCCCGCAAAGAATATTAGATTAAGATTTTATTCCTTGCTCTAGATACCTCTTAAGCTCGTGGCATAATAATTACAGCCGCACAGGCCGATCTTCCGGGTTAAGCTGCGCTTGCCAAGGTTGGTCTGTGGATGGGTGACCATCTGTCATAGCGAGTTTCCTCCGTGCCTCGGAAAGCACGTAAAGCCGTTGGTCCCGGCTGTCATTTGTAGATCTTTGACAGTCGTTACTGTTAGTCAGAAGCTCTAAAGTCTGACAACCAGTCTTACCATGGGGTAGCGTATTATCCAGTTAGTGGGTTGTGGAGGTCCGATAGGCAGTCGCTCCATGTAAAATACTGATATCCAGCTGAATCTGGTTTGACTGGAAGCCGACCCCAATATGGTTGGGAAAAGGCTAGGCAGATGATGATGCTCTAGATACCTCTTATTAACTTAGTCAATCGCACCCTTTGGGCCCTGATGTCCTCACCACTTTTCCACCATGGTCACTCGATTTGGTCGCGCGGCACAGTCTGTCGCGATAAACTAGCGACCTGCGGTAATTGCAGCGGGCGCGGTACTGTGCGGCGCGGGGCGGCACGACCAGGCGTGTTCCCACGACGATGTTAGAGGTGGTCGTAACATGTTATACTTGCGATTATCAGGAGAAAGGGTAATAAAGACCACGTAGAGGCAAAGGGTTGACAGAGAGCATGTTGTGAAGGGTTGATGCGCCGAAGATTTTGAACAGGGGCCCTAACACGGAAGTTTGACAACCAGTCTTACCAAGGGTATCGTATTGCCCAGTTACTGGGTTGTGGAAGTCAGACAGTCACTACATGCCTTAATTATTGTAATTTTTATTCGTGTTGTAAGTCAACTGCGTTTCTCCCGGTTTTAATGTGTTTTTGGCTTAGTTTGTTCTGTGTCCTGCTCGTTTTGGAGGAAAGTGGAAACTACGTATTGTTTTTACTGCTCTGCTATTATTTTCTGATTAATTTCGTTGCAGTATCCAAGACAGGTAAATTTATTCTCCGGGACACGTTGAGCTTCATTTTCTCGGCGCTCTTCTGGTCGCAACTATTGATTTTGGCTTTTAGGAGTTGCAGTTGTTGTTTGGGAATAGTGTGGTGGGTGTGACCCAATAAACAGCCACTACAAGTAAATATAGACTAATTACACAATGTGCATTAATTGTCACTTGATAATTTGATATATTTTTTCCATTGCAAGTTGGAAGTTCCATTACCAATTGCAAGTTCATAACTTATAAGCGTACCTTTCAAAAGTTAATTCATTTACAAGTCAGTCAAGGGACCAAATATCTTTCCGTTGAATGTCGCCTTCACTTTATCCAGAAATGCAATCTATTAAACTAGATGTGGGTGCCCTAAAGTCTGGCAACCTTTCAGTAACCCAATCTATCTTAGTCCACCACCATGGACATTATTCCGCAAATTAAGCAACTATCTCTCGTTCGGGACAAATATATCAACTTGTTCTTAAAATGCCTCAACCGGGCACCGAATGCCGACACCCACGCGTTGTTTAGTAAACAATTTTGCGTAATTTTCGTCTGTTCCAGTCTGGGTTCTAGATTGTGAGCTAGATTAGGGGTGGCGAAACTGAATTAGTTAAAGATTAGTCGTATGAAAGAATATTGAGAGGAGGTTTAAAAGAAAACAAATGCATTCTAAACAGAGTATCACCAAGCCTGGCCGCATAAGTCAGTTGTCCTGATCAGGAATCCTGATGTTTAAATCTCGAGTATTTATTTGGAGCAAGCCTGTTGCCTGCCAAAATTATTCTGAGGTGCCGCCGTGCAGGATTAGGCTGAGGGTTAAGTGGAGGTTAGGCGGAGGTTAGGTGGAGGACTTGCTGATCATAATTACATACTACAGAGGTGGTTTCTGAGAAATTGATAACGGGAACATCCAATAAGATTTCGCTTGACCTGTCGCTAATGAAAAGCAGCAATGATGCAGTTACAAATAAGAAATGTCTTGAACATTTTGATGACGACCTCATTATTGCAAAAAATAATAATAATGCAGTTACAGAGAGGAAGTCTCATAAACATATCAGTGATGACCGATTACTAACATTATTTATGAAATAAAAAAAAATATTTAACGAAAAACAAAAAACCCGACTGCGTTAAAAAAAACTAAAAAGAAAGAGCCCAGTAGTTAAAGAATTCACTCATTCACACTCACAGTCGGGGAATTATACCAATCAAATCTTCCCAACGGGCCCCGACTGTGAGTGTGAATGAGTGAATTCTTTAACTACTGGGCTTGTTTCTTTCTTTTTAGTTTTTTTTAACGCAGTTTTTCATTTTTTTTATTTCATACTTTTTAGTTACTAATCAGAGAATTATTGTTTTGCTAAACAACTTTAAATCGTTATATATCCAAAACTATTATTTAAAATGAAAAATGATGAAGGGAACCTAAAGATGATTTTAAAATACCTATTCAACGATACCCCACATGACATAGTTCATCGACATTTTTTTTTTTCATTTTAACAATATGGCGTTTGGTTGTCGCTGTGGTGAATTTTGATTAAGTACTGTCATGTCTTTAGTGACACTCGCAAGGTTAAGACGAATCGATTGACGTAAAAATTATCAAAATCGGCCTACGCATTTGGTCTCTAGAACGCCACATAGAAACAAACATACATACATACATACATACATAGACTGATAAACACATTACCCTCCTTTGCGTCGCGCAGTCGGGTAAAAAAGTACACCTAATGAAAACCATTAATAACTTCAGAGCTTTTGCAGAAGTATTTGAAACATCTTTTAGCAAAATGAAGACGAAATTTTACAAGCAACTTCAGTAAACAGTGTTGGCAGCCCTAACTTCAATGTAATATATCCTATCAAGCTCATTTATTGAGGTGAAAAACTAATGGTCAAATACTTCATTGGATATTGAGTAATTTTGAAATATTAGCGGAGCCAATTGTCAATTGAAGTGTGTAAGGCGTGAGCTGTGGTGTCAGTGCGAGCGGTAAGCGATAAAGAAAGAAGTGGAAGTGGCTAGTTATCGTTCAGTTTGGTTGATCCAAGGGGGAGGACTTTTATTCAGCCGATGATGATGATGATAAATATGATGGTGATAGATATGAATTACACACTCATTTTAAGTAAATATTGTGGTCACAATAGAGATTAGGTACTAAGCTTGGTCCCATGGTTGTATTCACGAATAGAGAGAAGAAATCTCAGAAGCAAAAACGAATAATTATCATGCAAAAGTCTGAATTTCTGTCACTGCAGAGACACAATTTACTCTTTTTCTGTGTGTTGGCCAAAATCCGCTCTTTAGCGCATTGATATTTTTTAAACCGATCTCTTTTCCTATCCACTTCATAGACTATCAGAAGAAGCATATACCAAATCACTTAAATTAAAGTAAGGCTAGTAACTTGGTATCTCCGATCTCCCCTCCGCGGAGTACCAATTGCCCCTCAGTCCCAACAGCCCCGCTGACAAAGCAACCATAGCCCGACATTCCTTGACCGGCGACCCACTTGCATGACAAAAGAAGGAAGCGCTTGGTTGTCGTCAACCGTCTACCATTGTGTACAGCACCCTGTGCGTAATAGCGGATGGATGTCGTAACCCTGGCCAGTAATGATACGGTTGGTGGATATGATGAAGAAGCTTGGGTATAATGAGAGTTGATGACATGTTTTTCAATTGCTCAACCTGTGTTGAAATTGAGATGGTTTAAAAACAAGTTGTGGTGGATTAAGGTTTGCTCCTGTTCACAATTAAGCAAAACTTTTTTCACAGAATAAGGAGGTTTAGAGTGATTTTGTTACGAGGACGAGATGGGCTAAGGGTTTGGCGATTGAAGATGGGACACTAGGAATGTATTACTGTATCGTGGGTGCGTTTACAAACATAGAAACTCACATAATAACACTTACATACACAAACACTACCCCCGTGCAGATCATACAAATGTTTTTTTCCGTGCGGGGATACAAACCGCGACCTGCTGCTCACCAGCCGATCGCTCAGCATATTGGTCACACGATTTTCTATTTCATATAAGTACCTAATTGTCTTTAACTTTTTCTTACAGCATTTCTTTCATTGCCTCAACAAGGTATTCTATAAAATCTCGCCATTCAAAAGCAGTTTAAATGCCAAACTCGTCACTAACAATCCCATTACATCCACACATAGCTATATCAGCATCCTACAACACAATGCGTCGAGAACAACAACACATAACGGCATGCCTCGCCTACTCACCACTCGGCATGCTCTAGCGCCCTACTAGTGAATGTCGCCCAGTTGATGGCATCGGGTGGGAGACAGCCAGATGTGGATGTAATGGGTGATTTGGTGAACAGCTAGATTACTGTTAGAGACTTGTGTGACATACTCAAGAAGAATTTTGATGTTTTAGGCCATCCTATATATCCTGTTTAGAAAATCAATTTTAAAAATGATTTTCTAAACAGGATGTTCTGTGGGATTTTCCATCGGCACAAATAAATGATGTAATTCACAGCATGGAATGTATAAAATTTCCAGAAATCCTTCTTCAGTAGTAACTTTGATTAGTAGTTGAAGTTTAGTAACGTAGTACTATTATGCATTCTGTGGTTTAGTGGAAAATGCATGTTTTCTTTATCTTCTTTATCTTTATCTTTATCTTTATCTTTACATATAATAAAATCGTAGAGATGTCATTCCTGTACATTGAATATTTTTTTCTTTTTGTATTTTTTTCGAGATAAGGGATCGATTCTGATGCCAGATCAACTTTTATTTTTTTTCGAGGTTTTTTATGTTTTTTTGATTTGATCTATCTCCGAAACTACTGTAAAGTTGTCGATCCAATTTTCCTCAAATATTCCTAATAATATGCTTCTGTTTATATGCTATGTATTATTACGCCTTTTTCCTGGGAGATAAGCAATTTTGAATTTTGTTGTTTTTAGATGTTTGTTGATAGTTGGAAGCTAAACCACTGGATATTATTTAGTCAATTTTTCCTCAAATATTCCTTAAACTGCTGTCCTATTAATAGGATATGTATAATTACGCTATTCCCCTTGGGGGATTAGCAATTTTATAATATGTTGATTTTCAGTCATTGTTGACATTTGTACAAGAACCGCTATTTGAAAATCACTGTCAGCGTACTAGCCAGTCTGGTCGGTAACCTGCTTGACTTTCGTGCAAGGGGTCTCTGGATCAAATCTCGCAGTGTTTTTTTTCTCTTTTTGAGTTTTGTTTTATTTGTCCTGGGAGTTTTAAATAATTAAAAAAAAAAATTGCATACTTTTGTTTCAATATTATTCGCGATTTAAAATAATTACTATTTTTTTCAACACTTCTCTAGGATATAAATCTACACCGATTTAAATTGTAGGTAGTAAGTTGGATATTTTTTTTTAATTGTAATTGTTTCGAGGTGTGGAATTTTAAAGATTAGAAAAAAATCAGGGTTTCTATAATTTGTGTTTATTTATGTTTTGAATTGGTGCTCAAACCAGTGCATAGATTCTGTTTTAAACGACGACAAGTTGTACTCATCGAGTCAGATAATTAGTTATCCAACCGGTTTTTAGGTATCACGCGGTATGCTAAAGGGAGAAGAGCAATGCTATCGTACAGACGCCAGCAGGTCAACCTACCCGAATCTGTCAGATTTTACCATTCAAACCTTAACCTTCTACTCTTGTGATAAGGTTGAAATTTTATTAAAGAAATCTGACAGATTGTGGTAGCTTGATGTGCTGGCGTCTGTACGTTCAATTTGCAGCGATACTGTAAATCGACCCAAAAATGATAGTCTAATGTTTAAATAAACACGGTTCTTTGAAATTAATGCCGCTCAAATAAGGACGTTTCCTATGCAAACTATGTACCTAGACATAACATTATTGATCTAAACTAATAATAAAAATGCAATTATGTTTGTTTTTTACCTTTTCACGCATTACTACCTACTGAATCGATCGTCCCAAAATTTAGCATATACGTTGTCAGGAGTATAGACACGGATATAAGGTATCTTACATCCCGAATAACAGAAGCTGTTTCCGAGAAAACAATTAAGTTTATATTCCAGATGGCGCCACACGATCCGTATTGTTTCTCAAATTCTAAAATAACGCAAGCGAAGCCGCGGGCAAACACTAGTCTGTAATAAAATTGCAATTTGTATTGAAAAAAAAATGATCATTTTGTTGTGTACAGTCACGAGCAATAGTATGTACTTATACACTAAGCAGTATTTAAAAGCGATGTTCTACTACCATGTTGATTAAACTTTTGCGTTTTCATTACATTTCTATTTTGGAAGCCACACTATTACGAAATAGCTCTTATTTCAAAGTGGACACCAGTATTTCACAAGTAAATTGCGTTTGAATTTTGTTAAGTGTATACATGTTATTGCTCGTGACTGTACTACCCATGGCCTATGCTGATACTTATTCATTCATCCAATTTAAACTTCTGCGTATATCCTGCACTTTGGCAATAACCTAAGTTAAATTGCTACTTGTCACGAGATCATACTTTTAAACGGAGAGTGCCTTTATAAATAAATAACACAATATTGTGTACATTATTTACTTTATAATATCTTATTTATCAGCATAATGATTACATCATGGACCTTGGGTGTATTACTGAGTGATGTGATGATCAACACATCGTTATTTTGAGATAAGAATTAATTGAATATTGTCTAATTAAATAAATTATATAAATACGGGCTTTTTTCGGCGTAAAAATAATCAAATGTGTCCTCCCTGCGCTAGACAGAGCGGAAGGAAGCGTCAGAATTTTGGGTTCCAGGGTCGCGTCATCCTTTAATACAGCTGCTTCATTATTTTACTGTCCCGACTGGTCCCATGTTAAACTTATAATTTTAAGACATACCTGCCTTGATGAATTTTCTTACTTGTAATAAAAATTACTTATTGATTCTTTATTCTTCTTCTCGTCTAAAGAATTTAACTTACCTGTAACAAAGAACAACATAAAATAAGCAAAAATGTTATCATTTCAAAAAGTAGGTTCATGTAAAATAAACGGCTTAACACTTTTGCTTTTACTATTACTTGAATGTCATTTTGATTGACATAAAAACTAGGGGTTGAATCTGGACAAAGAAAAGATTACCAATGTACTGAGTTCCACGTTCAACCTTCAAGGGTTGAATGTGGAAACGGTCGAACGCGGAAGAGGGTTGAAAATCTTAGGGGTTGAACGCGGAACAAACCAAATAATTTAATAACTTTGATTAATTTTAATCACAGGTTGTTATAGCACCCTGTTAACCTCGACGGGGTTTGCAGAAGCATACCTAACAGTACTATTTTGTGTAACTAGTAACTTTGCTCCACCTTGATTTGAACCAAGGGTCTATGCTCAACAGTCGTCTCTTACAATCCAATAGACTAACAATTGAAAATATTTGTTCGTAAGCATGTGCATGCTTCAAAACGTTCGTAATTGAATGCAAAGTTCAAACAATTTCTTGTTTTCAATTATGTATTTAAAAAATACAGTTCACACAAAGGAATCCCTTTGCCACATAACATAACAAAACAATACAAATATTGTGTATTTTAAATACACAACAATTACAAAGATATTGTTCTAAAAACAATACAACACATGTACCTATTTATTTATTTACCTTATAATAATAACATCTAACTTCAGGCTACATACTACCCAAGATTGCGGGACTATCTAAGCAAATTACCGCGACACTAGAACGCAAAGGAACAGGGTGGATCTTTATTCAGTAAGAGCCTAACATATAATGATTTTACCATCCCAAAAAAATAGGCTAAACCAAGGAAGTGCTACACTAAACGACAAACAAAACATACAGTTTGTTTACTGAACAGTAAGTAATTCGACCTCTAGTATCGATTAAGAATCGATTCAGACAATTATCGAGATATCGATCTTTGTTTATATCGATTAGGTTCGGTTTAGGAGACAATAGTACGAGAAGATCCTTCCGGACAGCTGATTTTGTTTTATTAACTTAACTAGCTGTTGCACGCGGTTTCGCTCGAGTTAATTTGGCGGCCATTTTGGTTTTTCAACCGTCCAAACTGGAGTATGTTCAATAAATGCAAATATCCTTGAATCATAGAGACCTACATGGCTAAAATGTTAATTAGTTGGTGAAGTTTTCTGGAAAAGCATTGGAATAAGTACGACCAAACCTGAAGTGTCCGACAAAGAAGATTACAGTGATTACAACATCTCGTATTTCATAATCGTAAAACATGTAACTGGGTGTTACAATAAGGATAAACGATGACAAATAAAGTGTCAGTACAGTATTATTAAATGAAATATGTTGTAAAAGTGAAGTGAGGCGAGTTGCCACTTGCCGCTTCGTAACGATTTACCGGATGGTGTGGGCGGCGCATGTCATAACACGACCGATGGCATGAAGTGTCAGCGCACACGCTATGCGCGAATTACAGTAATACGACATCTCGATGATTTCCGAGAATCGTGAGGCATGTAACTGGGTGTTACAATAAGGATAAACGATGACAAATAAAGTGTCAGTACAGTATTATTAAATGAAATAAGTTGTAAAAGTGAAGTGAGGCGAGTTGCCACTTGCCGCTTGCCGCCCGGAGGTGTGGGCGGCGCATGTCTTTACAACCGGAGCCGATGGCATAATGTGCAGCGCACACGCTATGCGCGAATTACTATCGACACCCGATGAGTTCCCAGAATTGTGCTGATTTCTGACCTTTTTTTTGTTTTTGGGAGTTCAAGTTGATTGATTAATGAAATAAGTATTAGGAGGTTTAAAAAGAAAGTTGCTCCAGTGACAGACCAAAGACGGATGCTCATTTCTGGATATGCAAAAAATAACGTCGAGGAATGCTCTCACGACGGCTTTTACTAGTTACGCTACGATTATTTTGGCCAGTGTTCTTTTGGCGTTGACTACTCTTCAATTTTGTCAAACTAGTGCCAGTACAGCTCTATTATTTTGCTTCGTTTAAAATCTTGGAATGAGCAGGGAAAGAGGCCTGTGTCTGTATATCCGAACGCGTACAACCCTAATCTCTTCAAAGTTTCCCCAAATCAAGTACCTTCTTTCGCTACTGATCTTATGTGGGATTGCTATAATCTCGCTCTCTTTATAACATATCTCTATTTCCCTCTCTCCATATTTCCAAACTACCTACTAATTGGCCCACAAGTAGCTAACAACCAAATTGCCGAGCTTGCCGACAAAAAGTAAAAAACGTAGTAAATATGAGCGGACATCGAAGGCTGTGCGCAGGCGGCGCTGTGGGCGGGGGCTTGATACAGTTTTACTTGATGCTAGGGGGACCAGACATTGTGGTTATATTAGGACAATATAATAATTGGGAGCTGAGGCCTTTTGAGAAAATGGAGGACCTAGACTTTTAGAGGGTTTAGACGAAATGGCAATTTAACAGGTTAGGGAGCTCCCCAATGGGTGATTTGATCGATTCCAACAAGTGAAAATCAACCTTGCTACTTGGAAATAATGATGCAATTCGATTGACTTGACGTCGTCGTGGCGATCGTGTTTTGTTTTTCATCTACCCGTATCTACATCCGCGCATTTAAAATCATTATATCGTAGTGGTTAGGTTGATTTTCCCTTGTAGTTGGAATCGGACGAATTGTAATCGCATCGCGCCATGTTCCCATGGCATAGCTCCCTTAGAATGATGACACAAATGTCAATAATGTTTTGAATTGATATTGTCACAGTAAAGTTATTAGACCGATGATGAATTGTTTCAAAAATATGATGTGTTTATCTTGTGATTAAGTTTCATGTGTTTGCCTTTTTTTTTCAAATGTTGGACTTTTATTTACCTATCATTATTTTTTTTATTTTGCGATAGGTTTGCATTTGACCACTATCTTCAATAGTACGCACTTACGCAGTGAAGCACACTGGCCTGGAAGTAACTTATAATAAGGGAGGGAGGAATAGTTTCATTGTGGGAAAGAGACAGAGCTATATACAAGTCGCCTAGCGCCATCTCTTTCCCACAGTGAAACTACTCCCGCTACCCCCCGTGTTTCAAAACGTTTTAAGACGTCATCGGCTAAGGCCACTAGTGTTAATATAACATAAACTGGTGGAGTGGCCAATAAAAAAAAGATTTTTCCTGGTCTAACAACAAAACTATGGTCACAACCCGCTACCGCGCGGCGCCAATGCCGTGAAGGCGGCATATTATCACATATAAATTGATATCCAATAAGTTATAACCGACTTCGTAAGTAAGAGGTTATGCCACACGTCATCATGGTGCTACTAGGTTTAATTTAAATGCTGCTATTTAGGATTAAATGGCTGTTTAGTAGTTGTTAACAGGTTATTTTGGTCAATGTATTCCTTATAAAACAGTTTGGTACTGATTATTTAAATTGGTGCAAGTAGTTGGTCAATTAGATCGTTTTTGCAAAGTTGGGCAAGATTTTCAAGTCTGACTCGTAAAAATATATGAATATAAAATACGCTACTGCTTTTCTAAACTTAAATGATGATGATGAATTGGTGATGATATAAATATTAATTATAACAGTGGCAAACGCAATATAGCTGTTCGCTTGACTATTACTCTGTGTGTTCAGGTTTCCCTCACAGATATCAGATAGTTGTTCCGGGTCTGGTCTGCATGACCGTTTGTATATTATGTGAGTTTATTTTTTTGTAAACGCACCCACCATTATAAATTTCTAGTGTGTGCCCCACATTCATAATAATAAGCAGAAAAAAAAATCGGAAATAATTAAAATCTAAAGACAATTTTTTCTTAAGATATTCCCCACTATTTCGTTTTTAATTGCTGATAGCCCAGTTCTTATTGAAACTGTGGGGTACAAGCCCGTACAACTATTCTCTTAGAAGAACAACAGTTCATCTAACCTGCTATCTTATTAAAAGGTTAGAAGCTGATAAACTTAAACCAGTAATGACATAGTTAGGCCAAGGATGTATAATGCCCAGTGTTGTAATAACTCAGTGTGCAGGAAGTCAATGTCACACGCATTATGAATGTGGGAACCAAGGGGTACCGTATTACCCAGTATTAACTGAGTTGTGGACGTCTGGTAGTACAGACTGGAAGTCCAACATAGTTGGGCAAATGATAGGCATAAGATTATGATATGAGTTTTATGACATATATTTTATATGTTTACAAAAATCTGCAATAAATTTGAAATAATCAGCAATAGAATACGCAATACATCGCGTATTGTATTGCTGATTATTTCGTTTATTGGCCTTCTTAATTATTTTTTTATTACATGCCTTTGTAAATAAAAAAAAAATGTGTTAATAACATGATTTTTCATTGCTTAGTCATTAATTTAATCATTTTGTTAATGTAATTGTTTTTTTTTTTCTTGTAAATGTGCTGAGTTATATGCGTTTTTATAATTTTAATTTACAAGTCTCGTATTGCACGAAATGATAATTATTTTTATCTAAACATATATTCAACGTAATAATTATGTGTATTTGTGTTAATGTCTAAATAACATGAATTAATTATAATAAATATATAATGTTATATATGTAAGACTAATTTATGGTTCTTCGATTTCAAAACATCTCGTGATAGCTGCAAATTAATCTAAAAAATTGCTAAAATTATATTTTAAAAGTTAATGACCGACAAAGCATTTATAGTTTCATAATTTTTGATCTAGCAATAACTAAGTATGATTATAATATTGGAGAACTAGACTGCATTCCTCATAATTGCATCATTTTTGCAAAATATTTGGGGGGAGCCCGGCCAGTAAAAGCTGTGTAAAAAAGTTTATAAAGACGTGACATTGATCGCAAACACTATCATTAAAATTTTAAACGGGATAATTTGTCACGATTATTATTTGTTTTATCTGTCCAATATTTCGGCATTATTACAACAAGGATAACCGTTACTGATAATCCGTTATCATGGTATTCAAAAATAATAATAAACATAATATTATGAACTACGCATCCAGCTGTGTCACGATACGAACTAAAGTACTAATAACTATGTGTAGTCTATTTTTACTTCCGAAAGTGAAGAAAATTTTCGACACAATTTAAAAAGCAACTACAAGGTTACCACGATTTCTATCAAACTAACATTGCCCAACATTTTAATTACTATTGACAGCTATCAAACCACTTAATAAACAGATATCTCTCTTATTAACGAATTAATTAGACACATATTGGCAAATCAATCAATTAAGTCATAAAACATTTTAAATATTATTATTTTATTTAGAAAATTATCTGTTTTAATTTGATCATAAAAACGAAAGTAATTGCTAAGTACATGTATGTACAAAACTGTTTAATAAACTTTCTAGCCATGAGAACTTCTGTCGCGTGTGTACTGTCACGAACAGCAGTGGTTACGAGTAATCGATTTGTTAATATAACACGAGATCACTTTAATTACTCGGCTTGTGGTAATCGATTCGTAATCGATTTCATTATTGTGTATAATTAAAACTGTGGCGCCAAGGAGTGTTTCTCATGTGGTTTTATAGGCATTTTTGTATGCAATCTTATAAAAATGCGTTTAGTAGGATTACTACCAGTCTTGTGTCCATTTATTTATGCATTTAAATGGTGTGATAATGGCATTTTAAAACATGCTGTTACTTAGATTATTCTAATTTTATTGATTCTTACACAATAAGTACTTTATTTATTTAATAGGTAATAATTTATTCCATGCGTTTGCAACAGAAAAAAAAGCAATAACTGGTAACTTTCCCAATACAGTGATTAGGATTAGGTGTCCAACTCTGACCAAGACACGAGCCCAGCATGGACTTGGGATAGTCAAGTGTCTTCCAATCTTTTTTTATATTCCCAAAATCTGTATCTAATTCAAAAGGACTCCTAGTTACAATTTTCCCATTGTCATTTTCCCAGCAGCTCCTATTTTTCCCATCACGCTTCAACTACTAGTGATATTACGCATCACTTTCTCAATACAACAAAACCGAGCAAGAAACATAACATCATGTAAAAAGATTCACAACTACAAGCGAAAGTGTCGATGAATTATCCAATTGCATTGAATCGATTCTAACATCGATTCGACTCGGCTCGTTAAAATCGATAATCGCTAATCGAGATTATGTGTCCGTTGGCCATGAAAGTCGCTTCAGGCGTTCTATTCAACGTTTAGGAAGGTGTTCCACTAGAGGTGAGCGAGCTAGCTAAGCGATGCACTAATGCACATTAAAGAGACCTCCTTTCAACTCTTGTTTCCTTTACTATCATAATCATCTTCCTGCCTTTTATAAAAGGTTTTTGAGTGGACTTCTAGGCTACCCAAATCCAACTGGATATTATTACTAATATTTTACATGAAGCGACTGTCTAAGATCTGACGTAGTAATTTAGTTACCTAGGGATTTATTTTTTAATTGCCTCTTCGTAAGTGTAAGTATCGTTTTTTTGTGCCAATTAAGTAACTCAAATTTTTAAACAATTTTACGTTATAAATATTTCCTTAGAGCTTTAAAGTATAACATACAAAAGTGTCATAAAATTATTTATTTGTAATAAAATAATTACGTTGATGGGGATTCACAGACGGTTCAGATCTCAAATGTATATATTATGCGACGCGTCCCCACAGACAATGGCTCCCCTTCTCTCCTGCACCGCAAGTCCTGTCACCTGTACACTTGACCATCTTATGACTGCATCAGTGAGCCGGAATCACGTAGTAGCTGAATTTCGGGCCAAAAATTGAAAATTGGCCATCGACGCGCTAAGGAGAAGAATAAATCATTTAATAAAGGTGGCTATTTTCCTAGCTTAGCTATCTTGTTCATTTTAGTGGAACCACAGCCTTAATCGTTTTAGAATATTTCCCGCGCTCTCTTATGTAAGATGTTTATAATTAAATAAAAATCGTGTGAATTGTGTGCGCGAGTGTAGCGCATGTTAAAGTGCATGTTTCTTGTATAAACAATTAATGTTACTTTCTCGTTAACTGTTTAATTTCAATGAGAGCTATTTCCTGAGGAAAGGGCTTTTCTATTTTGGTCAAGCAGTTTCGGCTTTAATGATTTTCATATGGAATTACCGTCTGTATAGTTGTTATCTATGTTCTATAAAGAAAATCCTGGTTTTTTTTTTTAAGTTCGCTCCTCACTAAGTAGTAATTTCTCCTGTATTTTGTGTGCGTTTATAATTTACGTATTTAAACTCACATGCACAATCGCCCATTTTTTTTTTGATTTTTTGCTAAGCTGAATGATAATTTATTGATGCCTTCGAAAGTTCTTAAGGAATATTGAGTGAAATAATATAAGTATAACTTTTTACTTTATTTTCTTTACCATAATTATGCTGTCCTATTCTTAGACAAAAGCCTCTCCCAAAATCTACCAAGAGCTCTTTTCATTAAGAAAAAATATTTTCAGTAACTATTTTGTAAGTAAAAAAACATTAAGAAAAATATCCTTCTCATCCACAGTATACGTAGATACCTCTAGGCTATAATTTCTCAATGCTTTAGTATTGCATATTTCACACGTTATCCTACCATTTTATTCATAAACCAAAATATGTATGATCGTCTGTCACACGGTTTCGCCGAAGCTACTGAACCGATTTCGATGGAAGTGAACAGGAAAGTATAGCGTATTTCAACATATTTTTAGACTTGGGAATCATAACCGTATTCTGAGAATACAATGAATTTCAATTAAGAGTTATATTGCCTTGAAAATTACTTTAAACTTATATTGCTCTTCACAGAAACTATATCATAATTATGAAATAAAAGAAACAAATATTTTGTTGAAAAAAATTTTCTGTTGTCATATTTTTACTGAAAAATTTATATTTTCATTCGTATTTTAATTGCAATTAAGTAACAACATTATACACTCATTAATCACAAAAATGCGACACATAAAAATCACATTCTGAACCCATATTACAAGATTTCTGTATTTTATTTACAGCGTCATAGAATTATTTACTGTGTTTATTGTAAAGGAAAAGCGCCTCTATTATATTATGAACGAGGACCTATTTATTCCTTCTAATTAATTTCAAAGTTCCAGTTTCGTCACTAAACAGGAAAAAGTCATGACCGCTATTAAAAAAAAAAAAGGTTGCACTCCAGGAGTGCCGGTAGAAGTGAAAACTTTTTTGTTACTATGTTTTATTTTTAATTTGAATGACGTCTTACTCATTTTCGATCAGGGTCACGTGACCCTGACGCGAGTTTTGGTCACGTGACCCTGACGCGAGTTTTAAATTTTTTACCCATTACAGAAAAAGTGTACAACGCCGCTAAAGAAGTTTTCACTTCAAAAAAAATTGCATTTGTTCTGTTGAAAAGGCTTGAAAAAAAAAGGTTGCACTCCAGGAGTGCCGGTAGAAGTGAAAACTTTTTTGTTACTATGTTTTATTTTTAATTTGAATGACGTCTTACTCATTTCGATCAGGGTCACGTGACCCTGACGCGAGTTTTGGTCACGTGACCCTGACGCGAGTTTTAAATTTTTTACCCATTACAGAAAAAGTGTACAACGCCGCTAAAGAAGTTTTCACTTCAAAAATAAAATAAAAAGAGTTTACCAAATTATTAATCTTACTGCAGCCGGGTTAAAATACTAGTTATTATAAAAAATAAATAAAAACATCAATGTAGTATTGACCCCTTACTGCCGGGGGCAACAGTTGATGTATGTAATGCACTGTGGTATTATACGTCAAGGATTTAAAATTATATGGTTCGGTAAATGTGAAGATTGAACTTTTTAGTATGTGTGAATTTTATTGATATAGCTGTCTGCAAGTTTTTTTTTTGTGTTATTTATTGAAGGCTCGTAAGTTTCATTTGATTCACGGTGGAGAAAAAATTTATTCATGCAAAATATTCTTTTATTATTTTTCTTTTAAAAGGCTTCGATACAATAACGCTCTATAGGCAATTATGTTGATCATTAGCAATGCCATACGTAATTAAAAAAAAACATAAAAGTTAGCTACTATGGCTTTATTAGCTTTAGCTACTACTATACTATATTTTTTTTTTGTCCTGTGTCGTGAGTTCGTTAACAAACATATAAACTCACATACACAAACGCGGTATAACTACTTGTAGATCATACTATAAATACTTGCTCCGTGTGGGAATCGAACTCGCGACACGCAGGGCTGCAGTCTAATCGCTCCGTCACTGCACCAACTGTGCCGTGAAAATCTCACGATATCGGACTGTTTTTTTAGGGTTCCGTAGTCAACAAGGAACCCTTATAGTTTCGCCATGTCCGTCCGTCCGTCCGTCCGTCCGTCTGTCCGCAGTTTAGCTCAGAGACGTACAGTACTAGAGAGCTGTAATTTGGTGTAAATATACGGATTTGTTGTGCCGAAAAAGTGGTAAAATAAAATCTCGTAAAATATTTTTTTTTAGGGTACCTCCAGTACTTACACGTAAAGTGAGGATTTTTTTTTTTCTCGCGTACCCCAAAAAAATATAAAAAATTCCGAAAAAAATTAGTGTGGGGTATCATTAAATAGGTCTTTAAAAAATAATGTGAGTTTCCATTAACAATTTTTTGATAAAAAATTCTTTTGTGAAATATTAAGCTTTAAAGTGCTAAAATTTGCTCCTTTTCGAGTGTCCCCCCCCTCTACCAGCTAAACGGTTATGTTTGGGGGTGTGAAAAAATTAACAATAGTAGTATATATAACGAAGTTGAAAAGAAAATTATCATAACTAAGTAGGCTTTACAACTTTACGAGTAATAGTCGACCAACTTATAAAATGTACTTGATATCATATTTTCTTAAACAAAATGTATCGGAGAGAACTGCAAATGTAAAATTGTCAACTTTATTTTTACAGCTTTTATGGGTATGTTTTTTGGGGATAGGTAGGTTTTTATCGTCAGCTATTTTTAACTAAATTCAAAAAAAGGAGGAGGTTCTAAATTCGTTGTAATCTTTTTTCTTATGTATTTTCCCCGATTTCTCAAAGACTCCTAGACCGATTTTGAAAATTCTTCTGTTTAAAATTAAATTCAGCGAATCAGTTTAGTTAGTTCGCATAAGTATTTTGATGGGCAACTACGGAACCCTACACTGTGCGTGGCCCGACACGCACTTGGCCGGTTTTTTTCATATAAACCTACACATTTATATTTTAATCTTAATGTATTTTCTAACACCTTGATAGTTTCGTTCACCCACCATTTTTATTTGTACACAGGCTGCGCAGACGTGACGGCTAATCAATTAATTACTGAGACAAAGCTGAGCTGCTCGGACACTGCGCGGGCGCACGGTCAAGGACGGTCGCGGTCTAAGCAAGTCTGTTATTATTATTTTATTGATTTATCATTATGCACCTTATCTTAATAGCTTATCTAACTTTAAAATACAAATGCGCAATTTTGTGAGTATGGACGTTTGTTACTGTTTCACATAAAAACTATTCAAAACAAGTACTCATACAGACAAAACTCGATACACAGTTAGTTAAGAACCTAGATTAATACATAGGTATATTTTATCCCGGCATGTTGTTCCCGTTTTGGACATACCTATACAAAACTCTCCGTACATAAGCTCCAGCTTCTCCGCTATTATTTTCTGATTAATTTCGATCCAGATTCCAAGGCAATTAAATTACTTTTCCAGGACTACGTTGATGTTCATTATCTCATTGCTTTCAGGTGGTTGCCATTGCTATTGGTTATGGGGGTCTACTTTTTAAATCCGTGAACGAAGACACGGTACCTACGAATACGGATTACGGACGCACGAACGTAAGGGTTTGACGCAGATTGTGCACTTCGAACGTAACTACATATAATTATCATCAAAATCCAATTCACAGACGGATAATTTTGCAACGACTGAAGTCCATTTGACGCGGAACTAGTGTATGTGCGGAACTAAGTCTTTACATCAAAATGCATTAAAAAAGGTCAGGTCTTGAGTGGTGGAGACTCTAAGGAGGCTCGATGACACAGAAAAAAACGTCAGTTACTAAGTCCGAAACTACGGGTTCCATGCTTAGAGATTAGCCCCCTAGTCAATTGGAGTTGAAGCAAGCTTGGAAGTGAACTGATAAGAATAAACCAGAAGTACTCAAATTCCTTATGTAACATTTTATATACAATAATATTTGTGGGTATTTCTTCTGTTACTGAAGAATAGACAATAAAAGAATAAAAAACTATGTCATTAGAGCATTTGTCTTTGTTCCAAGTTTGAAATTGAACACATCCGCGACAATTACCGTCCTTTACGTAAAAAAAAGTTTTTTTTTTTCTTCACAATAATTACGAAGGAACGGATGCATATTTCCATTGTGAGGTTACACCGTTTTTGGTATTATTTCTTAATCGGCCACCTTCCTGCGACCTCGTATCAAATACTTGTCGTTTCATACAAAATCTTAATAACGGTGCAATGGATTGGCCACGGTAAGGTCGGGGTCGTTTGGGAAACCGCGAGTGTTGTTAATGAGCTTAAATTAGGTTGAAGCGAAAAAAAAAACGAATTTAATACGTCGGAAAATTACTTTAAAAGTTTACCCGAAATTGGTATTTCTTGGTCTTGTTTTTGAATAATAATAATATTTCACAACTATCACACAACGCTATCTAGTCCCAAGCTAAGCAGAGCTTGTGTTATGGGTACTAGACAACTGATAAACATACTTATATATTTCTAAATACATACATATTATAGATAAAATTACACCCAGACCAGAACAAATGATCGTGCTCATCACACAAACATTTGTCCTGGGTGGGAATCGAACCCACGACCCCCGGCATAGCATTCAGGGTCACTAACCACTAGAACAACAGGCCAGTCGAATGGTACTGAGGTGTGGTTTTAAATCTAGTGTTTCTACAAGAAAGTAATTCTTAAAAAACTTACCCATCTTCATTGATTGGTGACTTAATTACCGAGATATCAAGTGAAAATTAGATTTCAACTTACCTGTAACAAAAAAATACAAAAACATAAGTAAATAAAGCTTAAAAGAACTTGAAATACAGAAGGACATTATAAGAATGTTACATTGAATGGTAATACATCATTATTACCATTCATTACAAACGTTACAGCCAAGAGCCAACGATCAAAGAATGCGGAGGTTTTCCGCAAATTACCGCATAAATCCATAATGTTTACTGTTTTTACTTATTCCAATAGAATAATCAAAGGAACTCGTCCTTTGTTAACTCAAGCGCATTATTAATCATTTCCTTTCTTCAAAGGAATTCAATAGCACGGAAAGAAATACAAACAAGAATTTATTAGCACAAATCATTTATGACGGGGCGCCCCTCTCAGAGGGCCAAAGCCTGCCGAGGTCGCGGGATTATTTCCTTACCATGACCCTGGAACAGAAAGGGCTATTGAAGGACACCGTGGATTTTAGTCAGTAGAAGTCTGACAGTCCCTCCCGCCCTGCCCGGGGTGGGAGGACTCATTTGATGATTTTATTTTACATTACCACGATTATTTTATATTACCACGCTAAAAAAAAAGCACAAATCATTTTACATTTTCTATATCTGTGAACCTTAAAAGATCACGCTTCAGCTCCTACATTTTGCCAGTTATGATTAAAGCCCTATGTATTTTAGACAAAGCAAGAACTTGCATGCAGTGTCTACATCTTGTGTACATTGCGATATTTGTTTGATCAACTGAAATCGTTGTCCATCAAAAGTCCGCAATGTAACGTAACTCGCATTCAATTCCTTGCAACGTCTGAACGAGTCTTGGCGAGTCTGTTGTCTTGAGCTTTCTACTAAAGCAGACTAAGACCGGCGGGCTTATTACGTATCTTGCAAAAGCGTAGCGATAGCAAAAATTGCGCAATAATTGCTATATAATTGCAAATCCGTATTACGTACCAGCGATAGCAACACGATAGCAAACTAGCGATAGTGCTGCCCCTAGGGAGCAATAGGTAAACTAAAACTGCATGGATCTCTACTGACTAGCGAACATTTTGTATTACGTATGGTTTTTGACAGCAAAGCAATAGCGATCGGCGGGCAAATTCAACTGTCAGATTGCGACGACCTTAGAGCTAGATGCTGATCGATTGCTTATTGCTCTCTGATTGCTTCATACATTTATTTTTATACATTAGTCCAATAAATTCGTATTTTACCAATTATTACCTACTAAATGTATTCTACCTATCTCCGTAGTGTGTTGTGGGTTATTTAACATTAGAAAACTGTGTTTTCGTTGTGATTGTGACCATTGATTAAGGATGGCTCGTGCTGTTCTTTTACTTGAAGCACTTGAGATTGAAGCAAGAAGACTTGAAAACTGTAACACAGCACGAATGCGACGAAGCATTCGAGATGAAGCCAATGCTTTTAACTTAAGTGACAGTGAATTCAAAGCTCACTACCGACTTACCAAAGAACTCTTTCAGAGTTTGTGCAATGAGCTTAGACCATTCATGGCACAAAGAAGGAGGAGAACAAAAATTAGTGTAGAATGTAAAGTAAGTAATTGAACATTGTCACAGTGGTTATCTTAATAGCGTACTTATTAGATAGGTATTAAAAATATTTTTATATTACAGGTTCTAACAGCACTCTCATTTTATGCTACGGGGTCATACCAAAAACCAGTAGGTATGAGTTATATGCATGGGCTCAGCCAAGCCAGTGTATCCATAGCTGTAAAAGAGGTGACCACTGCTTTGAATACACATAGTATTCTAACTAAGTATATAAGATTCCCTCAAACACAACAAGAAAGATCCAATATTATAAATGGGTAAGGGATGAATATTTAAACATGTACCTATGTAAACAAGGATATTTAGTGATTCCACAGTAATTGTGAAAATTCAATTTTTTTAGGTTTTCAAACAAATTTGGATTTCCTGGATGCTTAGGCTGCATTGACTGCACTCATGTAGCTTTAATTCAGCCCACAGAACATGCAGAAAGGTTTTTTAATAGAAAACATTACCATTCGAGGAATGTCCAAATAGTAAGTCTATTAATCTCATTATTTATAACAAATATTATTTGAAAAGTAATGTAAGTAATAGTAAAGAATATAATAACATAATTTTTATACTTTTAGATATGTGATAGTGATTTAAATATACTAAATATTGATGCATCATTTGGTGGAGCTACACATGATGCTTACATTTGGAGAAACTGCGAGATACAGGAGCATCTACAACAGCTACAAAATAGAGGAGAAAGTATTTGGTTGCTAGGTATATAACATTAAGTTAATTTTTATCCATACAGTTAATCAGATGCATTCAATTATGATCTGACAGTGTATTTTAATATTTCAGGTGATTCTGGATATCCGCTGAGACCGTGGCTTTTAACTCCAATTGTTAATGCTGAACCTGGTAGTGTAAATGAGAATTACACAAATGTTCACTGTCTCACCAGGAATACAGTAGAACGCTGCATAGGGGTTTTAAAAGCACGTTGGCGATGTTTACTTGCACATAGAGTCTTGCATTATGATCATCATATGGTGGCTATGATCATAAATGCTTGTGCTGTTTTGCATAACATCTGCAATAAACATCGGATGCCAGTACCACAGTTGCCAAATGCAGAAACTGAAGGAGATCTCAGCAACCAAGTCCCACCACAACCACAACAGGATGTAGGTACTGGTGATGAACAGCAGCTCCTAGCTCGAGGCCGACAACAAAGGGATCGTATTGCCCAAAGATTGTGGTCAGCTGGCATCAGGCTTTAATAGATTACTTAAGAGTTTATAGACATAGGCTTGAACATAATACATAATTATATAAATAGTATATTCAACTAGCTGTTCCCCGTAAATTCACTGCTGCTGCTGGGCTCGTATTTATCGATATTAATAGCCTTCCTCGATAATTGGAGTTGAAGCAAACTTGGAAGTTAACTAACCAGAATAAACCAGAAGAACTTTAATTCCTTATATAACCTTTTATATAAAATAAGTTTTGTGGGTATTTCTTCTATTACTGAAGAATAGACAATAAAAGAATAAAAAACTATGTCATTAGAGCATTTTGTCTTTGTTCCAAGTTTGAAATTAAACACATCCGCGACAATTACCGTCCTTTACGTAAAAAAGTTTTTTTTTTCTTCACAATAATTACGAAATGAACGGATGCATATTTCCATTGTGAGGTTACACCGTTTTTGGTATTATTTCTTAATCGGCCACCTTCCTGCGACCTCGTATCAAATACTTGTCGTTTCATACAAAATCTTAATAACGGTGCAATGGATTGGCCACGGTAAGGTCGGGGCCATTTGGGAAACCGCGAGTGATGTTAATGAGTTTAAATTAGGTTTAAACGAAAAAAAAAACGAATTTAACACGTCGGAAAGAGAATTACTTTAAAAGTTTACCCGAAATGTAATTTCTCGGTCTTGTTTTTGAATGGTACTGAGACGTGGTTTTAAATCTAGTGTTTCTACAAAATGGCAATTCTTAAAAAACTTACCCATCTTCATTGATTGGTGACTTAATTACCGAGATATCAAGTGAAAATTAGATTTCAACCAACACAAGATTTCTTACCTGTAACAAGAAATATAAAAAGCATAAGTAAATGGAATCTTAAAAGAACTTGAAATACAGAAGGACATTATAAGAATGTTACATTGAATGGTAATACATCATTATCACCGTTCATTACAAACGTTATCAGCCAAGAGCCAGTGATCAACAGAATGCGGAGGTTTTCCGCCAATTACCGCATAAATCCATGACCCATTTTAAATGTGATCCTTTACTTATTCCAATAGAATAATCAAAGGAACTCGTCCTTTGTGAACTCAAGCGCATTATTAATCATTTCCTTTCTTCAAAGGAATTCAATAGCACGGAAATGTTCACATAAATACAAACAAGAACCTTCCCCTCGGAGGATATAAAGACAAGTGAGAAAAATTTAAAGATTCATTATTTCATTGAAAATGATAATTTCTAGAAGATTTGAGCACGATCAATTAGTTCTAGTAGAAATCCGGGTGTAATTTATCTGACCACTACTGCCACTGGGTCAAATCAAATAGAAACTAATATAGAAGTACATGTTTATCAGTTGTCTATACTGGGTCTATAACGGCAAGTTCGAATGGGCTTAGCGTTGGCAGACTAGATGGCGTTGGAGCCTCTAGTCCTGAAATATTATTATTATTGATTATAAAAGTCTATCCTAGCATTAGTTTAATAGAATTACACATTATTGTTGAGTATCTGTGATAGCTTAAAGATCACCTGCTTCATGCCTCCCAGGCATTTTGCATCTATTTGTGCCTCTACGACTGGCAAGAGCGTACAGGTTCTGAAAGTCTGTAGGTAAAACGTCGTATTGGTATGGGATGATCAAATATTAAAAATTTGTGTGTCTTTTCTATTCATTTTTACTTATGGCAAGAAAAAATAACGAAGATGAATGGCTAAGCTGTAGTGTACTGAAAAATTAAGATTTAACCAACATAGCAATAAAATATAAAATATCAATATAGGTCACTGTTCGATGATACATGAAGTTTTAGAGTCTATGTGCATTAAAACTAGTATCCAAGTGAAATTATGTTTACCTGATATAACCACTTCTTCTGCCCAATGTGGTCAGGGTTGCAACGTAGGACTTACAGCCCTTCAGCAGCTACTTCAGGTTGAATGTTCTAAAAATATTAAATATTATTAGATACATATTCCTTCAGACTATATATTATGTTTCTACATTTTAATAGGTAACTTACAAATACTGGAACTCTGTGTTCAGTGTCACCATACACTGCTTGTTCCCCTAAAATAGATAATATTCCTATCGGTTTCCGATAAATCCTCCTGCGTGCTGGGGCCACCACCTGTAGCTAGGGCATCTTGTCTACGCCTAGATAATCTGGATTTGACGTTTTAAAAATCAGCCCAGTATAAAAACAAAACATTTAAGTAGAACTTATGGAAACTTATATGTTTCAAATCATACAAATTGAAAATTTACATACCCTTTTCTCCGATCACCGGTTTTCGTTGACCCAGAGCCAAAAGCATTGAGCCTCGAGGCAAGGTCATTCCACTGCCTATCCACAGTTTCTCTGGATCTTGCTCCAAATGCCTTTGGCTAACGCCGGATGCTGGGCCAAGAACTCGAGTAGAGCCTCCAATTGGTCGCTTGACACTCTATTTGCCATTGTATACTAAATTATGTTTTATTATGTATTTACACTGCAAAACTTTCACTTAAAACCACTAAAATATCACAAATAAACTTACTAGTTGATGAGAAGAGAACAGCGTAATATCGCTTGGAATCCAAATATAAACTGATTTCGTGCACTTGAAACCATCTTAAAACCGACGCCACGCTATTTTGGGTAAATTTCAAGTGGATTTGGTGGATTTTAAGTTTTTTCATCGAGTAAACAAAACTTTTGGTCACATCTGTTTGACATTTTATTAGTACCACTGATTGCTACTAAATAGTTTTGGCGCTAGTATCGTTGCGATAAATGCATGCTAGCAATCGACGAACAATTAGCAATCACTTTTTACATGATACTGATTTTTTTAGCAATTAGCAATTGATCGCGCGATGACTGCGCGATAGTTGCGCAATTGTTGCTGATTGCTATTTCATACGTAATAAGCCCGCGAGACTCCACCAAAGCTGTGCGAGTTGAAACGTGTTTTGAACAACCAATAGAATTGCGTTATTGACACAGCTCCACTCCGGCAACGCAATTCTATTGGTTGTTCAAAACACGTCTCGAATCGCACAACTTTGGTGAAGTTTCGGTCTTAGGGCTGTTACTTTTTTTTTTTTTTTTTTTTTAGCGTGGTAAAATCATCAAATGAGTCCTCCAACCCCGGGCAGGGCGGGAGGGACTGTCAGACTTCTACTGACTAAAATAACGGTGTCCTTCATAGCCTGTTACGTTCCGGGGTTACGGTTAGGGAATAATCCCGCGATTTGGCAAGCTTTGGCCCTCTGAGAGGGGGGCCCCGTCATTATGCTGACGCTCTTTGAGGCGCGCGTGGGACACAACGCGCCGTCGACCCGGGCATGGTCCTGGTCGGGCAGCGAGTTGCCCTTTACTCGCTGCCCGCATGCCCGCGCCTACGGTGGCCGGAGATCATCTTGCGACGTCCGTCGCCGTGGGCGCCTACCACTGCGGCTGGGGCGGAGGGAGGACGCTGTCCTCTCTCTTAAAGCCGGCCTGCCTCCTCCTTTACGAGCATTACTGCCTCGCAGAAGGAGCTGACCGCTTCCCACTCCGTCTCGCCCCGCAGCATGGCCGCAACCAATGCCGGGCGCGAGAGGTCTCCGCCTATCGCAGCCGTGAGGACACGTCGGTGCTCCGCCCAAGCTGGGCAGTCTTGCACCGTATGCTCCACCGTGTCCTCCGGGCGATCTTCGCAGTGGTGACACCCAGGCGTCTCCTCCTTTCGCATCAGACACAGGTACCTCCCGAAACTTCCGTGTCCGGTGAGGACCTGCGTCAAGCGTAGGGCTGTTACTGAGAAATTCTCAATAGTAAAACGGGAAGGCGAAAACACCCATTATCGTCCTACAAAACCGAAATTGAAAATAGAACGAAGGAAGCGTTCGTATTCCGATCACATAGTGTTCGGGTGTTTCCGCCGAGGATTCGCGCGCGCTCGGCCGGTGAAATGCAATGTGTGGCACTCGGGGAATGCGACGCATGCGCATGTCGATGACATTTTGATGGCACTCTGTTGTGATTTAATCGGTGCTTGCATGTTGCAGGCGAATGATTGTCAATTGATTTGATTTTCACGTTTGAGGTATCTATTACTTTTTTATAATTCACTATTGCGTTCAATCATCATCATTAAAGATGAATTTAGATATTCACAAAATATAATTAACTAAAATAAAGTAAATACTAAATTAGTAAAGAAAAGTGTAACTCGTAGCAAGATGTCTCCGATAGATCCAATACTTATTCGGCAAGAAAATTGAAAGCTTTCAAACATATTACAAAAAATTTAGAAGAGAGAAACAACGGCGGATAAAGATTGGAAGAAGAGAAAAGAGTCAAATATAGTATAGAAATTCTAAAAATATAAAATCATTTGGCTTCACACTTGTCGAGCATAATAAAATATCTAAACCAAATGCCACCGTCAACGTCCGTAGCCTTTACAATCTACAAAACAATTCGCATAATCTAAAAAGGAGGTAAGGTCACCCAAAGTTGTATCCAGTCGTTATTATCATCCTTATATGCATCGATCTAATCACCAGTCATAATACTATAAATTATTAAGTCGTCAACTTCATGATTATTACAATAAAAAATATATTTATTGGAGCATCGTACTCTGAGACGTGGGTGGAGGTTTATGGTCTATCATCTACTGCCATAATAGACGTAATACTGTGGACGAGATCTATAAACGTACTTTAACTTAATCATAATAACCAGCCGAAAAATTCTACATAAGTGAGGATTATGAGACGAGTTGTATCGCTTTGAGAAACTCTGGATCACTACTGCATAATATAGCAGAAAGGTCTTGCTTTTGTTCAAAAATAGGATACCATGGACTGACGGACTACAGTAGATATTAATAATTCTGTCACTGGTGGTACAGGCCTCTCTATTTTGGGGCTGTAACCCACCACGCAGATTCAGCGTTGGTTATGAGACTGACAGTTTACTTTCGGCAGCATCAACTTTGGCTGTCAAACAACTGTCAAATAACTACTTCAATATAGAGACGGGAACTTAGTCGCTTAGTTACGTTTATAGATCTCGTACCTCAGTCTAATTTCAATAACAATTTAGTTTATGTTAATTGAGTAACAAAAAACCATGACTCAGTCGATTATAATGAATTGTAAAAGTGCGGTGTGGGATAAAAGTTTAATTTTAACTTGTAGTTGATGGGTTGGTAACCTCTGACTGTTTATGGTGCCGGATCTTTGAACTTGATTTATTGTTAAACGATGATTGTTTGAATAATAGCGATAGGTTTTGTGAGAATATTTGTCTAAAAGAGGATACGGATAGAAAATAATTTGATGATAATATGTCGAGTAATTTATAAAAATTGTGGCCAGATATCCTGCTGTGACCATAAATAAATTCAGATAAGAAAGATGATCTTATTCTTGGAATTGACAATTTGGCGAGCAAAGTCGAAAGAGAGAAGAAGGCCTTACACTACGATGGGAAAATACTAGATCAAATAAACAAAAAAATGATGGAAGGGGTTAGAAAAGTAGATCATTAAATACTAAAGTTACCAGAACTAAACCACATACACATATTATATTTGCATAAGGCAATTGACGTAACTATTAACAAATCTAAGGCAACATAAACAAAACATAAAATTCTCATAGCCCCAAAAAATAGCCGACATCAAAAAACAAATGACTCTCAATTATCCATAAAATCCACAATTGTTTCACTGCAGTAATTAGTCAAAATTGCCGAGAAGTTTGCACAGACCTTATGTCACTGTATGATGAACAAGATAATAGCATCAGGCATGCAACAGTTACAATGTGGAATCAAATTAAAGTGCCCATTCTAAACAATTAATTTCATAATAAACGTGTGAGAAGTTAAGAATAATGGCGGAATTCACTGAGTCACTTAATTATTGGGAGCTACTGTAAAATAAATTTTAGGTGGTGACACTAATTTTGGAGACTGTGAAGAGATTTGTATTTTTGTCAAATTAATTCGGTTTGCTATTGTAATTAGGTTTGATGATGCTGTTGGACTGATTGAGAGACTTACATGGACCAGAGAGGAATTAGACAAAATTGATCATCTTTTCAAAGCTGCTGATGTTGAATTAATGTTATCATCAACATCACCTACTAGTTCTTTTCTTACCTACGTTAGTTGGCTTCCAATCTAACTAAATACCATGCTTCTGTAATTACAGAAGAGGTATCAGCAACAATAAAGATACTGCAGAGAATTTTCAGTATAATTGCAAAGAAACGATTAGATGTCAAAGTTTACAAAGAAATTGAATTATCTGGTTATCCTACGTCCAAGCTAGTGTTACTCAAATACTACTTCATCTAAGCTTGTCACAATTTCTCTGCACCTAAATCTGTTTCAAAGAAAAATAGTCCTTCCGAACAATTTCTTCCCCTCAGTAACCTTTACCTAACCCAGATTTTCGTTCCAATAACATTATCAAAGTCCTCAAACGTGAATCCAAGAGTTACTTAATAACATGTCAAGTGCTACACTTGTGTGGAGTATCATTGGGCGTTTGCCACTCGAACTAGCCTCATTGTTTGCGGCTGACATGACTTTATGACGTCAATCATCGATCCATGCTGTTTTATTATATATAGGTACTGATTTCTATAGGTTAATGATTGGTTCAACTTTGTGTGCAGGGATTTTCCTGTGGTTAGGATTGTTGTTAAAAGGAAAAGGATTTTTTGTTTTTGCTAATGTAAGTTTTAAAAAAGGAATTTAAAATTTTATCTTCTTCCAGAGATTCTAGCTGTTATTATTTTGCGTGTCATCTTGCTGGTCAACTAAGACGAGGGTGTAAGCGACTTAAACGATCCTGTGTGGTGTTCTATGAATCGAATGATCATCTACTATGAAATTAGAACAATGACTGATGATCGAGATTAAAAAGTTACGTTAAAATAATTATCCGAGCTGACAATTAGTACATTCACCCTAACCGCAATGATTCATAGATTCAAATCTCTGTGAAAATCCACACTCTGTGTAATAATGTAATTCTTTCTAATAACTGTTACAATCTCTCGTAATGGATTTAGACGCATTTTGTTCACTTAATTGATCTTTCAATTATGCAATATGGTAATTTTTGGAAGAAATATGGTGTCGCAATCATTGTGTTTTATATAACCGTCATGCGTTGAAGGGTTTGGCAGAAAACGATGGATTGCTTTATTACTAAAGATTTGTATGTAGGTACAGTTTATTGCTTGTGTTGATGGTAATTTCACCATAACCATCGCTATATTCCTTACCTGTTTTTCATACTATCCTATTAAACGTTAAGTCATAATGAAAGTTACTTTTTTCCATACATTCATCCACCTTTTCATCCTACATTGTTGGTACCCAAATATTCCAATATCCTTTTAAATTGATAAACCGACTTGGAATATGTGCTTGCCAAAACGGTAATACAGAACATAAATCATACAAATTGACATCAACAAAATCCCCAAACACGCTCGCCATGATACACCATTGACGTGTCTGTCATTATTACAGGAAAAACACCACTTGACAACCAAGTTTGACATATCAACAATAGGTGACGTCATTGACAGTGTCATACGTTACAGATTGACTGTTACACATTATTATGAACAAACATTTTGAACGTTCATAAATAATGTATGGATTTCCGTACACCTGGGATGGGACTCGTAATGTCATGAGATGAAACGTTAAAAGGTGAATAATGTATTATTGAAGCGGAAAAATACTGGCAGGAGACAAAACAAACGAAATTAGGAGCAAACATCAAAATAATTCAGTACACAGTACTTATTATTGTACTAGCTGTGCCCGCGACTTCGTTCGCGTGGAAATTGATAAAGTAACAAACAAACTTTCATCCCCGATTTCATGCCTTTGGGGGTAGAATTGATAAAAATCCTTTCTTAGCGGAGGCCTACGTCATAACATCTACCTGCATGCCAAATTTCAGCCCGATCCGTCCAGTGGTTTGGGCTGTGCGTTGATAGATCACTATGTCAGTCAGTCACCTTTGAGTTTTATATATTTAGATTAATATTAATGTAATGTCAAGAGGAAAAAATAGTATTATATAGTAACCAATAGGGTTATAAAAGTAGGAGAAGTCCGAAGAAAGGACTGTTAAGTTGAGTAAAAGATGATACAGCTAGAATTATGGTAACTATACAGATGAAGACTAAACACGTAGAAGAAGATACGCCAACTGATGATAATGTTAATGCTGTTGAGGATATTAAAAGAAACGATGACACAAAAGGCGAAAAAGCAGTAAGACAATTTGAGAATGAGATGAAGACTAAAAAAGAAATGTTGAAGAAAATGTGCCAACTAACTGATGAGAATGATGCCACTGCTGTTAGGGATGTTAAAATTGGAAACGTTATAGTAAGATATTTTGAGAATGAGATGAAGACTTAAAGAGTAAGGTTGTAGAAGATGTACCAACTTACTGATGACGATGATGTAACTGCTGCTAGGGATGTTAAAATTGAAAACGAAGACACAAAAGATAAAATAGCAGTAATATTCTCTATCCCAACAGTCACACATTATGAAATAAGTCTCAAAATTAAACCACAGCTAGACAAAGGAAGTGTATGTACAGTAGCGGACACTCACAGTCAGTTTCACAACTTTTATTTAAGAAATATGGCACATATTTGTTCTAAAAACTGCGGATGCGGCGACAGCTTACAAGCCACCTAATTTCCCAATCACTGACCACAAGTGACAGTTACAAACAGACGTTTTTATACTTGAACACCTTCGTTTGAAGAGGAAATGCGAAATTTGGTTGGCATAAGTTCTTACTGAGACACAGAGCTGAAATGACGCCTTGCAAGTATTGGTAGATGTCCCAAATCTTTCGTTTTGGGCTCGCCGTCGCCGGTTTTCTATGTTGCCCTTTGACAGTAGTGATGATGAAATAAATTACACAAAGTAATGCACCGCCAAGGGAGGTTAGTGAGAAGATTCGCTGTAGAAAACTGCACATGAGAAGACGGAAGGCTATGTTTCTTCTCCATATTGCTTTTCTTCTCCATAGAGATCTACGATATGGAAGGGGCAACTACAGTTTATTATGCCTTATGACTGGGACTGTAGGTAGCCGTTCAAAAGTGCCTTCACACATAAATGCTTAAAATTTGGCTTTATGTCCGACAGTGAAACAACACAAGACTTGAATAAAAACACACATCTGCTGAGGTTTGATCCCACGACCTTCAACTAATAAGTCGAAGCCATTGGGCCAACACTAATACCAAATACGATTAAACTTTCAAAATTGAAGAAAGTGTTCCTAAGTTTCGCCTAAGGCGCTAAGCATTTAAGAACACCATCTTAAGAATACAGCGTATTGTTTGTGCCCACAATGAGTTTATTGCGACACTTACTTTCTTATTACATGAAGCACGAACGCGTATGGAATAAGCAAATCTTTGTTTAGCCGTAGGGGGTTAGTGATGTGCAGTATGCATGTGCAATTGTGCAATGCAGCTCCAAATTATGGCAATGAATATAAGGTGTACAAATATATTGATATAGATCAAACAACAAAAACTTTCTTCGGTTCGTTGTGGAATGCGATATCCCTGCCATGAAAAAGAGCGGTTAAACTTAAACGAACCCACAATTAAAAAGGAGAAATTCCTAGCGTGTACTAACGTGTTAAAATGTCTAAGCAGTTTGCTTAGATTTTCATCAAATTATCACTTTGAAAAAAAGTTAGCCATTATCTGGTACTCCGCAATCTACTTACATTTGTCCACGACTGTTAAAACGAAGGTATGAGCTAACACAGACGGTTACAAAACCCACAAAATATTGTTGAGTTGTTAAAAACATCAAATCATTTTTGATTAACGCCAAATCATAATTACCAACAGATCCAATCCAAGATTCAATTCAAATCACTTCCTTAATAACTTTTACTTTGTAAGTATTTTTGCCACTAATTGGCTTAAAATCGGCGAGGAAAAAACTTAAACATTCGTTTACAGACAATTATAAATCAATACAGTATTAAATTGCTTGGACAATCATCTCTCCTTTATGGTAATAGCGTAATGAGGGGACGTGTACAGGTGTCGAGTACCTGTCACGAACACTTCCTGATCCGATGGACGACAATTGGTGTTCTTACCCTAAGTATTTTTTGTACATTTTTCTTGAGTGATTGATGGCAAGCGGACTTTACTACTTTGTAATTTTTTGAGATTTATTGATGAGAGGTGTGTTATTAATTGATTTTTGCTGTACATTGTCTTCGAATTTACTGAGGACGTTTACGCCTTAAACTTTGCAAGGAAAACGTTTTTTTACTCGTTCTTCAACGGTATTTAAAGCAGCTAGCCTATATATCGTAAATGGCTTATTAGGCTCAGCAACCTTTCTTTCATTCATAAGTTTTTTCCTTACCATCCTCATTTTCCCACCGTGCTAAACTTCCCAGGCTATTCATAGTTCAAGTAGAGCTAGCTGTTACTTACCACTTAACAATTCTATGTATGGTAATGCCTTTAATGAGGTGTGTGTAACTGTCAATCGCACGTATGTCACTTCCTGATCTCGGGACGTGAGGTGACAGCCGACAATTGGTGTTTTTACCCCTCTATATTTTTATCGTTGAGTTATGAAATATCGCGAGTACTGTCAACAAGTAAAGTAGATTATTACGTCTGGTTTATTAAGTCAATAAGTTGAGGACTTTATGATAAATAAATAAAAATCTTCGCTTGGTTATTGCGGTTGTGAATTCTGCAATGATTACGCCAATTTTCTTGTGTGTCCAAGCCAAGAGCTTCGACGCGGCGCCTTAAGAGGCTCTTGGCAGTTGGATCAAGGGTTTCTTTCAGAAAGAGGTACCTACCATCTCTTAAATAAGTTACATCGTAAATCGCTAAGCAATCATTGAAGACTGCAACAGTAGCTTCAATCTTGTTAGATTTTACAAATAGATTGATATATTTTTTACGAAGTGCGTGTCGCTATAATAGAATCCTAACCACAGGTTCCTGTGCCCACGATCATTTAGGAAGTTTCTAAATTGTGTTGAAATGAAACTTGGTGCAAGCAGAGCAACAAAGCACGAATGTTGATGGATGGAGAGGAAGAGGAAGGCCAAAGAAAATATGGATAGATTGTCTAAGGAATGATATGAAAGAAAAAGTAGTAAATGATACTGTGACGTCTGATAGAGGAGAATGGAAGAAGAAAACGTGTTGCGACGACCACAAGTAATATGGGATAAGAACAGAAAGATGACGATGATATTGAGTATTTGCAAAATAATGTAAAAGGCTTTTAGCGATCCTCAGAAGTTAAAGTTAAAAATGATCAGTACAACTACGCGTAGGTAAGTGCTTCCTGACTAAAACAAACAGCGGTGTCTGTTGATCGTCACGCGGTTCGATTCCCGTGTGAACACATTACGTTTCCTAGACATGATGTAGTTATGTCATTACTTACGTGTCTCTTGTTAGACGATAAGCTGTGTAATGGAAAATTGTCATTTACTATGGAAACATGTTTTTTTTAAACCTTTTAGCATGGCGAAAACATTTAGGTAAAAGGTTTTATTTTAGGTTATTGGACTCAAAACCTCGCTCTAAAACAAAGGTATTTAGACAGTTGTTCAAATTATTTAAGGCCGCAATTCTGCCACTTTTTAGATAAATTATGAATCCAAGTAGAATAGAACATAAGCCTTAAGACTATCTGCATTCCGACTGTAAGGCCCGGTATCAGATGTCCACATCTCCTCTTCGCTTAGCTTCGGCGGACATCTGATTAAAAACATCTCCTCTCATCTCCGCTTTGGTGGAATCCGGGCCTAAGACGAGGCAGGAGAAGGCAGGAGGAAGCGGCAGGCTATAATTTCTAAGAGCCTGTCCAGACGGGAAGAATTCGCTGCGATTCTCCTGTGCGTTTCAGCGTAACATGGACATTTGGAGACAAAAGTTTAATGCCAATCAGTCGCGAATTGAGTCTGGCGAAGTCGCCTCTTCTGGACAAGGTCTATCCACAAAAGAGTTTGCGGAACGGTTTCGTCGATATTTTTAAGATTTGTAATGCTTTGAATTTTTGTATAAAGTTTAAAACTCAAGAAATTCATAATTATGTCATCATTTTAAAATCATCAGTAGACTTAATATAGCAGCCACCAAACAAAGTGATATGACGCTCAAAACATAACGACGTACATAATTATATTGTCATACATATAAGCCGATATGTACGTGTGTCAGTTATGTCATTGTGACGTCATAGGTCATATACCAAGCTAGTCTAGATAATTATGAACTTAGGACTTGCTTTATGATCTATCTAGATTCTTTGATAATACATTTTAGAAAGAAGAAAATTATATCCTTCAAAACATCTCCGATCTCCGATGCTTTTCTCTACCTCGATGGTCTTCTCTAACATGTAGTTACAAGTGTAACTATTGAATTAGAGGCCCTGCCCCCTTAGACAAGTCGCAAACGATAATCGTTAACGCTCGGTTCTCCCCAATAGATTTTCAACCTTATTCCTTCGAGTCTTTAGTTGAAAATCTATTTAGGATTTCTAAGCGTAAGCGACTGGAACGAACGACAACGCCATGAAATCTTCAATAAATTTTCAACTAAAGACTCGAAGGAATAAGGTTGAAAATCTATTGGGGAGAACCGAGCGTTAACGATTATCGTTTGCGACTTGTCTAGGGGGGCTGAGTTCGACTCCCGGAACACGCAAAATTTTATTGGGTTTTTCGTAAATAGTTTTAAGTAGGTAGCAGCCACGGAGTCTCGACTGCTCGTTTGACGGCATTAGTCTCGCCCCTCGTTTCATGGAACTTTAACATAAATGACGAAAGTTTACTATTATGTAAATCTCTGCCAATCCTTGGGGGATATAGGCTTATTGTAATGCCAAGCTAATCTTGGTAATAGACAAGTGAAATTATAAACGTACTGTCACAAATTAGTTTTGCGCGCGAAATTACAGCAAACAAATGAATCATAGACAATAACGGACCAGTCAGCTCTATATATAGACCTTCTAATCCTTTTAAATAATCTATGGCCAGAATTCATACCGTGTCGTTGGACATCCTGACTAACCTAACTAACCCATATAACTTGACCCTTGCACACCGAACTATTGTTACTAAAGTTCCCACAGGATATAGACCAAACTATACTGGATGACAGTAGGAAGGAGGCAGCCATATTTGGCAAAAAATAAAAACCTTTTTCAATCAATTCTGGACTTTGTGTACTTGGAATAAAGTTAGTTTTCAAATGGAGGGGTATAAGTAAGGATTGAATAGTATAATAGGATACCATTTTGGTGTGTCGCATTATAATTTAGGCGACATTTTAGGTTTAGATGTAGATAGTAGCAGTTTGGTTGGCTATTGTATGCAAAGTAATTTAGAAGGACGGATTTTGGGTAGAGCCATATAATTTAAAAAATAAAAGTAAAGTGCCAGGAGTAAGATTTGAATAAAGAACGAGTTTGAAATGTTTATCTTTTTTTTTTCGAAGGCGTAACTGTCTCAATTTTTTTTTAATTACTAACAATGTCGTTCAGTGGTCTATTCCCATGTGTCCCCACTGGCTTTGTCACCACTGGGGACAAACGGGAAAAAAAACTCAACTGTCCCCGGAACGCAGTAACTCATATTAACGCCTGCAACTCCAATGTATGGCCTGGATGTTACAGACCCAAAATGAAAAAGACAGAAGCATGTCGTGCTCTTTCACACAAAATCCACTGAACGAAATTTAATGGAAGATACATACATAAATACCCATACTTTTATCTCTGTAGTATGATCTCAAGACACAATTAAATATTATCAGACCCAAGCAGACGAATCCGCAAACATAAGCTAGCGACAGAACAAGACAATTATGTCCTTGAAAACTGCATGCCAATAGATTCATAGATTTAGTCGTTTTTATGCAAATAAATTTCCAAACAAAACAAAGAATAATGCCCATATTTCAGCTAATAAGTCATTTTATAATATTCATTGTTATTTATAGTGTACTTAAGTTAGTTCCTGTAGCACTATGAATAATAGTAAACCAGTTAATCTAGTTTTCTTGAGACAATAACCAACCTGTCTCTGTTTGTGCATTTAAATAGCTTATTCTTGTTATATTACTTAATACTCGTACAACACTAGCATAATATTTGCTTTGTTTTTTGCGTTCCCTTCTCCTTTATCTTTAGCCATCCTATCCCAATTCTGGGCAAAAGCTTTGCCAATAAAGCCGGCTGGTTCACTTTTTTATAAAAAAATTAAATACACAGAGATTTAAAAACTCCCAAAACCTGGGCTGATTACAAACCCAAGAAAAATCACTTTTTGTGTCGAATGTTATCTCTTTTGTGAATTAAATAACAATAAAGCCGTAGCTGGTTAATTTTTTTATAAAGTTTTTAAATACACAGAGATTTAAAACCTCCCAAAACCTGGGCTGATTCCTAACCCAAGAAAAATCACTTTCTGTGTCGAATTTTTTCTTTTCTGTGAATGTAAAAAATATATTATTATGTAAGTATACAGGGTGAATTTTTCAACTGGGCGTGGATGGCTATCTTGGAAACTATGAGGAATTTTGAAAAACGTTGAAAGGAGTCTCGAGGCCGATTTTGACGGAAACTTAAACTGCATCGTTAGATTTAAGAAAATTCAATAATCCTGGCCAGGAATCGAACCCGCTGATTTTGGAAAAAATATCACACCCTGTATTATTACTGCATTCGATAGTGTTGCTAATAAGGATCAATTTCTGGGAAGTAACCAGATACGGCAAACATAAGGAAACAGCATATTTTTATAAAACTGCTATTTTTTATGTCACTTTACTTCAACTGAGCCATAAATCTATTCGAAATTACAAAATTTCGTTGTTTTCAATGTTTCACTGGATTTGACGCCTCAAAAACTGCACTTTATTCAGAAATACGCAATTATTGAATTGAACAAAAAATATCATTATTTCCAAGAAAAAGCCATAAACCTATGTTTCGAATAC
The DNA here is from genome assembly GCA_036375495.1 of Agrotis segetum. Taxonomy (NCBI): domain Eukaryota; kingdom Metazoa; phylum Arthropoda; class Insecta; order Lepidoptera; family Noctuidae; genus Agrotis; species Agrotis segetum. Next base: position 891,295 of record JAQSVV010000039.1, read on the forward strand.
AGTCATTGCCTTGAGATTGATCAGTTTTTTTCATAATTAGACATTTTCCTTGAGAAGTGATATGTTTGCCATATATGGTTACTTCCCAGAAATTGATCCTTATTAGCAACACTATCGAATGTGTGTAATAATACAAGTTGTGAGCTGCTTTTTTTCCAAAATCAGCGGGTTCGATTCCTGGCTAGAATTATTGAATTTTCTAAAATCCAAAGATGCAGTTTTAGTTTTCGTCAAAATCGGCCTCGAGACTCCTTTCAAGGTTTTTCGATATTCCTCACAGTTTCAAAGATAGCCATCCACGCCCAGTTGAAAAATTCACCCTGTATATGGTGTATAATCTTAACTAATGTTATAAAGCTGAAAAGTTTGTATGTTTGAACGCGGCAATCTTAGGAACTACTGGTCCGAATTGAAAAAATATTTTGGTTTTGGAAAACCCTTTTATCGAGAAAGGCTTGTAACATCATGCTACGACCAAAAGGAGCTGAGCAGCGGGCGATACAGCGGGGAACGATTAGTTAATAATGTTCTTTATATTAATTGGATAAAAAAAGCCATTTTTTGTGTATTGTCTTTGTCATGCAATACCATCGTAAACATCAAAACCCATGGCCCAAACATACCACACCATATTTGTCAACAAAAACTTTACCATTGAATCTCATTCATCACTTGCCAGACCTTCAAACCACGTAATTACAATGACGACCCCTAATGACTGCAGTATAAGGCATTAATTACGCTGTTAAAAACATTTTATTGTACCTCTAATTGTCGATGGTACACCAACATGGCGATCTGTCACATCTTGTGTTGCCAGCCGTGATATTTTAATTCCGTCCAAGAATTCGTTAATTGAGTGAAGAAATAATATAAATAGTCGCGCTTTATTTTGCGGTAAGCGAAAGTTGACATGAGTCAATTTTAAATTCATCGGTTTTAATCAAAGATAACTAAGAATATTTCAGACCACAACCACACAACTTTCAATTCATGTTTTGTGAAGACTTGAACGGTACTGATTAGTAAATAAAAGATTTATCCTAACCGCAATTTAATAGCTTTGTGTGTAAGTGTGCATAAAAAAAATGTGTAAGATTGTGCTAAGTACTCTAAAACTAAACTGTCAGTAACGAATGTCATGTCAGTAACGTATGTCAAATCAAACCCGATGCTTGTGTTACATATGGTGGCACTACTTTTCTCGTCTTAAAATAATAAATATTGACTAGTCAATATTTTGTTTGATAAAATCAAATTACTTTTTTATAAATAAACGAAATTAGATTTTTTTGATTTGTGATATTTGTGTACTTTTTGTTTTATCATAGCAGTGAACTGTTACTTAAGAACTGTTTTTATTAAATAAATTACTTTAATATTTCATGATTTGGTAAAAAACGGTTGCACCTGACATTTTAATGTCTGTTTATGTAAACAATTAAAAACCATAGCCAAAAGTCCATATTTTTGGAGACCATTTTTAATAAACAACTCTTTATTTCAATTGTTATTGCCAGCAACTCCTTTTTAATTGCAATAAAATTATTTTTAATTTCATTTATAATTGGCAATGCAAAAACTACAGTTATGGAGTGAATTCCATTTATCATTATACACATTCGTCATATTTTTGTCAAGGTTCGAAACTTTTAAATTGACGATTAACTTCAGAAATGGCAATCGTTAAAAATATAATTATTCATATTTTTATTTGCACCGCAATATTTGACTTACATTGAAAATATAGTATGAATTTTACATATGAAACTCGAGCATTTAGAAATTATTCAATAAACATTTTCAACAACTATATACAACCTTACGGAATTTGTATATGAATTATTTATAATTAGAAATAGAGGTAATAGGCTTGTATTATTATTGCCATTGTTCTTTATAACGAGTCTAACCCTACTTAAAATAAACTTGGAAAATAAACATGACAGAATTTTCTATCTTAAATCAAAATCAACTGAAGCAGTTAATAACCGTCTGTTGACAAGTGAAGGTCAATTTTGAACCTTATTCAAAACAGTAAAGTCCAATTACAATTGCTTTACAAAAAAGTAAAGTTCAAAGACGTTTGACACTCCCCGCGGTTAAATGTCATATTACCCGTGGTAATGTGCGGTTAAGGTCGATTTATATTTGTACGGATGTAATCGTTGTACGGGAATTTTGGGAAATCTTTTTTTTTTATCTGTGTGCAATTCTGATTAGACATAAGTACAAAATTTTCCAAACATCCTTAAAAGAATCATGTATTTCTCTCGCTTTGAAAACGAAAAGATTAGAGATAAATTCGGGCAAAATAACAAAAAAATAAAAATAAAACATTTTAGAAAAAATTACCTTATCTCAAAAAAGGTTGCACTCCAGGAGTGCCGGTAGAAGTGAAAACTTTTTTGTTACTATGTTTTATTTTTAATTTGAATGACGTCTTACTCATTTTCGATCAGGGTCACGTGACCCTGACGCGAGTTTTGGTCACGTGACCCTGACGCGAGTTTTAAATTTTTTACCCATTACAGAAAAAGTGTACAACGCCGCTAAAGAAGTTTTCACTTCAAAAATTACCTTATCTCAAAAATTGTAGTGTGTTATATGTAATTGAAGTAAAAGGTGCTACATAACGATATTTAAATAGTATTAAAAATAACTACACTAATAGGTACACCCATTAAGAGTAGGAAGCGATCAAATCACTTTTACTTTTCCATAATTGTCGGACACCTGCGATCCGACAACGTGTAGATCGCCCTTAACGACAAATAAATCACCAATTTACGTACAAAGTGGGGAAGTGAGCAACTTAAGTACTTTTTACATTTTTTTTGCATAAAAATGTCAATTATATTTTGTCGCTCAATAATTAAATCGATCGCAATTTCACGATCGAGATAATTTGGATTGATTAATTATTTTTTTATGCCTGCAATTAGCGATCCGTGATTTTTTAAAGATTTACAACCTTTTTGGTTAAAAATTGCTTTAATTATTGGAAACATTAATTTAAGAATGATAAAAAAAAAAACTTTTTTTTTATATTGTAGACTTAACAGAAACCGAGAAAGGAGAAACTATGTTATCTTATATTTTTTGCTGATAACAGAAAATTATCCTCAGTACTTTTTCTCGCTACATACGAATCAAACATACAATTCAGTTCCACTCGAAAACAGTAGAGGCGATTATAGCTTAACTTTCCAAGACGCCACTCCTAGCCCTCTATAAGTAAGTATATGGTACTCGATCGTAAACGCTATCGTTACGACCCACCTGTGCAACCTATTTAGACCTTTATGATTCGTGTGGGTATGTGTTGTCACGGTCTATTAATTTGAACATCTCTTTGTAATGATGTGTGAAATTGAATTGTTTTATTGGTTATGGAAATTATTAAGCTTACCGTTATTTCTAGCGAATACCAGGATTACTGATTTTTCAGTAGAAAAACAAAGTTGCCCGTTAGTTTTGAATAAAGTGTTTTTTGATGCAGATTTTTTGACTGTCAGACTTGTATTGACTATAGTAAATTCAGGGTGTCCTTCAATAGCCCTTTACGTTCCAGGATCATGGTTACTTGATGAGACAATGCCGCAACCCCGGCAGACTTTGGCACACTAAGGGATCCCCTTCAGATTGCTGTCAGATCTTTGAAGCCATTAGACAGCTACTTTGTCAGTCATTTAAAAATAAAAACCTCAGAATAATCAAACCACGGCTCTTAATATTTTTCCGTGAATGTTCTTAGAACAGTTGTTCTATCCAACCGTGATTTAGCTCACCTCCAATATCAATTTCACGACAAGTTTCACACGACTGTCGTTCATTCACTCAGTCATTCATTCCACGTTCATTCGTTCGCAAAGAGAGACACAGAATTTGAACCGATACTTCGAATATTGTGTCCGGACGAGAACGGAATCGTAATTATGTAAAATGTCTTTAACAAATTCCTGAGTTATGTCTTCTCCATTGTTTGTGTTACAAATATTTTCGCAAGGTACGAACATGGTATGTTTTAGGTATTTTTTTCGTAACGTTCTTTTTTATTTATCCTTTTAACAAAACAATAATTGTTTTTGTGCAGAAATATTTCGGATTTTTTAATGGTGATGGAGCGATTTGGGGTTCTGCCAAGATTCTTAATAGCGGATAGTAATTTAAAAGTATAACTTAGTTTAGTATATAATGTTTAATTTAGTATAATTTAGTTTAGGGTACGATGGGGCTGTCATGCCTTATAGGATATAAGTCCCTTAAAAATAAACAGAAAAAAAAGAAAAAAAAGATTCTTAATTTGCAATCGAATTTTCAAATCTGAAAAAAAACTAAAATTTCGCTTAAAGCCAGGAAGAAAAAGAATACCTTCTTACATAAGTATTAATAGGAATAAAAACACAGGTTAAATATCTCAATATCACTTTGCCTGACCTGAGAATCAAACCCATAACCTCATACTCAGCAGTCGCACACATATCCACTAGACAGGATAACAAACAACAACTAAACGTATTTTTCCTCAACAAATCAAGACATAAACCAAAGTAATAGTTGTAAACGCAATCAAACAATAAAGCTGGTATGTAAATAACTTAATAGTTGAGCCAACCAATAGGAAACGGCAGAAGGAAGAAAATACTACGACTACCCACTACTCGGCAGTTTTCATTTAATAATTATTTTTTTAGTTTTCATTGAAGCCTTTGGTTTGATGAGTCATTTGTTTCATCGAAGTCAAAATCCATGGGTACCAATAAAATTGTTTTTGAATGATTCTTTAATATCTGTTTATTACTAACCATTTAATTTATCTTCATATGCTATCGCTTTCATCACAGTGATCAAAAATTATGTTCCAATGTCAATCCAAATCTTTTATTATGTTTGTATTTGACATTACATTTTCTACTTTTAGCACGACTATACAATATCTCATATCTTCTAGTACTAACATTATTGTCATTATCCAGAGTATGTGTTCAATGCAACACTACTTTTCCTTCCATATCTACATCTCTATATAATCCACCATCTCCTCTTTCAATTTTCTTTTCCAGCTAATTCTTCTTTCAAATTACACACAGTTCACCCATCTTTCAGCTAACACTTCCAATCATACTATTCTTAAGATCTCTTTGTCTGAACCTTCTAACAACTCACTGTTTAGATCAAAAAGCGCTACACCACCTGCGCCGGCGCCTCCGCCCGCGATCGCAGTAATTACCGCCGATGACTATCGACAAGGACGATTGTGCCGATAGTCGGCTTAGTTGATAGTCATGTCTACCGATAGTTTGATAGTAATGTCTGATTTAGGAGTGTCTGTTATGGTGTAGTTATGCGGTTTGGTAGATCCGTCTTCGGTTATGAATTGTGGTATTAGAAGGCAGAATATAGGCGCAGTGACTTTTTGAAAAGCGGTCCATAGAAGGTCCATCTCAACATCATGCTTTATAGAACTTGGGCCTCTTACAGAATTAATCCTCTTTTTTATTATCTTTTTTTTTATCTCTCTCATATCATCATCATCCTCCATCCTGCCCGTTAACCCATTTTACTATCCCTAGGCAACACGTTTTTTTCTTCCATTCTCCGTATCATTTACTCCTATTTATTTCATATCATTTCTTAGACAATCCATCCATCTTTTCTTTGGCCTTACTCTCCATCCATCACAAAAAAAAACCTTTTGTGCTGTGTTTTATGGCCTAGGGTCACTGCTACTTTTTTAGATAGCCCCACGACAATTCAAACACTCCTAGTTCAAAATATTCCACGTTTTAAAACTAAAGTTACAAAACCGTTTAAGATTCCTTGTTGCTCTAGGTATATGAATCACGACTTACGTGGTAAATGTTATACTAACTGACATTTACAATCAATACTTACTGATGGCTATCGGTATCGGCTACACGTGAGGTACTTGTTTAAGTACTGTTAATGTAGACCCAGACATTTCTAGTGTAACTCCTCAAGAATATATTCAAGCTGTTTTTTTTCTATCTATCATACACTGAAGAATAATGGAGGTTGGGGGGTCATAGAAGTAGATCAGATGATGAACAAAGAAATCTGAACAGATAAAACGCTTCTAAAGCTATATTCGCATCTATTGCAGCTTTGATGATGTTTTTAATAAGAATATAGACGGCTGTAAGGGAGAGAGGAAGACAAATGCAAAGATGGATATCATACTGAATGAATAAACAATACAAAAGTTCAGATGTCTATAAAGAAAATCGATGGTCACTAAGATGACGATTACTAAAGAATTAAAGAAGACGAGAATGAGTTTTGATAGTACCAAATTAATGAAGATAATGGCGACATTCAGACAGAAATAAAAGACAGTGTCCCTAAAAAGAGGAATTAGTCGTAGTAGACACTACCCACAATAGAGGGTGCAGCGTCACCGAAAGACGTTTTACAATGGAATCAAATGAAATGAATGAAATGAAATGATGACTGAGGAATGATGGACTTCTTAGGTACCCAGAAAAACGCAAGTTCCAGTCCCGCTCGCCGACAAATGTTAATTTCCAAAAATCTTGAAGAATAAGTCGTACACTCGTACCCATCTCTTCTAGCTAATGCCGTCCGTAAGCTCCTTATTAACGACCGCTCCTCTCAAATCCCTTTCAGTCTCCTTTCACTTCGCAAAACCTCGATTTAACAAACAGTTACCCAAAGATTTGGCTATCTGCTTGAACTTAGATCTAAAGATAAACAGTTTATGTATTTCTATTGTGGAATAATGATTAGGTTTTTATTACTCGACCTCGATTGTAATGCCAATAGATTGTATTGATGTTATTAGCATTAGTACCTGCTTAATATTTGTAAGTATGTGTGGTGCAATGTCTTTATTTATTGTCATTTATATTTTGTCAAGGATTCTAGGATCTTCGCCAATCACTGAGTTTGATTGCGAGAAGCTGCTTATGTTTGCTTCACAAGAAACACGTTAAAAGTTCTACTGCTGTTCCAGGCATTTTCTCTTCATCATTTTCCTCTGCTACATTTAATATATGAGGTTAGTTTGCTCTTGAGCCTAGTCAAGGTCAAAGGTGTCAGAGTGTATGATGCAGTGAGCTTTTAGTAATTAGTAGCAGTTAGCGTAGCGTGTCTTTTTACACATTTCTCTTATATTCGTCATCTCAGTCGTCCTTAACGGCATCATTATCAAAATGTACGATAAGTACTTATTCTTTGTAAAAAATATTCTTGAATTTTAAGTTTTGTCCTCTATCTTTTGCCGCATATCTCCATTTATAGTTCATTACACGTCTATTACTAACAATTCCAACACACTATACTTAACACGTTAAAACAAGCATGGATCCTATTCCGACACAAGTATGGTAATATCCCTTTTACCAACCGATCCGCCTATGCAACCAGCTTGCAAGTTTTCAATTAAACCTTACTTAAGAATACATTAAAGAACATTATTGCTTATAACAAATTGACTGTAGATCGTAAAATTTGGGCTAAAAACGACCTAAAATATGGGTCATTATCGAGGAGATGTTCTTAGAAGAAGCCATCAATTTTGCATTAAAGACTACAGGCATGGTATTTTTGACAGCAGACGTATTAATGATAAGTTTTGAGTGAGGCCAAGGTTATGGTGACCTATAGTGTCGTAAGAAGTGACTAATGAACTAAAACTACGAATTTGACAACTAATTTATGCAAGCATCTATGATCTGCCAATGAGCATTTATTGAGAAACTACATATTTGAAGAAGAAAACCCGGTGGAAAGAATAAATAAAAATTGAACAGAAATTGATGAAATAAATGCAACAGATAAACTAACAAGAAACATAACAGATGAAAAGAGTATCAACGTTTGTTCAGTTAATCTTTGACTAAGAAAATTCAGCAGCAATTACCATGTATTTTGCTGACTAAATAATACCAGCGAAAGAAAAGTACAGTAAAATGAATAAAGATTCTGAGCCTGAAGCACACACACAACACAGAACAATTGGAATAATAACAACGATTCATTCACATAAAATAACAATAAATGATAAAACACATGTCTCACAAGTGCTAGGCCGGAAGTTTTGACTGACTGCCGCATGACTAACGTCTTAGTCTGAAAACGTTGAAATAAGAGCAAAGCAAGTGAATCACGAGCTAAAATAAAGGGGTTTGTTAAATTGTGAAACAGTTCATTCATGAAGTGGTGTGAATAATACCGGGTCTTTGGGATTATATTTCATTATGTAGTTTCTTGGTACCCTTTTCATGTTGCCCAAATTAAATTTTCTCTTGAAACCTTCGTTTCTTACGATCCTTGTATATTTGCTTCTTGCTTTGATATTTCAAAATTTTATAATAGTGCCTGGCAATTTCCAAAGATAAGCGTTGTTGAATGTTGGGATTTCTTTGCAGATTTTGTGCAATGGTTAATTAATCATAAATGCTTTTCAAATATTGTTTAAACAGCTGTACTAATTAGGTAGTAAAAAATACAGATGACAGCACATTACTTGTAAGTTACAGTGTAACCTTGTGTTGGCCTAGTATAATTTAGAGCTTCTTTACAACAAGAGGCCAACTTATGCTGGTTGCTTTACTAGTTTCGTCAGACGAGTGTCCGTGTATTTAAAAACGTCTTTTATTTAAACCTAATGACAGTCCGTTCACAGAATAATGATCCTTTCACAAAAGTAGCTACTAACGGTAAAATAATGACAATTTCTATACATTTTTGCGAAATTCCTCTGCATAGAGGTGTGCCTCGAAGGTTGCTTGCGACAAATGGTAAGACTTGCTAATTAGGTGTCACAACACTAGTCTCGAGTGTTGACCATTCAAGGTTAGGAAGTATCGATGTGTTTGAAAATATTTACTCGCTACTTTTTAGAATAATTATCTAATTTGTCGGACAGTAGCTGTAGTTTCAGTTGTATGAGCAGGCTCAGAATTCAAAATATACGAGTGTCTTCGTTTCGACTTGTATGACTTGAATAACTCATGAATCAATTTCAGCATATCACAGTCCACTGTGTGAAGTAGCCCTCCTAAGAAATAGCCTAACACCTGATTCTCTATCTCATACATCCAGACTTTTAATAAGGTCTGATACCGTAATTAGATACTCCAGTTTCTGTTTGTCTTTCATTCTGTATTTTTTAATCAACATGCTGATTTTATTTTAAGCGATAATAGACAAATACTTTGGCTTGAGCATCTTCACTCTTCAGATTCGCAGTTTATTAGGCTTGTTTGTGACTATTCAAAAGTGCCTGAAACTGGCGTATTTGTTACACATGCCTTGGTCTTGATTTATAATTATTTTCCATATAGTGCTTTGAGATTCCGTAAAAACTCAAACCTTGGAGCAAGTACTAGCAAATGATATAAAACGCTGTAATAAAAGTCTGATCCAACAGTTGCAGCCGGAAAATATTGAAGCATTGGGAATTTTACAGTAAAATGGAATGAGTAACATTTGAGTAAACAGGACAATAAATAGTTTTACATTTAGTCACTCTATGACTTATTTCATAGTAATTTATCATTTGCCACTCATTTAATAAATATGTCTGTTCAAATAAAATTCAAGGCATTTGTTACCAATAGGCCAGTCAAAGGCACTTTTGAATTGTCACCTAAACAGTAAAAGTAGAGATGCCCATTCCAAAGTGCCTGTATGGATAAAAATATGGGCAAAAAATCCAAAGATACTCTTTTTGTCTATTAGGCTGTTAATATTTGCATGATATTTCAGGATGTTACCGACCAATTCTGAATGGAGGAAGGAAGGAAGGTAAACAGAAGGAAAATTAACATCACCAGTATTGACGATTTCATGGGCTATGGTAGTTCGAAGTTTCTTATTATATTTTTTGTGTTTTATTTTATCAGAACCTAATTTTATGTTTTACGTACAGCTATGAATCTTTACTGATAATTTATTTTTAAATGCTGCGTATTACCGTGATATAACTATTTTTAGAACGCATTTGTTACAGTATTGTTTTATTGATATGATAAGTTATCTCAACATAATTGGCCCACAAGTCTTATTGTTCTTAATTTTTTCAACTTTTTTCCTTTTCAAATATGTTTTTTTTTATTGTAATATTTGTGGGCATGGGCATATGGTTATACCTGAAATAACTGTTTCCTTAATGATAAACAAATGAAAATCAATACGATAATGCACTTATTTTCCTTTTTGTATGTATGGAGAGTTGGAGACTATAAACCAATAATAATAATTTAAACAATATCATAATAATTTAAACAATATAAATCATAAATTAGTTCAACTGCAGCTATAAATTAGGGTTATCTTACTTCGTGACACAGTTGTTATAGTTTTGTAACCTAACCTTGCATTTGAAAATAACTTTAATGTGTTAATTAATTAAATGAACTAATTGTTTAGTTTCTGTTATTATAATGCAGATAAAATCGTTTAATTAATTTATAAAATGGTTGTTGTGACTATTGAAAATTATTGATTGAACTCACCATTTCCCTTTCTGCTTACCCCCCGTTAATAACTATAGACACATTGCATTCATTGATTTTGACAACCGCAAGTAAGGTTTGTCCATATGCATGTGTGAATGACTCCAATTTATTGGACGCATGCTGAATAAATCCAAAAAACATGTAAATTGGTATAATGAAGTACTAGCTCTTGCCAGCGGCTTCACCCGCTACAACTCGAAAATTATCCCACGGGTACATAAAATCGGGATAAAAACTATCCTATGTGTTATATAATATCCAGGTTATAAACTATCTGTGTACCAAATTTAACCAAATCCGTTCAGTGGTTTTTGCGTGAAAGGGTAACAAACATACCTTCAGGCGCGGTCCGAAGGGGGGGGGGTCACAGGGGACATGACCCCCCCCCAAAATCTAAGGTCACATTGAAAAATCTCAAAAAAGTGCCAAATAATTAAAAGTTTCTAAAATCCCCTAACGGCGATTTTATAGTTTGCTGACATCTTGTGCAATATGTCTTGTGCATTAATGTTTATTTTATTCCAGGTACCTATTTTACATTAGTGTAGTCAGTGACCCCCCCCAAATTTTCAGGCTACGACCGCGCCTGCATACCTTCATACACATACATACATTCTCACAAACTTTCGCATTTATAATATTACTATTAATAGTGGGGGATTACTTATACTAACTTTTGTCCTAAACTTCCCAATTATTAACTTAAAAATTGACAATCAATTTAGTGTTTAACACTGCTTAATACGGCTCTATCTTTCGGGTTACCATAACGTAAACGTTAATGATGTTTATTCTCAAAATATTTTTTTAGCATGATAGTTGCCTTCTGTATGTTTCTAAACACCGAACAACGTTTACGTAAAGTTTCACAGTGTTATATAAATGTATAGACCACAATTGATTCAGGAATGTCAAAAAATTATTTAACTTATAGAAAAAAGCCCTCACGAAGTTCTTGTTGGGCTGTTGAAAAAGGGTTTGATTTAGAAAGATGGTATTTTTACTATGAATAGACTATTACTGCCCAAACCACTGGTAACGTAGACCTTGAGTTTCACTTTTTTTCTGGTAGCGATCTACTTCTTGCTCAAGTATCTAATTAATACTTAAACGATGTTTCACAATCATTATAATTAATTTAGCCGCCATTTCTATTTCAGACATTAATCCGACATGCAGTTTAGTGTCAATTTTGTAATAATTATTGATCTTGATTGACATTACAATATTGTTAATTATGCCACTGCAAATCAAAGAGTTATACAAGTTCATACAAACTTCATACAAGTTTACTGTGAAAGTTGGCTAGTTCGCTATGGCAAAAATTTAACTTTGCATAATGAAATGGGGAAGTCAAGTCAAATCTAATTGTAGATGGCGCCACCATAGCTTAGTCCTAATCCGACCAATGGCGTAGTACTATTTTGAAGTACCTTTAAGATTTGAACCAATGACGATGCTTGGAACAAGTTATACTAGCACCATTAGTTCCCTAGTTGCCACCCCATTGACGATTTCAGACAGAAAATTATAATTTTATATCTTGGCCTGCGTGGTAATTAAACCCCACCCTCCTTCACAGAGAGGTGGACTGTGTCCTAGCAGTGGGTATATTATAAGCTGATTAAGCTTATGCTGTTATCATATTAATATATTAAGGAATTTATTTGAAAACGAAATTATCTTCTTGGAACTGCCAGAGTGATTAGAAATGAATTTTTAAACTGATTTGTGTGTATTTAAATTTTAATTTATATAGCAACATGGTTTTGCCGCAATTTGACATGTTCTACATTTTGTCATTTTGTTGCTGCCTGTCATTGTCATTCTGTCATGTTCTATATTCTGTCATTTCTTCCGTCCACTAATCCCGTGCGGTACCATGCAACGCATGGAGAAAGTGACAAAGATAAAGTCGTCGATGAGCTTACCCAGAAGAAGCCTGTTCAATCTGGATCTGTTTAATCTTTGGCCCAATTATTATTATTGAAGTTAGAAGGCTAAATAATACCTAAATATTGTTTATTATTTCCTGTAGTTTTCCTTTACCTGTCATTCTTGTTTTTAAACAATATATTTATCAGACATGTTTTGAAATACAAATATACATACATAAGTAAATAATATTGAATCACGCCACACAGACAGATGCCGACCACTTCAGTTAGTCAGTCGGTCAGTCTGTACTCACTTAATCTTATCAATCAAGCGTCTGATAACGTGATAACGTTGTTTACCTACCTAGTTATAACGATTGGGGACCGATGCAATGGGGAAATGTTATTGAGTATTACTAGAAATAAGTAATATCTATACTAATAATATTTTAAAGAGGAAAACTTTATTATTTGTAATGAATAGGCTCAACACTACTGGTCCGATTTCAAAAATTCTTTCATCAGTTGAAAGCTGCTTTAGTCCTTAGTATATCATAGGCTATAAGGGGGGGGGGGGGGGGGGGGGGCAGGCGGTGAGTGAAACGAGCATGCCCGCCCAGAAGAAGCCTTTTCACTCTAACTTTGAACTGATTAGGGGTCATCCCGTAAAAAATCAGAAGTGTATACAACAACAACAGTGCCACTGATTTTTTATCATCTCAAGTCAACTCCTTTTTATTTATAATAATATTATCTTTCACACAATTTCATATTTTTATCTATAGCCATAGCCACACTCATACCTAGGTACTCAAAATAAAATTGTGAAAATCCCCGACTTGTTTTTTTTTAAAGGGTTTGTTCTAGTCCAGAGGTAAAGACGATAAAGCCTGAACTAGAAGTCCTGCGCACCGACGAAACACATTTAAAACTGTTTGAAGCCGAACTCTGATTTACCAACAAACTGTAAAATTTTCTTATCAAAATACTCAATTTGTCCGTTTATATCATGTCCACATTAATCTAGCGACCATGAGGTCCATGAGATCTGTATGCGAAACTGCGGAAAGTGTACAAAAATATAAATATGCTTAAAAAGCCGCGAACAATATGCCAAACTTGTTTGTGAAGTGATAAGTTGATATCCTTTCAGTGAGGTAGCGTACGGTCGTTGAACTTCGCCGAAATATTTGTAGAGAGCTTTTTTGAAAAATTGTTGATTTGTTGCGCTTTTTAGTAGAAATGTTTTGGTGAAATTTTGGCGTTTAAATGATGAGAATAATGTTAAGAAAAGAAATTAACACTATTTGACACGCTATTTTGTGTTTTCTAATTTTTGCAGAATTATATTATTTTTAAAATTTAGCTTAGAATTTTTTTTTTAATAGTGCATAATACATGAACAATATCTGAATTTTTACTTAAATTCTTTTAAAAGACAATATTATGAAAAATGGAAACAAAACCATAAAAATATTAGTTCAAACAAATCAAATTCTGCACAAAAAATGAAAGAATGAATTAAAAAGTAAAAGTAATCACTTATGCAGTAAATTTTTATAATATCTTCATAATCAACTGTTCACACAACTAATCTGGAGTATACATCGTAGATAATAAATTATTGGCCTCTTTCGTATGAATCTACGATAATATTTCAGGAAGTTATTACTTATTAGTTTTACCTGTTGATGACGTGAAACGTCTTATCATATTCACGTAAAAATTAAAGTTTTTAGTCACTGATAAATTATTGCGACCTTTAAGATACCAAAGACCAAAAAGTTTAGGAAATGAAAACAGATATCATGCAACATCTATAAAACCAAGTTTTCATCTTTACTTTCCGGGGGCCTGTCTTACAGAAGCATTAAGCATTAATTCAGCATTATGTTTTATGCTTTACATAGACGGCTTACTTCTTAGCACAGTTGGCACAGTGGCTGAGCGATTGACTGTTACGCTGCGTGTCGCGGGTTTGATTCTCTCACGGAGAGAATAATATTTGTATGATTTACAAAGTGTATATTGTTTCGGGTCGGGATGACATGAAAACTTTTAATCGGCACTGCCCCATATATTTTTTTGAGTTTATTTTTTTGTCAAAGGATTTGATAACGATAGGTTTTTGGAATTTGAGGTTAATAAAATTACAGAACAATATTAGGATGTAATATTTGCATGAACTCCAGAAGTACTCACCCTGGATGTTTGTGCACGTGATTTGTTTATTTAATCACGGCAATAGCAGTAATAGTCCCTAATGGTGCAGGATTTCCTGACGGGTTATGATTACAAACAGATCCATTATTGGTATGATCTTCCTGTATGGGGAGGGAGTAAAATCTATAACATCTAGCAACTATTATTATACATTTATTTCAAAGTTAAATACCTAAACACTCCTTCATTGCATAAATGAAAAATCGCATCATGGTCATTTGTTTCTCAAATATCCAGTAGTACTACTGATTTGCCACAAATGGTAGTAATAGTAATAGTGAATGGTAGTAGTATTAATAGGATAAAAAATGTTTTAGGACTGTCAGTTGCGAACTATACCTACATGTACCAAATACATTCAGGAGTGAAATAATAAAATAATACATTCATGCATAAAACCATTGGCATTTAATATTAAAAGTAGTAAGATTTCGGAACTCACAAGCTACTTAAGCATATTTTTTAAGTATATAATTGCTAAAGTGCTTTGGTAATTTATGTCTCAAGTCGACAAGTCCGAAATAAAAACAGTTTTTTGCAATCCAAACCACAATTTTCCAAATCTTCATACTTAAAGCAACAGTTTAACATCACACGCAAACCGTATGATGACCGCATAGGTGCAATCAACCTTAAGATATTTTAGTAAATGACGTAAAGGCACTTTTGAACTTCAACGTTACATACTACAAATAAATATTACTTCACACTCGTTCTCAGAACCGACAAACAGGTAAAAACATCTAATTTATTCAGAAACTAATATTCATTTTTGCTAACAACAGATCACACATAAATCAAAGTCTGGATTGAATAATTGGAATTTCAACTCAAATGACATTGCTGAACTTCAAAATTCCTACAACATTTATTTTTTTGTTTTAAGTATATTCTTTTTTTATAATTTGTGTCAAGTTTTATTTAATTTTGATTTGATGAATATTTGATTTTATTTTTACTTTATCTTACATTTTATTTTTTATGGACATACGTATGAAATAAAAGAGATTATTTTAAATTATAGTATTTGATAAGTATTGTAAAAACAAGTAAATATCATCATTTATCTATCACTTATCTAACAAAATAGCTGTCAACCAAATTCTTTTGTAATAAGCTTAAAGATAAGCGTGTAACGATCTGTCGTATCTGTATTGTTTTGTGATAAACGTTTGTTAATTCACTTATTTGTGTCGCGCCTGTGGTATTATCCTAATCTTTGATGCTAAGAAGACATATTACTTCCTGTCAAATGACGTTTTAAGTAAGTTGGCGCTAAAAATATAAATCCAAAAATACCGATGTACCTTATCATTATCACATAAGCATGTGAACAAAGTTAAAATAAAACACATTATTTGGACATAGCCAATTTGCAAATCTTCAAATATCTTGTCTTGCATCAGATAAATTCTTATACTTTATTGAACTCAAAAATGGAAAACTAATTTCAAATACACAACTTAATACGACCGACTTAATTACTTTCGCCATATATTATAACTAAATAAATATAATATTTAAATATATTGAATGTAATATATGTGTGTCATAAAATAATATGCTTACAGAAATTATTACGAAAGTACGTAAATTATACGAGTATCCTGCCATAGCAAGTTTCATATTAAAACTTCCAAATTTCCAAAAAATTGTCCACAGACTAAGTTTAAAATTAAAAAAAAAAAAAGTGTAAGAAAAACAGAAAGGTTTCAATAACTCACCCTGCACAAAGCGACGCCCGTATCCAGCCTATCCAAGAAATTATCAGCCGTGATCCTGAGCTCCGGGTAGAGGACCGTCAGCCACTCAGCCAGGTCCTCCTTCATCGCATACAGGTACTCCTCGGAGGACTTGAAGGGCCTAAAGGGCCGGGCCTCCAGGAGGACTGCGCCTGCGCTCGCCATTGTGGATGGATTGTAGGCTAGTTGGACATTACTGGTCTGAAACAAGAGAAAATTTCAATTAGTTACCATGCAAAAGAAGAAATACAATTTTACTGTATTCCAAAAAGTTTGCATGTGTATGTTTTTTTTTTAATGTGTGTAGCTATAACTCCGGTGTTTATCAACTGTATTCGATGATTCTTATTTTAAATATTACATGCTAAAAAGCATGAATTGATAAATTTCACATTTTACTAGTATTATCCGGTAACAAAGATAAATAATCTCGCAAGCAACAATTTGTTTTCGAACCCTGAACCCAAAAATAATCAGCTTAAGACTAAATTTTCAATACAAGGATTCAAATGATATTACGGTAGGTATTCGTTTTTCAACTGCTTCATTAATTAATTTTAATGGCTATAATTAATATTATATAGTACAACTAACGGTCTCGGGTTCAATGTATGGCAATCAATGGCGGTACTGTCAATGTCGTCAAACCGAGCTTCAAGTCAATAAAATTTAAGATAACTATCTTACAAATAGCTCCCTCAATCAAAAACAACCATAAAAATATACCAATTAACCTCATACACTAAACACACATCCATTTTTTTTATTCCCAATTACAGATTTCGGAACTACAACATAACTATGACAAATGCTCTAAATGTCATTTCATTCATAGATATTAGTACCAATTGAACTTGATCTGTCAAAGTGGCGCCACTTGTGCTGTCAAACGTCAACAAAACGTCAAATTCGGTACATTTTGAATTAGTTCCGTATTGTGCCGCCTGTCAACGTATTCTGGTGATGTAGTTTTTTACGAAAATACTATCCTTGGCTGTCGTAGAATGATTTGACAGGCCACAGGCAATTGTTTGTAATTAGCCAGGCGACTCAATTTGATCCTGTCAGCAATCTGAGTTGTCTAGACGAATGAGCAAAAAGACTGATTATGACTTTGATGTGAACATTTATCATTTTTGAAGTTAATTGAAATGGCTTGTGATTTTTTGTCATTGAACTTTCTGGCCACGTCAATTTGTGGTACATGAGCATTTATTATTTAAAGCATCATACTAAATCAGGTAATAAAGGGTCCCACTGATGGAACAGACGGGATTGTATTCCCTATACAAATTAATAAAAAATTGTATTATAAAAAAATCAGAAGACTAAGTAACATACACATGAAAATTTATAGATGTTACACTTTTAATTAAATTAATTTAATGTACTAGATATAAATGAATTAAGTTACGATTCAAAGTTTTTAATTAATATTGGTACCTACATTTACCTTCTTCTTACTGCTCAAAAGAAATTAATAATATTAATAATCAACCTAGGCGCTAAAGACTAAACTAAGGTTTTGGCGAGTTTTTGTAATCGTCAAAAAAAACTAATACATATTAATTATCGGTACATACTTTTGATCTAACCCGATGATTAATTAATTAATTGTGCAGATTGATTACATTTCTAACATCTCAATTAGTTTCCTACTAGTTTTTTTTGTGTTTGTGAGCTTTGGATTGATTTTGACCAGTGGCTAAGCGACAGACTGTTGCGCTGAGTGTGTCGGGTTCAATCCCCGTACGGAACAATTTTTTTTTTTGGCCTACGGGCTTTGTTTTCAGTTTAAATGTAACGAAAGATGTTCCCCGTTATAGACAAAATACGTGGGGTTTCTTCTCTTTTTTTGTATAGTCAAGTCGATGTCGGGTAAGGTTAGGAATAGGGTTACGTTAGGAACAAAAATTCTTTTCTTTTTTAAAATTCCTAATCTAACCCGCACACGGGTTAGGATTGCGGGTCAGGTTAGGAATATACCAAAACCTATACCCCAGGTGACATATAACTACAGAGATCGATTCAAGGAAGGATTTGACAGTTAACCATTGTTAGACAATTTTCTTTATCACCTTAGACCATGTGCATCTGGACTGAGAGCCCGTTTTTTTTTATTGTTGGATCAACTTGAAACTTATGGTGCTCCCACATTGCCGTTAGAAAATGTTTAATAACGTTAGTAAACATTTGTTAGCAAACATTTAATCACAAATAAATTTTCATGTTAGAAAATGTTTAGTAATGTTAGTAAACATTTTATAACAAAACAAATTATAACAAAATAAAACATGTGTTATCTTTTGTTTGTAAACATTTTATAAGGGTGATGGCGGGATAGGCGGTGCGGTGCGGTGGGGGTTAGAGTACGCAGGTCGCGTACTTTACAAGGCGAAACCAAACTGCGAGCCAATACTAGATGTTATAAAATGTTTAAACATTTTCCATCAATGTAGGAGCAGTTATAACATGTAACAGTTTCTAACAAAGTGCAACAATTGTTAACATTTGTTAGTAAATGTTTTGGTGTTATAAAATGTTTACAAACATTTTATAACGGCAATGTGGGAGCACCATTACAGGGGTTTTAGTTAAAAATAGTAAAAATTCAATGCCGCAAAGCATAAATTTCTTAAACGTGAAACAAAGCTGTTATGGGCAAATATCTATGGCCCTCAGTTCAGACGCTCGCTAAAAACGGCTTAACATAAATCTCAGAAAGTACTACCTCTGTGAAAATAATTTTTATTTAATATTTTAATAAAGAATTTCTTAAAGATTTTAAGAAATTTTCAAATTCCTAGAATATGGCATTACTGATTTATAGCAGTTTTACTTAGGGCTCTCAGTCCAGACGTTTATGAACTGAGAGCCCCACTGAAACATAGCTTTAAATGAAGAAATACATACATTTGCTTCTTTTACCATAAAGTTAAACACCCCAATGAATTTCTTAAAAAGAAATAACGACATAGGAAGTAACTGTTGAAAGGTAAATTACAATTGAATTTTCGGTTAACGTCTGAACTGAGAGCCCTTATATTTTCGGTTTTATCGGCTATTTGCGGGCTCCGAGTTTGAAATAAATTAGCTCTCAGTTCAGACGTTAACCGAAAATTCAATTGTAATTTACCTTTCAACAATTACTTCCTATGTCGTTATTTCTTTTTAAGAAATTCATTGGGGTGTTTAACTTTATGGTAAAAGAAGCAAATGTATGTATTTCTTCATTTAAAGCTATGTTTCAGTGGGGCTCTCAGTTCATAAACGTCTGGACTGAGAGCCCTAAGTAAAACTGCTATAAATCAGTAATGCCATATTCTAGGAATTTGAAAATTTCTTAAAATCTTTAAGAAATTCTTTATTAAAATATTAAATAAAAATTATTTTCACAGAGGTAGTACTTTCTGAGATTTATGTTAAGCCGTTTTTAGCGAGCGTCTGAACTGAGGGCCATAGATATTTGCCCATAACAGCTTTGTTTCACGTTTAAGAAATTTATGCTTTGCGGCATTGAATTTTTACTATTTTTAACTAAAACCCCTGTAAGTTTCAAGTTGATCCAACAATAAAAAAAAAACGGGCTCTCAGTCCAGATGCACATCCTTAGACCCACCATAACTATTGAACA
The DNA here is from genome assembly GCA_036375495.1 of Agrotis segetum. Lineage (NCBI taxonomy): Eukaryota > Metazoa > Arthropoda > Insecta > Lepidoptera > Noctuidae > Agrotis > Agrotis segetum. The sequence continues at coordinate 911,279 of JAQSVV010000039.1, forward strand.
ACAAAAAGGTTTTATAACATCCATATTCTGAATGGCCAGTAACATAACCATCAATTGCCATTACAGTGGTGAGTACTGGTGATCGATGGCCGTCACTCATGCACACAGTGGTGCAGTGGTGACACAGTTCATTTACCCACACGCTCGGTCGCTTTCCGCGGCTCACTGCTCGCTTTCGCGGGTTCCACTCCCGAGCCGAGTAAATACTAGTTCGGACTGCGTCTGTTATTTAGTCTATAGTTAGTGTTTGAATGTAGATATAGCTATGGTTTGTGAAATTCTAGCTACCTATATCGGAATTTTAGAAATGGTTTTCCGTAGTGCTGATAATATGCCAAGCAACGTGTTGTGGGTCTTGGTAGTGGTCGCGGTGTAGGACTGTCTTATCAGATTACAGTGATCCTAGAACGTAAAGGGCTATTAAAAACACCGTAGATTTTAGTCAGTATAAGTCTGAAGTCCTTCCCGATTGCCCTGGACGAGTGGATTAATTTGACGATTTTACAACAATGAAAGAAAGCAACACGTTGTATCGTTAGTCAAGAGTGAGATCACATTTCTTTTAAACGTCCCTTGGAATTTACCCTGTATTTGTAAAGATTTAAACTCACATTCACAAACAGTTACCTACACCCGGAAGAACTTCCTGTAGGCCAAAGAAATATTTTTGTTCCGTGAAGGAATCGAACCTACGACCTACAGCGCAAAAGCCAATCACCCAGCCACCGCGCTAGCTGTGCCACTTTACACCATTTTAATGCTAATGCTCGTTATAAAGAAAAACCTTCTGGAAGCTACATAGGTAACCATATTATAACACAATCAACGTCAACCAGTCTAGCCAGTCTCCCATACAACTCTTACTGCTTACACCTCATCATCATACATAATCGTTACATGTGCACGCGCATATCTCACGGCTCATTAGGTAACACGATAATTCTGTGAAAACGGTGATTAGTAGACCGTTGATCATCTGATGTGTTGATAATATTGATTATGATGAATTTTGATTAGATTTGTTGCATTCAATTACAAGAGACTACAAAACCAACGAGCCTTGTTAAGTCAGATAAAACAATGCAGCTGCACGCGTAGTATGACACCCTGAAAAGTGGTTCGGAGACCAAAGAATAGAAAAACTCTATCATCCTTTGCAGTGGAATAACCAAGAAACCATAAGAATATAAATCAATTTTACTACCTTCCAATAATTCTCGTAGGTTGACGATCGCTAATCTTACAAAAGGCGAAATTTAAATTATAGTAAAAATGCACCAATTAACTAGTCTTATCACTGCTTGATATGGATGATGATGGAACTGTGTTACAGTTGCAACTACAGGCCTCACTCATAAGCGCTTATTACACAACCCGATATGAAGGGCCCTGCATCCAGGGTGGGCGTGTACCCTAGTTAGTGCAGTGCTTATTACCTCACCTTATTCGGGACACTAACTCCCTAAGTCTTATTACACCACTCTTAGTTAGGGTTAGGGTCCCTAAAAATTGGGTGGTCTAATAAGGCCTATAAGGCGCAGGCCACATAAGAAAGACGTAAGACGCAGGCGGCGGAGACATATTATTATGTCTCTTCGGCGTCTCTTTCATACAAAATGTATAGAAGCGTCGCGACGTAAAACACATAGAAAAGCTGGGGTGCGAGCGCAAATCTCATACATTTTCGCACGTCGGCGACGCGTCCTCGTCTTAGGATCGGTATCCACCAAAGCGGAGAGGAGAGGAGATGTGTTTGAATAACCAATCAGATGTCCACTGAAGCTAACGGAGAGGAGATGTGGACATCTGATTGGTTATTCAAACACATCTCCTCTTCTCTCCGCTTTGGAGGATACGGCAGGGCCTTACGTCTTTTCTATGTGGCCCGCCCCTAAGAGGGCCATTCGTATTGCCCGCCCACCTCTCCTATGCCAGCAAAACGTAAAAATGAATAGTATTCCGCCACTACTGACAATCGTAACCATTTATTTTATTTTAGAAGCTTTATGCAAAAGGGCCTCAATAGAATTAGCTACGCCCCGGGCCCCGCGCGTTCCTAATCCGGCACTGAGGTTTTCTTTCATAAAAGTGCTTCCATGACAAATTAAAAAAAAACCTATGTGAACAAATTCCTCGTAATGTCACAGAGCCTAGGTTACGTCATTGACATCTAGGTTAGCTAATATACCAGGATTAATAACACCTGAATAGTTCGCGTTCCTTTTGAATGAATAACGTGATGCGCCCATTAGAAATATGTGGGGTAATGGATTAAAGGGATTTGAACTGTCCGAATGTGATTTTTAGGTCGAGATTAGAGGAAGGGGATTTTGTAGTTGTTTTTATAATGAAAAGAAACCGGCATTTTTCAGGTTTTTGTCAAAACGTGCAAGATGGGCGCTGCTGGAAAATGTTGGTCATAATATTAATTGTGGTGGAAAGTTGAGTTTACTTAGTATTTTCAAAAATGGTCATAAATTATTTACTCAATAAAGTAACATTATACAAACACTTTTCATAAACATACAAAGATTATTTACATACACAAAATGCATGACAGATGGTTCTCATACATATTTTTTTCTCATCTAATTTCAAGACGCCCATAAATTCTGAAAGGAGGCCAAAAAAACAATTGTTTCTAAACGAAAACAATGCCCGATGAGGTGCACGTGTGTTCAAACATCGCGGTAGGGTCAGCAGCGCAAGACAATGGCAGATTTGACGGGTTGCGCAAGAGCACGCTCCGGTGACTTCCGTTGTCGCAGAGTTGTAGAGATAGCAGAAAAATTAACTAAGTTTAATTACGTTAAAACAGAGAATTAACTAAACATTTTTATTAAATCGAGATTTTAAACTATAAACATAGTTTGTGGTATTATTGTCCAAATGGATGAACCAATTTTGTGTTTTTTTAAATATGTCTGACCTTTTTTAATTTAACATCTGATGTAGGTATCAAATATTATTTTAATTTAAATATGAAGCCTGGAAACATAATATAGATTAAGCAAAAACAAAACGCGAGAACGTTATAAAGGAGCATAATAAAGATAAACGGGTAATGATTGAATAATGATATAGCATTTTGTTATTATTATTGTGCGTAATATAGTGATATATAATATTTTAATCGGTCACCACTACAGCAGCCATAGTTCTTTTACGATGTCTATTTAAAACCAATAAACTTTATTTAGGCATCGTTTAATAAAAGGTGGTCAAAAATATTGTTGCAAAATAATAAAAAAGTGGTTAAAAACATATTATTTCATATAATACATTCATTATTGTTATTATTTCTCTAGCTATAACATAAAAAAAATTAACTGGATAAATGGCCTTTTTCTCAATAGTGAGCCAAAATAGGTTGACGCAAAAAGAAACTTCCAAGCTCGCAAAGTTTCCATATATTTTTTTAATCATTTGCCAGCTATGCAATAATTTAAATATTCGTAACGATGTTGTTGGTTGTTTTGCTGTCCATACAGTTAGTAGGCTAATCTGTTTCCAGAGCCTCACACGCGTCGCCGCGGTATTTATTTCGAGTCACACCACTCAACGGTTTTCGTTTGACAACACTTATATTTTTGTAAATTGACTTTACAGGTTTAGCTGAAGTTTCAGTGTTTTTAACATCATAGCGGGAACAAGTGGAGACTAGAGAATTTCTATGAATAGAAAAACTTATCAATAATATAGCAATTTAGAATTAATTGCTACATTATTCTGATGATTCAAAAATAAGTTACGAATTTTGAAAACGGTAACACTACCAGCTTTTGTCATTTGCGATTCAAACATGTCTGATAGTTATTTTTAAGGAAACGAAAAATTCAGCTGCAAGCAGGGTTCGAACCTGCGTCTTCTGGATAGGTACTCCAGACGCCTTAACCAACTAGGCCATCGCAACCACTACTCTCTAAGCTGAATTTCTCTTTCCTTTGTTTTTTGATCTCTGTTTTCACGTTGCATGTGTTCACGTTGTTTTCAGTAGACGCAGGTTCAGACCCTGCTCGCAGGTGAATTTTTCGTTTCCTTAAAAATATCTATGCGAAGACGCGATGCATGCGTTATTGCGTATAAAAATATAACTTTATGTCTGATAGTGTCTTGTTTCTGTAGGGTTCCATACTCGAAGGGTAACCAACAGAACCCTATTAATATACCGCCGCTGCCTGTCTGTCTGTCAGCGGGCTGTATCTCATAGTCCGTAATAGATAGACAGCTTCTTTCTTTCTTATCTTTTTTCTTTCTTTTAAATTATCGCAAAATGCGTATTTCTATTGCTGCTATAACAACAAATAATAACCGAAATTAATACGAGATAGTACGTTAAATCTTAGCCAGTTTTATTCACTTTTCATTTTTCCGCCATTATTTTTCTCTATTCAGTGCCTATTGACAAATTCTCATACATAGAGCACAAAGACACTACAGTAGTACAAGTAGTAATTCTAACACTTCCTTGTTTACCGTTAGTGTTACCACCTAGGGCAAGTGACGCAGCCTTGTACCACGGAAGTGATACGACCTCGCACACACCAGATAAATTGATAGCAACGATTATCGATGTGTAATTGGCGATTTGTACCGCTTGTGTGACAATTTTAGGGAGATACGTAACAAGAACAAGTCTAAGTCTAAGGTGACAGAAACAAAGTCTACGATGGACTTGCGAGCGAGCGAGAAACAAAGTCATATAAACAAGATATAGTCAGATAAACAAACAAAAAAATCCTGTTCAAACCTAAACTTGAAGAGATTCTAGGTTGTATGCGTTCGGAAGCACAGACGGAGGTAGATAGTTCCACTCCTTTGCTGTGCGCACTATGAAAGATGTTTGGAAATCAATGAATGGAGCAGATTTGATAAGTTTCTTCTTTGTATTCCCATTCAAAAGTGCATTAGCGAAAAGTAACGTTCAATAGGTGATTGAGGATTGATGGATGAAGATTGTAGTGTTGCAAATAATAGCAATAATACAAACAGTGAACTTGTAATACGCTGATGACAAATTGACAAATATGACAACAGAATTACTAATGCTGATCACGCCTACAACAGATGAAAGAAAGTTAAAACCAATTAAAAATTGCTTTGAGCTGACATTTAATAAAACTATGGCAGAAACACAAATGTTGCGTAGACCGCAAATAACCCACTCATCTGCGGCGTTACCCTCATAATTAAACTTTATCTTATGTTCAAGAATGAAAATGAATTGATCATTAACTTTTGAAAGAAAGAGCAGACGGAACAGGCCACAATCATTAGTCTACAATAAGATTCAAAAATCCATGACCACTTTCTTTCCGGGAGTTCCTTTCATATCGACACGGCTGAGCGATGAATTTATGAACACTAAAACCACAGATCCATCTTCTAAACGACTGCATTAATTGACTTACAAGGAATTTTCGGTAATTATAAATGATTCACTGTTGCCACATAAATATTAGTGATTTATTGTTGATTTACTTATCTTTATCTACGTAGTGTTGTTCCGGAGTTCGCGGTAAGGATATTAGTCAACGAGAGAAATGGGTTGGGTTGAATGTCACACTGACGTCTTCATTTTTATTTTATCTTTCGCGTCTGATAGTGTTTTGTTTGGATTTGCGATATGCATATCAGTTTTTGCTGCATCCATTTTACACTTTTTAGCGTTAAGTATATAAAGGTCTACTGACAACTAGTCCTACTTTATTACAATCATCACTGTCTCCTTTTCCCAGTTTAGTTCCGATTTGCGTTGTGGTCTGTCATAATATTATGATGACAATTTCTTTCATCGTAATAGTTTCCTCGTTTAAGGCATTATATTTTTTTTTTTAACTTCATGTACTAAAAGTGGAACAAGGAATTCTGTATCGAAATTAATACAACCTAGCCAAGATGGAAAATAAAGCAAACCGCACCATTTCTAAACAGCAGCACAGAAAATTGATTTATAAATAAAACTCCAGCCATCATAAAAATATCGATTATATCGAAGGAGCATGAAGTGAAAATAATACAATAGTAATGTACAAATAACAATGCCTTTCTACCGTGGAGGGAGATAAGAGCTATCGGCATCGATACCGGGTTTTATATCGATAACAAGGAAATGTCATAAAAAACCTTTCACGGTATTTTATAAAGAAGAATGGAGTATGAACCTAAGTAAAATTTATCGTGGTAAAATCATCAAATGAGTCCTTCCGCCCAGGATAGGACGGTTCTTCTTTAATAGCTCTTTACGTTCCAGGGTCATGGTAACTTGTGTCCCTCGTCGCAGAAATACAAATAAGTAAGTCTTGACTTTAATTTGACAGTACATAAACATTTATTTTTATTCGAACAAAGAACGCAATGCATTACGAAATTCCTTCAAATGATTTCGGATTGTGTAGGTACGTGTGTTACGAAATTGGAGCCTTAAATTGACACAATTGACTATGAGCATTCCCATTGATAAACCTAACGTTGGTAAATGGTTTATTTCATTGTAATTGATTGTGTTTGTCAACATCATTGGGAGTAAGGTCAGCAAAAAAAACACACATAAAAAAAAAAAGATAAATGAGTGCTGTTTTTTGTACAAAAATACGAACATGAGTATAAATAAACAAATTGGCAAAACGCGAATTTTATAACGGTCCATCAATTTCTCCGAATAAAATCTCTCATTTTGCTTAAAAACCGGAAAGCGTACGTTTCGCGGTTCAGTAATTTCGTAATTGCTCGGGTCTATAGCATAGGTTATGTGTAGGTGAAGGATTTCGGTACTAAAATTGTAGTTCTTTTTATAGAATTATTCGTTAATTGTTCCTTAATTTTTCGGTAAATATTTGGTGATGTCAGTGAGCAAAATTGTCGACACTTAAAATAAACCTTGAACTAATCGGGGTAATAGTGACTTTTGGCACACATAACTGTTCATCAAAAAGTGATAAAATATTCGACCCCGATAAACGCATATTTTTCGCATAGTTCACACTCATAAAAATTCGGATGTAAGCTAAAAAACATAAATGTTTCGTAGATTCGACTGATTTCCGTGAATTATTAAGGTTAGACATGGGACAGCCATCGGTTGAGAAAAAAAAAAGAATGTAAACTTACAATTGACTAGGTGCATGTTAACTAAATCATGTCAAAAATCATTTAAAAGTAGTCAAAGACGTTCCCATATTAATTAAACAATCGCATAATGGCAAACGCAACATGTGCGTATTCCCTTCCATCTTTTAAAACTAGGACAAATTAGCATTTTAATCCATTAGAACTAAACTCCCACGCGTAGTATTATAAATAAATGCTGCTCAGAGTCCTAACTGAGAAATAACTCGTTTATATAAACAATGATTACACAAATATTATGTATGACTCAAGTGATAAGTTGGCTGAACTACGAGTTTTTATTATTGACAAAATGTGAGAAACAGAAGAACAATAATAATTTCAATGTCTACGGATAATTGGCAAATCTACATATATTGAAAGGCTGAGCCAGATCTGTGGATGACATTTAGAAACTCGCTGTAAGAAAAGTATGAAACCTAAGTTGACTTCCGCAAACCAAAGATGAATGGTATAAACGGTAGAAGACCTATGAACAAGATTGCTAAAGATGATGTATTGTGATTTTTATTTTTATAACCAGACATTTTTATTTCAGTGTCAGTAAAAATTGAACTCAACGATAAAGCGACAGAATCGGTATCAACTCGCATTCAGCTCTCAGAATGCACAAAAGCTATAAAACGACCAAAAAACTTCTAACTTTGAACATGTCAACGACATTTTAGTAAAATGAAGCATGCTGGACACGTAGACTTCCATATATACTCTTAAAATAACACACGAAACTCTCAATGCTCGCCTTTGAATACCAAAGGAAGCGTCTTTCGAGATATTTCAGTACGCATACCACTTGAACTTGTTGCGTTTTTCTTATTTTTAATTATTAAACATCTGCCTTGTTTTATCGGCAGTCTTAAGGTGATTGCTTCGATGTAGCCCGCGAAATTCAGAGAGAAGGTGCATCGTAGTTAGATTTCGGAGATTTTAACATGATGCACCTTTTCTATGTGAGAGCTGATGGAGCGAGTTTTTTGATAATTTTTATATTTAAAATTATACTTGTTATTAGCGCAACACAAATATTTATAAAGTTATAACATGTCACTGGCCTGCAAATTGCAAAAAACGTAAAAAAAATTGAGTTTCGCGGGCTGGTTGGAGCATCCCCCTTAAGTATTTGTGAAGACACCGCTTCGTTAAAGGCTGTTTGTGTATTTACTTTTTGTACTTGATTCTGGGAAGTGGTTAGAATTTTGTTCTGGATTGAAATTAATTATGTCTTTCTTTTCTTGCAAGTTTCTGCAATGTATGTTGGCTTAATGTTGTTAGTTTTGAAGTCTGGACCAGATGATTACACGTAAATAGCTAAGTACTGGACCTACCGATTCCGGTATTTCTATCATTAAATGGTACCGCGAAATATAAAAAGATTTTACATAATTTTTAAGGAAATCGACTATTTTACGATTCTGAACTGGAACAAAATGGAATACAGCTCGTACATTTTTGTAAGAAAGAAAACAAATTATTTATCTGATCAAAACTAAATCGATGTATTCTGCTGCAGATTACAAACTGTCATTCTTCTTTTGGTCTTTTGGGTTGTTATAATTTAAATTGCCATAGACAGCCTAAGAAGAAAATATTCTGCCTTTACAGTGTCCACTGTAACTGGTGCTTTTGATCCAAGACTTTTTTGCCCATTCATTTTATTAATCGTATCGTATGCCATTTGCATCGCAAATATTATTTACGTGCAAATGGCAAAAAGCTCTTAATGGAACCAATCTTAAAATGCATATCGAATGATTTTTATGAATAATATAATATTATTTGATATTCACGTTTTTTTGAGGAAATAATTATAATATTTTATGTAGAAAATAAATAATATCAAAAGATCACAGTGTTTGAATAATACAGTAGGTTTACTTTGGTTATAAAAATATTAATAGACTTTTTTCTACTGACCATACCGTCATAAAAACGTCTTGATTTATTAGTTATCAAATCTAATGCTGCAGCATTGTCATTTGACGTTTATTAAATTATTTAGAATTTTGATTTACAAATTTCGTGAGTTAACTTTATTTTTATTTGTTTTTTTGTTATATTTTATTAGCTCGCTAATAAAATATAACTTTAGTTAATGTTTCTAGTTTCAAGTCTAGAAAACCGCTTTTTTTTAAATGAAATATTGGCAATGCTGTCAATATTTTTGGATATTGATAAATCAAAATTGCTGTCAAGTGTGAAAAACCCCAGATGAGAGTTTAAAAATCACAATATGAATTGCGATAAAATTCGTAACATAGTCAAACAACATTGATAAAAAAATCTATTTCTGATTCTGTTAAAGTAGTATTTTTGAACTCCTGTGACTACACTACTACCTACTATCGTATAATGTACTATTCATACCTACTATTACAAAGAAGTTCACAACCATTTGTGAAATTATGACATAAATCCCAAGACCATATTATGATAGTCCGCAGGGATATCGATGTTTACTGTCAAGTGTCCATTTATCGATACTCGATGATAGTGACGCAGCACGTCACTACTCGCAAATATAATCGATAAGGCACTATCGATAAATAAATGTGTAGTATGAAATTGTCCAATTGAATTCAAGTATTATCGCTTTTTGTGATAACGATAGTGTTTTTAGACGTCATTCGTTTTTGATAAATTTCTGAAACATCACCATGTGAAAGACACTGCAGTTGCATTATACAGGACTTTACCTTTTACACATTATATCGGTACAAAGTCATACTTTTTATGCTACTTCCTTTGTCGTTTGTCTTAATAAGTGTTGTTACTTTATCGATATATTTACGCCTAGAAGTATTTCGCAACGTATTTATGAGCAATATTAGTGAGTAGATTAACCTTTTCAGTACGTATTTAATCCAAAATTCAATTAGATTTAATTAGCCGTGATCTTCAATAAGTCATAAAACATCTAATTAGAATTTACTAATTAACTGAATAAAATAAATATTCAACAAAATTAATGAAAACTCCAACCGTATCCTTTTTTGCTGACGCTATCAAAAAAGGGTCCTATTCTTACAAACTAATAAAATAATTAAATAGCCCATAGACCACAATAAAAAAACCGTTAAGCACAAACCTTAAACAGAAAAAAAACCTCGCCTCGTCCAAGTCGTCACACCACTATAAGAAAAAAAAATAAACAAAATCCTTTTTTTTCGCCAAAAAAAAAACTAAGTAACACTACACAGGTTTTTTATCGAATTGATCGCGGGCTCCACTGTGCTATCGATGCGTCGATAGGCCGCGAGCGAACGCGTCTGAACTCCACGAGGGTGGCGGGTCGACTGACGCCCGGCGCATCGTATCGCGCCTTCCTCGCTGCGCATACGCACCGCACCGTCAGCAACGCAACCTTGAATGCAATTTCGAGATTTATCTTAATTTGTTGCTTTTGTGAAAATAATTGTTTATAACAATTATTTTGTATGAGTATTATGATGGATAAGAGAGGAATGCGGAGATTGGCAAAAGATCACTCCATAGTTAGCTACGTTATATGTAGTCATTTATGATGGTTTGGATGACTATAGTCTGAAAAAGTTGCTTAGTTAATTACAAAAGTGGTTGTAACTTTGTCTGTATTTTCTTACTTTTAAGCTTACTTTTAAGTTAGGTCTTGAGATATTTTTACCCATTCGCCTTAGGGCTGATTTTTCAATAGTCAGATAACTTTTATCTGAGAAATTTTAATAACGGTTTGACATTTATTTTCCATAGATAAGCTGTCAAACCGCTATTTTTATTTCTCAGATAAATGTTGTCTGGACTATTGAAAAATCAGCCCTTAGTTATGAATGAATTCATTTGTTTGGTCTTAAAACATTTCCCGTGTTCGAAAACAGGTTAAAATATTAATATTTAATCCATAAACAAAGTGATTTATTAATTTGTTTGAAAATTCTGCAAATTTTTGCTTAATTAACAGCACTAAAGCATCCAGATTTTTTAAAGCAAATTCTGAAAAATGCTTATTTTTTTACGACTAAAAAAGGATTGTTATTAATTTGGTTTTCGTCTTATTCAAGTGAAGTTGGGCGTTTATTTTTTGTTATAAATGTTTACTTAACAGGCACCATAAATATACCAACGGAACAACATGCGTGTGAGCATGCCCCCTTGCCCTAATGCACGCTGATAAGAGGTTGATAAACTCACTGATAACAATATCACACGAATGTACATAAAATACAACCGGAAGATAATGTGCAGCCATGTCTTTTATGATAAACTTCTCTCGATGATTGAACGGTCCAAAATAAAGTCTGAATGTATAAATAGTAAAAATATTTAAAACTAAAGGTTATATAATCAGAAACCTACTCCTCCACTATTTTTTTCTTATGAAATTCGTTGCAGGATCCAAGACAGGTATCATTCTCCGGGACACGTCGAGCTTCATTGTCTCAGCGCTTTTCTGGTGGTTGCCACTGTTGATTCTGGCTCTCAGTAGTTGCAGTGGTTTGGGAATAGTGCGATAGGTTTTTACCGAAAAAAAGATACTTTGGCACGATTTTTCACGTTTCTCCTATACTTTACGACTTTGGTAACCAGCAGGCGCCTATCATAATACAAATCCATGGGACCTTCGTACACAGGCACGCGTCAATGTATGCCAAAGTCAAGAAAAAGTATGGTTTAAGAGACTGGCGATGGCGTCGCGTTCGGTACTACGAACAGACTTAGTCCCGTCAGATTGCTGACATCTCTTTGAGATATAATGCTTGTGGAACATGACGCGCCGCTGACATGGTCCTTGACCGGACGGTGAGTCACCCATTACTCTTCAATCTTCATCCGCATGCCCGCATCTTACTTCCTAAGTCTCAATTCCTTCACAAAGAGCTCTTATTCAGCTTTTGAAGTCTCATTTTACGACTTATGCGGGTGGTCTTACATTTCCCTAGAACGTACGGCTCATAAACTTGCTAACTACGACATTTAGCATTTTCTAGTAATTTCTACTGTTCTGCAAACATATAACTGTAAAATTTCCTTTTCTCAGCGAACGCTTTTCCCCGGTGACTAGCGATGTATTGAAAACAATAACACTACATGACTTTCCCGAATGTAAGGCCGTGGTCATAATGATAGCGGAGAAAATCTCTTAAAGAATAGAACTCGATTATTAAACCATTTTTTTGAATGATTTATCAGAATTGTGAGAAATAAACAGCCTGGTATTCAAAGTCTAATCATTTCTTTCAATTAGACCACCCAAGAGGCACTTTTGAACTTCGAATATTAAAATTAAAGAAATGGATGGGATGGGATTAATTCTACACTCATTTGCATGTACGAGTAGGTTTGTAAAGAGAAGAATGGGCAAGAAACTCCATACTTTTGCTTTTTAAAATGTTTTACAATATTTTGATTTCACGAATAAGAAGTAAATTTGAAAGTGATGTACCCAGAAAGTCTAAACTAATTTAATTGAGAAAATAAGACAATAAATTATTGTGTGGATAAAAATGTTTTTACGCTAGAAACTTTTGGGTTTCGTAAAATTACACATCTTGGGTGTATTTCAAAGGTGGTTCATGGTTTTTTATTCGCTTCTTCGCTAACTTTCTGGAGTTAGTTAACTCAGAACCAGAGAACGCAATAAGTCACTGTAACAGAGTGGGTTCACAATCCACATACGTCAATATACCTATAAATTTTCTGCTGACAATTTATTTTAATGAGCTATGTTGTTACGAACTTCTAAGGATCAATATAATGATGACGTGAATGACACAAGAAGACATGACATAACAGAACACTCATTATTGGAATACTTAGTATGGAAGTCATCAACCGGCAGTAACTTTAACTCTTTATAATATTAAAAGAGAAGAGAAGCGGCACTATAATCTTCCACTTGGTATGGACGCCATAACATCAATAAACCATTACATCCAGATAGTACTTGCAATAATCATGCAAATAATTATAACTAATTAACATCTACAATGCACCTTGACTTTAAGACCACGAGCGTCTCATGTGTGCATGGCAAATGTAAGTACTGAACTGTACAATTAGTGATAATGTCAATGAATTAATTAGCAAGTTTCGTACAGGTGTCACTTACAAATTGATGATGTTGCAGAATGTTACGAGAGGTTCGCAGTTGGTGAAATATATCTAGCAGCTGGTTATTGTCGATCGGACAATAATACTTTGAAGGTGCGTCATAAAGTCAGTATTTAATACTTATACAACATTATGAAGCACTAGGATCTTAAAATGAAGGTTACGCAGATGTGGATGCACATTTTGCTAGTAAGTACCATTTAATTAACTCTACGCCCGGACACGGCATGACTCCAAAACAGAATCATTGACGTGGCTCAAAACGCTGCCCAACTTAAATGGGACTGGGCAGGACTTGTCTGCCGCATGCCGAGCGAGATGTGGGCACGCAAAGCTCATGATTGGTGCCCTGAAACAGCGACGCGAGACAGCGGTAGATCGCGAAGGAGATGGCGGGACGAGCTGGATGTCTTCCTTAGAATTGGAAAGAGGTGGCGCAAAGTTGCGAACGTTGGAAAGAATGGAGGGAAGCCTTTGCCCAGCAGTGGGACAGTTCAGGCTGATATAATATAATAATACGCCCGGAGGACACGGTGGAACATACCGTAGAGGTCTGCCCTGCTTGGTCGGAGCAACACAATGTCCTCACGGAGGCGAGGCGACTGGTACCCGGCGCACCCGGCTTTGCTCGAGACCATGCTGTGGGGCGAGACGAATCTCCTTCGGGAACGTGGTAATACTAGCAAAGAATGAATATTTTAGCGTATTTTTTACTAAAAATATTATAATGATTTAGGGCGACTTTCACCAACGGTTAAACAGGTTTAATATTTTATTTAATGTCAAAATTCAATAGAATTTTGACATTAAATAAAATTTTAAACATGTTGGTGAAAGTCGCCCTTAGTATTTAACAATATTATTTATCGTAACCTTATTGAATTTACTTTGGAAGCCACCTGAAAATTAGCATGTTAACCCGCTAATCGCTCCCGCTACAACCGATCTCAACGGATCAGCACATAACCAACAATTATGTCGTTACCAACAAGCTTTTCCCATTGTCATCGATTAGAAAACATTACTAATGTGGGAATTTCATTAACTCGACAAATGTTCAGCTTTTTATCGAAACTGCTAACACATAAGAGCATGTGAAACTGTTATGTATTGAAGCTGTTATATATTGTATGATTATTATTATTAGACATAATAGTCTTATATAAGAGTTTTCCGGAAAAGTGCTATTATCGTTCTTATTTGTATAGATCGTAACTTGATAATAAGTAAGTCTGTTTATTATGTTTGTTTTCCTAAAACCACTGAACAGATTTTATTAAGTTAAATTACTTCGACGTGCATTTTTTTTACGTGGTAAAGTCACCAAATGAGTCCGCCTCCCACCCTGGGCAGAACGGGAGGGACTGTCAGACTTGTACTAACTAAAATCTACGGTGTCCTTTATTAGCCCTACTAAAACTCAAATTCTTTATTACATTCGTGTGTAGTACATAGGTAAGTTCCAGGGTTCTAGGGTCTCGGTAATTCGGTAGTCCCGTGACCTCAGCAGGCTTGGCCCGGCCCCGTCATACTGCTGACACTCTTTGAGGCGCACGTGGAACCGACCGACCCGGGCATCGTCTATGGTCGGACAGAGAGTCGTCCATTAGGTACTCGCCGCATCTTCTAGAAGAGAATTCTCTAGATGAGAAATCTTTTAGAAGAAAATATGAAGATATCTTCTAGAAGAGAAATCTTTTAGAAGAAAATATGAAGATATTTTCTTGAGAAAGATTAATTTAAAAAAATTGGTTTATGCTGTGATCACAAATTGTTATTGATGTGTTCAACGTTTTACAGAGTTATTCCAAAAGTTCCAAGTAACTATGAACTTAACATTATTTTTAGACCATTTGCGGAATATACTGCCCATCTCTCGAATCATTACTCACATTTTCTTCCAAACATTCCGTTGTCTGTCTCCACAACCAAATATAGTAATAACATTGTTAATACTTCAATGATAACAAAAATAACAGCATTACACATATCACGAGTACTCGGCAAATTCCGTGAAAGCCTCGGATTGACTCACCCGAGCACAGAACTTGTGACAACCTTCAGGATTCCCACGCATACTTACTCATAAAATTAAAAAAAGGTAAATATGTATTTGGTCTATGGTGCTTCAATTCAAGATCAAGAACAAGGTTTGTGTCCAAGAAGATATGATGACATGACTTTATGGGCCAAGGTTTTTTTTTTCTGTGGTTGGCTAGGAGAAATATGTATGAAGTGATTTAATGGTAATAATACTGGGTTTCTTTATTAAGGAAAATATTCACAAGGATCCTGTTAATAATAGAATGTTATTCAATTCAAATATACTTTGTACTCGTCTGTAAAGCAAAAACTCTACAATTAAATAATTATTAAAATTACGTTAATTATTATAATTATGTCTGTTCAATCATTAAAATATAAAAAATATTGTACTGACATAAAGGACTCATCTCATACTTGTAAAATCTTTTATCTACTCTTATAACGTAAACTTCGAAATACAAAACTCAAAATGAGTTTATATTGACATACTTTATACCATAGGGTATCTTAATGAAATTAAAAATTAAATTATAACACTGTTTCTCTAACAAAACAATGTTATAATTTATTTATTTTTCATTATGATATCTGTATCATAATGAAAAATAAATAAATTAATACAAGTAATCTGTTACTGATCATAGATACATTTTTTTACTTTTTTATCTGTGGCTGCGCGCGCTTTATAAGGGAATGTTGGAATTTTGACGTTTGTGTTTCGGTCGATGACATGGTGGATGATTATTAGTGTTTATTAATTTTTATCTTTTATTTGATATGTTCGTGTTCAATGAGAGTAGATAAAGTAGTGTATGAAACTGTACATAACTAGGTATTATACCACTCGTGTGATACTATTAAAAAACTCGCTTCGCTCGTTTTTTAAACTCACACTCGTGTATAATACCCCTCATTATGTACCAGTTACATAAACTACTATTATCTTGACTGACCACGTAATGAACACGAATATGACTAAAAAAATAACAGATTTGGCTATTTAACTTATAGATATGGGTGTTTCCTCCAAAACCGCTAAAATAAAAGTTGTTTGTATAAAAATTTGTTACGGACGAAGCTGTCCCTGGATCAGCTAGTATCCGATAAAAACCGAAAATGACAAAATACATCTTCCTGCCAAAGATTTAGTCACAATCTGTCATACTTCAAGACAAACCCGTGACACATCTTACCTCACTACGTATACAGGCTGTTGGAAATCACGTAAGAGCTATAATGACTAAAAGGAAAGGGAATAAGCAGAAGAGATAAGCGACGACAGGCGTGTTACCGCGGCACACAATGTACTAAGTTGTACGAGTGATAAGTGAACGGAACTTGATAACAGTTTACAACTTTACAAGAACATCGTAAACATTAGGGACCATTAATATAATGAAGAAATCAAACTTTTTTATAATTTGCTGGTTATAATCTCGTCTACATCATATTTTCAGCTGTATTCGGTTCGACTGGATGCCGACCCGCATAGTTGGGAAGAGGCTAGGCACTCACACATCATCTACTGATGATGATGATGAATCTCGGCTACACTGAAAATCTTGTCATCATCTTCCACAGCCCATATACCATTTTACTTGTGGTCGGCGCAACACGTTTTTTTCTTCCATTCTCCCCTATCAGACGTCACAGTATCGTTTACTCCTTTTTCTTTCATATCATTCCTTACACAATCCATCCATCTTTTCTTTTGCCTTCCTCTTCCTCTCCATCCATCAACATTCATACTCATCACTCTCTTAGTCACACGAATGTCATCCCTCCTCATCACATGTCCATACCAAGACAGATGGTTCCTAGGGGTGTCCTAGTTTATTTTACCCTTTTTACATACTTTTTACATTCAAACCCAAATTCTTATCAAATAAGTAATCCGTAATACAAGTGATGTTCAAGTATACAAGAAGCAAAAAATGTTCATAAAATAAAAACTACTGAACCGAACTGAAAAATTTTTTATGGGACCAATAATGACTATATACCATACTATATATTACACTAGCACTACGCCCGCGACTTCGTCCGCGTGATTTTCGAACTTTGCTTTGTGAATTTCTAGTCCCGGCCACCCTCTATATGGGATACTGTTGGAAATACTAAATCGATTTTCAACAAAACTTCTATCATCCCGCAATATTCCGTCTTAAGTAACACCTAGGTCCTAAAAATAATCCCAATCCCAATGCAAAATGTAAGGCTCCTAACTATCAACAGCAATACAAACTTTTAGGGGTCGAATTTCGTATCATATCAAATTTCGTTTCGTTATATCGTAGTGAGAACCTGTATCCCAAATAGAACCGGGGGGTTTACTCAACATTGCAGGGGTGTCATGTTGAGTTTTCTAATTACAAACATCGAAGACAACCCATAGGGGGTCGAATTTTTTGAAATTCCGTCTTAGTGAGAACCTAGGTCCTAAAACAACCCCCATGCTGAAACACCTAGCAATTGTAGCAACAAAGTCTCATACAAACTGTCAATCCCATAAACAACCCCTTAGGGGTTTAGAAAATAGTGCCTTAGTGTGCATTTACGTCATAAAAGAACAACCTTGCAAAATTTAATACTCCTAGCATTTGTAGACACGAAGTCATACAAAATATCAACCCCTTGGGGTCTATTTTCACAAAACACCCGCAACCACGGCCAAAAAAGCATCTCTATGCAAAATTTTAGTCTCCAAAGTATCAACCCCGAAAAAGCCCCTTAGGGGTCGAATTTCGCAAAACCGTCTTAGTGTACATTTAGGTCTTAAAAAGAACCCCTCGCAAAATATATGATGCATAGCACTTTTAGTAACAAAGTTTCATACAAACTATCAAACACAAAAACAAACCCTTTTGGAGTCGAATATCGCAAAATCTTGCCATGGTGTGCATCTAAGTCCAGTAAAAGAACCCGGTGCAAAATTTGAGGCTCCTCGCACTTGTAGAAACAGTTTCATACAAACTGTCAACCCCAAAAACAACCTCTTAGGGATCGAATTTCGCAAAATCCCATCTTAGGTATTACTTACGTCCAAAAAAGGACCCCTATGTGAAAATTTGAATCTCAATACTATCAACCCCAAAAACAACCCCTTAGGGGTCGAATTTCTCAAAATTTTCACCTTGGTGAGCATTCACATCTTAAAAAGTACCACCATGCAACATTTGAGACGCCTAGCACTTGTACTAAAAAAGTTTCATACAAACTATCGACCCCAAAAACAAAGCCCTCAGGGGTCGGATTTCGCAAAATCCCGTCATAGTGAGCATCTACGTTCTAAGAAGACACCCCATGCAAAATTTGGAATTCCTAGCACCTGTAGTAGCGAAGTTTCATACAAACTATCAACCCCAAAAACAACCCCTAAGGGGCCGAATTTTGCAAAATCCGTTCTTAGTGCTCACCTACATGGTATAAGGAGGGCTTATGCCAAATTTTAAGTTTCTAGGTCCAGCGGTTTGGGCTGTGCGTTGTCAGATCAGTCAGTCAGTTTTGAATTTTATATATATAGACTAGCACTACGCCCGCGACTTCGTCCGCGTGATTTTCGAACTTTGCCTTTGTGAATTTCTAGTCCCAGCCACCCTCTATATGGGATACTGTTGGAAAAACTAAATCAATATTCAACGAAAAATCTATCAACCCGCAATATTCCGTTTTAGGTACCTAACACTTAGGTCCTAAAAATAATCCATACAAAATATCAACCCCTTGGGGTCTATTTCCACAAAAAACCAGCAACTACGTCCAAAACAAGAATCTCTAGCAAAATTTGAGTCTCCAAGCTATCAACCACGAAAAAGCCGCTTAGGGGTCGAATTTAGCAAAACCGTCTTAGTGAACATTTAGGTCTTAAAAAGAACCCCTCGCAAAATTCCGAACGCGTAGCACTTGTAGTAACAAAGTTTCATACAAACTATCAAACACAAAAACGAACCCTTTTGGGGTTGTATTTCGCAAAATCCCGCCCTGGTGTGCATCTAAGTCCTATAGAGGAAGCCGGTGCCAAATTTGAGGCTCCTCGCACTTGCAGTAACAGAGTTTCATACAAACTGTCAACCGCAAAAACAACCTCTTAGGGATCTAATTTCGCAAAATCCCGTCTTAGGTATTACTTACGCCCAAAAAGAACTCCTATGTAAAAATTTGAGTCTCAAAACTTTCAACCCCAGAAACTACCCCTTAGGGGTCGAATTTCACAAAATGTCTGCCTTGGTGAGAGTAAACGTCTTAAAAAGAACCGCCATGCAACATTTGAGACGCCTAGCACTTCTAATAACAAAGTTTCATACAAACTGTCAACCCCAAAAACAAACCCCTTAGGGGTCGAATTTCGCAAAATCCTGTCATAGGTAACTCTTACGTCCTCAAAAGAACCCGTATTCAAAATTTAAATTTCCTAGCACTTGTAGTTACGAAGTTTCATACAAACTATCAACCCAAAAACAACCCCTTAGGGGCCGAATTTCGCAAAATCCGTTCTTAGTGCTCACCTACGTGGTATAAAGAGGGCTTATGCCAAATTTTAAGTTTCTACGCCCAGCGGTTTGGGCTGTGCGTTGTCAGATCAGTCAGTCAGTTTTGAATTTTATATATATAGATTGAACAAAGTCGTACGAGTAAGTTATTGAGTAATAAACATTTTAAAAAATACTTGCGAATTGAGAACCTCCTCTTCTTTTCGAAGTCGGTTAAAATAGAACTAGTTGTAAAATTGTCACAGTACCTTGAAATTCACACCACGGTCACACTTTCCTTTGTCTGAAAACTCGAACAAGGGCACTACTTAGCTAGAAGGACGAACACAAAGTAACTGAGTCAAAGTACTAGTACTTCCTAAAATCGATTAAGTACTAGTAGAAAGAAAGCCTTCATGAAACGTTGTATACATGAAATGTTCGTGGTAATGTAGGGCGGGCGGGCGGTGAGTAATACACAGAACTGGGCGGGCGGATATACTGACGACGCGACGTCGAGTGTATTGAAAAGTTTTAATGGTGGAATGGTGGTGGGAATCAAATCTATGCGCTGTTTAAAAATTGAGTCATGAATATACAAGTAAAAGCATTGGTTTGCTTTCTTCTGCAAATAATCATATTTTCTGTTGAGAGGAAACTTGGGAATTAAAATATTCCTGAAACCATTCATATTAAACTCTTTAATTGTTTACAATATAATTTCTTGAAATCTCTTGTATTTTTTTATTACTTTATCAATATTTTAGAGCAAATGACAAGGGATACCAAACTAATTCATAGGATTTATTTGGATCAACTACATTTTTTTCGTTGAAACGTTCCCACCTCGGAGCTCCAGACCGGAGGAATTTTAAATGTATCGTGGGTGCGATGGCAAACATTTTAAATCACACACCTACAAACCTGAAACCAATCCTTGTAGATCCCACAAAATTATCTGTTCCGTGTGGGAATCGAACCCGCAACACGCACCGCAACAGTTGATAAATGTTAAGAATCACAAATATTTTACCGCTTCTTTTAGCAGAACTGCCAGGAAACTATTAATTCGCACCTAATAGCCGCACTACATTGCATGTGAACCGCAAAATTAATAGAACATTTACTGCACTCATAAATTGTGTGGTGCGCAGGCGCACGGAAGTCACAACATGACAGATTAAAATACCAACAGTTGGGAAATAGCTTATTAAGAACATCAAAAGGATCATTAATTATTATTAGCTTTTGGCCGCAGCTTTGCCCGCGTGTAATTCGTTAATTATCCCACGGGGATCAAAAGGAGTATTCGTTTGATTCGAGGAGGTACAGTCCCTTGTCCAGCAGTGGGAAAGCAGAGGCTAATGAATAAAAACTCCTCATAAAATTTTGGTATTTCAATTTCAAACAGCGGGTGCAATGCAAAAGGTTCATACATCGCACATAGTTATGTGTGATGTATGAACCCGATCTTTACTATTGTAAAAAGTCATTTTACTTCTTGATGATAATAAAACTGTTATATGTATAACTCATAAGAAAGAAGACATGATGTTACAACTTACAAGTCAAATAATATGATTGATTTATTGTTCTTACATCAGAATGTAAATTACCTTAATAACATCACTATGTAAATGAAAGGGGAAATGGCACGCGATGCAGTGTAACTCATAATTTCAGTGAGCATTTCCGTGAAAACACACACCCACATACACACAACCATACGCGCACACACACACACCCACGTTAGTACTAGTGACTCACTTCCCTTACATCGGATTTCCCTACTGTTATCAAATACTCTTATCTATTAGATGATTAACAATGTTTTTATTAATCGTTTCTTGTCAAGTTTGAGTGGTTCAAAGAATACCGCTTATCTGTATTATGAATATTAAAATCTGCGAAAAATGTCTGTTTCCGGAAAATTTTATTTTAACATGTTGTTAGTCTGACAAACAGTTTTATCAAGGGGTGTCGTATTATTCAGTACTAACTGAGGTTTTAATAGTTATGACGGTCATTCCATGTTAAATAGGTACTGAAATTCAGTTGGATGCAGTAAGAATGCCCATCTCAACATTTATGTTGGTAAAACAGTTCATTTGGTTTCGTTGTGGCTTGCCATCTGATCAAGGCCAGTCCTGAAAGTGCATTGTGTTCCACACAAATAGCTGTTAGCAAACCGACGGGGCCAAACCCTGACGGGATCGCGGGATTGTTTTAGGGCACCTGGAACGCCAAGAGCCACTGAAGAATCAGAGATTTTTGCTCAGTATGGGTCCAATAAGAAAAGGTGGAATAATTTCATGATTTTCCAACCGTGAAAAACATGTTGACTTTTTTTAAACACATTATTTTTATAAACTCTCATAAAATACTGCTGTAAGGAATGGTAGAAAATATTACCGTCGTAACTTGAACTTGGCAAGAACTAAGAGCTCTCCACATTTCAGTGTCTGAAAGAGGCCACTTGTTTTACAGCAATATTTTTAATGTAGGAAAATCTTGGAAAAATAAATAAACGGAAAGAAATAAGATGTATATAAACCAACATGTAATGTGTGACTTTAAAGGTTAAACTAATCTAAAATGTAAAATTGTAAATACCATCGCTTTTTCCATTGGACTGCTGCGCTGTTTATCGCGAGTTCGATTCCCGCATATACCAACTATTTTGTATGATTTACAAGCAGTTGTTTCGGGTCTGGGTGTTTGTGTATGTGAGTTTATATGTTTGTAAACGCACCCACGATACAGTAAACAAAACAGTGCGTGAGGTCACGTTAAAAAAAAAGTATAAAATTTTGCCCTACGCTCTGCACTCTTGGAACGCCTCCTCTATCGCGGTATAGTCATCAAACGAGTCTTCCCACGTAGGGCAGGCAGTAGGGACTATCAGTCTTGTACTGACTAAAATCCACGTTGTCCTTCAATAGCTCTTTACATTCCGTGGTCACGGTCATTGATTAGACCAGCGACCTACTCTTAGAACGCTAGCAATTATTTATTCTGTGTTGGTTTTCAATTGCGTTAACTCACATACACAAACACCGAGACGCGGAACAACAACTGTCAACCATACAAATATTCACCAAGAAGGGTTATCCCTCAAGTCCCACAGAAATAACCCTGTGTAACCCGTCAACCACAGCAGTTAATTGCATAACTACCGGTCACTGGCCGGAGCTGGCCCATAATGTGCATGCCTTACACCTCGTTACTAACACCTGGCTCTCTGCCAACCCTGCTTTAGAAGCCGCCGTGAAGACTGGTAATGAAGTGTTTTTCGCGAGAAGGGATGACTATGTAGTGTTACTAATAAGAATGATTCTGATAGGTTACGAATTCCAATTTGATTCATGAATTTTCTTGTTAGGAAAAGTAATAGCCATTGACGAGGATGTAATATTGTTTTTTTTAATTAAAATAAAGAACGATCGCGAAATTATAAGATAAAGTCATAAGAGCAGTGGTAACAATCACGACCTACAAGTTATAGGTCGTGGGTTGGAATTGGAACCTAGACTAATGCATTATTTTTATTCCAGAAAAAAAAAAGCGTTGCCCCCCCCTCACTAGGTATTTCTCCTATATCGTGTGTGCATTTACAATACAAACATTTAAACTCACATACACAAAAACCCAGATCCAGAACAACTTGCAGATCATACAAACATTTGTTCCGTACGGGGATCGAACCCGCGACATGCTGCATAGCAGTCGATCGCTCAGCCACTGCGCCAATAATTGTGTATCCACCATCTCTGTGACCGTCTTTTTCTGGGTGGTAAAATCTTCAAAAGAGTTCTCAACGGTAACTCTTGATAACCCAGCAACCATATCGGTAAAAACACCATTCCTTTGCCAGAAAATTCAGCACTTCATACAAACATCCAAAGAAACTCAAATAGCTTGGAAACGAAGCGAAAATATTCACAAAGACCTTGAAATCACCGCCATCTAAATCAATGTCTCGATCAGTTACCGGAGCCCTATCAAATGGCATCATGAACAAGTCAAGACAGGTAGCGAGATACTTGGCAGAGCGCCAGGTCTCAGGCGCTAAACGAGAGCGCTATGAGCTTGCGCATTGCATACATACTGAGCGATCAACGAAGTGTCTGTTGATGTGATATTCCCACCGTGAAGGATCTCATAGTTGAACTGTCTAAGCAGGTGTTCGTGGCCCTGGAACACAAAGGGCTACTGAAAGATCAAGTTGAACTTTTAGTCGGTAAATGTTTGATAAATCCTTTCGCTCCACTCAGGGTGGGAAAACTGATTTCACCCTAAAAATTCATATTGAATTTTGAGTTTTTATCGTGGCAAAATCATCACATGATTTCAGTCTCCTACCCTCAGTGGAGCGGAAGGGACTATCAGACTCGTACTAACTAGAATCTACGGTGTTCCTTCAATAGTCCTATTTGTTTCAGGATCACGGTTACCAGTATAGATAGATCCTAGACCACAACCTCGGCAAGTCTCGCAACCCTGGCAAGTGTCACAACCCCGGCAAGTCTCACAACCCCAAAAGTCTCGCAACCCCGGCAAATCTCGCAACCCCGTCAAGTCCCGCAACCCCGGTAGTGCTGTACGTTGTACGTCATATTTCCTAAAAACACCTGACCTATCCCAACTCCTATTCATAAATAGGAGTCATCGACCACTTAATGTACTAGCACACTCGCCGTAGCGCCGCTGACCTGGCGCCCTGCCAGACCCATTAATACCTGTCGTAATGTTCACGATACCATTGATGTGTGTCCTACAGACCGTTTTTGAGGTTAAGCTGTACTTGGTCCGGTTTCATAGGTGATGGGTGACCATTTTGGTGCAAAAGTTAAATTCTTCTGACTGATAATTTATATAGATGTTTTATATTGTTACTTTTCGATGGCAGTGGTTAATATTTTTCGCCTTTAATAAACTACGACTATAATCCACCACGCACAGGTAAGTAGATGTCTCATGTCTTCAAAATTTTAGTTCTAAGACAATATGCCGGTTTTCTTACAAAATAAATTACACATTGACAAAGTAATGCGCGTGGCTGGTTTCGAACCTACAACTCATAAAATCGGGGCTGATAACACTGGACCGCCACTGCTCTCCCACACGATATAAAAAGGCATAATTTAGCCTTAAATAAATAGGGAGTACTTCCAGCACTGCAGGTAGTTACAGCACATAGCGCCATCGCCACTCAGCAACCTGGCTATCTGCCAGCCCCATTAATACCTGTCGTGGGCCACACATTAATGCGACTTCCTTGCAGTCCGGTATTTAAACTGGACTGCATTGCATTTCATACACATTCTGAGGCAATTCATATTTCAGTAAGGTGCTTTGAAGAATCCCTCAGAATATTTTGGTTTGAAAACTAAATCATAAGTCTCCAGACAATGGGAGTTTGGAGGTGTATGGCGCCACGGAGACTTGCCCAGAAAGAGTTGGTGAGTGACTTGAGGCCTCCAGTTAGGCTGCGAGAAAGAGATGGCGCTAGACGACTTGTATAGCTCTGTCTCTTTCACACAGCCTAAACTGGATCGCGTTAAAAGCTCGTGGTCAGGCCTCAGTACTCATACTGTGTAGACTGCTTCTGAGATGGAAAAATATCTTAATTGGACCCAGACATAAGTGGAAAGGTTAAAATACGTTAAATATTTCTTAAATGGCATAATTTGAGGTATCATCAAATAGATCGACGATTTTGATTGCTTTTTTTTTCAGAAAGTTTTAAAATACAGGGGTTGATTATTTTAATTGGTTGCTAAAAAAGGTCTTAGATCGAGATATCTGGCGCCAAGCAAAGGCAATTAATTAAAAAAATACGAGAAGAGAGGGAGTGATTAAAATGAGTGCATGTAGGGAAGTAGGCCGATGAAAATCGGTAACCTAGAACACTAAGTTTTACTGCCAAAAAGTCACAAAGAAAAACTCATAAAGATCGACACTATAACCTACTTCTCCCGCAGTTAGTAGGTTCAACACCCAGGAAACACAATAACTACGAAGGTCAAGAAAATTATGCCAAGGCGACAATTTTTCTTACTCACCCAACTTCGTTGAACCCACGAAATACATATAAGCAAAAATTCACCGTTAGATTTAATGTTTAATGTCTAAACTTAATGCAATATACCACAATGAAATATTGATATAACTCGATAAAGTTGTGTGATCAATCAAATAGTCATTTCGCGTAATGGCCGCCCGGGGCGACTCTGAGCAATACCACTTTTACCTAAAGGTTGGCGCAGACGAGAGACTTTTGTTCACGGACGATAATAATCACTGATCATCATCTGCCTTAGCCTTTTCCAAACTATGTCGAGTAAATAATCTAATCATGGAGCGATTGAAAGATACATTAAAAACATAAATCTCTCTAACTATCATCATCAAGTCTATTCCCGTTTGTTCCCACTGGCTTTTTCACCACTTGTGAAAAATGGGTGAAAAATCACGATTTTTAAAATTTTTTTGTCCCGATCGTGGCCAGTGGCGACAACGCTAGTGGTGAAAAATGAATGGGAATACTTAGACTAATAATTAAAACTCTAATAATTGTCCGACCTTAACTAATGGCCGACTTTTAAAATCAGTCTGTTCAGCACCTAGTTAAACTAGCAATTTGATAACCCTTGTTAAAAAAATATACAGGGTTTTTAAGGAATAGCTCAACGTATGATCACACAACTCGCGTTTAGTTGGACAATGTTCTATGTTATAATAAAGTTCCTAGACGCTTTAAGTGCTAAGCTCATAGATAAAATTGTCAAATTAAAGCAATAACATGTCAATATTTACGCAGACAGTTTGCAACAACCAAATGATAAAAAAAACAACTGTCATTTTCGGTCAGGTAAAAGTGCTATCACCTCGACAAGTGTCTGTCTGCACACCGCCTTAGCCATTATTAATACGACTTTTGTCAAAACATCATTATTAATTTTGCGTATTTTCAAAAAGTAATATAGCCCGGGGACTAGAAAGAATTGAGACGTAAAAACGATCTTTTGTTATTTTTTGTGACGCATAGTTTCTTATGTAAGTGTTAAATCTAATTCTAAAACTATTTTCTAAATAAAATAAATTCTTATAAGCTTAGATCCGGTTCGGCTTCAGACCATTCTAAATATCAACAATACTTCTAAGACGCGATAAGATAAATAGCAAAAGACTGATATAATTATAGGCAAAAAGGAGGCTTTTAGTGTGTAGTAGTTTTAAACTGCGTACTTTCCCTACTCCTCCACTATTTTTTTTTATTGATGTCATCGCCACTTGCATCCATCGACGGATGCAAGTGGCGAATTGTCGTTCGGCGTGGCGGTCTAAGGGGGAGGCCAATGTTCAGCAGTGGACGTCCTCTGTCTGATGATTATGATGATGTCATTGCGGGATCCGAAAGAGTAAAGTTCATTCTCCGGGACACGTCGAGCTTCATTGTCTCATCGCTTTTCTGGCGGTTGCCACTGAATTACGGGCTTTCAAGGGTTTGAATGATTTAGAATAAATAGGGTAGTGGGATTCTCCCAAAAATACCCCAAAAAATCTCAAAATAACGCACCCACGACAAGTTACATAAATTAGTCTTGCTACACTAACGGTATTTAACGTAGATAGTCCTAAAATGTTCGTATAGACGTCCATTTACGCCCTAATTAGAAGGCCCTATTTACATTTCCCGTGGTCCTAGTGTATAGAGCATTTTATGATGAAAAATAACTCGAAATATTAAAGCTACATTCGCTTTAATGCGATAGAAAAAAATGAGCGAAAGTAAACGTGGGCGGATTTTTGCAATGCAATGCGACCCGCCCAAATATGCGTCAGCTGCAAATGTAGACATGTATGATGAAATTAATTAACTCGCTGCATTAGAAGCAGATTTAGAACTCCCACCTAGTACCTACAACGTCTTAATTATTAGGTTAGATTTAGACATCAAAAACTGTGTACTATGAATGACTCATTCATCGTTTACAAATATTTTAATTCACATCCACCAAAAGACAAACCCGAAACAACTTTCTGTAGAACATATTATTTTTGTATCGAGTGTGAATCGAACTAGCAGCACGCAGACCAACAGGCATTCGCTCAATCACAGAACTAACTGTGCCCTGAACGGACAGTTACAGATAGTTTCGCAAAGTTCTTTGAAATAAGGGACTCGAGCGAAAACTTTGCAAAAAAAAAACAAAGTTAATCGGATGACTGACGACAGTCTCTTTCTCTACTCGAAAAATGTATCGAAGTATAAAAAATTTAATGTAATGAATGGGTGTAGATTCAATCCAATCCCATCCCATCCCATTTCCTTAATTTTAAAAATCTACGTTGAAAAGTGCCTCTTGGATGGCCTAATTGAAATAAATGATTTGACTTTGACTTTAGGTACTATTATAATTATATTCTGTGCTTTGACTTTGATATAACCTATTGTTAATGCACTTTTGATCGCTCGCCTTTCGTACTATATAAGATTTCGGTATTCGAAACCGATCTGCTGATTTTCCAGTTCAGTTTCACCGAACAATTAACAAAATCAGTCCAACATCAACATGTAAACAGTCAAGACATTCCACTCGGCACCTGGACCTTCGAGATAATAGGGTCCAAGAATACATTAAACATTAGTTCTTAAAGCCAAGGATACACTAGGGGACAAAATGTGCTACGACATGTATCGGCGACATGTCAAGCAAAGCCGGCCGATTTCGCCTGACGAATATGGCGATAAAGCGCGACTTATGACCGCAGAGTCGTCAGACGAAGTTCTGCGACTTCGCAAAACGCCTGACATATCTGGCGACATCGCTCGACTTACTTTACTTCACTCGATGTAGCCAGACATGTCAAACGAAGTCCGGCAACGTCACGCTACCTCATCTAACGTCGCTGGCAACCCGTGCCGCGCGATGTTGCCAGACATTTCGACCGAAGTCCGGCAACGTCATGCTACTTCACCCAACGTCGCTAGTAACACGTGTCGCACGACATTTGTCCCTTAGTGTATTATTGGCTTTAGTTAGTTGTCACGACAATAGAACGAAATAATTGCTGTCGTTCCCACGGGTCAAGTAACGGTGGGGAGTTAGTCTAAATGTTTAGAATTCGTTTAGATCTTGACCTGACTTGTAGTGGACTTCAGTTTGGGTTTTGATTACGTGTCATTGAGATGGCAAGTGATTTATTTATTGCTTAGGCCCATGTTTATTTGAAAACATTGTTGAAAAAAGCAACTGAATTACTTTACAACAAATAAATCCTAATAATTTGATTGACAAATGAATCACGTCTCGTGAGTAACGGTCATTACCAATGTCAAAACAGACGTAACTTGCTACAATAGCATGTTACCAAAATATTAGTTTTGCAGAATGCAATCCATTTTACAGTCAACTATTACTTGAAAATGTACCTTACTGCTTGAAAATTGAATTCTTTTTCAGAATGAATGGTTACTTTGAATTACATAGATTGATTGATCAGTTCGCATTTGGAGTACAGTTAACAATAATTTTGATCTACGAAAACAGACCTTACTCCGTCGAAATAAGAGCATTGTCAAAATTGAACGCCTGGTTGGTAGCACGCCAGCTGTTTGCAGCTGCAAAGCTTATTTGAATATATCTGTTAATTACCAATATTAGAAACAATTAAATCAATCATAATAATTGTAAAGGTTACATAAATTATTGCTCGACATGCTTTAGGCGGTCCAAAACTAAATAGGCTTAGAATTAATTACCAAAAAGGACTTTTAGTACAGATTACTTTGGCAAACAGTTGTTGCAGTGGTTTGAAAATAACGTGGCGAAATTATCGCAAAAATAAGCCAACATTATAGACTTTCTATCAAAAGCAATAGCAATAGCAACTGTCACTACTCACACATACATAATTGAAACACATATCGACATCAAATCCAATACCTCTTCTCATCCATCACCCACACTGCTTCAAATGGAAAGTGAATCTGTTACCATTTTGTCGCAATCGATCTGTAACACATGACCTATGACTTCTCATCTATGCAAAATATTATTAAATGAATATGGACGTTAGTTACTCAATCGCGTCAAAACTTCTGAATAGATCCGGATGTTGATAGACAGCAGATAGGTAGTCTTCTTTTTTTTTTTTTTGAATAAAATCATTAAAGGAAATGGAGGATTTCTTAATGAAATAAGCAGTGCCTTTGTGCTCTTTTATCAAAATGTTATTTCTTGTTCTTGTGTGTTCTGTGTACAGTCGACAAAGTGGAATCATGACCCATTTTGACAATAAATCGTTTGAATCTGTCAAATTGACAAAGATCAAAGTCGTTACCATGGATATGTATTTTTACGCGAATGTGGACCTAATTGTATTTGAATGTCTGTAGGAAAATAAGCTTATGGTGGGTCATAATTCCACTGGGTCGATTGTACATAAATAAATAAATAATAAATCAATAAAGGAGTTCTTCCACCCAGGGCAGCGTAGGAAGGACTGTCAGACCTGAACTGACTAAAATCCACGGTGTCCTTCATTAGCTCTTTACGTTCCGGGGTAACGGAAATTCGTTTCCCGCGACCCAGAGACTTTAGCATAAACACGTCACGGCACGGCAATCCGGGAGAGATTGTGAGACGTGTACTGATTAAAATCCACATTACCCTTCAATAGCCTTTTACGTTCCGCAGCCGCGTTTACTTTATAAAACAGTCCCGTGACCCCGCCGCGACGATTCCGTGTGACTTTAAGGGCACTAGCCTCGTTTGGCGGTACTAGTCAGCAGAATGGGATGGGATGCGTTAGGATGCGTGCTTCGCATGCTACCCTTGGCGACCCACTTGATTCTCTTCTTTTTTCAATAGCAGCCACTTGCTGGATGTATGCACGGTTGTTAGCAAAGAGTACGCGTTCTATTTTGGTTAGAATAGGACTAAAATCAGAACTAGCAAAATGTGGGTGTACTAATAGGTGAAAAAAGCTGCGTTCGGTGCTATGGTGACCTAATACTACTTTTTGTATTGATTGATAAGATAATGGTTTATTTGGTTTAAGTTAAAGTCTTCTATTAAAGTGGAAACAGTTATAGGTAAGTTACAATGGTAAACTATACAACTACTTATTGGTAAAATGGTAATGGTTATGGTTTTGAGTGCGTGGTGTCTCAAAAGAGATCTAATCGCGAACTGGTTCGATATCGGATTCGAGCGAATGTGCATACTTGCAGTCGATACAATTATGTATTTTCGCTGAATATTCAATTGACTCGAACAAATGCAAAATAATTATGCATTTTTGCTGTGTTCGATTAACTCGAACAATAGGTATACCTCGAGCCACCCCTTCGAGGATTACAGGCTATACGTTACTTACGTTTTATGCTAAATGAAAAGTGAGCTATTGCGACTGTCGCAACAGATCTGTAACATGACCTATGACTTATCCAATTGATAGTAATGAGCTAGTATCATTCAATCGGTTCGCAATCGAAATATAACTGATAGATATGCTAATGTATGGAGGTATGCGAGATAGATTTGTAAAGGTCGACTTTGACTTGTATATATATATGTGTGTGTGTACTGACCTGAAATTTTACGAGGTATTTATGTCAATTGATTGTAAAGGCGCTCCCTCACCGCGAGCATTCACCTGTAATGTAACATAAAAGTGTGCAATTTGATGTCTTCCAATGTTCGAATCTGTAAATGTAACGTAACGTTACATTACAGGTGAATGCACGCGGCGAGGGATCGCCCTAATGTTTAG
This sequence comes from Agrotis segetum, assembly GCA_036375495.1. Taxonomy (NCBI): domain Eukaryota; kingdom Metazoa; phylum Arthropoda; class Insecta; order Lepidoptera; family Noctuidae; genus Agrotis; species Agrotis segetum. The sequence goes on from JAQSVV010000039.1 coordinate 942,790, forward strand.
TATGAACGGTGTTAAGGATATTGTGGCACTTTTTTTTTCATAGGTTTATTCAAATTTAAATCTAAAAAGATTTAAAAAATATGTCACTTACAAACTTTTACGGAAATCTGAAGGTGTACGAGGGGCTACCCTCGTGTGACACTTGGCAAAATCAGTAAATTGATTTGGAAAATATTTCAGAAGCTTTTTTAATGAAAGAGGAAACTAAATGAAAGACGCATCTAGTTTGTTTGAATAATGACGCGAAAGAAAAGATTCACAGGGCAAAACGGAGAAGAAGAAGAAAGAAAAGTGTCAGGCGAATCACAACTAACATTATACGAGGACGCAAATGCTATTTTCTTTGCTAGAGCATAAAGTAAGAAAATCCATTAAAAACAAACTGTAACTTCAGCGCTACAGCAGCGCTGAGTCTTCACAGAATGCACTACGGAAACATGATGAGTAGAAAGTAAGAAAATGAATCATAGATATAACTTTTTTTTTTTAATGGGAATAGCCTCACGGATACCCTCCGACTTGGGAGGGCGGGCGGTTATGTCGGACTCAAACCGACTAAAAACCCACTATTCCTTCTTGTACCATAGGTCGGGGGCCCGGGATATATAATTATGAAACATTCGCGCGCACCCTCAACTGGTATCGTCCCGCTATTCACGGCAGACCTATCTCCAAGTGCAGTGTGTTCATCGCACGTTCTCCTTGAAGCTCACCTCCTGTTAGAGCCTAGCTGGTCGGGCGACAATTAAGCCCGATGTTCGTCACCCGAAAATTATAGTTAGGTATACCTTCTCAATCAACAAAAAACATTAAAGAAATATTTTTCCTATCTTTTTCTCGAATAATTTGAAATTACGAGAACCGATTGATGTAGGTATGTTTTATGGGTAGCCATAAAAGGATTCGCACTTTATCTCAAATTATCGCAACATTAATTTGCAAACTCAAAGACTTTCATTAAACAAACAAGTAGCAATCAAACATTTTAAAAGTGTACAAACAATACACTGTTTTAGACAAACGATGACATGCTACGACATTCTAGACATCTTGTCGCATATATGTTTGTTGTCAAGTGCGAATTGAGTGGACATTAGCGAAACAAGTGGCACAACTGTACTTTGATAGGGCTAGGTTATACTGTAAGCGGACGGTGATACTGATGCCTGGCCGCTGACGAAAATTTCACCCCGCGAACTTTTGAAGTGATAACAAAAAGAGTCGCGAGTTCCATCAAGCAGCGGAGTGATATTATTTAAAAAAAAAACTTCTGCTTTTTATAGACTCACCGTCGATAAGAGAGAAAAAGACTAAACAAAATATTGAAAGAAAGATAACAGAACTATGGACTTACCAGATACTCGTAGGAAGACATTATTTTAACAGCTTACACAAGCAGCTGGCAAGGACGATGGATGAAAGTTCAGTGAAATGACAATAAGAGAAGTGTATTGGTTAGTATTTGCAAGAATTTCTTCCACCGCTAATCGCTGCCATTGCGACCGAATCCTCCCAGTCCTTGAACCGTTACCTAACGTGACTGCCGGTGAGTCCTTTGCTTTGCAAACAAATAACTATGAGGTTAAGTACACGTTAAATCTTCATTATTCTAGAATGTCCGACTTTTACACAATTTATCGCACTTTTAATTGTGTAAAGAGGATTTTAAATTCGCAGGTTTTTGAGGAAATGTGATTTGCATGTGACATTAATAGCTGATATAAAATGAGTCATGTGATGTCGCAAAAATCGCGGAACTGTCTAAACAGGTAACAGTAACCCTGGAACGTAAAGTGCTATTGAAGTAACACCGTGGTTTCGATCAGTCGCGGGTTGATTTCCGCGCGGAGCAAATATTTGTATCTACAAGTAGGTAGTTGTTCCGGGTTTGGCGTATGTGAGTTTATGATATGTTCATATGTTTGTGATCGCACCTACGACACAGGGAAAATTCCTAGAGCAGGGCAACGTTTTTTTTTAAAAAAAAAACATTGTTTTGTCTTTGATTTGCTATTCTCATGAAATGCGATCATCATCATCAAAGTATGCATGTTTTGTCATCAAAACACATCATATCATTATTTACTATCTGCTTTACCTAAGTATAAATTATAATCATTCAAGTGCACGGGCCAGCATCGCACACAGTCGCCCACGCTGGCCCACGATGGCCGAGTTATTGCGATATAAACGTAATCGGGTCTAGGTCGCACTTTATGGCTTTTTTGTTACTAATATTTTTAATGTCTGGGTGTAGGCATGGAATATTTTTGTGTTTTTGAAGGGTACAGTGGAACCTTACGAGCAACCCTCAGCTGTCAAGTACCTTAGATACTAATATCATAAATGCGAATTGGATGGGTGGATGTTTGTTGCTATTTCACGCAAAAATTATTGACTGGATTTGGATGTTTGGTACACAGATAGTTTGTAACCTAAATTAGCACATAGGATACCTAGCTTTTATCCCGATTTATAAGATAATTTTTGACTTTTCAAGGGGAAAGCTGTTGTCAACAGCTAGTTAGCATTATCACTCAGGTTAAACCAGAAGGCAGAAGATTTACTGTACTACAGCCACTATTTCCAATATTATGCTGTTTTTTTTTTTGTCGTAAAATCATCAAATGTGTTCTCCCACCCAGGACAGAGCAGGAGGGACTGTCAGACTCGTACTGACTAAAATCCACCGTGTCCTTCAATAGCTCTTTACGTTCGGGGTCACGGTAATTCGTTAGTCCCGCGACCCCGAGAGACTTTAGCATAAGAGCTCTTGCAGAATATATAAACTTATTCAAGTCCTGACGTAGTTAAGAATTAATAGATAGTGTTAACTTTTTGCCCTCTAAGTCTCTAGGTACTTTTTCCACTTTTGCTCATGTCAAACTTGCGACACAAGTCAAGTAAAGAGGGTCTACAAAAGATACCGAGAGACACAAAAACTATTCTCTAACACCTTATTGATCGACCTTGACATTTATCTACTTAAGCTTTAAGTTTATTTTAAGTATTTATTTAAACTGAGATAAACGGAAATAACATAGATAACACAGCGAGTATACCGACACACCTGCTTAGACATTCTAGATTTAGAATAACAAAAACAAAACCTACTACAAAATCGCTAATTTCTGCCTCATAGTCATTAGTCATCAACATTCATCTAACCGGATGCAGCTAAACAACACGCAAAGAAATGTATACGAGAACTTTTGGTTGCAACCGTGACAGCAAGACTCACTAGTTACAATATTTCTAGTAATAAATACTAAGTCCTTGTTATCTCTACTACCTACTTACTTAGTATTTATTACTAGAAATGTTGTAAAGTCAACTAGTGAGTCTTGCTGTCACGGTTGCAACCAGAATTTTCGTTTATGTAGCCAGATATTTCTCTGCGTGAACCTCCACAACCCAGTAACTGGGTAATACGATATCCCTTGGTACGGATTGGTTTCATCCCCATGGCCCTGCAATGTTTCATAGATAATTCTAGAACTTTGTCACCAATGGTGGATAGTGACACAATTTTTAATTACAAATCCGTCAATCGACCCCGCTGTGTGCTTTATAGAAGGCATACAGAACGGTTACCTATCGCTATAACCTCTCGAATCTAAGGGTGCTTGAACACGGCGCATGTGTTGTAATTTTGTGTTTATCTAAGAAAAGACGTGTTTCACAGGTTTGTTATTTTATTGAAGTGTCAGGTAACCTAGTTACATAGAACAAGAAGAATTTTGAATACGTTAAAAAAGAGAACGCTATAAAGCCAGTATTATTGCAACATTCGCCCCCTTAATCAAAATTCTCACAAATAAATATCATATAAAAATGGACTCAAAATATACCAATTAAAAGAAAACCTTATAAAATGTATAATATGTACTGAAGTAGGTAAACGTGTAAAATATATTTACACTAAACCTAAGCCCAGTACACATCTATTATGTACGACACGCTGCAATCTTTTGGTTAAGATGTCAGCGGGCATATCACTTGATTTGGTATATTTTAAGTTTACCGAATTATCACTAATCTTTTCCCTAATAAAGTGATATCTGGTATCTATATGTTTCGTCCTATGGTGGTGTACCGGATTCAAGGCCAAACACTGTGCACTCTGACTATCGGTACAAATAGTTACGGTATTAGGTAATAATTTTTGCCTTACCATAGGATCTGAAATTAATTCAGTGATAAACCTCCTTAAATAAATCGCTTCCTTCGTGGCTTCAGTTATTGCCATGTACTCTGCTTCCGCTGAGGACAAAGCTACGGTTTGCTGCTTCCGTGAAGCCCATGAAACCGGACTGCCTGCTAATTTGAAACAGTAACCAGTATAAGAACGGCGATCTATATTACAGTTTGCCCAATCGGCATCGCAAAATCCTACAAGGGGAATACTTGATTTTTTATAACAAATCGAGTAATCTATAGTGCCTTTTAAATATTGTAAGACTCTCTTCGCTGCTAACCAGTGAGTCTTATTGTATCGAGTATTGAACTGACTCAGGTAACTAGTCGCGTATGCGATGTCTGGACGAGTATTAACACTCAGGAACATGAGGCAACCAATTAATTCTTGATAGGGATACGCTTCTGAATTATGATCACTATCAATGCTAGTACTGACCTCCAGTTGTCCAGATAGAGGAGTTGTACAAGTTTTACAATTCTCCATTCCAAACTTTAATAAAAGATTATTTATATAATTTTTCTGATGTACTTTTATTTCATCATTTTTTCTGGTTATATTTAAACCAAGATAATAGCTTAAATAACCCAAATCTTTTATTGAAAAATATTTTTGCAAGTCATTTTTGACAATGTCAAACGTCTTGTCATTACTGTAAAAGACAATTATGTCATCGACAAAGACTGCAACGATAACCAACTCTTTTGCAAAAAGTTTGGTATACACACATGGTTCAGAGGGAGTTTTCACAAAACCAAATAATGATAAAGTTTCATCTAACTTTATATTCCAGGCACGTGGAGCTTGTTTAAGTCCATATAAGGATTTTTGTAAAAGACACACTTTGTTTTCCATACCTTTTACTTTAAAACCTTGGGGTTGCTCCATGTAGACCTTCTCTTGCAGATCTCCATTTAAAAATGCAGTATCAACGTCCAAGTGACGCATCTTCAAATCCAACTCAGCTGCGAGAGCCAGGAGAGTACGCAAGGAGGAGTGCCGCACGACAGGAGCAAATGTCTCAAAATAATCTACACCTGGCGTCTGGGTGAATCCCTTGGCAACTAATCTTGCTTTGTACTTCACAACATTTCCTGCTGGATCTTTCTTTAACTTATAAACCCATTTACATGGTATAACTTTCATGTTTTCTCTGTCAACCAATTTCCACGTCTTCAGCTTCATCAATGAATTATATTCATCCGTCATTGCCATCTGCCACTTGTCAGCATCATCAGCCAATACAGCTTCATTATAAGTTCTAGGCTCATCAGATGCTTGACTAGAAACTTGGTATGAGAAGTAATTAGGAGGTTTCCGGTCTCTTGAAGGATATCTACGTTGTCCATCAGTTTGACCAGTAGAAACTATTTGTTCCTCAATTGCTTCAAAAAATTGATCATTTTCAGCAGTCTGATCTTCAGCGACAACAGTATGGCTTGGAGCTGATTCAACAGTAGGGCCTGAAGCTGATTCAACAGTGACCACTGGAATATGTTCAAAAGACTCTTCAACTGTACTGGTTTCTTCCTGTATAGGCAGACTATTAGATAGTACTAAAGGTTCAGTAGAAGTCTTAGTATTGTTGATATTCCTATTATTTAAAGAAGAAAAACAATCTTCAAAAAATGTTACGTCTCTAGACTTTTGTAATGTTCTAGGACAAGATGAATTTCTAAAAAAATAACTATTAGGATCTTCTGTATAGCCTACAAATATAGCTTCATCAGCTTTAAGATCCAATTTCTTACGATGACAAGAAGGTATTTGTATAAGAGCTCTGCACCCAAAAACTCTGAGATTACTTAGGTCTGGTTTGCAACCATTCCATAACTCATAGGGAGTTTTATTATTTAAGGCACGGTGTGGACATCTATTCTTCAGGTACACAGCCGTTTGAACAGCATCTTCCCAAAAAGCCTTAGAAAGATCGCTTTGAGCCATAAGAGAGCGCGCCTTTTCTACAATTGAGCGATTAGTGCGCTCGGCGACACCATTCTGCTGAGGGCTATATGGTACCGTAGTTTGATGCTGAATACCACAAGATCTAAGATAATTTGAGAATTCACTATTAACGAATTCCTTCCCATTATCAGTCCTTATTGTTTTAATTTGAGCCCCAGTTTGTCTTTCAACCATAGACTGGAAGTGACAAAATCTATCCTTTACCTCTGTCTTAGAAGAAATAAAATAAACAAATATAGTTCTCGAAAAATCGTCTATAAAAATTAAAAAGTATTTATTACCCTGAAAGGAGCTAACTGACATTGGTCCACAAAGGTCAGAGTGGATCAGTTCTAATATTGAAGTTGCCCTTTTATAAGTAATCGCCTTAAACGGTTTTCGAGCTTGTTTCGCTTGTACACAAGCAACACATGGATTTTTATCCACATCCTTATAATCAATAACCTTATGACTATTTTTCAGCAGATTCATACCGACACGACATAAATGACCTAAACGCTTATGCCATACCTGATACTTAGAGATAGAATCAGAGTGCACATCATAGGCTCTAAATTGGGGAATATTCACTGCACAATCAAGTGTGTACAATCCACCACAGGGCGAGCCATGTAGAACCGCATCACCTGTAAAGGAAAAGGTTTTTGAATTAAATAGATTACAACCAGACTTATCAAACATTACAGTAAACCCTTTTTTTTACTGCTGTCTTCACAGAGAGAAGATTTGTTTGCAAGTTAGGTACATACATCACATCATTTATTGTATTGACGTTGTTTTCGGTATTTATGAATATTTTACCGATGCCTTCAGCGTCAATCATAGTCCCATTTGCAACTGTTACCTTGTTATCAATAGGCTTTAAGTCAACAAACCAATCTCGTCTCGAAGTCATATGTTTGGTAGCACCTGAATCAATGTACCATTTGTCCATGTCGTAATTATTCGTTGCTCCTAGAGCAGACACAGAGGTAGAGTCCTTATTAGTGGGATTCTTCCTTTTCATGACCTTCTTTTTCTTTAAAGGACAGTTTGGTCTCTTGTGACCAGGTTCTCCACAACCATAACATACAATTTGTTTTGCCTTTGACTCAACAGAAGAGGCATCAACCTTTGACTTCATAGCTGTCTCCAGTTTTATCGAGCTTTCCTTGGAAATTTCGTTCAATAATTTGGACTTTACCATTTCGGTGGTAACATTAACATTACTGTTTTCAAGAGCCATAATCATTGGGTCATATCGCGACGTTAGACCACCCAATAGAATAGCAGCAATGGATGCATCATCTATTACTTTGCCTATATCCGCCAAATCTTGGGCAGTGGAAATAACAGCATTGATGTACGACTCAATATTATTATCAAAGTCTTCAAGTCTCAATCTGTATAACTTCCGTTCTAAATATAAACGCCGACCTATGCCTTTGTCCTCATAAGCATTTTGTAGAGCATTCCATGCTTCAGCTGCCGTGGTTGCACTTCGCACATGCGTAATTGCAGATGATTCAAGGGTAAGGCAAATTTTTGTTAGTGCCTTCTGATCGCTCCTTACCTTTGTAACATTGGAAACGTTCATCCCTGTTGGGTAGCCACTATCGCTTCCCACAACTCCTCATGCATAAGGTAATTACGCATTTTAAACTTCCACGTACTGTACCCTTCTCTATTATGTAGGGTGAATGATGGAATTGAGGAACTACGCATACCTCTCTCATTTGTGTCTCCATTTGGATTCGCCATCTCGGAAGAGTACACGAAGAACTATTTTGTTTCGTACCCAAAAAATTCGCACAAATTCACTTCAACAAATTATTATTAAAAACACGCATACTTTTCTTGAAATAACAAATACATAAGCTATTTTCGTGCTGATAACGTTTTGTTGTAATTTTGTGTTTATCTAAGAAAAGACGTGTTTCACAGGTTTGTTATTTTATTGAAGTGTCAGGTAACCTAGTTACATAGAACAAGAAGAATTTTGAATACGTTAAAAAGAGAACGCTATAAAGCCAGTATTATTACAACAGCATGTAACCCGCGTAAGCAAAGATGCGGGTTACCCGCGCAAGTAACATGCGCAAGGTACTTGATCAAGCTACCCGCGGGGTGCGTGTACACGGCGCGTGTAGCTTGAGTATGTTGAGGCACTTTCGCGGGTTACATGCGCCGTGTACCACCACCACCCTTAGTACTAGGTAAAGTAATCTCCATTGTAAGACTGGTTGTCTGACTTTTAGGGCACTGACTACCTGTAAAAACTGTCAAAGATCTACAAATAACAACCAGTCAATATCTTAACATACCCTTTAAAGCACAGAATATGCAATTAGCGGTTAGCTATCCACGCACCATCATAATCAGCCTATAATGTCCCCACTGCTGGGACACAGGCTTCCTCTCTGTGGGAGGGATTGGGCCATAATCCACCACGCGGGCTCAGTGCGGGCTGGTAGATGTAATTTTGTCTTAGAATTTTTAGTTCCAAGACATGCCGGTTTCCTCACGATGTTTTCCTTCACCGTTTAGAGAACAGTGGTGATGAAATAAATTACACAAAGTAATGCCCTGGCGGGGTTCGAACCCACGACAACTCGTAAGTCGGCCAAACTCAGTTTAACTTCACTCGTTGGAAAAAATATTACTCTGACAGAATTACACACGAGTTTCCGCCACTCGTGACTACATAATATCCTGATTGAAAAACAATGTCCATCAAGCTCAAAATGATGTTAAATCAAGTACAGTACACAAAGCTCATGTTCAACACGATGATGTGATCAAATGATGACACTGAACGCAAAAACCAGCTTACTACGAGAAGGTCAGGGGCCATTGTCAGTTCGGTTCTACGATCATATTTATGTGTGTATGTTTGTCTGTTAGTTTGTTGTGAAATACTGAAGTATTCTCTTTTCTGCTCAATAAAATAGTTCCTGCAATAGAGTAGTTTACTGTTACTGCATAAATAAATTAATTTGTTCTGTACCCTTAGCACGAATTTTCACTCTGTTACTTTACAGCGTCTTTCCAGTATTTACAGCGTTTCATGTATGAAAAAATAGAACAGTGCCTCCGGTGTGCGAAGAAGGAACTGATTTTGTCAAAGTTCCAGTTTACTTTACGTCTCAAATAGTGAAAACTCGTGCTAAGGGTAAGGGTCCGCCAGTCAAGTATTTATTGTTATTTTAAATCAATGAGTGTTGACAAAGATAAAACACTTCTGGGAGGAAGCTTGGAACGTCATAACGCCTGTAAAATTCGACTGATGGATTTCTATAAGCGTTGTTTCATCGTCAACTTTGGTAAACCGTTTCATGGTTTCTCCTTTCCTGTGCCCTGCTCGTAGATTTTGTGACATAATCTTTTTTATTTACAAGTCAAGCCATATGACAATCCTAGTGTTACATTTGACAGACAGCCGAAATATCGTAGACATAAGGAAGGTAGATGATAATGATGTCATCCGTCGGTTATTGTACACATTCACCGCAAAAAATTAGATTGATTGTATTGAGTAACGTCCCGCAAAAAATATATCAATATGTACATAAAAGGTGATTATTTATTATTGTTGGATGATGAACATAAATTATTATTTAGTTTCTATTGTTGTGAGATTTAATAAAGATGCATAATCGAAGGAAGATTATTATCAAAAGATGTTGTCTATGTCTTGTTACTAAGTCAATGTGGCATCATTTCACGCGCGGGCTTGCGGACGGCGAGTATTGAGTGACTCGCTGTCCGATCATGATCATGCTCGGGTCTACGGCGCGTCGTATTCCAAGCTCAAAGATGTCTCAGCGCTTCATGCAGCCTATGCATATGCATCTCTATGGGAACACCGTCATATTCGGCAGGCCCTCCAGTTAAATGCCTGCCGGGATCGCGGAATTGTCCAAACTTTAAACCAATACCCTGGTACGTAGAGGGCTATTGAAGAGAGACGATGGATTACCGGCTAGTATAGACTTCATAATTAATCTACTATATAAAAATAAGTCAGGTTGTCCTTTCTGACGCTATAACTCCAGAACGCACGAACCGATTTCCGTGCTTTTGCATTCGTTGGAAAGGTCTCGGGCTCCGTGAGGTTTATAACACCATCTGGTGGCGAAACGGAGTTGGCCGGGTTTGCTAGTTTGGTATAATACAGTTATTTTTTAAATGAGGTCAGATTTCAATGTCCTTTATTGAATGATTTCCTTTGATGAACTTATGAACTACATATATCCAGACGCTCTGAATATTTTTTGCTTGACGAAGAAAGTACAAAGAGATCAGTGTGTGTCCCGTTACACGAGCGGTGAGCGTTTCAGTTCAAGCGACAAAGCGGGACAAACGACAAACATCCGGTTTTCAATCGCTCAATGTATCGGGTGTCCCATTTATAAAGATTATGGCATAGAACAGTTATACCTATGTGGAGAGGACTCTTCTTTGAACATAGTTATTTTATTTAATTAATCCTTGTCGTGGGTGTGTCATCAAACATGTAAACTCACATACACAAATGCCCAGACCCAGAGCAACTACTCGAAGATCATACAAATTTTTGATCCACGCGGGAATCCAACCCGCGACATAGCACAGTAGTCCAATCGTTCAGCCACTCTACCAACAGTGCCGTGCCGGAATATTATACTCTATTATATATTATACTCTAACTAGTTAATAAGAAAGCCTAGTTTCATTTACTGACAACATCATCCTTTTTTTTCAAAAGAAAAATGATATTCTTCAAATATTTTGCAATACGTAATTTCCTATAGCAACGTGTAAATTAAGAGAAAAAGGTCTCCCTAAAATATTAAGCGATAATTAGGTGGTTTTATAGTTTTTATTTACTTCTTGCGACACACACGGAAGATCTTGAGTGGTCTATTCCCGGCCACCAACGGCGCCACAACTTATGTCAATAAATTACTGAAATTATAGCTCACATTTCAGCACTTTACTAAGTTTCAGACTATTTATAAGTGTTTGAACTTATATGACAGAGTTACACCACTTGACAAATGACGCCTGTGAACCCCGTAGGGATAGACAGTGGAGTAAGCCCCTTCGTAAACTAAGCGACTGAAGTCTCCGATACCTTACCACTTTGGTATCCAGGTGACTATCGCAATACAAATCCATAGAGGTTCGTACACAGGCAAGCGTCAATAGATACCAAAGGCGTACGGCATCGGAGACTTGCGTCGCCTAGTGTACGAAGGGGCTTACTCAACACGACTCAATGCTACCGCCAATGTTGGAAAATCAAGATATTTTTTTTCGTTGTTGAAGATGAAGGCTCAGCCGCAAACGGAATTTTGTTTATTATTCCTACATTTCCCTTAAAAATATTATTTTTTTTGCGAGATCCTAGACTGTAATAGTAATATCCCAGTTCATTCTTTCGACCGCGCTTTTCTAATGAATGTCACTTCGTTGTTTCGTTGAATGATGTAAAAAGGGTTTTGTTATAATTTTGGCGATTGAAAAAGAGTGTCCATGGAGTTTCTTGCCCGTTCTTCTCCATAGAGATCTACGCTTTGGAATGGGCATCTACAGTACTTTCACAGTTTTTGTGTCTTGTGACTGGGACTGTAGCACCGTAACTATTTTTATACTATTTCATTTTACTTTTGTCTTTTGACAATTCAAAAGTGCCTATAACTGGTCTACTTGAAATAAACGATATGATTTTGATTTTGACTGTTGATTCTGGCAATTAAAAGTTGCAGTTTGGGAACAGAGGGGCGCTGTTGTCAGATTATCCGACATCACAATAGTTTCCACTAACATCTACATAAAACACCAAATATCAAAGTAAACATCTGCATTTTCTCAAATTATTATCTTTGTACACAGATATAGGTCAGAGCACACATGCAAGCTTATCTAATCTGATGCCGAAGTGAACGACCGCGCAAGTGGCTGACAATGCTCAATGCTCCTCGATTTGTGTGCCTGTGGCAGTTCCTGTGTTATGACCTGATTTATTACAAGGGGGAGTTCGATAGCCCCACTAAAAGATTGTTCCATTTATGGCTAGTTTATTTGTTGCCTAATTTGTATAAATTGGACCAGTTTTTTGGTTCCAGCATAGAGAACTGAGAACACTCAGTTGTCTGTCATTTTTTGGAACGACAGATTGAGTTACAGATCTTAATTCATCACCAACTGTCTATAATGTTTCCTCTGTCAGACCGAGTGGGCCATAATCCACCACGCAGGCCCAGTGTGGTTTGGTGAATGTCACATGTGTTTGTATTGTTGGTTCTATGACATGCCGGTTTCCTCACGCTGTTTTACTTCACCGTTTTGAAAGCAGTGTGATGAAGTAAATTACACAAAGTAATGCATCTAGCTGGGTTTGAACCCACAATCTAGGTACAGCTTGTAAGTCAGGGCCGATACCACTGGGCCACTATTTCTTCTATAAGAAAAAAAAACACTCTCTCTTTGTTAACTCTCAAGCAGCCCGGAACTACTACTTGTATCTTCATAAAAATATTTTTACCGTGCGAGAATAGAACCCGGGTCACGCAACAACGCGACGACGTGGCGGTCGATTGGTCTACCATTAACGCCAGCCGTGCAACAAGCGACTTTTACTCTTATTACAAAAAATACAATATCTATACCTTAATTAAAAGCAAAATTAACTTAGCCATTACATACCTAACAAATAAGTAGGCACTTAAACGACATAAAAATGGAAGAGAAATTGAACATTTTACTCTTATCAAATTCCTACACCATTCCATTCTTGCTTAATAAATAATTAAATAGTATAATCAATACAATTACCCAATATTTTATAAAGTGCATGCGCCTGAGACGCTCCGCGCATGCGCGTTATTTTGATAACAACAATAACCCTTTCCTAACCTATTATGACACCCTTTGTATAAGACGCACGTGGCTCATTAACTACTTATAGTATTTTGAACTTTATAGTCATGAAAATTGAGTTTATAATATCTTGTCAAGGATTTCAAAGGAAACATTAACTTCTATGTAGTTTGGTAGTTTGTAGAGAATTGTTAATCTTATGTTGTTGAAAAAAGAGTTGGAATTTGAAGAGGGGTAGCAAAAATAATTAAAGTAATATTTGTTATGAATAACATAAAAGATGAAAAGTTATTACGCAGTTTTTGTTACATTAACATCTCAATTTCAACCTAATTTTCTGTCGGATACAGTTTAAAATCAATTAACATTACAGAATCATACACGTTCAAAGTAAATTAAACCCTATTTTACAGTGTATAAAGTATATTTTCAAGTGGCATCGTTGAGATGCGTACACGCACATGTTCCCCCTAATAAGAACACGTGTTTGTTTGTCACTAAGTTTGTAACGATGCGGGCGATGCCCGGCGGCTGCGCTTGTGTGATCGAATACACAAGTGTAATGTAATTGCTTTAACGAAAACTTCAGAATAATAAAAAACACATGTAGTAGTATCATCAAAAAATACCACTTCTGTTGTAGGACAAACGGGGCTGAACATAACTTCCGAGGTCTGATTATACCATTTTGTCATCTGGCTACAGGGCACAAACATAACATTCTGTCAATCTTCTAGCTCCAGGGCAGAAACCAGGGTCGCAGAACTATATCATCAGGTAACCGTGACTCTGGAACGTAAAGGGTTATTGAAGGATCGCCATGAATTTTAGTTAGTACGAGTCTAATATAATGGAGAACTCATTTGATGATTTTAAAACGATAAAAAAGGCAGAAACCAAATACAGAATAAAAAACTTGAGGGGTGCAGGCGCGAGGTGCGGCGAGGCAAAAAAGTGTCGTGCCAACTTTTCGTAAGATTTTTTTCCGTCTAGCCCCCTTTCACAACGCGCGATAAGGAACTTCGTTCCAAAAGTCATAAAAAAATGTGTAATAATCCCGATGGTTGGCGACTGTACCCGATCTATTTGCCGAGGACTCGGGTGGTCCCGGGGGCAACTAAGTTAATTCCGTACAAGCTTTTTATTGGGCAATAAAACTTTAACCCCCTGTTTGTTGACGTGGTACAGGGAGACGAATAACGCGCTATGGTGATGTTTATGAATAGTGTTTTTAAGATCTGCTCTATTTTTGGGTGTGTTTAAAGGCAGTACTTTCAAATCACTCTCCCTTCAACTGTAGAAGATTTTTTGAAGATACGTCTGAAGAAGTTTTACCACGACACCTATTTTCTGCTGGCAAGGTCCATGCTTTCCTGTTAGAAGTAACTATGTACTCGTTTAGTGCCGCCTTAAGTAAAGAAGGCACAACTGGAAAAAAGGGAATAGGGAAAAAATAAGCCTTAGTAATACGTCTTTTTTAGTTAGTAAGGCTTATTTTTTTTTTGCAGCGCAGATGTGCTTCTTTTGCTTAAAGAGCAGTATAATTGACGGTATCATGAAATGGTTAATAAAATAGAACATAGCACATCTTGGTCTCCAAGTAGACAATTTACCTAGGACCATTTATTTTTTATTTTTTTATTTTATTTTATTAGGGAAAACTAACAATTGTACATTAAGTCTTAAATCTAAATGAGTTAACAATAAAGTATTTTAACGTACAATCAACAACGTTTCCACATATTACTATTAATGTAATTTCTACTTACAGTATGGTCGACAGGTATGACTAATTTTAACATTATGCAGTTATACAAAGTTGCTAGGTGTTAAGCACATTTACTAATTCTTTTTTGAAAGCATTGTGTGAAATTGAAAAAATATCTCCACCATGCCCGGGTCGACGGCGCGTTGTGTCCCACGCGCGCCTCAAAGAGCATCGTCATAATGACGGGGCCCCCCTCTCAGAGGGCCAAAGCCTGCCGGGGTCGCGGGAGTATTCCCTTACCGTGACCCCGGAACATAACAGGCTATTGAAGGACACCGTGGATTTTAATCAGTAGAAGTCTGTCAGACTGTCCCGCCCTGCCCGGGGTTGGAGGACTCATTTGATGATTTTACCAAGCTAAAAAAAAAAAAAGTAGACAATTTACCTATGGTACCACTAGAAATGTTACCATAGGTATCATCATCAGAGTGGCCGAATCTCGTAGCCCACCCCGTAATCTCTTTTTTTGATATTTGACATGATCTTTGCTACATAGTTCAACAATTGTTGTTAAGGAGAACAAAGTACCATCTCAAGTTGAATGATGTAACAAAGGTCTTGTTAATAATTTTGGCGATTGAAAAAGAGTGTCCATGGAGTTTCTTGCACGTTCATCTCCATAGAGATCTACTTCCTGGAATGGGCATCTACAGTACTGCATACGGACATTCACAGTTTTTATGTCTTATGACTGGGACTGTAGTACCGTAACTATTTCTAACTATTTTATTTTACTTTTGTCTTTTGACAATTCAAAAGTGCCTGTAACTGGCCTACTTGAAATAAACGATTTGATTTGATTGAAAGAACTCACAGCAACAGTTCTGATGAACTATAATATGTCTGCTCATAGACGGTATTTCCTTTGCAAATAACTGCACTATCAATATGACACAGAGACGAAGTCCAGCCAATAAGTAGTATTCTAAAGACTGCAATTATAAGTAGACAGGTGCACTAGTAATTTCAGTTGGTCAGCCTCAAAAGTGACCAATCATCAATTTGATATGGTGGCAGTGGCCGAGCCGCATGATCAAGGAAATAATTATTCAATAATTGCAGTGAGAACTGCAAATATCACTAATTAAAAGTCGTTTTTGATACGGTGAATTATGTTCAAAATTCAAAATCGACGATTTTCTAAATTGCGACTACGGAATAATATTTAATCTGTATTTTTACATAGTTATAACTCTTTACAGTGATGTGATAACAGCCTTCTACATCGCGTGGCGTGTCCTATCAAGAAAAAAAAAAGCTACCAACTTACACAGAGCCTGTGTTGAATTACTTGGATTACATCACACTCGCTCTCAAAGAGAAGAACCATTTTTAACATGATTTATCATCAAATGAGTCATCCCACCCCGGGAAGGACGGGAGGAACTGTCAGACTGTTACTGACAGTTCCTCTACCTGATGAATCAGTGCCGCGACAAGAAAAGAACCTTGGGTTTTAGCTTGAATGGGATCCACCTCCTAGCTGACCATCCTGGGCAACAGCACCACTACCTATAACCTGCGGTAACAGCTGAACAAACCCAATGGCGGTGGGAAGCCCCATCAAGCGAGAGTTATTTACTGTAAGAAAAAGACAGAGCTATACAAGTCGTCTAGCGCCATCTCGTTCACACACTAGAAAACCTCTTGCTTTAAGGCTTCATGATAAGCCACCAGAGATGAAAAAAATATGAAAATAATTTTAGGCTAACAATGTTTTGTTTTAGAATGGTAAAAGCATCAAATGAGTCCTCTCACACCGGGCAGGGCGGGAGGGACTGTCAGACTTGTACTGACTAAAATCCACTGTGTTCTTCAATAGCCCTTTATGTTCCGGGTCACGGGAAGGAAATAAGTCCCGCGACCCTGGCAGGCTTTGTCCCTCTAGGCTGATAATGCTTACAGGCATCCCTCTTTCTTACCAACAGAATCAATTATTCACAGGCAAAACGTACACCGATACGACACAAGTTGATCACAACAAAGGAAGTATAATCAGATAATAATGATGTAGCAAGTCACCGGTATGTGGTCATTGCGCATAGTTGACCTGCTGACTGGCGCCGGCGCAGGGGACAACGGCAGGGGAGAGACAGAAGAGCAGGTGTGTCATGATGTTGGTGCAGGACACTGTTGAAGTTCAACTTCAACCCGCACTGGGCCCGCATTGTGTATTAAGGCTCACTCTCACTCTCAGAGAGAAGGCCTATGTCCCAGCAGTGGGAACAATTATAGGCTGATGATGATGAGTGTTGCAGTCAGGAAGAAAATAAAGCTTTTTTGTTGAAAGAAAATTTCGAGCAGAACTTGAATTTGAGACATTCTGTTTTAGTATACCAGACGCCTTGCCAGATAGGCCATAGCACTCTTGCTTGAGAAACAGTTTTGAAGATGTATGTGAAACATGCATGGCCACTGGTGTAAGGATTAGTCTAGAGTGAATAGGTTACTTCTAGTACTACTGTCGACCACATCGTCGATTGCCAGACGAGATCGCAGTGAAAGGGGAATCTACGAGTATAATTTAAGAAATTGAATAATCTTTAGCAATGGTCTGTCACGCCGGAGTCGTGGGACTGTCTTATCAAGTAAACTAGATCCTGGAACATGAAGGTCTATTGAAGGACACCGTGGATTTTAGTCAGTACAAGTCTGACAGTCCCTTTAGCTCCACCCAGGGTGGGAGGACTCACAGGATGATGGCTATACCATTAAGAAAGAAAGAATGGATTTATTGACGCACACAGGACAGAACAAACAAACTACATACTTATACAGAAGAAAAAGAAACACAAAATAACATAAATAAAGATAACAAACGGAACAAAAATAACATAAAATAGTCCTGTGCGAGGCCAAACGGCTATCTCAGCATGTGCTGCGACATTTTTTAAGATGTCACAGCGCTGGTTTTCTGATAGGGCCCAAAATGATGTCACGGTCAGATACGAAAATACATACATAAAAAATAATAATACGAAATACATAAATGAATGTAAATAAATATAAATAAAATAGGTAAAATAAAAAATATCATGTTATTTCGCACCCGACATTTATGCTTGTCTATGCCAACAGCATAACTTCTTTTCAAAAGATTTCCCATCTTATTGTGATAAAAAGTTAAACTTCTCCACCTCCCTTGTCGCCTAACATCCGTTGTGACCCACAAGTTCACATTACCATCCATATAAAGGCTCCTTGCTGATTTATTTATACCGCACCTTATCCAGCTGATAGCCAACCTATCTGAGACAAGCTAAAATTGTCCATTAATGACATTCCGGCAGACAACGAGACTATTCACCAGGTTATCGACGGATGTTGACTGAAATAAACGAAAGATAACGTGGAGTATTTATGTGAGATGGTATTTATATTTGATCTTGAGACAGATGTATCGGTTTTTAGGGTATTTAAAGGTAAAGTTATATTAAAAGAACTGACGGGCAAGATACATGTACGGGGCCAATTTTTTCAGGACGAAAAATATAGCTTGCCTTCGCTGCTCGCGCGCCCCTTGTAAGATGACATGGTTTCCCTAAATCTTCTATAGCAAATGTGATTGTGATGTGACAGAGACATCAGCTTTGCGTGGCGACTTGGACTCTTTCAGTTACCAGTAACAAATAAAATGGTACCAAGTTATTTGGCAACGACCCTCGCGGCAGCAGTTTCGGTCAATGGCAACCACGCTTGGCCCCAACTTAGCTACGCCATTAATATCCGGACGGGGTCTCATCATCATCATCATCAGCCTATTAATGTTCCCACTGCTGGGACACAAGCCTCCTCTCTGTGAGAGAGGGAGTGGGCCATAATCCACAGGGCCCAGTGCGGATTGGTGGATGCCACATGTCTTAGAATTTTTGCTTCTAGGACATGATCATCGTAGGACAGGGTCTGTTTCTATTTATTTACATGGAGCGACTGCCTATCAGTCCTCCACCACCCATTACCCATTAAATGGGTGGGTACTATAACTTTCGGTTGGACTGGTTAGTTAACTTTCAAGCCGTAATGACAGCCGGGACCAACAGCTCTACGTGCTCTCCGAGGCAATTAAGGAGAAAACTCGCTGTGTTAAGGTCCAACATTTGCCGAGTTTGGTCTGTGGATGGGACACAGATCCTCGGCAAGAGATTGACCTGTGTGGCTGTTATTATTTAGTCGCAAGCTCTTCTTACTCATCATCATCATAACAGCGTAAGACGTCCACTGCTGAACATAGGCCTCCCCTTTAGACTTCCAGTAGGACCAGTTGTAAGCGGCCTGCATCCAGCGTGATCCTGTGGCCTTCATAAGATCGTCTGCTCACCTAGTGGGTGGACGTCCTATGCTGCGCTTGCCGGTGCGTGGTCTCCATTCGAGAACCTTACGGCCCCATCGGCCATCAGTGCTGCTTGCTATATGGCCTGCCCACTGCCATTTCAACTTGCTAATTCGTTGGGCTATGTCGATTACTTTGGTTCGTCTACGAATCTCCTCATTTTTGAGTCGATCGCACAGAGAGACTCCGAGCATAGCCCTCTCCATAGCTCGTTGGACTATACTGAGCTTACTAATGAGGCTCTCTTGTTACTAACTTATCAATACTTATATTTGTAACTTAGACATAAAGTCCATTTTGTTTTAAAATAACTCTAGTGTAGGCTATCCTCACTGGCTCGCTCGTTACGTTAGATAGCGAGTGACACACGGAAGGTCAGCGCGTCACCTTGACCCGCGCCGTCCTACCCGCCCGTGAGTCACGCTGCACGCATTCTGCTGAGCGTGTGTAGCAGATTAATGAACGCACTTGACATCTTTCAATGTCTGAAGGGTTCATGAAAATTGTTGTGGAATGAGTCAGATAATAAAAAAATGACGCCTAAGTCAAAGGATGGTTTCGAGTTATTTTGTTATATACAGCCTACAAGCCCATGATAAAGGTAGTGGAGCTTTCTGCTATCAATAATTCACGAATCCAACTGTTCGGAATGTTACTGATATTCATAGGAGAAAACAAAAGTGTTTGCTGCCAGACCATACCTGCATTATCTGATAACCGATTTCATGTAAAACGTTATTCCGAAATGCAGTTTACAGAATTAAATAATAATCAAAAGAAATTAATGTATGAGAAGAAAATCATTCTAACAATGTTCTTTGATCGACCGATAATGGCCGGTGGAGCAAACGGGTCCTGAAATATAAAGATTTTCTTAGGAAAGAAAAATTCAATCCGCGGGCGGGATTCGAACCTGCGGCCTTCGGATTCAGTACATCCGACGCTCATTTCCAACCGAGCCACCGAGGATCTTACCTACCGCGGCGAATTCTTCATTCCATTTCTAACGTCTCATGGTGACGTCCTGGAATAAAGACATCGTGATAATATTTGGCGTGGCAAGAAATGGGTTATGGGACGCAACCCGAAGCCCACAGGCATATGTACTTACTCGTAACTCACTGGACATATTCAGCATTGAACTGATAATGTAGGAGCTGTGGTGGCTCAGTGGTATCGATCCCGACTTACCAGTAGTAAGGTCGTGGGTTCGAACCCCGCCAGGTGCATTAGTTTGTGTAATTTATTTCATCACCACTGCTCTCAAAACGGTGAAGGAAAACATCGAGAGGAAACCGGCATGTCCTAGAACCAAAAAATTCGAAGACATGATTGTGACATCTACCAACCTGCACTGAGCTCGCGTGGTGGATTATGCCCACTCCTTCTCACAGAGAGGAGACCTGTGTCCCAGCAGTGGGAACATTATAGGCTGATGATCATGATGATGATGAACTGATAATGCTGCTGCTGGGTTGATGAATATTCTTTGCGAAGGAGAGGGCAATTTTAATCAAAAAAAGTTTTACTTTGTTATATTATCCTTGTCTTAAACACAATATTAAAGCGTAGATTCCAATGATTCCTAAACAAAAGATCAACAAATTCTTAAAAAGCATGACTAGTTAAAAATAGTTGTAATTAACGGAATAGTTACGTGTGGCTACAATACAATAGAGCTAAAGTGAATCAATACGTTGCTAATGAAACATATACCGTCACTGACAATGTTAGCTCATTACATCAGACCCGGTGTTTTTCTACTGTTAAACTTATGACTTGCCTGACCTGTTGGTCTATTGGTTAGTAACCCTGACTGCTATGTCGGAGGTCGTGGGTTCGATTCCCACCCAGGACAAATTTTTGTGTGATGAGCACGATCATTTGTTCTGTGTCTGGGTGTAATTTATCTATAATATGTATGTATTTAGAAATATATATGTTTATCAGTTGTCTAGTACCCTAACACAAGCTCTGCTTAGCTTGGGACTAGATGGCGTTGTGTGATAGTTGTGGAATATTATGGAATATTATTATTATGTTAAACTTATGAACACATTTTGTTGCTTGGAAATTCTACTGAAATGTCTCTTTAAGGTGAAATACAGAAATGCATCTTTTTGTCTAATTTTATCTCCTGAAAATGTTTGACCAGAAGTAAAAAGTGGACGATGCGAAAGGAATAATTATGTAGAATCAGAGTTGCATTCTGTAAGTTTCTGGCTACCCGTATAATTAAGTTGGATAATTTGTACATACATAAACTTTTCTATATGTTTTACCAAAAAAACAGTTTCTATGAAAACTATAATAAGTTTTAGTACAATTACAAGTATGCCTTTTTCCTTTTTCTGTAATAATATAGTCCATTCAGGTAGTAAACAAATACCTACATTTGAATGTAGGTTAATCTCCTATAAATCCGTAAAAGCCATCCAATTTTACTTACTTCACCAAAAATCTGTAGTATGGACATAATGTCCTACTCTACATTTGATAACACCCCCCTTCTTTATACCATCCCCCCTCCTACGTCCACATGACCTAGATTAGTCAATTGTTTACAGTAATCCAATTGATTAACTAACTGTAGTGTAAGTACATACCTGAGTACTGTACTATCAAGAGCACTAACATGTACCAACTTTTCCCCTTAATTTTGTTAAATCATGATTTACTTAATCTTTTTCCCAGTGTTGGGTTCAGCTTCTTGTCAAAGTCAAGTTATATTTATTTCAATCTGACCATAAAATAGACACTTTTGCAAAAGGGATTGCATTGATTCTACAAATTCACACTTATTCGTAAGGGTAGGTTCGTATGGAGAAGAATGGGCAAGAAACTGCATACCTACTTAATCTATCAATAAAAACTTTTTCAAAAAAAATGTAACCGCCTTCGAAAACAACCACAAAAAGGGTAAAACGACCTACAACTTTTCTTTCGGAAGACGGTGAGTTTTTTTTACTAATTTCGTTGTCATTTTTGCTACCACCTGACACGGTGACAATGGGACCACTCTAGAAGTATCTCCTTTCGAACAAAAAAATAATTTTGAAAATTGACCACAATTGTAGCAAACACACAAAAAAAAACATACCGTCCGAATTGATAACCTCCTTTTTTTTGAAGAGAGTAAATTGTTTTACGTAACTTAGATTTGAAATAAATAATATGCAAACGATGTATTCGATGTCCACTGCCCTTATCCTGGGTCGACAGCGGCAGCGCGTCATGTTCCATACGCACCTCAAAGATCTGTCAGCAAAAAGATAAGACGTCCTTAGAGCCAGAACCTGCCTTATCTAAAGCCTGCCGGGGTCGCAGAACTAATGAGTAACCGTAGCGCCAGAACGTAAAGGGCTATTGAAGGACGCCGTGGATTTTAGTCAGTACAAGTCTCAATCAATTTAGTCAGTACAAGTCTCAATCAATCAATCAAATCTTTACAGTACAAGTCTGTCAGTCCCTTCCGCCCTGCCCAGGGTGGGAAGACTTTAACACGTAAAAAAAACCAGCTAGCTTATAATGCGTGTAGTTTATGGGTTCTACGAAAAACAAAAGAAGAAAAGGGCCTGGTTGCATACCATGATGTCTTAAAACGTGAGTCTTTAGGTTGTGGGAAAGTGACAGAGCTATACAAGTCGTCTAGCGCCATCTCGTTCACTAAGCGGAACGACTCGCGCTTTAAGCCGTCACGGTACGCCACTTGTCTGAAAGAAAAAAAACTTTTTAAAAAAGTGTGACTGCCTTCAAAAACAACCACAAAAAACAGTAAAATAACCTACAAAACTTTTCTGTCGGAAGTCGGTGACTTTTTTATTAATTTCATTGTCTCTTTTGCCACCGACTTCCGACAGAAAAGTTTTGTAAGTTATTTTACTGTTTTTTGTGGTTGTTTTTGAAGGCGGTCACATTTAAAAAAAATAAATTATTTTACTCTTTTTAGTTTAAATATTCAACCAAAATTCTTGTCAAATACATCATTTTCTTACATGTGCACTAGAATTTTGTAATCCGTAGCACCGGTAATAACATCGTTAACATCTCTTTCATTCATTCCCTATCTCAAAAACTGCTGAACCGATTTTGATGAAATTTGCAGTATTCCCTAAGTCGAACGATACCTAGTACAACAAAAAAAGAATTACTTAAATCGGACTTATAGTTCCGGAGATATGCGAACTCAAACATAATTTTCTTACTTGAGGAGTTGTACCTTCCATCATCAGCTCAGCTACATGAGATGATGATTTCCATACGCGAGTACTTGAATTACTTCATAAGATTTGCGAAAAACTATGTGTCAGCTAATAAAATTTGAGGGTTGCCCTCGATTTCTCCAAGATCCAATCATCAGATCCTAAAATGGTGACAATGGAACCACACGGGAAGCACCAGCTTTCGAATAAAAAAAGAATCATGAAAATCGGATCACCCAGTCGCAAGTTATGAGGTAACAAACATAAAAAAAAAAAAATACAGTCGAATTGATAACCTCCTCCTTTTTTTGAAGTCGGTTAAAAAGCATTTTTGCTTCAAGTATACATATTAGTGCCCGTGACTGTACCTGTCCATGGTGAGTCACGTGTCGTGTGTTTTATTTAACACTTAGGGACTCGCGTCCAAATTTGTCGCACAAGAACTCGCTACCGGGTCGGCTGGACCCAGTATAATGTCATACGTTTTTTCCAGAACTGCATGATAAACTTAAATATTTACTTTCTTATAAGGATTCTAGATGTATAATAAAATATATTATTGACACAAATATTAATATTTATTATTTTTACTTGAACAAAAACTATTACACAAATATACTTAATTTCTCTATAGTTTTGTGACAAGATTTAGGGTAATCATTGTAATTTCTATATTTACATATTTTATATACGTTACATTTATAATTATATTTGATGCTGATGACCTTGGGAAGTGGAATACTTCGCCCTCTTGTTCGCATTCCGATTCATGTTCATTTACATCTAAGCAGTCTTCAGTTTCAGAGCAGTCTTTGTTTTCTATTTCTTCATTTAGATATTCATCTATCTCTTCAGGCCTTAAAAATCCTATTGTTTACCATTTTTTACCAAAGAAATAAAGAAAATAGGTAAATAAATAGTAATAATGAAAATGCAAAAGTCACTTACATATTTAGTCGCTACCGGGTCCGGTGGACCCCACACACACCTTTTACGTCCATAGCACTCACTTGCAGCCATCTAACTGACTGCCGACGTCGTTATTTGCTGTGCTACACTATCGTTAAAAGGTACTAAGGGCGGCAACGTCATATTCGTCGAATTTTAATATTTATGAAGCAAAATATGAAGGTCTGGGTCCATTGGACCCATTAGCGAGTCCTTAAGTGTTAATTTGGGTGAGCTGGGGACTAACGAGCATAAGTACGTCAAAGGAAATGGATAATGCGATTGCGGAATACGAAAATTTTGTGATAACACGAATTTGGCAAAAACAGGTCAAATCATTTGAATTAAGTTACAGAGCGATTTTATTTTATCTTTTTTTTTTAACTTTGTACTTTGTTCTTCCTCTCCCATTCCATCATGTTTTTTTCTTTGCTATTGTTCATCGTATCGTTGAGCTCCTTGTGTTATGAGCAGCTAGCTACACGTTAACTGACACAATCATGCTAGTGTAAAAATAGTGTCATTTTACCGTGTAGAAAAAATTGGGTGAACCAATTTGCTCAATACAGATCTTTTATAATTTATCAAATCATATTTATATAAATAAGTAGCAAACACGGCGAACTCTGTTACGCCACCAGATGGCTTCGTTTTTTTCTTTTCTATAAACCTCACGGAGCCCGAGACCTTTCCAACGAATGCAAAACCGTGGAAATCGGTTCGTGCGTTCTGGAGTTATAGGGTCAGGAAGAAAAACCCGACTTATTTTCATATAGTAGACAACAACTAACCAATCAACCATCGCATAGATAGCCAGTCCCTGATACTCTTGTCCACTTTTCCCCAGTCCACTTTACTATAAGCCTGCCACCATACGCGGCAAGTCTGATTGACGCGTGTGGGAGTACCTGCTAGATACGACGCACTGATAACATACTGTTACTTCAATGTACTTCATTTAGACTTAATGCGTGTGCAACTCTATTTGGAAATGTTACAATTTAGGGTAACATTTCGTAAGGGAATGTGGGTCAACGGATTTGGCAGTAGTTGTAAGATTTTTGTAAAGAAAGCTGTATTTCACAGGTCATATTCATTTATGTCATTTTCTTCTACATTACGGGAGAGATTTCCTGAAAATTCCATGTCTGTAGATATATTATTTAAGAAACATTGCTAAAGATGCTAACCTCGTCGGCTTCGCACGGGAGCATTGTATCTGTTATACCTTTAAGACTCAATTACAAAGGGTTGTACAAATAAATCTCATCATCATCATCATCAGCCGGAGGACGTCCACTGCTGAACATAGGCCTCCCCCTTAGACCGCCACGCCGAACGACAATTCGCCAGTTGCATCCATCGGCTACAAGTAAATCTACCACCTCAATATCCGTTGCTCAGTTTAAAAGATCATAAGCATAAAAACAGATTTACAACGAGTATGTTTTAACTATGTACCAGATCTATTTTTCCATTCACAATTCCAAGACATACGTATATGTGCTGGTGAAATGAGAGTGAAAGATACTACTACCTAACCCTTCAGAAATTTCAGACGAAACATAACGTTAAAATTCAAAATGTTTTAAAGAAGCTTCATCATGTGCCTCTGAGCTTTCGGCGAGGTGATTGTCCGCGGTCAACGCTCGCTAGATTTTGATAAGATTCGTCAGTTCTGCGAAACAAACGGCTCTTCATATGTGACAGAAACGTGTGATACCTCACTCAAGTTCATTTATATATTAGAACAGAAGTAAACCTAAAAGTCTACCAAACTTCAGAATAGAATACCTGAAGGGTTAAGCAAGGGTGTATCTTTAGTCCGATGACGTTTCAAAAGCTTTGTTAAAATCCCGGTGTCAGGGGACAAATTTTGTGGTCACGGGCGGTCTTAAATGGGGTCATAGGACTGTCTGAAAAGGACACCGTAGCCCTGGAGCGCAAAGAGCAACCAAAGGAACACGGTGAATTTTTAGTGAGTAAGAGTGACAGTCCCTTTGGCTCCACCCAGGATTCATAAAAAAACAATTCAAACTTTTAAATTATTCCAAATTATAATAAAATTCTGGACGTCATCGTATCGTATTTAAACAAATTGAAAAGTAAGAAATAATCCATTTTGTAAAAGTGTAGTCTTCACTAAAAACATGTTGTCGGCCGGCACTAAAACCGACCATATGCGCACGCGTCGCTCGTAAACGAGTAACATTTCGTTGTCACATTTGACGCGTTCCTTTTGGTACCGATTTTAGTCATTATAATGATCATTACATTTCATTTCGTCTCTTGTACAAGAATGAATCTCTTGAATGGAGTGGAAGGTTCAGATTCGGGTGATAGCAAATTTTTTATTTCAATCCTACTACTATTATAAAGGCGAAAGTTTGTAAGTATGGATGTATGGATGTTTGTTACTCTTTCACGCAAAAACCACTGAACGGATTTGGCTAAAATTTGGTACACAGATAGTTTGTAACTTGGATTAACACATAGGATAGCTTTTATCCCGATTTTATGTTCCCGTGGGATAATTTTCGAGTTGTAGCGGGTGAAGCCGCTGGCAACAGCTAGTTATGTTATATTTCGAAGAGTAGGAGACTCTTAAACTTGGTCTACTTAGTTTTTGAGTCTGACTGTCTGTGTGTGTGAGTTTAATTGTTTATATACTGATCTATAACAGGAGTTAATCTGATAAAGATGTCGTTTCTTTCAAAATAATAAAGAAAGCAAAGGTATTAGAAAAGCATCGGGTCCAAAAAGATACAAATGAATTTAGCTTTTTTTATAATAACGCTTCTTCAGAGGCTTAAATTCTACCAGAATTGGGACAAGTACCCAGGAAACGACTAGGAACTAGAAAAAGGAAGAAAGATAAATACAAGACAAACAAAAAAAAGCACAACAATATACTAATGAAACAACAAACAAAAAACTACAAGAGGGTTAATCAAAGAAGGAAGTCAGAATCATAGAAAAAAAAAACAATCCCAAAAAAGGGTTACAACAGATCAAAGTGGAACCTTCACAGAAGTTCAATGTTAAAGGTTCCGTCCATACGGAAGTGGCCGATCTTTGCCGAGTGTGTCCGAGCGGTCACGGCCCTTGGTTAGCTGGCTAGCTATGTTTGGGCATCAAGTGTCTGTGACTCAGGGTAATTATACTTGATGGGTAAGGAAAACTTTGGGGTACTGACAATGTTGTGCCATTTTGGTGGGTAGGTTAACATTTTGAGGGTCAATGTTTCTATGCAAATAACTTTTAAGGAAACTTAACTTGTCTTTTCTTAGGTTGATATTTGTATTTTGTAACTTAATAATATTCCGTGTCTCGGTAAAATCGGTAGGTAAGCCCTTGGTACCATGGGCTGTCATTTTTGTAGATCTTTGACAGTCCTCACTGTTAGTCAGGAGCTCGACCTTCTGACAACCAGTGGGTATCGTATCAAGTAGTGACTTGACTTTTTCTTTGGGAGACTGGGTTGATCCACATAAAATACTGATATTCACCAGCATCTGGTTCAGAAACTGAAAGTGAACAGCATAGTTGGAAAAGGCTTGATAGGTAATGAAGTGATGGTATGATACGTGATGTCAAGGAGAAGAAGAAAACGTGGTGTGCGTGTCAGACACCATAGCAAAGTTAACATTTTCCTTCGTTCACGTTCATTCAACTGGTCTGAAGAACATCACAAATGAACTGTGACATTCTTAGGATTTTGAATACTCAATTATAAAAAAAAAACATGTTCATTTAATTTTCAATGCTCTATCAGACAGACTGAACATGATTTTCAATTTACTTTTGCAGTAAACTACCCTATAGCTTTGCAAACATGCGCTGACAACAGCAGAATTTTTCGAAAAATGATACCAGTAACAGTTCTGCAAATATTTTTAGTAAGTCGCAATTAAAACTGCCAAAATATCATATCCTGGCGCCACACCAGCCGACATAAAAACACACTGATATGATAGAAGGTCAAAAGTTATGATAAGCGATCACCTCAATAAGGCCAGCTCCTCAAATATGTCCGGAAGAGCCTTAAACACAGCTGTTTATTAGTTCTTCACCGTATGCCCATGTAGGGCCAGCAGGGCGCGTGAATCACTTCGTGTAAACAGTGTTGTTCATTACCGTACTCGCCGTGTGGACTAGGTCAGATTCTTTTGAGTTTAATAGCCTATTGGCATTGGTTTTTAAGGTAAAGTATTTATGCCTGTCTTTTAGTAACACCAGATTGAACCTAAATGATTGAATAAATGAAATAAATCTGAAAGCTACAAGTTTCGAGTCTCTAAATCAAGAATGAAAAGAAATAGAATTGATATAGAACCATTTAGAGACACTACCCTGTGCTCCATCACCAAAGTAGCAGTAGGACTTAAAACCGTCAGTTTGTAGTGTGAGAGGGGGTATAAGGCCACGTTGAACGAATGCACCTGGAGAGATGGGCAAAGAGCGTCACTCACTGTACGCCTTAGGAGGACATTGCTGTCGACCGTGGTGGAGGTGGTGTGACGATCTGAGCCTGTTCGAGGGTCATACATGACCAGATTTTGCCTATAGAGAGGTTTGCAGAAACGGCACGCATTGCCCGACAATAATACAGTCACGAGCAATAGTATGTATACACTAAGCAGTATTAAAAAGCTATGTTCTGCTACTATATTGATAAAAATTTTGACATTTATTAGACTTCTATTTTGGAAGCCAGACTTATACGATATTATTTCAAAGTGGGAACCAGTATTTGACGAGTAATTTGCAATTGAATTTTGTTGAGTGTATACATATTATTGCTCGTGACTGTACACATCATCATCATAATCATGTTTGCGGTTCTGTGAGCCGACAGAATGACAGGATATTTTAATTTAGTTGCAATGGCTATCTGCCGTACTAAATATTTTTTGATAATAAATAAATAAATCATCTTCCTGCCCTTACCCCATTTAACTTGGTTTTCGGTTTTCATTCTCCCCTATCAAACTACTAAAAAAATCTATTTTCCCGAAATACTCAAACCCCAATGTTCTAATGTCGAAACTTTTGAAAGATCAATAATGCAATTCTGCCTATCTGTAGAAGCTCTACCGCCTCGCCACTACAAGGCACATCTATGTATGGTCATCACCTCATGATTCATCAGCTCAAAGTGTCGCACTCATTATGAGAATTCGCTCAACGCTCATTGGGTCAAATTCCTCGGAACGTATGACTTGTTACGACTGTTTACTTTTTAAGGTAAGACTTAAGACCTTGATTTGTACAACAGAATATAGATCTAGTTCTTTGAAAGCCTGTTACGTTGGTTAGTTATTAGAAATTGGTTGTTTTTGTTGTGACTGAAATAACTATTTTTGAATAATGATGTCTACGACATTCTCCTTTGTATTTTTCCTTCTGTAATCCAATTCTAACTAAAAACACCAGTGTTGGTTTATTTCTGTTTTTTTTTTTTTTTTTTTTTATTTAAGGTGCGTTTTTTTCTTGAATTTAGTCTAGTATAGAGGTGGCAGAAATAGATTCGGCAATTTGATTTGTTTCGAAAATTTGTTTCCCAAAATTCAAACACATGGGGCACCGCGTGATTGGTCACATACCTTATCGATCTCAAAGAAAAAAAGAAACATTACATAGTTTAGGATTTGGTATTACTCTTAATTTAGCGAAATAAACAACTAAAAACACAATTGCTGCACAGATCAAACAAGGACATAACCCCATATTTTTTGGCTTTTTCTTCGTAATTATGAATTTGCATCATTCGCGTAGATTTCGGCACAAATTGCGAACGTTACGATAGAGCTGCTGGAAATCAAAACGTTTTTGGAAACTATCAAAATGGTATGTTGTGCACACGACACACTGAGTAACTTTAGGTTGACCTTATGAAGAGAATTTTCTTGGATATGTCCGAATAAGATTTTGTCAATTCTTTTTGTAAGACAGGTTGTATGCGGCAAGACACAAGGAGCTTTTTCTTGAAATTAGAATGAAATAAAAAATCTGATTCTTTATTATTTTGTTTTATTCCAGGTATAATGTTATACACGTACTTATAACAGGTCTAATTATGCATCCATAAAGCAGTTTTTCTTCTAATTGTCCCCATAGTGTACCTAAAACTTTATCACCATTACCCAGAAACATTGAACCCTACTATCATTATACGGCTTAGCAGTAAAAAAGGTACGGCAGCTTAATTTGCTTGTTTAACAAATACTACTTTTACGTACCTAAAGTAAAACATTCACAAGAGTGTATTTTCAGACTTTAATTTGTTTGTTTTTTTGTTTGACGTAAAATCATCAAATGGGCAGAGTGCCCTTAACCCTAGCTCTGGACTGCGTGGAAAGGACTGTCAGATTTTTATTGAGTAAAATTCATCCTGTTTCTTCTCAAGTCACACTGGCCTTTATGACAGTCCCGCGAAAATAAATAAATATGGCTAGAGTTTGATTGTGTCTCCTATTCGTCTGGTATACTTATCCTATGTTTACCTAAACAAGCTGGTCAACATACAGCAGCTCATCGTATCTCGCGGATCGTCACGTGCGAACAAGTAAACAGAGCATTATGGGCGCGCCGCGATATTAGGGCGCCCACTGCCAACACTGATATGGTCAGAATGGACTGACAGAGGATAGAGAGGAGGCAGTAGGTTAACTTTAGTTGATGTTTGGGAAAATTGATGCAAAAGGAGACTGACTAAACAGGAACTTACTCTACCAAGAAGAAGATGAGAAAAGAACTGAAAAAACTGGCTAAATTCGAGTCGGACTCGCGAAAAACGGTTCCGTAACATTTTGTATAAAACGGCACAAAATCACACTTGTCTCATGGTCCCCTTAAATATTTATTGTCTTCTGTTTTTTGGCCTATGTTCTTGTAGAGGCAATATAAAAATACATCATTTGTGATCATTTTAAATGTAAACCATCCACCGGTCATCCCACGCCTATTTATTTATTGTTTATTCATCAAACAATTTGCATTGTGTTCGAAATTACAATTTCATTCCAATACAATTGTATTATCAATACAATCTGAATCCAGTTGTGTTGGAGTGCAACTTTGTTTATGTACAATTGTACAGTGTGTGCAATATTAGGTCCTGAATCGATGGCTATTCCAGGATTTTCTCACCTAATAGCGGCTCAACATCAGTGCCGTGAATTCACGCCGCGAATTTTCTTGCCGTGAATTCTTGGCACAATACCGACACCAGGCGCGAACGCGCGTGGACCCTGCGAAAACCATCCACATTCTCGTTCGCGTCTGTTCACGGGAGTTCACGGCACTAATGTGGAGCCGTAATAAGACATGTCGCCATGACTGTAAACGGACTGGAGCCTGGAATCTACTATTTTTATAATTTCGTTCCAACACGATCACATCATCATTTTGCTTAAATTTCGAAATCTGCTTAATTCATAATGGACGGTCAATGGTCTTACTTAGAGAGTCTCTCCTTAGAGTCTTAGAGTGGCCTTTGGAGCCACGAGACTGCATTAACCGTGACCTTGGAACGTAAAGGGCTATTGAAGAAGAAGAAGTCGCAAGTGGAGATCGCTCCGAAGGATTGACGACATACCCAAACAAGCTTTGGATTGAAATCGCCAAGGGAAAAGAAAGCGTGGCCGTCCCCGTCAAACCTGGCGACGCACCGTGCTAGCGGAAGCGGCGAGCATTGGATTGACGTGGAGCGAGGTGAAGCTCAAGACAGATCGCGATGGAAGACATCTGTGGACGCCGTCTACCCCATCTAGGGGACATAGGACCTTAAGTCAAAATCAAGCACACCACGTTTTTTAAACGCGCCGGTGCAGCGCGTTTTAGAAACGCGCGTCGACCTCGCGTTTTGAACTTTTGACCAAAGCAGTTTGTTGTCGTTGTTTTAGGCTGCGTCTGACTTGCGTGCGTATCGCGTCAAAAGAGCTGCACCAGCGCGTTTAAAAAACGTGGTATGCAGGCTCTTAGTCAGTAGAAGTCTGACAGTACCTCCTGCCCCGCACTGGTTAGGAGAACTCATTTTATAATTTTGCCATGATAAAAAAAACATTATCAGAGTCAATTAATTGGACTTCTGAGTCTTCTCTGCCCAGTGACAAATCCCCGTGGGTGTCTCGATGGCATTCTTGCGGTTTCGCAAGTGGTCCGGTAACAGGCTGCAGATCTAGGCGAGATACTAGCACGGTGGAGGACATCTTCACTATCATGGGATTTGGACATGTTGGTATTAAGATTGGCTGTGTGCTGCAATACTAGTTGGTGGTATTGTTATTGAGGTCTTTGTTAATGCTATTACAATTGTATTGAGAAGGTTTTGGCTCATGGTAAAACTGCGTAAAGATGAAGAACGTTAAGGGCTATTGAAGGACTGGATTTTAGTCAGTACGAGTCTGACAGTCCCTCCCGCCCTGCCCTGAGCGGGGAGGACTCATTTGACAATAATTTTACCATCATCATCATCACCATCCTATTAATTTTCCCACTGCTGGGACACAGGCCTCCTCTCTGTGAGACGGTGTGGGCCATAATCCACCACGCGGGCCTAGTGCGGATTGATGAATGTCACATGTCTTCGAATTTTTGGTTCTAGGGCATGCCGGTTTCCTCACGATGTTTTCCTTCACCGTTTTTAGAGCAGTGGTGATGAAATAAATTACACAAAGTAATGCGCCATGTCGTGGGTTCGAATCCGAACCCACGACCTACAACTCGTAAGTCGGGGCCGATACCACTGGGCCACCACTGCTCTACATACATATCAATTTAACCAGGATAAAAAAAATGGATTGCTTCATATAATAAAAGCATAATTATTTGTGAAACTGATACAAAAACCTATAGAAAAGAAACTGAATACGGTTATAAAACGGTAGAATTATTCCCGGTGGATCCCACTTTTGAATCCCACTTGAATATTTTTCCCGTTGGATCCCACAAAAAATTAAAATGTATTCCCGTTGAATCCCACAACAAAAGAAAAACGTTTTATTCCCGTTGAATCCCAAAAACTATTCCCGTTGGATCCCACATGCTTTAAAAAATCTGAATGCGAGTACTTTCAATCACAAAATTACTATCATAAAACTAGCTTCTGCTTGCGGTTTCGCCCGCGTCAAGTTAGGCGTATGGCCCTATGGTCCAGTCTCCATCTGTTCTCTTGAGGTAAGCGTGAAACACGACGCGCCATGACTTGGGCCTGTCCTTGGTCGGACGGCTCCCGGCTACCACCTTGAACTTATGCTAGCCTAGTACTTTGGCAGGCCATTTAGAGTTACCTTACCCCCGCGCTGCGTGTCACGTGGCGCCAGAGCGCAAAACATACCACCTTGATCTTATGCTAGCCTAGTACTTTTGCTGGTTAGTGACATTCTATCAGTTTGTAAGTAAAGACTGCTGAAACAAATTCTCAGAATGTGTCTCTGCCGTTTTTCTACACTCACTGGTGACCGGTCTATGGAAAGGCTATGGTGGCCGGATCTTGTGGAACTTTTTTTTTTAGTAAAATTCTTAAATTAGTTACTCAGAATATACCAGTAAAATAACGGTAACAGTTTTCTTCTGATATGTACACATGTTGTCAAAAAGTGGGATTCAATGGGAATTAAAAATGGGATTCATCGGGACTACCTAAAAAATGGGATCCAAAAGTGGGATCCAACGGGAATAATTCGGTACGTTTAATAGCGGAAAAACACCAAAATCTGTTTATCATTGCCGGTTACAGATGTCCACACTTTTATAGTAACTGAATCAAAACCTATTAAATTATAAAAACATAAACTTAACAAACAAAGCTCTTAATAAGCGCGTGCGCAGTATAAACATTATAAACAATTAGCTGGCATCGCATAAGGAAGTGTTTACACTAGACGCGACGCGCGGACCCGTCTGAGCGCGACGCTATATTAATTATATTAAAGCGTTATGTAGAATAGAAACAGTAATTAAAATGATAGTTGTGATTACTAATTAAGTAATGTATTCTGTTGGAATAACAGCGTATCGCACATGTTTCCTACGATTAAACTCGTAGTTTACAAAAGTTTGATTTACTTATCGGGGGAAAAACTTAGCAACTATTCACTAAATTTTATTAAAATAGGTTGGTCTATTCCGGAGATTAGCGTAGGTCTAGTACAAACCAAGTAAATCTATGAACGTTATTTTGTAAATTCATTAAGAAAATATTTATAATTTATATTGAAAACTTTTAACTGAATATGCACATAACTGTAACGTCTTAAAAAAAATTGAAATGCAAATTGTTATAATCAAAACATTTAACGAAAATACTGTGTAGGGTTTACTTAAACCTCCCCGTTGTTAGATACGAGTATGTGAGCTAAATGTTCAGGGAATATTAAATATGAGATGAACGATAAACTAAGGTAAGTTTTACCACAAATCCTGCAGAACAAGCCAATGGAGACAATCCAACTTACCTGCAAGAAATAAAAATACGTTAAAAATCGTATGAAACTGTAATAGTACAACTGTACAATATAATATAAGTGAGGTAACTTAAAAATTACAGCTGAGGCGATATTGCTAGCCCGAGCCGTAGGTGAGGGCTATAAGAAAGCTGAGGCTGTAATTTATCAAACCGCACGTATGTCATACAACGTTTTATAAGCGCTCATGTACACGACGCCGCCGCCGCGCCGCTACCGCGCCTCTAGGCTGTGTATACGGTCGCTACCGCGCCGCCGCCGCTCCGCTACCGCTCCGCCGCCGCGCCGCCATTCGCCAGTGTTTTATTTATCTAACAAAGGAGATGCCTCATTGCGGCCATTTAATGTTTTTTTTTTTTGATAATTCAAGGATAACTTCTTCATTTATGAATCGGTTTTGATGATTCTTTTTTGTTGCAAAGAAGGTATTTCAAAGGCGGTCCCATGATATAGAGATTAGGAAATAAAAAATATAAATTATTTTTTTTTTACTTTTGACAAATTAGCGATGAGCGTGAGATACATTACGATATTGAAATTGGTGCAGTAAGCGACCTTTCACGACCAAATGTGTTGTAAAAAATTTAAACTTATATCTGTTAGGTACACATTTCAGTCAGTCACTCTTCTTTATTTCATGTCTTTTTTTAAGTCCCTAGATGGAGCGTAAGGGACTGTCAGACTAGTTCTGACTATCCAAGGTGTTTCTTCAATATCACCTTAAGTTCCAGGGTCTAGATTACCTGTTAGAAAGTCCCGTGAACCTGACTTCATTTCAACCCTCTCATATTAATTTATCCTTTCAAAAATCTACAAAGAAAATCATTCAAAAGTCGCTTATTTAAATTAGGTTAAGTATCGTCACTTTGATGACATAGGCGAGCCTCCAAAACGCCCTCCCTTCACTTCCTATTGTTTTTCTCGGGGGTTCAAGTGGTGAAACCACCTCCCCAAGTTTTTTATTCATCAATCTACTGGGATTTTTTTTACAAACGTTTATCCGTTAATATTTTTGTAAGGGAATGACGCATGCGACGCGCATCGTACAGATGAATTTTGAGGAAAAAAAAGTTTTGTGGACTTTTTCCTGAAGGAATCCCTCAGTAGCAACCATTTTTTTACTTTGTAAAGTCATCAAATGACCGCCTTTCCTCCCACCTAGGGAGAAAAGGGAGGGACTGTCAGACTTGTACTAAAATCCACGGTGTCCTTAAATAGCCCTTTACGGTTACCTGAGAAGTTAGACCCGCGATCCCGGCAGTCTTTGGCCCTTGGTCGCGGGAACTCATATTTCTGACAGCTCTTTGAAACGCGCGTGGAACACGACGTGCCGTCGACCTGGGTATGGTCCATGGTCGGACGGCGAGTAACCCATTACTGCGGCGAGTATGCCTACCACATCATCTCGTACCACATAACCTCGTCCTCTGTCCACGTTCGGGATGGTCTCCCACTCGTTACTTTTTGCGCGTCGCCTGCGCCTGCGCGCACCCACGCGCCGACCAGCAACTAAACTACTCATTTATGTACTAATGGACTTGTTCGCAATTACGTTTATTACCTGCTCAGTTCATCTTTGGTTGAACATGTTTCTTTTTTTGGAGAACATGTTTTTTTGGGCTGGTTTTTATCAGCCTAATCTTTAGATTTGTTTGGGGTCATGCTTATCGATTGCGATGTGGTTTTTTGTATTTAAGCGATAAATACATAGAATCATAATATCGTGCCCATTTCCCATGAGAACGAACACTGTTTTTGGGTGTAAAAATCAACAAAAATCGAGTCGAGTCCTCTCGTCCTGGGTGGATGTTTCCATGCAATAAACTTAAATACTTAAAGTACAAGTAATTTAAAACATTTATTTAATGCAACAATCCATCTTAATTACTCAGTCAATGCACTGACCAACCCATTAAAGTTATTCACAATAAAATCAAGACAAGATTATATTATGCTAAACAACATTTTAATTGAAACAATACAGAACACATCAGGACTGTACCAGGACCCATTCATTACAATATACATCGCCGTCGCGGCGCCTGCGACCATAAGGACGAGCGTCCACTGGCATAAGATGTGCACGGAGAGATATTATGCCAACTAAGCGGTGAAATTCATTTGTTCTCTCACCCAGGGTGGGACGAAAGGGACTGTCAAACTTGTACTGACTAAAATCCATGGTAATCCTTCAATAGCCCTTAATGTTCCAGGGTCTCGGTTATCTGATGACATGCCTTTGTCGCCTCCATGAGCACACGGAAGTGCTCTGTCCAAGCGGAGCAGTCCTGCGCCGTATACTGCATCGTGTCCTCCGGGCGATCCTCGCAGTGGAATCACCCAGGCATTTCTTTCTTCCCAATATATACAGGAACCTCCCAAAACTTCTGTACTGTCCGTTTCCGGTGAAGACCTGTGTCAAGTGGAAGGTGAGGACCGTCGTGACGCCTTTCGAGCCACACCTCAAAGAAGGGTCTTACCGCCAAAATTGCGGCATGCCCGATGTTGAAATGTCTTGCACTTGTGTCTGCACACACTTGTGCACTCTAAAGCTGGGTACTCACTTAGCCGCTGCTAAGTGAGTACCCAGCTTTACGTACGCACGTAGTATCAGATACGGTATCAACCTGCAAGTGGGTACGGCTCGTCCGAGCACACTACGAGCCGCCTTTGTGTTTGTATGACTCGCCGAGAGGCGGTATCACTGCGAACTTACAGCGAGCGGTTCGCAGCGGGCTCGTGCCTACGTACTCACTTGATACCGTATCTAATACGTTACGTGCTACGCTGCTAAGTGAGTACCCAGCTTAACATTTGCCACTTAGGTGGTTTTCGCTCTTATTGGCTACAGGACTATTTAAAGCGAAACTAACTCATACGTAGATAGCCGCATGCTATTGTGGAGTGGTGTCCTTATACCTCCTCATACAACAGCATACATTACGACCTGATGTCGCACAATTGTTTGAGTTAAGAGTTACTGATATCTGATCTGATGCTGCTGTCAACAGATGAGGTCATTCAGGGTTGGGAATATTCCTTTATTCCTCGATGTTTTATTGGAAGAGTCTGTTTTCTCCAGAAAACTTCCAAATCATGTTCTGACTTCTGAGTATCACTTACTTCTAGGACCTATTCAAGCGTGGTTCACAGCACGTTGAAAGGTACTCCAAGATTTCCACAACTCATTAAAAAAAAATATTTCTAGGCCTTGATAAATAGGACGAAACCTTGGAGTATTTTTATAAATGCGAGATTTTTTTAAGAAATGGAACTAAATTAGCATTTACGATTGGAACTAAATATTTTGTCCCGTTTTGAACAGATCTACGTTATGTGTATACTGTATGTATGCTCTTGAAAGTTGTTGGTTCCATACCGATGTATCCTTCAGCTCCATCGTTTTGAGAGTAGTGGTGATGAAATGAATAACCCAAAGTGTGCTTGCTGGGTTCAAACCTACGGTTACAACTCGTAAGTCGGGGCCTATACCGCTGGCTCATCACTGCTGTGACTAGGTGTGTGCAAATGTGCATAAGCTCATCTTAGAACTCTAAGAAATACATTTACTTTGTGATCACAAAGTTGTAAATTAGATTTCCCGTTTTTTCGACTTCCCAGACATCTACCAAAGATATTTTGAATGAGAACTCGCGAACTCCACACATCCTCTTGCAACTGCATACAATTAAGGGTAATTGAGTTATCTGACACATGTTGAGTAAACAGATGAGATCAGACCGTACGGATGTGTGGCGCCCTTTACAGATAGTACTTGCAGTGTGCCCCTTGACTTTGATCTTGAGTGGTTTTTAATTGATTTTGAATAGAGGTGCTCTGTTTGAGAATGTTTATGTTGTTTTTATTGATGAAACAGAGATGATAAACTTAATGGTATTAAGCTATGTTTACTAGAGACAAGTGCTAAATAAGAGGTTGTGAGTAGGGCTCTCCCTCCCTCTTGCTCTTATTCACTAATAAGCCCGGTTTCCACCGCGAGCGGAGCGGACACATTAATGACTCCTTTAAACTCGCAGGCGCAAACTGTATACCTGTATTTCCACCAACAAATAGTTTTTGCCGCTGGGTCATTAATGTGTCCGTTCCGCTCGCGGAGGAAACCGGGCTTTACAGTCGATGAAATGGAATGTAGTCATCTATCAAAAAAATCATCAAATGAGTCTTCCTCCCCATAATATCCCTAGCCCTTTATGTTCCAGGGTCAAAGTTACCTGATGAGACAGTCTGGCGACCCCGGTGCTACACAAAGTTGATTGACAAAATACCACGTCCACCCGTGCGAAGTCGGAACGGGACGCTAGTTTTTTGACAAACCTTATGGTACTAGGCTATGTTTACTAAGGACAACTAACCCTCCGAAAGACGTCCACTGCTGAAAATAGGCCTCCTCATCGGTTGCCCGCTTCTTCGGACAGTAGTTATTTAGCTTTTGTAGGATAGCACGGTAAGCTTCAGAAAAGCTCCCCTTCGAGAGAGATGACGAATGGGGGTTTCTTTGCATAAAGTTACAATGCAGATTTAAATAAGAAAGAAAATTACAAGCATAATTAAGGCCGCTTTCACATTAGGACGTTAGCAGCGCGACAGTAGCGCGGCAGAAGCACATTTCTTCACATTTTATATGAACAGCCGCGCATAAGCAGCGTCTGTCGCGCGACTTTCGCCCAAATGTGAAAGCAGCGTAAGAGGTTCTCGCAAGCTTCTACCAAACTTCTGGAATTCTAGAACCATCTAATGACGTTCATCGGCAACACAAACGGCAACCAATCGAACTGCACTCTTATAAATCTACTAATTGCAGCTGATTGGTAATTAACATTAGTATCAACAGCGCGTGCGCACAATACACGTGATCTATCAACTAAGCGGTTAATTAATTAATAGGTTTGCCATCTTAATGTACGTTGATTAAAATGTGTTTAATCTTTTGTAGTAGGTACAATTAAAGCTCTGCTGCGCAATGCAAGATTTCCACTACCAAGATTTATTGCAGAAACTAATGGATTTATTCAACTTACATGGTGTAATTAAAATAGCAAGTCAACTTGCTGCAATAGATGCTTTGATAGCTTTGAAAAACCACAGAATGCAAGTTTTCTCTTACAATATTTTATTTAAGTACTATCTGAACCCGCAAACTTCTTACCGCCTCAAAATCACCTTTTAAACCTTTTCTGGACTTCCAAAAAAAAATCAAAACAAAAATTAGTCAAATCTGTCCAGCTGTTTTTGAGTTTTAGCGAGACTAAAGAACAGCAATTGATTTTTCATTATATATTTTTTTTACATATTTACGTCGTATCGTAAAGCTTTTTAAGGAAAGATAAATTCAGATGCAAGCAGGACTCCTACCTACGTCTCTCGAGGCCACCGCAGGTCCACTCATCGACTCTTTTCATTTCACTATTTGAACATTTTCCATTCCATCCATCCATTATAGCAGTGCCCATCAACTAAACTAACCACTTACATTACAGCCAGATTCGGTCTCGACGATCAGAGCTCCGGTGTCTTTTGGAGATTCATCATCATCATCAGCCAATTAATGTGCCCACTGCTGGGACGCAGGCCTCCTCTCTGTGAGAGGGAGTGGGCCATAATCCACCACGCGGGCACAGTGTGGATTGGTGGATGTCACATGTTTTCGAATTTTTCGGTTCTAGGACATGCCGGTTTCCTCACGATGTTTTCCTACACCGTTTTGAGAGCAGTGGTGATGAAATAAATTACACAAAGTAATGCGCCTGGCGGGATTCGAACCCACGACCTACAACTCTTAAGTCGGGACCGATACCACTGGGCCACCACTCCCGGAAGTTTGTAGAGACAAAGTTACTTCATTCTCACAGATCTACTTACGTTACTCAAAATGCGGTATCTTTTATGTGTCAACCTATTGATAACCTACGTTTATTACTCGGTACATTAGGTACCGCGCCACGAGCATGGAATGGCATTTCAGTCATATTTACATAAGTCACCGCGTTATCGTGCTCTGATGACTGGCACAGGAATGTACTGGCAGATGCAGAAATAAAATCGGCAGGTTATTGAATTTCAGCATACAATGCAGATCTGGGATCGACTGTATATGGAAAGTGTGAGCTCGTCCAAGTAAACCATGTTTTAGTGACTGCTTGGATATCATAAAAGTAAAGCCTCATTTAGACGATGCAAGAACTCGAACGCGAGTTGCGTTACATTGCGGAATTTATAGGTAGAACAAATTCAGTTAATGAAACAAATTCCGCAATGTAGTGAAACTCGCATACGAGTTCTTGCTCCGTCTAAATGGCGCTTTACGCATGACGTTGAAAGCGTAAACAATATGTTTAGGTCAACGTGCGTGTGGTCTAATACATCTCCTGGCTAGAGGTTTATTTATTCAGAAATTTACTGACCTGTGACTCCTTGGCCTTTTTTTTAAGACTAAATAATTATGTGGACGAACGGAATCCACAGCCAACGTTCATATAAAATAAAGAACAACAGCAAAAAGTCTCAGTTTAAAGCACAAGAAAATAATTTAGTAAGGATCGCATGTAATTGAGCTTTGTAATTTCTGAAAACTCCCATAAGAACAAAGCATTTTGTAATGCTGAGTTTGTCCATTTCTGAAACTACCAACCTAAACATAAGAATTGGAAATCATATTCGAATTCTGATCACCTTAACCATTTCTCCTTTTAGTTAAAGTTCACATCACTATTTCGATCATCGTCTCGTCACCTTTATTGATTTACTCAACCTAGTCTAACAGTCGCGGGTCTAATAAATAACCGTGACCTCGGAAAGTAAAGGGCTATTGAAGGACACCGTAGATTTTAGTCAGTACAAGTCTGACAGTCCCTCCTGGGCTGCCCACGGACTCATTTGATGATTTTACCAAACTTAAAAAAAACCTAGTCTAACACTTGCGTCCCTACTAGTACCGGCCCCCAGCACTGTAGGTAACAAACACAAGTACAAACATACCTGCTATCGCTGATAAGCTATCGATCCGTCAACTGGTCACAATTATACCTAGTTTATACCGGCGCAGGAGCATTCATAGTAATGTTCAGAGATCGGGTTACAAGGTGGGATAATTTATCCCACTAGACTGAGATCACCTAATTCTAGATTAGGTAAGATATAATTATTTTGATATAAGTACAGTGAATTGTGATCTAGGCGCCAGATAACTGCTACATTCCAGTTTTTAGGGTTCCGTAGCCAAATGGCAAAAAACGGAACCCTTATAGATTCGTCATATCTGTCTATCTTTCTCTCCGTCCGTATGTCACAGCCACTTTTCTTCAAAAGTATAAGAGCTATCCGGTTGTAACTTGGTAAGTAGATAAGGTCCCATACTTAGAATTGGCTCTCTCGCCTGACCTATCCATAGATACCCCACACGTATGGGTGTGGGGTATCTATGGATAGGTCTTTCAAATTATCTTGTTACACTTGCTGCTATGGAATTTTATGGGCGAGTCCGACTCGCACTTGATCGGTTTTGTGATTATGTGTTATGAGCATACTGTTCCCACCACTGGGACCCAGGCCTCTTCTCTGTGAAAGGGAGTGAGATGTAGTCCCCCACGCTGGCCCAGTGCGTGGTCTGGTGGTAAAGTATGGATGTCTTCGATTTTTTGTTTCTAGAACATACCAGTTTCATCACGATGTTTCCTTTCACTAATTTGAAGCCTGGTCATCCTATTTATTTTTTCTGCCTGTACTACATGGAAATGATCCCCTTACATGGAAAAGTGACGAACATCATTATAAGAAATC
This sequence comes from Agrotis segetum, assembly GCA_036375495.1. NCBI lineage: Eukaryota > Metazoa > Arthropoda > Insecta > Lepidoptera > Noctuidae > Agrotis > Agrotis segetum. Next base: position 985,310 of record JAQSVV010000039.1, read on the forward strand.
CCCAATTTTATTTTTATTCTATTTTCATGGACAACTCAAACTTGACCAAAAAAGTAACAATGTGTACTACTTAATAGTATATCCGAAATATCTTTTTATCTCTCTTTTTTACTCCTTTAAAATATAATTCCATCAAAGTAATCGGAAATTCTACATTTTCTTTGTCTTTCCAAATAATTTTCCAAGCAGCTGTCTTCCTTCAATTCCTAGAATCCATACTTTCACAATGATACACAAACATACAAATAGTTTTAGTGAAACATGAATCACGAAACAATAACATTCCTTCAGAGTTTAGATATAATCGGGCGATGCGAAGAATTCTACAAACAAAGTGACAAACAATGTTTATTTATTATTACCTAGTAGCTCGCATACTTGGTAGACGACGAATAACAAATAGATGCACATTGAATTTTCTAGAATTTAACATTCCTGTACTAATTTTGCTTAGAATTACTCGTAACAAGACCAATCAGAAGTGCTATTCCCTAGGGATACAGCCTTGTGTGCAACGCTGTTACAGTGTCAAAGCTTGTATTTTAGGTATTCAGTGAGATACTGCATTAAGATGGAGCTTAGTGAATGTTTGTATCGACGACGTACTTGTCGTAGTTTACAGCCTAGACGTAATACTCCTTTAACACAAAAAAATCAGGCAAAATTTTAGTTATAATGTAACCTAACATCATCAATCATCATCATAAAGTTTGCCCAAATGTTATTTGCTGCTGGAAAATGTTATTTTTTTGCATTGAAATTGTAGTTGTTCTAAAATTAATTAAATAGGGCATAAGTCAATTTACTTATAGGAATTTATCAATCGGATCCAGATTTATAAATCAGAAAACATGAATTCAAAATTATCTATACGAGGTTCACATTCCCGACATTACAGTTAACCTTTTTCAGAATCCTACTACTATTATAAAGGCGAAAGTTTGTATGTATGGATGTATGGATGTTTGTTACTCTTTCACGCAAAAACCACCGAACGGATTTGGCTAAAATTTGGTACACAGATAGTTTATAACCTGGATTAACATATAGGATAGTTTTTATCCCGATTTTATATTCCCGTGGGATAATTTTCGAGTTGTAGCGGGTGAAGCCGCTGGCAACAGCTAGTATTTACATAAGTTACGTAGGTATCTCTTAAAAATTATTGGAAAACCCATTGTACATTTTAGTTTACCTATGGTATTCAAAAACTAAATAGTCTTCAGACAGAGTCATCAAGGAAAATAAACACCTCAACCACAATAATTCTTCGAAAACAAGATTTCCAAAAAGATCAACAATACGATACCAACACATAATGAATACTAATTATCTATCCAGGAAAACTCCTCTTTCCATGGTACTCCAAAGATGGCGGAAAAACACAATGTCCACTCATAAATAATGGAAATTAGTTGCATAATGTCAACTTGTGTTATCGCATTATTTTACATAGTTGAGACAAACAACTGATGCAATAGTTTTAAAATCTTAATTGGTCTGGAATAAATAGAGCAATTTAAGGAACGGAATGGGCTTTTTAGTCGGTACGAGTCCGACAATCCTTTGCGCTACCGAATAGTGCGGAGTTTGGAAAATGTAATTTTTGTGACAGTCCCAAAAATGTCATTTTCAAACCACTTATGGTTTTCAACACCAAAAAAGTTACAAAAATGTGTACGGTGCGTGTCACTCAAAACACAAAAATGAAATACGAAATAGAAGTTGTTACAAAAGAGTATAATGTAGAGCCCGGCTTCAAGGAAAGGGTAACGCGAGGGAAATATTTAGACGGAACGGTCTAATTTTTAATGATGTGGGTTTGGATGTCCACCAAAAAAGAGTTTGGTTATCTATTTCCTATTCTTCATAACTTCTTCTTATTTTTACTCCTTTGCCCTTTGTTGGTGGAAATACTTGTGAGTAGTTTTCTCTATGTCCGTAAACCGGGATTATGGATTGTAGACGTTCTGTAGTTGTTTCTTCTTCACCCTCATGGATAAGTTTATACGTTAATAAATAACTATGATATGATTTATACTTGTCTTACAATTATATTAAGTAATTGAAAACACAAACGTTCATCCATAAGCAATTAGAAAAACAGATCACTAATGGAATCAATTCGTTATCTACAGATTACACGTCAATCTCTACGTCACAAATAACTTATGCGCGGACCTAATGCATTGAATATTTCCACACGTAGCTTGGGTTTGAAACGCAGTTCAGAAGCAATTAATAATAATAATATTCCACAACTATCACACAACGTCATCTAGTCCCAAGCTAAGCAGAGCTTGTGTTATGAGTACCAGACAACTGATAAACATACTTTTATATTGCTAAATACATATATATTTTAAACAAATTACACCCAGACACAGAACAAAATGATCATGCTCATCACACAAACATTTGTCCTGGATGGGAATCGAACCCACGACCTTCGGCATAGCAGTCAGTGGCACTAACCACTAGACCAAAAGGCCAGTCAGTTCCCAGTTTCTTGAAATCAGAAAATATATTTAGATTCCAGACACAAAAGAAGAACGTGAGACAGTTATTTATAAATATTCTGGAGATTTATTTCCCGAGGGATCGAGTCGACCTTTCGCTTCTAACTCCAGAAAGGACATGACCTTTTATTTGTATAGGTTTTTTTCAAGCTGTTATGCATTATGTATCTATATGTGCTCGTTACGCATAACATCCGTTAACTAACAGAAATAGTTGATTTTGAACTTTGTCTCGTTTTGTGTGCAATAGAAAGTCAATCTAATGAATTTGAGTAGGTACCCTTTCAGGCTTTTACAAAGATATAAATATCTGAAAAATACTGCCCCAGCACACTAGGAATATCTTTACTTTTCAAAATATTTAAACCAAGATTATAATTGAAAACGGGATATTTACCATGTTTATTATTTATTTTGAGTTTATGTTAGTTTATGATATTTCATACACCGATATTTCGGCACTTTTTACAGTTTTACAGGAATACAAAATACTCTTATAACATACAAAAACACCTCGTACAACTTTATCGTGTGGAAATCAAACCCATGACACCCAGCGCATCAGCTATTCACTCATCCATTGCGAAAGCGTTGCCGTCAAACTTGCGTTGTGGATAATGACAACTAGGTGTTAGGAATATCTTTTAGGTCAGTAGCTGTGACGGCGAGTAATGGATAACTCACCGGCTGACCAAGCAGCAAGTTCGGATTACTCCGCCGGAGCGTGGTGTTCAAGGAGCTGTCACCAAAGTGACAGGCCCAAATACCTGCCGGGATCACGGGACTGTACATATAAAAGGCCATTGAAAGAACACGAAGCATTGAAGTCTGTTCAAGTCTGACAGTCCCTTCTTCAATGGCGGCCGAATATTTTCGGGTATCATTAATAAACGTGGTGTAGGCAGATGTCACGCCCTTTCTTTGTTCCCTACTCCTCCTATCATCCTTAAAGTTAGCTATGGATAAAATATAATCAGCCTGTCGTGGCCAGTTGAATTTTAATGATGATTCAAGTTTTGTGGGAGTCTCATGGGGCTGTTGTATGTTCTCTCTTGTTGGCTTACGTACGAAATTAATATTCAATCACAATCTCGATCCTTTATTTTGAGGTTTGTTTCTGATTAGACATCTTAAGACAATCGTCGTCTACCGAGCACTCGTCCATACTAAAAGAGAAAACGTTTTCCTGCCCCTAAATGTTATCCTATCTCAATGATTTTTTGGAATGCTTCTGACACAGTGAAAAACTAGGTTTATAGGTTTTCTTTTTTTCAAAAGTAACTCTTAGGCGCCTGTAACTTTCATACTATTATATTTTTTTCCCTACAGGAATCTTTGTTGATCAAGAAAATGTTTTCACTTTTCGGGATAAATCGTTAAAATAAACCATTTCTTTGATATATTCAATCCACGTAAGATAATAAACGGTTTTAAAATCCATCACCAAATTAGCTTTACGGCCTCAACTACCATCAAACATAGGTGTAAAGTCCCATGACATCCCTCCCCCCTCCCCCCTGTACCATGGGTAGTTGGGAACACAAATACATCGCCATCTGCACGCCATAACATGTTGTGTTACGTAACTGGATACTGCATCAGGGCTGGCTCTTGATGTCACATGGATAATGTAAATAAAGGGAGTCATTTTTTTATTTGATTGATAAATCTGATTCTATTTTCTTAAACGTTTGCGTATTTTTGATTACTATCTTCCTGACCGTAACCAAAGGTGTGGTCGACGGTGAAGCACGCCTGCCTAGAAGTAACATTATCCACTTTTGACTCGGTGTATTCCCGTTCGTCCACTTGACTTCGTCCCCCGAGAGAGACGAACGGGAATTTACAAAATTAATATTTAATTTGTTCCCGATCGTCCCACTAAAAAGATTTGTGCTGAAATATGTTTGACAAGATTTTACGTTTTACATTATGTAAGTGTTAGAAAAGTTTACTCATTATTTTAACACATAAATAGGGTCAGTAAATTATCAACAACGAATAAACATATTTCAGCACAAATCTTTTTAGTGGGATGATCGGGAACAAATTTAGTATTATTTTTGTAAATTCCCGTTCGTCCCTCTTGGGGGAAGAAGTCAAGTGGACGAACGGGAATACCCGTTTGACTCGACTGCTTTAAACATCCAACAACTCTTTTTCTAATTCTTTTAATGCTTTTGACTCTGATTGTATACGATGCAGTGAACAACTCGTTGTTCTGTCTCGACTATAACTTCTTCTTCTTTCAAACTTCTGTATTATTCTTTATCTCAGTATTCCCTCTTTTTTTAAATATATCTATAATCTTTCACACATTCTATTAATTGTATCGCTAGACAAAAATTCTAACTACAAATTCTCACAGCCCTAAGATCGACATCTGCCTTTTAAGGCGTTCCAAAACGAATGCACATCACATGAAGCAAGCGTGATGCTTTATTACGTTATGTGGTACTTTTAGTGCCAGTGCATCCTGCCCGTTGCGACATGGTACCGAGGGCAATGTTAGGAAATCAGAAAGTACCAATCGAATGTTGCAGATGTTAAAATCTTGGTCATAGAGCAGTCAAAGTTCATTCTGCAAAAGATTTCCGCATTTTACTGGACAGCTTACTTGACCTGCCGGGGTTGCGGGACATACGTATACCGCGACTCCGGCACACAAAGGGCTACCGAAGGACAACGTGGATTTTAGTCAGTACAAGTCTGATAGTCTCTCCCGCCCTGCCCGGGATTGGAGGACTCATTTGATGATTTTGCCACGTAAAAAAAAACAGTTTACTTGATATGAATATTATGGACGTTAATTGTATGGAAAATGAACACTATTGAGTTTTTTCATTGGCTGCCTAGATTATAGAAGTTAAAGGTATGATACTCCTAAATCAATCATAAGAAAATGTAATCCTAAATGGCATGTTTTCCAACCCACGCGGGTCGGAAAACATGCCATTTTTTAAGGAGTGCCAAACATCAAATGAGTTTTCTCACCCTTGCGCAAGAGACTGACTCTCTTACTAAAAACTACCCTATTCATTTGGCTGTTCTTTACGTTCTAGGAATCACCACTACCCTGTTTAGATAAACCGGTGATCCCAAAAGGTGTTTGGCCTTACAGGAACTCCATCAGTTTCTGATAGTCCCATGAACACACATAGAACACGACTTGCCGTCGACTTAGGCTCAAACTCAAGCTAGCCAAGTCGTTTGCCCTGCGTCTGATCTGCCTCCGGTCTTGTCGACTTGTTAATCGAACAGAGAGTTCATTTCTGCCTGAGTACACTATGCACTATAATATCTTCAGCATCAATTCAATATATCCTACTACTATTATAAAGGCGAAAGTTTGTAAGTATGGATGTATGGATGTTTGTTACTCTTTCACGCAAAAACCACTGAACGGATTTAGCTAAAATTTGGTACACAGATAGTTTATAACCTGGATTAACACATAGGATAGTTTTTATCCCGATTTTATGTTCCCGTGGGATAATTTTCGAGTTGTAGCGGGTGAAGCCGCTGGCAACAGCTAGTATATAATAAAATCCAATCAATTATTGACTGGCCTGTTGGTGTAGTGGTTAGTGATCCTGACTGCTATGCCAGGGGTTGTGGGTTCGATTCCCACCCAGGACAAATGTTTGTGTGATGAGCATGATCATTTGTTCCGTGTCTGGGTGTTATTTATCTATAAAATATGTATGTATTTAGAAATATATAAGTATGTTTATCAGTTGTCTAGTACCCATAACACAAGCTCTGCTTAGCTTGGGACTAGATGGCGTTGTGTGATAGTTGTGCAATATTAATATTATTATATTATCAAAGCCAAAGTCAAATCATTGATTTTAGGCCATCAAAAGGCACTTTTGAACGTCGCAAGACTTAGTTACATGAAATGGGATTGATTGATCCTACTATCGATGTATGTACCTATTGATCAATGGCATATCTCGAGGCCAAAATACTTTGCTTTATCATAGAAAAAAAAATCAGGATCACACTGCAATGAACATAAATACAAATCAAGGGCCGAAACCAAATATTTAGATAGCAAAAAAGCCTTTACAATGTTCATTTAAGCTATAAGGGATAATATTTGTCAAGATAAACACCATAACCAGCCAATGAAAACACTTCCCTAAAACAAGGAAACATAGGGACGCAAACACAAACAAACACAGGAATTTGGCTTTGTTACAAAATCAAACACATTTACAGTATCTGAAAATAGAGGTCACACTACAAACCAATATATACCTTAATTTGTTACGAACAAAGTAGAAATTTCATTGAGACATGTCCTGAAAGTTGCCAGAAACAAGACTTTCGAAATAAAATCTTATATGGTATGGAATCAGGTTCAATTTCAGTTGTAAGTGTTAGTGTTTGTAAAGAATAATGTTTAACGGCTTTTGGTGAAGGATGTAGGATATTGAAAGGTCCCAATTTGGTGTGAGCAGTATTTCTTCCTTACAGGATATATTGGGATATAAATAACAACAGTTACGGTGGTCCAGATGAAATTAGACTGCAGTTAGACAAATGGGAGAAATAAGAGACTGTAATAATGATTAATGGTTTTTCGTCTTTATTTATTTAAACTTCGTATTTATATATTTAAGCAGCTACATTGATAGTCTTGTTTCTTCTCATTTTACAATTTAATTAGAATATAATAATATTTTGAAAACTGAAATAAACATAATTTATAATAATCATTTGTGAAGTTTAGAATTCCTGTTTCATAATCTCCATGGTAAAATAAATCTTTGGAAAGAAAAGGTTCAGGAATAACGTTAAAAATAGATATTTAAAAAAGGTGAATTACAACCTTTTGCAATATCACCCTCTTTAGAAACTCGATAACATCCAACTAAGTTAACAAAATCACTCTAACTTATATTTAACCATAGCTAAATCTATTTACAAAAGCTAAAGCAAAACTGATGAGTTCTTACAACCCTCTATTTGCGAAGATAAAAGCTAATAACAAACAGAGCACACTGCATGGGGTAATTCATTGCGAGATGCGCTAGAATCGACGAGTGACGCCGGGACGCATCTCTTGTATAAACATGGTAGGGATGGGACTAGGTAATGGAGACAAATTATATCGATAAAATACTAAATTCATTTACAAAATGAAAATTATTATTGATAAAATAAAACATGGTAGACAAAAGGAACCGATTTCAAAAACAAACACAAAAAAGCGTAAAATAAATTTTGATTCGAAAGTTGGTGGAAAAAGTTAATAAAGTAAAAAAACAAAGCCACCGTCTTCTGAATTTGTTGCGAAAAGTTATTTTATTTTTTATATTTTTTTTTGTTATTTTTTTTTGCCTATCAAAAGTTACTCTATCACTAGAAATTCTAAAAGGCTTATTTGCCAACGTATACAAGAATACATCAAATTTTATTTTTTTTGCTTATCCACTTTGAGAAATCTGAAAAGCTGACCAATTTGCCAACCCATTCAAGAATAGCTACCACCAAGGTCAAAATTAAACCATTAAAATACCAGCACACATCATTAAGACTCAACCACACCTGCTCAACAAGACAAACATGGTGAAACATCGCAATCACTCATTACTCTAACGATGATTACCAAACTGATTGATTTTATCACTGATCGCCGAATCAATCGCGTCGTGCAATCGAACCGATGCTGACAGGCGCTGATGATTGATTTGCATATCACTCGAGGTGACGAAATGTCAGATTGTTAAGTATGTGCTCACTGTACACTTGAGTTGAGGTCGCGAGGTTCTTTTGGAGGTAGCGAAATAGTATTAAATTATTTGTGTATCGATTCAATTTTGATTGACATGTTCTTCACTGCAACTTTGATCTACGAGTAACGGTCACGGTACTACTGTTACTACTGGGTCCTACTCTCTAAGCTCGAAACCCGATGTTTCGATCGAAGTTTCGGGAGCTTTCTACTCCTTAATAGCGGTTCCACATTAGTTTCGTGAATTCACGACGCAAATTCTCGCCGTGAACTCTCGGCACAATAAACGAACAAAAACGAACGCGCGTGTACCCCACGAAAACCACATGCATTCTCGTTCGCGCCTGTTCACGGGTGTTCACGGCCATAGTCTGGAGCCGGAAAAACACCTAAGGACAAAAGTTTAGTTAGAAGCACGAACTAAAAATTGGTGGCAACACAATTTCGCAGTTGTCCATAATCTCGATGAGTTGTTAAAACTCGTGAATTGGATAATAATAAGGAGTTGGGTTTGTCAAAAGTTACAAGTTAGTTTCGCAAGTGCCCTTATTTTCGTTGACAGACTTAAGAGAGTAGACCCTGATCATGTCCTGTCAGTTGATCCAGATCGGACAAAATTATAATTTGAAATTTATGTAGTCTTAATATAAGTACAAACTGTTGCAATATCAGCCAAATGGGTATGAATTGACTGGTTGACGGCAATAGACTCGCTTCTTATAATATGGGATTTCTGGCGTAAGGAGGGTATCACAAACGTCAGTAACCGTAAGTTCTGATAACATCTACATTATCTTAACTCCTTTGGATTGTGAAATTAATAGAAATATTGACAATTACAGAGATAGGAGAGGCTGGTTTGGCGCAGTCAGGAATCCCGTCTTAAAACTAGATTCGAATAGATATTAGTTATGAAATCTGGCATTTCGGAATACTGGACTGGAACTAATAAACATACGCGTCAATTTAGGTTGAAATTCAACCTAGGATAATATTGGTTTGAATTCTAGAACAATTTCGATGAAAAAGATGGGAAAAGGTTTAATATTTTATCAGTAATTTTATTGTAAACAGTATTAAATGTTGTCAAAAAATGATCTATAATTAAGTAGTGCCAAATAAATCTATTGACAACTAATCAAAAATTGCGCTTGAGTAAACTCATAATCGATCGCTAAACTTTAAGTTCTGATTTGCATTTCTGTCACCTTGCAAGGCGATACTGTTAGGTAGGTGTTACACTAGTTTCAAATATAATTAACTAGCTTAAATCTGTGACTTCGCTTACGTGGAGAATGGACAAAAAGCATTCTGAAGGCATGAACCTCTGGGAAACAAATTTCATGCTCTAGTCGTGGTGTGCTTTTAAACTGAACATACTTTTTCAGATGTAAAAAGTAGGACAGATAATATTATGCAGACAAACTTCGTCGCACTTTACAAAATAATCTAATTTTACAAACCTTACTTGAATCAACTAAAATTAATCAATAATAAAAAGCAAATGAATATGAAACTAGTGTTTAGAGGAGGCAAAGTTTTTTTTTAAAGCCAACATAACTAGTTTGGCGAACAAGATGCAAATTGAGAAAGGTTATTGTATTCTATTAGGCATATATTCCAGCGATCATTTAACATGTCTAACTAGCCAAAACTCTGAAAAGAAAACAAAAGCCCAAAGGGTTACAAAATAATACAATTGGAAAGCTATTTGCCCAGCAGTGGTACGGTACGGGATACACAAAAAAAAAAATCTTCTTTAAGCCTCATTTTATCTATGAAAACTGTTTCATAAAAAGTTGTCTTAAAACCAATTAAACCAATTATCTCGCCTTTCCTCGTAATCAAATCCTTTCCATCCTTGAGACGACCCAATATCTCAACTGTCATATTACTTCCAGTAAAATTATTCATCATCATCATCATCATCAAGTCTCCATCCATAGGACGTCCACTGCTGAACATAGGCCTCCCCTTTAGATCTCCACATATACCGGTTGGAAGCGACCTGCATCCAGCGTCTTCCGGCGACCTTTATAAGGTCGTCTGTCCACTGCGCTTGCTAGTCCGTGGTCTCCACGCCACTTTTCGACCCCATCGGCCATCTCGCTTCTTTTTTCTAGCTCTACTCGCTTCTCGCTGATAGTTGGCGATGGGACATGAACCAATCTCGATACGCGAGAAAGAGGGGATGGCAACTGGGGACCTATTGGCACCAGTATAGCTTGTTCCAAGCATCAGTCATTGGTTCAAATCGTAAAGGTACTTCAAAATTACGTCATTGATCGGATTAGGACTAAGCTATGGTGGCGCCATCTACAATTAGCTTTGACTTGCCTCCCCCATTCTGCCATACTCGCTCATAGACAAGCCACTATTTGAACTACAAACTCTTTGCTCGCCCACTCGTTTCTAGTTGCTAGCTTTACTCGCTTGTCGTTAATCGTTGACTGTGTGACAAGCCCCTATAAATCGTACCTTTTATATCAATAGTATTATCGAGTTACTAAAAGCTTTGATTGAGAAATGAGCGCCATATTGTTTATTGGCTACTGAGTGCATTGTGTTGAAATATTCGATTGTTATGGTTTTAGATAGCGTGGCTTGGAATGTGTCAAGCGTTTATCTTAATCTTATGAGTCTATCAAAACATTTAAATTTTTTAACAATCGTTTTATTTCTCTAGGCGATCTATTAACAAACTCGTCAACTAATAGTGTTGAAGAAAAATTCAGTAAGTTACAGACAAGACATCTTGTAAAAATATGGGGATGGCTTTTGCCCAGCAGTGGTACGGTGTTATGGGATACACAAAAAAAATATCTTCTTTATGCCTCAGTGCGGAATTATTGCCGTTTTATCTATGAAAACTGTTTCATAAAAAGTTGTCTTAAAACCAATTAAACCTATTATCTCGCCTATCCTCGTAATCAAATCCTTTCCATCCTTGAGACGGCCCAATATCTCAACTGTCATATTACTTTCAGTAAAATTATTCATCATCATCATCATCTCATCCATAGGACGTCCATTGCTGATCATAGGCCTCCCCTTTAGATCTCCACATATGTGTATACCGGTTGGAAGCGACCTGCATCCATCGTCTTCCGGCAACCTTTGTAAGGTCGTCAGTCCACCTTGTTGGTGGCCGACCTACGCTGCGCTTACTAGTCCGTGGTCTCCAATCTAGTACTTTTCAACCTCATCGGCCATCTGCTCTGTGAGCAATATGGCCTGCCCATTGTAAAGTTATTCCAACTGTAGAATTGTCTTAAAGTGAAATCGGTTTTAGAACATTGTATAGCTTCATACAACGCATCTATGAGGTGTTTTTTTATATTATTCTTTTCTTTCATTACACAATTTTACTTCTTTGAAGTCATCCACTGATTGATAGATCGTTTAGTACCTTTCTCGCATTACTAACAAAACAAAATCACATTGTAAAAGCCTCTTAAGGTGACAGCCGTACACCGCTCTAGAAGCATTAATGAGATGACAATGAAATGCCTCGCGTGGGCGCGACCACTGGCAACACTGGCTCAAGCCACGGTTACTTGGCAACCGTTTGAAACACTCTAATTATCAAATGGACTCGTAATTGTATGTTTAATCATGTCACTGTCAAGTCGATGTTGTAGGTTGTGAGGTACAGATTCAATTGGATACAGTGGGTTTTGTTTACTAGGGATTACTAAATACCATGTATGTTAAGTATATTGTCTTTGTTTGTTTGAAATATTCAACGCCGAGGTCTTTAAAAATTGAGGCATACATTTTGACATTGCGCGACTTACACTGGGTTTTTGAGTTGTGAATCGTGTAATTTCTTAAGGTACAGACCACTCACTTTGCGTCGTAAAAAGTCTTCTATAAAATCGACTGAAATTACGCGACTCACAAATAAAACTTACCTACCCTCGTCTGTATTGTGTCCGGCGTTACGAGGCCTAATTAACGTGTAACACAGCGAGCATGCGTGCATTGATACGGGGAATGAGCGGCTCGTTGCTCGATGTGAATGGTACATTACAGCCCGTAACACCTGTCGGTATCAAACTTTAAACGCGAGCGAAGCCGCTAACCAAACTACTAATATAATATCGAAACAGCATGGCTAACCAGAAGACTGGCTATTGCGATATTGTATTGTGTTATTAGAGCAATGGTGGCCCAGTGATTTCTGCCATGACTTGCGGTTCAAACCCAGCCAGGCGTATCACTTTGTGTAATTTATTTCATCACCACTGCTCTGCGCTGCACCACAAAAGTCTGTAGTCACAAAACCTTAATTTATCAAATACTTTCAGAGATCTGGCTGATGGTCTGTGAGGACTGAGGGACCACACTTTAAGGGCTTTAGTTTTTAATATATTTTTTTACAAATTCCCTGATTTGTTCTACAATTGTTTTAAGTGTACTACTAAATCCTACGATTTTTATTTTGCGCGTTCCAGTTTGGTCCCTCAGTTCACACACACATCCAAAACGGTGAAGGAAAACATCTTGTGGAAACCGGCATGTCCCAGACCCAAAAATTCGAAGACATGTGACATCTACCAATCTGCACCTCTTACAGAGCAGATAATTTCCCAGCAGTGGGAACATTGATAGGCTGATATGAGCTGATATGGGTGGCAATGCAAATTATGTTGAATTATTTATCAATCTACAATATTCACGTCATTCAGCGTGCCATTGAACTAAACTCCCAAACCCACTAATCCATTCAAATCCGTATGTAAATCTGTTAGAACTGTCACTTGACATACTAGCTTGCCCCGCCGCTTCCCTTGTCACTCAGAAGGCAATTATCATTGATTTACATACAACTTGTCTTCCTGTCCGCATGGTTCCGCATCCGGTATTAATATAATGTAATAATTAAGATAAAGGACAATGTTTTTTGTGGCTAGGAAAGTTCATTGCTTCATATTTTTATTTAATTAAAAAGTCATATTCGTAGGTTATGACTGTGTTCATGCGAAAGTTGGTAGAAGTACCTAATGTTGGGAGATCAATGCAATGCTTCGGTGGGTAGATGATATTCAGAAGATCGAGGATATAACTTGCATGGCAGAAAAGAAAGAAGACTTGGGGGGGTATTACAACGTCTTAAAACCAGGCTTGTGCCAGTGAGTGAACGAGATGGCGCTAGACGACTTGTATAGCTCTGTCACTTTCACTCGCTGGAACAAGCCTAGTTTTAAGACGTTGTAATACCCCCGCCCTGGTGGCCTACCATGAACTCTTAACGCGATCCAGTTTAGGCTGTGGGAAAGAAATAGCGCTAGACGACTTGTATAGCTCTGTCTCTTTCCAACAGCCTAAACTGGATCGCGTAAGGTTCCTTAACTCAGGAGTGGATGGAACAGTGCTGCTGCTGATGATGATGATGATGAATGCTTTGATATTAGTCACACAATCAATCTTTCCGTGTTAAATATTGGCGTTCAGAATAGTTGGTAAAAGTCTAGGCTGGTGATCGAGTTTTTTGAATCAGTCTTAGGTATAATATTACTGATCATGAAAATTGTTTTGTGAATTAAATCACCGTCATGATATGTATTATAAAATTAATCAGTCAATAAATGCCAAATAAATAAGAGTAAGAATGATTTTGATTATGAAAACTTATAATATTATTAGCATGTAAGCGTTTTGGTGTCAATTGTAAGCTTATATTGTGTCTTTTTAATAATAATAATAATAAATATTAATTAAAACAAAAAAAAATTGGCCTTCAATTTCTGATGCAAACACTGCAATATTTATAAACACATGAATCACACAAAATATCAATGATAAAACTTGAAAAATCCTTATCAACATTAATATCTGTGACAAATCCATCGATAAATCAGAAGAGGCGTGTCCCATCCTTACAGCTAGTAAAACAGACGTTAATGAACTTGGTTTGTTTCAAAATAGACCGGCGCAGGCGCCGATCCGATGCACGCATCATAATAGAACTTTACAGCATCACATGCATCGATTTTACGATCAACATGCGTGTTTGAATGCGGTTTCAGGGAGCTGAAAACTTCTGTTTTAGAAGAATGGAACTATTGGCTATAAAAAAGCTGAAGATTTGTCCGTGAAAATAGTTGAACTTTGGACTCTGAAGTCTCCGATTCTTTATCAAATCGGACTTCAATCCCTGCACGCGTAGCATGGCGATTCTATCTCTACTCTACCAAGAAAAGACAAACTTATTTCATCGTAATTTTCCTCACAAATCGACTGTATTTACGTTTATTTTCCATATTTTTTACATTACCATGTTTAAAACGCTAAACATATTTCTACGTTCTGTCATTTTGTGTATTCTTCCGTCGACAAAATCTAACATACATCATCTAACTAATTATTAATAAAATCCCATTCAACGGCGCCATGCTACGCCTGCAGGCTGGATAAATGCAATGCAAAAAATTGAAAGCCAAATATTTTGTTTTGCTTGAACGCACTAGTTTCAGAAACTACTGGTTCGAATTGAAAAAATCTTTTTGTATTGGGTTAAGCAGTTATCGAAATAGATTTTCTGGTTTAGGAGATCACACGTGATTTTAACATAATGTTAAGAAGATAAGTATGAATCAATAATCCATCTTTAACAAGCGTGCTGATTAAAGTTTAAGCTCTATCGTGGCATGGTAACAGTCAATGAATTGATAACCGAACGTTGATGCACAGCTTGGAAAATGCAGCAAAAGGACTGCAAATTTTTCAATGCTGGTAATCTGCTGAACGTGAAACCTACATATTTTCCTACTTCTCAATTATTCTTTTTATCGTTTCGTTCGCAAGATCCAAGACAAGTAAATTCATTCTCCGGGACACGTCGAGCTTCATTGTCTCGGCGCTTTTCTGGTGATTGCCACTTCTGGCTTTCAGGAGTTGCAGTGGTTTGGAAATAGTGCGCGTATAACCCATATTTTATCTTATCCCCAAAAAATCACAAATATTACAAAATAAATTTATTTTTTCCGGAAAACTTACATTTCCTCACGAATTCTCACGCAGCGCGTGTTTAAACGTATCGAGCTCTGCAGTAGTATGTGCTTGTCGGCACGTAGACCCACAATTAGTGTACAGATAATGAAGTTATCGCCATTTTATAACATACCATTTATTTTTGACAACGATATCGAACGATAGCGACTGTTAAGTCATCGCAACGCTGACTAATCTCGCTAAAACATTGGATTTAGGACTTGATTTTTGATGTTGTAGACTTGTTGGCTGGACTTTAATGTAGACAATAATTATGCAGCATAAGTAACAACGCACTAAGTTTATCTGGCCTTTTTAGGTGGTAAAATCATCGAGTATTTTCGTCCCATTGTTCCCTGGGTGATGCGGAAGGATACTGACTTAATTCTACCGTGTTTGTAGATCCACCGAAGTCGAAGGCAAAAAATCAATGAAATAAACCGACTTCCAAAATTTTTTTACTTTCCATACTTTCTTGTAAGTGAACAGTATTATATGAACCAGAGTAACTTAAAAATCAGAAAAATAAATATTAAGATTACTTCTTTCATCGAACATGAATGTATCTCAACATTGCACCAATATATCCTGTTCATTACAGTACCCTCTCAGCTTTTAACCTTAATTCCAAGTAGCCACTCTATTATATACCCCAGCGCCACCTATCAGCATGATAACATAAACACTGATAACAAGTCCTTATCAGACGTCATTCATGTAATTCCAAGTCACCTATTTATCGGGCATATGTAGTGCAAACGATATATAGCACGGATCTTTGTGATAACTGCTTTTATCAACTGTTTTCAAACAAAAGAAGAATTTAATCGCATTTTTTTATTGATAAAACCATCCCAGTAAAAACATAATTAATGTAAGAAAGGCCAAGTTTTGTAACGCTGTTCTTTCAGTAAAAAAGTTAAAGAGATCTCATATGAAAGCACCAACTTCTTAATCAATTGTTAACTAATCGTTAGCCCTGGTACTGCTTAGTTCTGTTTCATGTCCATATCCTGGCCCTGGCAATGAGTTTATAAGAGGAAGTTTAAAAGTGTCATTTTAAACGCATGCGACGCGCATCATAGCCGAAAAGCGTTGAAATGAGGAATAGAGAATTTCAGCTTGCAAGTGTGGGTTGCAATAGCCAGAAGACGCGGGTTCGAATCCCACTTGCAATCTGAAATTTTTCTTTCCTCAAAAATCATCTTTTGGAAAGTGTCGTCTGCTATAGAAAAAATTAAAGGGAAGCGTCTGTTCTGTTATGGACATGATAATACTCATGTGACTAAGAGAGTGATGAGTATGAATGTTGATGGATGGAGAAGAGGAAGGCCAAAGAAAAGATGGATGAATTGTATACGAAATGATATGAATGAAAAAGGAGTAAATGATACTATGACGTCTGATAGGGGAGAATGGAAGAAAAAAACGTGTTGCGACGACCCCAAGTTAAAAGGAATAAGAGCAGGAAGATGATGATGATCCTGGCCCTGGTAAATACTGGCGCTGATTGGGGTAAGAGTACTCTTAGGGGTCAAAGTACTAGTCGGCGTCCAAACCCGGGATCGGGGTCCATGGTTCTGGCCCTGATCCAAACGTACTGATTTTGGTCCTTGTCCGTTATTTGTCGCAGAGCCTTGAATACGGGAATAGAATAGTGCTTCTGACCAAACTTTTTTTTTTTATAGCCTCATTTGTGTTCATTGCACTGCAAGCCATCTGAATAATATAAGCACAATTCTGTTAGTGCAACTTCGTTAATAGAACTTATAAATACATAATAATACTACTTCATTTTCAAGTAAGTAGGTCAAAAGCTCATAACACTGTATTTCTCAAGAGAGAAATTCCCAATTAATTTATGCATACTGAAATACTAGTTGCATTACAGCGTGCCCAGTTTATTTTAACAGTTTATAGCGAATTGTTTTTACCAAGGCAAATGAGAATTGCGATTCAGTTTTCTACCAAACCAACTCCGTGCTTAGAAATTCTGAACACTGTAAAGGCGTCGTTCCACAGTAGCCCACAGCTAAGCTATGCAGTAGGAGATAGCTTCGCTCTTTTTGAAACAATAGAAGAATGGTCCAGGATTCTCCAATGTGATCCACAGTCACGTAATCAGCCTGGAGAGCAATGGTGGTCGAGTGGTATCGGCCCCGACTTACGAGTTGTAGGTCATGAGTTCGAACCCAGCCAGGCGCATTACTTTGTGTAATTTATTTCATCACCACTGCTCTCAAACGGTAAAGGAAAACATCGTGAGGAAACCGGCATGTCCTAGAACCAAAAATTCGAAGACATATAACATCCACCAACCCGCACTGGGCCCGCGTGGTGGATTATGGCCCACTCCCTCTCATAGAGAGGAGTACTGTGTCCCAGCAGTGGGAACATTTATAGGCTGATGATAATGATGAATCAGCCTATCAAGTTCTAATAGCTGTGAGACAACTCAATCACCAAGATAGAAAACGCCTTCTTTATCTTGGGGATTGAGTTTGTAATAATCCACAATGCGTACCGAATACGGGTTGGTGGATGTTACAGTTATGTCTTCGAAGTTATGAGTAGGATAAATTGGATGACACCATAATTATTATGTCTTCAAATCTGAAAGAATCTGCTGGTTAAATATGGTAACTATTTTCATTTCTTTTACCGTTTTGAAATCAGTGATGATGAAATTATTTTGCACAGCTCGCACTTGCTTGGTTGAGCCTACGTCCGTGACCACTGGGCCAATAGTTCTTTGATACCATGAATGATACTTAAGATTTCCATTACTGGCAAACAAAGGAATCGAATAGCCAACATAGCAAACCCCTCCCTGCCCAGTTAACGTATCAGCGCAGCGCGCAGTGGACGGCTTACCTTATGTCTGTAATGAAACTGGTTTTTCAGCAAACGGGCTTACTTTTTAATTTAAATGTGTTAAATTTATTACCGAAATTCACTAGTTACTCATTTTCCACGAGTTAATTATGAAAAGCGTACCCTCCATATTCTATCTACTCCATGGCTATCATTATGCATAGTATTCCCTCAATATAAAAGGCATAAGCGATACATCGTGCAATCTTTGGTAACCTTTTACCATTTCATCCGCGTTCCTTTCAAAATCGGTAAAACGGTGCAAATCGAAACGTTTTGGTAGTAAACCTTTCAATTTGGAACCCTTTGAAGAACATAACCTTTCATATTTAGATGAATTCGTGATACTTCACCTCTCTGTAAAGGTCTTAAAATTCTCAACTTTCTAACTCATCCAGCCATAAGCATTCAGTCATTCCTAATATTGTTACCTCATAAAGCAGAGTAGTAGCACCCTCGAACTATAGGCGCCCTCGCTGCGCTTGTGGTTCTAAATATCTCGGGCTGCAATTGATACCTTACAGCTCTTGGCTACTAATCTACTATTGTTACATCATTCCTCTTTCATTCTTAATTCTGATGGAAGCACGACTTCGTGGCCAGCCGTTGTCTCATAGCATCAGTTTTATGCAATTTTAGCCCAGAAGTTGACCTATGCTGGTCAACTTCCTTTTTAGATGGCGCTGCCGTCACGTGCAGTTCGGCTCCGTATTTAAAAATGTGTAAAAAATAGTTATACGCTTTATTTCGTTAATTTAATATGTCTAAGTAAGACAACTAAAAGCAGTGCTTAAGTGAAAGTGAAGTCAACATATAATTTCGTCTGGATAGTGAATTATTACAAGAAAAATAAAAATGCCACCGATGCGTGCTAGCATTTTAAGCATAAACGCTAATAAGTGATTATATAAACTAAACAGTTGTTAAAACAAACAAACAGCTATAACAGTGATTAAATTACACCAATATTGTCTAAATAATTACAAAACTAAGTGAACTTTTCTGTGATTTTAGCAGTTTGAAAGCAATAAGAATTTCAAATTAGTGCGCGCGCAGGTCAACTTTTTTTTAAACAATTTTGAATAAGAAGCATCATAACGAACTTTAGCTTTCTGAAAACTATACAGAAGACCTAATTCAACTATGATATTATAAGTCGCCGTGGCGCATTAGGAAAGTTTTGGAAATTGCAGTCACAACTCACAGTGTCGTAAGTTCGCTACCGCCGAACTGAAATACTTTTTGTGAATTATTATTTTTTGTTTTAATATTTTTTTTGTTCAAATATTTTTTCTTTTGTTAATTTAACGAGTGGATATTCATTTAAAAACCTTGTTCACCAATTTCAAGTGAAATTTGATGATAGATTACTGAAATAAGAACCAAAAGTGTTATAAATTCTGTGCCAAAAGTGAAAATAACTACACAATTAACAGACTTTGAACATTACCACGAACTGTCGCCGTGTTATAATACAAACTAATAGTATTATATATTATTATTATCTTAATAGGAATTTGATGTCTGACGTTCTAAATTAAATATTTTGAGTTACACATGAAGAGTGTGTATTTTCTGCACATTGTTGCGAACAGAGCCATCTGTTGTAAAAATCTGTAACTATCTCATCAATTGTTTCATTATGGAAAAAATGTCATCCAAAACAAAAAAGAAATTAAGCAACAGTTGGCGAAAGATGTCAGCACTTGGTAGTGATATATCGAATATAACATTAAGAAAAAAACAAGCTGCAACTTCAAATAAAACCCCGTTGGAAGACTCGCCCCCTGCACCTCAAAATACATCTCAGATACTTAATTCGCATATTTTATTTACTGACTGCGAGACATCGGATGATTCATTTTCCACACCTATGAAAAAGAATAATGCAGATGCCACCATAGTCAACACCTCAGCTAGTCTCCTTGATATGAGCAACGATGATACCTATGACGGAGAACAACTATCCAATCTGAAAGAGCAAGTTGAGAAGTTGACCCTTCAATTATGCTATGCAAATGAAAAAATTCGCTCTCTCACTACTGAAATCGACAACCTTAAACAGTCAAATGAAAACTTACACTTGGAAAATACTCAAATAATAAATATTGAGGATAGTTCAACAAAGAGAAGAAAAGAAAAGTCTATTCCTAAAGCTGAAGAATCACATAAAAATAAACAAGAACAAACAGAACAATTAGGAAAAAAAGATGAAAAAAAGGTAAACAATAGGAGCACTCAAACATCTGAACGGTTCATGTCTCCAAAGTCAACAACAAAGAAAAATCATAAAGTGAACCCAATATCAAATATTTCAACAATTAAAGAAAAACACCAAGAAACGCCCGGTAAGATTTGCATTATTAGTGAAAATAAACATAATAAAATACGCACGATTGCACAAAATCAGTTTCAAAGGTCAGAATTATGTCACTACTTAATGCCACACTCTGGAATTAAAAATATGGTACTTACTTTGGAACCCAAAATCAAGAGCTTTACAATGGATGATTATTGTATCATCATAATTGGAGAAACGGATTTCAAAACCACAAAGGAATATGCAGATTTGATTTCGAATATAAGAAACGTGTTAGAAAAAAATCAGCACACAAATATAATACTTTGCATGCCTACTTACAAAAAATGTATAAATAATGTTACAATGTATAACTGGAGAGTAGAAAATTTTATAAGTCTACTATATGAGGACATAGTAGCCCACAAACATGCCTATTTTCTCGACTCTAACAAGAATCTTGCATGGGACCACTCAATGTATAGACCAAACATGGGAACTGTAAATAATTATGGTTTTCAAATAATTTTCGAGGATATTGCAGAGCTCATAACATACATAATTGAAAATAGAGCTAGAAATAAAGAGTGTAAGACAACAGATACTTCAACAAACCAACAAACAGAGGAGCAGTTTTTTCTATTATAATAATCTCACAATAATTCATCAAAACATCGCTGGTGTGCTGAATAAAAGTAGTGAGCTTACTGTTTGTTTAGAAGAAATGTCGGAGAAAGATACGGAAATCGATGTCATCTGTTTATCGGAACACTTTATGATGGCTGGTCATGAGCAGCTGTTGTTTATTCCCAACTACAACTTAGCGGCATGTTACGCCAGGAAAAATAGCAAGAGAGGTGGGACATGCATTCTAGTGAAGAAAGGACACCAGTATAAAGAAATTTTAGATATAGCAAAATTATCGATTAATGGAATATTTGAATGTTGTGCCATTGATTTAATTAATTGTAAAACTATAATTGTCTGTATTTATAGAGTACCAAAGACTGATAACTTAAATATTTTTTTTGAACAATTTGAAAAATTACTACATAATTTAAGTAAAAAAAATGTGAGAAATGTCGTAATAGCTGGTGACTTCAATATTGACTCTCTTAGGCGCAATAACACTTTGCGGGAATTGGAATGCATGCTTTTAAACTTTAATTTTAAATTGGAGCTAAATCAGCCCACACGTCTCATAAGCGGAACGTGTATAGATAACTTTGCACATAATCTAAAACAGAAATGCAAATCTGAAGTGATCGACTTTAGCTTATCAGACCACACTGCTCAAATACTTAAATTACCGATAAATAAAACGTTTTTATTAAAACAATGGAAAATAAAAAGACGCGATTTTAGTAAAGAAAATATGCAGAAATTTAAAAATCATATACAAAGTGTTTCCTTTTCTGAAATTTACAATACTGAAAATGCAAATACAGCCTACAATGCTTTTCTTGAGACATTCCTACTTCTCTATAATTTATGCTTTCCATTCAAAGAAATAACCATTAGAAATAAAATAAAACCAACGTGGATATCACACGGAATTAAAATATGCAGTAAAAAAAAGAGACAGCTAATGTGGAATTATAGACTAAATAGAAACAATCAAAATAAAATACAATTTAAATGTTATGCGAAACGCTATAAACATATTATTAAATTAACACAGAGAGCTCAAAATATACATAATATAAAAACAGCACCTAATAAATCCAAAGCCACGTGGGCAATAATAAATAGAACCAAAATGAACAAACCCAAGGACAATATTTCTTCCATAAAAGTTAATGACAAATCAGTAACTGATCCCCAAGAGATAGCAAACGCTTTTAACAACTTCTTCATAGATAAAATAAAACCTTTAACGGATTCAGGCCATAAAGTAACTTCAAATATTGATAAATTGGGGCAGTCTATGTTTATCGCACCAAGTACACCATACGATATTCTTCAAATAATTAGATCTCTAAAAAACACCTCAAGTGTTGGCTTTGATGGAATATCAACTAAAATTATAAAATTTGTAGCTTATTATGTTTGTGATCACCTAAGCCATATTATAAACCTTTGTATTAGTTCAGGAATATACCCAGATAACTTAAAAACTACAATAATAAAACCTCTATTTAAAAAAGACAACAGAGAAAGCATGAGCTCCTATAGACCCATAGCCCTTATTCCCGTATTATCAAAAATCTTTGAAAAATATGTCTATTTACAAATATATAATTACTTAGAAAAACTAAAGATCCTTACGGATGATCAAAAAGGCTTTCGCAGAAATAAAACGATTAATATGGCTATTTTTGATTTCATAAATAATGTTATGGCTAACGTAGACAAAAGGAGGCCGGTCTGTGCGGTTTACTGCGACATGACCCAGGCCTTCGACTACGTTAATCATGATATTCTGCTTAGTAAACTGGACGCATATGGTATTAGGGGAAATATACAAAAACTCATAAAATCATATTTAGAAAACCGAAAACAATACCGGGTGTAAAAAGACCGTTAACGAAGCCGAAAGCCACGTATTCTACCCATTATTTGGATCATTTTTTTCCTTTAGACCATACCTGGGACTCCACGGGTTCTCGAGATATTGAAGGTCAAAGTTGCATTTTTTTTTTACTTTTTTTTACGAAATCCAATTCTAAGTATCAATACAAAACTTTTTTACAAACAAACATTACCTGTATTTTCGATTTTTCTAAATAAAATACGCATTTGAAGTTACGAACAGTAATGTACGTTAGAAATAAATGCAGAAACGCACAGCTGATTACTTCCGACGGTCAATGACTCTCTTCTCTAGACTTAGGTCCCTTTGGAGGTGCGGGGTGAGGCGCGGGAGGAATGCGTCAAGACCGGAGCGACGCCATTGGTGCGCGCGCGTCTCGTGATATGCCGCTCAGTCGCTATTCGTCTATCGTGGCTCTCACACTGCTGTCTAGTACAGTCGAAAAGAAGTGTTTCTTTGTTTTAAATTGTTTTTTATTTGTTTAGTTTCGTTGTTTGTTAGGTTTTTTGTTGAGATTTGATTTTGAACTTATTTGCTATTTTAAGCCACCACAATACCGCGAGGAAAAGGCAATGCTTTGAATAGACATTCAAGAAGTTTGGTGTACAACGTTTTACAATTTTTCACAAGATTTTCAAATACTCGAAGATTTTTTTTTTTAGTATGGTGAAATCATCAAATGAGTCTTCCGGCCCCGGGCAGGGCGGGAGGGACTGTCAGACTTTTACTGACTAAAATCCACGGTGTCCTTCAATAGCCTGTTATGTTCCGGGGTCACGGTAAGGAAATAATCCCGCGACCCCGGCAGGCTTTGGCCCTCTGAGAGAGACACAAAGCGCCGTCGACCCGGGCATGGTCCATGGTCAGGCAGCGAGTTGCCCTTTACTCGCTGCCCGCATGCCCGCGCCTACGGTGGCCGGAGATCATCTGCTGACGTCCGACGCCGAGGGCGCCTACCACTGCGGTTGGGGCAGAGGGAGGACGCTGTCCTCTCTCGCTCGCGGCCCGCCTCCTCCTTCACGAGCATTACTGCCTCGCAGAAGGAGCAGACCGCTTCCCACTCCGAAAATACTCGAAGCTTACAAAAAAAACGGCCGCGGCAACAAAGACGTGTGTATCGACAGTACAAAGAATTACAAAAGAGTAAATCAATTCAAGTTCAATTTATTTTAATAAACATTTTAAATTACTTACCTTTGATTCATTTGCAAAATCAGCATTTACAACATTACACAAATTATTTAAATAACATTAAAATATCATTTCGTCTTAAGTCTTTTCTTCATGAGTGTACGTGCGCAGACGGCCGCCATTTGTGGTCATCTTTCGTGAATCGTATTGTAATGAGAACCCGCCCTCCGCGGTAGTTCAAATGCATGTTCAAACGAGCCGACGCGCTCGCGCCGCCTGCTCGCTCCACCCGCTAACCCCCGCCGCCCTCCGCGACACCCGCTGGCCCCTCCCTCTGCCAGCCGCCACGTGCCGTCAAAGAAATTTGTCTTTAGTTCGGTTTCTGACACGATCGAATTTACTTCTTGTGTCTTTGTTTCCGAAAAACATTACTGTTGAGTGTTCTGTGACCAATCTGTGACTGTGTACTCGCTAACACACAAAGAGGCTGTGTGTTTTTGAGTACTTTTGTGTTTGTTTTTGCTAGTTAGTGCGTTTCTTTTTTTTTTTAAGTTTTAGATACGAAAATGCCGTTTCATGATTATTCTGCGCGCGAGTATGTTAATATGGTATACTGCTATGGTATGGCGCATGGAAATGCTGCTGAAGCCCTACGAATTTATGGAAGACAATACCCTGAAGCGTTCCAGCCTAGTGATTCACGTATTTTTACGCGGGCAGTGCAACGTTTGTTGGATAATCAGCCTATCGTGCCGATTTCACAGGGGGGTGGCAGGCAAATAACGCCAGCGGCCGAAACGGCCATCTTATCTGTGATGCGAGAAAACCCTCGTTTGGGAGTGCGTACAGCGGCTAAAGTATTGCGAAGGCGGCATGGCCATCGGGCTAGGTACATGGTGTCTCATTCCACCGTGCACAAAGTTCTAAAAAGGGATAGGCAACGACCTTATAAAATTCATCGCGTGCATGCACTCATGCCGGGTGACACAACACGCCGTATGCAGTACTGCAGGTGGCTGTTAAGGCAGGACCGAGGATTTGTGAATAAAGTTATTTTCACGGATGAATGCACTTTCACAAATAATGGAATGTGGAACCGTCGAAATTCACACTATTGGTGCTCCGTGAATCCACATCAAACCCAGGAAACGGGCTTCCAGGTACGGTGGAAACATAATGTGTGGACTGGCATCATGGGAAATCAGATACTGGGCCCCGTTTTCTTGCCACCAAGTATGAACGGACCTGCCTACCTCAACCTCATTAATGATTACCTAACCGACACGTTAGATGACATGCCACTGATCCAGCGGCGAGACGTGTGGTATCAGCATGACGGTGCACCACCACACATCGTGAGACCGGTTCGCGATCAGCTGACGCAGCTGTTCGGCGACAATTGGATTGGGCGATATGGGCCCCATGATTGGCCTGCACGCTCACCGGACCTAACGCCTTTGGATTTCTTTCTGTGGGGATACGTCAAAGATAGGGTGTTTGACCGTACCTGCCAGACTGCTGCGGAGATGCGTCAAAAAATCATTGATGTTTTTGATGAACTCAAGCAGCGGTCAGAGCGAGAAGGAATCCTGGAACTAGTTCATCAAGAGACGCTGACTAGAGCTCGCGTCTGTCTCCGCGTGGGAGGTCGGCAGTTTGAACCGCAGTTAGTGAGTGTTGAGAGACCACCGATTGATGATTTCAGCGATGGACAGTAGGTAAGTGTTTTATGAGTTTTAATTTAAGAACATCTTGGGGTCATGGGATTGTTTGAAAGATGTACCACGGCCCTGGAACGTAAAGGGCACACGAAAGAGCACGTCTTTTTTAGTCGGTGAAGTCTGACAGTACCTCCCGCCCCAACCTGGGCGAGAGGTCTCTTTTCATGATTTTACAATTAAAAAAAAAAATTAAGAACATCGTGCATCTCAGTAGGATTTTTCTTATTTGTTTTCACGGAAACTTTATTCATTTCATTCATCCCCGCAAATAATCGAAAGAACGTAGAACTAGAACGTCGCCGATACGTTCTTATCACAGCGCGTTCCAGCGTAAGCAGGCGCGCTTGTGTGCGTGAAGCCCGCCTACGCACACAACGACAGAAACCTGTTTGCTTTACATTGCGCGCCATAAAATTATTATTTTTTTTGATACCTAAAAATAAAAGTCGGTTCCCAGCGATAATTTTAGCGTAAAGCTACTTAGTTAGATGTACAGTATGCGAAGTTAACGGCTTTGTGATCTGTTCAAATACACCCTGTATACCGAACTAACAAAAATAAATATCTCAACTAGAAAAGAAGAAATATATACATCTGAAGAACGAATAGTTAAATATGGAGTTCCACAGGGGAGTGTATTGGGTCCCTTATTATTTATAATTTATATTAATGATTTACCTAAAATAACAAATTACCCAATATCACTTTTTGCGGACGATAGTACTGTCACAATAAACTCTATCAATAAAAATAGCTATGAAAGTGAGATTAATGAAACGATTAAGTCAATAATTAAATGGTTATCCAACAATAATTTAAAAATCAATTTAGAAAAAACAAAAATTATGTTCTTCAGTCAACGTTTACCGTCACCCAATCTCAATATTAAATTTCAAGGAACAGTTATTAAAGAAGTAGACTCCGCTAAATTTCTGGGTGTTACAATAGATAAAAATTTAAATTGGAAAGAACACACTGAGCATCTGAATAAAAGGATTAATTCTTCCGTATACGCACTCTATAAACTTGCACCTGTTGTAAACACTAATGCACTTTTAACTGCTTACCACGGTATAGTCGGATCCATATTAAGATTTGGCATAATATTCTGGGGAAACTCTACCAATAAGGAAATGATATTTAAATCCCAAAAAAGGTGCATTAGGGCTATGTTTGGCCTAAAAGTTACAGATAGCTGCAAACCCTATTTTATTAAACACAATATTTTAAATTTACCCTCTTTATTTATTTTTGAAGTTGCTAATTTTGTCCAAACGAATCCTAAACTATTTAAAAAATTGTCAGAAGTAACGATTCGCAGTCGTCGAGACAATGACAGGTTAGAAATAATTAGGCCAAGTACTGCATTGATGCACAAAAGTATATTTTACTTAGCACCTGTAATTTTTAATAAGATTCCCAAAAATATTAAGCAGTTACCAAGTAGATTGTTCAAAATACAGCTTAAAAAATTTCTCGTAAGTAAATGCTATTACAGCCTAACTGATTTTTTAAATGATTAAACCACATTGACAATGCAATTGCGACATTTCTAAAAAAAATTACCATATTATATTGTAACTTTATTTTTTAATATTACATGCCTATTTTAAAAAAAACTTTAGTCTAAACCAAACTATAAATTTTGTATGCCATACCTACATGGCAAAACATGTAGCTACATTAGTTTATTTTAAGACCTGTATCACTGTATACGCCTACTCATGTTTTTACAAAATAAATATATCTTTATCTTTATCTTTATCTTTATCTTCATTTACAGACATTTCTGTTTACTCTGATAAATAAAATGTCCCCTGTTCATAAAAAAATGACTTCCTTCTTCTACAACAAACATTGATGTAAGTGCATTTGCAGCTGCAACACTTCATCTACTAGACGACCCCAGTATAACACACTTGAAAGTTTAAAAACAATTAAATATTAGTCCATGCATCTCCCCTATTGGTTGAGTTAACAGCTTAATTACTGGATGGCCCGCATCCCCCACGTCTACCAATAATAATTAATTTGGATGTATTTACCGTGACCAAATACATTTGAAACGGATGTACATAAACCGTTCGTAAAGATCATTAAGATTTTGTAAGTTCGTATGTCTTCATAAGAAAAAATCTAGCAGAAAAGGGTGCCTATAAACAGCACATAAAATGAAACCTCTCCTCTCTTTCTAAAGAGTTACTTTACCGTCGAAAATCTTTAACAGACCGAGT
This sequence comes from Agrotis segetum, assembly GCA_036375495.1. NCBI lineage: Eukaryota > Metazoa > Arthropoda > Insecta > Lepidoptera > Noctuidae > Agrotis > Agrotis segetum. The sequence continues at coordinate 1,013,360 of JAQSVV010000039.1, forward strand.
TATTTTCGAAAGACTGCACCAAGTTGAATAATTCCTTTTATTACTGTTGCGTTCGTATTTGTCAGGATAAGGTTTGTTTCTAAGAAAGTTTCCGAAAAATCAACAGAGGAGGTCGAAAATTCGAACCGCTAGAACACTATAAATCTCTATCGTTCTCAGCTACTTTACAAACGTCCAACTCACTAACAACTTTAAATCGATCATCTCTCACCCCACACATCAAATTAGATCCAAACAGACTCAAGTTAACAAGTAAATCACCAGCATCCCTCGTCAGTACCGCACTGTTGTTGCACTTGAGCTCAGTTGACCCGACGCCATCCGACGCCCATTCAGATGAATTCACTGCTTCCGATTGAGTTGGGACGCTATTGATATGTTGCACTATCGATAAACCACGATCTGCTATCCTATTTGGATGACTACGATACTAGAGTGTGTCTTTGATAGATTTCAGATATTACGCTGTAAGTTAAAAATCTTTTAAACTATCAGACTATGCTGATCGTTGATGAAATTATAGTGACATTTTAATGAAAATGTTAAATTAAACTATCATTCTTTCTTATTTTCTCTATGTATCCCCTTAACTCTACGTACTTATGCGTCTTTTGAAGTAATTCAGGCATCAAAAAATAGAAATGTAGAGCTTAAAATAAATACGTTACGAACTCTCGGGCAGAGAATCTAATGATGATTAGGTATATAGAAAATCGATTAAATATATTTTATGTGTTTGCGTGCGTGCATGTCTAGTTCTCAAATCATAAAGTTAAAGAGCAACTCAAAAAGTAATGTGACGTCATTACAAATCCAATATGGCGGTCATATGCATGTAATTGCATGAATTACCAAAAGCCACTGTTACTTTTCTTTTGTATGAAGTTGCTGGTCGATGTTTCACTACCTATAATGCATTCTCACTAGAATCTCCTGGCCATTTTCGACCCTATCCTCTCCAAACTGGAGCGAATAGCTCTCTACCTTTATGAAATGGATGCTTAGAACGTCGCTAAGCATTGACTTTGGCTTGGCTGTTACTTAGGTACGACTATTTTATCTTAGTCTAACAGCCGTATTTATAGTCAAGTGAAAGTAATTTCTTTAGCTTAAGCAATTACTTGTGCAATTTTTTTTAAGCAATGGACCTGAATTTTAACAAAGTGGGTACCGTAAAAGAAAGCAAAGGTATATTCTATATTCTTACAGTTCAAACTTCAAGCATTTATTAACCTACTTATTAAAAATCGTCTCTTAATTAAATGACATTTACTCAAGTAAAACCTTTTACTTGTTTATAGATACGGGGGTAAGTCTTTATCTGATGAGAAGGATTCAATAATCAATATTTTAATCAAAAACTTGCTACATCGTTTTCATATAATGTACCACCTCAAATGAATGATGTAACAAAGGTTCTGTAATTATTCTGGCGATCTAAAAAGAGTGTCCATGGAGTTTCTTGCACGTTCTTCTCAATAGAGTTTTTATGTCTTGTCACTGGGACTGTAGCGCCATAACTTTTGTAGTGTTTAATAATATGCCTTTGATTGTCTATGACAATTCAAAAGTGCCTGTAACTGGCCTACTTGAAATAAATGTTTTGATTTTGATTTTGATTTTTTGATTTTGAATATGACCAGACTGACCTAAACTAATCCGCTGTCGACAGAAATCTTAGCCAACAAAAACTATCGACACGACAAACACAACACTACTCAATCAAGCAGGCTGGGTGCAGCGGAAATGCACGTATGAATGCATTAATGTACTTAACTTGCTCTGTTGTATTGCAGACTGCACTATAAATGATAAATGATATTTATTCAGTAAATTGGTTTTGGCAAACTCTTTTACACGTCAAAAGACACTATTTTAAACTAGATGAGGCCGGTGTTTCGTACCTGACTACTCTGAGAAGAAACATCCGAAACAAACTCAGAGGTCACAGTCTCTTTTAAAGTCCAGACAATTTTTATTGATCAAATGTATGAGAACCATGCAGGTGTCTGAGGTGGTCTTGAAGAAAGAACCACACAGATTTGAGTGGACCTGTCCAGTCAGTGCAAGCATGTGTCAGTTACCGTGTAGCTCAACTCAAAACACAAGGAGCTCACTACTGTTGTACTTACGAGTATATATGTGTAGGTATAGCTTGTACTAACTGGGTATAATTGGCAGATTTGTATAAAGATTTAATTAGGTAGTCTAAGAATTATGACTGAACGGGAATTAGAATTTTTTTTTAATCTTTACCATTCATAAATTGAGGTAAGAACTCATCCATTGTAATTTTTCTCCCAATTTAATTGATTTTCAAGCCAAATAATACTACATCCGAATTAGTATAGTTAATAAACCTATATTATCTATTATTTTACACACAGACAGAGTTATTGACAACATTTTAATACTAGAAAATTTTCAGAAAGATTTTCCAACGCCGCCACTGAGTAAAATCAATTTCACATTTCCATCTTCGTCGTGAAATCTAGGGCTCGATTTTTCAATCGTTCGTCATAAGATTCAATTTCTATAAACTTCATATTCACGAGCAAAACAGCTCGGAAACGCCTGAAAGATTGCCAGGCTTCTACGAGCTATACGTACGTGTATAACACGCTGGGATATTTGGATCAAGGACTTATGCTAGAGTGAATCATCATCATCTGCCAGCCTTTTCCCAACTATATTGGATCGGCTTCCAGTCGAACCAGATGCAGCTGAATATCAGTATTTTACGTGGACCGACTGACTATCGGACCTCTACAACCCAGTAACTGGGTAATACGATACTCCATGGTAAGACTGGTTGTCAGACTTTAGAGCTTCTGACTAACAGTAACGACTGTCAAAGATCTACAAATGACAGCCGGGACCAATGGCTTTACGTGCTTTCCCAGGCACGGAAGAAATTTGCTATGACAGATGGTCACCCATCCACAAACCAACCTCGACAAGCGCAGCTTAACCCGGAAGATCGGCTGTAATTATTTTGCTACGAGCTCCTCCTCCTCCTCTTATGCTAGAGTGAATCTTAAATTGAATTTTCCAAACTTAAATGAACTTTTCCACCACCAAACTTCCATTTCACTAGGTTTTCAGATGGAATTGAATTTCCTCTACATGTAAATCGAGTTCATTTAAATATTTTTTCGAAAATGGAAGGGCCGAGTTACTGTTTTCGATAAAAAGTTATCAAGTAAGTAATAAATTTATCAGGAAAATGTGGTTACAAAGTTCGAAGTGATGAAAGAAAAGAAAGTCATTGCTGTTCATTATGTTATCGCTCTTTGATCTTTTACAGAACATGTCTGCTAAAAGTGCAAATTTTTAACAAACTAGGTTCAACACGCGTCTTCGTTGACATGAAGTTTTGGTTCAAGATCATCCATCGTCCGACCGCGTTTTCCCTTTTTCCGATTTCCTACAAAATCTCACAAAATTGTGATAACTCAGCTTATTCACGATATAAATATAATAATAGCATTTTCACTCAGGAATAATTTAAATAAGTTTAAAGACAAAAAAAAACTATCATCAGTCTAAAATCTATGGAGGAGGCCTATGTTCAGCTGTGGACGTCCTATGGCATATATAATCATGATAATGATGATGACAGTTCATAAAAATATAAACTGTAAGTAAGGGTTATTCTTTATTTTTTTATAACGTGGTAAAATCAGCTAATGATTCTTCCCACCCAGGCCAGGGCGCATCTGACACAGATAAGTATACCGCCCGAAAAAGGGGTAATCCTCCCGAAAAATTTTTACTTCTTTAAAATTTTCCTGGGTTATGTCTTCTTACAAAATTAGTCATGCAATGTTTAAAAAATAAACACATAAAAGTCTTCTAATAACACATTCACAAACAAAAAGTTCCTATGCAACCAGTTACATCAAATTCCAATTCCAATTAAACCCGAGTTACAGTGTAACACTCAAATAGAATAAAAAGGAACTCATTCAATTCGCAGAACAGTTGCAAGCTTCACGAGTCTGTCGGTTCTTTTTGTTATAATTAAATGAGAGTCTGAATGAGTTGGAATTCGTTACTGCTGACACCGGCACGCTAACGAAGCTGGGAGAGTTGTTAGATTGAGGTAATCTCGTTTTTCAGGTGCAGAATGAGTTTTACACGGATTTATGTCACTTGTGAAAATGTGTTTTTCTGTAAAATAAGGTATAAGTTTGACGACATAATTAGACTATAATTGGAAGGACATGATACTGTCATATTATTATCGACTTCGGCTTCTAAGTAACAGGCTTCTTGCCTAATTTAGCAGTCAGATGTTTCGACTTTAACTATAACACTGTTCTACAACTTAATCATATTATTATAAACCTTTGCCTAGCACAATTTGGTTTTTGTGTGAAAATAAACAATTTTGTTAGATAATATTATTATTATCGATAGGTCTAACTGATTTTCTCCTTGAAATGTATGAAACTACCAACTACCTGTCTTTCTATCATGTTATTTTTACATGTCATTATTTTAAAATGATGCTCAACATAATTATATCATTATCATACACCAGGCTGGGTCGCGGGGCTGTCTGCTTACCACCCTGAAACGTTACTAGCTGCCAGCCAATGTTCAGCAATATTGTAAAATGTGATTTTAACGAATGTTATGTCTTAAGCACGGATGTAAAACTTTATTGACGGTATGCGATCCGCGGCCGCGGGACTGTGTCATCAAGGAAGACGTGACCCTGAAAAGTGGACTATAGAAGGACACCGTGAATTACAGTCAATAGGAGTTTGACAGTCCTTCCCGCACTGGGTGGGAGAACTCATTTGATGATTTTACCACGATCAAAAAAAGACCACAAGGTTGTGTTGAGTTTAGGCTTGTTATTTGCTCATGCTAATCTCCTTGTTCCTCTTCCATAAATAATTCAGTATTTACAAAGACGTAATGTAAATAAGATTGTCGAATATCTACAGATTCATCGTTTACAACTAGCATTTACGACTCCAACAGAGTCAAAAAGAGCTAAAGTTACAGCTTCCGAAGTAAAAATTCAGTACTTCATGCATATTAGATCTGAAGGCTGAGCAGCCTGATCGAGTGGCCTTGGATTTATAAATAACGGAACCTAATCAATATTCTATCTCACATTTGGAGAGCTGAAAAGAGGTCACGAATATTCTAGACCTACATTATAGGCTGCATAAATAGCTGATGTTCCTATGTTATACATACTTAACTGGGATTATTTTATAGCCATTCAACATCACTTAATGACTTTTTTTTTTCTTTTTCTATGGCTATGCGGGTACCTATTTGGTAATAAAAAACTATAGTTTAAAAACTGTAGCAAGTCACACGAAAATTAACCGTATCAACTTTTTAGTACAATGCCCAATAAGTATACTAAAGGCGCTCCCCCACCGCGAGCATTCACCTGTAATGTAACATAAAAGTGCGCAATTTGATGCTCTATTGTCTTCGAATGTTCGAATCTGTAACGTTACATTATAGGTCAATGCTCGCGGTGAGGGAGCGCACTTAGATATTTCACGCGGTGGATGAAGCGATTTAGATTTTGTTACAATAATAATATAGGTTCGGACAGCAGATATTTTTTGAACATCATCATCATCAGCCGGAAGACGTTCACTGGTGAAAAGACCTCCCCCTAAGACCACTACCACAGCTACTACGCCGAACGAAAATCCGCCATTGGCATCCATCCGCGATTTTTATCATACACTTCATGGTTTTACCCAAAATATCGAAAGTTTCCTACCTACTCCTAATAATTTAGTTTTAGCAAAATTACAATGACACGCTTCTAAAGTGCGAGTTAAAATCAGTTTAATTTTGCCCTGAGTGCTCTTCTTATTACATTAAAATCAAACGTCTAAGCTTTTAGACTTTCTACCTTTATTATGAAACTAACTTTTACATTTTGATAATCAAGATACCTATGTGGCGCCATCAAAAATATCTTAAGGGGCAGGTCTTGTAAAATTCACGCTCACCGAATTATTTGCGTAACTTTGTTTGTGATTTTTGAACAAAATAGTGCAATAGCTTGAAATATTATTATTGCACATAAATAACCATAATATAAGTAACAGCTAGTTACTTTTTTAAAGTTGATTTAAGTAGATTAATTTGGTTAATCAAGCGTTCAGAACAGCTCTTCCTGCCCAACGTCATTTCGAGTTACGTTGGTGCACTCAATCTGAGACAATGAAGAATTCCAATGCTTAAACTCTGATCAGCGCATAATGACCGCAATATCCTCGTCTTACAAACTGCGCTAGATTACCTTTTTTATATTTTCTTCCATTTTCTTAATTAAGATGGCAGAATATCATCAAAATTCTCGGATTTCATCTCTTAATGAATGGTTTTTTTTCATAGGAACTATGCATCGTAGGTAGATCAATATTACATTATCTTGATGTCAACAGATCAATAAAGTTAAATTCAAAATAAAAATGTACCTAAAGCGCTTTTTTTTCAATAAAAAATATCTCAAATAACCTCTCAAAAAGCTGTTTATAAACGAGAATTGCAAGAGAAATTCCTTAGTGGCCGGTGACGGCCGGAGCGATTGGACGTGAGGTCCACGACGAATTTTTGTTGGTCCCTTCGCTCGCATCTTCTCTCAGCTCTAACGGTGATGACGCGACAGTTACGCATCTCAGGTTGCTCTACTTTATTATGTTAAAATATATTTTTTAACCACGGAAAAAAAGGAGGAGGTTCTCAATTCGACATGTATGTATATGTTTTTTAATTTTTTTATTTATGACCATTCTTTACTTTCTCTAAGGTGGTCGAATATCAAAAAATCTTTTTTTTTTTGTCGGACAGAGTTTATCAGAAAGTTGGTCCCATTGAAATATCAAAATTAAACTCAGCCTATAGGGGTAGAAAAAGCGGAATTAATTGTCCCATTTCCTACAGAATTTTCAGTTGTGAACCGATTAACTATTGTTAAAAGATATGGACTAAAGTAACGTAAACAAGTTGGATACGAATTCCGACCTTATTGACATTTGGCAATTTAGTTATTTTTTTCTCACTTTCACGATCGCTAACATTGCTCCTTCATTAAAATCCGGTGTTTGCATAAATGTCAGTAAGGTCGAACGGATAGTTTGAACATGTTTTTTAAATTGCTTAACGATAGACAAGTGAAAAAACAGCTTCAAGACGATTTTCGCCCTTATTGACATTTAAAATTTAGCGTGTTTTTTCTCACTTTCACGTTCGCTAACATTGCTCCTTCATTAAAATTACTGCATAAATGTCAATAAGGTCGAAAATCGCTTGAAGCAGTGTTTTTTTTACTTATGCTATCGTTAAGCAATTTAAAAAACATGTTCAAACTAATTTTCGACCTTATTGTCATTTAAAATTTAGTAAATTTTTCTCACTTTCACGTTCGCTAAGGGCTCCTTCATTAAAATCCCTTTTAGCATAAATGTCAATAAGGTCGAAAATCGCTTGAAGCTATTTTTTAAACTTGCTATTTAAGCAATTTAGGCTAAAAACATGATATCAACACTAATTTCGACCTTATTGACATTTAAAATTTAGTTTGTTTTTTCTCACTTTCAACGTTCGCTAACATTAGCTCCTTCATTAAAATCCAGCAAGTAACAAAACCGTTGGTTTCTCTGTCTCCCGGTGGTAATGGACTGTGCCTATGACAAGGAGTGCAGTCCTTGGATGGGACTGATCAGATTTGTACTGACTAAAATCCACGGTGTCCTTCAAATAGCCCTTAATGTTCCGGGGTCACGGTAATGAGTACCGCGACGACAGCAGGCTTTAGCCCTCTAGAGGGGGACCCCGTCATCATGCTGACGCTATTTGAGGCGCTCGTAGGACACAACGCGCTGTCGACCCGGGCATGGCTCATGACTTTTTTTTCATGATAAAATCATCAAATGAGTCCTCCCTAGGCCAAGCGGGAGATACTGTCAGACTTGTACTGACTTAAATTCACGGCGTTCTTTAATAGCCTTTTATGTTCTGGGTTTACCACTGCAGGCTGGGATGTAAGGTTTACGCTGTCCTCTATTCTCACGCGTCCCGCATCTTCCTTTGCCATACATGACTGCTGCACTGATTTTTTTAGGTTTAATTAGTTAAACACGATTGTGTTTAACTTAAACCTAACAGAATTTAACCTAAATGAGAATATTTAAATAGTATTAAAACACTTTGTGATACTCGTATTATTACAAACCAAACAGGGTATGGCATGATGAAAACAAGTTGTTTTAAACACACCTGTTTAAAACATTTTGAAATTAAACAGTGTTTGGAACCCGTTGTTCTACTTTTTAAGGCCGAGATGAATGAATATAAAATGAAAACAAATTGTATTCAGGAGTCTAAACCGTTTGACATAAAACCTTTTGCAGTTTAATGCCATTGTTATGCATATTTTTAACTTTTATGGAAACTGTAATGAAATAATGCTGCAAAAGTTTAGCAAAAAAAACATCACATGTTTTTATTCCATTCATAAACTTTTTCGTAAAATAATCATTACAAAGGTTGAATTTGAAAAGATATAGTCTAGAAATGAAACAAATTGATATATATTTTCGACATCAACAAACAAGGAAGAATTATTTCAAAAAAGAACCAGCCGCAAACTACAAAAAAAACACTTTTGACAAACTAGCCGAATGTTACAGTTTGTTTTATAGTAAAAAAATACTGGTTTTTTTTCCAACCCTGAAACTTTCCATCAAATTAAAATCCTTATTAAGCAAAAATTCTATAATCCTTTTATTTTAATCCTTAGTAGAGCAATGTTCATACCGCTTCAAAAGTTGTTTTACTAATAATTCAACACCATTGTGGATTCGGGAAGGCGAGCCCGAAATTTGACGTTACAATGATCGACTGAGGCAACGCGATTCAGTTTTGTGCAAAAGAATACGGCAGCCTTAAGATGTTATTTACCTAAAAGAACTAAACTGTTTATGTCGACCTGAAAAGGTTTTTATCAGGATAATCGGTTCAGTAGGCGTGAAAAGGTCACAGACAAACTCTTTTTGGCATTAAAGTATTAAAAAAAAAAGTAATGAAGTCAGAATATCTGCGCTCCGAAATATGTCGTATCTTTCTACTTACAAAAATAAATTCCATGTGCTCGTATACTTTTACTTACTAAATTAGCTTCCATGTTTACTAAACTACCCATAACACCTAGTTTGACGTCATTTGACTTATTTGGAATCCATAAAAAGGATCACTCATAGTCCGTCGGGGGACTCTGAATTTGACCATTGATCAATTATCTACTTCTGAAATTTGGAATAGAGCCAAGTCATGTTATAGGTTCACATTATTTACAGAACTATACAGCTGGTTATAGAATTCATCATCAGGCTAAAGCAGTCGACTATTTATAAGCAAATTCTAGGCTGAAAACGTTCTCATCATCATCAGCCTATTAATGTTCCGACTACTGGGACACAGGCCTCCTTTCTTGAGAGGGAGTGGGCCATAATCCACCACGCGGGCCCAGTGCTTGTTTTGATGTCACATGCTTCGTTATACTTTTCCTCACCATGTTTTCCTTCAGATTTTGAGAGCAGTGGTTATGAAATAAATTAAATCATGACTTCATTTCTTACCTGACTGGGCGTTGGCCCAGAGGTCCCACTGACCTGTTTTTAATTATGTAAATTTATCAGTTACTTTGCGATATCGCAGAAATTTTATTAATAAATCCTTTATTTGTTTCAGGTGGAGGCTTTCCTTTAAATAATTTATTTGGGGTTCAAAATGGAAAAAAGGATTAAATTTGACTTTCTTACTTAAATAAAATCATTAGTTTTATTTTTACCTTTAACGGATATCCACTGTCTCCTAACAAATAATTTCCTCTGTAGTCACCTCTTTCAAACCTAGAATACCTACGACTACTTTGGTAAATGGTAGCATCATGGGTTGATCCCGGCCAGCGTGCCACCACGTCTGTTATCAACAATTTTGCAGTACTTATTGTTTGCATATTAATAGACATGTAGCCTTTTCTGTTTCGAAATAGTTCAGCATCATCTCCTAAAATTTGCAACAAATGTAATTATGCTTTTTTTTTTTTGGTAATCATCATCAAATGAGTCCTCCCACCCCGGGCAGGGCAGTTTCTAGTTCATACAACTAAATAAATCAGAAAACGAAAGGATAACCAACCTGGCGATTGAATTTTTATGTGTGTACAGTCTATACACCCTAAAACATTCGGAAATCTAGCTATTCTGTAAAATTCTTCTTTTACTATTTGTTGATCTTCTTGAGTAGGTATCTGGAAATTGTATAAATTCACTTCGCAAACTCACAATAGCTTCGGACACTCTCTTTATGATTCGGCTGCAAGTAGAAATACTGATGCCGTTTAGATCTGCTATTGATAATAATTGATTGCCTGTCGCATAAAATCTAAGGGAACACAGTAGTTGGTTCATCGGTGCCACAGATTTATTTCTGTAAATAAGATACAAGTAATTAGGTACAAAGTTACATAAATACAAAATTAAGTAAATAGCTACCTACACGTAAGTAGTAGCACGCACTTTACAATTCACTATAAAGCTACTTATATGTACTTACCTGTCATCATGGAATTCTAATAAATGTTCAATTTTTTGCAATATAAATAAAACACTCTCCTTCGATAACCTATATCGTATAAAAAAGTCTTTGTCATCATATTTGTTAAAATCCTTCGATCTTTCACGATAAATACGGGGTCGCCTTAGCAAACTTCGGTTACTTAATAACTCTATATCTTCAATTGCTTCTAAAGCTTCATATACATCGTGGTCACTATCCATTTTTATTAACTCGTTAAATAAGAGTAATCTTGGTCGGTCACAAAATAACCTAAAAATATGTGTCACCTAAGTGTTACGGGCTCGACAATTCAACCCCTAAATTTTAAGGACCCCTTAATGCTTTAGGTGTCACTTAACCGTTGGTGCAATCAAAACTTGCGTTAGGTGCCTCTTATATTTGTTTAGGGGCCACTTAAATTTTAGGGGGTACTGGTGAAAACGGGCATTAGATACTAAAATCAACAAGCCATTTGTGTATTGATTGGCATGGTGGTGGTTTCTCAGGACTCATGCTTTTTTTTTTATTTTTGGTAGTATCATGAGTCCTCCCACCCCGGGCAGCCCTTACTGTCAGACTTGTACTGACTAAAACCCACGGTGTCCTTCGGTAGCCCTTTGTGTGCCGGAGTCGCGTGCTTATAGCATAAACTTTAAGCATAAGTCCAGAGAAACACAGAATGCACTACGTAAAATGGCTATACATACAAATTTAAATAATTTTTGATACGATTGATTATAATATAAATGGAAAACCAATATTTTTAATTTCAAACATGGTGTTTTATCTACGGAAAACACACAAAAAATATCATTTCTTGACAAAATTTAATTTAAAAAAAAATAGAGCATATTTCAGTGATCATAAACTTTTATATTATGTGCACAGCGGCAGCGTTTCAAAAAATAAGTCACGTTATAACAGTGCAACTGTGGTGCAACCAACTCGAAGTTTTTAAAAGTAAAACTGTTTAAAAAGTACAAACAGACCAACAGACCCTCACAGAACGTTCGAGAGGCTCTCCACAGCCGCAGACAACCGCCAGACGGGACTGGTGCCAGACACAATATGTGGGATATCGATTAGATGAATGATAACTGCATTATACACTAGATAGCTTTTTTTATCCTGGGGGAAGAAAGTGAAAGCTTGCACTGTTTGAACGTATTTTTTTTGATAAGCGAAAGGGTTTAGGTACTATATTGGGTACTTATTGTAAACGCACACCAAAATTTTCATTATAATATTTCAAATTGTATTCAAATTTGGATGATGGCAACACCAAAGATCATAGACTAGATGTATACTTTGACGTTTAGTGACTTGAAAATGTTGGCAGCCTTGAATAAAAAAGTTTTGAGTCAGTTTGAACTCGAACGTAATTGTAATATAAAAAGGGACTATTTATTATTTTTTATGGGTTTTTTAAGCTTAAAAATATAACATACATGTTTTCCACAAAGATACAAAAGTCCATGCAGTAAAGGGTTTATTCTTGAACTTAGTATAGTTTAGGGTTGACAGAGAAAAGATCGATCAGTCAGTCCATTTAATTACTTATATTATTATTAACTTAAGGGGGATGCTCCAACCAGCCCGCGAAATTCAAATTTTTTTACGTTTTTTGCAATTTGCAGGCCAGTGACATGTTGTAACTTTATAAATATTTGTGTTGCGCAAATAACAAGTATAATTTTAAATATAAAAAATATCAAAAAACTCGCTCCATCAGCTCTCACATAGAAAAGGTGCATCATGTTAAAATCTCCGAAATCTAACTACGATGCACCTTTTCTATGTGAGAGCTGATGGAGCGAATTTTTTGACAATTTTTATATTTAAAATTATACTTGTTATTTGCGCTACACAAATATTTATAAAGTTACAACATGTCACTGGCCTGCAAATTGCAAAAAACGTAAAAAAAATTGAATTTCGCGGGCTACATCGAAGCAATCACCTTAACTTCAAAAAATACAACATAATTATCAGTATAATAATTATAATATTGAATCTACTAAAACGTTTTAATCGTGTTGGCAATAACTACGCAGGCGGGATTATTATTTTCGTCTCAGCAAGGCAAAGTACGATGGGCAATATAATTGGTTAACCCAGTAACGAACGCAGGAGATTCCACGTGGGAGAACCACATCGTGACACAAACTATTCATCAAAATCAATTATTAAACAGCTATCAAAGATTCTCATCACAACATTTTATAAAATGGCTGAACTCTAACCCCAACAAACACAGAAAGTTTGCAACAAACACACACGCAGACCGTCAAACACTTAGTTCAAGTGTTGCTCTCAACCGCAGACGGTCGCGTGCATACCGCCCGCCCTGGTGCATCGCCCGCTCAGCGTGCCTGCCGCCCGCCCATCGTGCCAGCCGCCCGCCCTAGCTCCGCAATATAATCAATGCAGTGAACGACTGCATTACTTTGAAAATATGTGAATTAATGATTAGCTGCAAATCGAAGTCGCTTTGTAAATGTTTGAATTTGTAGCTGAAAATAAGGCTAAAGTTTTTATTCGCAATACAGTTGAAATAAGGGACAAGAAATTATTAAAATTATTTTTTGCAGTCTTGAAGTTGTTGAAGTTTTACAAGCATTATTATTACTACATGTAAAATGGTGGCCATAGAAACCATCAGTACTTAAGAATATTATTATTGCCAATTTTAGACAAAAATCTCTTTCCGAGACTTCCAGGTCTTCCGATTCAGGGTCAATGTGGTCCAATGTTCGTTCGTTTGGTCTAGAGCAGTGTTTCCCAACCTGTGGTCCGCGGACCCCTGGGGGTCTATATAAGGGAGTCCGCGATGTCATCTCAGGACCATACATAAATGCTAATGTCTCGTTATCGCTACGCTTACTTACATAGTTGGCACGGAGAACGTGCGCCAACGTGAGATGAGCGAGACTAAATGAATGATGTGAGTGAAATAAGTGCATGCGTATATACAAAAAACAAATACATAAACAGATTACAAGTCGAATAAAATTTGAGATTACAGTTAAATTATTTTTTACTAAGGGGGTCCGTGAAAACTGTGCTTGATTTCCTAGGGGTCCGTGGCCGAAAAAGGTTGGGAAACGCTAGTCTAGAGCATCTGCAGCAGCAGACCACGCCGATGGTGGAACATCCTCGTGGTCTGCAGTGTAACTAATCCTAAATATGTGAATGTAAGTATATTTCTTTGTTACACCTAAACCTCTGAACTTTTTTGATCAGTTTTGATACAGCAATAAATGTTACCTTCTTTTTCCATAAAACTTTAATAAAAAGAAAATGGTAGGAAGGAGGCGTGCAAGCGAAAAAACAATAGACATGCAAAACTTCTCTATGTGTTGGTTCTTAACAAAACAAACTCAATCGAAGTGAAAGTAAAAGTTATTAAAACCTTTCCGTAGGTACTACGTCTGCCCTAGACAGTCGCGTGTGCCGCCCGCCCTAGAGAGCCGCCCGCCCTAGAGAGCCGCCCGCCCGCCGGAACACGATCGATGTCAAAAACCTCGCGACAATATAATTACCTTCATCACTGATAGCGACGCGTATTTAATTTTTTTTTTGATTTTTTAGAAGACTTAGTTTTTTTAGTTGAATGAATTGGTATTTATTGTACAAACGTAGGTATTCAGGCTAGTTTTTGTTATTAATTTAAGTCTTCAAATAAAAAATTATTAGTTTATGGTTTTTTTTTTGTAAGCAACAATTTACATGCTTATATTATGTAAGTATAATATATGTACATAAATATATACCATAACCAATTTACCATACATCATCTTTATCTTCTTTATCTTTACATATAATAAAATCGTAGAGATGTCATTCCTGTACATTGAATATTTTTTTCTTTTTGTATTTTTTTCGAGATAAGGGATCGATTCTGATGCCAGATCAACTTTTATTTTTTTTCGAAATTTTTTATGTTTTTTTGATTTGATCTATCTCCGAAACTACTGTAAAGTTGTCGATCAAATTTTCCTCAAATATTCCTAATAATATGCTTCTGTTAATATGCTATGTATTATTACGCTATGTTTCCTGGGAGATAAGCAATTTTGAATTTTGTTGTTTTTAGATGTTTGTTGATAATTGGAAGCTAAACCACTGGATATTATTTAGTCAATTTTTCCTCAAATATTCCTTAAACTGCTGTTCTATTAATAGGATATGTATAATTACGCTATTCCCCTTGGGGGATTAGCAATTTTATAATATGTTGATTTTCAGTCATTGTTGACATTTGTACAAGAACCGCTATTTGAATATCACTGTCAACGTACTAGCCAGTCCGGTCGGTAACCTGCTTGACTTTCGTGCAAGGGGTCTCTGGATCAAATCTCGCAGTGTTTTTTTTTCTCTTTTTGAGTTTTTTTTTATTTGTCCTGAGAGTTTTAAATAATTAAAAAAAATGTGCATACTTTTGTTTCAATATTATTCGCGATTTTAAATAATTACTATTTTTTTTTCAATACTTCTCTAGAATATAAATCTACACCGATTTAAATTGTAGGTAGTAAGTTTGATATTTTTTTTAATTGTAATTCTTTCGAGGTGTGGAATTTTAAAGATTAGAAAAAAAATCAGGGTTTCTATAATTTGTGTTTATTTATGTTTTGAATTGGTGCTCAAACCAGTGCATAGATTCTGTTTTAAACGACATCGAGTCAGATAATTAGTTATTTTTTAGGTATCACGCGATGCTAAAGGGAGAAGAGCAATGCTATCGTACGTTCAATTTGCAGCGATACTGTAAATCGACCCAAAAATGATAGTCTAATGTTTAAATAAACACGGTTCTTTGAAATTAATGTCGCTCAAATAAGGACGTTTCCTATCCAAACTATGTACCTAGATATAACATTATTGATCTAAACTAATAATAAAAATGCAAGTATGTTTGTTTTTTACCTTTTCACGCATTACTACCTACTGAATCGATCGTCCCAAAATTTAGCATATATTATACGTTGTCAGGAGTATAGACACGGATATAAGGTATTTTACATCCCGAATAACAGAAGAGAGCTGTTTCCGAGAAAACAATTACGTTCATATTCCAGATGGCGCCACACGATCCGTATTGTTTCTCAAATTCTAAAAAACGCAAGCGAAGCCGCGGGCAAACACTAGTAATTAATAAAAAAACACTTATTTAAATTAACACATATTTTATTAATATCTTTATAATTCTACCCGCTTAGCATATAAATCTTAGCAAATAGGTGCGACTGCATTAAAAATGAATTAATCATGATAACTAATAAAATCTATATTTATGTATGCCACATATAACCGGATGACGTCACCAAAAAAACATTATACATACGGTCTAGTTATCTCAAGGACACAATCGATAATTTCGGCGTGATTCACAACTGGCCCTGTGGCGCAACGGATAACGCGTCTGACTACGGATCAGAAGATTCCAGGTTCGAATCCTGGCAGGGTCACAAAATTCCTTTTTGTATTTTTTATTGTGGTTTTTGTCATAAAAATTATTGTATTACTTCTTTCTTCTTACAACTTGCCATAAAATAGTCTTTTTTGTTTCTCAAAATTTACGTTTATGAACGGTGTTTTAGCATAAAAAGCTTCATGGCTTTTTAGACGCGTGATCTACCTTTTCTTAGCGTGTCGTTGGCATTTTAAATTTTGTCGCCACAGAAGTGAGCCACGAATTTAGCGCCCTCAGAAGTGTATATCAGCTCGACCAATGTGCAGGACACGCAGGGCACAATGTCAAGTGCCTCATCTATTGTAAAGTAGCACTACAATTACAAGAGATTGTGGTTAACAATAAAAAAAAAACTCTATAATGTAATTTTAATACAAAAGGTTTACCGACATCTACCTATGTGATTTAAGCTCCAAAACCTTATAAAGCACTGCTCATCTTTATGTTTTTTTTTTTTTACATATAAACAAGATAAACAATACTTATATATTTCTAAATACATACATATTATAGATAAATTACACCCAGTCACAGAACAAATGATCGTGCTCATCACACAAACATTTGTCCTGGGTGGGAATCCCAGTCAATTATGACGCTTGTGATTAGTTTTCGGCAATTTTGTCCAGAAAAAATAATAACTTCTAAATAGAGACCTTAAAAGTACTCAAACACATAAAATTCTATCTTACGTAATATAAATAGCATAAGGTCACCAAATCCGTACTAACGAGGTCCTATTATGAAAATCGATACTCACCCTAAATTATTGCGTTGATATAATTGCCATAGACTTTACATAAAGTAGAATTATGGCTTTTATGGGATTAGAAAGGCTTAAATAGTGAATTGTGATGGCAAAGTTAAAGCTGGGATTATATTATTGTGGGACACTTTGATTCTGTTTGAAGAAAGGGTCGTTTTTCTTTAGAAAATAGGGTTAAGAGTAGAAATAAATGCTGGTTTGTTTGCACATGCCCAATTGTGTGAAAGCAGAGACCAATCTCCTACACTTTACTACATTTAATTTTTTTCTAAAACAAATCAGATTCAATTCAACTACAATAGGTTTTATGAGTTTTTATAGGAATTTAGGTCACTTTCAAAATAAGAAACACCTCAATATGACCTCAATCTTATTTAAATGTACCTACATACATAACAATTCTATACAATAATCATTGCAGAAAATCAATAAGCATTATCGTCAGTGATTCATACCAAAAGTCATTTAAGCGGTAAAAGCTTCTTTCAAACAATGCAGACTATTGTAGTTTACAAAATATCCATCCAAAAGAAAAATTCCGACGAATTGAAAACCTCCTCCTTTTTTTTAAGTCGGTTAAAAATCATCAACCAATCCTACCTACACTGCCTATTCAACTCTAGAAATCACGACAACACATCAAAATCCAAATCTAAACGATAAATTATCCGCCATATTGAATTTTAACAACCACATAATCAATTGCCGTCCTAAACCTTCCACGAATTTACCATTAAAAACCCATGAATATTATTGAGTTTACCATGAATGCTGCCTACATGGTGAGGAGTATGGCGTCCATAATGGGTTCCATAACGCCGCGCCGTCGAACAATGACGGCGAAGGTTAAAGATGCAAGGGTTTTCTACCTGCTTTAATGTCGGGAGCGATGAGCGATTTGGATCAATGGTTCCGTTTATGGGAATAGAGGGTTTAAAATTAAGCATAGTTAGTCTATGGAATCAGTATACACAAGATATCACGGCTGTAAATTCGGGAAGATACTGGCAGAGGTGTGATTACCTTACCTAAGAGCACACAAGGTAGGTAGTATGATGACAACAACTGGTACAGTTATGTTCAACAATTGGGCAAAAATCTAGACTTCGTGGCTGTTATTTAGGTGAGAAGATGAGGAACATTGTTAAGAGATGATAATTTTCTGCTACGACCATAAATTACTGGGATCTCATGCTTTTCTGTTTATGATTTAAAGATTTCATTAAGACAAAAATAGAAATAAAGAAAAAAGATGATAGTGACGTTAATAAAATACTCAAGAAAAAAAGCACATACCTACATCCAAAATTCTCACGGCTAACTTCGAAAACCGATAAAAGTTCGACTGTCGTTTCGCAGGCTCTAAAAAGCTCTCCAATCAATGAAAAGTCTTTCAGTAAAAGGCATTATGTACCTATAATCACTGAAATACTATAAAACTGAATGCCAAGACCAACAAAAGGGCAAAACAATCGATACAATCGTGGAATCAAAGCATGTGAATAAGTAATAGAGTTCGTACCTACATTATCGTTCCACACGCTACCATAACACATGCTTTCACAAACTTAGTTCCCGTAGAAACGAGCGACCTTAGGACTCATCTGACCTTCTAAATTAATAACTATGTTATTATTTAGGGATTTTTATTTATTTATTTAACGATAAGCTCGGGATTTATCAACATCTCGCATTATGGCAAGAAATGACGTAGTGACGGTGAAGCACGCTTGCCTAGAAGTGAACTATTTATATTCACTCTTGACTTCAAGTTTTGACTGGCTTGTTGGTCTAGTGGTTAGTGACCCTGAATGCTAGGCCGGAGGTCGTGGGTTCGATTCCCACCCAGGACAAATGTTTGTGTGATGAGCACGATCATTTGTTCTTTCTGGGTGTAATTTATCTATAATATGTATGTATTTAGAAACATATAAGTATGTTTATCAGTTGTCTAGTACCCATAACACAAGCTCTGCTTAGCTTGGGACTAGATGGCGTTGTGTGATAGTTGTGGAATATTATAAAAATATTATTATAATATTATTATTATAAGTTGGGTAGCGTAAAACCTGGATGAGGTTGATGGTAAAAGAGAAGTCTATTTCCAACAGAAGATCCAGCTGTAGGTACGATGACATATTATATAGGATGCAAAACAGTCCATTTAATTTTTAGCGAATTAAATGTACAATTGGGGCTGCTACGTGACCACATAACTTATATTTTATCCAAGGAACCCCAAAAACCTTGGTCCAGACAGGAACGTGCCATCTCGGGCGCAGATCGTCTTAAAAGTTTAACAAAAAATGTAAATAATGGCCGCTGGAACCGAACTGGGAATAAATCAACCACTTTTTGTGTTTCTGTTTGGATCTGCAGTTTTATTTGACTTTTGTTAGAGGTGCGAAGGTTTGCGGATACAGACGATTTGGAATTTGACTAGCGGTTATGACCTGTCGTTGAATTGATTGATCAATCTTGACGGCTTTGGCGAAGTGGCTGAGCTATCGAGTGCTGGACCGTGTGTCGCGGGTTCATCCCCCAAAGGACACACTGTTTGATTCACGACTAAATATTTCGGGTTTGGGTGTTTGTGAATGTGAGTTTTTGCTAGTAAACGATAGGTACTGGAAGAAATTGCGTGTGTGGCAACGATTAAAAAGAAAACAACGTATATACGTATTCCGGTATTCTTAAATCAGGTGTGAGATCATGTCATTATCTCACAGGGTTATTTTACCGGGATAAAACGAATTTTATATGTTGCAGGTAAGTACGCAGATTCCATATTATATCTCTGCGCCTCATACCATCTATACTGTTGAGTATCTATCCATCCATACATTTTCATTGGAAGATTCCTAGTAAATTAGGTGCCTACCAATCTGGTAGATCCTAGGTCTAGATAGTTGCTAAATTCCTCAATATGACACGTTGCATTGCAGACATTCATGCGGTTTTCGGCATCCCGTTAGGAATGCATTATCTACGATCGTTCTAGAATTAATAATTGTAAAAAGCACGTAAGAATATAACCGCAAGCATTCTTTTATCATAACTTATTTCAGTATCAATAAAACGATAAACAAAAAGAAATTGTATCCCGGTTCACAAAACAATAACATTTCGTTTTCTTTTTTGGAACCAAACAAAACAGATTGCAGACACGGCAACATTCCGTACAACAAAACCGAAAAAATTAAAACATCAAAAACTCACCTTCAACAAGGAGAAACACTAGAAATCACAGCACAAAACCTAGTTTGTTTTTTGTCTAGCACTTCACTGAACACTGATTAACAAAGTAAACCTTTTTAACAACAAATTAACTGTCAAAACCGCGCTTTACCGCCAATATGACGTCCACAGATAAAAAATCAACCATAAATTACACTTTTTTTATTTATAACCTCTTTTTATGTTATAAATGTCGATTTATTTGGTTGTAATGTCGCGTTTGGACCACCCCGGCGTGTGACAGCTGACTGGAGCGCGGAATTCGGGCGGCGACGGCGCGCATGCGTGCTGCGAAATGAGGGGACATGAGGGGAATATTTCGCAGACACCGTATCAGCTGATAGGGAGACCTTCAAGGTATTTGGGGTGAGTATATGTGTGAGACACGGGTCTTGAAATGCAGGAATCCGGAAATAATTATAGGAAACTTAGGGAAGTTTCCAACAATTTTCTTATTTGATCACTCGGGTCCAAATTCAAAATTTGTTATGAAATTGAACGCAAGGAACTTTGGAAGTAGGGCATGCAACCGGGAAATCCCGGTACCGAAAATACCGGGAAATCCCGGGAATTTTCAAAGCAATCCTGTACCGGTTCTTCGTCCCGTAGTCCCGGTACTTTCGATACTTTCGGTACTTTATTATTTTCCTTCTTTTTTCAATATAAAGTTACAAATCATATCCGTTACACTATTTGTTTACAATATTCTTGATATAAAACATTTTATTTGAAAATAATGAGAATTTCATAAACAAAAAATAATCAGCAATGTAAGAAAGGGGTCAGATAAGATGATGATTATGATTCATTTATTGCATTATTTTCATTTTGAAGAGAATAACTTAAAACATGCTCAGATTTTGTGTATTTTATAATTATTTGGTTTATTAATTTCTAAAAAGCCTTAACATTATTTTATGACCACTTTAGTTCGATAGTTATGTAAGCCTAACAATAAGGAAGCTACATAATCATTAGGATATACCCCCCGAGGACACGACTACTACCTTGATTTTAATAAAAATAGCGTTCGTTACATTGCAAAAGAAAAACTCGAAAAAGCGTTATACTAGTTTTTTTTTTGCTACAGTTTGTTAATGATATTTACTTATAGTAGAAGGAAAAAAGTGACCAAGTACGTGATGTTAAACACTTACTCTATAGAGGAAAGAAGAAAGCAATTACGTGAGAAAGATAGGCTTATTTCTAATTCAAAATATAGTTCTGATATATTTGAATTATTACAATTAAAAGTTATTTTATATCAATATAAAAAAAATACATGTGGCACTCGGAGATTGCGAGAAGCTACCTTTTTTTCCACTTCACTCGCTCGGAAAGATTCTATTCATTCGCGCGTTTTGCAAAATGGAGTTTAATAACTCACGCAAAACGCACAAAACTCTATTTTGAGCGAAAGAGCGCAAAGATTTATTCAGAATTCGGAAAAAATATCTTGTCGTCAATTATTTTCGTGACTGGCAGGCGAGGCGCAGAGCCACCTCCACTGCATTTCCTCGCTTAGTGAGGTGAAAAGTTGTGTGTTGCATTCGAAAGCAAAGTTTTTCTGCATCTCGTATCTTTGAAAAGTTCGCCACGCTAAATTAGTAGCGAAATTTTCGCGCCTAATCAACTTTGCAGCCTTGCATAACTAATAACTATTTTATTTTAAAAGAAAATTAAAATGTTTTTGATGCACTACTGTAATAAAGAACTTCTTTGTTGTAGGAGAATTTTATAAGTAGGTTTCATTGTGAAAACTCTTTTTGTAGCTAGCCGTTTAGTATTAGTAAGATAAAGTAAATTGTTTTTATCTACTCTCATATCGTAAACTTCGAAATACAAAACTCAAAACGAGTTTATAATGACGTAATTTATACCATAGAGTATCGTAATGAAATTAAAAAATTAAATTATAACACTGTTTCTCTAACAAAACAATGTTATAATTTAATTTTTTTTCATTATTATACAGATTACTGATCATAGATACATCTTTTTACTTTTTTATCTGTGGCTGCGCGCGCTTTCTAAGGGAATGCTGGGATTTTGACGTTTGTGTTTCGGTGGATGACATGGTGGATGATTATTAGTGTTTATTAATTTTTATCTTTTATTTGATATGTTCGCGTTCAATGAGAGTAGATAAAGTAGTGTATGAAACTGTACATAACTAGGTATTATAACACTCGTGTGATACTATTAAAAAACTCGCTTCGCTCGTTTTTTAAACTCACACTCGTGTATAATACCCCTCATTATGTACCAGTTACATAAACTACTATTATGATTACGGAAGTCTCCCTCCCGAACTGAAACGACGTTAGACGATGCGTGTTGTCGGGTATTTACGTTATGATTTTGTTGGGAATGTCTTGATTTGATTGCCGCGCAGCGCCGCGATCAAAACTATGCAATAGCTTAAAAAAGCATTTAAATTCGGTTCCTTGAGATTATGTTCTGATGATTATTGTCAATTATAGATTTACGAATAAAACAAAGTTTTATGAACTACTCCATCCCACCCACATTTGTAATGAGTTAATTTTTCAACTGATTTCGATAATTGTATGTAGTGTGCACGCACTCGTACCTTTAATATCGACATTTGTAGGAATAGCGACATTTGTACCTACGTGAGTACCGAAAGTACCGAATTTCCCGGGAAATCCCGGTTCCTTGTCCCAGTACCGAAACTTCGGTACCGGCCTTTAAAAAGTACCGGTTCTGCAAGCCCTATTTGGAAGAGGAATCGTTTGTAATGACTGTAATGAAATAGGCTGTAGAACCTACCTATAATTATACGATCCAAAACTGAACTGAAAATGAAATTAATCACGATATGACCCATCAATCATTTATGTGAAATTCACTGTCCAGTATCGATTTAAACTACTATTCTGAGCATGTTGTGAAAATTAGAGATAGAATGGAAAGAAATAAAATGAAAGTAGTCCTGAAATTATTCTAGTTTAATTACAATCACTATAAGTACCTAATAGCCGTCGGCGGCCTCAGTTGCGTACGTGTTCAAATTTTTGACACAAAGTACCCGGTGGATTTTCTGAAAGCTTTCTTACAACCGAACCCAAACGAACCATGCCCAGGAAATGTAGAACACACTACAAAAAAGAATTATCTACCTAAGATGCAGTCGTTCAGAAGTAGGTAATGCGCGTACAGACATTTGCTTTACCCAAAGTTATAATAAACTATGACCATTTTAGTTCGATAGTTATGTAAGCCAACAACAAGGAAGCTACATAATCTCATTAAGACCAGTTCTCTACCTAAACTCAAGGTAGACTCAAGGCCATCGTATTTAATTACCCCCTGAGGACACGACGTCCGACCCTGTTAGTTTAATGTCTAATCTCTTCCACGCCGTCGAGCGAGAAATTCGTGAATTATGGCTCAATCAGCCCTTGTATAAGTTTAGACGTTAGTCGTTTTAAAAAGTGGTAAAGATTATGCTTTAAAGTGTTTATGAAGATCTCGCGATACTGTTTATGGATTGAATTATGTTGTAGCACAGGAAAAGTGGGGTGCTATGACAGGAATGGGACAGGAAAACACGTGCGCCCGTAGACTAGAGTTCCCTCTCGGATAAGTCCGGGGGGAAGACCAGTTTTTTGGGCCGGTGCACCCTGGGATGCGGGCAAAAACTCTTCCTTAGGCACTGTGTGCCTACGGGGTCTCTTTGCCCGTATGCGAATAGCCTGTTGTGTGGACGCTCCAACGCGTGTCCTTCTGATCAGCACAGCGGCGGAGCGGGCTTGCGGACGGTGAGTTACCGTGGCCCCGGAGCGTAAAGGGCATAGGAAAGAACACGAGTGGATTTTAGTCAGTAAGAGTGTGACAGTTCCTTCCGCTCCACCCAAGGCGGGAGGACTCATTTTATCACCTAAAAAAAAAGTACAGGAAAAGTAACACGTAGCGTAGCAACCAGTTAAGCAGCCGCCACCCTAGTGAGGTTGCCGTCTTTGAAAGAAGTGCCTTGTCTTTTAGGATAAGATCCGGGCTTTTCAACACTTTTAGCTCGCTGAATCTACCCATGTTCAAGGTTGACGCTTTTTTTTATGTTGCCCCTCACTGGGAATTTCTCTTGTGTCGGGAGTGCGTTTACAAACATAGAAACTCACATACACATATATCTTGACCTGGATCAACTACTAGCAGATCATATAAATATTTGATCCGTGCGGAGATCGAACCCGCTACACATTGCGCAGCAGTCGATCGCTCAACCACTGGGTCATCGTCAAACGTTTTAATCTTGGATTTATTGAAACTTGACACAAAGAGGTATTTACTAAAGATGTTATGTGTTTTTTCTACAGTTTTAGCCATATTTTCGCCATATTGATGCTACAGAGTGTAAACACAACATTTTGATAGATAACGTTCTCAAAAAAATTCACCGACCTGTAATAAATCTACTGAACGGCGTAAAAATACCATAACGAGCGAGGGGCACCGTAAATATCGTAATATATTGTTATGACAAGGATCCTCGACTCTCAATGAGGAGTACGTGCTAACAACGCAAAAATATAAGCGCAGATATTTTTTTTGGCAGTTTTGTACCTTGAAAATGGGCTGTAATGGAGAGTCAGCGCTTTCTAAAATGTTTAAATTATACTAGGCAACCCTCCTCATTTGAGGATCACAAGAAATCGTAAACTCACTTCTTTATCTTACTGGCTAGATAAAGGCCACAGACCGCCACCTGCTGCGAACCTTACATACCTTCTTTTCGCCTCGTATCTCGTCATACGGCAAACCTCTCACTAGTTTCAAGTGTTTTTGAAAAACATCACCAACAAACTCATTATGAGACCGAGAACCCGGTCGTTATCATTCATATTTGCCTGTCTTTTACCTAAGCCTAGATGGCTACGTTAAGTGAGTTCGGAGGCCATAGAGATAATAGATAAATACATAATTACAGACGCCTTCTTCCCATGGGGGTAGGCAGAAACTACAGAGCATCACCTGCTATGATCCTATACTCCTTACGCCTCATTCATCCATCTGAGCCTGTAACCAAACGGAATGCGACAATCGTTAAGGTTCAGCAGTCGCTAATACATTTTCAACTTTATACCCCTTCGCATAAAGTTGAAAATCTAGTAAAGCCTGCTGAGCGATAGCGAATGGGGTATAAAGTTGAAAATTTATCAGCGACTGTTGAATGTTAGCGATTGTCGCTTGCTGTTTGGCTATAGGGCCGGTCATACACGCGATAGCGAATACTACGCACCCGCTATTTCTGAAGCACTTCACCAATGAATAAGGTCAGTGTAGGTCTTCCTAGGGCGACTCCTCCCGGAGTTTCCACTCACCCTTATAAATTCCTTTTGTTAGACGCCTTTCAACCATCCTCTCAACGTGACCGAACCATATCAGCATACCTTTTTAAATTTTTGTTACTACGACCTTTTTTAACTCACAACGCTCTCGTATAATCTCATTAATAGCTAAAGATCTATCATCTATTTCATCTCTTATCCAAATAAATACCTCGCGTACCTAATAGTAATTAAAAACCGAAAACAAAATCCTTATTAATTTGCTGCCTTAAACAAAAAATCTCTTTTTTTAATCTGCCATCATGAAAATGGCGGGGTGTCTCGTGAAAATATAATGAAGCGTGACAGATTACCTACCTACCGCCACCTCCGACTGCGCTGTAGGTTGTTAGCGAGTGTTTGAGGGAAGCCTGTTACGAGCTTAATTAAGAGTTGCTGTTGATATTCATAACACTGTACTTGGTGGTACCTTGTGGTGGAAAATGCAGTCCTTTTTACATAAAAAGATGCCAGTACTGAGTACACCAACCTACCCCAATCTATTTTTAACCGATTAGTTGCGGAGGGCACATTTCAGTGCCATCACTTTCTTTTGCGTCTGGCGTTAGGCACGGATGTGTGTCATTTTTAAAGTCGATGGTAACTCCTTCAATATTGTTCGACGCCACAGGTAGAAGTTAGCGAAAATAGACAACGCAAGTAATCGGTTAAATCTCAATGGGGAAGGCAAGTGTCAAAGTGAAAATGACAGTTTGGTCCCCAAAGAACTGTAAAATCAAAGGAATTTTCAGAAAAAAAACCATTTATTGATGTAAAATGACTAGATGTTGTGTAATAAGCTGTAAAAATGATGGAATACACTTTTCAAAATAATATCTACTTTTCTTTTGGAGGTTAAGTACCAGTATTGCATCGCTCGAAAATCGAAGAATTATCACCTGGAACGAGTTTTGTAATAGTTGTGGTGTTAAGAAATTAAATATATTGTGATATTTCTCGAATCTAAATAGAAAAAAAGGTTAAAATTACTGACTTAAAACATTATGATATTTTATCAAAATAGAAAGTCAAAACCAGCATTATATTCTTGATAAAGGAGAGGACAGGTAAAACATACCTAAACTCAAAAATTGAAACCTGAACTACAAGTAATTGTGGATTTATTACGGTAAAATCAAATGTATAACCACTCAATTAAATCACTTTTTTCCTCTTGTAGATGCGCCGTGGCGTCTTAATTCTTCTTTTATTATATAGTACTTGCATGGACGAATAATTTTCCATATTTGTTTTGTATTCATACTCAATTTTTATAACAAATAATCTTGTTTGTTTTTTTGTACAAGGTAGACGTGGGGACCAACTATCGCAGCGCCATCTACGATTAGCTTTGAGTTGCCATCCCCATTGACCTTCGACGAGTTGGTCCTGTTTTTATGATAAAGTTGATTTGACAGATTGAGTAGGTAGGTGGGGGGGTGATGTTCTGGCGTCTGTACCTACAAAAAAAGCTATATTACGCTCTTCGTCACATCAATGGAAACCCCTAAGCCAAGCAGGATTCTGTTAGAGAAGACTAGGCTTCTAGAACACAGATTGTGCCATCTCATGTGGTCTGCACCAAGAGGAAGATGGTAAAACGAGCTTAAATTCGAAAGGTCTGGCACTAGTATTATATGAAACTATTTTTTGGAGAAAAGAGACGGTGATCTTAGCCAGCGTAGCATGACCTATTCTATCTCTTTTCTACCAGAAATAGGCAAAGATATCTAACCAACGACAAAAATAACAAACCTAACCAATTCCATTTTCTTTTGCCCGAACATGAAATGACCCCCTGATAACAGAGGAATAGAAAAAAAACCTTAATTTTATCATCACCAAGCTTATGAAGTTTAAAATACTTCAACACTCTGTCGAAGTCGTCATAGTTAAAGTCAGG
Source organism: Agrotis segetum (assembly GCA_036375495.1). NCBI lineage: Eukaryota > Metazoa > Arthropoda > Insecta > Lepidoptera > Noctuidae > Agrotis > Agrotis segetum. Next base: position 1,040,707 of record JAQSVV010000039.1, read on the forward strand.
TTTCTTTTTTTTTTTGTACAACTTTCAACACACAACGCCATCTAGTCCCAAGCTAAGCAGAGCTTGTGTTATGGGTACTAGACAACTGATAAACATACACAGTACATATATAATTCTTAATACATAAATATTATAGATAAATTACACCCAGACACAGAACAAAATTAAATAATCGTGCTCATCACACAAAGATTTGTCCTGGATGAGAATCGAACCCACGACCTCCGGCATAGCAGTCAGGGTCACTAACCACACTTTGCTACTTTGCTACGATAATGGAGACAATTCAGTTTTCAGACATAACAATAGTACCTAACAACGATTTCTGTCCACAGCCTATAGTGATTTTTATTAGATGCTCAAAACATTATGCGTGTAAATTACTAATAAGATTACCAAACTAACAAACTAAAACAAACACAAAAATATTAACATTCATAAGTGGTAGCTCATTAGCTGGTCACATTAAAAGAGGTCACGTTACATTTCTGCCTACCCCGCACACGGTGACGCGTGACACTCGACAATAACCACGATATACACACAAACATGGGTAGGACACGGTGCCACTGTAAGCGGGCTGGCTACCTCTAAGCCCCTTCGTACACTAGGCGACACAAGTCTCCGACACCTTACCACTTTGGTATCCAGGCGACTATCGCAATACAAATCCATAGAGGTTCGTACACTGGCACGCGCTAATGGATACTAAAGTCGTAAGATATCGGAGACTTCGGGTCGCCTAGTGTACGAAGGGGCAAACTCCACCAGAGTTGCATAGATGTTAACTCACCATCTGCCTGCCTTTTCCCAACTATATTGGGGTTGGCTTCCAGTCGAACCGGATGCAGCTGGATATCACTATTTTACATGGAGCGACTGCCTGTCGGATCTCCACAACCTAGTAACTAGGTAATACAATACCCATGGTAAGACTGGTTGTCAGACTTTTATAGCTTCTGACTAACAGTAATGACTGTCAAAGATCTACAAATGACAGCCGGGACCAACGGCTTTACGTGCTTTCCGATGCACGGAGGAAACTCGCTATGACAGATTGTCACCCATCCACTGACCAAGCGCGGCTCAACCCTGAAGATCGAACTGTGCAGGCGGCTTTTTGCAATTGCGTTGTGGTACCGACTAAATGTCGATGTGCTTGCGTTGTCGCTGTCGTTGCGATGTGGTAACCACGTGGTCATTTGCAGTTATACTGCGGCTTTCGTAGAGGAAACACGGCTTGACTGAACGTAGTAATGGAGGAAAGATTGTTGTTGCGATGCGGTCGCGGTGCCGCCGCCGGTGGTGGCGTTGCCGTGTGGTTGCGATGTGGTCGTACGTGTAAATTGTAATATTTAATTTCAATACAAAATATACGCGTTAGTACTATTATAATATTCTGTGGCCCGACCACATGGCGTCGGCTGTGGTGTGGTTGTGGCTGTGGTACGTTTGAATTGACCCATAGTATATGTGTAGTAACCCTAATCTGATCTAGGTAGATTGAAAATCGAACCCAAAACAGTTGATTTACGACTAGGCAGATGATGAAACCTTACTTCCGAAACTACCTAGTTCATTAAGCATCATAAAGTTTATAAAACTCCGCACCGCTCGCACTGCCACCTAGCGGCACGTTTAACAAGCTGTCAGTAAACCGGCGCCGTCCGGCACGTTTCCGGCACGCGTCGCCGTCACGACAACGATACGGACACGCGACGCTCGCTTTTGTTGTAGCGAACGTGTTCCAATGGAATCGTGGCTATTGATAAATGTGGGGACAATACAATGACTAGTTAACTAGGTAAATGTAGGTAGTTATAGGTACATACATAATTATAATAGAGTCATAATATTATCATCATCATCTCAGCCGTAAGACGTCCACTGCTGAACATAGGCCTCCCCTTTCGATCTCCACATATACCTGTTGGATGCGACCTGCATCCAGCGTCTTCCGGCGACCTTTATAAGGTCGTCTGTCCACCTTGCTGGTGGACGTCCTACGCTGCGCTTGCTAGTCCGTGGTAATATTATAGTCTGTTCAATATTATAAAGCGAATATTTTTGTTGCTCTATGATTTATTGTAACTAAGGTGTAAAACTAAATATTTCTACGGCTGGTATGTCAAATACAGTGAAACCAATTTTGAGATCATATGAACATATTATGTTAAGTACCTATATTCTTCCAAATAAATATTCATTTTATTCATAATATTTTTGTTCTACATATTAGCCTACAAGAAACTCTATACTAAACCGCACAGCTGAAACAGATTGCTATGACAAAACAGTAAGGCGCGAAAGTGGAATCTCTTTCGTTTATTTTCGAGGGCCATAGGCTATTTCATTCAAATAATTGAAATAGTTCGAAAGATAGATTACCAAAAATTTTATATTTGATCCGTATTTTTTCTTTTGTTACATAAACCATAGAAGATACAGCGCTTCTAAAACTCACAAAACGACACTCGGGCGGTCGTCCACACCCGTATTTCGAATCGTTTTATCTTTGTTAATATTCATTTATCTAAAAGAAACAAAAATACGTGTTTATTATTTTTCAATACTCTTTCTGACGGACATAACAGATCGCCAATTTATTTATGCAGTAATAAACTACCATTTTGTGGCTATCAAAAAATAAATGATATAATAAATTATTTTTTTAATATTTACTCAATAACTTAAACCTACAAAATCTATGTATATTATTTACCAAACTCGAAATAACCAGGAACTTTTCTTTCTTGCCCACTTACAATTTTCTTTTAAACTTGTAACTTGACTTTATCTGGAACTAACTAAAGTCCCCGCCAAATAAGTCTGGAATAAAGGTCATTGATCCTAATAATACATAATCGTTAGAATTTTATAACACCATCGTTCGAATGTTAAAATAAAATATAAGGTCAAGATGGGGTGCTACAGGAAACCTCCACGTGCGCCCGTGGACTGGAGTTCCCTCTCGGATACGTCCGGGGGGAAGACCAGTTTTCGGGCTGGTGCACCCTGGGATGCGGGCAAAAACTCTGCCTTAGGCACTGTGTGCCTAAGTGGTCTCTTTGCCCGTATGGTGAATAGCCTGTCGTGTGGATGCTCCAACGCGTGTCCTCTGATCAGCAGAGGGCACAGCGGCGGAGCGGGCTTGCGGACGGTGAGTGATGGGTAGCTCGCCGTCCGACCAAGGACCAAGCCCGGGTCGGTGGCGCGTCGTGTTTCGCGCCAAATGCCCCTCATTATTAACATATCTGCTGGGGTCGCGGGTTTTTTCTTAACCCAGGTTACCGTGGCCCCGGAACGTAAAGGGCATAGGAAGGAACACGGGTAGATTTTAGTCAGTAAGAGTCTGACAGTCCCTTCCACCCCACCCAGGGCGGGAGGACTCATTTGATGATTTTAACTCCTAAAAAAAAAAAGGTCAAAATCGCCTCTTACCACGATACGTTGCTTTTGGTAGCTCTTCGACATTTTCTTCACATTTTCGAATGGTTTCATGGATCAATGGTCATTTTCTTTATATTGGTACAAGGGGGTCAACGTATTTTATTCCACACTTACCTGGCGGAAACTATAGTCTTCAAGTTACTACTTGACTAGTTCCGGCAGCGTTGCGTCTTCGATGTCCGGTGAGAAGAAATGGCGCTGAGGCGAGCGAGCGGGCTCTCGCTCCATTGAGCGGAATAACGTCCTGTATTAAAAGTGAATGTTAGATAGGAAAATAGGTAGGGAAGGAAAAGGAAGGTGTTATTTTATATTTTTTAAATCTTTGCCCCATTTTTGGAATTTCTTCCTGTATCGTGGGTGCGTTTTTAAACATAGAAACTCAACAAATCCGCGACACGCTTCGTAGTAATGGATCACACACCCACTGTGCCAAAAATGTCGTCAACAAAGGGGTATACTCGTTATAGTGACAATACTCCTAAACCGGCTACACAGATATTTGTTCCGTGCGGGGAAATCGAACCCGCGACACGCAGCGCAGCAGGGTAAAGCGCAGACACTGAGCCAACTGAGCTATCTATTTAAAAATACTGTTACGGATACAACCAAAACATTATTTTTTTTACTAATTTTGGAGAATTTTTCGGCAAAATAATTATTGGTGAAAATAAATAAATAAACTTTAGAGATTCAACATTATTTATATTTATATTAACAAGTTGAAGCTTAGCTACCTAATAATATAATATAACTAGCACTTCGCCCGCGACTTCGTCCGCGCTTACTTCGAACTTTGCTTCTGTGAATTTCTTCTCTGGCCACCCTGTTTATGGAATATTTTATAAAATCTAAATCAATATGCAACTAAAATTCTATCGACCACCAAACAACCCTTTATCAGTCGCACAGCATCTACGTCCTAAAGACATACCCAAGGGAAAATAAGAGACTCGTAGCACTTGTAGTACCGAAGTTTCATACAAACTATGGTAACTAAGGTATAAACGACCACTTTTTTTATCGTGGCAAAATCATCAAATGAGTCCTACCGCCCAGGGCGTGACAGGAGGGACTGTCAGTACTGTACTGACTAAAATCCACGGTGTTCCTTCAATAGCCCTTTATGTACCAGGGTCACGGGCTACCGAGCGAGACAGTTCCGCGATCTCGGCATGCTCTGGCCCTATTAGGGAGGCCCCGTCCGATTGCTGTCAGGACAGGTCTTTGAGGCGCGCGTGCAACACAACTCGCCGTCGACCCGGGCGTGGTCCATGATCAGACGGCGAGTCACCCATTACTCGCCGTCCACATGCCCACGCCTACGGTGGCCGGAAATTGTCTTGCGACGTCTCCCGCGGTGCTTGGTTCATGAGGTGGACGCTGTCCTCTCCCTCAGCCTCCTCCTTTGCAAGCTTGCTGCTTCGCAGAAGGAGGCGACCGCTTCCCATTCCGTCTCGCCCCGCAGTATGAGGACACGGCGGTGATCTGCCCAAGCGGGGCAATCCTGCACCTATGCTGCACCGTATCCTCCGGGCGATCCTCGCAGTGGTGACACCCAGGCGTTTCTTCCTTCCCCATACGACAAAGGAACCTCCCAAAACATCCGTGCCCGGTGAGGACCTGCGTCAGACGGAAGATGAGGACGCCATGACGCCTCTCCAGCCACTCCTCAAAGAGGGGTCTTTCCGCCACGATTGCGGCGTGCCCAAAGCTATAAACTACCCCTTCGGGAGAGAATTTCCCGTCAAAATCCTGTCTTAAGAAGCACCTACGTACCAAAAGAACCCTCCTGTGAAACATTTAAAACTCCTAGTTCTTGCTTGTATTTATTAAGATTCATACGAACTGTTAACCCCAGAAGCATCTCCTTTGGGGTCCAATTTCACCAATTTCAAAACCCCGTCTGAATGAGCATATTCTGTATCCTAAAAATAGCTCCCGCGCAAAATTTCAGACCCCCAGCGTTTGTCTTAAGGAAGTTTCATAGAAAACAACACCAACACCTAAAACAACCCTGTAGGGCTTGATTTATCCAAAAGTCGTCTGAGGTAGAACAAAATTTTAAATAAGCAACATTTTAAAAATCTTACTATCTTGAAAAAAGTCCCGTCTTAGCATAATATAGGTTTTTTAGGGAGCATCTACTCCCTAAAAACCTATATGCATCTAATTTTGACACTCTTATCACTCCCACAAAAACTAACAACCCCAAAAACATCTCCTTAGGGATAGAATTTCAGAAAATCCCGCCAATGGCAGTACCTACGTCTTAAAAAAATCCCTATGTAAAATTTGAAACTAATATCTATCAACGCCAAAAACAACCCCTTAGGTGTCGAATTTCGCACAATCTCATCTAAGTGAGCACCAAAGTTCTAAAAAACCAAATGCAAAATTTGAGATTCCTAGCACATGTAGTAACGAAAGTTTCATACAAACTATCAACACCAAAAACAATAATTATATTAAGGGGCGAATTTTCGCGAAACCCCGTCTTAGGTAGCACGTACGTCCTAAAAAGAACCTGCATGCAAAATCTGAAACCTGTATCTATCAACATCAAAAACAACCCCATAGGGTTCTAATTTCGAATCACCCCGTCATAGTAAGCCTATGGGATATATTAGGACTTAGATAGTCCTAAAAATAAACCCTATGAAAAATTAGAGACTTCTAGCACTTGTAGTAACGAAAGTTTCATACAAATTAGCAACACCAAAAACCACCCCTTAGGCGTGACATTTCGCAAAATCTTGTCTTAGTGAGCACCTACGTCATTAAAAGAATCCCCATGCAAAGTTCGAGACCTCTATCTATCAACACCTAAAAGAACCCCTGAGGGGTCGAATTTTGAAAAACCCCGTCTTGGATAGTGCTTATGTCCTAAAAACAACCCCCATGCAAAATTTGCGATTCCTAGCACTTGTAGTAACGAAAGTTTCATACAACCCTATCAACCCCAAAAACAACCTCTTAGGGTTGAAACTTCGCAAAATCCTGTCTTAGTGAGCACCTACGTCCTTAAAAGAAGCCCCATGCAAAATTTGAGACCTCTATCTATCAACACCTAAAACAACCCTTTAGGGGTTGAATTTAGTAAAACCCCGTTGAGGGTAGTGCGTCCGTCTTAAAAACAACCCCCATGAAAAATTTGAGACTTCTAGCACGTGTAATAACGAAGTTTCAAACAAACTTTCAACACCAAAAACAACCCCTTAGGGGTCGAATTTCGAAAAACCCTTTTCTAAAGTAGCACCTACGTCTTAAAAAGAACCCGCATGCAAAATTTGAAACTCCTAGTACTTGTAGCAAAAAAGTTTCATACAAACTGTCAACCCCGAAAACAACCCCTTAGGAGCGTAATATCGCAAAATCCGTTCTTAGCGGGTACCTACGTCCTAAAAAGAACCCCTGTGCAAAATTTTGAACCCTTGGCACTGGTAGTTTCCGAGCTTTCGTGTCCTATGAGTGAGTGACCTTTTGCTTTTATATATATAGATTATACATACATAAATATTATAGCTATGCGATAACATACCTAGTTTACATACGAAAAAAAATAATTTCTAATTAGACTTTAATTATACCTAAATGAAAGATTAGTGGTTAAATCGCATTTACAGACACAAAAAATCATGTTTTAGGCTATCACGGTTATTTTCATAATTTAAAATGTCACTTACGGGATATCTTCCGTGATTGTTTTTTAATTTGAGTTCCCGATATTTCGACGCTGTTGCAAGCGCCATGATCGTGGGATGACTGGAGAGTGCGGGTGGATGGAAATAAATTGTTAAGAGCAGACAAATCTGTCTACCCTCTTTCTCTGTCTCTTGCTACGCGCACTACTGGAACTCCAGTCATCCCGCGATCATGGCGCTTGCAGCAGCGTCGAAATATCGGGAACTCATAATGAAAAACTATCACGGAAGATATCCCGTAAGTGACATTTTAAATTACAAAAAATCATTTTCTCGAATCTTTATTCCCATTGTGTAAGTCAAGAATTATTTCTTTTGTTTTCGTCACATATTAAATAAGTCTGTTTTTCTTATATTCATAAATAACAATATTAAATGATCTACTTACAAGAAATTCTACAATTTTGGCAACATACTATAACCATTGATTTACTACGTAATGACAAATATTATTACAACAGTAAATAGAAATACCTACATAATAATATATTCTAAATAACAATAACTTATTTACGTACAAATATATATACTTTTACGTTATGTGGAATTAGTACGAGTATAAAGTATCAAACAACGATATTATTACTAAAGAAAACAGTAAATCTAATTTATTTTAAAACTCCATTGATTCCATAAAAAATATTAGTCATTCATTAACCTAGCTTTCAAATCACTATTAGTTTTAAAAAAACAATAATAAGTAAAAACTTAACCGACTTGTCTTATAAGAATTTGGACTAACCTAAAAAATGGCAACATTAAATAATTTTGAGCTTAAATATCACAAAGACATATGACTAAAAGCCTTTTTTTTCTACAAATATTAAGGATTTTTTTATGATTTCTTTTAACAAAGTAATTCTGATTTATATTTTTGTCCCTTATATCTTTTATAAAATTTTACTTAAACCAAGTCTCCTTACCATAAGTTATCAATATAATTCCCATAATAAACATTAATTACTACATTCCTCCCTTCTGAAACCATAGACTCCACTCTATTAGAAAACCCACATTTTAGTTCTACTTCACCAGAAATTCCAGACTCCAAAATCACTTCTCCAGGATTATCAACCTCTATTTTTTCTATTCCAGACACTCCAGCTTCCAAATCCACTTCTCCAGATTTTCCAAATTCTACTATTCCAGGAATTTCAGACTCTGAGTGTACTTCTTTTGAACTTCCGGATTCAAAATTTACTATTCCAGAAACTTCCAAATCCACTTCTCCAGATTTTCCAGACACCAATTCAACATTCCCAGTAATTCCAGACTCCAATTCCACTTCAGAAATTCCAGAGTCCACTTCAACCAATTCAGGTTGAAGTGGCTCTGGAATGACCCACTCCTAGCTATCTACGACCTCATTCCTCGCGACCCACCTTTCGAAGAGGTGCAGCAGTTCGAAGCAGACCTCTGCCAGGATGAGGGCTATGACCATCCACTCCAGGCGGACGTGGTGCCTGTCTGCTGCCCAGGAGGAGAGCAGTTCTAGCAGTTCCACACAGTGAGCTAGACGCTCGTTTAGTACCTGGTGGAAAATAATGTTTAAGTGGTAGTTAAAACCAAATTTGAGCAGTGGTGGCCCAGTGGTATCGGCCCCGACTTACGAGTTGTAGGTCGTGGGTTCGAATCCAGGCAGGCGCATTACTTTGTGTAATTTATTTCATCACCACTGCTCTCATAACGGTGAAGAAAAACATCAACGTGATCACGTGACATCCACCAATCCGCACAGGGCCCGCGTGGTGGATTATGCCCACTCCCTCTCACAGAGAGGAGGCCTGTGTCCCAGCATTATTATAATAATAATAATAATAATAATAAAATGTTTATTATCAGACCAAGATAGTCCATAAGTTGTTAGTAGGTTAGTAACAGAATTTACTTATCCTAAGTTAGAGTTATTAGTATGTACATAGTTCATTATAATTTATAATTTATTATTTTATCTTATAGAACCCACACATAATTTCATCCAGTGATTTTGGATGGGGCAATCCGGCCTATCAGCAATCATTTTCAGGATGCCGTTACGATTGTTACGCAAGCGTTGCAGCAAGGAAGCCGCTTTCTTTCGTATAATGGCATGAAAGCCATCCGTGTGAGCTTCAGCAAACATTCCTGATGCACTGCAACGTCGCGGCAACCGCAACAGCATCCTGAAAGCGTTGTTGTATTGTACACGCAGGACGTTGTAAGCTCGGCTTGTATATGATACCCACAGGCCGCTCGAGTAGAAGGACTGACAGAACGCCTTGAATAAACTCACTTTGACGTCTGCCGTGCAGCGAGCGAACCTGCGGGCGAGCATATTACTCCTTACTGCCAACGCCCTGCGCTCACGTTCAATGTCCCTATCATCACATAGGTCGTTAGTGACAACATGACCCAGGTATTTAAAACTGTCAACCACTTTAAGTGCCACGCCGTTCAAATATACGGGAGGTACACGGCGAGCGTGTTGTCTAGGTGCTTTAAAAACTAGGATCTCACTCTTTTTTGAGTTATATTTTAGGCCATGCACCTCCGCATACGACTCGCAGATACTCAATAGCTTTCTAAGCCCACCTATCGATGGACTGAGCAGCACCATGTCGTCCGCATAACTTATGTTATTGACACAGGTACCGTCTATGTGACAGCCGACATGTGTGCTGCTCAGCCGCTCAATAAGCTGGTTGACATACAGATTAAACAAAAGCGGCGAGCTCAATCCTCCCTGTCTCACACCACTTTCCACTCTATACTCATCCGACATACTACCGACCCATCTCACCCGATTTGTCTGGTGAGCATACCAGTACTTGAGGAGAGCTGTGTACTGCGCCGGCACACCCGTGCCCCTCAACTTGTCCCATAGCAGATTATAAGAGACAAGATCGAAAGCTTTCGACAAATCGAGGAAACACGCGTACACCGGCGTCCTCCTTGCTGTGTAGTACTTGACGGTGTGTTTCAGGCTAAGGATGGCACTCTCAGTAGATACTCCCGCCCTGAACCCAAACTGGGCATCATGCACTTCCACATATTCTGATAGGCGGCCATTTATCAGACCGTCAAGCACTTTGGCCATGGTAGTAGCGAGCGAGATGGGTCGATAGTTATTCATATCGGATGTGTCACCCGTTTTGTTCTTAACGACGGGAACGACTATGGTCCGCATAAGCGGTTCCGGCAAATAAGAGTGACCTAGGCACAGAGTGAAAAACAGTGACAAAACTCTTGGAAGGTGAACTCCCGCGTGTCTGAAGTGTTCGATACTGAGACCATCGTGACCGGGTGACTTTCCACGTTGCATTTTGGAAATAATTGAAGCCACCACTTTAGCTGGTATTTTTGCGTTACGCTCAGTCACAATGGTCTCAGCACCGTCCACCATCGAGTTCAGAGGTGACCGCACAGAAAACTTGTCCCTAAAAGCGTTCGCAATGTCTTTGTGGTCAGTAATACCACCGACACTGACCGGAAGACTCGGTCTCACATTCATCCTGTTTGTATCCTTCCAGAATTGTTTAAATTTTTTATTAGCATGATTAGAAGCGAGGAGATCCATTTTAAGCTGGTCTTGCCTGTTCTGACACCACTTAAGTTTAGCCTTAAAATGTCTCCTCGCCTCCGTCATATCAGAAAATGTACGGCCACTAGCCGGGCGGCCGGCCAATGTCCACACCTGGTATGTGAGCCGTGCCCTGCGGTGAGCGTCGGCGACATACCTATTCCACCCAGTGACATAGCCGCCATTCCTCCGGCACTTTGTTTTATATGTCTGTGTGGCAGCATTATTAGCTGATGATGATGCAAAACCAAATTATCCAGAAGCTGATTATAGATAGAGGTCAGATAGGCAGTCACTCCACGTGAAATACTCGTATTTAGCTGCATCTGGTTCGATTGGGATATGAGTTCAAAATGTATATTCAAAACAATGGTTAGATATTTCGAAGGAATAGTGTTAACGGACCGTTAGAAATACAATATTGCTTCGCAAAGACCTATAGTTGGATGTGTCTTGCTTGAGAAAACTACCACGGCCAACCTTCATTCGGTCCACGTGGTGGGTCTGGGATCTGAGTCTCAGCAGTGGGCATATATAGGCAGAGCAAAATCATCAAATGAGTCCTCCCACCAAGGGCAGGGCAGGAGGCACTGTCAGACTTGAACTGACTAAAATCCACGGTGTCCTTCAATAGTCATTTTTCCAGGATCACGGTAATCAGGTAGTCCCGAAACCCCGGTAGGCTTTGGCCTTCTAAAAGGGGGCCCCGTCATAAAAGATGGTGACACTCGTTGAGGCGCGCGCGCGTGGAACAAAACGTGCTGTCGACCTGGGCATGGTCCTTAGTCAGACAGCGAGTCTGCCATTACTCGCCGCCCGATACAGAAGATGTTCTGAACTCACCCTGGTCCGCCTGGAGATGGTGAAGTAAGCGACGGTGGAGGAGTACAGTCGCTCCAGTTGCTCCTCTTCCCAGTAGAAGTCGGGAGTGTCCAGCAGGTCTGACTCCACGTTCAGCATGTGACGGAGAGAGAACAGCTCGCCGAGTTTACGGACCACCTATAAACAATGATTATATTATGACTGAGAGCCTTTCTCGAGATACTAGAGAGCTACGTACATCCCATCCAGATGCTCACACGCGTGTAAAGTAAGATTCACACCAACCGGCCGGACTCGGTGGCAAAATAGAGCGCCATAACGGAACTTTTTTGGAAAAGGGACGCTATATGGGATATGGAATCTTCAGCATATTCTAATTGAGTCATAAAAAAGAACAAATCGGAAGAATTCGTCTATATTCAAAATTTTTTGTGAAGCTAAATTGTCAAGGATTGCCTCCTGCAACCCTTTGTTTACCAAGACACGTTAGGAAACTTGTACCAAATCACCATAAAATCTCAATTTTATATTTCTAATGATTTCAAAAGGAAGGATACGTCAACGATAAATCAACGAACTATTTTGCTTAAATCGTCGACGGAACCTGAATTAACTGAGTTGCTTTGGCCCGGAACTGACAGCTGGGGGCCAATAATATAATTGGCGCCATTTTCGTTGTTTGGGGCTGTCCTTACGATACTGAGAACGTGCCCGAAATCGGGCGGGGCGGTCACTTAAGGTAAAACAACTCAACATTTTTTCCATAGAAACTTCGTTGGGGTTTTACTCCACTATTTAACAAGGTACATCCAAAGTTAAACATGGTATCGTTTTGTCTCATTATATTAATTTTGTCTGTACGGAAGCAGAATTGTAAAATATGAAGCCATCAAAAAGTGACGAGCTTCTAAAGATTCGTTTTTTTTAGAAGCATCAAATTCCCAAAACGAAGTCCATACCGACGCAGCAAATTTAACGAAGAATTAAATAAATTTTATTTGAAATTAATTGGTGCAGTGGTTTTTTCATAAAAACCCTGCTTCCAAAAGCTTTTTCGCATTTTTTACGCGCGCCTTTTACTCTAAATGATCATGCATCTCACTGAATAATGTTTTCCCCTGTTTTCTCCACGGAAGGATGACGCTCACGCACACATGAACAATATGGCTCGATTTCAGGTGAAATATCACGGTTTTTGACCATGCCTGCCAGTGAGTTCGAGCTCGCGACTAGCGCCGCCTTAAATAATAACTTCGTGTTTTTTTTTGAATCTTCAAAGCAGCGTTTGACAAGTTTCACTAACCCCTTTTGTTACACAATTCTGCCACACCGTGCGCTGCCATGCTGTATCCCTTTTATACACCTTGCTCGTACTCAATAAGTCGATGCATACTTATACCTCTTTCTTATCGACATGTGCGGCGCCGTCGTGCTGCATGGCTGCCGTGTGCGAGCTGACGGACGCCGCCAGTGCCTCTAGCCTTGACTCCCAGGCACCGAGACGCGCTGACTGGACCATGGCGTGGCTGGAATAAGTATACGAAACTATGGTTTTCATCCTGATTTTCTTCACTAAGCTAATGGCCTGGCTGGAATCAGGATTTGAGCCTGATTGATGGCAGATCAGAGAAGTCTTTTTTTAGCATGGTAGTCTTCAAATGAGTCTACCCCAGGCAGGGCGGGAGGGACTGTCAGACTTGTCCTAACTACAATCCACTGTGTCCTTCAATAGCCCTTTATGTTCCGGGGTCACGTTAAGGAAATAAGTTCCACGACCAGATCAGAGAAGTCTGGCAAAAATTTATTTGGACTACCATATCACAGTGCCTGACAATAAAATATTTTTATTTATTTTTTATATTACATCGATCTATAGGCGTTACTTTTTAACCCATAAAATATTAACCAAAGGAACTGATGAAGAAATTAGAAAATTCTATTTAACTTACCTAAATGTGTACCTTTCCAATGAGTTATCTCTCTTTGGCACTAACACGAACGACGATTCTTGTAGATGGCACCGTTTTCTACAATAAAAATATCACGATTTCTTACTACTTTTTTATATCTGCATCCATCTCTATCATTCTAAATATTAAAGCTGTGCACATTAAGCGGATGATCCACGTGCAAATTATTTTAAATGATCAAAATTCATCAAAAGTTTTGTTTTATCAACAAGCTAATTCATATCAGTCAATCAGGTTATTTAAAAAGCATAAGAAAAGAAAATAATGCAATGAAAAGCAGACTTGAGTCTCACAAAATTTTGCCAATACAAAAACCATGCCCTGAATGTGCAAAACACATACCGTCTTATCACAAGAAAGATAAAGTACATCTATTGAACACTTGTCTAAATTCACGGAGGTAGTTTTGCAGTTATAATTTCTTAAGGCTGCTTATTCTTGAAACTTGGCAACGCGGCAAAAAGCTGTCAAATATTTACAAGTTTTAATTCATTTGGCAATTTTTCTGTATGAAAACAAGAAATATCGCTCTGTAGTGCACTAAAAAACTGATATAGGAATGCAATTAAAACACTGAATTTGATGTTGTAACCGTTTCAGGTGTTTAAAAGGCATTTGGAAAGCATCTAATTTTTTTTTTTACATCTAAAACTATATATTCGGAGTTATGATATTAATTCCCTTATCAAATTTTTAGTGCACTACAGGGCTATATTTCTTATTTTCATTCAGTAACAATGCTAAATTAATTAAAACTTGTTAATATTTGACAACCATTTGTGACGTTGCCAACTTTCGGAATATACGCTCTTAAGACAAGAGTTTAACAAATGTTTATCTTATTGCGGTAAGGCGGTTTAAATTTAGTAGAACACACACCTGCGCCCTCTAGTTGAGTTAGTGGCAGCGTCGGACTGAGCTCCAGACTTCTTAGACCGGCTTGCATAACAAACAAGTCACCAGTTTTTATTTATTCTCAATTATAACCCAGCATTTGTAATAATACTTTAGAAAAAATTAATGGTCTCCATTTACGGCGACTTTTTGTAGCGATGCAAATGTCGCGATGCTGTCACTAGCTTTGAGTTGGGTACTCACTTAGCAGCGTAGCACGTAACGTATCAGATACGGTATCAACCTGCAATTGGGTACGGCTCGTCCGAGCACACTGCGAGCCGCCTTGAGAGGCGGTATCACTGCGAACTTACAGCGAGCGGTTCGCAGCGGGCTCGTGCCTACGTACTCACTTGATACCGTATCTGATACGTTACGTGCTACGCTGCTATGTGAGTACCCAGCCTTGCACCTTTCCCTATGTTATCACTTTTCTGAATTTAGCCAGGCGCGATACTGCCTTGTTCGTTATGTATACCCCCAATTTCATAAATCAGTAGCAAGTTTGTATCGATTTACCCTCGAAATGAGTTACAATCTCAATCAAAAGCCCTTTTCTCTGCTTGATTGAAATTCGGTTGTTATTTAACCGATTATAGTAACCCCGATATATTATTAATGTCCGGCTCTATCGATACCGACCCGTGTTGCAAATGCACAAACAGCAAGCGCGTTCATAATGCCGGATCCACACGGTTGCCGTGATTACCAAACAGAAGGAGACGGCGCTATACCAGAAAGCAAGACGCAAATAATTTTATCTCGTTTCTTAGTATAGCGCCGTCACCTTCTGTTTGGCAAACACGGCAAGCGTGTGGATTCGGCATAAAAAGTACAGTCTCGATACAAAAAGTCGCCGTAAACGACGGGCCTTGGTATCAGGCTTATAATCGACTCTTTGATAGGTTTTACAAAAAAAAAATAGAAACCCAGAAATCACCATTTAAATAGTTTAACTACACTGGGTTATAATTGAGAATTTTGAAACCGATTAATGTCTACAAAACACAAGCAAAGCATTTTGAATAAGTGCAAGCACATAAAATTTTAAACTAAGATATTAGAACCGTAACCTTTTGGCCCAGCACACACCGCGGGAAGCGCACTTTAAAAAACCAATTTAATACAAATCTTAACTACCTTGACATAAGGTCAATATAAGAATAAATTCGGCCCCGGTGCTCGGAGCGCCCTCAAGCTACCACAAGAAAATGCGCGCGACCGTATATCAAGGAAGATAAGGTTTATATTAAATTGTTATCTTAAAATGCGCTCCACCGCTCTTCCAGCGGTGTGCGCTGGGCCTTAGAAATCCACCAAGGTAGGACAACATACACAGTAAGTGCAAAACTAGAGAGAGTAACAGTATTTGCAATAGCCCGTTACAAAATCAAAAGTAAAATTCAAAATAAGTTAATAATTTGTATATTTTCTTCTCCTAGTATTTAGTTGGAAAAAGTGATCACAAAAACTACCAACACCATTTTCTGTTTTAGTATTAGGAAGAGAAGTACACAAAATAATCAGAAACTTACGAGTTTGGATGATAAACATAGGTCATCACTTCTCTCTCTTTCTCCACCACATCTCTAGGGTAGCTGTCTATTTCATAGCTGAAATAAAAACAAATGAATATGAATAGAACTTACTCTTTTCTCTTATGAGACTGTCTGTATCAAGGAGCATCTAAATAGGCAATATTTTTACTGCAATAAATATTGTCAGCAATTGCAATGACTATGCAGTATCACCCACTGCTGGGTATAGGCCTCCACCTTTTTCTGCCATATCTCTTGGTTCTGTGCCTCTCATCCATTTATTCCCTCTGTGATCTTGACAATATCGTCATCCCAACTGACTTTTGGGTGGCCCACATAATATTACAGTTAAATTATTGCCAGTTTTTTGTATGTTTATAGAAGAATTTATGACAATAGACTAATTAGAATATTATGTGCTTTTTATACATACGGCCTGACAAAATCCAGTACATTGCTGGCTTCCATCTCGGTGCAGTTCCAGAAGACAATGCCACCTTCTCTGAAGAAGATGATCTCTCTTGGTTCAGCACCCACACTGTACACTGCATTGGCAACCACTACATCGCCAATCTCATTTGCTTTTAACCTGGAAACATTTTGAAAGAGATTTAATATAGGAGTTTGTCTGTTTATAAAGATATTACACATGTAAAAAATTATTAAGATTGTAATTATGAGTTTTTAGAATTTCCTATCAGTGTTTTATCTCAAAAATTACTATAAACATTGCAGCTGCTTATCAATTATTACATCATTCAAGTTTGAAGTGAGTTATGAATTAAACTACTTACGTTCCCGGCTCATACAACTTCTGTTGAATGAGAGCTTCTTTCAGACTCTTCAAGTCATAGGAATTCGCTGTAGCATAAGCCATAGTAAGATAATGTCCCTCTTTGTGAGACAAATCTGAAGGGCTTGCCTTCTTGTGAACTGTCTTCTTTTTCAACGGTATCGTACCATTTTCTATCGGCAGAGTCGGTTGTATCGCATCATTTGCATAATTCCTTACAATAGCTACCCCTCCGATACTAAATACATCGTTTTTTGGCAACAACAATCGACTTTTAGTCACAACAAACCCAACAGCTGAATTCGCAGAAAAACATTTCGATGTAGCACACCGAATTGTATTAAATGCAATTCTTGATAAATACACAGTCATGTCTAGTCGTAGTGAATATAAAATTAGTAAAAAATTGTTTTAATGCAATTCTAAATGCGTTTTAGTAATTATTACATAAAGTTTGAGGTTATGTCTATGATTTACTGTTTTGACATATAGTTTTAATTTGACTTCAGGTTCTGCGTTTTCTGATCTAGAGTACGAGTCTTTTAGCCTTGCTATTTATTATTTAATAATGTGCTCGTTGATAAATAAAAGCGAACTTTCTTTGAACTAAAGTCAAAACAAGGGGTCCCAAAAACTATCTACAAGAGTAACACCACTTGCCCAAGTTTTTAGTATGAAAAAAAATTCAAATTCATCAGTAAAAAATATTTATTTACAGAGTTAATCACAATAGTTCTTATAAATCAGTTACATTTTTTTTTATTAATTTACTATATCTTGATACTTACAACACAATCATTAAAAAATATATTAAAGAGAGACCTACTAAGAAATCTATGTAATGATGATGATATCTCAATAAAAGTATCACACATTTGTTACTGGTCATAATTTCGAAGGGGTTCGAGAATTTTCGAGCATCGTTCTTTATTTATTACTATGATTTTGTTTATTTTCTGTAGTCAATATTTACGTAAGTATATTTGAGGCAGTGTGCATGTGAATTCGATTATCAGTTTTGCATCCCATTTTCCCCATAATCCTAAAATGCCCGCCCTCAAGCCGGCCCTGGTCATTCTATGATTTGGTCTCCATTCCTGGAGGTGAACAGAGTGTGCAACTTCCTGGCCAGTCCGGGTCCCACCCGCCTGGCCCGCGACCCGTCCACAGCCGCGCGGGACACGCCTATGTCCGCTAGCTTGGCGATACTCTGATCTGGGGGCAGTGATTGA
This sequence comes from Agrotis segetum, assembly GCA_036375495.1. Lineage (NCBI taxonomy): Eukaryota > Metazoa > Arthropoda > Insecta > Lepidoptera > Noctuidae > Agrotis > Agrotis segetum. The sequence goes on from JAQSVV010000039.1 coordinate 1,058,666, forward strand.
AGATCCTGGAAATAATAAAACAAGATGGTAAGCTTAGCAGACAGTGAGATCGGCCACGACTTACGCGTTAGTACGTCATGGGTTCGAACCCAGCCAGGCACACCACTTCGTGTAATTTTTTTTCATCACCACTGCTCTCAAAACGGTGAAGAAAAATATTTGGATGAAACCTACATGTCTTAGAACTAAAAATTCGAAGACATGTGACATCCACCAACTCGAACTGGGCCGGCTTGATGGATTATGGCCCACTCCCTCTCTGAGTGGTTTCCTCACTCACTTTCCACACTCCCAGCAGTGGGAACATTTATAGGCTGATGATGATGATAAGCTTTATCACTGACAATACATATTATTCAAACTGTCAGTTTTCAGCCACTATGGGATTGTCGATGAGAACATTTAGAAATGTATGAAAGAAATGTGCTCAGTGACGTAGCTAGGAAGGGGCAAAGCAGGCCCTTGCCACTGCCTCACACGTGAAGGGGCCTCGCAAAGGAAGCTTGAAACACAAGTTTGTTCCTAGTCCATAAAGCAGTACAGCTTCCACTTAGAAATGCTTTTAAAGTTTAAAATATGACCTTTCTACTTGAAGTATTATGGCGATTATTGCGCCTAAAATCGACCCCGCAATATATTTTTACGCAAAAATAAAAGGACCTAAATGGAAAGGGCCCCGCTAACATCATGCGCTCTTCTAGGTTATGTCTCAGTTCGCCATTGCATTGCTAAATAAATACGTAAAATGGTTACCTCATATAATTCTAGTGGTGACTTGTATTGTGCGCAGATTGCTCTGGAAGTCTCTAGACTGGACTGTGGTAGTATAGCCAGCATCTGCTGCCATAATCTGCTTACACCGACACCTGGAAATATACATAAAGAATTGAAATATAGGAACTCAAGAGCAAAACAAAGAAATAAAATACTTCTCTATATCATTTTGTGTTTCATCATGATCATCATTTCAGCCTATTGCAGTCCACTGCCGGACATAGGCATCTCCCAGAGAGCGCCACAGCGCACGATCTCCCGCTTTTTCCATCCAGCCACTGCAAGCCACCTTCTTCAAGTCGAAGCTCCATCTTGCCGGGGGTCGTCCCACCCTACGCTTACCTACACGCGGTCTCCATTCGAGAACCTTCCTACTCCACCTATCGTCGGTTCTGCGGCAGACATGACCACTTGACCAGCCCATTTGTGTTTAAAAGGTTTTTTAAGGAGAAAATTATACATGCATAAAAACTTCCTCAAAGGGCCGTTTACCGACATAATTACAAACTATAGTCCATTATATATGATGCTGTCATAGCGCTCACAGCAGTGGATAATTCCAGGCTGAAATGATGATGCTGATAGTACACAACAGGGAAATATTTTATGATTGCTCCCCAGTGTTACTAAGTAATTAATTTACGGGAGGCGGGAATGTAACTGTACCCTTAGCACGAATTTTCAGTATTTGAGACGTAAAGTAAACTGGAACTTTGACAATTTCAAGTAGACATTTTCAAGGGAAAAATTAGTTCCATCTTCGCGCACCAGAGGCGCTGTTCCATTTTTTCATACAAGAAACGCGGTAAATACTGTAAAGTAAAAAAATATTTGTGCTAAGGGTTCTGACCATTTTTGTCGATACTAATGCAGTTTTTGTTGTCCCCTCTCATGTAGAAGCTTGCTTTCTCGTCGCAAGCTCGTTTTGCTAGTCTGGAAAATAAAAACAAAAATTGTTTAGTTGGGAGGAAGTTTTCCCAGTCTGAAAATAATGGCCAAGTTTTTTTTTTCATTTATGTTTCCAACGCAACGCACAGTTATGTCTACGCAGTTGAGTCTATAAGGCTCTATTTCATTAGCTCGACCATAAATGTTAGAGAGCTAACTGAAATCGAGTCTAAGTAATTATTTCAATTTTTTTTTTTTTTTTTTGACTCTGGCATCTCCCAGTTCAACCTGTAAGAGGTTGAGTGCTGCTTAACCGGGGTTTCATGTGGTTGCCAAAGATGACTCTAAGGCCTCCAGCCAGCATTATTTCATTGCTGTAATATTATAATCGTGAAAGTTTATTTAGATGTATGTCTCTTTCACTTAAAAACCACTGAACCGAATTGGACGGAGTTTCGTACACAGATAGTCTATAACCTAGATTAGCACATAGGGTAGTTTTTATCCCAATTTTATGTTCCGGTGGGATTATTTTCGATTTGTAGCGGGCGGAGCCGCTGGCAACAATAATAATATTCCACAACTATCACACAACGCCATCTAAGTCCCAAGCTAAGCAGAGCTTGTGTTATGAGTACTAGACAACTGATAAACATACTTAAATATTTCTAAATAAATACATATTATAGATAAATTACACCCAGCTAGTAATAAAATACAATACAAACTTCAGAGGTGCTTCCGCGATGGCCTTCGTAAGTTGAACGATGGCCAGAGCCAGCTCACTCGATGTGTTTGCTATGAGAGTGTCACAATCAGCCGCTACTAGGAGATCTGAAAAAAAATATGGTCATAAATTCAAATAATGGACATAACAGGTTTTTTTTTGCTCTAGGAATTTCTCTGTATTACGGGTGCGTTTACAAACTTACATGTACAATCAACAAAGTTGAAACATGACTTACCATAAGTTTATTTTCTTACAGACTTCCAAATACAATTAGGTCCACATTCGCGTGAACCGTAAACATAATTACATAATTATCCAGGTAAAGACTTTGATCTTTGTCAATTTGTCGGATTCAAACGATTTATTGTCAAAATGGGTCATGATTCAACTTTGTCGATTGTACTAACAGTATCATTTTTATATCCATATTCTATAAAGATAATTTTTGAGCAAATAAAAATTCACTTGCAAGTGGAAATTTTCTCTCCTAACTCCTTTTGGAAATCGGTTAAAAACTACGGATACAAAAAAAAATATAATACATATTGAGAGTTTCACATCACCTTGTCGGTATCGTGCAACGAACATTCACTCGAGTAATATTAACATACCTGTAACAGCTAATTGAAAGTCTATCTCAGTCATCGGGGTTCGATTACTGTTCGATGTGTTCCGGCGTGCTCCACTGTGAACTGATTTTTGAGAGCCTCGCCCTTTCTTTCTACACCACAGGAACAAAAAAAAACAAAATATTAATTTTAAAAAATGGTTTCTTGGTTAGACTAGAGTAATAACTTTTCAAACTTTCTAAGATAATAGAAAGTACGAGTTCTCTACATCTTTTCGAGGTGCGTTTTAGATAATGGGTGTGGAGCTTTTTTAAGAATAATACACGTTCGTTTAACTGTTAAAATCAATGTTGTAATTATGTGTGCAAGCTCAGTGTCGCAAGCTTAGTGTGTAAAATCTCTGGCTCTCCAAGCTTAGTATATACGAACTTGGTAGGTATAAGCGAGCTTAGTGTGTACGATCTCTGAGTCTCCAAACTTAGTACACTAAGCTCACATATAGAGCTTAGTGTATGCGAGCTTAGTGTGTGTGAGCTCACTATGTACGAGCTCAGTGAATTTATATGATTGGTACTCACTTGAAGTACTCGTTGACATTGAACGCTATCAGCGTGAGCCTGCAGTCGCACAGCTGACGCAGCTCCGATAGATGCGGGCTCAGTGTGTGTGAGCTCACCATCTCACACAGTTCCTCTGTATCCGCTATGTAGACCGCGCGGTTACATGGTTCACGTAGTGGAGTTAGTCGTACCTGGAAAGTATGTTTCAGTAGTTACTAAAAGAAAGCTTATGGTGAACGCACATCTAGCCGCACCGCAGTCTCCGCAGTCCCCGCATTACGAATTCTTTGTATGAAGTTCTTTAAACCTCGCACACTTACCCGCATCGCACTTCGCAGTAGCCGCAGAATCAGTAAGAAAACAGACTGCGGAGACTGCTGTGCGGCTAGGTGTGCGTTCACCATTAGGCATAAGCCCAGCAAAGCTTTTTATATGGACAGAAAAAATTTAATAATATTTATTTCGCGAAATATATCTCATCTCCTCAAAGTTAGAGTGAACAGGCTTCTTCTGGGTAAGCTCGCTCCATCGTCGACCTTGTCTTAGTCATTCCTGAACTAGACTAAGGTCAAGAGCAAACCCATAACAGATGGTTGGTGAAAGATGGTTAAAAATGTCACCCGTAAGATGTTACAAATGGATTGAAGAATTCGACGCAGTAGGCATGAACATTGGTGGCTCAATTGGAAAGAGCGACGGATGTACTGAATCTGGAATTCAAATCCTGCTCGCGCTTCGAATTTTACTGTCCATAGAAAAAGCTTTGAAATTCGTGACGCATGCGTTAATGCGTATAATATTTATGAAATAATAAGCCCAGCGTATAATATTCGCACTTATGGAATACAGGCTTCCTCTTGTGATGGGTGCTCTGTTATCCATCACTCGAGTCAAGTGCGTGTAGGTAAGTAGATGTCACATGTCATTGAATTTTTAGTCATGAGGACATGCCAAACTACGCAACGAATTGCTTGCCCCGTTGCGCGTTTTGAAAAAAAAAATAAGCGTTCAGAGACGGCTGGAAGTGCCTTTGTATTATACTATACAGAGATTTAAGCGCATTTCACACAGAGAGCGGGCGCGGGTCGGGCGCGTTTCGGGGCAGGAGTACAACCCGCCCCGAGCCTGACCCGCGCACGCTTTCAGTGTAATGTCTTCCATTTAAATACAAAGAACTAGACCCGCCGTACTCCCGCCCCGAAACGCGCCCGACCCGCGACCGCTCTCTGTGTGAAATGCGCTTAATTCTCACATAAATGTCCATTACAATTTTAAGAACACTAACCTGCCCCCCCTCAGTCCCCAACGTCCGTGGTACAGTCCTGGTCCACACGAGCAGACCGGGGTGACACACCGAAGGGGACTGGGTGATGTGTGCGCCCGTGGCTGACACCTCGCGAGGGACGTCCGCCATGTACCAGCGAGAGAGGAGACTGGGGTGACCTTCGATGTTCATGTACTGTGGGGGAAGGGAGATGTCAGAAGAATTTTGAGCAGATAACACTAATTTTATCTTAGGTTGATCTATCCTCGACCACGATACATGCCCGGGTCGACGGGGCCCCCGCTCTAGACGGCCAAAGCCTGCCGGGGTCGCGGGACTTATCTCATTACGGTGACCGCGGAACGTAAAAGGCTATTGGACAAGTCTGACAGTCCCTCCCGCCCAGCCCTGGGTAGGAGGTCTCATTTGATGATTTTACCATGATAAAAAAAGGGTTGATCTATCCTACTTCTGGGCAAAGGCCTCTACTGTTCGCTAATTTTTCCAACAACACTAACTATCGAACATACTTTTGTTTAAAAAATGTGTATGACTTTTGTTCTGTTAATGGCAATAATTATATTCGATCGATAGGGTTATTTTGTTCTACAGGGTTATTCAGTCTACAAGGTTATTCAGCCTCGAGGGTTAAATTAAAATTACTAACTGAAACTTTGCACAATTTTGGAGAAAATAAAAAAATAATAACTTGAGATGCTGTCAACCCTTTGCTTTGAAACACTTGGGCATTTTGATGCAAAATGAAGTTTAAAGGTAAATGAAACACTAAGGGTTGAACCACATCTGGCAGCACGGAATCGCCTTTTTCCGTCGCCCTTTCTCTTTCTGTCGCTTAGAACTGCCATTTGCTAGACCAAGACAGAAAGCATAATGCGATAGCACGTGGCGGAATCCTCGAAGCTTCCGTGCTGCCAGATGTGGTTCAACCCAAAACTGAAGATCTCAGCTAAACATAAGTACACAAGGAACTAACCTTCATACAATCACCAGGTTTATATATCTTGTTCAACTCTGCAGCTGCTTTTTTAGCTAATTTCTCATCTGCTAGTTTCTGTTTCTTTATCTGTTTAGTTACTGCTATGTTAGATAGCTTCTTACCCTTTTGGCTACCTGGGGGGTATTACAACATCTTAAAACCAGGCTTGTTCCAGCGAGCGAAAGTGACAGAGCTATACAAGTCGTCTAGCGCCATCTCGTTCACTCACTGGAACAAGCCCGGTTTTAAGACGTTTAATACCCCCGGAGATGTAACATAAATTGTTTTATGTTTCCAAAAACCAAAGAAACACATTCAGTTTCTAAAATATTACAGCACAAACATAAGCATTGGTTTTGTATCAAAGTTAAAAAACCTGTTTTTATTAACCTGCACCATTTCGTTCTGCAGTATTTTCAACTGGCTTCATGTTGATATCTGGGCTACTACTCCGGTCATTGCAATCACTAAAGTTTTTGTAATCATTTAAATCTAAAAACACAAATATATTTTAAATACTTCAACACTTGTACTCCAAAACTTGTCTCAAGTGAATTGCTCAGCTCAAAGAGACACAATCACCATTGCAATGGATCAAAACGCCCGGCTTATCATATTCACAATTGGCAGATCCCCTATAGAAAACTCCCTAATCCTTTATCATCATCATATCAGCCGTATGACATCCACTGCTGAAAAAAGGCCTCCCCCTGTGACTTCTACTAGGACCGGTTGTAAGTGGCTTGCATCCAGCGTGATCCTGTGGCCTTCATAAGATCGTTTGCCTACCTGGTGGGTGGACACCCTATGCTGTGCTTGTGTGGTCTCCATTTGAGAATGTGTTTATCAATTTGGTAAAAAAAAACTACAGCTATTTATGTCTAATGGGATGCATTTAAGAATATTATTATTATTTTCTGCTATTCCTCTTAGTATATTATGATTTAGCAACCCTCACCCTATTGAAAAATTTATTCTGTATTAACACCTGGTTTATTTATAGTACTTTCAGCATGCATGACCACTAACCAGGGCTATGGTAATTAACTTAAAATGACCATTATACTTACTGTTAACTTCGTTCTCATCAACATCAAGATTATCACTCATATAAGCCCCATTTTGAGGACTCTGTTCAATGTTGTTGACAGCATGAGATTCATAATCGCATTGGTGAACTGAAAAAAACACAGAAAGCTGTTTGTTATGTCTGAAATGAAATGATGAAATGAAATGATGATGATGTTTATTTATGCAAGTAGGTTTTATCAACACTTTTACACATCTTTTCATAAAACTAGGAGGGGCCGGTGTTTCGTACCTGACTACTCTGAGAAGAAACATCCGAAACAAACTCAGAGGTCGCAGTCTCTTTTAAAGTCCAGACATCATAAATGTAGAACAATAATTATACGAGGACCATGCAGGCAATGTCTGAAATGGTCTTTTGAAGAAAGAACCACACAAATTTGAGTGGACCTGTCCAGTCAGTGCAAGCATTTGTCAGTTATCGTGGAGCTCAACTTATAACACAAGGAGCTCAGCGACACGACGAACAATACCAAAGAAAGGACTTGTTTAGGCCGCTTAAGTTACTCAAACTGTCAGACAATCATTATAATGAATAAATAAAAAAAAAACAACAGCTGGCCCACATGGGTCCTCGTATTCACAAAATTAAATAAAATAAATAATTACATGTAAAATAAAATAATGTCAGTTTGTATAAAAATATAAAATAATCATACATGTCAGTTTGTATATAAAGGAAAAAAGAAGAAAGAAAGGAAAAATATAATACAAAAATGTCAGATTGTATAAAAAAATCGTAAATAAAATGTAAATATGTATAATGTAATGTATATAAAAAAAAAATGTAAATAACAATCGGAAAATTGTTTCGTCAATACATGTGAGAACTATGTAGATTCTTGTATGAAATGGTCTTTTTAAGAAAGAACTGCAAAGAAAAGCTTTAAGTAGACCTGTTCAGTCAGTGCAAGCATGTGTCAGAGAATGAAAGCTCAACTCAGTACGTAAGGAGCTAAACAACCTCTGATACCACATATTCCTCACATGATCAAGAAATCATAAAAAGTTTATTAAAAGCGATTGACGAAAATTAGAAAAATCTATAATTGATGCTTGAGGGTGCATTGGAGCAGCTTACTCCCAGGCCATTTTGTCATCAAGATAATCTTTGATTTTATAGTAACTTTTTTTACATAGTTGCTGTTTAATAACTGATTTAAATTTGTTTAGGCTTAGTTCTTTAACATGGTTTGGGAGTTTGTTGTAGAAACGTACACTTTGGCATTTAAACGAATTACTAATTTTATGGAGCCTACTCGCGGGTACTTTTAGCAAGTCCTTGTTTCTTGTATTTTTGCTATGAATGTCGCTATATTTTGTGTAATTTGTGTATATTTTGTATATTTTGTGTCTTTGATTACTACTAACCGCCGAATTTTGTTTCATACCGTGATTTTATTTTATACCAGTTAATTAAATAAATAAATTTATGATTTGTACATGTCCCGGAGTAGTTGATACAGCTCTGGGTGGCTAAGGTGCACTGGGAAATAGCTCAAACAGCAAGAAATATGATTGTGTACAAACCGTTAGGATCTCCCCATGTTTCTTTGCCTTTAGTTACTGTTACAGACGGCAATTCATCATCACTTTCATCAGAACTTATTGTGTATACTGCTGCCATTTTATAACAACAACTGGTCTAATCAGAAAAGCTAAATATCTCGCGTGATCGTGATTTGGTTGTTTGTTTATTTTGTATTTTTCGAAAATAATTTGCCGGCCGGTGGCTGTCAGTGTCAACTGTCAGTGTCAAATTGACGCATAACATGCTTGCAACACTGGCTTAAAAAATCAATGCATCATAGATATAGAGAGTGGACTAAGGCTGATGGACCTTTAGGAAAGCCTTAGTCCTAGCCTTAGACTAGCAGTAAATTAGTGATAAAACAGACTGAAGTAATCTCATTGGTAGTACATAATAGTGGGATACAGACAAAGTGATTAGTATTAGTTGTATGAATATTATTGACAGCAGAGTTCCATTCTCTTTTTTTTGATAAAGAGTTTGTTTGATGTGGGTATTATAATAGTCCATTCCCTTTAACTATGATGTTTTGTCATAGATGACCTTCTTCAGAATAGATTATTAGTCATTAACTGCTTGTCTCTCTCACATTTTTCTGTCCGTATTTATTCGACGATTTGTCGATAGCAATAACACGCGCAACTTATCTTTTACCAATTTTTAGACATCATATGTGGTGACTTACTCAAGTACTTACCTACGAAAAAAACGCAGTACCTACTTACATTTTTTATCCAGTCTTTTACCCTACTTATCTTTGGACATTTCTGCAAACTCTTAACGACCGCCACGATCACTATAAAATAAACGTCACTAGCCATAACTTCAATAAACTGCCCATTTTGTGCAGCGCCTAATCTTTTCCAAACAGGCTATAAAAAAGAAGAAAAGCGCGGGAAAAACATGTAGGTACAGATAAAAATTGTTGAATTATGACAACTCGACAAGACCCAGATAACCTCTTTCACTTATTGATTTTCCATAAAAAGGCATAATAAATCATGTTGATAATCTTTCAGCGCTGTTCTATATTTTGAACTACAGCTTTTTTTTTATCGTGCTAAATATCATCAAATGAGTCCTCCCACCCACCCAGGGCAGGCCAGGAGGGACTGTCAGACTTGTACTGACTAAAATCCACGGTGTCCTTCAATAGCCCTTTGCGTTCCGGGTACACGGTAATTCGTTAGTCCCGCGAACAAATTACAGCGATGATGGGCGTAAATTACAGCTTTGTTATGTTTAATAAATTATTGCTGGGTGCCGTAATGTCTGCTCTATTAATTAGTTTAATCATGTTTCCTATTAAAGATGTTTGTATATCGTGTTTCAGAATGTGTAATTAATTAGTTAGGTAGGTACCTATAGGTATTATTATTATTATAGGTATTAATACGTATACTTAGGTAGTTAATTTTTCAACTGGGGGTGGATGGGTATACTTATACGAAAACCACACGAAACTATGTGGAATGTCAAAAAACGTTGAAAGAGAGTCTCAAGGCTGATTTTGACTCGTCTCAAGGCTGATTTTTTTTTATTTTGTTAAAAGTACTTTGTAGTACTTTTAAGTATTATGTGCGAAAACTAAGATTGCACCATTGCATTTTTGAAAAAATATCACAATCTGTATTATTACACTATTCGATAGTGTTGCTATAATGGAACAAAATTTGGGAAGTAATCAAACAAACAATCTTTTCAGCTTAAAAGTAAAACACTTCTTTCTTATTAGTACTACTAGGTAAGTACAACAACAAAAACGCAAAGAATAAGGCAATAAAATGAATGAGAATCAACAAAGCGCCAACTCTGGCGTATTGTGTTGCCGTAAGAAAAGCGACAACAAAAACAGTCCAGAGCCAGACAGACGAACTTCGGACATAACAATCAGTGTTCCTGACTGTCTCTCCCTGCTGTCCTAATAGAAACAAAACACTTATGAATATTAGGGAATCGCTTTTATTCTTTTATTTCTGAGATATTACTGTGGAGTTCGTCGTTATTAAATTCTCGATTTATTTAGCTGTTTTTTTGGAAATTAATTAGCAGTAAGGCCCGCTTGCAGAAGCCCGGGTTATCTTTTAACTCAGAGTTAGTTGCTAACACAAGGTCAAATTGACAGTTTGTCATACAATATCGTCAATTAAACCTCGTGTTGGCAACTAAAGCCACGTATTCACTGAGCAACAATTGTTTATTAACTCTGTTTCAGAAACAAATAATCTTGTTTCAGAAACATATAATTTTGTTTCTGTAAACACTACGTGTTTATCGGTATGTTTCGGTGCTCCCCACTTGCGGCGGAGAACACTTTACGTGATGTTTCAGAAACTGTGTATCCGAGACACTGTTGCTCAGTGAATACATGGCTTACTCTGTGTTTAAAGGATAACTTGGGTTCTTGCAAGTGGGCCTAAGTGCTTTATTTTACATCCAGTATTTAATAATGTTCTTGTAAGACGATAATAAGTGAGTTCCCAGGTTACTTCTTGACAAGCGTACCTACTTCATCCTCGATCCAGTCACCGGTTACCATCAGGCAGAGTTACCACCCGTCCCGATTTTGCCGGGACAGTCCCGATTTCGAAGAATTTGTCCCGCGTCCCGACGGCCTATCGATTTTGTCCCGATTTTTGTCATTAATATGCGACAGACTCAATCAATACATTCACGGGTTCCCTACCTAGTCCAAGTATATAAAGTCGCAAAGGAGCAGAAGTTGAACACATTATTTAGTGTTATATCTCGTACTTTGAGCATACCTCCTTCAAATGCGTACTATGTTAAGCGCGTATTTTCACTAATGACCATAAAATGGTCTAATATCAGAAATTTAAAAATTAAAGTTAAATTTATTAAAGTTGCTCGATAGATTTGATAAAAGCAGAATTCCTAATTTCTTTGAATATGCACAATAATATGTGTATTGTTCAGACTTCATAAATACGAAAATGATATAAACTTTGTAAAAGCGGCTCGTAACAACAAGAAACACTTACACATGGAAAAAATAAATACAAATAAAAACACAAAATAAAGTTTAATTTTCCTTTGACTGTCTCATCTGATGGGTATTTTTTTTTCACCAAGCTCCGTATTAACACAGTATAAATATCTACAGTAGTTGATCTCGGCCGCATGATAGAAATAAATACCTACAGCCGCGCGGTACGTAAACATGCGTTAGGGCTGTCCGACCACTGTGCGGCGCATCGCTCGCGCAGGCAGTCGGCCTAATGCAACCGAGTGCGCACACTCAAACACGGAGCGAACTATGTACGCGTGAGCCCTAGATATACGGTAATCTACGTTCCTAGAATAATATTCATGACTGTGATATAATTTATGTAGTACACTGAATATACGTTGATTGTACACCGTACCGTAGGTAAATGAAGCTCACTGCTTCATTTCCGTGTCCGCCGACAATCCCACCGCGCCGTTACACCATGTCTTTACTTTGAATTACACAAACTAACAAAACACACATGCACCGGAGTTTTAACACAAGCGTAAGTACCTACCGTATCATGATTCATTCAGGACCGCCTTTAGCTTACCTATTTCACTTGTCTCAGTAACTTTACTTTATTCATATAATCTACTGTATTTATTAATCCAAATACCCTTTTTTTCATGAGATAAAGGAAAATACATAACCATTAAAAAGTCACACATTATGTTCCTACCTACTATGTAGTTACTAATAAGTAATATTTTTTTATAGTCAGTACTTACCTATCAGAGGTTGCAGGTAATTTAAAAAAACATATGTCTGGATGCGTTATTGTTGAATTCATACACCCAAAAACAGCACAATATTTTCTACTCGTCATATTAAAATAGGTACTTTATCTGGTTATGCTAAAAAAACAACGCACCGTCCGTTCATCACTACGGTACGGCCGTGACTGTCAGCGCCCCGAGCGCGCCCCGACATCGAGTCACGTGGTATAGCTCGCGTTTCGTCCGTTTGTATGAAGATCAAATACTGTAGATATTGTTACCGTGGTATTAAGGATGCGAACGTCCCGAATTTTTTCCCCCTAAAGGTGGCAACCCTGCCATCAGGCCATCACGCAAGATACTCGTAGGGTGAAACGCGATCCTCATCATCTGCCTAGCCTTTTCCTAATTTTGTCGGGGTCAGCTTCCAGTCAAACCGGCTGCAGCTGAACATCAGTATTTTACATGGAGAGACTGCCTATCGGACCTCCACAACACTAGTAACTGGGTAATACGATAGCCCATGGTAAGACTGGTCGTCAGACTTTAGAGCTTCCGACTAACAGTAACGACTGCCAAAGATCTACAAATGACAGCCAGGACCCAACGGCTTTACGTGCTTTCCGAGGCACGGCGGACACTCGCTATGACAGATGGTCACCCATCCTTGGACCAACCTCGGCAAGCGCTGCTTAACCCGTAAGATCGGCCTGTGCGGCTGTAATTATTTAGCTATATACGAGCTCCTCTACGTCGAACGCGATCCTATCACCCTATAAAAAATAGAGACGCTGTGTGCCCCTAAATAAATTGATGGAAATTGAAATCATGATTCAATATTTGGTAATTCTATAGTAATTGTATTCAAGACACGTCCCGATCAATTTGAAATTCTAGACACACCTTTTACTGTCATTCCGGAATTTGACCATCAATAATTTCTAAACTATAGGCATCGAAGTACCTACAACAGCCTACAAGTATGTCTAGCCCGTATCAATCGTCGCGTACCTGGGGCCAAATTCCGGACTCCGTGCTGGCCAAATTCAGGTTTGAAAACGCTCGTTGCTAAATGCCAGCTAAATTATTCAGAAGCTCATTAAGTTGGCAGTGTCATGCAGTAATGGAGGCACTGAGGGATTGTCGTGAATGCTCGAACAAATTAACTGAGTGATACCTTTATAATTTAACAATGTGTTGCTGAGGAGTTTGTTCTGACACTTCCCCTACCTTAAAAACTTGGAAGTGACGTTTGGGGATGTTATTTTCACTTTCAAAAAGTTCTTACTCCCTAGGAAATTCTCTCGTACCTATTATGTATTTATTTACATACATTAACTAGTATAGAAGTAGAAACTGCTAGAATCGGGACAGCTGCTTGTAGATACTTACTTAAAAATACTTGTTCCGTGCAGATCGAACCCGCGACACGCAGTGACGCAGCACGCCAGTCAATCGCTCAGCTAATCCAAAATTGTGATTGCGTTTATGATACTGGGCCGATTCTACTAACAGTACCTACTAACTAATATCCGTGAAATCAATTCGTCCTAAAGAATTACCTCTGAACGATATATTTTAATTGTCTACAGAAAGCATGGTTCACCAATAAACGGTAATACGATAAATCCATCAACATTATTTAATAAAAAAATCTTTTAAACTCAATGTGAATTATTCACACACAATCCATTTTCTTAGGTCTCCCACACTCTATTTCTTGATAGACTAAAATTATATTATTGAAAAAAGGTATTTAATCATCATTGTCAATTTATGCTAATAGCGTGGATTGAGAACTTGAGAAGCTGTCCAAGTAATGTAGGTACCTAGACTCGCACAAGTTTTTTGTAGTAGTATGAGGAATCTATTGCATCATCACATGAATGACATAATCAATCAATAAATTCGTGATTTGTAAGTTTAATCAGAGTCCAAAAACATCTAGAATTGCTAGCCAGTAGGTATGATTTTATTGTACCTATCGATTTTTTGGTACCTACGTGAGGCAACTGTGTGCCAGTCTGTTTAAATATTCGTTACCTACGAGAACCGCAGATTGGATTTTAATTTACCTTTTCATTTAGACCAATTGTCTGATAGATAGGGCAGATCTGTGATTGATCGCTGATCGGAACATTCTAGTGTTTTGGATCCTCATCTACATCCATTTATTATCCTCATCCGAAAGCAAATTCCTCAAACTTGGACCATCAATTCCACCTTTTCCTTTTGGCTTCATGCTAGGATCCTGAAGCATTTCCATCTACATTTTATAGTAAGAAATGAATTTGGACAAATACCTACACAGTTCTTCAAAAACGATCATAATAATTATCATCTAGGTAAACAAGTGTTTCACTCTTTCATTGTAAAGGGTACTTAAAAGACTAAACAGTGCACGTAATGTCACCCCCGCTTTAACAGCAGTAATTAGAAAATTATTCAATGTAGAATCTCAATTGCCCATTTATTACTCGACGGGTAACACAACAATAATACTGCAAAAGTCAGTGCACGTTTAAGATCCAACTACTCGTACACCACAAGTGCGGTTAGAAACCGTGAAAAGAATAAAGAAAACATAAATGCAGACAGACTGGAACAAAAAATAGAATACCACCAAGGAGGTAAGAGTCAAATAGGTCGCACTTACTCAAGACCACATCGCAACAACCATACGACCAAAGGCCATTTTAGAAGCAAACAAATCAGGCGACAACGCTTAGGTATTTACGTTCGAACAAAACAAATATGAACGCAGGTTTTTTTGATCTCTCGTGTCTGTTTGTTCTAAAATGTTTGCTCTGTGTCTGCACGGAGGGCTACGAGTCCCTCCACTCCAGTCGCGCTTTGTTTACGGGGGCGAGCGGCCGTTGCACCTCCCGCGGTCCGACTCTCCGACGCGCACGCGTGACTAATTTAAAAATAAAACTTATATTCACTGCTGCACATCCTGTGTTCTACAACCAAACTGACCTTTTACTCAACCCCAATAACTCATTTCTAACAAACTTTAAGTCATAATAAGTTTGCAACCAAACAAAAAAAGTTTTGATTCGCATTCCACTCCAGGCGTGCAAAACTTGTGCTAAATATTTCTTGATTTTTATTTCCAAGTCCACAGTGCGATGCAACCAAGTCTCAGCAGTCTTTGGTAAATATTTGGAACCAACCAAAGATAAATAAACAAACTTTTTTTAGGGCACACGTGTGAAAATTATGGTTGATTATTCGAAATTCTAAATCATAAAAAAGTAAAAATGGATTGGCGCGAAAAACTGTTTGGGAAAGTGTTGGTCAAGTGTGAATCGGGGACTCAGAATGGGAAATTCGAGAATATTTCGACGTTGGAAGCTTTGTCCGACTGTGTGGAGGAGGGTGAGGGAGCAGTGTGTGGAATATACTTTTCATTCGCGAATATAAGTGATACGAGTGACGATTTTGGTGTTCGCTTGGAGGAGGTCTACAAACGCGTGCATCCTCGTTTGAGGGTCGTGCAGGTGGTGTTGTGGGCTCATGTTGGCACTCCTGAAGGTCTGGCAGAGCGGGAGGCAGGGTTCCGGAGGAGTCTGACGGGGAAGCCGTGGTTTGCTGTGCCCTTCCATGATGTTGATACAAAGGCAAGGATTTAGAATTAGAAGATATTTTATTGAGATACTGCAGCATATCCAACTTTCAGTAATAAAGGCACAGAATACATAATAGGTAACGGGAAGGTATTAAAATAACAGCTAGTACAGCAGACTTGGTAGAATAAAGAGAAACTTTTTAGCAGAGAATATTGACCCCAGAAGGCAGTAAGTTACGATTAGAACAGTTTTGGCTCACTACCCAGTCTGGCCACACTCCAAAATGCAAACAGACATAATTTGTGTAGAAATGTTTCCAGAAACGACAATAAAACTCGACCAAAAGAAACTTCAATACAATTTGAAATGTACGACTGGCTCTACGTAATACTAGCTACAGCTAGACTTATTAAAACTGGTGATCTACCCGCTAGCATCATCAACTCAGCATCAACCATAGACCACAGTCATTTAAATACCATCAATTTGCCATTTCACTTTCATCTACACTCGGTTCCAAAAATAACGGGTCAGTCACATAAACCCGAATATCTCCCGAACTACGTATGCCATCCTAATGAAACGAAGACTGTTCAATAGAGAATTTAATTATACAGATAAAAAATAAAATAAAACTTAGTTGCACCCACAATATCAGTCTCTAAATTAAAAAAAAAACTAAAGTAGTCATATTTTTCTTAAGATTAATTTCTTTATATGATTGTTTTTTTGCTTTTTTTCATCACTTTCTTCATTTAATACTTTGCATTGCCTCCACGAGCTCTTCTGACAGTTTCCAGGCGATCAGGCATGCTGTAGGGAAGACAGACAACTGGTGGCTACAATGCTCCGAAATCGTTTTCAAACTGCATTTGGTCTAAAAACTCACTTTATTCGCTTTGGAGGTGGCAATTTAAGCGCTGAAACAGTAAGAAGACATCTTGCTGAAGCAAATTTGAAACCATTGAGGCCCGCAAATGGCCCCAAACTGGAACGGGGACATCGAATTGCAAGACAGAGATACGTGCGCGAGCACCTAAACTGGACACTAGACGATTGGTCTAGGGTAATGTTCACAGACGAGTCTAAATTCATGCTTTATAAGCATGATGGTAAGCAGTTAGTGTACAGAAGACCAGGGGAGCGCTTCATCAAGCGTGTGTGGAGTAAAAAGTGGCGTACGGTGGGGGCTCTGTACAAGTTTAGGCTGGGATTTCTGCTGAGGCCCGCACCGAGCTGGTACTCATTCAAAATGGAACTCTAAATGCAGAGAGATACGTGGAAGAGATCCTCAATGAACATGTAGGTCCTTTCATGGCCAGGATGGACCGGCATGGCATATTAATGCATGATAATGCGCGTCCCCATACCGCCAGAATTGTACATGACTACCTTGAAGAGGTCGGTATCGAACTCATGCAGTGGCCAGCGCGAAGCCCGGACTTAAACCCTATCGAGCACGCCTGGGACGAGCTTCAGAGATGCGTGAAAGGTCGAAACCCCCCACCAATCACGCTTCCCGAGCTCAAACAAGCACTGGTGGAGGAATGGGTAGGTATTCCTCAGCACCGGCTCCGAAATTTGGTGTACAGCATGCCTAATCGCCTGGAAGCTGTCAGAAGAGCTCGTGGAGGCAATACATAGTATTAAAATATGAAGAAAGTGATGAAAAACACCAAAAAAACAATCATGAAAAAATGTAATTCTTAAGAAAAATATGACTACTTTCGTTTTTTTTTAATTTAGAGATTGATATTGTGGGTGCAACTACGTTTTATTTTATTTTTAATCTGTATAATTAAATTCTCTATTGAACAGTCTTCGTTTCATTAGGATGGCATACGTAGGTCGTGAGATATTCGGGTTTATGTGACTGACCCGTTATTTTTGGAACCGAGTGTATATTGTTTATGTGTACCCTTATGTGTCCCTTCCCATATGGTGTTCTAAACAACAATTGAAGGCACTTTTTGACTTTGGTGCGTAGTACTATTATGTATTCTGTGCTTTGGTTTCCCAATTGCTAAACACAGATTCACTTGACGATTTAAAGCATACGAATTCCTCACCGATTACTAAAAGTTATGTTTTGAAAGCAGAAATCCTTAGGTAACGAAAATTACGCCATAAAACAGTGCTTATTTCTAAAAATAACAGTTTTTTAAACAAAACATTTCAAGTAATAAGGGTGTAGAAAAAACGAGATACTAGCACTACACAGTAACAAAAGCAAACCATCAGAATATAAGCACTTAAATGTTCATCCTCCTTTAATTGACGTTTTAAAACTCTCATGATGAAATCACTAAACCACTGTTAATCTTCGACAGCTCAAAAAACAAACATAGGAAGCTTTCAAGCAAATTAAACAAATCATTATGAGCGAGCGAAATTCTCAAACGTTAAACTGCTTAACATCAAACGCTTGACTAAAAACTTCGCGCAAACACTTGAAGATTTGCCTTTAATTCTGTTTTAATTTATTTTATAAATGTTACCTTTGATACTTTGGAGAAGTTGCGAGCTTTGGTGTTTGCGTTTTTTCAGCTACGGGTAATTATAAAGTCAATTTCAATGTTTTTAATTAATTTAGGCTTCGTTTATTTGCGAAATGTTTCCTTTATTTCAGAAAAGTTTTAATAACTTTATGCTACTCTTGTGGGTTGCTTTGCCGTGTCCAATGGGACACAAAAGGCAAATAAATAAAATGATGCTCGAGATAGCCTCGAGGATATTATTTTTAAGGCTTTCGATTCAGAAAGCAATGTGCCTTGATATGGATATTCCATTCATTGACATGGCCATTTAATAAATCATCACTCAGTAACCAAAGAAATCTATAGACGTAACAATAAAATAAGTGCATTAAACTAAGCCGCTCCTTGTCGGTCTTTTCACACGCTTCCAAACATACAATTTGCCGCTAACGACACGCGACATGCATCGCTAGTACAAATTATTGTGACATTTATAGACTTTGTTCCTGTTGCATGTCGATAACAATAATAGAGATACGTTGGTTAGTATATTCTGCGAATATGTCAGCGGCAGTAACGGATGATACAATGTTCGCATACATCATTAAGTTACATCAAACTATACATACACTAGTAGTTAGATAATGGACGAATATCTTGCAATCGTTCTGAAGTTCGAAACGCAGATTTAGACAAATGAAAACACCCATAACCAAATGATTATGGTTATGGATGGTCTCTGATCTGCTAATGATTGTCTCAACTAAGCTGTAGTCGGCTTCCAATCTAACCAGGTACCTACAAGAGGCCTTACTACGAGATCCAGTTTAGGCTGTGTGAAAGAGATGGCGCTAAACGACTTGTATAGCTCTATCTCTTTCCCACTGCTTAAATTGGATCGCGTTAAGAGCTCGTGGTAGGCCTCTGAGGCCTTTAAATGGAACGACTGCCTATCTCCTCCATTATTCTCTAAAACCCTTTTCTAGGGCTGTACGCACTCGAAGAACACGTCTTTAAGATAGTGTCGTAGTCAGTAGCATCTAAAACTTTCGATGCTAGTGCAAATGCAACGCTGAACACAAGACTTTCCTTAGAGAATAGTACTGCTAACCTGGATTTGATTGATGATTGGTCTTGATTTAAAGGTAACTCTTATTTTTCCAAATTGATGGACTCCCAAAATTGTAATTACAGATGCCGTTCACCCTTTTTAAACAACATAGAACCCGAATCTTTCCACGTCATTAGTTGTGTAGATAACTGGTACCGATATTGATTGCTTCTAAGTAAAGTTAAGTCATTAATCACAGCCTGCTTCCGCGTTCATCTGGAAGAAGAAATGCTTCATCAGCAGATGGTCAGTCCCACGTAAATTGTCAGTCATTGGGGGCAATATTTGAGGTTGGTAATGGATTAGATGCTGTCATTGCTGAAGCCGGAGATTGATGATATTTTGATTCAAAGTGTTATTTTTGAAAAAAAATTAAACCTACTTACTTACATTAGGAAAATCGATAAAGATGTTTCCAAGAGTCGTCCAATACTAATCTTATAGAACTTTTACCAAAAATCGGAGTGATTCGTCACCATCCACAAAGATACCGAAGAAACAAAAAATTGTTCAAGACAATCAAAAAGATTCAATAGGTCGTAAGAAAACTAAATACAATTTCACAAGCTATAACATCACTATTAGAAAATTCAAACAAAAATGTATCAAGAAAGATGCAAGAAAATGCACCCCACGCCACGCAAGAACGCAAAATCCCCTCAACAGCTACCAGGCGTCCATAAAATCCAAGGAATGAATAGCTCGCCACATCTGCATAACTACTACTACCTTAGAAAGTTCCTAGGTTCATTGAAACGAGGGCCCCTAGTAATTACGGGTAAGAGCCGAGGGTTGCGTCAATGCCATGTATCACCCTAAATTACTCTCTCCACCCCACACTTTCGCTTAGAAGGGCTTTTTTACATGTACACAGGTGCGTTTAGATACATTAACGTGTTCTGTTTAGATTAAAGTAGCCTCTATTTTCGTTAGAATAAAGATCCTTTTAAAACAATAGCCTTCTTAACAAGATTAGGTAGAAAAACTCGTAAAACTTTTATGCAAACCTTCACTTGAGACTAATTTTGTTCGAGGAGCCATGATAAGCAAGTTCTTTGTAATTTTCTTAGGTGTATCCATTATGGAAATGAAAAGAACCATTACTGAACAAGCAATTTCACTAATGCCAATAATTGTATTGGCTTGGATCGGATTTACCGGGCCGATAGCCAGAAAACATTGAGGTTTTTTGCTCAAAAAAAATCTTATTGGGAATGTTTGCCCATCAATGTTTCCAGCAATTTCATTTCATCTACATTTTATAGACAAATATTTGGCGAGGGCAACTGGCAGAATCTTGTGAATAAATTCAACAATTCAGTCCGGAGTTTTGAGCAGATTGTTCCCAAGTCTTTAATTTGGGGTTCCTTACTTAATAAAAGCTCATGTATTTAGATCTAAAGATTTCTCTCGGACATCACACGAAACCCATTTACCCGTAAGTACCCATTAAGTAAGGAATTGTTAGGAATCCTCTCGTGAAAGAGGGTGCAAATGATACTGACCCAGCAGCCCTACCTTTCATTGGACGGAGCAAATGATAGGAGCATAAAAGATGGGATGAAATAAAAACGGATGAAAGTAACGGTTCCGATAAAAACATGAGATATCTCCCGATGAAATGAGAAACTGTGCGTATTCTTTTTGCCTGAGGGAATAACTGTAAAGATTTTAACGAAGATAAAGATGGTTTCAAAAGGATAGGAGATGTAAAGAAAAATTCTCTGCCATATTTTCACAAACTCACAAATAAATCCTTCTAGATAATAATGCCCCTATTCCTAATTTACTAAGTTTATTGTTAAGTTACCATCATAGATCTTGGTCTAGCAAAGTTATAGAGTTCATAAGTTTCGTTACTTATTGAACTGAAACTATCAAAATGTTGAGTCGCAGAACTCGGAATGTCTAGTCGCGGAAATGTCCAAACAAGATACCGTCGCCCTGGGAGATGATTTAAACACCCAAAATTTTAAAAAACTGCAGCCTTACCAAGTCGGACGATTGCTAACCACTTTATAAGTCTGAATTCAGTTCCAACACGCACAAGATGCTGAGACCGGTCAGACACACTCACACATTCGCACGAACGATTAAATTCAAGTACAAAAGCATCGGCACACGTGTTCTTGATCGCTGCTCATCCGCAGACTTTATTATATGGTCCTGTGTTATGTCCTTTTAGGGCTTGTGAAGTCTTTGATTGGATGAAGTTATCTAGAAATCGGTTTGTGTTATTGTTTCGGCTAAATCAAAGCTGATCTTCGAAGAGTCTATGTTGTTTGTAGGTATAGATTACTTAAATCAACACACGTATGCACAAACCATAAAACGTAGACTTCGAAGAGCTGCTGCCAACTTGAAACTTTTTGGCGTGATGTCTTATGTCACCCAGGCAAATGTACCAATCACTAGAAACTATTGGTCATCAGTTCATCACAATCATTGCACTCTCATAATATCGTCTTTGCACTCGATGGGCAAACAAAAATCACCAGCAGTGGTCACGTGAGTGACTGGTCTTGGGGTAATTTTTAAATACTGTCACAAATAATTTTAAAAAAATATTTCACTAATGGAAAACTCGCATTAAATCGCGAGAGATGGAAAGAGGGAAGGGAGGCCTTTGCCCTGCAGTGGGACAACGTAGGCTCATAATAATAATAATGGAAAACTACACATTAGTAGGTATTTCCCGATTGTTACAGGACATTTTATTTCTTCAACAAAGAGAAAGTTTCGAGCTGAAACTAATAAGAATTAAAACATAACTCCGAAGAATCCCCATTTTTTATCTACATTTCTAGAATAGGTCAAAAGTTCATACAAAGGTCATGAATTGACACCAATATATTGGTTGGAGAAATGGCTTCATTATAATATACAATAGCTACAACTGAATTGGAAGTTGTCCAATAAATTCTCACTGTAGATTTCTTATCTGTATGTATTTCTGAGAAATTATTCTCATTCATTGTTAAAGTAAAGGAACAGAGTGAGAATTCCAATAATCGATTAATGAATTGGAATGATAAAGGGCCCTTTCGTTGATAATTTATTGACAGGGCTGCTTCCTTTCGACAAGCCTAAATCTAAATTGTGTTGTTTTAAGAAGTCCCTTCCTTCCCACACAGAGCGGGTGGAATCATTTGATAATTTACCTGCATTAAATAAAGGGGACAATGTTTAGAAAAAGTCAGAAACGTGAAACAAAGAAAATTTGATCCATAGACAGATCAGAAAAGGACTTCAGTTCATAATCATGAGGTCAATTACAGACCACAAAAGTATAGCATAAGACGTAACAAACATGTAATCACAGCATTAACTTAGTTAAGTTAAAGCCAAAGATGAAAATCCCCCAGGAAGAGTCGCAGACAGAAGCTAGTATGCCTGAAAAACCAAATGGATCAATACGGATAACAAATTGAGGCTTAAAATAAATGGTCGAACCTAAAAAGCTTTTAGTCCCTAATCCCACATTACTCTACAAATCATTAAAAGCCTTTTCCTAACTCGGGTCGGTTTAAAATTGAACTGGATGCAGTTGAATATCAATATTTTACATCGAGCGAATGACCTGCAAAACCCAGTTACTGGGAAAATACTTGGTTGTAACACTGATTGTCAGATTTGGGAGTTTCTGACTCAGTAAGGGCCTGGGTCAACGGGCTGCGTGCTTTTCGAGACACGAAGGAAAGTCGCTATGATGACATCACACATATTCAGACCAACCAAGCAAGCTCTTAGCCTAGAAAATGGACCTCCTAAATCTACAAAAAAAAAACTAATTTTGTTACTCAATACTCAATACTCAATACCTTTATTGCATTCCACAATGTAGTCTTAGGTGGTAAACATTTTTCAAAGGAAACAGGAAACAATCGTGGACCCTGTCGGGCACAGCAAAGGGAACATAATTATTTTGTAGACAGGAGGACTTATTTTTCTATCTTACTTATAATCTAACTGATTCTAAAACATTTCATTTTTATTTTTACATTGATTTATCATTTAAATATTCGTCGACACTATAATAACATTTATTTATAAGCATTTTTTTTAATTTATTTGTAAAAAGATGGATTTTTTTTTCACTTCTTATGGATTCTGGTAACTTATTATAGATTTTTATTGACATTACCATAGGACTGGTTGAGTGAATTTTTAAGCGGGATGTAGGTAGGTTGAGTCGTGATTTGTGTCGGAGTGTGTATCTTGTCTGTATGTCTTCTCGTTTAGTGTAAAAGTCTGGGTGTTGGTGAGCGAATTTGCATATTTCGAGTATATATATACAAGGCAGGGTTAATATATTTAGTTTTATGAAATGGGGTTTGCAGCTATCTATTTGTTGGATATTTACTAGGATACGCATAAATTTCTTTTGGATGGTGAATAGTGAAAGTGCGTCAGTGCTGTATCCCCACATAATAATGCCATAGCTAAGCCATGCATAAGCATAAGCGTAGTATGTCACCAGGGCAGTTTGTGAATTTGTGGTTTTTTTAACTTCACGAAAAGCGTATAGAAATTTGGAAAGTTTAGATTTTATTTTTTGTACGTGTGACTTCCAATTTATGTTTTTATCTAAGGTTATGCCTAATAATGTAAATTCGTCGACTGTTTCTATTTCTTGATTATTAAAAGAAAATTTTACATTTAGTGGTTTTTTTTGATGGGGATGGAAAGTGATAAGTTTAGTCTTTGGAAAGTTGATCTCAAGGTTGTTTTTGTTCATCCAGGTTATTACTTTATCAAGTATTTCGTTAAGGGTGCTCTTTAAGTTTGTGTGGTCATGACATTGGGTGAGAATGGAGATATCGTCTGCAAATAAAACGCAAGGTCCGGAATCAGCTAAATATTTCGGGAGATCATTTATGTAAATGAGAAACAAAGGACATCCAATAACACTGCCTTGTGGTATTGATGCCTTAATCGCCTTTCTATCAGACCGGATTTTTTGAAGCTCGTTTGTTTTATTATTGAAATATTCTATTTCTACTAGCTGTGCTCTATTTTCCAGATAAGATTTGAACCAATCATGTGATTTTCCGCGGATCCCTAATCTGTATAGTTTATCTAATAAAATGCCATATTGCACTTTATCATAGGCTTTGGTCATGTCGAGCATTAAACCTACTGCATATTTTTTATTATTTATTATGCCTAGTGCTTCCTGAATGAATTTATAGACTGCTAATGCTGTTGATCGGTTTTTCCGGAAGCCGTTTTGGCATTCATCAAATATTTTATATTTTTCGCAGAAAGTGTACACGCGGTTGCACATCGCTTTCTCAAAAATCTTTGAAGCTGTGGGTAGTAAGGCTATAGGACGGTAATTACTGGGCTCTGTTTTGTCATTTTTTTTATACAAGGGTTTTACTAGTGCTATTTTCAGTAGATCAGGAAATACCCCGTCCATAAACGACTGGTTTAATAATTTGTAAAAGGGTAGTGTAAGCTCATCGGCGCATTGTCTGAGTAGACAAGGCGGAATATCGTCTATACCGTTACTTCTTACCGTTACTTCTCCTATAGTTAAGTATACTTTGTCATGTAATCCAGCACTGCTGTTCAAAGTAAAACCATTTATTTCAAGTTGGTCAGATTAGCACGTTTTGAACGGTGAACAGATAAAAAATGAAAATATTATGTAGTGCAAGAATGATGCTACAATCCCAGTCACAATAATAGCTCTAGGGGTGCCTAGCCCATTGCAAAGCATAAGATCTCTATAGATAAGAACGGACAAGAAACTCCATGGACAGTATTATCAATCAACAAAATTATTACAAAATCCTTTGTCTGCTCCATATTTCATCGTTCTATTCAAATTCAGAATTTCATCTACAAAATATGCAGCCAGTAAGAAATGTTTCGTGGTAACGTTTTGGGGTTAGGAATGGCGAAATGTAACTAGATTTTAGAAATAAATCTGATCAGCCTAGACGTGTCTGGGATAGTTTTGAATCCCTCCAGGGATCTCAAGTGTTTTAAAATGGTTGTAACGAGATCGATAATAGTTTTCGGATGTTCATGGAATTTTGAATCTCTATGTATAGTTAGTGATTGATTTTTTAGCTAACATAATACGTCAAAAACAGTTTGTGATTCTTAAATTGAACTTTATGAAAAAAACTTTTTTTTGTGTCTCTACCTCAGATAGATAGGTACCGTGTTCATCACTTTTTCAATGGGGACAATAATACAAAACAGATTAAAATCTGCGGCAATATTTTTCAATTTTTACGACTACACCTTAACTTAACGATGATTATAATTTATTACCAAAACTTTAGCAAAATATTCTATTCACGATCTCACTTGTTTTCAAAGCACTTACAGTCACCCCTACAATTATAGTCTTTACGACGTATTGTTACAACACCAGCGTTGCATTGTTTGTTGCTGCAACTTGAGCCCGCAACGATTATTTATCACTGCTTTGTAACATCACTGACCCGGAGAACAATGGCTAAGATGTGTGGAAACATTGTTGAGGAATCCACACTGAAGTACCTTTATGAATTTCTTTTATTTTAGGAACCACGGGGGTAGGGTATTACAACGTCTTAAAACCAGGCTAGTTCCAGTGAGTGAACGAGATGGAGCTAGACGACTTGTATAGCTCTGTCACTTTCACCTTCCCACAGTGGAACCACGTGGAACTATGGCTATATGTACGTAGGTATGTTTTGGCGATGTTGAAAGAGTTTGCTTATCTGGTAGACTATAGACTAATTACATTCGTCATTTGTTTAAACCTAGATCGATGGCATATCAACATAACGTCAAACTATTTGTTCTCATTGATTCTCATGACGTGAACATTATGATTGACAGTTGTGTTGTGTGTCTTCAATCAGATAGGTTGCCACCTGGAACAACTCGATCCAGGGCCCTCGCTACCATATAAGCAAAGTGTGCAATGCACACGGGCGGGCGCCATCCTCTAAGGGCGAAAAAGCTAAGGGCCAAAAAAAAATTGAAAAAACGATATCAAAAATAATTTTGAAATAGGAGTTGAGAACTATGTAGCATTAGGTTAAGTCTTAAAAAAGTTCGCGTGCCAAAATCCTGTTTTGCATACAGGCGCCAGTAGCCCTGGGGGGGTCCTTACGGGGGCCCTGATTCGATCCTTAGAAGCGTAGGTAAATGAAGCATCGGCAGAGAGTTCCGTGTTCTTTTTGAGGCATTATTTGATGAAACTGTAGTTTTATGGTACCGAGAATTTTTTGAAGGTATTGCAGTTTTATTATTTTACTAACACGATGGATTGTTGTTGTCCGAAAATTAAATAAATCCAATATTCCCCTTTTCTCCATGCCATGGGCACTTGAGAGTGAAATAAAGGTAGCAGAAAACTTTATTGCTTCGCAGCTGGTATTGTTTACATCATCAATCTACGTCAACAGTCGTTACTAACAGGTACTGTGTACATTTCCCCGAGGTACCGAACTGTTAAAACTTTCCAATTCGATGACAGTTCTTTTGATTGAAACCTTCAAGCAATGATATTATAAGTAAAAAACCGGCCAAGTGCGTGTCGGGCCACGCACAGTGTAGGGTTCCGTAGTTGCCCATCAAAATACTTATGCGAACTAACTAAACTGATTCGCTGAATTTAATTCTAAAAAGAAGAATTTTCAAAATCGGTCCAGGAGTCTTTGAGAAATCGGGGAAAATACATAAGAAAAAAGATTACAACGAATTTAGAACCTCCTCCTTTTTTTGAATTTAGTTAAAAATAGTTGACGATAAAAACCTACCTATCCCCAAAAAACATACCTATAAAAGCTGTAAAAATAAAGTTGACAAACTTACATTTGCAGTTGTCTCCGATACATTTTGTTTAAGAAAATATGATATCAAGTACATTTTATAAGTTGGTCGACTATTACTCGTAAAGTTGTAAAGCCTACTTAGTCATGATAATTTTCTTTTAAACTTCGTTATATGTACTACTATTGTGAATTTTTTCACACCCCCAAACATAACCGTTTAGCTGGTAGAGGGGGGGGACACTCGAATCGAGCAAAATTTAGCACTTTAAAGCTTAATATTTCACAAACGAATTTTTTTATCAAAAAATTGTTAATGGAAACTATCATTATTTTTTAAAGGCCTATTTAATGATACCCCACACAAAGGGGTACGCGAGAAAAAAAAAATCCTCACTTTACGTGTAAGTACTGGAGGTAACCTAAAAAAAAATATTTTACAAGATTTTATTTTACCACTTTTTCGGCACAACAAATCCGTATGTTTACACCAAATTACAGCTCTCTAGTACTGTGCGTCTCTGAGCTAAACTGCGGACAGACGGACGGACGGACGGACGGACGAACGGACGGACGGACGGACGGACGGACGGACGGACATGGCGAAACTATAAGGGTTCCTTGTTGACTACGGAACCCTAAAAAGGTGTAGATACGTCATACGCGCTCAATAACGTATACGCTCAAATGAGGCTGATTCACACATCTTGATCTCAGTGCGACGTTGCCAGCGGCACTTCACGTACCACAGACTGAATTAAAAGTAAAAGTGACTCAAAACTACCGAAAATGCCGTCGTGTGTGATGAGATATTGTACAAATTAAACATGCAAGACTTCTAAAAGTCAAGGAATCACATAACATTCGTAAATATACTATTTATCTTCAATATTTTCACAAATAAAACATTACGTTTCTATAAATATGGCGTCGTAAAAGAAAGAGTGCGAGCACGGGTGCGAGTGAGAGGAGACGCTGACGTGCGGGGGGATTGATGACGCGTGGCGCTGTTTGTTTATCTAGCTGTCACTTTTTTTTCTTATTGCGTTTTATCAAGCTATCCTTTTTACTTGTAGTGAAATGTAATGTGTGAATAAAAAAGTGTGTATGTGTGCTGCCGCTCGGCGCGGAACAGTTTTTTCCGTCGTTTTGTACGTGTATAACATATCTATGACTTTATAATATCATTGCCTTCAAGAGTTTTAAGTGATTGTCAATTTAAATGGCTTGGCTGAAAATATAATTCTGAATTTTCATTTTGAATTTTGAAACTAAAGCGCCATTTCTGTTTTTCCAATTAATTTCTAGTCTTTGGAAATAATTTTACATTTTTGAGACTGAAGCAATTGTTTCTACTATTGTTTCTGTGTTCCATAATTGGGTACAAACAAATAAACAGTATTTCCTCTTTATATATCATTTGGGTTTTTGAAAACCTTCATTTACTTTACAATTTAATCAACTTCATTACGTAATGGTACCTTTACCTTTTTCCAGCTGTACCTACATAGTAGACTTCCAGGCTACGAAAGAATCGACGTAATATCACAGAACATACTCGTATAATACTACGCACCCAAAGTATTGTGTCTTCCTTGTTGTTACATATTATGCCTTATCCAAATTCAATAGGGATTTGCTTTTTTACAGGCAGTCAGTCTTTTTTTAATTTTTCTGTAAGCTTGCCATTTTCCTCTAATGCGTTCTGTCGGCGAACAGCCCAGTGATGAATTCAGGCCTCCCACTAGGTGGACCGACGACATCGTGAGGGTCGCGGGCAACCGATGAATGCAAGTGGCGAATTGTTCGTTGGTGAGGCGGTCTAAGTGAGAGGCTTATATTCAGCAGTGGACGTCTTCCGGCTGATGATGATGATGATAAACGGTAGCTGAATCTCAAAAAAGCATTTTCCAAAATGGGAAGCTTGAAAATGTATGATTCTGCCAATTATCCTAAAATATAAAACCCAAAACAATAAAGACCTTAAATTTTTAGCCTACCCTTTCTACGCCCTGCCACAGATTACATACCCTGCAAACACATCCATAGACATTTCTCCTAAAACAAAATCCTTTTTAATCTGTGCGTCACACCCGTGGCCCCGTGCACACACGGTCACAAAGGATAGAGGCCCTATCGCATTGTTCCCCGGGGCAGTATTTGGGACCGCGGCCATATCGGGCGGGTCTCTGATACTGTGTTGCCAAACAAACTTTACATGCACTCTAGATATTATGTTAGGTGTAGAGGTATTTTTAGCAATGTCCTTTACGTACTTAGGTATAAGGTACGTGGCAGTGGCATGTTTCGTTTGTTTTTGAAGATACCCGTACTATTTTAGGATAGTTCAAATGCCTTGTAGAATTTTGGTTGGATGATGACTGAAAACAAACTGTAAGAAACTATCAGAAAAATTCTGTACAGTACACTGTAAGACAAATTCTGACGGATCGTCCGCCGATTTTCAAAAAAATTTGATAGATGCGGTGTAGGCTGTTGGCGAGAATCATAATTTTTCTTGCAGTTTCATTTACTCTGCAGTCGCGTTCACGGTTATCATTTGTAGAGCTTTGACGTTTACAGGTTGTCAGTAGTCTTAAAAGTCTGACAAGATTAGTCTTACCATGGTCTTACCAAAGGGTATTGTATTGTATATTACTTATCACAGTATAAAAACAAATTAACTTGGACAGGAAGTTGACCCCAACATAGCTGTAAAAACCTAAAAAAGTTGATAATTTCTTCAATCACAGCAAAACGAAACACGTCGTTCAGAAAATCAAGAAGCACACAGAATAAACAAAGTTTTATTTGAAGTGACAACACTGACGGATTATACCGATAAATTAAAATACAATCCGCGTGAAATGAGGGTGGGTGAATAAGGCCTTACCGTAATCCTAGCTTTACAAATTGAGGTCTAACGAAAATAGAAAGAAGGGATCTTTTGGTGGAATCATGAAATTGGACGAATGGCAGATAAATGGATAGGTACCTAGTCTTAAGGCTGCTTATTCTGAAAGTTGGCAACGTCGCAAAAAGCTGTCAAATATTTACAAGTTTTAATTAATTTGGCAATTTTTCTGGATGAAAACAAGAAATATCGCTCTGTAGTGCACTAAAAAAATGATATAGGAATGCAATTAAAACACTGAATTTGATGTTATAACCGTTTCAGGTGTTTATAAGGCATTTGGAAACCTTCCAAATGCTTTTTTTTATATCTAAAACTATATATTTGGTGTTATGATATTAATTATTGCATTCCCTTATCAATTTTTTAGTGCACCACAGAGCCATATTTCTGATTTTCATTCAGTAACAATGATAAATTAATTAAAACTTGTTAATATTTGACAACCATATGCGACGTTGCCAACTTTCGGAATATACGCTCTTAAAAGGAAAGTAAGTAGATTTGAAAAAGTCTTATAATTAGTAGATTTTAATTTAAATTGTGTAATTATTATTTTTTATTTGACATTTAATTAAATAGTTAAGTTAGTTTGTCCTCTGCAAAAATGTAATTATGTAGGTCTTCAATTAGGGTGCTCACACATCTATCGACGCGGAATCGGATTTTTCCGTCGCCCTTTCTCTTTCTGTCGCTTAGAACTGCCATTTGCTAGACCGAGACAATGCGATAGCACGCGGCCGCGTCGGGGATTACGCCGCGTGCGATCGCATTATGCTTTCTGTCTCGGTCTAGCAAATGGCAGTTCTAAGCGACAGAAAGAGAAAGGGCGACGCAAAAAGCCGATTCCGCGTCGATAGATGTGGGAGCACCCTTAGATTATTATTCTAATAAAATATTTGACCCGTACTTATTCATTTTGTTACGTAAATCGAAATTGACAAAGACATCGTCGCTTTTAAAATTAAACGCCGAGGAATAAGTATTTTTAGAGCTTTGTGGCGTAACCCATCTCATTTTTACAAGTCCGCGATGGTTTCCTTTAAAAAATAATTTTCGTAAGGTATAGTAATTCACCATCCAATTCAGAATAGTTCGCTAAAAGCCCCAAAAGTTTTGACATCTCACTTCCGTTTGCCTCTCAGCCCCTTTGGCTCAGTCGCTCAGTGCAGCGACTTATTGTGCTGACAGCATTGTTTGAACCCGGCTATCATGTTATGTCACCCCGAATGCAGCTACTCGGAAAAGGAAACAGGATATTCACGAAAACGGGAAGGCTGAATTGTTATGTCAGAATGTTAACGAAGTTGTCTCTGGGTTAAAAAGAAAAAAAAAGAAAATTGTGTTGTGTGTGTGTGTGGAGATGCTTTTCGTGTGGATTTTTGTGATAAAGAAACGGTTTAAGGTCAACGGTTTAAGAGATGTAATGTAGGTTGCATAGAGATAGAATAGAGATTTTTTTACTGTGGCAAGTTAAACAAACTGTTTTTTCTAAAGTAGTATTATATAGAACTTAATACGGGATTATTTGTTCTGAGTTTCCGATCCTAAAAGCATTGTTGCAAGGTGATTTTGAGGCGGCACGAAGTTGGTCGGGTCAGATAGTCTTCAACAAATTCTGAGCAGTGAAACCCACTACTCCTCACTGCCTACTAACTCTCATAGAAAGAGAAGAAAGATGCTCTCAATTCATCAAACATGGCTCATACGCAGTAAATGACCAATGCATCCTCCAGGATATGCATCGGGCTCCAGATCTTCATATCAATTGTTTCCTGTCATTTAGTAATGAAGACTGAAAGATGGACTATCTAGGACATCCTTTAATTGACCCACAGTTGACTCATATTTGCATCGGAGTACCAAACATCTGTCTCTGAGAGGTATCATGTTACTGAGTTGTGAAGATCAGAGCATCAGTGGCTCCATGTAAAATACTGATGTTAAGAATCAGCTAGTTAGACTGGAAGCTGAACCCAACATAATTTTAAAAAGGCTAATGACCATTTTACCGTGGTAAAGTGATCCAATGAGTGGGGGACTTATTGGATCACTTTACCACGGTAAATGGAACCCTGGGAAGTGGAACCCGTAGAAGTAGCCCTCTATAGGTGCCCCGACAGGTTGTTGATAGCTCTTTGAGGCGCGCGCGGTGTGCGTCGACCGGGTCTATCCGGATCGAACGGCAAGTCACTCAGTACTTGCCGTCCACATACCGAATGACCTAAGCTGTATTATACAACGTGTAACGTTAATAGTGCAAAACCTCTCGTGGGTAACTCAACCCATGTTACAATTTTAAGGAACAAACATTTTTCAGTAACATGGGCTGAGTTGACCCACGAGAGGTTTTGCGCTATTACCTAACGTTACTTACACGTTGTATAGGTACATATAATTATTTAATCAGTATAACATCCCCAGTGGGAGTCTAGGATTTCTTTTAAAAAGAGGGAGTGAACTGCTCCTCCATCTAGCTGCTGCTCCATCGTAGGTGCTGGTTCAGAGCGGGATGGCAGACGTGTTTAGGGATCTTCGTTTGTTTTTAATATAAATAAGTTAGATCACTTATTTTAACTGGCTACCATCATGTTTACTGTTTGCCGAACTTTCTCATTACTTAAATAAGTTTGTGTTTACTTAGATTTTAAGTTATCCACCAAAAACATGTTTTGAACCGTTCTAACTTCTACGGAAAGTTTACGTGGGTTGAAACTTTTGAGTAAATAGACAATGGTTAAAACTTTGCAGGATAATCCGAAGGGTAAACATAGCTTTAATTCACTTTTATATATTTTAGTCTTGTTTAAAATAGAACTAAAGATGATTTATCTTGTTTAAAAATAATGAATAAATAAAATAGAACATAGGTAACCATGTAAAATGAAAAAAAACTTTTTGGTGAATTTGAATTCAATTTCCTGTAGTTCTTCAGTAAATATGTTATGTCTAGGTACTCTGTTAACATCATAATTCGTTTATTATAACCTATCAAATTTTTTTTTTAGACATACTTGAAAAAATATCCTATCAGTTTAATCATTTGGAGATTTAAGGATTTGCTTTTCCTCCATAAAAGTAAAGGGCAATTGAAGGAAAACGGTGAACCTAACACCTAAAAAAATCATCTGACATTAAATATTAAAATAAAAAAAATAAAACAATGACAGTCATCAAAAAAATCCCTATCAGCATTGAGTTTACAAAAGCCAGCCATAACACCCACTCATAGACGTCGCTCGGCACATCAATACAGGCGGCATTCCTTGCATGTTTCAACAAACGTCCCGACCGGCCGGTTCACTCGCCTCGCAAAAATCTCGCCATTGTTATGTCATGGTGGACATCGTGGTCATTTTTTCGTCAGTACGTTGTTGATATAGACTTTTAGATGACGAAAAAGGTTTGGACTTGGAGGGAGCTGAATAAACTTGGAAGCTATTGTAAAATTGAGAGTGTTGATTAAAAAGCAGAGGTCGGAATTAGATAGAGATATTTTGGTACTTGCATCGAAATGCATCTTCCCGGAATTTCTAATAGACAATCTCATGTGGAAAACAGTATCACAAATAAACAATATTAATAAAAACATCAGAGAAAGATAAGAGTAAGACAGATAAATTGCATAAAATTAATTACTTTTTTTAATGATTTTTCTGCTCTTAAAAAAGTAATTTCGGGATTTGGGGCATTTCCGCTTTATATGCAGCTACCTCATAATTTATTATTAAGACCTGTATATTGTGTATATCACTCATGTTTTATACAAATAAATATATCTTTATCTTTATCTTTCGCTGCCTTTATGAAATCAGTGTAAGTACATGAATAAATCTACCTTATTCCGACAATTATGCTGATAACGAACTTTTCTATCCTTTTCATTATTTAATCATCGAATGTATCCTCCTGTGTACCAAAAAAAAAACTTCAACGAAATTGCGAGAAAGCGTAACATATACATCCATCCATTCTCACAAACTTTCACACTTATAATAAGTATCAGTAAGTAATAATTAACATAAGATTGGCAATTATTTGTCTGTGATATCATTTAAATTCCTCTTTACTTCGCTAGCAAAACTGACATACAGACAAACCTTATCTTTAAAAGATCACATTGAATTCCTGACAACAAGACCTCATCAAGTCTTCCATAGTAAAACATTGTTTCTCCGTAAAGTAACAAATAATTAACATACTGTCATTATCGCCGATCGCTATCGGGGCGTCGAACCCGCACTGCTTATGTGCACAACTCACGGCAAGGTTCACTGAACTACAAGGGAATGTATTGGAGAAAATCAATAGCTACCCTCCGGGTTTAAGTTGGAAATATGTTTCAGTAAACTGTTGTCTTTTTAATGGAATCGGTGAAAGGGAAAGTGGGTTTCTTTAGCTATTTCACCCTTTTTTGTGTTTTGGTAAAATTTCTCGTAAAGAATCAATTCAAGACATCATTTTTTTTTTATTTACTTGCAGACTAAAAGTAATTGTAGATTATTTATTTAAAAAAGAAATACTTGTTTTTAGGTAATATGATCTCTGCAACTGCTGAACATTTGGTTTGTTCCGCGTTCAACCCCTATGATTTTCTACCCTCTTCCGCGTTCGACCCTTAAACGTTTCCACATTCAACCCTTGAGGGTTGAACGTGGAACTCAGTACATTGGTAATCTTTAAAAGTTCTTTTCCAGAAAAAAACAGAAACAATATAGAAAACTACTTTTTCCTGAGTGATGAACCGACTCTGATCCTCACAGGCTAGGAATCCTTGCTAATAGCTTACTAGACTGGCAGACTGGTAGCAGTATTATTTCACAATATCTTTATTATAAGAAATAAGTTAAAACAAAGTAATTTACATGCATAAGGTCGTACTGTAGACGTAAATCAGGGTAAAAGACGCTATTTTTAAAAAAAACATTAAACTAACTGAAAAATGAACAATAAATAAAAAAACAATGACACTTTAATTTAATTTAAAGAGACTAGAAGCTCGTATAAAATACAGCCACGATGGAAAATAGCCGCCATTCCCTGCAGGAGCCACACTTAACGACTGACAATTTAATATTTCAGCCACATCTGGGGCGCCATGAGTGCCATGACACTAGTAGCCTTTTGTGGGAAGAACGTTACTTGCAAGAAATAACATTATTAAAGTAATCCTTGAAATGTTTGTGGCAGAATCTTCTTCGCAAAATATCACATAGCTTATGGCAAAAGAGTGAAACACACGTCACATACCAACGTCTGTATTCCCGAACGCATATAACCCGAATTTCTTCAAAGAACAGTCTTGTACTGGGTAAGTTCGCTCCATCGTAGACATGTCGCTGTTACCTCTGAACTAGATTGAAGTGCGAACCGATCTCAATTTTAGAGAAAAATATTAAGGACTAACTTCGAAAAAGGAAGGCTAAACATCGATCCGTCCTATCGAAACTTTCGCATTTAAAATATTATAGGGCTTTAACACAAACGAGAAAATACAGTTTTCCTTCCACACTACATTTTCTGAAAAGGAACCCAGAAAAATCCCCTAGAAATGTCATTTAAAAAGAAGCAAGGCGCTTGCTACACTTGTAACTAGACGTAGTCGTAGGTTCTCGTCACATCAAGGGCCCTCATAGCCTCTTGAAAGCGCCCTACAGCGCTTTCTGCAGACATTTACACTGCTTTCAAGCGCTACACCCGGTTTTAAACACGCTTTTTATACTCTGTGGTAGAAGAAATGGCGCGGTCGTAACCGCCATCTTGGATTTTGTAGAAAGCGTATCTATTCTGTAGTTTATTGGTTTGAAGAATTTTTGTAAAATAAACTGTCTGTATTTGCTACCTATTGATTACTAGTGTTAAGATTTTTAGTAGAATTCAAAAGACTGAAAAAAGCTGCATAAAGAGATTTGAGACACGAAAATTTATAGGTTATCCATTCCGTTATTTTCAAACTTTTATTATTAAATCTCAGCGAGTATCGTAATACAAAATTTCCAACCCGGCTTGTTTAAAACTCCCAACAAGTTCAAACTATGTTTCGAATCAACTTCCAATTACAGCTGGAAAGCGTTACAAAATTCGGAGAGCAATCTACAGTGCTCATCAACTTGAACGCCGATAAAAACTTGTTCAGACTCCAGAAATCCTCCCACTCACCGAAAAATCACCCTTAAGGCGCATAGTACCCTCAATGACCTTGAACATTCAGGCGGAGCTAAACGCACACTTTCATATCTGCACCGCACATATTAATATGTCCCGAGTGTACCGCGATACTTCAAAATGATATCATAGCCTATGCAGCGAGGCAGGAACAGCTGCAAAAACCCGCCTTCGCCCGGTTTTTATATGTGGAAATCTCAATTTTCAACATATTCTTTGTAAAATACTGACTGATTTACATGAGCGTTACTCACTTTGTAGTAAATTCTAACACCGATTGATACATTCAAAAATATTTTAAATAAACGAAGCCGTTTAGAAGGAGTGAGCATTTATTTGAACAAAATAGCGTGTTGTTAAATTTTTTTTTACAGTTCAATCATTTGTCATAAGAAAATAAAATTTACTCACATTGTTGTACATGAATATACATTCAACATATATTTTTTTTCAATCTTTACACCCAGCCGTTAATCAGGAATGTGATTTAGAATGTAACGTTTTTACGGCTTGAAAGGCGCGAAGGCCCTTAAGGACCCGATCTGCATTGTAGCGTATCAAGAGATATAAAGTTACTTGTCTAAGGGTTGTAATCGCCTGTAATTTGGGAGGGGTGGCTAGTCTTGCGTGACACCCCCCCGTTCTTGGGCCACTCGTCCGGAGAGCTCCTTAATCTTGGTTGTTTGGTTGCTAGATGACTTAATTAGGGTTTTGGGGTAGAGTGGTTCTTGTTTTGAGTGAGGGCGTTGACTTTTGCTGTGGTATTGTGGATTTTAAGAGCCACCACCTCTTAATTCTCAAGCACATGAACGAGGGCCGAGGTAAACGGAAATTATATCAGTTAAAACTATGATAGAAAAGTTAAGAATGTACAAGATTTATATAAACTATGGAAACTAAATATGTTAGTCCTAAAATATTTACTTTTGATTCGGCGAAGAAGCTTGCAGATTCTGCAAAAATGGATTTCTGCTAAATAGCGCCTGATGTTGACAGTCCTTTTAGTAGGTATTATGATAAATGCTTTTAAAACCATTGCACTTGTCAAGTCCAGGCAAGTCCAGCTCAGTTATCAATTCAGTTTCCTGGTTTATCAAGCCAGTAAAAAAAAGACAATTTAGATTAGGAAGCAAACTACTTACTTATCAGATTTAAGTAAACGCTCAGGAGAAAAGTACTTAGCCAAGTTAACTGCTTTATATCTTTATTTACTCGAGCTTTTTAACGAGCTAAGTTGGTTAATAAATGCGACGTGATATTATAGTAAAAAACAACAATAATTTTACAAAGATATTTAGGCTTTTGATAAAAAATTGCGACTATAAAATAACTTCTTGGATTAAGGTTATGGACACACTATATCAACTGCCAAAATTTTTGTGAGCTGTCGAAAACTGCTCGCCAATACTTTGAAATGGTAGATTTGAATTTGAATTAATTAAGGAATAATTTAATACATAATTTAATCTTTGTGTTTGCTCATTTTGCCCAATTTCTAAAATAAATAAAGGTACCTACTGAAGAAATTAATGAAATATTATTGCTTATTTCATTTTATCTTTGAAAAGGGTCGGAGTTTGTTGTAGACAGGCGATATATCACTCCTCGACGCCATGTCTGCAAAGCGCGCCAAGTTTCTTGCAAGTTATTTATAGTATAAGCAGTTCTTTACTGTGTACTTGGTTCTTACACGAAATTGTTAGACCTACCGCACTTACTTTTATTAAAAACTAGCACTTCGCTCGCGACTTCGTCCCTGCGTATTAAGAAAGAGTTTATCCATTACAAACAAACAAATTTTTCCTCTTTAAAATATTAGTGTAGACAAAACTTTCTGGACCGGGCTTTGATTTTACCACCTAAAAAAAATAAAAATAAAAAAAGGCTTGAGAGGTGTCAAGGGACACCCGGATTGAACGAAGTTACTGTATACACTCAACAAAAATAATCGTCGTGACTCCACTCCGCTCCGCTCCACTCCACTCTTTGAGCTCTAGCACCATTTCGCAACGCGCGATAAGGAACTTCGTTCCAAAAAGTGTCGTGACAACTTTTCGTAAGAATTTTTTCCGTCTAGCCCCCTTTCACAACGCGCGATAAGGAACTTCGTTCCAAAATGTAACACTCATTCTGTCGACTTTCTCCTACTCACATTTAGTTTAGCAAAAAACAGCTCTAGGTGACCTACTTAAGGGCGCTATGACATACTGAAAGAACACAATTCCTGTCAATTTGACATAGTGATGCCCCCTGCATAAAAACAAAACACTAACGAAACAGCTATGCCTCGTATACCAGAAAGCAAACAACATGAGCTTTTGCCACTTTTGTTTCCAATAAACAAAGTAAGATCCCGGTCTTCTAGACACTACTTATTTTCATAAACGAATGGATAATATGATAAATATATACCTATCAAAATAAAATAAGGGCCACTCAATAAATTACACTTTAAACCGCACATTGTGTCACACTGCGAATTGGATATGTTTGTAATTTACAAAGTGTGCATTATAGAGATTATTCAATTTCATTCTTAACAAGATAATTTACTCGTATTATACGAGTAAATTATCTTGTTATGACAACTTTCAGGTGTTGATTTTGTTTCTAGTGACTAATTGGAATTCATAACTTTTTAATTAGATTTTTGTAATTATTTAGAATTTACGATTTGGTGTTTAAAATTTTTCAAACTTTTTCTTTGACTTTTACATCAAACAGTCATTTATGCCATCTATTCAGAGACATAATTATGGACGCAAAACCAGCCACTTGGGGTGATTAAGGTGACATAGATCCTTATCTATGTCACCTTAATCACCCCAAGTGGCTGGTTTTTATCTCCTTAGATATAACCAGAAATGGTCGGTTTAATGCTCGAATATTTCCAACCAGTGGTTCAAAATATTTGAAACTAGTGTCAATTAAGAGAGGGTTAATATCACCAAACGCCGTGATCCAGGAAGAAAGTGAGCAAGGCCCAAGAAGGCGTTAAACCGCGCAAAGAGAGCGATAATCTACTACGCAGATCATACAAAGTCCATTGCGACCAGCCACAAGACAATTTCGAATCGACACCATGAACATTAAAAATATTCGAGAAGATTCTTGGTTCCCCTGCAGTTAACTGTGAGCGGATGGTGCAACTCGTTAAACATTTGCAAAGGAGAATATTTATTGAACTGTTTTGACTGGGCTTCAGTGCTTCTTATACTGGGTTATAGCTGGGTTATTTTTTTAATAAAGACAGATCTATCAGAGTGTTTGAGAAGATCTAAACAACAGGGTTTCAGATCATTTAACTCTTGAAACAGAATGTTTCGGTGAGCTCTAAATTATAATCTCTATCTCGCAAAACTGAGCTTTCACTTCCTAACGAAGTTACGTAACTGCTCAAAATTGCGTAGAAAAGGTGGTTCAACTCCACATTATTCCATTCGCACAGCAAGTAGTACCTGAGTTCATCTTCGATCAATCGCGACTACCAGTGCATAGATTCGTTTATGCTCGAATTACGATGCTACAATTGGTCACTCAGGCTTTTTACCTAATTTCTATTGAAACGGTATAGAAAATGTTCGTTATTTAATAGATAACATTTCACCTTTAGTAAAATAACACAGGGTTTTAGAGAAAAAAGAACATTATTTTTTGATTTCATTATTTTATGTGAAACTTGACACATTCCTGTAATTTCTCACTTTTCATTCAATTTCGCTTATTTTTACGATTTATTGGAATGCTAACTTATTTTTTTGTATGTTTTATTCTGAGTAGTATCTCATCATCATCAACATCATCATTAGCCGGAGGACGTCCACTGCTGAACATAAGCCTCCCCGGCTGCCCTCGACCCTCAATATGTCGTCGGTCCACCTGGTGGGAGGCCTACCTACGCTGCGTTTTCCGGTCCGTGGTCGCCACTCGAGAACTTTTCTTCCCCATCGGTTGTCAGTTCTACGAGCACTGTGGCCTGCCCATTAGCACTTCA
The DNA here is from genome assembly GCA_036375495.1 of Agrotis segetum. Classification (NCBI taxonomy): domain Eukaryota; kingdom Metazoa; phylum Arthropoda; class Insecta; order Lepidoptera; family Noctuidae; genus Agrotis; species Agrotis segetum. The sequence continues at coordinate 1,098,811 of JAQSVV010000039.1, forward strand.
ACTTGCAAATTTTATGAGCTATGTCGGTGACTCTGGTTCTTTGCCGAATATCCATGTTCCGGATTTTATCCCGCAAAGATACTCCGAGCATAGCTCTTTCCATTGCTCGTTGAGTGACTCTTAGTCTCTCTAAAAGGCCAGCAGTCAAGCACCACGTTTCGGAGCCATATATCATCACTGGCAACACACACTGGTCAAACACCCTTGTCTTGAGACACTGTGGGATTCTCGATGAGAAAATATCACGTAGCTTCCCAAACGCTGCCCATCCGAGTTGGATTCTTCGGGCGACCTCTTTCTCGAAGTTGGACCTACCTAACTGAACAATCTGTCCAAGGTAAGTATAATGGTCTACAACTTCGAGAGTATCGCTCCCAACAACAACCGGTAAGGGTGCCACATGGACATTCGACATGACTTTCGTCTTGTCCATGTTCATTTTAAGGCCGACCCGTTGGGAAACGATACTGAGGTCGCTGAGCATAGCATTGAGGGGCTCCAACGATATAGTCATCATGGCAGAATGCCAAAATGAAGGTGAGTGATGTATTCGTCATTGATGTTGATGCCGAATCCGTTCCATTCCAAGAGCTTGAAAACGTCCTCCAACGCGTTCGTGAACAGTTTCGGAGAAATAACGTCTCCCTGTCTCACGCCTTTTATTGGATTGGTTTCGTGCTCTCTTCCTGCACGCGTAGCATGGCGACTCTATCTCTATTCTACAAAGAAAAGACAAAGTTATTTCATCGTTATTTCTACACAAATCGACAGTTTTTTTGCACAAATGTGACACCATTTGAATACTATTGAAGAAAAGGACGTTTATTTTCTATATTTTTCACATTACCATGCTTAATACGATAAAAATATTTCTACGTTCTGTTATTTTGTCTATTCTTCCGTCGACAAAACCCCTTTCTACGGCGCCATGCTACGCCTGCTGAAATCGGATGGACATGGTGGCGTTTCTATACAAACACTTCAACACTTCGATATACCTATAGTCGTGACATCGTTGGAGGGACTGCAATACTGCCCAGGTTTCGATTGAATCGAAGGCTTTTTCATAGTCCACAAACGCTAAACACAATGGTCGATTATAGTCCTCTGTCTTCTGTATAATCTGGCAGAGCGTGTGTATGTAGTTTATAGTACTAAAACCTTTTTGGAAACCGGCTTGTTCGGGAGGCTGGAATTCATCAAACCTGCGTTCGAGACGGTTCGTAATGACTCTTGAGAACAGCTTGTATACATGGCTCAGAAGTGAGATTGGCCTGTAGTTCTTCAACAAGGTGTTGTCACCTTTTTTGAAGAAAAGAACAACCACACTCCTGTGCCATGCTTCTGGCGTAGAACCTTTGATTATGACGGAATTAAATAACTTCTGGAGGACTAGAAGTGTCGGTTTAACCACCCGCTCTCAGAAGTTCTGTTGTGATTCCGTCCTCACCCGGCACCTTGTTATTCTTGAGCTGTTTAAGAGCCATTCTAATCTCGTACAGGCTGATGTCCGGGATATCCTCAGTGTAGTGTCGAGTCAGTTTAGCTCTTGAGTCTCAAGATGTACCGACACTGGGTTGTCGTGTTGATGTATATAACTGTCCGTAAAACCTCTCAAGCTCCCTTAGTATCTCTAGTTTAGTCGAAATGATGCTGCCGTCGTTAATCTTCAGCTTTGTCATTTGGCTCTTCCCAATAGACGAATTCTTTGCGAACATTTTTGAGCCCCGGTTCCGCTCGATTGCCTCTTTGATCGGTGCCGCACTAAAGGAGCGCAGGTCACGTTGCATTGATTTGAAGATTCGTCTATTGAGTTTGCTATATTCCGACATATCAGCTGAAGATTGCAGCCTCATCTCGGTCCGGTCCTGCATCAACCGGATTTTTCCGTTCGAGAGCTTTTGAGGCTTATTACGGCGCGGGGTCTTAAAGAACTTGGACCCCACAGCTTGGACAGTTTCCACCAACCCATTGTTAATCTCGTCCACAGTTTCGCATTCGGTTAGGCACTGGAAGCGATTGTGTAGTTCAAGTTGGAAGTCTTCGGGGTTCCTGAGTAGTATCTGTTTTTCGTAATATCAGGCAAAAGAGCCATGGCCGGTTGAGTGCTTGAGCTTCAATGCTGCTAAGACGTGAATTTTTCCGCAAAAAGGAGCCAATCCGACTCGGTTCTATCTTTCTGAGGTGTAACCGTAAAAATGACAGGCTATCTTGACCTTTTTGAGATGCCGTTGACATCGACCCACTATATTAGTCCACTTATTGAGTTGTCTGCAAAAAAGTTAGGTACATGAAGTGGTACAGGTTTGCCAAATCCCAACTCGATGCTTGAGTCAATTTAATGGCACGCGGCATTAATCGAGGCCACGATCTGCGGGGCAAGACGGAAAGGAAGTAGTCACCTCGAATCCTTATGCAAAGCAGTCATGCTAGCGAAGTAGGAGGTGGAACACGTGAGGGAGAACAGCCGCGTGACCTACGACGCCGAGAAGCGATTTCTATTTGAGGGTAGGAGCATGCCTTGGTCACTGGACTGTCTTATCAGGTAACGGTGACCCTGGAACGTAAAGGGCTACTTAAGGATCACCATGGATATTAGTCAGTACTAGAGTCTGGTAATAAATCCCGTCCCGCTCGGGAGGACACATATTTTGATGATTTTACCAAAAAAAAATACAATGCAGGTGCCAAAACGGAATACCGCAATTGACTGGATGCCGAACCTGATACAAGACTTCAACTTTCTTCGATCAAACCTAATAAAAATACATTGTTTTTTTTTTTTCAATTTGTTTATAACATTACAATCTAGCCTAAAAAGGCTAATAAGAGAAGAAAAAAAGTACCGACTTCAAAAACGAATACAACAAAACTTTTCTCTGGGTAAACCGCTACCTCAAAACGATCAGATCAATTTTTCACGGATTTTCGGGGCGCACGTTAGAGAGCCAAATCCTGCCGGGCGTCGCGGAATTGTCTTATCGGGTATCCATAGCCTCGGATCGCAATGGGTTATTGAAGGACACCGTAGATTTTAGTCAGTACAAGTTTGTATGTCCCTCCTGTCCTTCCCTGGGTGAAAGGGCTGATCTGATGATTTTACCACGTAATAAAAAGCCATACCACCAGGGGCATGACCGGTGGTATGGTGGGTCCCGCAGCGAGCTATATTATCCAAACGAACTGGAATGTTTGGGAAGTTAGCAAGTCTGAAATTACATATAATTACCAATTCAGAAAAAAAGCTATCAGAATGATTTAAATTGTTTTTTTTTTTTATTATTTACATTATTTTTTATTTACAATTATATCCACATTCGAATATAGTAGGAAAATTCAATCAAATTAATTCAAAATATTAGCTTGTATCAAGAAAGGTAGGTTATACTGTATTCTTGGCGACTGGGAAAATTACTGGCCACCACTCATGACCTGCGGAAAATTCGAGGTACTACATTTTTCACATGGAATTTGATGTCATGACAAAGACACTGGCGCCGCGTGTAAAGGTCATGAATGGTGGCGTGTATTTTAAATTTTAATAATTACGTGACTAATGTCAAAATGGTTGCGAGCGATACGTCCTCCCTCAGAAGGCGCCCCGCGCCGTCTAAATCAAAGAACAAACCGTTCTTGGTTTTATATTGAATTTTGTCAGTGCATATTATTATTGTTTAATACTATTATTTTACTTTTAAATGAGCTAATTATTTTTTTAATGCAAGCTAACATAGTAACCTTAGTTATTCAATACTTTTTGATTGAATATTCAGTAAATCTTGATAGATAAAAAATATAATTTCGGACGAAAAAATGTCAAATTCTTCCTGTTTTGAAAAATTATTTTTGGTTTATTTCTGAATGAAAAATAAAAAAGTGATTAATGCAGTCCAAATATAATCTTTCAGATGTACCATGGACATTTTCAAATATTATTTTACTATTATACCTTCTATGTAATTCGGTACCAAAGTTTGACAAAAAGTAGAATTTGATGAAACATACTTTGCAGAGACAAGGTTTTTACTCATGTATGTAAACAAATCTAAAAATGTGTTCAAAGCACTCCACGCAGAAAGAATCAAACTTTCTCGAGTATATGTACTTTTTTTTATTTGTGGCAATGTCATACCCAGAATCAGGTTCCAAAAGTCGCACAAAAACAACGAACCGTGTGAAAGCACTCTTAATCAGATTCCGAATGTTCCTTCCCAAAACTCTCAAATCGCATTGCAGCTAAAGGATTCCAAGTCCCCTTCTAAGTTAGGGGACCAACAAAGAAATCTTCCGAAGAATGGCTCCGGTTGTCTACGTGAGGAGAAAACTAAGGAGGGTGTTACTTCCCCCAAATAACTACTGTTGAATGAAAGGGAACTAGGTGATCGGCAGGTTCAATGTATCTTTGGGAACATTACTTCAATACAAGTTGCCTCAAGGGAAAAAATATATCTCAAGGGAAGAAAATTAAGCCTGCCGGGGTCGCGAGACTTATCTCATTACCGTTACCCCGGAACATAAAGGGCTATTGAAGGAGGTGGGAGGACTCATTTGATGATTTTACCACGCTAAAAAAAAGGGAAGAAATTGTCTCAAGGGAAAGTATATGAAACACCGTGATAAAATAATATTTTGTAATAATCCACGTTATGAACTATCTGTGTATCTTTTCATCCAAATCCATACGGTACCACAATCTTTCGCATTATAAGTTAGACTTACAAAAAGTAAAGCAGTAATACCACTTGTTGTGTTTCTTTTATTTAGTGTTTTTGTAGTTTTAGTGAAGGTTTTCAAGGGCTATTGTGTTCTAGAGTACCTAATTACTGGGTTATAGATTGGTTATAGAGTTCAGAAAGGCAATAGGTTAGACTGGAAGCCGACCTCATCATAATTGGTAGAAGAGCATGTAAGATGAGTCTTGAAAGGTACTATTGTTTTCATTTTAATGAGTTGTCAAGGAGTAAATTACAGTAGGTGCAATAACAACAGTAAGTGTTGCAATCATGCTGTGTTTACAATTTGTGTCATCCTTACAAGATAGATACACAAATAGCTGACATCTCATTATATTAGCGGAGCGAGGGTTTTCTCACGACTCTCTCACATTTTGTGAGATTTTATAAGTCGCGGTATTCTGTTTCTATAAGCTGTCGGAATTTGCAATCACCTAATAGACGCAGAATTTGTCTTTCACTTTAACTATCAGAAAAAAGAAACAGAAATAAAACATATTATCTACTCTGGAAACAGATGTGTAAATAAAATATCCCTAATACATAATAGATCTTGATCACAAAAGAAGAAGATAGTATGTATTTACTTTCTCATGAAACAATTCATTTTCATTAACAATTATCATCTACGAGTAAAATAAAATATATTTTAAGTGAACCCTATTTTTTTGATCTGAGAAGTGAATTATTATTTATTTTAAGTTTTTGGTTCTCTGTGTACCTACCTACCTAAATACGTAACCAACCTACACAAAATGACTCAAAATCATATTTCACCTCTTAGTAGTAGGTATTTCAGCTTTGAAAACCTACCCGACATAATCCCCTGAAGATCTTTCCACACGTTCAAGCGTCATCTTTGACACTAAATCTTCAAAGTAATCTCATCAGTTTTCCACCATGGCTTGGCACGAACGAGCCACGCAAGCCATGAGCCACCGTCACAGTTCATTAAACCGTACGTCAAATGACGGCGACAGCTTTTAGCGTGATTGGCTGCCCGCATTGTGAACGTCAATGGCCGTCGCGTATTGTGATGAAAAGCTGAAGCTTCTGTCACTGTGCAATGAGGACTGTGGGGGAATGTCAATGGGAGTTCCTCTAGTGATTTTGAGAACTATAGGGTGAAGGACCTTTCTTTGTCCTTCGTATTTCATTTACTTTATTGAGATACATTCTAATCAGACGAATATGAAGGTGCCCCCTTACCACAATTATTCGTCTGTAATGTAATGTTACAGATTCGAGCATTTCATCGGTAAGGGAGGAAAATCGGGCATTACAATACGCACCTTGTAATGATACAATGTGTAATTTATATACCTTGATGCAACTTGTAATATCGCGCGCTCCATTTGTAATTAAATGTTTCCAGAGTGCCGCATGCGTTACATTACACTCGAATGCTCGTCAATTAGGGAGGTGACACTGTAATGCAATTCTCAAAGTTGAATATCTAATATTATATTACACGCGAATGCTCGTGATCCTTCACGATACCTTAATTTTTTAAAATCCATCCAGCCGTTTGGAAGATACGAAGAAAAGTCGCGAGAAAAACATAACCTCTCTCCACTAAAAAATCTTATAAAGTGGATATTTTCTGAAAAAGAAGTGTTTCTTGCTTAATTATTCCTGTCTATTGTTTTCATGGGTATATTTGCAATCGTAAATCCTGCAGAATTACAATTTCAAAACCCTTTAAAATCAGGGATCTCAGACTGATTCCGAACATTTCTTTGACATTAAATAAGTTTGTATAAAGCAGAAAACTAAAATACAAATAAAGCTGGAACTCGAATAAAGCTGGTATTCTAGGAAACTGCTCTACCTTTACTCAGTCATGCACATTTTTAACGTAATAACAATATTTGCCTGCTTCGCAGATATTTTTACGCACATAAATTGGAGATACGGGCTCGGTTCGTGCCGCACTGCCACGTATGGCCCCGAAGGATATGACTGCAGAAATGTAACAAAATGTTGAGTCAATGTTACAGTCATAACTGTGAGTTGGTATAAAGTACACTCAGCGGCACGGAAAGTGGCCCAAGTGCGTTATTTTGTTTATTATCAAAATGAAAAGCGAAACAAGGTTTTTTTGTTGTTGTAAAACTTAAATGTTTATTCAGATCTTATATGCTAACGATTAATTAACAAAAAAGTGAATTTACTTTAATGAAATTTCACAAAAACAGAAAAGGCATTAAGCTTGAAGTTTTCAAAAAAATGTTTTAAATTAAATTTACAAATTAAAGGTATGGGTACTTAAAATTAATAGCGGGTATTTCCACCTCTGGCTCTGATGACTGCCTGCATGCGGTCAGGCATACTGTGGATTATGTTTTTAATGTCAACTTGTGCTAATTCGTCCCACGCGGCCACCACAGCGGTTTTCAATTGACCGATAGTCTCTGGAGGGTTGCGGCTGGATCGGATGCGTCTTTTAAGCATGTCCCAGACATGTTCTATGGGATTCAGGTCTGGGCTTCGTGCCGGCCACTCCAATTTCGAAATACTCACCTCAGAGAGGTAATCATCCACGCAACGAGCTGTGTGAGGTCGGGCATTATCTTGCATTAAAATGAAATTTTCGCTACCGAGGAATGCCACGAATGGTAGAACGCGTTCCTGGAGGATCTCTTGAATGTATCGCATTGCTGTCAGACGACCTGCTACGACTACCAACTCTGTGCGTGCGTCTGAACAGATCCCTCCCCAAACCAAAACTGATCCACCGTGGAAACTAACGGTTTGTGTGGTCGTAATTGGCAGAAACCTCTCCCCATGCCTTCTCCACACACGTTCGCGGTCATCTGGGGCTCTTAAGGCCACTCTGCATTCATCAGTCCACAGAACTTTACTCCACTGCTCGTGAGTCCAATTGGCATGTTCGCGAGCAAAACGAAGTCGAGCTACACGATGGTGCCGGAGCAGTTCTGGACCTCGAGCTGGTCTTCGAGCACGCAAATTCTGTTCCTCCATTCTCCTTCTTATTGTCCGCTCACTTACGTTGACCCCTCTCGCCGTTTGCAGTCGCTGCCGTATTTCAACCGCAGTAAGGAACCGATTTCTCAAAATTTGCTAGGAGGATAAATCGGTCATCTCGTGCTGATGTACACCTAATGCCGCCACTTCCTGGTCTTCTTGTGTAAAGGCCGGCCTGATCGTACCTTTTTAAGGCATACCTTAGTGTTGTACGCGGTACATTTAAAGTTTCAGAAATCTCTCGCTGCGTTCGCCCCTGGCTCCGAAGCAACACAGCTTGAGCAACTTGAGCTGAAGTTAGGGGCATTATGTTCCAGTTCTGGAAGCATTAATTACCGCAGATTAATTAAAAAACAAAACAATAAAGATTAAAAGCACAATCATTTGAATATCGAAGTTTAACTTACCCGTGTTCTTTGCGTTCCAGTAACAAACTAACGTTAAAGTGTCACAGAAATTAAACAAATGAAGTTTTTTGCGCTTACCCTCTTAAATTAACAATAGCATTAGTGTCCTGACAAACTGTCACTTGAAATTGTCATACGCGATACCAACATCGCCTGCTAACGGTCTGTTTAGGTTTGGGCCACATTCCGTGCCGCTAAGCCACTGACTTTGCCAATGTGAATGTGTAGCGATCACCCAAGCTGCCACTGCAGTCATGGAAAGAAACATCTCTAACTACGGGATTAGAATTCTATCCGACAGTATGGCTGTACTAACGGCGCTGAACGGCAACATTATGTCATCCAGCCTAATTTATGAATGTCATTTAGCATTGCAAAAAATTTCGAACCACAATAGGGTCATCTTGCAATGGATAAAAGGACATAGTGGATCATTGGTAACGATGCGGCAGACGAACTTGCAAGGAGAGGCTCAGATGTGGGCGTGGCCGGCCCCACACCCTTTTTGCCTATCCCATCCGGTCAACTCAGGACCTGGGTACGTCTGCAAACTCAACAAAAACATAATGCCAGATAGGCATCTACAACCGACTGTAGACAGTCTAGAGAGGCGGTACCTGCACTAACACCGCGACTGACCACCAGACTTCTCAGTCTTCAACGAACAGACTTACGAGTTGTGGTGGGCATGCTCACCGGTCATTGCCCACTCAACAAACATCTGTTTACCATCAACGCGACAGACAGCCCGTTGTGCAGGGGCTGCCTGAACGCGGATGAAACGGCAACCCACGTGATCCTGGAATGCGAGAGTGTTGCTAACCAACGGGCACAAAACCTTGGCATCCCAAGGTAGCTCCAAGAAGCCTGTGAACGTCCCAGGAGACTTCTGAGCTTCTGGAAGGAGCTGGGTTGGCTCATATAGTCAACCGTCCCACCTCACGCATAACGGACCACTTACGAGTCCAAATGCGGAAAAGGGAGCCCCTAACAATAACTAACAATAACCACTGACTTTGGTAAAAATCCACAAATATGAAAGAATAAGATATAAGATCGATTTACGAACTAGAGCGACCAATCACAGGGTTATTACTTTGTAGCACAAATAACAAGCATTTTTTAAATGATAAATAAAAAATATATATAAAAAATTACAACCTTATAAAATTCTATGGATATTCTTATAATTGTAAACGGTGAAAAGTAGTACTGCCTGTTTTACCAGTAACTTTATCAGTCCACATTTGACTGATTAACAGTTTTGACTGTAACATCTACAATGTTACTGTGAGGTAGGTATACGATGCAGGAATATTTCCGCGCCGCCGAATTTATGTATTCGTTCAACGGAGCGTGCCTAAAATATCATAAACCTGCAGTAAACAGAAAAATGTTTCAGGCTTTTATATTATCTGGAAGGAAATAATAAAGTGCCTGAAGAAATAGGATATAAGTCAAAGAAATGGATGAAAATCATAGTCATGATGAAGAAAATAAGTTGACTTATCAGCACTTAATTTTGTAGGTTTATGAGAAAATCTTTTTTCCCTTTCATGAAAATAGAGATACGAATACCTATCCTGTCAATTGAATAGTAAATACCTAGATAAAAAAAGATCATTTTCCTCTTGTTCTTCTTTGAGTGTCGATGTCACTTTATGTCAATATCAGATCAATATAATGTACGTTATAGCCAACCTCACATTTGCCTCGTTCAAATACTGCAAGATGCAGGTTGGGCAGGATAGGCACGAAAGTTGTTTTTTTTTTAATTTTTTTATTTTATAAATTCATTATTTTATTTATTTTAAAGAAGGCTTACAGACTTATTAATAAAGAAAATGTGATATACAAATGAAATATTTTCAAATCGCTAATTACAAGCCTCCACACGTAGGCACAAAGATAAAAAAAGATACATACAAAAATGAGTAGATGACATTAAATTGATGTTTTGATAAGAAAATAACAAAAGCGAATGGGAAAGTTGAAAAAGAAGCAAATTGGTTAGACCCTGTCTTTATTATCTACATAAACAAAGAGGGTCCACCCTTTATAGCAGAACTTTTTACGTCATAATTTTATTTTGCATAGCAACGGATAGCATAAACCTCTTTTCGCAGAAAATCGTTTGGCATACACTCATTTACCATAACACCGAAATCCATAATTTTGTAAGTCAGAATCATCTTTAGGCATAAATTTCATTTCCATAATAATCAATAAGTATAACCATCATATCGTAGAAAGTTCACAACCAGAATCATTTTTTGGCATATATTTTATATCCATAATAATCAAAAGTATAACCATCATATCGCAGAAAATTCACAGCAGGCATGGCTTCTGTCACGGCTCCGGCGCTGCGGGTCTCCGGCGGTCCCACGCGAGCTAATCGTCGCAGATGATTTTACGCCCACCACCGCAGCTTCGGCTTACTGGCCGGCAAGCCGGCCAGCCTCAGCCGCGGCGGTGTGCGTTAAAACCACCTGCTCCTCAGCTCGCGGGCCGCCTCGCCCCTCCGCGCCTACGCGATTATAAATTACACTCTAGGGGTAGGGCAGACAAGACTACGTGAAGTCGGTTTTGCAGCGATTCATTTCTGTCACTAACTTTTGTAGCACACCATAATATTGATTTTATAAAACAATTTTTTTATTTTTTATTACGACTATTAAATTATTTCTATTCTGAAATTCTGTGATCTTCGAAGTATACTAAGTCAAATTATTCCAAATCATCGGCGCTCTAAATAAACGTTATGCTTAATGAAAATATGCAAAATTATAACTCTGACAAAGGTAATTATGCCCAATACAATTCTGCCATCTTAAAAGTATCCCTATTTAAATTCGGACATAAAAACATTCGGCCAAAAAACAATTATACTAAACATTTTTTATACCATAACAATGTTCGTTTAAAAAAGTTTCTGCCAAGTGAGTTCTGCCAAATAAGTTTCGGAGCATCAAGTTTCTGCCAGATAGAGGGCACCCAAACAAAGATGCTCCTTCGTTTCACATAATTATTATTTTCTACACTATCCATGAATAACAATGTGTATACGGCTGAAATTCACATTGTGCTCCAATGTGCACATAGCATTCACGTTTCCGCGCCAACGATAATGTAGATCGTGCTCAATACCGTTTACTGTATGAGTATATCGTACTTAGTAAATTGTTGTAAACTGGATTTTGTTTCTTGAAGACGAAAATATTTCAGGATTGCTTAGGCGATTCACACACAGCACCGCCCACCGCTGCGGTAGGCGGTGAAGCGGATCGCACGTCGCATTGGTCTCTAAGAAATCCGTAGACACCAGTAGACACCTAACACACGTAGCTACACCGAACGGCCGCGCGGTCGAGCGGCGCTTTCACCGCCACCGACCCTCCGCTGGTCTGTAGGTACTCAAACTCAAACTGGTCAAAACAGTGATAAATCGAACCGCTACGAATTCTGCTTCACCGCCACCGCCCGCCGCGACGGTGCGCGGTGTCGTGTGAGTAACGCCTTAGTTAAGTTGAACGTCATGCGTCATGATGGTGCCATCAGTTCTACCCTTGTCAGTGAACTCCTAATTACAAACTTAACTTACTCAAAACTCTGGCAAATACTTGAAAGACATTTGGCTGTTTGAAAGTAATATTAAATATCTATAAATATACCTACTTACTTCCTATCTTACCGGATGTAGCAGAATTTAATATCTGCATTTTACATGGATTGACTGCTTATCAGACCTCGCCAACCTCTACAATTTTAATTGTATATTGTATACTTATGCTATTCTCTATAAGAAATCACATTGCTGGGCTCTACGATGTGCTTGACGAAGTGGCTTTAAGATCATACAATCGAACAGCTTAGTGAATAGCAATCTTTAGTTCTAGTGTCGAGCGCTGCGGCCACGCTGTCAGAATAGGACTGCTGAATACGAAACTGTCCTCTCATACAGTTAGAATAAAGGCAGATTTACATTGAGTCAGAAACTGACGTCAGTCCACGGAAGAGTCAGTGCTGACCTGGCATTGCCATAGTGTAAATTGATTTCAAGTCAGTATAGTACTGTCGCGTCGCGTACTGACTGCGAATCAAAGATAATATTATAATACTAGCGCTGCGTATAAATAGTGTGCGCCAGTTTTCGGCGCTAGCACTGACGACAGCCACTGACTCAATGTAAATCTGCTATAAAGGGAGATTTACATTGAGTCAGTAACTGACGTCAGTCCACTGACGAGTCAGTGCTGACCTGGCACTGCCATAGTGTAAATTGATTTCAAGTCAGTACAGTACCTACTGACGACATGCTGACTGCGTATTAATAGTGTGCGTCAGTTTTCGGCGCCAGCACTGACGACAGCCACTGACTCAATGTAAATCTGCCATTTGGTTCGTAAAAGTAAGGACCTAACCCAATAACCGGATTTTATGATAAACTTCTTTATGTTCTACATTTCCTTCACAAAAATAAATAATATTCGTCCATTACTGAACTGAAGCAAACTTTATATTTATTGTAACAACTCAGGCGAGCGCCGGAAACTTCGGCTTCTTTTTCTTTATTATTTTTCTCACAATAATATCGTGAAAGCTCTGAGGGAGTTAATGTGATGGACGTTTTTACTGAAATTCTGACAAACAGCTACTGTTGTAACGTTTGATGTAGGAAAGTGCTTGTTATTACTTAAATGAAAAATTGTTGATTCATTTTTGTTGTGATTGTGATTTTGAGTCTCTGCTCTCTTTCTAATCGTTTCACTCACTTTCGTCAAAAATTGTTGTCTTATTATTTCCCACTAACATTACAATTAGGTATGCAAAAGTGTTATTAATACTAATAAATGTTTGTTAGTACTTATGAAAGTATGACATGTGTATTCACGTCTGAACCAATGATTTTTAACCGACTTCTAAAAAAGAGGAGGTTCTCTATACGGATGTTTTTAAGGGATAGATGGAATCTTCTTGAAAGGAAGGAAACAATTATTGTTAAAATAATAAATAATAATAAAATAATGATGAGCAGTGGTGGCCCAGTGGTATCGGCCCCGACTTACGAGTTGTAGGTCGTGGGTTCGAATCCCGGCAGGCGCAATACTTTGTGTAATTTATTTCATCACCACTGCTCTCAAAACGGTGAAGGTGACATCCACCAATCCGCATTGGGCCCGCGTGGTGGATTATGGCCCACCCCCTCTCACAGAGAGGAGGCCTGTGTCCCAGCAGTGGGAACATTAATAGGCTGATGATGATGATGATGATGACCTATACCTGAACTATCTATGTTTTACCGTTCCAAATCCCTTCAGTAGTTTTTGTATCAAAGAGTTGATAAAAATCTATTCATCCTAAGAAACCTACTATCGCATAATAAGGTAGGTGAACCAAGGAAGGCCACACTAACAAATAAACAGTTATTATTCGTTTATTTACTAAACAAATAAAACTAACAAATATTGTAGTAATACTTTGTTTTATTACTTATCATAAGACCACTTTTTTGAATTGCAGATTTAATCAATATTAATTAGACATAAGTTTTATTGAACTCTACCAAATGGCCTAACTAGGAACAGGGGCTTCTATGAAGGCCATCGTAATAAATAGGTTATTTAACACTAAAAGTTACTGTTATTAAATCTACGTTAAAAAGAAGTGGTTTATATGATTGTTATATAATAAAACAAAGTATCACTTTAACATTTGTTAGTTTAATTTATGCAATAAATGAATTAATAATAACTGTTTATTTATGAGAGTGGCCTTCCATGGTACACCACCTTAATTTTACGTTGTCTATTCCCGATATCCAAGAAGCGAGGGCCTGTTACGTACTACCAAAATAATAGCGCGAGCGATTCGCGGCTGCGTCTGTGATTTTCAGTTGGATGGATCCTTGTAAACGGAAGGAATTTGTCATCACATGGCAATAACTACGAAATTTTAATAATTGGCCTTCGAAGGAGCATGGCCTTCCATGGTCCACCCACCTTACTTATTAATAACTGGAGGAGTGTAAAAAGTTATAAGGAAAACAGTCGTGAGAGGTGAGGCAGTTGTTCCCAAACTAATAGACCAATTTAGGAAACTTGCACTAACACACAAAGGATACATAAAAAAAAAACTTTCAAAGTCACCATAAACTCCATAAATTATCCACACCTCATTTTTCACACCTAAGTCCCAAAAAAAAACAAACCAAAAAGCATAGACAGTAATTGAGGCAGGTCAGTAACTCAAAAGGCCTGGTTACTGTCATTTGTGTCCATATAGTTCGTTCACTTTCAATTTACAACTAATTTGTTTCCCTTGTCACAGCCAAATTCATCTTTAAAATCACAACAGTAAGGTTAATGTTGAAAAACTGGCTTTGAAAACTGTCTACAATTATATGGTCTTTATTTAATGTTGGAATAAGGTTGTGAATGTTAGAGGTGAAATTACAGTGAAAGAACTACAGGAATAACGCACGTCTTCCTGTGCCCGCCGCCTTCTATATTTAGAAGACTAATTATTAACAAGGTGCGTTTAGTTTATGGTAAACTGTGGTGGATGTGTGGCCCTGGTTTTAAGTCGTTTACACAATGGACGATGTTGGATGTTGTTTGCTTTTTGAACACCTTGGCTCTATTAATTTGATGTACTGACTTTTTCTGGGGTTTCTACTACTATTTTATGAACAGTTTCTGCTTTAGATCTAAGTATGTTAACCAAGTCTGTCTAACAGCTATTTCATCATTAAATACATTTAATACAGCGTTAGCCATTAAAACCAAATTAATATTTCCTGTCACTCTGTCGTCTCACAGAACCGCAAAGATACCAACATTATCGTCTTCCATTCATCAGCAAACAAGTCCAATCCAGGGTTGGTCTCCACTAGCGCGTTGATCATCATCAGCATACGCGGTATAGGAAAGGCGGATTGGGCCACAGTGCAACCAAATAGGACATTAAACAAATTATGCGTCTTGGCTTTGCCTTTTAGATTCATTTATGATGCACTTATTTGACCGTGAGGAACAAATCATCCAGTAGTTTTTGTTTGCATTTAGTTTTTTTCTTCTTAAATATTGCTTCTCTTTTTGACAAAATAAATATTCGTCTTCCTTTCTTTTTATTTCTTCAGCTTACACTTTTCTGGAAAACCGTGAAGTTTCTCATATTAGCCACTCGAAAAAAAAAGATGGTTGGCCATAAACTCGGCTCACCGATACAGTTATAAACTGCACAGAAAGTGCATAGGGCAGACGTGGAACTTATAATTACTAAGTAAAAACTGTAAATAAAAGACAAAAAGTCTCTTACTCCTCAAATTTTCACCCAAAACTCTTCAAACAGGAAGACACAATTTTTTCCCTCCTAAAATCACTGAACCATAACAACGGACCAAAGTTGCTTCAGTTTTGGTTCCCCTCCATCGAACCTATTGTACACAAATGTACTTATATTTATTTATATGGTCACAGGGTTGCCACCCTTACCAGATTTGCCCGGATATTATTTGGCATTATGGAGTTACGACAGTTTGTCTAACAGTCTAACCTAGTCCAGATCCAGATTTACAATTTTGGTGAGACTATGTTTTCAGAATATGATTTCAAATGCTACCTATGGAATGATTGCAATCCAACATGGCAATACTTTTTTATAAACAGTGATGAAGATGATTGTTTCATGCCCTATAAATTCCTTTCCTTTTCATATTTATTTGTGCAAAAGAAAGATTAAAATCTCCAGCTTTATTTTTTATTTTATCTGGTAACCCTGTGTACTTTGTAGTTAGTATGCACGCAGCATCCTCCGAGGTTGGTCGTACGTGAGGAGAATGATCCAATAATATATTAATTTCCTATCGGAGTAGATAAGTTAAATGGCGAAATATATTGGGTTTGATTTTGTGGTCCGTTCGTTGCTGGAGTGGAATATTTTAATGGTTTTCCCAAAAAAAAAAAAAGATGATTTACTGAGATTCAATGCCTTCGTTTTTCAAAGAAGCAAAGCCATGTAAAAGCACAAATAATATCAATCAATCTATAAAATTACACACAAAAGGAATAAGGCATATAAAAAAAGTTTTGTCAACTTTCGTAAGTCGTTGTCAATAGAAAAAAAAAAAGAATGTCCTCCAGTAATTTTCATTCAACCATCACCTTTGATCACTACTACACTAGTGTAATCAATCGCGACAAATTACCTCCATTAGTTGGATTGATTAGGAACGTAAGATTACATGATACTACAACTAACATATCTATCTAACATTTAGAACATGTCCATCATTACTGATTGATTGAATACACTACTGTTTAGCAAGATAAATAAACGGTAAAGTAAAACAGACCTCATGGCGAATTATGACCGAAATTATCTGCTTGGCAGTGCTTGGTTTTGATCGATGTTCTTAATATCTTACCATTATTTTGATACATAAATTAGTCATCTAATTGTTCTTATAAGTTGATCTTATGACTTCTTAATTTTATTTTTCTAAATATGTTTTTTTTTTTAACTAGTTTGATTTTGAAGGGCCACGATGCCTGACAATGTTTTTCGATTTTATTATTATTTTTAAAACAGTTGAAAAACATTGAAAGGTACCTGACCAAAAAATTTTAACTGTTGTCTTCTCTTTACAGCGTCGCCTAACCCAGAAGTACAGCATCGCAGTAGGAGTCCCAACGCTGGTCATCCGCGGACGGCATGTGAGGGACGCTCTCCTAGACGATGCCCTGGGGGAGAGGTTCCCCTGGCCCCCGCCCCCCCTCACCGAGGTCCTCAGGGGGGTGCAGCTGCAGGGGGACGGGGAGAGTCGCCTGTATGAACAACTACCTGCTGATGCAGTCAGGGTCTTTTATTTTGCGGCACATTGGGTAAGTTGGATAGAAATCTGGATTTTTCTCTTTATCTTTGGAGTATTGGGCCCGTGGTGGTTCCTGGCCCTCTTACAGAGAGGAAGCCTGTGTCCCAGCAGTGGGAAAATTAATAGGCTGATCATGATGATGATGTGTCTCGGGTAATTAAGATTTTGGCAAATAATAATCGAGCCCCATGGGGATCTTTGTCCAATCTCGCCTTTACATGTAGGTGACTGTAAACCTTAAGTCGCGAAACTGTCTATACAGGAATGTAAAGGCCAGTTGAAGTAGTCAGTAAGAGTCTGACACTCCCTTTTCCTCTTCCTCCAGGGAGGGACAACTCAATTGATGAATTTATCAAAAAAAAGCGCTCTAAACCGGGGTGCTGATGTCTTTAATCTTGACGGACTAGTACGTAATATACTGCCCACTTTCTGAAAGTACAGCCAGGAAAGTCATCGTCTGCAACGAAAGATTTTCCAACAAAAGCCCTAAACACACGGTGAAACGCAACTGCAACGAAACTGCAACTTCTAGTTACTTTAGAGTTTCATTTCAGTTTCTTCCATAAACTCAATGAGTGAGCGCACATGACGCAACCGTTTCAAACCGGTTTCATCGGTTGCAGTTGCGTTTCACCGTGAGTTTAGGGCCTTATATGAAAATTATATGCCTGGCCATTTCCCAACTATGTTGGGATTGCCTCCAGTCTAACCGGATGCAATTCCTGAATTTTACATGGATCGACTACCTATCTGACCACACCAATAGCTACCCGATGAAGTCTCTATGTTTCTGCCCCCTTTAACTATTTTTTTCGGATCGATCACGTAGAGAAACGCCTAGCATAGCCCTCTCCATAGCTCGTTGAGCGACTTTGGCAACTTCGACTTGAGCAAGGGTCGAAAAGTATTAGAGTGGAGACCACGGACTAGCAAGCGCAGCCTAGGACGTCCACCAGCAAGGTGGACAGACGACCTTACAAAGGTCGCCGGAAGACGCTGGATGCAGGTCGCCTCCAACCGGTTTATGTGGAGATGAAAAGGGGAGGCCTATGTTCAGCAGTGGTGGACGTCCTATGGCTGAGATGATGAGATGATGAACTATTTATTTCTATTCCAGTGCCCCCCCTGCCGGTCGTTCTCACCGAGTCTGTGTGCGGCGCTCGCAGCGGTGCGCAAGCGACGCACCAAGTACGCCAACACGCAGCTCATACTCGTCTCCAGCGACAGGTAGGATTTTAAAAGATTTGTTGATCTTTGGGAACCATGGATCATCAGCGTGGTGTGATGGCCAAGTGGGTTGAGCTTTAAGGAGTGCCAGCTTTTACCAGAGGAGCGTCTACGACAGACGCTCATACTTATCATGTGGACTTCGCTTGGGGTCGCTGAGTGGAAAACGGACGCTAGATGAGTTACTTAGTATAATAGAATCAGCCACTGAAACGTTATCCAAATGTTACTATCAGCTGCCAAATCTGACAGTGTTTTGTGAGATTTGGCAGCGGATACGTCAAAACGCAACGTTCAGCTGAAACGTTTTGGTTTGGGGGCAAAACTTGTTATAGCAGCTAATTGACCTTTGGAGGCAAGATGGCATCCTCCTGCATCTTTTCACGCATCATTATAAGCTACGTTTATTTTAAAACCCTGCACTATAGTATCAAGATGGCTGCGGATTTTCCGCCTACTTTTCCCACGTTTTTCGCAACAAACAATTGTGTCACAAATCGAAAATGATATTCGAGAAATCTATTTGTCTTTTTGACAGCGTTTTCCTGCAAAACTTCAAAGCCCGAAGTTTGAAACTAACACAAAGATCTTTTATAACAACTCTCGTGTTTTGAAACCATCTGGAAAATCTACCAAGAAACCTTTCAGTTTGCACGTCAAAACTTTCTCAAACCGCGTTCAGAAAACTAAGAAAACAAAGGGAAATAAATCAGCAAACCAATCTAGTTGAGAACAAGGTGTCCAAGTTTTCTGTTTTGAAACAACATGGCGGGCGGCTCCGTTCTAGACGACTTTACTCTATAATCCAAGCCAGGGTGTTGGTAATTTGTATACGGATCCTACTGAGAGAGAAGCATAGGACCTAATCGATGAAATGTTGATAACATGTTGTAAGTAATTATGGAAATTATAATTGTTAAAATTATTCCGAAAAGAAAGGGATAGATAATTGTGGAATGATGCCCTTCTGGATTTTGTGGTGTGGCTCATTTTGGCAATTAACCATATTATTTTGTGCTTTTTATTTTTGTTTTTGTTGAGCTGGATTAGAAAAAAAAAACTTTCGAATTGTGATAAGAAATATTTTAGAAAATTTAATACAGCAGTGCAAGTATGTCACGATATGAAAAATCTCTATTACTTATTGATTTTACCCATGTGAGGACGCTTTTAGGAACCACATATTAAGTTTCTGACATGGTTTTTTTTTAACTTCTAACTACAGGCGATCTAGAAATATTGCCAATCGTGATTTGCACGTTTGATAGACGACTGTGTGCGTACAAGTATTTCATTTACTTTTATATCTCACATGAACGAGGACACTGCTCCCCGTCGTGTTGATGACTTAATCCATCGTCTTTACGACCCATCTCTGCCTACAGATGAGCATAATGTAATGTGTAGGTACATACTGTGTTACAAGCGAATTAGGTAACTGAACGGGGTTTGGCGGGGCTTTTGAGGGAAAGTGTGGATTTTGGTCTGACAGTCCGAGCTCTGCCCTGAGAGGACTCATTTGATGATTTTCCGACGTTAGAGAAAACTTCAAAATCACACTTTTGAAACAAATTAAAGTTGATCTAAACTTTGAGTTTGACTTAGAAGTTTGTAAAAGTAACCATTTTGTAGAAATGTTTCTACATTTCAGTATTCTAGACAGTTGAATGCTTCGTTCGGGAATAATCCCCTTTCTCGAGACGTGTTCAAGTGCGATCATAAAACAAATATGGCGGCGTTCAATTTAGAGCTCCTAATGAGTCTATTTGAGTTAGATCTCAATTGTCTGATCCCATTTATATCCCTTTGTTCATATCTCCGGGAGTATTATTAGAGATAACGTGAAATGGGTGCTGCCGACTTCTGCCTTTTTTTTTTTTTTTTTAACGTGGTAAAATCTTCAAATGAGTCCTCCCACCCCGGGCAGGGCGGGAGGGACTGTCAGACTTGTACTGACTAAAATCCACGGTGTCCTTCAATAGCCCTTTATGTACCGGGGTCACGGTAAGGAAATAATCCCGCGACCCCGGCAGGCTTTGGCCCTCTGAGAGGGGGCCCCGTCATTATGCTGACGCTCTTTGAGGCGCGCGTGGGACACAACGCGCCGTCGACCCGGGCATGGTCCATGGTCGGGCAGCGAGTTGCCCTTTACTCGCTGCCCGCATGCCCGCGCCTACGGTGGCCGGAGATCGTCGCGCGACGTCCGTCGCCGTGGGCGTCCACCACCGCGGGTGGGGCGGAGGGAGGACGCTGTCCTCTTTTCGCTCGCGGCCAGCCTCCTCCTTTACGAGCATTACTGCCTCGCAGAAGGAAGCTGACCGCTTCCCATCCGTCTCGCCCCGAAGCATGGCCGCAACCAATGCCGGGCGCGAGAGGTCTCCGCCTATCGCAGCCGTGAGGACACGTCGGTGAAACAAGCTGGGCAGTCTTGCACCGTATGCTCCACCGTGTCCTCCGGGCGATCTTCGCAGTGGTGACACCCAGGCGTCTCCTCCTTTCGCATCAGCCAAAGGTACCTCCCGAAACTTCCGTGTCGGTGAGGACCTGCGTCAAGCGGTAGGTCAGGACGCCATGACTTCTCTCCAGCCACTCCTCAAAGAGGGGTCTTACCGCCGCAATTGCAAGCGTGCCCGGCCTTCGGTCGCGACAGTCGTCCCCTCCATACTGCCCTGAGATCGCGCCGGAGCTCTTCCCGCCGCGCCTCGACTTCTCGAGGCAGCGGGGTTATGCCCCGGCGCTGCGCCTCCACGCGCCACTCATAGACGCGCTGGAGGGCAGTCGCCTCCAGATCCCAGGGCAGCAATCCGGCAAGAAGGTTGGCCGATTCGCCGGCAATCGTGCGGTATCCCCGGATCATCCGGATAGCCATGACCCTCTGGCATGCGACCAACTTTAGTGGTCGCGTCCGGATGCTCGGGGCCCACACGGGGGCCCCGTAGAGGGCCATGGACCGCACGACGCCGGCGTACAGCCTACGGCAGGAGGCGTTTGGCCCGCTGAGATTGGGCAGGAGTCGCCTGCCGACTTCTGCCTACGCATAAGTATTAGCAATTTCAAATAATATTTTATGCATGTCTTTTCCAAAAATAGGAGATACCTAAATGAAATGTCTTAATATTTTATTTCCGCCTAAATGTATTTGCAACGTTTCGAGGCGTTAGCACGGTAAAGTAAGTAATAATAATAAATAAGAAATTAGGGAACTACTCGTAACAGTTTACAAAATAAGTAAGTAAATAAAATTTTGCCGAAGTTACATTAACTTTTTCTCGTGGCGGATTTACTTTGTGGCAAATAATTATACAGTAACCCAACGACGATATAATACTAGACTCGTAATAACAGGCGACCGATGTCTGCCAACACATTAGGCAAAAAAGTCTTATATTCGTCTCATTTCGACCAATCCTGTGAAATAAACATTACGTTGAGACAGCACAGACCTTGAGTTAGCCAATCACAACGCAGTACCCCGTTTCGCTTACGTAAAACCTCAGCAACTTGGCGGAATAGTTTTGTTCTCGTAGCGGATTAACTTTGTGGCAATGGCAAATATATATACACATATGTATAGTAACCCCACTATTCTTTGATCAAGGAACAAAGAAAGATCTCAAACGCGATCTTCAATTTGTTCAACCAGTTAATAGCTAGAACTAATTAAATATGTATTTTTCTCTAAGAAAAGAAAATACGTTCCAGTAAAAGATAAACAGCTGCCGCGTTCAAGGTTTTCCTTTCTTTATCTTTTTTCTTTTACTCTGAATAGCGACGATTTCCTTTGTTACCAATTGGAATATTTTAATTAAATTATATAGGAGACTTCTTTTTCCATTTGTAGACAGACAATGAGTTTGAGAATTAATTTATGTAAAATGTTCTGAGCATTACAAAGGTTGATTTTATTATAATAATTGAATTGTATATTCTACATTTTATTTTGCTTATGGCGTAACAATGTTATGGGTAGGTTAATAATCAAGCCGGCTTTAAATTATTTTCTTTTAAAAAGGATATTTCTTGCTTTGCTTGTTGTGCTATGACCTGCGGTTCCTAAAATTAAGTCGTGGGTGGCCCACAAGAGGATCGCGAAAACGCATACGTGTGCCTTGTAAAACCTACTTATCTCTGGCAAAATTTTCGTCTATATAATATACCCTAAATGAATTGGACGATTTCAAAAAATTTAGATTAAAAATATTTAAAACTAGGTACAGTAAATGCCAATCCTGTTAATAAACAGATATGCGGGAACTTAGATGTACCCTAATATTATGTGGACGTGGATTTCCGTCAATATGTTTCTGCTACGCTCCACCCAGCTAAAGGACTCAGAGGTTTAAATTACCACGTAAAAAAATTGTTTTAGTTTTTTAAAGGTTTTAACGTTGTATATGAACAATATTCTTACATAATGAATCCATTCTAAATCTGAAAACAGCAAATGCTTTCGGCAGACAAACAAAATAAACCAAGAAGGTTAAAATCTACCACCACACACTAGAATATTCTTCTCCAAACCCCTTTCTTGGAACTATACTCCTGCAAAATAAATAAGTCTACTTTATATACTCTACCTATGTATACGAGTATTGTTCTTCCACCTCGGGAGCGAATAAGTATAAATAAACATTTGGGTATTATTTACTCCAATAAGACAGTTTGCATGCTGAATAATAAACGGAGGCTCGGCGACGACTCTCGAGTTAGATATAGCTAGGGTTGCCATGTTTTATAGACAGTCTACTTAAAGATTATGGTAAGATTAAAGTCTGTTTTAAAATCCAAAATATTTGTCTAAGACTTGTTTGATTTTGTCAATATTTGTCAAATAAAGCGTGCTTCATCATGTGCCTAGCCTTTTTTTCCAACTATATTGGGGTCGGCTTACAGTCGAACCAGATGCAGCTGGATATCAATATTTTAAATGGAGCGACTGCCTATCAGACCTCCACTACCCAGTATCTGGGTAATACGATACACCATGGTAAGACTAGATGTCAGACTAAAGTTTCTAACTAACAGTAACGACTGTCAAAGATCTACAAATGACAGCCGGGCTCAACGGCAAACTTGATTTCCGAGGCACGGAGGAAACTCGCTAGCTTGACAGATAAACTTGGTAATTATCCACAGACCAACCTCGGCAAGCGCGGCTTAACCCGAAAAATCAGTCTGTGCGGCTGTATTATTAAGCTACCAAATAAAGCCTGCAATGGCTCATTAATTGGCTACTGTTTTAAATTGAAATGCTTCTAGAAATTGTTGAGTAAATTGAAAAACTCCTAAGAAATATTCGAAAACCATTATCCAGTAAAAACTAAAGTTGAAAATGAAGAAAATTAAATATTATGTTCATAATAAATTATTTGATCATGGCAACCCTGCTCGATGCAATATTCATAGATAGGACAATGTCGTTATATCAAATTGAATCCGTTTGCTTTCCGGTCGATCGAATTTTATATCAAATTTCTTCCTTACGAATAATCGCACAAATTGATTTACTTAGTTGGATTTTTGTATCTTTCGCAAGAGGAAAATGCTAAAAGTTTGTTAAAGAGAGTAAGTAGATTTTTATGTTGAAGTTTTCTTTCTGAAAAATTTTCAAATTAAAAACCTATGTAAAGCCAAAGATGTTCTTCCAGTTTTCAGTAAAAAGCGTTTTCTGTACTGTACTGTACTGAGTACTCTTAGCACGAATTTTCACTTTTTTACTTTACAGTATTTACAGCGTTTCTTGAGGTTTCTTGTATGAAAAAATGGAACAGCGCCTTTGGTGTGCGAAGAAGGATTTCATTTTTCCCTTGAAAATTGTCAATTTGAAATTGTCAAAGTTCCAGTTTACTTTACGTCTCAAATACTAAAAATTCATGCTAAGGGTACTGTAGTTCAATCTTTTATCTTGAGGTTGAGTGAAACTAAATCGGCTACCATGTTTGTTGATTCTATTTTATTAAATTAATATTTTTCTTTTGTTTAACGATAAGTTCGCGTTTGACCGCTATCTACCCTGGTTAATGATAATATTCAAAGACAAACAATTTAAGTGTGTAAACTTTTTCATCTGAATCCGTTCAGAAACAAACAACAGTCCTTCACATACCATGATGCCACCATAAGCCCAATCGTACATACATAGCTTAAACTTAATATCAAAAGTATTTGAATCCCATTTCCCTACTGTAAATACCTTAAACGGAATAGTTGAAATCAGTTTCAGTAACAGGGCAAAGAGGTTTGGTACCCATTACCTAATTAAAATTGTGGTTGGCCGGTCAGAAGTTCTGAATTGTTCATGAAATCCACATCCTCTGCCATATTACTTAATAACTTAACCAATATTATTGCTCTTTTAGATCAAAACTACAACATGGGGGGTACTTGAGTCACTCCAGCGATGCCGTATTGCTTGTATAATAACGCCACCATGTCAGTCCGAGTACAGGATCAGAGATCAGAGCACGAAGGCGATTCCATTGAGAAGAGGCGTAAGACAGGGGGATGTTATCTCCCCGAAACTGTTTACTGCCGCAATGAAAAACGCCTTTAAGCTCCTGGAATGGCAAGGACTTGGCATCAACCGGTATTATGTGGAGATCAAAAGGGGAGGCCTATGTTCAGCAGTAGACGTCCTATGGCTGAGATGATGATGATGATGAGGTCAAAACTGTGAATATTTAGGTAAACTAGCTAAAGAACTTCGGTAATCCGTTTTTTTTTTAAAGAAGTTATTGAATTTAAGAACTCTTTTTACTACTTTACCTACATAGAGCAGGCTGCCTGTGGGTCAAAAACGGCCATTTTAATCAATATTTCTAGTGATTCATTTCATGAATTTTCAGCAACGTCGTTTGCTATTTCTTCTATTATTAATTCACGAAGAATCATTAAGAATATTGCTAAGTGGCCGTTTTAGACTCAGAAGCAGCCTGCTCTACGTGAATTAAGAACAGTGTTGTAAAATCATAAGGTAGGTGAACCAAGGAAGGCCACACTAACAAATAAACAGTTATTATTCGTTTATTTACTAAACAAATAAAACTAACAAATATTGTAGTAATACTTTGTTTTATTACTTATCATACGACCACTTTTTTGAATTGCAGATTTAATCAATATTAATTAGACATAAGTTTTATTGAACTCTACCAAATGGCCTAACTAGGAACAGGGGCTTCTATGAAGGCCACCGTAATAAATAGGTTATTTAACACTAAAAGTTACTGTTATTAAATCTACGTTAAAAAGAAGTGGTTTATATGATTGTTATATAATAAAACAAAGTATCACTTTAACATTTGTTAGTTTAATTTATGCAATAAATGAATTAATAATAACTGTTTATTTATGAGAGTGGCCTTCCATGGTACACCACCTTAATTTTACGTTGTCTATTCCCGATATCCAAGAAGCGAGGGCCTGTTACGTACTACCAAAATAATAGCGCGAGCGATTCGCGGCTGCGTCTGTGATTTTCAGTTGGATGGATCTTTGTAAACGGAAGGAATTTGTCATCACATGGCAATAACTACGAAATTTTAATAATTGGCCTTCGAAGGAGCATGGCCTTCCATGGTCCACCCACCTTATGTAGCAACATTAGCTATTTTCAATGAATGTCAAACTGAAACAAAAGTATAGGTAGGTGATTTTAATCGAAGAGTTTTTTATTATATACTTTTTGACTTGTCGGATTACCAAACCTCCTGCTGTTTTTAAAAACCATTGTTATTTACCCTGAAAGTTAGAAAATTGTAGGAATGTTATTTTTTTGAGTACATAAGAAGGCAACCTACGACATAAGCAATAGACACAGTAACCTCTATTTTCTTGGCACACTTCCAAATGGCACAAAATCATAAAGTAGAGACAACCATAATATTTTTTTCTGACATAAGTACTTAATTATTTCATTATTTTAGCAGAAGTTGGCCTGTGGAAACAAAATAATTGTATTGAGTTAAATTATTTTTCTTAGCTCTTGAAATAAATTAAGAGGGAAAAAAAAACGACAAGCAAGTTATTGTAGAAAACAATAGCACGAGTTTCCCGCCAAATTACGGTTCCCGCCGTAATCACAGAAGAATGACATTCAAATCCCTTTTTGGAACCCCGCCCTTTTGCACGCGCAGCATTGTGGGCTTTCAAATATCGAACGTTGATTACTGGCAACTGCGACTAAAATATTCTACAGACACATCAGTTTTAGGTTCTCTTTTGTAAAACTATTTAAACTGGATCTCATTATGTTGTCAAAGGGGTGTGATCGTGGATCGTGTCGCGATTGCAGTCAGCTGAGCACGCGCTTTTGATGCTCTTTGATGTCACTGAAGTGTCATTATGGCATGTGTGCACCTTTAGTTTTTTTTTTTTAAGATACGTTTTTGAAGATGAGGATGTCTTTGGCAAGAAATGTAAATAGGTAAGAGTCCTTTTATCCATAGTAGTTTGTTTCCGTTTAGAGTGGAGACTCGCTAAGTTCCGGTGTCAATATTTTATTACAGAAGATACCAGGTTTTCTTTAACATCACAAGAATTTCCAAACGGGTCCACCCTTTATAGCAGAACTTTTTACGTCATAATTTTATTTTGCATAGCAACGGATAGCATAAACCTCTTTTCGCAGAAAATCGTTTGGAATACACTCATTTACCATAACACCGAAACCCATAATTTTAAAAATCAGAATCATCTTTAGGTATAAATTTCATTTCCATAATAATCAATAAGTATAACCATCATATCGTAGAAAGTTCACAACCAGAATCATCTTTTGGCATATATTTTATATCCATAATAATCAAAAGTAGAACCATCTTATCGCAGAAAATCGATTTTATAAAGGATGGTATTTAATACTTTAACTGTAAATCCCCTTTTTTCAATCAAAATATTCGAAATTATCACCAAAAATACTGAATTGCACACTAAATTTGCACATCAATTGTACTATAATAACAAGTGTAATAAAAAAATCTACCTAAGCAGGGTCGACGAAGCCCCGCTTCGCGGGGCTTCTATTTCTGTGTACAAGGTTTAAAGGAACCTAACCAAACCGAACTTCGGGGTGTCCCTGAAATCTTGCTAAAGCGAGTTTTAGATTTGGTGCACATTCAGTATATTTAATACAAAAAGAATTATTGATGCGCATTTAAATTTTATCCTTTTATAAAACATTTTTTTTTTATTATGACTAAATTATTTCTATTCTGAAATTCTGTGATTTCGAAGTATACTAAGTCAAATTATTCCAAATAATCGGCGCTCTAAATAAACGTTATGCTTAGTGAAAATATGCAAAATTATAACTCTGACAAAGGTAATTATGCCCAATACAATTCTGCCATCTTAAAAGTATCCCAATTTAAATTCGGACATAAAAACATTAGGCCAAAAAACAATTCTAATAAATATTTTTTATACCATAACAATGTTCGTATAAAAAAGTTTCTGCCAAATGAGTTCTGCCAAATAAGTTTCGGAGCAACAAGTTTCTGCCAGATAGAGGGCACCCTTTCCAAACATCTTGAAATTTCACAATGCTCTGTGTCTTTCCTTAGTAAGTCATATTGTATTGGCTCTGTAGTGAGATCAGTAATAGGGGTATCAAATAATCTTCTTCTAGCAATTTTTTTGAACTTGCTTGCGTACCTAATAGAAAATAACGTCGCTTTTTTTTTAAATACGCATGAATTATATCGTAAAGTTATGGAAATAATTTTCAAAGTGCCCATCAGACTTTAAAATCTTCAATAACAGGTCTAGTTTTTTTTTTCTAATTACTTATCTCAACGCTACCTACGTTGTGGTCTAAGCAGGGTCTCATTAACTCTCAAAGGGTCATGATAGTCGCGTCATGATTACGTCATGCTCTGTCGGACGAGCCTCTTTGATCTTGTAGTGAAGGCGCATCACTATGCATGTGACACTGACAGTTTTACTTTTTTTTCTTTTCTGCTGTTGGTAACGTCAATGCACTTTGACGCAAATGAAAACTTCATGGAACTAGTACCTAAGTAATTACTGAGAAAATTATGTTTAACACTAAAAACAATTGGAGTAACATATTTTTGGTAATGAGATTTTTGAGAGAAATAAAATAAATCAACAAAGCCGCTTAAGATAGAGACTCTCAATTTTCTTTTGAAATTAGACTGTTCCATTCAGCGAAAAATTCCCATTACTTTTTTGTAGGTACAATTTATTTTCCTAATACAAAGTAACAATATCAAGTAGGTATTCCAATAAGAATCTTCAATCAACGTTAGCCTATTTGCTCTTCAAGAGAAGTAATAACCATTATTATAAGACCCTCCGGTGGGAAATACGTATAAAAGGTAAAATAACGAGTGCCAGTGCTTCAAATAGAACGAAAATAAACTGTATTAGCTCCTTACATAATGTCACAAATTGTACGGCACCTGCAGTGGGAAATGTTTTTGTTGTATTCAAGATAGTGAAGATAGACTGCCTCATTTAAAACCTTTAACTTTTTACGTGTGATTTTTGGGCTATTTACCTCACTATGAAAACCCCAGGAAAAGAGCGCGCTACTTTACTTTTTTAGCGATTGTGGGGAACCATTGCAGCTAAAAGGTAAGAGAAGTGAAAATTAAAAAGTATTGAAACTAATTATTTTTATTAGGTACCTCTTTACTTAAGTTTAAAAAGCGATTTATGAAATAAAAATAATTTTAGAGGTTTATTTAATATCCTTCGCATCTAAAAAAAATTCAAAGAAGTATTCAAAAAATCAGCAATTCATAGCACAGGTGCTACGAACTGCTACTCATATTTTTGTCGTTCTGTTTATTTTATTAAGTACCTAAACAAAATAACCAGAACGTATACAATCTGATAATGAAATAATGACTCACAAACACATCAACTTTATTTGACATGCGACACACAATGTCCCCAAATTAGTCCATAGTCCCAAACAAGGCATGCTAAGGACAATCAAGGGCAGACAGCTGTCAGCAGCCGTGTCATGACAATGCTACCAACTTAACAAAAAAATGTAACCTAATGATGTAATTTGCGCCAATTTCAGCCTTTTTTATCGTGGTAATAACATCCAAAATGAGTCCTCCCACCCAGGAGTCAGGACAGGACGGGATGAACTGACAGACTGAATAAAATCCACGGAGTCCTTCAGTGCCAGGGTAATGGTTACTTGATGAGACAGTTCCGCGAAATTGGCGCTCGAATCCGACTCGCGCTTGACCGGTTGTCTTGACCAAACTCAGCCTTCTTTTGGAGTTAAATTAAGAATGTTATTTATTTTTTTAAACTGAATCGAGAGGTTTATCTAAAACCTTTTCTCAACTACATAAGAATTGGAATCAGCTACCAGTACCAAACCAAATAATTGAATACCAAT
Source organism: Agrotis segetum (assembly GCA_036375495.1). Classification (NCBI taxonomy): domain Eukaryota; kingdom Metazoa; phylum Arthropoda; class Insecta; order Lepidoptera; family Noctuidae; genus Agrotis; species Agrotis segetum. Next base: position 1,128,427 of record JAQSVV010000039.1, read on the forward strand.
ATTTTACTTGTTACAGCAGGCTCTCTCTGGTCTTTTTTCACTTTTTTCAGTCTGGTTGCTTGTGTTGCCTTCTCTTCAAATAAAACGAAAATTATATTCCTGAAAATTGCAGCCAGGAAAACAACTTACAAGGTCATTCCAATTTCAATAAGAGTCCTTTCCTCAGACACAATATTGCCATTATGTTTTACGCAGATTCATTCCTCAAACTTGCTAAACATTCACGTCTTAATTCGTCCCCAAGGAAGTACATATTTTTCAAAAAAGCGGGACGTTTCAACAACACCGAGTCCTAAAAGCACTTTCTCAGTCAACAAGAGTCAAGTACAACCCTTTAACCTGAACAAAATCCGTTCAAATTCCCCGTACACCGCTGATAGAATTGCACAACAATAATTGCGAATATTCAGTAACCTCCCCCAGTTCAACACGGAGGGTGGCTGACGTCACAGACGGCAGTCGCGACAGGTAGCCAGACTAATGGAAGGGTGGCGCTAGGGCTGCCCCGCTCGATCGATCGATACCAAATGTAACAAAGGGTTTTAAACTTATAACCGATTTTTATTGTGACTCTTTGAGTTTTGAGGGTTAATTTGTAATATTGTAACGTATTGGTATACTTACATGGTTAAATTTTAGTCGTTTTAATCCTCTTTAGGGGTCGTTGTTATGTACAACATAACGAACAACTTTTAGTATGGGAAGAAACCTGAAATCGCGAAAAAAAATCAGCTGCTGCGTTAAAATGTAAATGAAGAGGATTATAACGACTAAAATTTAACCATGTATTAATTGTGCATTACAGCCGCACAGGCCGATCTTCTGGCTTAAGCCGTGCTTGCCGACGTTGGTCTGGGAATGGGTGACCATCTGTCACAGCTAGTTTCCTTCGTGCCTCCGAAAGCACGTAACTAAATCCACGGTGTCCTTCAATAGCCTTTTACGTTCCAGGGTCACGGTAATGCGATAAGTCCCGCGACCACGATAAGTCCCGCGACCGACCCCAATATACTTAGAAAATACTAGGAAAATTATAAATATCAGTCGCGTAGAGTTGCATTTTTTTTAAGCTAAAGTAATGGGTAGCAGTAAAATATTTTACATTCCTTGCCAAAATATCAATATCTGTTCGCTGGAACGTAGTGTGTCGGTTCTCCGTAACGTTACTTGAGTATCGATAGCATCGGATCGTATAATTATTTGTCAACTGATGACATAGTTGAAGTTATGATTGCATTTCTTTGTACTCAATTAGTATCAATTCACCAGGCATCAATTAGTTTTTATATATTATGTTTTTAGAGTTCCGTAGCCAAAGGGTTAAAACGGGACCCTATTTTTAAGACCCCGCTGTCCGTCTGTCACCAAGCTGTATCTCATGAATCGTAAGACAGTTAAATTTTTTTTCACAGATGATGTATTTCTGTTGCCGTTATTACAGCATTTGCTAGTCTCTATAATCTATCTCTCTGAAAAAAATAACCCACACAGTACCACAAAAACTTTTGTCTGTTGAACACTTGTCTAAAAATATGTCAGATTATGACGTTGAAATAAGGTCCGTTTTGCAGTCACATTTTTTTTAGACAAGTTTTCAACAGCTGTTTAAGTTTTTGTAGTAAGGCTGTTAATGTTTGAGGGAGCTTGACAGGTTTTTTTTTTAAAGTGTTAATGCGGCAGGTTATGACATGCTAAGGCAGACCCAAGAGGTCTAATTATATGCTTTGTTTAAGTAAAAGGAACTTTAACTTGTAAAAAAATATATCTGGTATCACAAATACACTCATTTCTTTTTAAATTGTCTTTTGCCAACCTAAGCTGCCTTATAAATGTATTCTCTGAGGTATTCCACTTGGTCACCTGGCACATGCGTAAAATTTTGACAGGAGCTTTACGTGAAATAGATTTGGTGCCACTAGCTCAGGTATCATTGTCAGAGGGTGTCCTATGTGGAATACCACTGACAGCATCCCTCCTCGCACTTTTACGAAACAAAAGCAAAACAACCATGTACTTTAATTGAAAGTCAGCCATTATGCAGGACAACCGTAACGCCACCTATAGTCCTTAAAAGCAATTCGCGCAAATTAATCGCTTTTGTTTCGACCCCCGCGACACCCCTAATTAATAGGGTTGTCCGTGCGTCAGTTATTAATCCTGTAGAAAGGAAGTGTACATTCAGCCTTATAATTTTATGTGGGTGATGTGGCAGAATTGTGAAATTAAATCTTGAAAAGAAATAAACGTTGAAATGTTGGAGGTGTTTTTATGACTCGACTTTAAATCACGTAATGCCCTCTCGCCGATTTACGGTTGAAAATTGTAGGAGAGTTGTTTTATTTCTTTCTTTTACGGTTTTAACTACGGCCCTTTTGTCACGAATTATAAAGGTGAAAAAAAGATTAAAGCTTCTCAGTTTTTTTTTTTTTGTTTTATCCAGTTCTCTCTGAACGATAGGAAAGGAAACTATTTCTTTGAGTATGTTATTGTAGACTTACAATTTATATAATTATTATACAAATTAATCGTGCTTACATCAATGGATACGCGAAGGGCTGTATAAAGATTTTTTTCAGTTCAATTTAAATTGATGGGTTTAAAAAATTACAATTTCGAAATTTTGCCATAGAGAAAAATGCACAAAATGCTTTTTACTCAAAATGGAATACGAAATTGGCGCTTTATTTGTTTTTCATCCCATTTGTCTGTGAGTTGGCAGCGCCGGCACAATGATGGCGGCAATTGGCAAATTCTGCATGTTTCCCGCCAATTTACGTCACAGTCAATTTAAAAAGGGCCGTAAAAATACGAAACCAAGTTGGTTTAACGAACGAAAGATGTAACTATGTTTAATGTGTGCAATGCTGTAATTCGAACAAATAAAATAAGACATTACAGTCTAAATTGCAATGTCTTCTTGTAATACCGGCCTTTCGTGGTTTTTAACTGCTTAAAATTACTGTTGATGTTGAACTTAAACATAAAAAAAATTGAAACTTATTTAAGATTTCGAAATAATTTGAGAACTCTAGCGTCGCGCGCCTAAGTACTTATAATATATTTTTCTCTAACTTATTTTAAACTAGTGTTTGCCCGCGGCTTCGCTTGCGTTATTTTAGAATTTGAGAAACAATACGGATCGTGTGGCGCCATCTGGAATATGAACGTAATTGTTTTCTCGGAAACAGCTCTCTTCTGTTATTCGGGATGTAAGATACCTTATATCCGTGTCTATACTCCTGACAACGTATTTATGCTAAATTTTGGGATGATCGATTCAGTAGGTAGTAATGCGTGAAAAGGTAAAAAACAAACATACTTACTTTCATTTTTATTATTAGTTTAGATCAATAATGTTATATTATTATCTAGGTGCATAGTTTGCATAGGTTAAATTAAAGCTTATACCCTTGTTAATTTCAGAAAATGAGCAATAAAAAAATGGAATAAATAACCTAATAAAAATTACCAGAAAAAGTCTCTACACTACTAGATAAAAGAATCAAAATTACCAGCAAGCTCTCAATCTTATTTTATGTCATTGCTAAAAATCGTCCTTTCGTACAACTAAAACAAATAAACTCTTTATGGAAGCTTACCAAAGTGGTGACAACATCACTAAAAACTTTCACCAATTTTCCTTCTTTGTAGTTGTCCACCCAAAAAATTATTACCTTCATAAAACCCGTTTTTATCTCTACGGAACCAAACACAAACTTTATACAGCCTTTTTCCCTCTGAAAAGATAATTTTAACATAAAAGTGAATGTCTGTAATAAAAGTTCGAGGGTTTTCGGAGACCGGGGTCTTCTAATTTTTTTGTTACTGGCAACTTTTCGAGTGTTCCTTTTCTTGGAAGTTAAAATTTAATTATAAAACAGGAGCTATTTATGATAAAAAAATACACTAGGGCTATTTGCATTTGGAAACAAAAATTATAATGTAGGTAAAAGTTAGATTTGTTTATTTCGGTTTGGGCTTTACCACAAAGTAATTTTCATTGTGAAAATAAGTTATACCTAGATCAAATTATTGTGAGAATGTGGCCGTTCTGGTGTCTGAGTGAGTTAATTAAACCGCCTCTTTAACTCGTATATAAGAGGCGAGGTGTGAATTTCTGGACGACTATAATAAATTAAGAGAAAATAACTAAGTAAAGAATATTCCGATTGCATGATTTGAAAGCACATCTATTGCTATATAACGTCTTGAGCTGAAAGTAATTACTTTTTCTAAAGTCAAAAGAGACAGAAAGAAATTCCAACAAAATCTATTCAATTCTCTCAACAAATCCGTTTACATTCAAAAGCGCATTTACTAAACATTCCCATCCCACAGATCTTTATTACATTTCCATCATCTCACTCCACAGCATTGGCATAAAATAAGCCGGCAGACGTTTGCACTACAAAAAAAAAACACAAACGTCATTCAGTGAAAAGGAAGGGAATTTTACGCGGGAAGGGGTTGTTGTTTTGCCACAAAGTTAATTTGCCACGTTAAAAGTTTAAATTAGTCACAGTTTTTCTTTTGTTAATTTTTAAAAAATCGGCTCATTTCTTTTTCCGCAGAGATAGCAGAAGAATTTAATAATAAAATCCAGCACAAAACTAGGTACAGAAACCGAACAGTTATTTAGAATCTTAACCAAAAGTATTAGGAGAACAGGGTTATGGAGGTGTTGGTACATACCACCTCGGTCTTATGTAAAAAATATGTGATTTGAGGATTATGTGGCAAATATATGTACAATAACAAAATGAAGCTGTGCCGAATTAACCTTCAATGTATGAGGTTTCAAAAAATGGGTCGAATTAACTTGTGGCAAATGTGTAACAAGTTTTTTAACAACGCGGGAATTCTACGCGGGAAGTAGGGAACACAGACTGTCATGGCGACAAGGCCTTCTCGTTTCCCTACACAGTTATCGGCTTAATTTAATTGCGTAGCCCGTGGCCGGAGTGCCATTTTGAATGGCTTTCCGCCACCGCTTCATTTGTTTGTGTTGTAAATGGAATTTGTTGTAAATACAGGCTGCGTATAAAAGCGAGGCCAACGTTTTGTTTTGCTTCGTATGAATAGATGTTAAGTAGAGCCCTGGGGATTGCGTTGAATTTGTCAGAAAGTTATGTACAACTAGCACCGGATTCTGCTTTAGTATGGGTAGCAGTTTGAAAATGAAATGCGATGATACTCGCTTACCTATTTAAAAAAAAAACAGTGTCACAACCTAGTAATTCTGGATTTGGAAAAATTATAATAAAAATTAGAATCCAACAAAATTTATAAGTAAGTACTAAGTTGTTCTTGATCGCCTCAAATTTAAATAAAAATAACCTAAATAAAGTTTCCTACATGCGAGAATGTGCTTTTTCAGTATAAGTATTCTAAGGGAACGTAATAAAGTAACAAAAAATATCAAGCCTAAAGTTCTCACTGAAATAAAGATTTTAGCCTAATGGCAATTTTCGACGCACTGAATAATCTGTATAAACTAAATTATAAATCTACCTTTTGACCGCAAAAGTAATCCATTTGGAATTCCAGCTTTTAATAGCGCAAATCGAGTTAAATCCACTCTTTAATAACAGTTTAATATACTCGTAAAGTCGTAACTACAGATACGATATCCTGCACTGCACTCGCTTGATTTAAAATCCAAATGATTGTGCATAAAACGCCATCGGGCAACAAACATCGTTCCCACGATGGACTGGCACAAAAATGGCGCTGATATCGAAATGATACGGAAGTTATATTCCGTAGTGATTATTATTTGCATTGGAATGGAATGGAATGGCATCCGTGAGGTCTACAACTAGATTTTTATGTGCAATAATATACCAGAGAAAAATACTCTTGACGATTTTCAAATGACGAAAGATTAGGACCTTGGACCCGGAACGTAATAGGTATGTATTTTAGCCAGTACAAGACAAGTCCGACAGTCCCTCCCAACTCTCTTGCCCTGGGTAGGAGGACTATTTTGAAAAGTTTAACACGTTAAAAAAAGGACCTGGTTTTATATTTCCAAGCTTGTGGCCCTATTATTATCTCTGGTATATTGGTTATTGTTGCTGTAAATATCACAACTTATGAAATATAATTTCTTCATTTATATTCTGGCATAGTGCCAAACAATACCTATTTGAAAATGTCGATAACAATTGTTCCACGACAACTGCATTTGCAGTTTTCAACGAGACTCGAGATAAGAATTCTCATCGCAGTGTCAGTATTGTATTCTTTGTAGTTTACTACTGCAATAAATACGAAACATAATAACAGCAAAAAGTTGGCAACACGAAGAACACGAATGATATTATTTGTGGAATGCATGTTCACGAGCACGCAAGAATAAGCAGAGGAAATCCTAGCATTGATTTTATATGAATTTTCTTTCAAGTTTTTCACTGATCTTACAAAAATGCTAAGGCTTTATAATCATGTTATAGGTACATTTCAAACAGAATAAAACTTGGCAACATAAATTAATAAACACTAATCAAATTATGTAATACCCAAGCCAAATAGCCATTCACAAAACAGATACAGAAAACCCAATTTCCCGCGTTCTAATCTACTCATAATAATATCAGAAGTCGGGACAAGGTATTAGTGTATACAGCCAGCCCTCAAAATGATCCAGCTTACAGCTAAATTCTTAATTAAAACGAGGATTGCTACAAACAAACGTAAATTAAACACTAACAGTAAGCGAATTCTCTTGAGATTTATCTTTCACGTTGATAGGGAGCCGAGGCGTTTATTATGACCCATTTCCCGGCGTTATGTTGCGGGGGAATAGTGTTTCTTGAGATATAACTTGGCAAACATTAAAGCAGTTTTTAGGGTTCCGTAGTCAACAAGGAACCCTTATAGTTTCGCCATGTCCGTCCGTCCGTCCGTCTGTCCGCAGTTTAGCTCAGAGACGCACATTACTAGAGAGCTGTAATTTGGTGTAAATATACGGATTTGTTGTGCCAAAAAAGTGGTAAAATAAAATCTCGTAAAATATTGAAGTGAAAACTTCTTTAGCGGCGTTGTACACTTTTTCTGTAATGGGTAAAAAATTTAAAACTCGCGTCAGGGTCACGTGACCCTGATCGAAAATGAGTAAGACGTCATTCAAATTAAAAATAAAACATAGTAACAAAAAAGTTTTCACTTCTACCGGCACTCCTGGAGTGCAACCTTTTTTTTTTTTTTTTTAGGGTACCTCCAGTACTTACACGTAAAGTGAGGATTTTTTTTTTCTCGCGTACCCCTTAGTGTGGGGTATCATTAAATAGGCCTTTAAAAAATAATGATAGTTTACATTAAAAATTTTTTGATAAAAAAATTCGTTTGTGAAATATTAAGCTTTAAAGTGCTAAATTTTGCTCGATTCGAGTGTCCCGCCCCCTCTACCAGCTAAACGGCTATGTTTGGGGGTGTGAAAAAATTCACAATAGTAGTACATATGACGAAGTTTAAAAGAAAATTATCATGACTAAGTAGGCTTTACAACTTTACGAGTAATAGTCGACCAACTTATAAAATGTACTTGATATCATATTTTCTTAAACAAAATGTATCGCGGACAACTGCAAATGTAAGTTTGTCAACTTTATTTTTACAGCTTTTGTAGGTATGTTTTTTGGGGATAGGTAGGTTTTTATCGTCAACTATTTTTAACTAAATTAAAAAAAGGAGGAGGCTCTAAATTCGTCGTAATCTTTTTATTTATGCATTTTCCCCGATTTCTCTAAGACTCCTGGACCGATTTTGAAAATCCTTCTTTTTAACCGACTTCAAAAAAAGGAGGAGGTTATCAATTCGACTGTATTTTTTTTTTTTTTTTTTTTTATGTTTGTTACCTCGTAATTTGCGACTGGGTGAACCGATTTTCATAATTCTTTTTTCAATCGAAAGCTGGTGCTTCCCGTGTGGTCCCATTGTCACCATTTTAGGATTTGATGATTGGATCTTGGAGAAATCGAGGGCAACCCTCAAATTTTATTAGCTGACACATAGTTTTTCGCAAATCTTATGAAGTAATTCAAGTACTTGCGTATAGAAATCATCATCTCATGTAGCTGAGCTGATGATGGAAGGTACAACTCCTCAAGTAAGAAAATTATGTTAGTGTTCGCATATCTCCGGAACTACAAGTCCGATTTAAGTAATTCTTTTTTTGTTATACTAGGTATCGTTCAACTTAGGGAATACTGCAAATTTCATCAAAATCGGTTCAGTAGTTTTTGAGATAGAATGAATGTAAGAGATGTTAACGATGTTATTACCGGTGCTACGGATTACGAAATTCCAGTGGACATGTAAGAAAATTATGTATTTGACAAGAATGTTGGTTGAATATTTAAACTAAAAAGAGTAAAATAAAAACTTTTTCTAAAAAAAATGTGACCGCCTTCAAAAACAACCACAAAAAGGGTTAAATAACCTACAAAACTTTTCTTTCGGAAGTCGGTGGCAAAAAAGACAATGAAATTAATAAAAAAAGTCACCGACTTCCGAAAGAAAAGTTTTGTAGGTTATTTAACCCTTTTTTGTGGTTGTTTTTGAAGGCGGTCACATTTTTTTTAGAAAAAGTTTTTTTAATATTAAATTCAGCGAATCAGCTTACTTAGTTCGCATAAGTATTTTGATGGGCAACTACGGAACCCTACACTGTGCGTGGCCCGACACGCACTTGGCCGGTTTTTTTTTACAGTCGAGACGAACGAGCAAAAAAGAAAACTGCTTTTATTATCTTATTTTGTAGATAATAGCTAAGCACTTAATCATAGGTAATTGTTTAGATTTAAATTACCTAAAGTAACATAATAATCTTGTGAGTTTTAACATTCTCTTCATAAAGATGTAGAAATACAAAACAATTTTCATTTTCTTCATACACTGCAGCTCTTAGTCTTTGTATATTTATGTTCAATTGGCACTTCTACTATTACTTAAGTATCTTATCTTACTAGAATTATTATAAACGTGAAAGTTTAATTGGATAGATGGATGTTAGTTACTCTTTCACGCAAAAACTACTGAAAGGATTTGGATAAGATATTACCTACCCAGATATTTTGTGATAGTTTTTACCCGATAGTTTTTAACATGCGATGGTATTTATCCCGATTTTATCTTCCCGTGGGATAATTTTTGAGTTGGAGCGACCAAAGCGGCTGCCAACAGCTAGTTTATAATAATCGAATTAATTTTGCGAATGAAAATCTGCATAATAAATTACCCAAACCAAAAACAAAACACCTTTCCAAAAAGTATCAACTGTAACGTCAGCCATTTTGAATATCACGGCGATTGCCCTGTTTTAGGGCGCAAACAAAACTGTTTCAAGTGTTGTTGCCGGTTGGGGCAAGGCCCTCATTACAAAACGGCTGTCGGGAACCGATGAACCAAGGGTGGTCTGCAATTTAGTTTCAGCACAATTTAACAGAAGCAGACAATTTACATGAAATTCCCCTTTCCTTACTTACTGATTTCTTAGGTATCATTTTATTGACAGGCTCAAGTTTCACCCCTTTTTCAATTTATAATTCGAACTATTTTGTCTCTGGACAGGTACGGAATGACACCTCTTTGTCTTGACTCTTGAATCAGTTCTCTATCCGGTTAAAATGCCGATTTCGGCAACTAGAGAACTGCAATATCTCGGGTATCGACGGCCATTCTCCGCTGAGATTTGTCACTTTGTTGGCAAACGGGCAAGAGGACTATTTATTTTATTTTATATCCGCCTTGCGTTTCGTTTGCTCTAGTTTCCTGACACTATGATCCTATAAAAACAACTATCATACGTTCAGAAACGACTGTCCTTAAACACAACACAACAAATAACGGCGTATGGTCAAGCGAAAGCATCGTTTGATGAGTCGGAAAAGTTGCCACGCGCCGCCACCAGGGGGCGTTAGTATCGCAAAATTAACGCAATCCAAAGTTTTATGAATTTCATTTCGTCAACTTCGACATTTCATAAAGTGTTCCCCTTACGCAAAATACATGTATTACTCTAGAAGAAATATTTTGATATAAGGATATCGAAACATTTACTAAAACAAAATGATAGAAATCTTTATTGATGTGGATTAATATTTTGTGAATATTTTTATCATTCACAGTCTTAAATTTATTTTATAACATTTTGATGTCCCGAGATTACGAACAAAACTACTATTTTGGTAGAAAATGAATGATAATTGGCATACCTTACGAAAGTGACAATACCCATTATCGTTAAGCCCCAAACACACGCGCGCACGGGCAAGGGCATGTGTTTTGTGTTCCACACGCGCCTGAAAGAGTGTCAGCACAATGGCAATGACGGGGCTCTCTTTTAGAGGGCCTACCTGGGTCGCGGGCTAGCGAATACCATGACTCCAGAACGTAAAGGGCTATTGAAAGACATCGTAGATTTTAGTAAGTATTCCGAGTCTGACAGTCCCTCCCGCCGTGCCCTGGGTAGGAGGACTCATTCGATTATTTTAGCACTCTAAAAAAAGCCCCAAACACACGCTCCTTTTATTAACGTGCGGTCACAAAGCTGGTTGCGTGATATCTTTATATGTTCGAGAGTGGAAAGCTAAGGGTGCTTGACACCCTGTCGTCCATCATCTGGTGTTGGTACTAATTTTTGATGCATTTTGATGTAATGACAAACACTAGAACAATTTGATGTCACCTCTTTATAATTAAATCTTCATTCTATACTATCTTATCTACAGTATTTTTTTGGGACAATGTTGTAATAATCACTTTTCTGATAAATCGACGCTGTCCTTCAATAGCCCTTTCTGTTCCGGGGTCACGGTAAGGAAATAATCCCGCGACCCCGGCAGGATTTGGCCCTCTGAGAGGGGGGCCCCGTCATTATGCTGACGTTCTTTGAGGCGCGCGTGGGACACAACGCGCCGTCGACCGGGGCATGGTCCATGGTCGGGCAGCGAGTTGCCCTTTACTCGCTGCCCGCATACCCGCGCCTACGGTGGCCGGAGATCGTCTAGCGACGTCCGTCGCCGTGGGCTTCACCACCGCGGGTGGGGCGGAGGGAGGACACTGTCCTCTCTCGCTCGCGGCCCGCCTCCTCCTTCGCGAGCATTACTGCTTCGCAGAAGGAGGCCTGCTTCCTTCATCTGTGCGCGAGAGGTCTCCGCCTATCGCAACCGTGAGGACACGTCGATGCTCTGCCCAAGCTGGACAGTCTTGCACCGTATGCTCCACCGTGCCCTCCGGGCGATCTTCGCAGTGGTGACACCCAGGCGTTTCCTCCTTTCGCATCAGACATAGGTACCTCCCGAAACTTCCGTGTCCGATGAGTACCTGCGTCAAGCGGTGAGCGGAGGTCAGGACGCCATGACTTCTCTCCAGCCACTCCTCAAAGAGAGGTCTTACCGCCGCAATTGCGGCGTGCCCGGATAAATGAAACCCTTAGAGATATTATCTATCGACTCCAAAAGCATGAACCCAGTACTCATCTTTTTTTACTCCAAAGCAATAAATAGAGCGAGAAGCAACTTGTACCGAACACGCGGTGTGACAGCAATGACCACCGATTTTTCATCATAGGCGATATTTAACAGGGTGGTGGGTGCTATGCCTTATTTGTAGTTGACAAGTAATTTTGAAGTATTCAAAATGACAACAGCAGTTTTCATTTAATTTATTTTAATCCTGTTTCTTAGAAATTGTTATAAATCTGTGACGAAACTAAATAAATAATAATAAAAGTGAAGTGCTTCTTATCCAATATCGCAATTTGATACGATTAGAAGTTGTTTTCAGTTACATATTATCTCAAAATGAACTAATGATAAATTCACTGATTTACAATCAATGTAAATCAGTGAATTTATCATTAGTTCATGTGAAATGGTATTTAGATGCTTAAAGATTAGATGGGAGGAGGATGGACACAGAGGAACCATCCGACAACAATAGTACGATATCACGATAGCATTAATATATTATCACTGTGAGTAATTTATTATATTGATAGGAACAATTTGTAATTTATAGAATCATACGTATTCTAACATTTCCCTTGTTTGCTCAGTAGGGGTCGTCAGGAATTTCCTGCGTTGATTTTCAGTAAGTTTGGTTTATTTTATTCTTTATTTATTCATCAAAATAATGTGTTATTTAAAATAGAAAGTTTACGTGACTTATTTACAGTCATGTCCGTTTAATCACGTCCCATTGAACACAGCGGAACATAGTTTTGAATAATCTATAAGCCTACGTATCATTCGTCTTTATTTTCTCGATCTTTTTATCCGTTCCAATTTTATTATTACGAAAATCTGACAGCCGCGATCTGAAAAAAAGTGTCGTAGGTCTAGCCTGTAAGAGCCACGCTGGCTGACTGATTCGTCAAGGAACGAAAGTGATGACACTACTTTTAAAAGGCAAAAGATGAGAGGACGATAGTGGATGTGTGCTCAGAATAAAACGGCGTATGTGCCCAAACATATCGGCGTCTTTTTATGAATTAAAATTGTTATTAATTAAAAAAATGTCTTTACAGAATTTAGACACTAGTATTTTATACAATTTAAAACAACATCCTTTCAATAACTCATATTAGTTATTCCATAAAGTCCAAAAAATAAATTAGATAGACCGAACTTTGCATTTTTTTTGTATCGAGAAAATTTAATTGAATCGTGTTTTCAACTTTGTGAGAATTTAGATCATATAGTCAATAACTATAATCCAAGTTGTAAGATCTGTAGTCCAGATATGTACGAAGAAAAGTAAAAAATAAAAACCGTATTTTTACTGACCTATCCCCTTAAGATTTATCACAGGCACGGGGTCCTAATAAAGCCCACGCTTATTATACCCGGGTAACCCGTTACGGGGATACCCGGTTCGGTTAAAATGCCGATTACCCGCCTGTGGGGTGCTGATAAAACAGCCCGGTGTATAATGTGTGTGTTGAGAAGGGCCAGCAGAGTTGGGGAGGATGGCACTAATTGGCTTAGGAGCGGATCAGATGGCGGTCTGGTGTAAAATATAGATATTTCATCGCATTTCGTTAAATTGGAAATTGACCCGAATAAATAGAAAAGGAAAATTATAGAGAATGTTCCAGTTAGCTTCAAACAATGATTTATAAGTAATATCATTGGCTTCAAAGCAATGATTCATTTAACGTTAAAACAGAAGAAGTAAATGTATAACATTATGAGAAAGTATTACGTCTTTTAAATTGGCAACTCTACAGTAAGTTCCTATCTATGATAGACCCGACTTCCGACTTACCTCATTTATTGCGTTTAATTAATTTACATCTCTCTGGCTCGTATTATTGAAATTTATCTAATTGCCTCTCAGTAAAACCTTCATCCAAACCTTCATCCAAATCAAGGCAGACAAACTATGAGTCGCTTTCAAAGTCTAGATTCGTGGCTGTAACGTTTTTTTTTTTTGAGCTTTCTTTATCGTTATTAAGATTCTTCAAACTTTCAGCTTTGTACAAAGTGGGACTTCTCTACCTCTCTCCCAAGTCGTATTTTGAAAATAATCGCAGTTTTATAGCGCTACCAGCGCCCCCTCGCGGCAGTTCATGGATATAATCCCGTCCCGTAGAAAAGGGAATCAAATTCAATGGCCGCCGTGCTTGCTGACTACGTGACTATGGACTCAACTGAGATTCAGCAGGGTTTTTCTTTTATTGATTCTTTCCGTGAACTTCAGTGCCGAAAATAAGGGTATTGGGGCTCAGAAATAGCCAGAGTAGGGGGGTAATTATTACTTACGTCTTAAAACCTGACTTGTTCCAGTGAGTGAACGAGATGGCGCTAGACGACTTGTATAGCTCTGTCACTTTCACTAGCCGGAATATTTTTCATCAGTCAGTCTTTTTTGAGAAATTATAAAAATAAAGATTGATAAAATACGCAGAAAATGTAAAAAACAGAATAAATAAAACTTCAAAACCACAGCTTTATGTAAAGTTTTTGCTTCGTATTTTCTTGTATTAAAATATTAAATTTCCAATAAGAGAGGCACAAATTACAAGCCACGATTCCAATAAACGAGACCACTGCCAAGATTTCTATGAGAAAAATCCAATTACATGGTATTCCTTTCAGAGTACGTCAATGAAGACCACGAGCTTTCAATTTTATATCAAGTTCAATAAGTTCTAATATTAAAGCAAGATGGCGATTTTAGCCTTAGTAAGGAACCTACCCCACCGCAAGCGGGAAGCGAGAAGCTAGTCGTAGCGAGAAAGGGGAGAATAATATTCTCGGCGACAATGAGAATAATTTAATTAACGCCTTCAAACAAACTCTTTAGTTTTACTATTGCGTTTTATTGTAAATTAAAAGGTAGGATAGGTAGTACCTACCTACCTATCTAATTAATTATATAATTAAAAAATAATTATGATATGCTTATGTTACATAACTTTGCAGTCAGTTTCATAGTTTACTATCGCTGATAGCCTCTCTCTCCACTCTTGAAGAGTTCGGGCTAGCTCGATTTGACCAAATTATTATCATCATCTGCCCTTTCCCCAACTATATTGTGGTCAGCTTCCAGTCAAGCTGGATACAGTCAGTATTTTACATAGAGCGACTGCCTATCGGACCTTAACAACCCTGGGTAATATGATACCCAATGGCAAGACTATAGTTGTTGGACTTTAGAGCTTCTGCCTAACTACTAACTATCCAGAAATGGCAGCCGGGACCAACGGATTAACGTGCTATCCGATATCCGAGGCACGGAGGAAACTCGCTATGACTGATCCACTGACCAACCTCTGCAAGCGTGGCTTATCCCGGAAGATCGGCCTGCGCGGCTGTAATTAAAAACGAGCTTCTCCATATTAGATCACACTATTTAAGGAAGAATGTGATAGTTTTTCTGTTTTCGTTTTCATTGACATTCGCCAGATATACTTGCCGTGTTTATTAACCAGAAAGTGTAGATTTTGTAAATGATTTCGGTAAAATAGGTTGGTTATTAGAAAACGACGAACTAACTAGCTGTTTGAAGGATATTAAAATAAGTAAGGTTCAGGGTTCTTAAGCTCAACCCTAAAATCTGTACCCTTAGTGAAAAAAGATTCAACTCGAGTTGTAGCGGTTTTAAATCTATAAACAATCCTGAAGATCGATTTTTTTGCACTTTCTGGACCTAATCGGGGTTACTCTGTCTTTAAAACAACCACACAGTAATAATAAAGAACATGGACCGTCATTCAAAAATTATCTGGTAACGTGCATCCCATCCGCCCAGTTACTGACCACGTGACCACAAACCGCAGGGCTGCCGACCGCCGCTCATTTACAATGCGAAGTGGACGCAAGGATGAAGGGTATCAGGTATTCAGACCACAGGAAAGACTTACTGAAAGATAAACGGAATTTCCAAGTATTTTTGCTATAGAAGTGTAATTTCTTGATGAAATGTACTTTTTTCGATTTTAGGCTTTATTATCAACGTCTTTCGAAAGCCTTTGGTGGAAGTAGCCCTGTCGATACTGTACTAAGCTATTTAAGAGCGCTTATTCTGAAAGTTGGCAATGAACGTCGCAAATAGTTGTCAAATATTAACAAGTTTTGATTAATTTTATTACAACAAAATCTTTCTGGTTTTGCCCCCTTAAAATGTGTTTGTGGTACAGTCCGCGTCACGATGTCTTTACCCCCTTAGACGTTCCTGCGTTTATGAAAGTATCTAAAACTGAAGCCTACTGTACAAGTACATAGTGTTTGAAAAGTTTCTCACAAATATATGTGACTATTTACGAAATATCTTTTAGAAAATGTCATCTTTTCACCTCAAGATCAAGATCCCATAGCTACTCTTATAGACAACTCAATTCACTGCAATATTAATTGTTGAGTAGGCAACACCAACGTCTTAAAAAAGCATAATTTCGAAGCAATGGATTAACAATTTCCTTCACAATCTTTTGGATTATGGATGATGTAAACAACGCACTTTTGGTACTGCTCTAATATGTACCTCTCACGTTCTAACACAAGACATGTTGGCAAGTGATGTCAGCATTAAATCATGAGGACTCAGGTGGACGCTCAGTCCACCTGTGTCACATTATAATCCCTTGCTAGCTTCCCACATAACCTAAGCGAAACAGGACAGGCCATTTTGTGAGACCAACCCTCCATAACTCATCCTTGGGCAATATTAATAAACAAACATAAATAAAGGCTTATGCACGATATCATTTTTAGGGGTGAGTAAAGGATGAATTCTGATTCAATAATTCAACCCTCATGCCTCATACAGACTGCAAAAGTATCTTTAAACATGGTGTCAAAGAACTTTACATTGCCATTTTATTTTTACAATATTTGTCACTACTTCAAGTGAAATAATTTTGTATTTATATTAAAACGCATAATATTTATTTCTGAAGTAAATTATAGTAACTGCCTACTAGAATTCACCACTGTTTTATTGAAGTTAATTATATACTTCACAATAACTTTAAATATTCAAGAAGTTAGCACGAACATAAGGAACAATAAAAACTTTTTCAAAAAAAATATAACCGCCTTCAAAAACAACCACAAAAAAGTGTAAAATAATCTACAAAATAACTTTTCTTTCGGAAGTCGGTGCCTTTGTATTTTTTCTTTTCATTGTCTTTTTAGCCACCGACTTCCGAAAGAAAAGTTATTTTGTAGATTATTTTACACTTTTTTGTGGTTGTTTTTGAAGGCGGTTATATTTTTTTTGAAAAAGTTTTTATTTTACTCTTTTTAGTTTAAATATTCAACCCAAATTCTTGTTAAGAACATTATTCTCTTACATGTGCACTAGAATTTTGTAATCCTTCGCACCAGTACTTACATCACTGATGTACACATTAAGCTAATAAAATTCCATATCTCAAAAATTACTGAACCGATTTTGATGAAACTTGCAGTATTCTCTTAGTTAAATGATACCTAGTACAACAAAAAAAGAATTACTTAAATCGGACTTGTAGTTCCGGAGATATAAATCAATCTATGCCTACTCCTTACTATTAAAGAGTTGTACCTTCCATCATCAGGTCATCCACCTGAGATGATGATTATCAGATGCAGATACTCGAACAGCTTTAGAAAATATATGAAAATGGTACTATGTGCCTATAAAATTTGAAGGTTGCCCTCAATTTCCCTAGGATCCCATCATCAGATCCTGACCTGGTGATCATGGGACCAATTGGAAAGTATACCCTTTCAAACAAAAGAAAAAAATTCCAAATCGGTCCAGGCGTCTTCGAGAAATCGGGGAACATACATAAAAAAAAAAAAAAAGATTCCGACGAATTGAGAACCTCCTCCTTTTTTGAAGTCGGTTAAAAATAGCTACCAACTCAATTGAAGATTCAGCGGCTGTACGCAAAAGAAAACATTACTTATTCCCCAACTTTTTCAACAATACATCTCTAAGAAAATTTCTTTCCAACAAAATTTAATCAAAAAGCTCCCATGGATATGCTAATCTTCCTTTATTACGAAAAAGAAGTAAACTTTCTAGACAACGTTCTATTTTGTTTATGCTTATTTTCGAAGGGTGTCATGGCTGCGGAACGTAATGGCGCGCAAGTGAATAATGGCGGGAAAATATCGTCAAGACGTTCTGAAAGAATATGCCTTACTTATTTATTTATCCGGATAGATACGGTAGCGAATAAACTCAATTTTGGCGGGTTATGTTATTTTAGTCGAAAGAAATAGGGTAAAGGCTCGATCCGGGTCGAATGTGACTTGAAAACAAAAGATGAAGTCGTTGCATTATTAATTTATTGTCTCTGGGCTCCTCTACTGTTCACAAATTCTGAAATATAATATATTTAATTTGAACAGACTCTCGTAACACAAAATCTGACCGTCTAGATTCCTAAATAAATTATTTCGGTAACTTGGAAGATTTCATGTTTCCAAATATAGTTACTACCTAGTAGGTGTTAAGTTAGTCCCACTGCTGGCAGAGGACTCCCTTTATTCTGTCTAACGTTGGCTATTCTTGCCTTAGTTATATCACAGTTAAAAATAATTCGATTCTAATTTTCCCGCAATCTCGATATTTTGTAGATCTAACCAAAAATCATAAAATCTCTGCCAATTCTGACATTTGAAAAACCTGACCTGATCCTGAATTACACAGAAAGCAAAAATGAAATTCAACTAGAGTCCGCGTCACCACTCAAGTCTTTTTGCTAGTTAAGTGTCTATGGAATTTGCTTCCAGAGACTTACTGATTACCTACTTCAAAATAATATGTAGGTATAGGCAAACCTCGAATATACCGCAGGTCATTAAGTGGTGGCGTGAACTCTAAAATAAAATCCGTGTCCGAAATTTTGCCAAACGTCAAAACCTTTTCAGCCAGTCCTCAACTCCTGACTCCACAACTTCAAGATCGATCAGATAAGCCAGCCAGTCGTCAGGAAGTCGTCAGTCAACGTGTAGTGTCAAAGTTTTTACATTAAACTCGGTTCAACAGCAGTTACAGTCATCAAACCTTCAGCTTCAACCGCGTCTGAGAAATGTGTTTTGTCGTAAAATATCGCTCTCTGCGGGAACTTGAAGAGTGAATGTGGTTTTGAAATATGTATGGTGCTGTCTTTCGAAGGTATGATCGCTTGTGACCGCCATAAGGTTCGGCGAATATAAAAGTAACTTAGTTTATCTTCTTTATCTTTTCTTCTTTATCTTTACATATAATAAAATCGTAGAGCTGTCATTCCTGTACATTGAATATTTTTTTCTTTTTGTATTTTTTTCGAGATAAGGGATCGATTCTGATGCCAAATCAACTTTTTTTTTCTTTCGAAATTTTTTATGTTTTTTTGATTTGATCTATCTCTTAAACTACTGAAAAGTTATCGATCAAATTTTCCTCAAATATTCCTAATAATATGCTTCTCTTGATAGGCTATGTATCATTACGCTATTTTTCCTGGGAGATAAGCAATTTTAAATTTTGTTGTTTTTATCTGTTTGTTTTTAGTTGGAAGCTAAACCACTGGATATTATTTAGTCAATTTTTCCCCAAATATTCCTTAAACTGCTCTTCTATTAATAGGATATGTATAATTACGCTATTCCCTTTGGGGATTAGCAATTTTATAATATGTTGATTTTCAGTCATTGTTGACATTTGTATAAGAACCGCTATTTGAAAACACTGTCAGCGTACTAGCCAGTCTGGTTGGTATCCTGCTTGACTTTCGTGCAAGGGGTCTCTGGATCAAATCTCGCCGTTTCTTTTTTTCACTTTTTGAGTTTTCTTATATTTGTCCTGAGAGTTTCAAATAATTAAAAAAAATGTGTATACTTTTATTTCAATATTATTTGCGATTTTAAATTATTACTATTTTTTTTTTCAATAGTTTTCTAGGATATAAATATACACTGATTTAAATTGTAGGTAGTAAGTTGGATATTTTTTTAAATTGTAATTGTTTCGAGGTGTGGAATTTTAAAGATTAGAAAAAATTGTGTTTATTTATGTTTTGAATTGGTATTCAAACCAGTGCATAGATTCTGTTTTAAACGACGACAAGTTGTACTCATCGAGTCAGATAATTAGTTATTTTTTAGGTATCACGCGGAATGCAAGGGAGAAGAGCAATGCTATCGTACGTTCAATTTGCAGCGATACTGTAAATCAACCCAAAAATGATAGTCTAATGTTTAAAATAAACACGGTTCTTTGAAATTAATGTCGCTCAAATAAGGACGTTTCCTATGCAAACTATGTAGGTACCTAGATATAACATTATTGATCTAAACTAATAATAAAAATGCAAGTATGTTTGTTTTTTACCTTTTCACGCATTACTGCTGCTACTGAATCGATCGTCCCAAAAAGCATATACGTTGTCAGGAGTATAGACACGGATATAAGGTATCTTACATCCCGAATAACAGAAGAGAGCTGTTGCCGAGAAAACAATTACGTTCATATTCCAGATGGCGCCACACGATCCG
Organism: Agrotis segetum; assembly: GCA_036375495.1. Taxonomy (NCBI): domain Eukaryota; kingdom Metazoa; phylum Arthropoda; class Insecta; order Lepidoptera; family Noctuidae; genus Agrotis; species Agrotis segetum. Next base: position 1,148,409 of record JAQSVV010000039.1, read on the forward strand.
TATTGTTTCTCAAATTCTAAAATAACGCAAGCGAAGCCGCGGGCAAACACTAGTTAAAAATAATAATGTCTTTTGTCATAGTTGGTTAAATCATCAAATGAGTAAAGTACTCCGGACTATAATATCAGGCTCGTATTGTCTTAAAACCACCGTGTTTCTGCAATTGTAGTTTACATTCCAGGGTCACGGTAACCTGCTCAAGCAGTTCTTCAACTAGTAGCAATTAGTTCATCCATCATCCTCCTACTGATATGGTAGAGATTTAGACTACTTTACAGAGTTTTATGATTATTTATCTAACTTGAGGCCAATGAGACCAACAGAAAATACTTCTGCGCTTTTTGATTTGACCAATCCTGTTCCACTCCCTCTTTTACATCCGTAACATCAACATTACAGGTCCAGTTGAAAATCAGAGTAGGGCACTAGTTGCTCGATATTTTGCTGAACTGGGCCTTTTTGGCGCAGCCGTGAGACATACAAAAAATATTCTTTTATTTTTTCTTGCTTTAGTTAAAGGTTTTCTCTTTTTTTTCTGTGTTTATTTTTATTTTGCTCCAAATAAATGTTTTTTTTTTTTTCTTTATAAATAAACTTCCGTTACCTTACTCAAAAACCAATCCCAGAGAAGCGATAGGCAAGTTACACATCTAAAATGGACACCTTTTTTTAAAAGAAAGTCACCAATAAAATTGTAATGGTAGCCATACACCATAATGCCTATTTGTCAATTCGGCATAAAACTGCCAATTTGCTCAAATAGAATTGAACGTGTATGGGGGTGGAATGCCAATTTGATGGCATGACATGCCAATTTTGATAGGTCATCAAATCGTTTTTGACACAACGTCAAATCGGCAGCAGTGATGCCATCTTAGCAACTTCATAGATAGTTAGCCAATTTTATAAAGGTGCTAGAAAAAAAGCTAAAAAGTGTAACTTGTGGCTAAACTTTTTAGCTACTTTTCTACAGGGACGGTTAGGCCACGTTCACACGGCGATTATTTTCCTACCGTACACGAGATTTTATCGAATAGAGTTGACCAGTTTTAGGACAACTTTGCACGGTACACGGTAAAATATTATATTTCTCAAACACGGGATTTTCCCGTATGAACGCCGTTTAAACTATTTTTAAGTTTTCATTTGTGAACTGTTATTACTGCTCTATTCGATAAAATCTTGTATACAGTATACGGGAAAATAATCGCCATGTGAACGTGGCCTTACCAGGAAAACTGAGGCTTTTCGCACACACATGGATCGCATGTACACTCGTAAAAAAAAGAGTTATTCATTTTATTTTAAACCAAAATACAATTGAAAACTTGAGAGGTGTCAAGGGACCACGAAAGCAAGTTAAAAAAAGGTTCATGCTATTTTCGACCTTATTGACATTTATGCAAACACCTGATTTTAATGAAGGAGCAATGTTAACGAATGAGAATGTGAGAAAAACAAACTAAATTTTAAATGTCGATAAGGTCGAAAATCGCTTGCACCACTTTTTTTAACTTGCAATCCTTAAGCAAATGTTTTCCGACCTTCAAGCGATTTTCGACCTTATTGACAACGATGCAAACACCGGATTTTAATGAAGAAGCAATGTTAACGAATGAGAATGTGAGAAAAACAAACTAAATTTTAAATGTCGATAAGGTCGAAAATCGCTTGCACCACTTTTTTTAATCTAATTCGATAGTCTCATGAATGATGAAATGAAAAGGTGCTAGAAATTGTAGCTGAATCTAGTTGCTGAGTTGGCATCACTGGTGCAGATTTGAAGTTGTGAAAAATCTATCGTATCGATAGGCAGGATGGTGTATGGTGTATATGGACGAACTGCCGATTTGAAACAATTGCAAGCGTCAAATGAAAAACAATTGCAAATATCGATAGGCAGGATGGTGTATGCCTACTATAAGACAAGGTGAGGTCTATCCATCAATATAAAGAGCTACTTAGCACCCTCACTGTCATCGCCATAACACTCAAAGTTACGCTCGTAAAACATAATGTGGTCGTTAACTGCGCTCTGCTGACAACTGAAGAAGTGGGTTCATGGTCTTCACAGAGATATAACTACCTAACTCAATTTATTAGTTTTATTGATTAAGCTGTTAAAGGTGTGCGTCCACAGGTCGGCATCGCACGTATCGGACGTATCGTACGTAAGGGATTACAACTGCGTCCACTGATCCGCATCGTACGGACGGCTCATCGGCAATGCCCTAATGGGAAGCGTACCGATGACGTCATACGGAATGCTGATCAGTGGAAGCGATGAAGGTGACATCGGCAATCCGATTGCTGATACTCGCGTCGGCAATCCGATCGCTGCCGACACAGAAATCCGTTTGATGCGATGCGTCCGATACGTACGATGCGGACCTGTGGACGCTCTTATTTGCAAATGAAAAATGCGCACAGAGCTACTATTGCGTAATTTGGTTCTAAGGTCTTTAATATCCTTATTTTTTATATTCCATTTTCCTCAGGTGCTCTTTTGCTTGTAGCACTTATGGCTTACAATGCTTCATCTATCGCCAGCTTAGCCCAACTTGGTAGTCAGGATATCGCGTAAGTAAAAAATATCCCAATGAAGTCCCGTGGGACAGCGAAAGTAACTGTTATTTTACAACTTGAATAAATAAAAAAAAGGGCAACACAACTAGATGCTCATGAGATTGGCGCATTCAACCAAACAAATAAACTCTTCACCTATAGATTCCACACAATACAGAGACCTTATGTATACATATTATATTATCCAACCTATTTTCCCGGTATATATCGAGATTCGTCCTTCAAGAACACAACACTACAGCACAAACTTGTGTCGTAAAAAAGCAATTTGATCGCTCCCGCCTTCGCTCTACTCCGCTGACGGCAGCACTTGGCAGTAAGTGTTATTTATTATAGCGCCCAACTTACTTGATATTTGCGTGAATGCTATAATTTATATAAAGGCCCCGCACTTACCAGAATATTCACCCTCTTCCACCCTTATCGATGGTGTAACCTCAGAGAGGAAAATCAGGGCGCGATTTATTTTATGTTTTCTTTTTTGGATGGTTACGTGTGACCTAGACGACAGATGAATCTGTAGTTTCAGCCACAACTTACGACTTGTAGGCTATGGTTTTGAACCGAAATAGGTTGCTGTACAATTTTACAGATTAAATGCTTTGTTTTATCAGTTTTACTTTCCACGGAGAAGAAACTGAATAGGTATGTCCAGCTAAGCCTACTTATAACAAAAATTCTGACTAAGTACTTATAACAAAGATTCAGACTAATATCAAACCTAATATACATATTATGCTGTTTTCTAAGTATGATACCTAGACGATTTCTATGCTGTACGTACGCTACGCTAGACCAGCCTATCTATTCCAAATTCATTATAGGTAAGGCTTTTGTTTCCCAATAGGAACCATCGTATATTGATAAAATAAAAGCAATACAGTCTCAAGATTACCTTTAATCCCAGATCGAGACTTTACAACTAGCAATTTCGTCCTAATCCGTATTCATTGCCTCAACTTGGTCCGGGATTTACAAACACAATCCCGCTCCGGGGCGGGAATTGAAAACAATTTATTTATGTATGTTGCAATCAAGTTTCTTGGTAAACCAAGAAGCTTGCCTCGCACTATTTTCTCTAATTTATGTATAGTATCATCAGCTTCCAGCCTTTTCATGGGGTCATCTTCCAGTCGAACTGGATCCGACTGAATAGGATCAGTATTTTACATGGAGTGACGTCATATCGGACCTCCACAACCCAGGAAATACGGTACGCCTTCGTAAGACTGGAAGTTCGACTTTCAAGCTTCTGACTAACAGTAACGATTGCCAAAGATCTACAGTTGTTAACTGGGGCCAACGAATTTACGGAAGAAAAAACTTGAGAGGTGTCAAAGGACACCCGGATGGAACGAAGTTACTGTATACACTCAACAAAAATGATCGTCGCGACTCCACTCCACTCTTTGAGCTCTAACCCTTTCGCAACGCGCGATAAGGAACTTCGTTCCAAAAAGTGTCGTGACAACTTTTCGTAAGAATTTTTCCGTCTAGCCCCCTTTCACAACGCGCGATAAGGAACTTCGTTCCAAAAATGCTATGATGATAGATGGTCACCCATCCACAGACCAACCTTAGCAAGTTGATTTGGGCCCATTCGACCAAAGCAGCTGTCTACTACCATTGTAACGTCTGTAATTTCTACAATTCGTCACCCAGAACATGCATGATCAATGGTAGTAAAAATTGTTATTCCGCTAGACTTGCATGTCTGCCTACCGTTAGAAACACCTCCAAGAAGGATGATCAATTTAAATGTACAGCTGGCGTCCGCTGCACAACTTTACGATCATAGCTCGTGCCGTTGTAAAAATAAAATATGTGTATATAAGCTTGTGCCCCCGACTTCGGTTGCTTGAAGTTGTAGTCCCCGACTCACTGCGTCACAACGCATTGCCCGATCGGAGGTTGACTTACAAAGAAAGAAATGTTTTTTTTTTTAATATTAAGGAGTTGTTGTCAATGATATTATAAATAAAAAGAGGTAGATATCGCACTAGCACGCAAAAACTGTTGAGGACAAAGTAAGACAAATTGTTGCTCTTTACTATCCATACTTTCAATCGAAATACGTTCCGCATTATCTATCGCTCTCGTAGTTTTAAATTACTATAATAACAACGCAACAATTCTGAACGCCATTCAGTATGAACATGGCGTATCTTTCTTTATAATATCATTGGTTGTAGTAGTAAAGACTTTTAGTAGCGGATTCGCCCCGGCCACCCCCACCCCCACTTCTCCCACACCAAGTTTAATGGCAAATAATGTGCCTAAACCTATATCCAAAGTCCCAGCTTTCCCTGTACCAAATATGATCACAATCAGTGCTGCGATTTAGGCATGAACGCGTAACAAACAAACTAACAATTGCATTTATTTTATTAGTTAGAACGATCGGGGTTTAAATGCCCAATAAGACATCAGACATGCCATGCATTTTAGTATCGCCTCGTGGTGGCAATATTTTACAGCTAGCAATAATAAACACCAGAACGTAACTTTACAACTGGTCACACCATTCGACGCCATATTTTATTTTAACGATGGAATGTAACTTTTTATGGCCCCTGAATACTGAAACATGAAAGCCAATGAATTCGTAATGAATTCAGAAGGGCGTTATCGTAAATATAGCTTTACGAGTTTATTAGGTTCTTTGGAAGGTGAAAATGAAAACGTAATACTCGTATAAGTATTTAATGAAATATGAAGCTGGATATCGATATGACTGGGGTGTACAGTAGGCACCTTTCCTACAAATTCCTACAAATATTTAAAAGAACTGGATCCACCTGAAAAGAGTATCAATATTTTACATGGACTGACCCTAATGGGACCTTCTACAAAATATCAAGTGCATAGTATCGCAACCAGCAGCGTGTGATTAATACTTTTACCAGATGTTTGAACCTGGATAAAACAAAAAAAGACGTGTCTTAAGCAGCATCTAAAACACGTTGTCACTGGAACCAACAGATTTTATGATGCAATGATCTTTTTTTGGTCACCCATCCACAGGATACCTTACTAGTTCATTTGTAAAAGAATCGGGTTTTGACCATTCCTTAACCAAAGCAGCTGTCTACACCGTTGAAAATTTACCCAATTAGCCTACACTAAACTCATAACACATGTCATGATCAATGGTAGACTAACAAATTGTTATTCCACGCTAGCGAAGCTGCCTTTTTTGAGTGATAAATTCACCTGTCCACCTCCAAAGACATAGGTGGTCAGACTTTAATGTATCAACTTACTGCCAAAAACCTTGTTATTTCTGATACTTTAGCCTTTCAGGGTCACAACTGCTACGGACAATCCCTGTAAAAATCAAAATTGCCAGCAACCTAATGTTCTAAACCCTGCTATCTTCCAGGAGTGAACAATTTGTCCAGTCAGTCTCATTGGGTGCTCTCTCGAAACCCGTCTGCCACGGACGTCGCCTCACCATGCCAGCATCACTCGTCGCCGGCATACCCGCCCTGGTGATAACAGACGGTACCGGCAAGATCCTCACTGCAAATGGAAGGCAACATCTTTCTGCTATCCACTGGATTTGTAAATAATTCAGGGCTTTTTTAATATCATGTATAGGTGTATATTAGTAAAGACTAGCTTTTACTAGTGGATTCGCTACCGCCCCCACCCCCACTTCTCCCACATCAAGTTTAATGCCAAATTTGCCTAAAATTATATCCAAGGTCTCAGCTTTCCCTGTACCAAATATGATCTCAATCAGTGCTGCGATTTAGGCATGATCGCGTAACAAACAAACTAACAATTGCATTTATTTTATTAGTTAGAACGAACGGGGTTTAAATGAAAGACATCAGACATGCCATGCATTTTAGTATCGCCTCGTGGTGGCAATATTTTATAGCTAGCAATAATAAAACACCGAAACGTAATTTTATTTATTGGTCACACCATTCGACGCCATATTTTATTATTTTTATGGCCCCTAAAGACTGAAACGTGAAAGGCAATGAATTCGTAATGAATTCAGAAGGGCGTTATCGTAAATATGTTACCTTTACGAGTTTATAAGGTTCTTTGGAAGGTGAAAATGGAAACATTAATCATAATATAAGTACTTACATATTGAAATCATATATTAATGAAACAGACGGTATATTACTGCTAGCGGCTGGAGACAGATTAGGTTTATGAGCAGGCTTAGCGGGATACTAAGTATAAGAAATTGTCAGAAACATTCTGATGCTGCACACTATCAGAAATTCTGAAAATGAATGCCGTCCGGCGAGCATCAGAAGCGGACGTTAACTCAGAATTTTTCTTACAGTAGCGGTATTTAATAACCAAATACGCATCGTGTGCTCCGCCTCCGACAAGTATCAGGATTTTTCTGATAAAAATTCCGAATGCGGCTGCGCTTTAAAAGAATAGCATAGACCATAAACCATAGGGCTTAGCCCTAATAAACCAAACGAAGCAATAATAAATGGATCATGATTCTCCAGCTCTTGTATCCATCTTGAGTACATTAGCTCTAAATTAGTCATTGTTTAGTCGACTTTGTGAGTACCTACGTAGCTGATGGATATCGATATGACTGGGGTGTTCGGAGTAGGCCCTCACCCCCCTCTACCGGTTGATGATTCACCTTTCCTACAATCCTACAAAAATTTGAAAGAAAGGGCACACCCTAATAGGGTCACAATCACAAGTCCTACAGAAATATCAAGTGCGTGGTATCGCAACCAGCAGAATGTGATTATTACTTTTACTTTATGAACGTGGATAAAACAAAAAAAGACGTGTCGTAGGTACGCATGACTTATTTTTAAAATAACTCTTCACTAGGAATTTAACAATATAAGCGAAGAATTCGTAGTTTTAATTATCGAGTATGTATTTTTGTATGCGGGTACATTCAAACACAGAACGTCATAATATCAAAACAACTTACATTAGGTACACATAAAACAGACAATCGTTATGGTCAATCTTCAAGGTTGAGGCATTCCGTTGAGGATAATGACGCCCGATACTTTTACTACTAGTGAAAGAGAAAAATGACCCATAACATACCTACACTTAAACTCATATACACAAAGTCACAAACAATACGACGACTGAACAAATATTTGTTCCACGCGAAAAGCGAGGCTGCCTCTTTTGAATGATAAAATCATCAATGGAGTCCTCCTACCTCAAAGACAAAGACAGCCTCTGGGTGGTACAGACTAGAAACTATCAGACTCTTACTGCCTAAAAACCTACCCTGTTCTTTATGATACTTTAGCCTTTCAGGGTCACAACTACCTACGGACAATCCCTGACATAAAACATCAAAATTGCCAGCAACCTAATGTTTCTAAACCCTGTCTCTATCATTCCAGGAGTGAACAATCCTACAATCGCACAGTCCAGTCAGTCTCATCAGTGGGTGCTCTCTCCGTGCCCTGGTCTGCCACGGACGCTCGCCTCACCATGCCAGCAGCACTGGGGGTCGCCGGCATACCCGCCCTGGTGATCACGGACGGTACCGGCAAGATCCTCACTGCAAACGGGAGGCAACATCTTTCCGCTGATCCGCTTGGATTTGTAAGTATAATTCTTGCCTTCATCATCATCATCAGCCTATAATTTTCCCACTGCTGCACACAGGCCTCTCCTCTGTGAGACGGAGTGGGTCGTATAATAATCCACAACGCGGGCACAGTGCGGTTTGGTAGATGTCACAATGTCTTCGAATTTTTGGTTTTAGGACATGCCGGTTTCATCACGATGTTTTCCGTCACCGTTTTGAGAGCAGTGGTGATGAAATAAATTACACAATGTAATGTAACTAGCTGGGTTCGAAACCACGTACGACCTACATGATACATCACGTAAACTGGGACCGATACCACTGGGCCACAACTGCTCTTCTTGCCTTAATGTCTTTAAAAAAAACCTTTTTCTTGAAGCTATATAGCATACAATACACCGCAATATTCCCGAAGCACTGCAACTTCTGGAAACGAGAATCAACAGTGGCGACCACTAGAAAAACTGAGACAACGAAAATCGACGTGTCACAGAGAATGAATTTAACTGTCTGGATCCGGGAACTTGGAACGGGACCTTTGGCAAGAACTCTAGAAATGTCCTAACGTTATTTTTCTGTGTGTACAGAACTTCCCCTGGGCTCAACGGCCAGTGTCGGTGTTGACGGAGCAAGCGCTCCTGAAGATGGCGCGACACCCAGCAGTCGTGCTATTCATTGGTAAGATTTCATTTGTAATTTTATACTCAGCTTAGAACAGCCTTCGTAATAACCTTTGTTGTTCTATCATGGCTACGGCAAAGATCTTTCGAGAATTTAACAACCTTACAGAAAGCACTAAGCCTTTCTTCCAAATGTCAAAATAATAAACTAAATAAAAAAAAGTGTGACAGAGACAAGCCAACAAGTTGGTTACATTGTCTTTTTCTGTGCTCATTCATTGTTTTAAGAAAGAGATAGGATAGAATGTGTAGATCATGAGGTAGACTGACCAATTGATCGTCTTTTCTCTTTCTATGATAAAACAAAATATCACGTCCGCTTCCCAGAAGGGCTTGGTACATTTCCAAATACTTAAATAAGTTCTAATGTTGTTCCTTTCAAGAGTCAGTACATATGTCTGTAAACTATCACCTAATTAATCACCATCTTTTCTCCATTCCAGATGACGAAGACTCAGAAATAGAATTCGCAGAATCCGTGATCACACCATCAGCAGAATCTTACTACGACGAGTGCAGCATCCAGTTCCCTGGCTTCTGTCCCTATCAGAACTCCTCAGATGACGAGACCATGGACTTCGACTACCCAACCTCCCGGCACTCCAGGATGAAGAAAAAGCCGTTCAAACACGTCATGTTTTACATCGGCATCGATGGGACTGATAGCGCAGATATGCTGAGGGAGCATATAGGCCTAGATGATGCAGTTCCCTTGCTAACCTCCATAGATTTCCCCAAACAGCGCATGGTGACCATGAAGTATGGCGATGAGATCACCACGGATTCTGTCCAGAATTTCGTTGATGCGTACTTGAGTGGGAACGCTGATTTTAAGCCGTTGAAGCCGTATAGTGAGAAGTGTTAGTTACCGTAGGTTTTTGTTGGAGCGACGACTTGGAGTAGTTAACACAAAATTACGACGCAACTGGCGAAAGAGGCAAGAAAATTAAATCACAATTGTATCGACTAAAATTATTTACATTATTTTATTTATTAAATTACTAGCACTTTGCCCGCGACTTCGTCTGCGCGTGTTTTAAAATCGAACTCAGTGAATTTAATTTCCGCTCACCTTCCTTATAGGATACTTTTGGAAAATTTATAAAAATTGAATACGAACAAACAATCAATCGTAGTAGACTAACTGATTTTCTGATTTTCACCCCGCTAGGGATTGATTTTTCAAATATTTTACAACCTTTATTCAATTGAGAGATAATTTATGCCAAGTTTTGAGTTATCAAAGCAAGCAGTAAAATCCTTCCCTTAAAACTTAATCACCCCTTTTCACCAATTTAGGGAGTGATTTAGAAAAACCCAAAAATGGAGGGTAGTTATAAAAAAACTATTAATGACCATAGTTTTTATTGACTTATACTCATATTTGTACCAAGTTTCAAGTTTATAAACCCAAGGAATAAGATTTTTCATACAAACGTTTTCACCCCTTTTCACTCCCTTAGAGGTAGATTTTCGCAAAATCCTTTCTTAATGCTCACCTACATCATAAATTGCAACTACCATCCAAAATTCAGATTGCTAAGTTACTGGTTTAATATGCTCCCCTTAAAACTTGAATACCCCTTTTCACCAACTTGGGGGGTGATTTTCGAAAAATCCAAAAACACGTGTTTTATTAATTCTTATCTAGTATATAAATACTGATTTTCAAATTCATCGGCTCACGCGTTATGATTTTCCCATACAAACTTTAACAACCCCTAGAATACCAATGGAGGGTAGTTTTAAAAAAATAGTGGTGCCAATCTTATTTATTTACTAATGTTCTTATTCGTGGTAAGTTTCAAGTTTATAAACCCAAGGAATAAGATTTTTCATACAAAAGTTTTCACCCCTTTTCACCCCCTTAGAGGAGGATTTTCGCAAAATCCCGTCTTATTGCCAATCTACATGGTGGACTGCAAATGCTGTCTAAAATTCAAGTTTCTGCGTTAAGCGGTTTCGGCTGTAGTCGTGTCAAAAGAAAAACCCCTGTTCTTTTATATATATAGATGACATTATTTTGGATGTGACTAGATTATAATATTATGTATTATTAAAATGATTAATGCAGTTAGAATTGGCCCCACAAAGATCTTATGGCGTGTGGTTAAGACCGGAACTAACGCTGCCACCTTTAATAACTCGTTTTACAAATCAATAAACAAGATATTGAACAATCTATTCTAAGAGGGCTATTCGAACGTCAAAAGATCTTTGCAATATGCCATCCAAACACCCTCTGTTACTCTCCCCTCTCGAAATACTTGAGGGGTAACCGGTATGCACCTGTTCATACATAGGTACGTTACTCATTGAACATTTTGCGTAATATTTCACAACGTAATTCAATTCCCCACAACAAAGAAGTTTTATTATATCAGACCTAGTCTACACTCTTGTGACCACTCCAAGTCGCGTTTAGAAACGATAGTTTGAACCTAGCCTTAAAGGGGTTTGAACTTTTTTGTATGGGCCGTGTACCAGATGCCATCCGCCATTTTGATTTTTTTTCAAAACAGCGTACACGAATGAAACATTGATAAATCGATAGATCAAATCAATACAAACATAAAATGTAAGCGGCAAAACCTCGTAAAGCGTCACGTTTCCGAGTTATGAGCTGTCAAAAATGTAAAATTAGGGACACATTTTTTCTTTTTTTTTTTTAATATTTTAATGTTTGTTTATCAAAAAGGTTATTTCCACAATAAAAATAATTGAATATTAGTTTTTCACGCATTTCAAATGCTTTTACATAGGATTATTTCGTTTAACGCAATTTCAGCATTTAAAATGCGTGTAAAAACTAATATTCAATTAGTTTTATTGCGGAAGTATCCTTTTTGATAAACAAACATTAAAATATTTAAAAAAAAAAAGAAAAAATGTGTCCCTAATTTTACATTTTTGACAGCTCATAACTCGGAAACGTGACGCTTTACGAGGTTTTGCCGCTTACATTTTATGTTTGTATTGATTTGATCTATCGATTTATCAATGTTTCATTCGTGTACGCTGTTTTGAAAAAAAATCAAAATGGCGGACAAGGAACTGGTACAAAAAGCACAAAGCCCTTTGTTATTCCAGTATTATTTCTACTTTTGAACTCATTGTAAAATTGTTTTTGTGTAGATTCAGTAGTTATTAGTAGGTTTGTACCTAATTATGTACTGTTTTAGTGTAATAAAATTTAATTAGTAAGTTACTCGTATGAATTATAGCAAAACCTCACACATTTGTATGAATGTTTACGGCGCATTGAAAACCATTTCTAAATAAAACAATGTCTAAATAAAAAATACAGTTTTTTTTCCTTTCATCATTCTTTTTCCTTATTTTTTAAAATTTTAAACATTTTTTGTTTTAAAAACATATTTTTTTACTACTAAAAGCGCATTCAGAGCTAGAGTCGTTTAAAAGGTTTAGCCTTTTTTAACGTGGTAAAATCATCAAATGAGTCCCTACTGTCAGAAACGAACTGACTAAAATCCAATAGCCCTTTACGTTCCGGGGTCACGGTAATGAGATAAGTCCCGTGACCAGACTGAGTCTTCCTTCGTAAAATACTTGTATAAAAAAGTGACAGCATTTTTCATCACATTTAAGACCCCATTCGCAAGAGCGTTTTTTGTGTGCGTCAGAATGGCTGGTTGCCTGTGGCGTTGGTCAATGAGAGTTGATTCGAAAATTGCTACATAATTGCTTATATTTACTACATTTAATAAATCATTGCTACATATGATATATACTTAGATATGAAATATTTTTTTTGACCAGCCATCCTGACGTCAGGATGGCTGGTCACCTCCTCGTTTAAAGTCAAGCGTGTAGAGTTTCCCGAAATATATTGCGTCAATAATTGCTTCATATTTACTTCATTTATCTCATTTATTTGTATCTTTAAAAATATGCTAATTAAAGGATGTAGCAGTAATTTAAATTATCCCAAGGAAAAGTTCCTGATAAAATAATGAAGGCAAATAGTTGCAGTGCGTCTTCACTCAACGGTATTGCCACTTTAGGCGGCAGGCGTTCTAAATAAAATTGTTAAATGGCATGTTATGTATGAGTAGGTAAGTGGACAATAAGCATATTAGAAGGATATCGTAAATTAAAAAAAAATACGAAGAGTAAAAAGAAGCTAATCCACATTGTATTATGCGTAAAAATAATATGAAAATACTCGAAGTTGTTGACTCATATAATATCTACTTAGAACAAGTAGTCCAGTTAGGTAGGTCCAACTTCGAGAAAGAAGTCAACCACCAAATCCAACTCGGTTCGAGCAACTCGGCAGCGTTCGGGAAACTACGCAATGTCTTTCCATCCGACTTACCCCAGTGCCTCAAGACAAAAGTCTTCCACCAATGTGTGTTACCAGTGATGACTTACGGCACCGAAACGTGGTCTTTCACTATCGGCCTCATCTCAAAACTCAAAGTCGCTAAACGAGCTATGGAGAGCGCTATGCTCGGTGTTTCTCTACGTGATCACATACGAGTCACTGATATAGTCCACTGGATTAGCAAGCTGAAGTGGCAATGGGCAGGCCATATTGCTCGCAGAGCAGATGGCCGATGCGGTCGAAAAGTTTTTGCTAGTGGTGTAGACCACGGACTGGGGCAAGCGCATGCGTAGGACGTCGCACCATCAAGGACTGGCCAGTCAACCTTATAAAAGTCGCTGGAATACGCTTGGATGCAGGTCGCTTCCAACCGGTATATGTGGAGATTAAAAGGGGAGGCCTATGTTCAGCAGTGGACGTCCTATGGTCTGAGATCACACTGATGAATATTGGATGCGTGGGCTCAAAATTACATTTTCCTACAATGTTTTCATCATTTGTGCATATTAATTTTCTTTATAACAGTGATTGACGAGAATGTAAATATATCAGATGAATTGGATCATATTTCTGTTGCTGCTGCTTATAGCTGTGATACTGACGTATGCAATACCCTGTTATCATCAAACCACACTTACTCACTTAAAATATTTTCATTAAACATTCGTAGTATTTATAAAAACTTAGATAGCTTAATTGTATTGTTAGCTAGACTGTCATTTGAAAACGACATTATCATTTTAACAGAGTGTTGGCTAAAGGAAAACAAACCAGTGCCTCAGATAGATAATTTTGTTACTTATTTTTCGCGCAAGTGTCTTAATCAGAATGACGGCATTGTTATTTATGTCAAAAAATCTATTAAGTGCACGGTAGTGGAACCAAACTTAGTGGGTGCTAACTTTCTACTGCTTTCGATTGATCCAGACACTTATATTTTGGCGACGTATAGATCACCGTCTATTAGGTGTATTGATGGCTTTCTGAGTTCCTTGGAAGATATCTTACGTCCTATTGGCACTAATAGTAATGTTATTTTAATGGGTGACATTAACATTGATATTAAAACCAATAATAACGACGTTAAAAGTGCACCGTACTTGAATTTACTCGCGGAGCTGGGTATGTTACCGGGTCATACATTTCCTACTAGAATGCATAACTGCCTAGATCACATAATACTAAAAACTGTATGTCCCGCTACTATATGTGTGCTGGAATCTTCGGTTACGGATCACTTTCCCATTGTTCTTGACATTAGTTTGAAGAAATGTATTCAGAATAATAAGAATATAAGTTATAATAAACTTGATTTCGAATCATGTGTAAAACAAATTAATTCAACAGATTTTTCTTTCTCAACTTCCATTCTGACGCACATGCGTTTTTTTAAGAAATCCCCGAAATCTCATGTTTTTGTTCCCACGCTAACGTAAAAAACGTGTAAAGCTCTAAAGCTTTTAGAGGTGATATTGTTCAAACTGTACTTATTTTTTAAATGTTGGGGGTGGTGACATTTAAGTTCAAACTAGGTACTTTTTGTTCAAATTCAGCGCTTTTTTCAATGCCCAAAAAAAATGTCATTCAAAAAATAAACGAAATTTGTGCATGGAATTTGTCATGTTTTGCATGGAAAAGTTGGTTCGATTAGCCCCATTCGCACCAGCGCTTTTTTAAAAGGTTAAGGTGATTGCTTCGATGTAGCCCGCGAAATTCAAATTTTTTTACGTTTTTTGCAATTTGCAGGCCAGTGACATGTTACTAACTTTATCAGAGCCACACCAACCCTAAATTGTGTTGCGCTAATAACAAGTATAATTTTAAATAGAAACTTTAAAATTAACCTTAAAAATAACTGTGCTACCATCAGACTCATTCACATAGAACTAGTTAAGACATCGCAGTTAGATCTTTGAGATTTTAACATGTTATGCACCTTGTCTCTTTAGAAAGTGTTTCGAGCAGGGAGTTTTTCCGGAAGTATTCAAATTGTCTCTAATCACACCTGTTCACAAGGGTGGGTCTCGAGATAATGTGTCGAATTATAGACCAATTTCTGTACTGACAGCACTTTCGAAACTTCTTGAGAAAACGCTTAATAGAAGGCTTATTAATTTTTTAAACCATCACAACACTTTGGCAACTACTCAGTTTGGTTTTAGGTCGGGGAAATGCACTGATGACGCCGTCAGCCAACTAACCGATTATGTAACCACAAAAATCGAAGAAAATCAGAAATGTTTAGGTGTATTCCTCGACCTAGCCAAAGCCTTCGATACCGTCTCGATTCCTACTCTTGTGAACAAGTTGGAACGAATTGGTATTCGGGGTGGGGCACTGGCAATCTTCAAGGACTTTCTGAGTAACCGCAGACAACAAGTGAAAATAGGTGATCGCATTAGTTCGTATAAAAACGTTGCCTATGGCGTTCCGCAAGGTAGCGTACTTGGCCCGAGTCTCTTCCTTGTTTATATCAATGATTTGTGTCTCCTAGAACTTTTACAAGGTAAAATATGGAGGGCCGTCAGACATACATTCGCGAACTTCGCATATTTGCAAATGGGTTCGCATACTCTCTTACGCCGATGACACAGCCATAGTTTTCTATGGGGAGACTTGGGAGGAAGTTCAGAGCATTGCTTCCGAAGGACTACGTCAAATAAGTCAATGGCTTAGAGATAATCTATTAACATTAAATTTATCGAAAACAACATACCTCCAGTTTACCTTTGCTAAATCCAAGCCTCCGGACGTTAACATCAAAATACACTCATGTGATTATCAGCATAGTAACAATTGCTCATGTCTACCTGTTGCTAGATCATAAAACCGACACAGCTTGGTAAAAGCACGAATGACACGCTAACTTCGCGATCCTCATATCGAACTTAAATGTACGTCCTAGGACATGCGGGTATCGCGTATTCGCGAGAATTGAGACACGTTGCCGATGTGGCACTACTACGTACTGTATACTTTGCATTAGTCCAGTCGATAATTGGATATTGTGTAGGAGTCTGGGGAGGAGCTTGTAAAACTCATTTAATTCAGCTGGAGAGGGCACAAAGATCTCTGCTAAAAGTTATGGCTTTTAAAAATTTCAGACACCCAACTGAGGCATTGTACCATGAATGCCAGATACTCACCGTAAGACAACTTTATATATTTCACCTCTTGATAAAACAACATAAGATGACTCCATATAATGAGGCATACAAAAGAAAGCGGGTGATAAAAAATGTTTGCGTACTTCCTAAATGTCGAACAGCTACGGCTAGGCGTCAGCATGGCTATAGATCTCCTTACTTGTACAATAAAGTTAATAAATGATAAACATATACCCACTTACTAATAGTGAATCCAAAGATAAAATTAAAACTTGCTTACTTAAACTTTCTTACGAACAAACAGAAGCGCTTTTAAATAATTGAGTCCACGGATTTCTAACTTAATAGTCACGTTACTACGTTTACCCACGCCCATGCACTGACAGACACACACAAACACATACACACAACACACACACACACACAACACACACGCACCGACCATTTTATGTAAATCTAGATCTTAACACAGAGTATACTTTATTTATTCACGTAGAATCACTTGATGGGAGAGGGCACTGACTTCCGTAACACAGGTCTGAACCTAGCTCGGGAGTCAGGGACTTCATAGGAATGTTGTACAGTTTTTGTGAATAAATATATTATTATTATTCTCCTTTATTCATTTTTTGTCACATTTTATACATTTTTAAATATTATTACAAAAAAAATAAAAACATTTAAAAATATAAAAAATAGGTGCCCACCAGCATCGGGAACAGGGTCCAAGCTGCCGGTGGTTAGGGCTCCAGAGAGAGGAACCTCCTCACTATGCGTGCCGTGTCCAAGAGAACTGCTTTCTGCATCAAGCCCTTGAGCCAACTGCACAAGGAGAGCCTCTTAAGATGTTGGTCGAGGCTCTTCGCGATTAGTCCATTGACCGTAACGACTATCGGTACAATGACTGCTGAGTCCACGTCCCACATGTCAACAATCTCGTGAGCTAAATCAAGATACTTGATTTTTTTATATTTTCAGCTTTCACGAGATTCTCGTCATGAGGGACGGTGATGTCAACAATCATTGCACGGCGCTCTCGGCGATCTACCACCACTATATCAGGCTTATTGGCTACAATAGTCCTGTCAGTGATGATAGATTGATCCCAGTACAATATGGCATGACCGTTTTCAAGAACTGGGTCGGGCACATACCTATAGTATGGTACTTCAGAATTCACAAGGTTGTACTGCAGGGCAAGTTGCTGGTGGATAATCCTAGCTACTAGATTGTGTCTGTGCAAGTACTCGCTGTTAGCAAGACGAGAACAACCGGAAATAATGTGTCTGATGGACTCACCGGGACGGTGGCATGCCCGACAGATGTCAACCGTACCGTCCTTGACAATATATTTCCGGTAATTGTTCGTCATGATAACCTCATCCATAATCGCACAGACAAAACCTTCGGTTTCTCCGAAGAGGTCACCGAAACGTAGCCAGGCTACAGACGCCAAAAAGTCTACATCGGGCCCGTTAAGGGCCCGTAAAACCGTCCGTGTAGCTCCTTGCTCTGCCATACCTCCCTGCGGTCATTAGTATCCAATACCACAGGTTTGCGCCAGTTCTCGTTGGCCAAGGAGAGCGGGGTAAGGCCTTTGTCCACTGAGACTACATCATGATGCATCCCCACGTCGGCTTTAAGGAAGTATTCCCTGAGACTGCATACCTCGCGGTTGTGCAAGGTCTTAGCATTGAGTAAGCCACGGCCTCCACACTTCCGCGGGATATACAGTCTCATCACCGATGACCGTGGGTGATGCATCCGATTTGCAGTCAGCAGTGTACGGACCTTTCTATCTAGGGCGTCAAGTTCCGTTTGAGTCCATTTGAGTATGCCGAAAGAATACATCAGAACCGGCATGACCCAACTATTGAAGGCGCGCACCTTATTTCCGCCTGATAAAAGACTATTTAACACTTTGTTCAGGCGGCCAAAGAAGCGCTCCTTCAACGATTGCTTCATGCCAGTAACATTGATGCCCAATGATTCCGACATACCCAAATACTTATAGGTTTCGGTTGCTGAAAGGGATCTAAGGTTTATGGAATCTGAGAGTTGGGTGCTCACAGATTCCACAATCTCCCCTCGCTTTACATGCATGACCGCACATTTCTCCACACCAAATTCCATCATAATGGCGCTACTGAAGGTTTCAGTGATCTTCAGTAGCCCCATCAGCTGCGAATTGGTGGGGGCAAAAAGTTTCAGGTCATCCATATAAAGGAGGTGCGATATAACCCGACCGCCTCTCCTCAACCGATAACCTAGACCTGAATCCTCCAGCAGTGTGCTAAGAGGATTCAGGGCTAAGCAAAACCAAAGCGGACTCAAACTGTCACCCTGGAATATTCCTCGCTCAATCCTAATCG
Organism: Agrotis segetum; assembly: GCA_036375495.1. NCBI lineage: Eukaryota > Metazoa > Arthropoda > Insecta > Lepidoptera > Noctuidae > Agrotis > Agrotis segetum. The sequence continues at coordinate 1,167,062 of JAQSVV010000039.1, forward strand.
GTTCGTCGTTCCCAGGGGTCTGCCGACGTCCTGGATAGAGAAGGTACGTCCTCCATTGCCGCATACATGACAACAAGAAGGTGCGAAGTGTAGCATTTATTTTATACAACTCCAGCACCCTCATAAGCCACGCATGCGGCACAGAGTCATAGGCCTTCTTATAATCTATCCAACACGTCGACAGATCCCTCCGGGATCGACGAACCTGTTGGCTTACGGCCATGTCAATAAGGAGCAGCTCTTTAGTACCGCGGGACCAATTCCTACATCCATTCTGAGAGGCAGACATAATTGAATTGCTATCAATATGATAAGCAATTTTTGCTCTCAGAATGGATGTTAGAACTTTATAGATAGTCGGTAGACACGTAATAGGTCTATAGTTTTTTGGTTCCGCGGTACTACCTGATTTATAGAGCAGGTGGGTAACTCCTGTGGTAAAAAACATTGGTAGCGACCCTGTCTCTAAAGATGACTGGAATTGTGAAGCTAAGCAAGCGTGCGAACTTCGTAGCCATTTTATCCAAAAATTATGCAGCCCGTCCGGTCCTGGAGATTTCCAATTAGGTAACGGACGGACTGCATGGGCCACGTCAAGTGACGTTATGGATATTGCTTCCATTTCTGGGATTGAGTCACACGCTCGCTCAACCACACGCATCCAGTCACCCTCAGTGTGACCAACGGGCACCGACCAAATACTTCGCCAAAAAGCACTCATGGCTTCATTATCTGGCAGATGCCCGTCAGTAACACCCCGATTGAGAATGGGTCGCTCCCACGTTCTGTATACCCACCTTTCATCACTTTGGAACATGCGATTCTGAGTGTATCGATCCACTCTTCTCCTATACCGGCGGATACGGTTCGCCCATGCATAAACTTTCTGCTTCAGGAAGTCAATGCGCTCTGTGAGACGGGACATATAATCTTGAGAACTGATTCCAGTTCCCGAGAACGCCCGCCTCACAAAGCGCATCACCCTTGGGCGTGTATTTCCCTCCCTGAAGCAGATGAGCTTTCCAATGAGCACCCTGGCCTCATTGATACGACGCTCAATCCTGCACTGCCAGGCTGGAGCGGTAGGTTTCGGTCGTGTAGCTGTGTCTGTGTTTGGAAATTTGACATGAGCTACACGACACGCTGCGACAGCCGTACATACAAGATTGAGTGTGTATCGCAAAGGTTTGCGCTGCTCTCAATAAATTCTGGTAACAGCGCATCCAGGGCACACACTAGCGCTCTGTTTTTTTTATTCATGGGCAAACGTGGTAGCCTCGGTCTAAGATCAGGTGATGTGAACCGATACTCACGAATCGCATCCTCCAAAGCACTCCCTATTTCCACATTGCATTGGTGATCTGCAGATATAACCACATAGTCGATATCGTTGTGTAGTCATAATTATATAGTAGGTAAACTTTTCTGGAAAAAATGCATTCTTTTTTTGTTAACCAACTTCAAAGAAAGGAGAAGGTTCTCAATACGGTCGGTGTTTTTTTTTTGTATGTATAAAGTACCTCCAATTACTCCGAATTTTCAAGACCGACTTTGTGATTCTTTATTCTTTTTTTGTTCGATGCAGTATACTTGCCATTTGGTCCCATAAAAATTTCACCCAATTTGGTTCAGTTTTTTTATCTTATAAGAATTTTTATTTCATAACATGATAGATCCATCGCCATCGGTTCGATCTGGAGCAGGATCCTGAAGCAAGGGATCGCAGGATTATCGGGTTACCGTGGCCCCGAAACGTAGAGCTTGGAACTGGAGGACAACGTGGATTTTAATAACTCACCGTCCGATCATGACCCAAGCCTGAATCGATGACGCGTCATCTTCCACGTTCCTGGCGCGCCTCCGATCTGAGCTGTCAGCAATCCGCAATGAATGGGCCCTTATATAGGGCTAGGGCCAATGCCTACCGGGCTCGCAGGACTGTATAATCAGGAAACCGTGACACTGGGACGTAAAGGGAATATTAAAGGAACACCGTCGATTTTAGTCGGTACGAGTCTGACAGTCCCTCCTGTCCCACCCTGGGCGAGAGGACTCTTAGAAGATTAAACCACGTTAAAAAAACAAAGATCAAAGCAGTCACGCAAGGTAGACGTTCCATGGGGGCGGCAGTGCATCGTGCCATCCTGCTGTACCATCAAAATTATGGAAAATAAAAGTCACTAAATTAGTATAAAAATATCTATTTTTATAAAAATGTTGGTAACAAATAATGTAGGTATTTATATAATTATAGGCTATTAAAACAAAAGCGTGGGTAATTACGTAAGGACAAATAATATATCAATTAGCAAAATACTTGTAATGATTTAGCTTGCATGACATAAGTAAACTCAAGTTGTTGTAGTAAGGAAAAGAACAATGATGTTTATGTTACTTAAATTGTAGGTACTTTTATACATAAATTAAAACTGTCGTGCAATAGTCACATTTCTGGAAAGATACAATAATGCTTTATTCATTATTCCATGATAATTATCAACAACGCTAATGGCGACTTTTTTAGTCCCTGGACAGGAAGACAATTTATTACATATTGTAAAATTAAATGGAGCATAGCCCATTGTGTACAATTTTGTATAAAAGATGTTTTATAACTTAAAATTATGTTTATAAGTACCATTATCCTTAACCTAGTAATGTATCTTATCAATGATGCAAGTAAATATGAGCATTTGAAGGTGGATTTATATTTCACAACCAGAATACTTCATTAATTAACTTTGCACATTTTACTGAAAGAATTTTAACAGCTGAGTTTAAGCATATTACATAAATCATTTACAAGCATCATAGAAAAAAACAATGCTCAATTCAATCCCAAATAGACAGGTTTTTTGGGGCCATCGAAGGTTTTCTCATGAGTAAATCGGGTAATTAGATCTAGTGCCCATTTGGGCTGGTCTCCAGGCACCATATGCCCTGCATTCCTCACTAGGATCTCCACTAATTTGCCAGCCTGTTTGACATAACCAGCTACTTCTCCATCTACCTTCCAGACATACCTCTTGGCAGTCTTGTAGTCTTCAGCACCAGTAAAGTTGAGGTTTCTGAGGTAGTTAACAGTCAAGGGATATGCTACAATAATATCTAGTTGACCATTGTATACGACCACATAGTAGTGATCAAGGAGTTCTGATATCCAAGGTGCTACAGACTTCATAACATCCTGCTTCAGATGCTGTTCAACTACGGACCCATTATTGAAAGGCAAGTTTCCAACGTGAATCATTTTGCGTACTGCACTTTTCTGTAACATCGGTCCAAAATCTTCAAACTGAGTGTAGTCTTTTGTGTGCAGATAGTTGAAGTACATATTGAATCCTGTGAGGTTTGCGAAGATACTCTTACCGTCTATCATGTCACCGTTTATTAGTGTATCAAATGTTGAGAATGCATCATCCCATTTTTCTTGTTGTATGAATGCTTTAGTTTTGTTTTCATATTCTTCAAATACTTTAGCTGCATTAAAATCTATGAGGCCTATCTGGTACAAATATTTACCATAAACCAACTGATGTTCTGGGTCGCTCAGACCATTGCCAATAGCAATGCCTTTCATGTTTATTTTCAGCTTAGCTGTAGGGTTCTTCTTGTGTATGGTGTATGCTAGAGCAGGAACATATTTCCCTCCATAAGACTCTCCGGTCACAAAGAACTTGTTCTGCTGAAGCTCAGGGAACAGCTGGAAGAACTGTATCAATGTGGTGTACAACTGTTCACCAACCTGTGTCTCATCTGTGCAGTAGCCTCTGCTGTCGTTCGTGAAGCTGAACCCGGTGCCCACCGGGCTGTCTATGTATATCATGTGGTGACTCAAAGCCCAGTTGTACTTCCTCCTCTCGATTTTATCTTTACGCACTCGTATGGGACCATTCTCGGTGAACAGACCGTACAAGGAGGACGCCCCGGGCCCGCCCTGCAGCCACAACACCACTGGCGCGTTCTTATTGTCCGGCACCATCCCAGGGAAGTACCATAAGAACTGATTGGAGTCGTACGTCTTGTTCACAGTGAAATATCCTGAGTAACTCTTGATGCGAAGACTTTCAGTGAAGAGCACGCGAGCGAGTCGCCTACCCTCCTCAATTTTCCCACTCTCGACGTATGGCGTGAGGAACAACGGAGTTCCTGGATCACCTCCATCGCGCTCGCCAAGGTTCAACTTCGGATATCGATGGAAGAAACCCTCGGCATTGAAAAATATTTGGAATATTAGTAGAGCCCACAGCGTGCGCGCCATCTCGACCGAATACTGACCCAAATAGAACGCTTCACCTCTTTATCATGTCTCAGCAAATAAATATTTTTTAGCCGGCTTATCAATGTTTTGTTCCTTTTTACGACCGCAACAAATACTCGCACTCGCTCTAACACACTACTAGGAAGGTCTGTCAATGTCAAATAAATAAGCTTGAAATAAGTATAAAAAAATATTACAATATTATTAAAAGTATCTACAAATGTTTTAGTTATTGGAATTCATAAAGGTGTATATTTGAACAAAAAAAAATCGATTAAAGTTTAAACACTGAATTTTTTCAAAATTGTTATTTTTTTGTGTGACTTTCGGAACATTTCAGAATGACGACAGAAATGTCAAAAGGTTATCGACATCTGTCAATGTCGTTTGACTAAAACTGAATGAATACAAACCTCACAAACAAACAATAACTAAAACTAAAACTTTTACGTGATGTTCTATGTAATGTAGTTTTTTATTTGTGACTTTATGAACTTATGTGGCTAGCGTCTGATTGAATTATTTAAATATATCAAAATGAAATCGGAAATTTTGACACTGATCGCAGTATTGAGTGTAGTTTCTGTGGTAAACGCAACTTTCTTTCCAAATGTGTACCCCAGATTAAAATTTTTCGGTAAATCGACGAAGGATGCTGGTAAACCTCTCATGATAACTCCGTACCTTAAAAACGGTTCGATAATACTCGCGCAAAATCTTTCGCGCGTGTCCATTACGGAAAAAATAGGATTTCCAAGTCACGCCGGTTTCTTCACGATCGACGAGAAGTTCAACTCCAATCTGTATTTTTGGTACTTCCCGCCTTTTTCTAAGAACGAAGATGCTCCCATAGTCGTGTGGTTACAAGGCGGACCTGGAGGAACTTCACTTTTCGGCCTGTTCACCGAGTTAGGTCCTTTGATAGCGAAAAAAGAAGGTTTTGCTTTGAGGAAGTATCATTGGGCTCTTAATAACCACCTCATTTTCATTGACAACCCTGTTGGTACAGGATTCAGCTTCACAGATGATGACAAAGCATATTGTGAGGATGAGGACTGTGTAGCTAAAGGACTGCACTCCACCTTGACACAGTTCTTACAACTATTTCCACATTTGAAGAACAATCCATTGTATCTGACTGGTGAATCATATGCAGGGAAGTACATACCTTCTCTAGGATTGTTCATACATAAAGAGAACCAAAAAAGTAATCAAAACTTAACTTACAAGGAATGGCAATAGGCAATGGTTACTGTGATCCAGTCAATCAATTAGATTATGGCAACTACTTGTACCAACTCGGATTAATAGACAGTAACCAATTGAAAGTATTCATAAAATATCAAAATGAGGTTGTGAAACAAATTAAGTTGCATAATTGGGAGCGCGCTGACATTCTATTGGATCGCCTGATGGATGGAGACTTGACAAACTTCTCATACTTTAAATCTTACACAGGCTTCAATTACTACTATAACTACTTACAAGCAGATGGAGGAGATGAAGACATGACAGTGTTCACTAATTTGTTACAAAATGATAATGTACGACGCAGTGTACACGTTGGAGGCTTGCCATTCCACGATGGACAAATGGTGCAGATACATTTAGCTCTTGACATGTTGAAATCTGTTGCTCCAGCTATATCAGAACTATTATCACATTATAGAATGATGTTTTATAATGGACAACTTGACATAGTTGTTGCGTTCCCATTGACAGAAAACTTTCTACGTAATTTAACGTTTTCTTCAGCTGAAGAGTATAGAAAAGCACAACGAGAAATATGGAGGGTAGATGATGAAGTAGCAGGGTATGTGAAGAGAGCTGGCAATCTTACTGAGGTCTAATCAGAAATGCTGGCCACATGGTGCCACATGATCAACCAAAGTGGGCCTATAACTTGATCACGAGATTCATTAAAAATGATTTTATTCTTTAAGCATTTCATGTAGGTACTTGTCTGCTTACCTGAGATCATAGATGTGACCCTGTGATTTTTTTTTACTTAAATGTGATGTAATATTGAACTCTATTATGTTTTTTTTTATACATAATGTTCAACTTTTGTAAATACATAATCATGAAATATTGTCTACAAAATTATAGTTTTATCTTTTCATATTAAAGTAGTAAATCGATAGATAAAGTTACACCTGAAAAATCATCAAAATTGTAAAAGATCCTCTTTACAAACATTCACAAACACCCAGACCAGATCGTAATACAACTATTAATGTCCGTGCGAGAATCGTACCCGCAATACGCAGCGTAGCAGTCAATCACTATCACTGTTCACACAGTGCCGACTGAATAACAGCAGCTTCCATCTGGATCAAATCCAAGAAACTAGAAGGAACCTCATTAGAGCACCCACGCCCGTATAAAACACTATGGCAGACAAATCTCCTTGATCGACGTAAATATCGTCGCTGTCAATCACTTGTACTCACTTGTGGATGTCAAATACACATGAATGGTGATAGGGTGTATAATATCAACTTTCGGAATGCTATTGTATAGAAGCGCCCAGTTTAAAGTTTACAAACAGATACGATTCTTGTATCTCTGAAACTGCACTCGGTGGTGTAATCATTCAGATCAAAAGAATGTTATTCTCTATCAGCATCCTCAGCTTGTTTTCTTTTGTAAATACTGTATTCTTACCAATTTATCCGAGATTGAAGCTGGATCCAAAGCCAGCCAGTGAGGCAGGAGACCCACTGTTCTTAACACCCTATATTGAAAAGGGTCAAATTTTTCTCGCCCAGAATCTATCACGAGTGAATATGCCTAATAAGTCAGCAGTCGAAAGTCACGCAGGTTTCTTTACTATCGACAGGAACTACAACTCCAATCTGTATTTCTGGTACTTTCTGCCATTTTCCAAGAACAAGACAGCTCCAGTCCTCTTGTGGCTTCAAGGAGGGCCTGGTTGTAGCTCACTCTACGGACTGTTCGCGGAGCTAGGACCGTTTGAAGCCAAACAAGGGAGATTTGTTATAAGGAAACACCACTGGGCACTGAATTACCATCTTCTTTTCATTGACAACCCAGTTGGAACCGGATTCAGTTTCACACAAAATACCAATGGTTACTGCGCCAACCAAGATTGCATTGCCAAGGGACTGTATCAGACCTTGCATCAGTATTTTCAGCTATTCCCACATTTGAGGGATAATGATTTCTACTTGACTGGCGAATCATATGCGGGGAAATACATACCATCTCTAGGAATGAAAATCCACCGGGAGAATGCTAAAGGAAAGTTCAAAATCAATCTAAAAGGCATGGCGTTGGGTAATGCGTACTGCGATCCCTTAAATCAATTAGATTATGGAAACTACTTGTATCAACATGGTTTGCTGGATGGCAATCAGTTGAAAGTATTCTTGAAAACTCAAATGGAGCTGTATGTTACAATAAAGAGCCAGAACTGGTTGCAAGCGAACATTATGATGGACCGATTGATGGATGGGTGTGTGTCGCATTTCTCTCTCTTTAACTTCTACACGGGTTTTGAATTCTACTACAATTACTTGCGTACGACAAAGATAAACGATAAGACACCTTTTCTAAACGTGATACACAAGAATGAAGTCAGGCGTGCTATTCACGTCGGGGGAAACGCGTTCCATGACGGAGAGGCCGTACAACTGATGCTAGCACTTGACTTCATGCAGTCGGTAGCTCCAGCCATCTCCGAATTATTATCGCATTATCGAATGCTGTTTTATAACGGCCAGATGGATATTATTGTGGCGTATCCCCTGACAGTTAACTTTCTAAACAATTTAAGATTTTCTGCGTCAGACGAGTACACTTTGGCAAGCAGAAGTATTTGGAAAGTGGGGAAGAGTATCGCTGGGTATATAAAACGCGCGGGTAATGTTACGGAAGTGTTAGTACGTAATTCTGGTCACATGGTTCCGAAGGATCAACCTAAATGGTCCCTAGATTTGATCACAAGATTTGTAAATAATGATTATGTCCTTAAAGATAAGAACAAGATCAATATTTCGTGATACTGATGACTGCTTTTAGGGGGAGGAGTTCGTGGCTAAATAATTACAGCCGCACAGGCCGATATTCCGGGTTAAGCCGCGATTGGTCTGTGGATGGGTGATCATCTGTCATAGCGCGAGTTTCCTCCGAGCCTCGGAAAGCACGTAAAGCCGTTGGTCCCGGCTGTCATTTGTAGACCTAAGACAGTCGTTACTATTAGTCAGAAGCTCTAAAGTCTGACAACCAGTCTTACCATGGGGTATCGTATTACCCGATTACTGTGTTTTGTTGAGGTCCGATAGGCAGTCGCGCCATGTAAAATACTGATATCCAGCTGCATCTGGTTCGACTGGAAGACGACCCCAATATAGTTGGGAAAAGGCTAGGCAGATGATGACTGATGACTGCTTTTAGGCTCGTGCCTGACGTAACTCCCAACGAGAACCAGAGTTCGTGGATAAATGGTATTGATACCTTATCCGAGTTCGTGGATAAATGGGATTGATACCTGATCCAAATATCAGCAAGGTTTGGTTCGATTCATGAGTTCATTGCGTGATGAGCTCATGCATGACTATGAGCTCCATTCAAGCGTGTAGGGCTTGTGAAACTTAATATTCATGGCGAAATCGTTAATTATAAGTGATTATTATAGACAACAAATAGATTGTACTATGAAAGACGAAAGTTCGTAAATTTTGTGAATGTTTACACGATGAATAAGGAACTTTGTATTAGCATTCGAAATAGGTGATTGGTCCAATTTTAGATTGTGATCACGAATGTATTTGTATGTTAATTAAATCTTATTTTAATTAATTCTTCGGTTGGGTAATAGAGGCGAACAGAAATACTGTTGTAAAACCAATTATTTCTAGCAAACTGCAATATTGTATTGTGCAAAATGTTTGTTTTTTTTACAATTTTTTTTAATATAATATGAAAATGAAATAAAAAATTTGTTTATTATCAATTATTTTAATTCATATTGCAACTATTTCTAAATAAATATTATAACTAAGAACATATTAAGAAACACAGTCACTTCAAACACAAAAGTTAAAAGAACGGTAGTTTTATTTAGATCAACCAAAATGTGTAAATACATGAAACTAACGGTTTTATGCAGACACTACACTTGGCCTGCTTTTTTTGCTGTATTCATACTGAAATTCATTTATTTCTTATTATAATATGTTTAACATGAATAGCCATTGTAGTGTCAAGTAGTTATTAGAAGTAAGGCGGATCTGACGTCATTACGTATGGTACTCAGGGCATTTTTCTTTATAAGAACAAAATATTGATTCCGAAGACGAAATATACCGCAACAGCAAAGCCAACCAACAGCAGTGAGAGATCTTAGCAATAGATCTTTAACTATGAAAATGCTACTTTTTTTTTTTTTTTAGCGTGGTAAAATCATCAAATGAGTCCTCCAACCCCGGGCAGGGCGGGAGGGACTGTCAGACTTCTACTGACTAAAATCCACGCTGTCCTTCAATAGCCTGTTATGTTCCGGGGTCACGGTAAGGGAATAATCCCGCGACCCCGGCAGGCTTTGGCCCTCTGAGAGGGGGGCCCCGTCATCATGCTGACGCTCTTTGAGGCGCGCGTGGGACACAACGCACCGTCGACCCGGGCATGGTCCTTGGTCGGACAGCGAGTTGCCCTTTACTCGCTGCCCGCATGGGCGAAATTGCAACATTCTGCTGCTCATAAATAGCTCGTGACTAAAAAAGCCATTATCAGTCCAAATTTAGACCTGGGAGGTATTACAACGTCTTTAAAAACAGGTTTGTTCCAATGAGTGAACGAGATGGCGCTAGATGACTTGCATAGCTCTGTCACTTTCACTCGCCGGAATAAGCCTGGATCTAAGATGTAATACTCCCCCTGTTCGGATTTTAAACGCGGCGGTAGAGTAGCTTGTAGTTACTGTTATCTGCTTGGTTGGCTTTAGAAGTGCTTCTTAGGGACTGTACCCATGGTGCGATGCGATGTAATGAGACGCGATATGAAACGAATTCCAACTACAAGTGAAAATCATTCTTGGCACTAAGAAATAATGATGCAAATTCTGTTTTTAGTTTTCATCTACCCATAGATAACAGCGTGTTTTATGTCTTATGTCATAGTGGTAAGGTTGATTTTCACTTGTAGTTGGAATTCGTTCGAATCGCGTAGTATCGCGCTATGGGTTAAGTTCCTTAGAGGTATGGTATGATTCCGATTTCGGCAGCACATAGCAGTGCTGCAAAGGATTACTAGTTCCCATAATATTCTCTAGGGATTTATACAACGTGTATCGTTAATAGCGCAAAACCTCTCGTGTGGTAACTCAGCCCATGTTACTGACCAATGTTTGTTCTAAAACTTTTGAAAAAAAAAAAAAATCATACAAAGTGAGAAATTGATCGATTGAATTATTTTTTTTTCCAAAAGTTTTAGAACAGACATTGTTCAGTAAAATGGATTGAGTTACCCCACGAGAGTTTTTGCGTTATTAACGTTATACGTTGTATAAACATTCCGAGGTCGCCAGCAATGCAGCACTAACGCTGCTAAGATCCGAATTATACCCATAAAAATGATTACATAAAACTCCCGTTCCTTTACACCCGACGACATAACACGCACACAGTAATAATTCTACAAAAACATTTAATTATAATTGGAAATATTCAACCAACAAAACAGGAAAATTACATTGATTATTATATTTAAATCATTAAGCGAATAAGGATGAGTTGTGGATATTATTAATAGCAATTTGTTATGAAGAAAACCTACTCATTAAAAATAATTATTTAATTTAATAGGCATTTGTTTTATTATCGAATCATATAGTAACTACATTTTATTATCAAGGCATTTTGTTTTAATCTAAGAATTTGTGTTATTTCTGTAAACTTACTTATTTAACCTATTTCATAGAAGATAGTTCCTGTAAAAAATGTCTGTAAGAATTTCTTAATCAATATTAACATTCCATTGCTGGCTTATTTGTAAGTTTTAAGGCAATGTAACTTATGAACTAGAATATTTACAATAAGATCGTTTTTATATGTTCTAATTGCTGGATATTTAGATTCGGAAACGGAAGCAAGATTATGAATCCTGAAACTGGGTCTTGTCTAGGTCTCCCTGTATCTGTTTTGGATTATCTATGGCTTTGACTTTCAAATATCTAAATAGCTACTGTATGTTAAAAGAAATTAGGCTCACATTTCAATGGTTCAGCAATCAGAACATAAAAAAGGCAGTGTCCTAGCTAGAAACGCAGCATGTTACTCACATTCTGTCTTTTAAGTCCTGAAAAACATTGACTGAATAGTTTTGAAACTCTTTTGTAACAATAGTGAGTGTTTTGTGTTGCGGTGGGATAATATCAAAGGGTTGTTCCAACTCTTAATACTCCGTTGTTAACACTATTAACGACTGGGAATAGTGTCCCACTCGATAACAATGTTGACGAACGCTCCATTTTTTCCCAATCATTTACCCCTCACGTCTAATTCAAGAGATAGGTTAAGAATAAGGGTTCCGTCTTTTAATTAGGATATACAGAACACCATTAAATTAGTTATCTACGATTTCTAAATACATTAAATTGACCTAAACACCGAATGGGGGAGTCAAATAGTCTGGGATAATTATGTCGCGTTCTTCAACATTGTTAAGAAATGGGACACAAAATTCCCATTCGTTAATAGTGTTAACAACTGGGAAGGAACCAAGCAAGCTGTTCCCTAGCTAGGACAAGTACACATTACGCTAACAAAGCAGTCAATGCGTCTAAGAACTGTGCTCGCTGTGCCAGCGGCAGTGTGATGATGGAGGAGTCCACGTGGTCGAGGGACACTGAGGCACCGCATTTGGTAGCTGCCTGCTCGAAGGCCGCGCCGAATAAACTAGAAGGGAATGTTGATGGTAAATATTAATCCCAGTAAAACAATTATGTAAAATGTTGCTAAGATTAGTACAAGGCATTTTTTTTTGACACTGGCATCTCGCAGGTCAACCTTTAGAAGGTTGTGTGCTGCTTAACCGGACTTTAGTACAAAGCATGCCAGTTTCTTCACGATGTTTTTCCTTCACCACTTTGAGAGCAGTGGTGATGAAATAAATTACGCAAAGTCATTCGGTCGCGGCGGTGGTGGTCTTAAGGTTGTGCGCCCAAACCCTGCCAAGCTCATTAGCATGGCGGGGTTTGGGCCCACGACCTACAACTCGTAAATCGGGATCGATACCACTGGGCCACTATTGCTCTGCACGCCCACAGATTACTGATAATTTGAAGGTAGGAATAATACTCACTTCCTAGGTTCATGCTGGTACCGTGGCGGGATCCCCAGCAGCAGACAGTTGCTATCGTCCACAGGCGCACTCGCTACCACAGCTCGTGCTCCCTGTGTGGCCGCGCTGGCCCAGCGAGCGGACACTCCCAGCCACAGAGGACCCTTCACCAGGCGGGCTTCCGGAGTACCCTGGAACGTTATCATAATTATGGTAACATTGACTGTCGATTAAAATGAGGAGCTCGTGGCTAAAGCCTCATTTAGACGGTGCAAGAACTCGAACGCGAGTTGCGTTACATTGCGGAATTTATAGATAGAACAAATTCAGTTAATGAAACAAATGCCGCAATGTAGTGAAACTCGCATACGAGTTCTTGCTCGGTCTAAATGGCGCTTTAATATTACAGCCGCACAGGCCGATCTTCTGGTTAAAGACGTGCGTGCCAAGATTGGTCTGTGGATGGGTGACCATCTGCCACTTCGCTCAGTCTTCTATAAAGAAATGATCAAGTGAGCCGAGCGAGCATCGCTGAACGAGTATCGCAGAGCGAGTTTATTTTTGAAAGCTCGTCGCTCAGCGACAAAACTAGTAAAGCGAGTCGTCGCCAGCAGTGTGAACAGTCAGTAAGACTTATAATTCAAAAGCAAGTGTGGGAATGAATGCTTCTGTCTTCTCTAAATATGAGCCTATGTCCAGTAGTGGGACAGTAAGGCTGCTTTTCCACCAGAGATGCGCTATGCTACGTTGCTAAGGATGCGTTTGATATCCACAAATCATATTCATTTGTTTACTTAACGCACACACACATAATGAGTATGATTGGTGGATATCAAACGCATCCGTAGCAACGTAGCATAGCGCATCTCTGGTGGAAAAGCAGCCTAATACGCTTTTTTTTTAGTGTGGTAAAATCATCAAATGAGTCTTCCCACCCCGGGCAGGACGGAAGGGTCTGTCAGACTTGTACTGACTAAAATCCACAGTGTCCTTCATTAGTCCTTTATTTATGTTTCGGGGTCACGGTGAGGAAATAAATACCGGCAGGATTTGGCCTTCTGAGAGGGGGCCCCGTCATTTTTGCTGACGCTCTTTGAGGCGCGCGTGGAACACGACGCGCCGTTGACCCGGGCATGGTCCATAGTCGGGCAGCGAGTTGCCCTTTACTCGCTGTCCGCATGCCCGCGCCTACGGTGGCCGGAGATCGTCTGCCGAGGACAGTAATACGCTAGTGACATTACCTCTTGCACTATGAAGTAGCTGAATGGTCCAGCGAGGTGCAGTTTCCGTCCACTGAGCGTGGCGTGTACAAGCTTGGCCACGGCCTCCAGCGCTCTCTGTGCGGACAAACAGCCCAGTCGTCTGCTCTCGTTCTCTCCACTCGCTGTGTCTAGTGATGCTAGGGCATGCTGAAATCCTTCCGCTTTTGGTAACGTTTCCTGCAGAAAATATTGAAGATTATAAGTAGAAACATTATTTTATTTTGTGATAGGCTGATGTTTTGCCACTATTTCACCTGGGCCTCAAGTCTGCTAATTTTATTTAACTCACATGCTATTGATATTCAATTGAGATTCAATCACGACTCCATTAAGATTTGAACAAATTGGTATTCTGTAAAAACTTGTATAAGCTCAATAGAGTCGTAATGGAATCATAGTGTAATACTATTTAAGTAAGAATACCGATAAAGTCCACAATCGATTTACAATTGTAACACGATTGAAGAGCAGACTAGCAAATATTCTGATAGCAGTCAGTTCAATGGAATGTCACTGGAAAACCATTGGTCTTAAATTACAGCTTGGCCAGAACGGGTTGAAACGGAACTAAAATTTTTATTTCTGACAGCGTCTTAAAATCTTTGATATTTGATGTAAACAAAGACCGCAGGTTTGTTAGATTTATTATTGTGCCATAAAACTAACGTAATAAGTGAAAAAAATAAAAATGAAATCATTCAAAGTGCTGGTAGCGAGAAGACAGTGGCGACTTCCGGTTTTCTACATTTTTATGTCAAGCTGTAGTAGCAGAATGCCAAATGTAGTTAAAACTGCTACTGAGATCCAATTGATAATTATTCAATTGAGTCATTACTAAATTAGCAGACTTGGGGCCCTGATGGTAAGTGAACAATGTTGTCTTTGTAAATCTAGAAATGACTCTAAAGGGGTTTGAACTTTTTTGTATGGGCCGTGTACCAGATGCCATCCGCCATTTTGATTTTTTTTCAAAACGGCGTACACGAATGAAACATTGATAAATCGATAGATCACATCAATACAAACATAAAATGTACGCAGCGAACCTCGTAAACCGTCACGTTTCCGAGTTATGAGCTGTCAAACATGTAAAATTAGTGACACTTTTTTTGTTATTTAATAACTATTTGGATGTTTATTGATCAAAAAGGATACTTCCGCAATCTAATTGTATTAGTTTTACACTTGCATTTTATATGCTAAAATTGCGTTAAACGAAATTCCTATGTAAAAGCATTTTAAACGCGTGAAAACTAATATTCAATTAGTTTTATGCGGAAGTATCCTTTTTGATCAAGACAACATGTATTAAACTAAGAAAAATGTGTCACTTTTTACATGTTTTAGCTATAACTTGAAACGTGATCGGTTTACGAGGTTTTGCCGCTTACATTTTATGGCGTATTGAGTGATCTATCGATTTATCAATGTTTCATTCGTGTACGCTGTTTTGAAAAAAAATCAAAATGGCGGACAAGGAACTGGTACAAAAAGCACAAAGCCCTTTGAACATTTATTGGAACCCTGTGTTTTTAAAGAAATCCTGTCTCTCATTTGAAATTTCTCCTGTTATAGGTGCGTTTACAAACCAAAACTCACATACACAAACACCCAGGAGATCGAACCTGCGAACAGCAGTCGATTGCTCAGCCACTTCGCCAGTTTATTTTAATAACTAGGTACCACAATTTAACAAAAAGGTGCTGTGTGTGTTACACTTGTGTTACAGTAACATGTTGCATGATCGACACGGACGTCCATGGATGCCTGTTCGCGAGTGGACTCCTTGTAGCAAGACAGTGGTGTGTGTTACACTAGTAGTTTGTTACATGTTTTAGTAACGCGTTGCATGATCGACTTGTACATGGCGGCCAACTTGGGCGAGTGTACTCTTTGAAGCAAGACAGCGGTGTGAATATTCCACAACTATCACACAACGCCGTCTAGTCCCAAGCTAAGCAGAGCTTGTGTTATGGGTACTAGACAACTGATAAACATACTTATTTGTTTCTAAATACACACATAATTATATATAAATTACAACCAGACACAGAACAATTGATCATGCTCATCACACAAACATTTTTTGTCCTGGGTGGGAATCTAAACCACGACCTCCGGCATAGCAGTCAGGGTCACTAATCACTAGACCAACAGGCCATGTGTTACACTAGTAGCTTGTTACAGTTACACGTTACATGTTCGATGAGGCCCATGATGGCGTACACGACGTCCATGGCCGCCAGCGTGGGCGAGTGGACTCGTTGTAATAGGAAGGTGGTGTGAGTAGGTGAAGGTAGCTTGTGCTTCGGCGCAGCAGTCTCTAGGGCTGTCAGTAAGGAGCGTCGGAGCTCCACGTCCATCGACCGGAAGGCCTGCCGAGCTTGTTGGAGAGGTATTCTGAAAAATAGATATAAAAATATGCTTGATTTTTGGTATCGCTTAAAAGAGTAACCATAGAGTTTCTTGGCAGTTCATCTCCAATGAAAAGATCAACCTAAACAAATCATCTCCATAAAGAACAAAGAGTTAGAATGCACCTGTGCCAGTACATTAGTATTTCTGGCGCTATGGCTAAGATAGGCCGTTGTTACCGAAACTAGTGAGGTCTAGAAATGAGGTATCAATTAGATGACTTTCATTTAACTTATTATCATTTATCTGCAACATTTTGAATAAAAAAACTTGTTTGACTTAAAACGAGGATGGGTTAAAGATCATGTCGTAAATTGGTACGTGATACGATTAGAGTTTAAAAACAATGGCTGTTAGTCAGTGCAATGACCCCGGAAGTATCAGTGACCTTAGATTGTTTATGTTTTTGTTAAATAGTTGTTTTATTTAGATAACTAAAACAACTATTTAACAAAAACATGACAAAAACATGACAAATATTTAGAGGAAGTTTATTATCTGCATCTTTCAGTTCCCATAACATAGAGCTGAAAAAAAACTGCTGTTGCGATGATAGTCCCGTGTAAAGTGAAAAGCAATTTTCTGTTTGAATAGTGTGCTATTCTTATACCAGGAATTTGTCTGAAGTTCTTGTTTAGAACTTTTTCTGATTTTAAAATTGATTTACGTACCCAGTATCAGCTAACAACTGCCTGAGCCTGGCATGTCCGGCCAGCGTGTGCAGTCGTAGTGCAGGAGCTATTGCAGGCGCGTGACACAGAGCAGCCTCCAGCGACCAGCGCCGGTATAGTGGGAGACAAACATCTTTTTCTAATGTTACACGGGCACCCTGGAAGAGTTTTTTAAATTAATGCTCTGGAATTATCATTTTAGATGAGGGATGGAGTGGACATGAGAAGCTTCACAACGCCACGCCACATTGACTCGTCTATCTGATGAGCAATATCCCAAATGATTTAAGCCGTAAGACTTCTCTTTGAGGAGTGGTTGGATAGACGAGTCCTGACCTACCGCATGACGCAGGTCCTCACCGGACACGGAAGTTTCGGGAGGTGATGAGGAAGGCAGAAAAGCCTGGGTGTCACCACTGTGAAGATCGCCCGGAGGACACGGTGGAGCATACGGTGCAGGACTGCCCAGCTTGGGCGGAGGACCGACGTGTCCTCACGGCTGCGATAGGCGGAGACCTCTCGCGCCCGGCATTGGTCGCGGCCATGCTGCGGGGCGAGACGGAGTGGGAAGCGGTCAGCTCCTTCTGCGAAGCGTGCGCGTGTGCAGCGCACCCAGCTATGTGTGTACATACCGTACGATCATGTTCAGCGGGCGTGTGCGTGTGCAGATGATGCGCGTCCAGCAGCGCGGCGGCCGGCGTGCGCGTGTGCAGCGCGGCCTGCGCGCAGCACGCCACGCTGGCGGGACACGCGCCACCCAGCTATGTGTGTACATACCGTACGATCATGTTCAGCGGGCGTGTGCGTGTGCAGATGATGCGCGTCCAGCAGCGCGGCGGCCGGCGTGCGCGTGTGCAGCGCGGCCTGCGCGCAGCACGCCACGCTGGCGGGACACGCGCCACCCAGCTATGTGTGTACATACCGTACGATCATGTTCAGCGGGCGTGTGCGTGTGCAGATGATGCGCGTCCAGCAGCGCGGCGGCCGGCGTGCGCGTGTGCAGCGCGGCCTGCGCGCAGCACGCCACGCTGGCGGGACACGCGCCACCCAGCTATGTGTGTACATACCGTACGATCATGTTCAGCGGCGTGTGCGTGTGCAGATGATGCGCGTCCAGCAGCGCGGCGGCCGGCGTGCGCGTGTGCAGCGCGGCCTGCGCGCAGCACGCCACGCTGGCGGGACACGCGCCACCCAGCTATGTGTGTACATACCGTACGATCATGTTCAGCGGGCGTGTGCGTGTGCAGATGATGCGCGTCCAGCAGCGCGGCGGCCGGCGTGCGCGTGTGCAGCGCGGCCTGCGCGCAGCACGCCACGCTGGCGGGACACGCGCCACCCAGCTATGTGTGTACATACCGTACGATCATGTTCAGCGGGCGTGTGCGTGTGCAGATGATGCGCGTCCAGCAGCGCGGCGGCCGGCGTGCGCGTGTGCAGCGCGGCCTGCGCGCAGCACGCCACGCTGGCGGGACACGCGCCACCCAGCTATGTGTGTACATACCGTACGATCATGTTCAGCGGGCGTGTGCGTGTGCAGATGATGCGCGTCCAGCAGCGCGGCGGCCGGCGTGCGCGTGTGCAGCGCGGCCTGCGCGCAGCACGCCACGCTGGCGGGACACGCGCCACCCAGCTATGTGTGTACATACCGTACGATCATGTTCAGCGGGCGTGTGCGTGTGCAGATGATGCGCGTCCAGCAGCGCGGCGGCCGGCGTGCGCGTGTGCAGCGCGGCCTGCGCGCAGCACGCCACGCTGGCGGGACACGCGCCACCCAGCTATGTGTGTACATACCGTACGATCATGTTCAGCGGGCGTGTGCGTGTGCAGATGATGCGCGTCCAGCAGCGCGGCGGCCGGCGTGCGCGTGTGCAGCGCGGCCTGCGCGCAGCACGCCACGCTGGCGGGACACGCGCCACCCAGCTATGTGTGTACATACCGTACGATCATGTTCAGCGGGCGTGTGCGTGTGCAGATGATGCGCGTCCAGCAGCGCGGCGGCCGGCGTGCGCGTGTGCAGCGCGGCCTGCGCGCAGCACGCCACGCTGGCGGGACACGCGCCAGACCAGCTATGTGTGTACATACCGTACGATCATGTTCAGCGGGCGTGTGCGTGTGCAGATGATGCGCGTCCAGCAGCGCGGCGGCCACTCGGAACTTTTCGTCCCCATCGTGTCAGCGAGCGCGGCCTGCGCGCAGCACGCCACGCTGGCGGCACCACACGCACGTAAAAGAAAGCTGTGTAGCTCGCGTCTCCTCTCCATGATCTCTTTTTAAATTCTCACTCACAAAAATATGATACAAATTCAAAATCTGTATTTCTAAACCAAAAAGTTTAGCTTAAGTGGGTGATGAGAGACCCCTTTTAAACAAGTAATGCCTGTATTAGGACACTCCACTCTTCTACATCAATATACATTAAATAAAAAACATATATTTGCCAGCATGCTTGTGTGTGTGTGCACGAGGATGTGAGTATATGTGTGCGAGGGTGTGTGTATGTGTTTGTGTGAGGGTGTGTGCTTGTGTGTGTATGCATGTGATACTCACAGGTTTCCCATAGTAAGAGAACTGTGTGTAGTTGAACATGAGTGTGTTCCTCCTCTCCTCCCACGCGCGGCGCTCACGTCTCCTCTCCACCATTGCTTCCAGACCCTCGCGCCCACTCTCTGATTCCTCATTCTGATAGTAAAAACAAAGTAATTATACCTATTAACCAAGCTGCCATTTGGTACATCAAACTTAGTATAAGCAGTATGCATAAAATACCTATACAAGGAACTATAAAAATATTTTATCGCTGAAAAGTTTGTTTGTGTTCGGTGTGCTCACACATCTAACGACGCGGAATCGGCTTTTTCCGTCGCCCTTTCTCTTTCTGTCGCTTAGAACTGCCATTACATACTTTGCAATATTATAAAAAAAAGAAAAAAATTAAAATAAAAAAAATAGAGGAAAATAGCGCTACGTGAGGTTTATAGCAAAGAAAAAAAGAAGCCATCTGGTGGCGAAACAGAGTTCGCCGGGTTTGCTAGTAACATCATATAATACAAAATTAGCTACCAAACCAAACTCACCTCTTCATCATCATCATCATCATCTTTGAATATATCATCAAAATTGGGAATGTTTTCTTCACTATCCTTATACACTAGCCTCACCTGAAATATATAATTTTAACTTTGGTATATTTTGCACAAATTGACTTGTATCAGTGCATTCAAGATAAGATTGCATACACACCCAAATGCAAGTCTGTGGGATCAAGGTACTTGCAGATAAACCAATATTCTAGAATGTTGCAGTAGCACTACTGATTACTTAAAAAAGTTTTAAATTTAGTCAGAAGTTAAATTATATGCTAATAAAGCTCGAAATAAGATGCTCGAGTCAGACTTACAGTACCAGCATATATTATGTACCCTTTATATCTTTACTTTTAGACTTTGTAATGGGTCAACAACATGTTCTACATTTCTTGAATCGTAGACAACAACAGCTTTATAGACACACCAACAATCATACCTGTCCATCACTATAAACATTGCACACATCAGTAGGTTTGTGAGCGTCCAGCACAAAGAACACAACTTCCTCCTCAGGCTGCAGGATGTCCACCAGGTCTATGGTGCCCCCGCAGTTCACCAGCACCACGTACTTGATCTCCTCATTGTTTTCTTCGTAAGCCTGCTTCAAATCCGCGATACCCCCCACAGGGACCAATGTATACGACACGTTATCACATTTAAACAAACTCTGAAGTATTTTACAAGTACATATAGCATCTACGTCGTAATGAACCAGTAATAACACCCTCTGAAACAAAAAATAAAGTAAAACTAACCAATTTGATAACAAAGTTTGGTTGTAAACTAGTAAACAATGCTTTGGCGTTACTCACGTTTCCCAGTAGCTGATTGTAAAAATCGTTTTTTATATCTTCTATGAACATCTTGGCACGTCATAGACGTAAATAGCGGTTAATTTTGATCAGGAAATCATAGTTTTAGCAATTAAAGAAGCTGTGCTAGAAACGAAAGAGCGACATCGAAAGAAAAACACCTGCAAATTCGAACTGTCAGAAATGTCAATTGAGCTGTTCCCGCCAAATATTTAGCTGCGTTCAAAAACTTTACCGTTATCAATCAGCTGTTAATTTTGGTGACCCAAATATTTTTAAGATTCTGTTGAATATTAGGTAAATAAACAAATTATATAGTAATGTCGCCTATTAACATGTGTGTCCTCTGTTTTGCATTTTTTGCTTGAAGTAAAAAAATACTGTTGTGTTCCGGATAAAGTTAGATGCCGGGGAAGTCCCAACGGCTTATTTTATAAGTTTGTCTCGAAGGTTATTACTTACGAATCGATTGGAGGAGTGGACATGCCCGTTTGGCATAAAAACATATTAGGTAATGAAGTGTATTAATAATTAATGTGTTGATCTATGAGAGATACCAAGTCACACAATCAGTCAGTAGGCCTTCCTACTGACTGATTGTGTGACTTAGTATCTCTAACTAAGTAGTCTGTGCTCAGTACCCAATGGCACGTTAACGAAGGTATGATTTATCAATTCTCTCCAGCTCTGGTACCCACTATGACCACAACACAATCGACCGGCAATAGGGGAAATAATTATTGGGAACATGGTTTTTATAAAAATAAGAATCATATATTTTCCATAATATGTTTATTGTTTAGATACAGAATGCTTTTTGTAGTTTTCAGCGTGATGGGTTGCTATTTTGTGCGTTATTGTACCGGGTCGTAGCAAATTAGTAGATAGCGCTTGGAAATAAGATTGTATGAGCGACTCGTCTGTTTCTTCAGGGTATAAATAGTCTTTGAGCTCATAACATAGATATTCTTCAGGGCAGTCAAGGGCCCGAAGACATCCTGCATATTCGGACCACAAAAGTTTCCGCCATTTCACGTCATGCTTCTGCGCTAACGGCACGAGAATGCAAGCAGCAAAAGTGGGGTCACCATAACTGACTGATTGAAACTGCTCTAAGCACTGCGTAAAGAAATCTTGGAAATTATGCAATCCTACCAGTTGTTTGTCGAAATTCAGCTTTGATTTCTTTTTGAATAAAATCCCTGTAGACTTCCGTAGTAGTATTTTGATTTTGGGATCCAAAAATAAGGAGTTGTCGCATAAGAACACGCACATGATGCGGCAAAGTCTGTCTGTAACATCAATATCGTTCAAGAGGTCTGGGAAACATAGCTCATTAAATAATATCCATTCCAAGCTACATCTGATAATAAATTCCTTTTCTGCTGCGATTCTCTCTGCAACTTTCTTTGAATGCTCTCCTAGCATTTTAGGACTATTGTCCACTTCTTGACTCCTGCTGTACAGCGTTAGGATCGGCAAATATATCCAGTCCCGCGGCAATATTGGCTCTTGCCAACTCTTAAACCTTATATTAGGACCTGTATCTCTGTAATTGATATTTATAACTTTGCTGTAACATAATTTTATCTCCTCAATCGACGTCAAGGCTTTCGAAAATCCGTCAGCATCTGTTAAATTGACAAGATGTAATAGTCTTTCAGCTGTGAACCAATGTTTGTTGAACACCACATAACCAAACAGAAAATCTAATTCGTATTTCTTATCATTCCTCAAAATGTAACATAGCTTGTTGGCCACGGTATAAAGGAGGTCTTTACTGCTTTCTGAGATGTCGTATTGTGTAGACAGTTTGATCAAACTGAAAACAAAATTAGTTTCCATTCTTGTGAACCAGTTATCACACAAACTAGGCACTTTGTTGCTTATCTTGCTCAAATACATTGAAAGGTGTCTTAGGAATGTCTCGGATATTTCTTTATCATTCACGTAAGTCAGTAGATTGAACAGTGATGCTAAAAATGGCACAGGTGATGCAATATTCAAAATTGGTAAAACTTTCTGTGATGAATCTATAACAGACCCTCCAAGGGACATTAAATTCTTAGTCAAATGAAGGTCTTTATTTTCCAATCCAGACAACAAATTCGAACTGGGTATAAGATTTCTAATTATCATTTCAAATCCTTGAGACTGTGACAGAGTCCTAAGTGAATCGTTTAGAAATTTCATTGGGAGGTTTTCTATCAAAGTGACAGTTTTGCAGCAGTCAAGGGCTGAACACAGAAGGCGCAGATGCCCGCAAGTGTAACTGCTGGCATTTGATAACTGACCCATCCATTTCTGCACACCTTCCTTTAGTAGAGGGTAGATTTGGGTTTTGTAACTGTCCATACCACCCAAGATACATCTAAGAAGTCTATTTACTAGCTGTAGGACTACTGCAGCATGTGTTGCTGACAGAATTGAACACTCCACAAACATATCAGTCCCTTTCACATGCTTATGCAAAGCAGTTACAATGACAGGAAACAGAGAAATGGCCACTTCAGTTCCTAGTCCAAAGCACAGCAAGTTTGACAGAGTACAAAAAGCTTCTATTTGTATTTTTAAGCCATAAGTTCTGTCCACTCCAGAACTAATGTACTCTGATATGGGTTTCAGTATATCATATTTGGTCAGTAGAATCCTGGTGACATCAATAGACTGCAAAGACATGATTCTGATGAATTTCAGTGCAGCCAATATGGGTCTACCATTATAGACAATGTTAGGATCAAAGACAAAATTGGTGCTAGTAACTGGAACAAAGTTTCTTATGATTGTTTTCATCAAGTGTTCCATTTCAACAATTTTTAATGCTGTTTCAACTGAGTCTCTTGCTAATCTGGACAATATTTGCAATGAATATTGTACACAGTTAAAGTTGGGTTTTATTGATTCCAAGATGTAGTACAGTCTTTGAAGAATTTCTGTTCTTTGCAATGCTGTCATGATATCTATTTCTGCTAGGTGGTAGTCAGTGAATTCTTCTTCTTTTGATTGTAATTCTTCAATTTCTGATTTGTCATTTTCTAAACAGGGTTGCAATGTTCCTTCTTCAAATCCTATCAAGGCATCTAAGCTAGCTTCATCAATTCTGTTGTAAAGTAAATTCCTCATGGCTCTTAGGGCAGGTTCTAAGATGATTGTTTTGTTGTCATCCATAGCAATTCTGACAATGAAGAAAAGTTTGCTAATGGGGATTTCAATGACATTTTTGTATGTGCCTGCACTGTAGTATTCTAGGATACCAGCTATTGTGTTTAAAGCGACTACTCTTTGCTGAGTGATTGTTGACCGAGTTAGCTCTACAAGTTCTGTAATTGAGTACCCAGGTCTATGTGGTTCATCACCATGGTGGAACAACGGCTTTGTTTTCTCTGTGTACTCCATTGTGTATGGCAATAGATATCCATTGAAATCAAATCTAGCTTCATAAGGCTCATCAGCTTTAATTCTCTTGCTTTCTTCAATTCCTTTCATCCATTCTAGTTTGTCTTTTTCCAATGAATCAAAATGCAGCCATTTGTTTACTTCAGGATGTGTTAGAACATCATTTTCCCATAGGTTATTGTTTTCAGATATTGCAACAGTAGTGTCCATGTTTTCTACAGCAGTTGTGTTGTCTGTAACTCTGTTTTCAAGTGCTTTTTCTAATTTGTTACTTTCAGATTTAGTTGCTTGTTGCCGTTTAGCTTTTAAAAACTCTACCAGTTTAGGATCTATGCTTGAAAGTAGTTTCTTCCTTTCTTCAAGAATATCTTGTTCGGACATTTTACTCAAAAGTTTTACATTTTCATTATGAATAACATCGGCATCCTGAGATGATACTATGAAACTTTTTTCTGGTAATTTGATGTTTGTTGATTTAGCCTTATCTGTACTAGTTGATGGTTCATCAATATCCATATTCACAATCTCATTTATACTTACATTTTGTATTTCACTTCTCTTACTAAATATAGTTGATCTCTTAGTAGCCACAGGGAATCCTTGAGCAGGCATTTCTTTAGCATTCCATTCAACGAAATCTGAAACATTCTTCTCTACAATATTGCCTAATAATGAAGGAATAATTTTAGGAAAATAAACCTTATCATCCTCAATTTCAGGTTCTGTTATCTCTGGCTCTTCAATATTTTTTTCCAAGATGTCTCCTACAACTGAAGGGTCCTCAAATCGCGCCTTTTTCTCTGTCTGGCCTTTAAGTCCTTTAGCCTGAGCATACTTCGAGGGTTTCCGACCTGTCTCAGCATTACTGGGCCTCTTTGGAGGTTCTTGCGGACGTAAATTAGTCACTGCAGCTGCTGGTTGTAAGTTCTGATCTTTTTCTTTTTCTCTCAAAAACTCTTCTTGCATACGAAGGAGATCGTCTTCATCTTCACCGGGTTTTGGACGTTTGAACATGTTTTATTTTATAAAACAACACAAATAAAAGAAAAATTAGCAACAACAACTAGGTTATTTAATTTTGTTTTGGCAGTATTTTGACAGTTCTTTCCTACTTTTTTTGACAGACAAACGCTCTGCTTTTGTAGAGGTCGGTACAGCCAAAATATTATAGTTTGTGGCGACAACTGCCAAATCAAATTGTAAAAAAACACCCTATAACAATGCAGTTGTTCTAGTTTAACTTGACTTACATATTTTACTTCGAGTTATTTGTTGAATTATGTTATAATATATGACAAGATCCACGAAATATGAATGTAATTTAATTATGAATCAAAATTATATGAAGAATAGTATCTCTGTAAACATGCCACATTTTGACATTGACATTCTTGACATGTGCTTTTTTGTAGCGATGGGTCGTTGACGGTTTTTCCGTCAACGAAACGTTAACGTTGATTCACGTTTGTCAACTAGTTAATCAACTAGTTAAATTCGTCAACGAGTTGATTGAGTTAACGTGTTCATCTCGTTGACGAATTTAAAATTCAAATTGCAACGTAAACCGCTGATTCATTAAAATTTGATTCAATTTTTGTATTGGAAACGTTTTATGTACAAACTAACATCTTAAATTGTGTGAAATAAAAATATTTATATTTCATATATATAAAATAAAAAATTTTCACAGAGGGCTGTTCGCTATACCTCGTGCGTCTCAAAAAATAGTACATTTCAAAGAATACATTGGGAAAATTAAACAAGCTCCACCAATATTTATGTACTATTCTTATAAAATAAATATTTCGAAAATCAACTCATTCAACCGCTCGTAATCTATGACGTTAAAAATATCGAACCATAACACTCAACGTTGAAGATAACGTTCAACAACAACATTCAACTCGTTGAATTAACGAGAACGAACGAACGAACGAGTTCAACTCATAAACGTCGTTGACGAATTCAACTAGTTGATTCACTCGTTGAATTAACGAGAACGAACGAACGAACGAGTTCAACTCATAAACGTCGTTGACGAATTCAACTAGTTGATTCATATTCAGTTAACGTTAATACGTTGACGGGAGCTCAACGGTTGATTCAACTAGTTCGTTGATTCAACGCTCATCCCTACTTTTTTGACAGTTGACATTTACAAACGAACACCACGCGAGTTCGTTCGAGTAGAAGTTTACCAAAACAAACCAACCTCAAAATGCCTAAAATAAAAAGGGATATTGATAAACTGAAGCATCCAAACAGTCGAAAGACATTGAAACTCATTAGTAAAATAAAGAAGAACGAGAAGAAGGATGAAAAGAAAGTAGGTACACACATTAAGCAAAACCTCATTGGTGAAAAGATTCTATGGTTCAAAGAGCGGATACCGGAAGAATGTGGGGTTTTAAATAAAGAAGAAACTTTGGCGTTGATAGAGGAGTATTTGGCGCGCTTTGATGACGAGTTAGAACAGATTGCTTTGAAGAATTCTGTCGGTCAAAGGAGAAACCGCCAACACGCTAGCAGAGAAGATGTAATCAATATTACCAAAAAACAGGAACATGAAGAGTTTGAAACCTGTGGCTTAGAGATGCCAGACCTCTTAGATAAGCAACAAATGGAAGTGTTGAAGAATTGGAATGGTGAACTGAGATTCTTACAGCATTTTAAGCTTAGAAGAATAGCTAGAAAACATTTAATATAGCAATAAGTTAAATAACTTGTGTTTTATTTGTGTCCATTGTTATGTTGTATTGTCAACCAAACCTATTTAGCCCAGTGAAACCTTTGGCTGTTGGTTTTTGTATCTACTAAAGTACAGAGTTCTGGTAGATGTCTACTTGATAGGATAGATGCTATGCCCATTATTTTTTACTTTTTTGTTTTACTTGTTTTAGTTTGGCCAGTCTTATCAGACCGTGGCTAAACTGCAGTAAAATATAATGAGCATAGCAGTTACCAGCAAAATAATTTCAAGGGTATTAAAACAACAGAATTAACATTTTTGTCTGTTGATCTACTTTTGTTTCTGTTTGTATAGTTTTTTTCTTCTAGCTCAGATAATATTATCATCTGTTAGTGCAGGGTGCCATTACATTGGAAATCGTGTTTTCATACACATTCATAAATTACACACAGCTTGTTCATACACCAAAATAGAAACACTTATTATTTTTGTTTACAATCAGGCGAGATAGTGGTCCAACCTGAATTTGGCGCCACAAAATATTTAGCTCTTGGTATTGTTACATAGATGTCGCTGCGTTCGCCATAATTTAGCACATTGTCCTTTGGGCTTTGATAATATAGAGTGAGATTTTCAAACACTGAAGGCGCCCAATCTAGCAATTCTAGCATACGTAGTATCTCTTTGTAGTCTGTGTCTAGCATCCGCACTCGCACCTAATTTATAGGGACGAATTTTCAACTGGCCGTAGATGGCTATAGGTATCCGAAACAATGAGGAATACCAAAAACGTTGAAAGGAGTCTCGAGGCCGATTTTGACGAAAACTAAACTGCATCATTGGATTTTAGGGAAATTAACAATCCTGACCAGGAATCGTACGTTTTGATTTTGGAAAAAAACACATTCTGTTCGATAGTGTTACTAATATTAGTAACAAAATTCTGGGAAGTAATCATATTCAAACTAAAGGAAGTAGGTAGTGAAGTGGCGGCATTGATCAGCGTATCATACAAGCAAGTCTTATAATAATAGGTTCACTTGCACCATTTAGTAAATTAAGTACTGATGCAAGCAGCTAATTACAGTCGCCATTAGGCACATTAGGCCGTCCTCTGGTAGGTAGCGTTAGTGTGCCATTTGGCATGAGCCACACGATGCGTTTTATATCAGAGTCAGACAGTAGTATCATACCTAACTAAATTTTCCTGTAGTTACAAATAAGCGGAAAACCCCAATAAATCCCAAAAATAAAACCACAAAATTTGAAGAAAGATGACTAATTTATTAAGAACTATTTACAACTTCCATATGTATAGAAATAGGATAGTAAATGGGAACCAGCATGGAACACAACCTAAGGAACAAGTTCAGCGCAAATATACAGTAAAAGCCCCAATATAGCTTGCGGACGCGTAAAGGAAACCATTCAGAGACAATCGTTATTTATAGACGTGACGCCAGTGTCCACCGCACGAAGTTATGCATATTTAAAAAAAACATGTGATTCATTCATCCTGGCCTCCATTGTAAGTTACAGTTATAGAGTTATCATTGTATTTACTATTGAGATGAGAATGACGAATTTGTTATGACAACAATTTCTGAATTCCTTGAAGTATGATTCAAATTTTCCCGCGAATTCCGAGCAAGGCATCAGGCGGGGCGATACCTACTGCCGCTGCTTTACTGAAGAGGTCGGAATGTTTCTATAATTAATTCTCTCCTCTAGGGAATATAGAATCGCGCTTCAGCGGTCAGCGGAGTTCAGAGTCATACCTTAAGTCATTCATAAAAATAAATGAGCTAATGGCATAATAAATTACAATCACGTAGACATTCTGTTAGGTAAGGTAACTGGGCATAGTTTCTCTACGCCACTATGGTCCTACGAGGCAGTATTCCATATTTAAAATTATTGCATGTAACCCGGAAGTTTGTCTATGATTTCCTAAACGCACCGTCACAAATAAACATACTGATATGTCGTACAAAATCAGTCACTTTATCACATACAAACATCTTAAATTAAAATATTAAAATGAGCATAATTCGTGTAATTTTATTATGCTAACATAAAATCAATTGCAAATTTCGAGTCTCGTTGTGTGTATGTTATGTAATTTTTATTTACCAAAATATTTCGAGTTAATTTATTAATTTATTGCAATTCTTTGGGTTATTTGCGAGGAACGAAACTCGAAATTTTATGGTATTTTCGACATGAGCTTAAATTAAAATAACGCACAAGTTCTCTCGACAGTCATTCAAAGGTTTACTACAAATTACAAAATCACAAGCAAAGGGACTTAGTTCAAAATTCACAGACCTAACTTCGAAGTACATTCAAACGTGAACCTTATTCCATGGCAATTAGTCTTTAAGTTCATTATTGTTACATTCCCATATACGAATTTAAGAGTACCATGCTAATAGGAATCTTATTATTTCAAACATAATGTAAATATTCATTAAAGCAAAGTCTGTGAATTTTGCCTCAAGATAAAAAATAATTTTAAGTTAACTTATTGGTCTAAAATAGAATCAACTAGTATACCAATGGGACAACTTACAAGAGTGCTTAAGCATTTAAAAATGACATTTGATCCATTTAAAATTATTTTCAAAAGCGGTTTGTATTTGTATTTCATTCATTCTTTTCAGAAAATTTGATTTGGGACAGTCTTAGTAAATCTAATGGACTAGCGTAAAAAGACGATTTGGATAGTAGCACAAAAAAATGCAGCTCAAAATTTCATTTTGTTTTTGTGGACGGTACTCCTGAAGCTGCAAAGCTGCCTATATTGCCCCTCTTTATATTCCCCATTATTTTGATGACCACAGAAAAATAGGGAGGATTTTACAAAGACCAAATTTACAATAACTTGAAAACAACATGCTAATGAAACATGATAGTGAACATGATATAAATAAGATATGCGTAAAAAACGCTTAGTGTTCGTTACTTAGCATTTCATTACATAAAACGTGTAGCAAAAATGCTGCAGAAAATTATCAGTTAAGCCAAGATAGACTGATTTGTGGACTAGACAAAAAAGATTTAAAAAAACTGAAATGTTTTTTTAAGAATGTCCAATAAATAAAATAAAATGGATTGAGATTTCATTACTGAATTAAATAAAAATAAAACATAAGCCGAGGACATCTATGATATATTCTGTATCTATCTGTATCTATTAAAAATAAAATAATATGCATCAATTTACAATCGACTTAAAATTCATGATAAGATTACACAGTGAAGCCTATAAAATTTTCTCTACAAGGACTAAGGTGGCCTACCTTGACTTCATAAAGCGAGAGTGTGGAAACGAGATGGCACTACACGACATGTATAGTTCTGTCTCTTTCCAACACTGGAATGACTCGCTTAAGACGTTATGCTAGGCGACCTGGGGGGTATTATAAAGTCTTTAAACCAGGCTTGTTCCAGTGAGTGAACGAGATGGCGCTAGAAGACTTGTATAGCTCTGTCACTTTCACTCGCTGGAATAAGCCTGGTTTTAAAATGTTGTAATACCCCAGGCCTCTTCTCCATAATAGAGAGTGGGCCTTCATCCACCACGTAGGCGTGATCAAATATTAATTGGTTAATTGGCTATCAATATTATCATTAGTATTATATATTATCATTAGTCAATTTATTTCGATTCAATTTAATGTTCTCAACTAAAGAGAAAAAAGTAAAAGATACTTTCTCTAAGAGGAGTGAACTCGATTTTTAGGGTTCCGTAGTCAACAAGGAACCCTTATAGTTTCGCCATGTCCGTCCGTCCGTCCGTCTGTCCGCAGTTTAGCTCAGAGACGCACTGTACTAGAGAGCTGTAATTTGGTGTAAATATACGGATTTGTTGTGCCGAAAAAGTGGTAAAATAAAATCTCGTAAAATATTTTTTTTAGGGTACCTGCAGTACTTACACGTAAAGTGAGGATTTTTTTTTTCTCGCGTACCCCTTAGTGTGGGGTAACATTAAATAGGCCTTTAAAAAATAATGATAGTTTCCATTAACAATTTTTTGATAAAAAAATTCGTTTGTGAAATATTAAGCTTTAAAGTGCTAAATTTTGCTCGATTCGAGTGTCCCCCCCCTCTACCAGCTAAACGGTTATGTTTGGGAGTGTGAAAAAATTCACAATAGTAGTACATATAACGAAGTTTAAAAGAAAATTATCGCGACTAAGTAGGCTTTACAACTTTACGAGTAATAGTCGACCAACTTATAAAATGTACTTGATATCATATTTTCTTAAACAAAATGTATCGGAAACAACTGCAAATATAAGTTTGTCAACTTTATTTTTACAGCTTTTATTTTAAGGTATGTTTTTTGGGGGAGGTTTTTATCGTCAACTATTTTTAACTAAATTCAAAAAAAGGAGGAGGTTCTAAATTCGTTGTAATCTTTTTTCTTATGTATTTTCCCCGATTTCTCAAAGTCTCCTGGACCGATTTTGAAAATTCTTCTTTTTAGAATTAAATTCAGCGAATCAGTTTAGTTAGTTCGCATAAGTATTTTGATGGGCAACTACGGAACCCTACACTGTGCGTGGCCCGACACGCACTTGGCCGGTTTTTTATTTTAAGAGTTTAAAAAATCCTGTTTTGAAAAGTAAAAGTTGATAAAAAATTCTACAGTGTGTATAAATTATGCTAATAATGGTACAAAATAATAAATTACATTAGTTGGCATCTTAAAAAATCCATCAATGCGAAAATTATTTTAAATGGATTATATTTTCAAGTTTTTCAATTTTTGTCACAAATTATTCCTAAAGTCTTATTCAGGAAAGCAGTTTAGTAGCGTTCTAAAATGTTTAATAGGCTATATTACACAAAAAAAAAAATTAGACCACCAGATAGATCATCAAAAAATATTTGACACGTATTTTTTCATTTGTTACGTTAACCAAAATTGACGAAATCATAAGAAGGAACTCGATTGGTATAATTTTACAGGCGTTATGACGTCACTAGCCCCAACTTCGAAGCGTTTTATCTTTTTCAATATTCATTGACATAAAAATACAAAAAATACGTGTTGATTATTTTTCAATACTCTAACTGAAGGAATGAACATATCAATTTTCAATTTATTTATGCAAAAATTTACCCTGTTGTCAACAATCTTGGCGAGAAATTCCATAAATCTCTTCAGTTATTTAACGAGGTTTAAAATGCAAATGTCAAGGTATTCTATTTATAACTCGCAACGCATAAATTATAACAAAAAAAAAAAAAGAATTCATAATGTTCCACCAACATTCACAATACCTAAATCATAGTCACGCGTGAAAAAGTTTGGTTTAAAAACTTACAAATTCTCTATTGTAATTCCAATTTCTACGCATCTATGCAACTAGGCACTTGAATAGTCTATTAAAATTATGTTTAAAATTAATGTATCACTAGATATTTAGTTATCAAACATTTAAGTAGCTTGCAGAAAATACATTTTATTTCTTTCGTTCAACTGTTCAATACAATCTGTCAAATTGTAACATTTCATAATATTTAACGTGGTTAATATTTACATAGCTAGTTCTGAAATATCGTAGGACCTCTGTATCTAAGTCAGTTTGTTTCTATCAACATAGATACAGCGGAAATGCATTATTCTTTTTATTATTTGGGTAATAATCATTATCTTTAATTTATTTAGAAGGACGATCTACGTAACATTCTAACACAATTTAAATTTAGTTTTTTAATAAATAGTTCCTCAATATCATCCAACATCATATTCACAAAGTACACAGGAGAAGCATCTTTCGAAATAGATATTTTTTTCTTATTATTTTTTTATTTCAACAAGAGAAGCTATAGTGTTATAAAACTTACCCTTATTATTCGTTTTTTTTGTTCATTTATCTACAATACATCTGATCGATTTAACTTCTTTAGAGAGCAAAACTAAACAAACCGCGAAACAAACATCTCCAGACATGATATTCGGACTCCTCGTATAATTTACATTCATTTTACAAGCTTACACAAACTTACAAAGTAAAAGAAATCAGGTAAATAACGGGAGATGGTAGAAGTCGTAGCCTCTCTGTCCCCGCGCGGCCAGCCAGATGTAGACCACGTGGTAGGCTCCGGGGACGAAGCAGATCATGCCAGCGACGAAGAATACTGCACCTTGGAGGCCGTTCTCTGGCTCAGCGACGGCAAACGCCCCCATTCCGAGGAGCCCTACTCCGACCAGCAGGAGTACCACGGCTGCACACACCGTCTTCCAGTTCTCCCTGACCTTAGGATGGTTCCAGCAGTACATGGACTGCGTCGCTTCCACATACTCATGTATCAGCGAGTCGGAGTCCCTCGATGTGGTGTCCTCTGTGCATTTGTAGGTCTTGCCACTGCAACAGAACGAGATCGTGAGGAAAATAGCTCAACGTGAAATGTTGCATGATGCGCTATGGCCTTGACTATCGACACTGATAAGGCTTCGGTTTGTAAATAATATAGACGTTGCGTGTACATTAAGATGATCGAGATTAGACCATTACGTGATTTTAACATGATTTGCTAAATGGTGTATCTTATTATTGTTTCCGGGTGATAGCAGTTTTTCTTTTGTACTGTATTTTATGGACCTCTCCTGGGACCCCAAAAGGGCTTACTGAGCGAGGAGCAATGCTGTTATATCATTCTACGGTTCAGAAAAGATTAGTAAGACTGGAGAAGATGACGGGACGCCTTGGACTGTTTTCTATGAATTGAGAAGAAGAACCACTACATCGAGAGAAGTGAAGGAATGCGGAAGAGCTTTGCCCAGGAGTTGTACAGTTTATAAAAGACCCAAAAGAGGGACAGTTTGCGCTTACACAAATGAGATTTAGAGCATAAAATTTACCTAACTAAGGCCCCGAAACTGCGCTTAACGCAGGTCAATTTGATTAACAAAACAATAGGAAGTATCTCGTCCCACTGAAATTCCGTGCAGGGTCAATTGTGGACGATTAATAACATTTGTACTTATGTACCTAAGGCTTGTTTCACCGCAAGCGATTAGCGGGAAGCGAGTTCACCTGGCTAGCCCGCCACAATATTCCCAAACCACTGAAACTACGGTAAGCCAGAATTAAAAGTGGCGATCACCAGAAAAGTGCCGAGCCAATGAAGCTGGATGAAATCTCGGAGAATTAATTTATATGGCATGTATAATTGTATACTGCAGAGAAATTAAAAAAAAAAAACAATAGCAAAACTGAATTTGGATTCAGACTAGACAACTCAAAACTCATTGTTTCTCGACAGTGATGTAAACAGTCCGCCAACTTATCTAACGTCTCGTATAAAATTTGAATCGAATCGGCTCAGAATTTGGCGAGCGATCCACTAGTAATATAAAATTAATTTCTGATATGGAACCTTCAAACTTTAAATAAACTTGAGCGAGAACAGCCGATAAATAACCGCTCACTCGCCAACGGAGGGACAGGTCCCTAAGAAGGTTAGCCAATTAGATGACCATACTGAGATTAAAGCTTAGCATTGAAGACAACCTTGACGCAACATCATATGTTTTATATTGAACACTTTCATATTTTTGTTGTGGATTTTATGGCCGATAGAAACCGTCAGACGTCGTTAACGATTTGTTTTGGCTTCGAATGTTTTAAGACACGACTTTTTCCGTAGCTAGTTCGCATCTTGATATTCGAGAAATTTAAGAAATTATGGATGGACTGTGTGGGATTATAATAATGTCGTTAGAAAGGAGACTGTTGAGATGACGGGTCATAAAGAAGTATAGCGCTGACCATTTCTCGAGCTAGGAGCCGAGTAGAGGAGGTGAAACCTGGTAAAGAGCTAGCTAGAATATAAGTGCAAAAAAAAAATGATGTTGATGATCGAGATTCGAGAAACAGACGACCTAGTGGTCTTGCGGGTTTTAATCCGAGCAATAGAGCCGATCCTGCAAGCCTGCAACAAATCAACGGCCGAATTTGCCCACCCGAGTCGGGTTTGAGGCATTTGGTGCAACAGTTGGCAAAGTGTTGGAAAAGTGCACCAGTTGCCAAGTGCACCATTTGAGCATAGTGTACAAGTTGAGAAGTGCACCAAATGCGTCAAACCCCCGGAGTCTTTATGATGTCAAATAAGAAGCAGCCGTCACAAAATTGGATCGGTCGCGGACTTTAGATTGAGATAGATTATTATTATTTAATAATTTTCGCCTACATTGGACATTTGTGTAGTAATAAATCGCGAGGAACAACGTGACCAAAAGATCAATCTCCCTTCTCTATATGAAATTCCTTTGCCCTGTTATATGGCAGTATGACGTTAGTAGTTTATTTATATTCTAGAATAACCGTACGATGTAAGAGAATGTTTATAATAAAATAGTAGTAACGTAAGTAGTTGTTTTTATATTGATAAAGAAACTGCAACAAATCAATACATAGCTCAGTACATTTTCCTTGAACCTTGATCCAATTCATAACAGGTTGTTATCAATATTATTTTTATCAAGCAAAACTGTTTCTGATTTCATTCTTTTGTTTATGTTTTGTATTCACGTGCTTTTCAGATTGTTTGATTGCATAATATTGAAAGATAGCCCGAGCACTTAACCCTTAAATGCATAATGTTTTGTATTTTATTCAAAAGTTATTCAAATAATAAAACATGATTCCAACATTGCTGAAAAAATAAAAAAAAAATTTTTGCTTGAAATTCTCTTAAAAATGAGTAAATAAGCAAAAAAATTGAAAAATTACCCCCTTAAATATTTTCTATTTATTTTTATATTTAAAAAACATTTTTTCGGTTTATGATAGTGTATTTTATAACAATTCTGTTTCATATTTTGTAATTACAAAATTGCGTTTTAAACTATTTTTTATAAATTTTCTAAAAAAAAGGTTGGGTTCCCAAAACCAAAGAGGTTTTAGCCAAAACATCACTGTCCATATTGAAAAATTTTAAAAAAAAAAATTAAAGAACTGGAAAAAATAAATGAATGCTTATTGACAGTAAATACCCTAAATAATTAATTTTATAATATATTAACATATTTCATTTATTTTATTTTTAATGAAATAATATTGGGTATGTTGCAAAAACGATACACTATGCATTTAAGGGTTAAGGACGCTGCAATGTAATGCGAAGACGAACGAGGGAGTGAAAAAACGCAGTGGGCCAAAGCCTGCGGGGCCTCGGGACGGGACTAAACAGCAACCGTGACCCCGGAACTTAAAAGGCTATTGAAGGACACCGTGGATTTTAGTCAGTACAAGTCTGACAGTCCCTCCCGCCCTGTTCTGGGTGGGAGGACGCATTTGATGATTTTACGACAATAAAAAAGGACACGATACGACGGACATTAAAGCGCTTACTGACCGGTTCAACAAGATTCTCCGCGTCGTAAATTATGGTCACTGCATATTTTGTAAAGTTTGATC
This sequence comes from Agrotis segetum, assembly GCA_036375495.1. Taxonomy (NCBI): domain Eukaryota; kingdom Metazoa; phylum Arthropoda; class Insecta; order Lepidoptera; family Noctuidae; genus Agrotis; species Agrotis segetum. Next base: position 1,203,395 of record JAQSVV010000039.1, read on the forward strand.
CCCAAAAAAAATATAGATACCCGAAAAGAATTGAGAACCTCATTTTGAAGTCGGTTAAAAACGTGCAGTGTTATAAACCAGACATAATCGTTAACATAATATTATGTTTTGTCTTTTCAGATAATAAATTATTTATAGTATGACTATGAACAATGGAGATTAATGGACAAGGAACAGAAATGTAGTAATTTACTTTGAATTAACATTATCTAGATATGCGAAAGCGTCTGGCAAAGTGGCAATGTGAGGAATTTTAATATAAATGAGCTGACAAGTTGTAACATTTCGGTAAAAGCATTCCATACTAGTGCTCATTTACAGAAACAGTAGGTGACGCCTAAACAGGTGCATAAGTTTATGTGCACTTCTTGATATTCTGAGCACTGAGCGAGCATCGAAAATACAACAAGCGACTTTAATCGACATAAAATAGACAAGTTTACACAGATATCACTAATCTTGGAACTTTATGGCAGATTAGGATTGAGTATACACATGTGGTAAACAATACGACACTAATTCTCACTGAGAACTAAAACCATTAAACATTCACTAATAAATAACTCGGAATCACGTAACGAAGGTGCAAGGTCTTTTACAAAGCCAACCAAAATTATCAATTGCATTTAAAAGGATTTACTTCAAGATAAAAACTCTTTGGGTGATAAAAAAAGAAGTTAGTAATCAAACCTGTTGTTTTCCAGACAGACATTTACGAATAAGGTATCAAAACTCTTTTCTTGAACACACTTCATACTGGCACAAAACTTTTTTTTTATCTAAACAAGTCACTCCTCATAGGAAGGATATTCTCAACTGACTTATTCCAAGTTTAAAAAGAATATAAAGGAATGAATTCACGATGCGATTACTCATAGCTTTAATTGATGAGTACCCGGTACATTCATTAGAAACAAGATGTGCCAAGAGGTCACTGGATCGGAACAAAAGATGGGCCCACTTTAATATTGGGTGAATCATTTGGTATGATTAACATTCCGAGTAATTTCAGCTGAAAACTGAGATGAAATTAAATGAAATTCAGATTTTACAATGATTTTCCTCCTGCTGCTCAGCTCCTATCGTAGTGGTGTGTTCGTCTGGGGGTTAGTGACCCTGACTGCTATGCCGGAGGTCGTGGGTTTGATTCCCACCCGGGACAAATGTTTGTGTGATGAGCATGATAATTTGTTCTGTGTGTATTTTTTTTTTTTTTACGTGGCAAAATCATCAAATGAGTCCTCCAACCCCTTACTGTCAGACTTGTACTGACTAAAATCCACGGTGTCCTTCGGTAGCCCTTTGTGTGCCGGAGTCGCGGTATACGTATGTCCCGCAACCCCGGCAGGAGTAATTTATCTATAATATAATATATGGATCTAGAAATATATAAGTATGTTTATCAGTTGTCTACGTTGTTTACCCATAACACAAGCTCTGCTTAGCTTGGAACTAAATGGCGTGTGACGTTGTGAAATATTATTATAATTATATTTAATAAATAGATAAATTACTTATTTATTTTTATTGTGCTAATTTTAATAATTTTATTTTGTTGCACCTAGTAATGTTAGAAGCTAGCTACAAAATTGTTGAGAAAAGTGTAGGTTGATGATGATATTTGCTTGTTAGCTCTACTATTTAGGTCATCTTTCAAAATCCTCATACCTACAGGAAAATGATTTCCAGGAAAAGTATCAACATTCATGTGTACTATGTATTGTGATTGGTAGTAAACAGGAAAAAAATTGTAACAAACTAATAATAAATAACATAATTTTCATTTTAGGAATAATTTATATTTTTATATTGTTTTACAAGTTTCCTCTTATAATATAATAAGGAAACATAAAAACTGTAATTGATAATTTTTTTTATTTATAATACCGCAATTATTGGAAATTCAATTTGAATTTGTTATTGAAATCAAAATATCCTATGCTTCTGTTTATATACACTAAAGAATTTGAAAGCTGAAATGAATGCGTAATTTCTATTAAACAATAACTGTTTTTGTGTTGTAGGATGTTCAGGTTTCTGATAACATAACAACATCATATTTCAAAAACACAAGTTTACTAAATTGTTTTAGAATTACAGAATATATATGTAGGTACTTGTATTTCCATACAGTTTTACAAATTCACAGCTATTTTATATGGGGTAGGCAGAAATGACAGAATTGTATCTGTTGTGATCCATATGACAATGTACTCTTTTTGCCAGATGTATTTGAATACAAAGAGAATGAGACAAGCAAATAATGAGTACAATATACAAGCACATGCTGTAATAACTTTTTTGGTGAAAAGAATAAATAAAGGATTTAAAAAATATATTTTTAATTTAATCCACTATCTACAATGGTATGTAAGATAAAAAAGGTACAGATTACCATAAAGGTTTTGCAACTGCACCATAAAATATATAAAGATATTGACTTCTGATATTTCTTGCATACAAAAGAGAGTATTCAAGGCAGACCGGTTCCAACAGGCTCCTTAATTTGTTGCCTTTGCCCATATTTACAAAAAAGTATGCATGTTGTTAAATTGGCTATGGATTCATTAGTGATGCAATGTTTGTATTGCGTTTCAATGATTGAATGTTTAATATATGGGCTGACATTGAAACAAGGCTTTTGACTGAGTCTAATATAGTCTGATTATCTAAGCTACAACATATTAGTTTTCAATTATGACAAAATACATCTTAAATGTAAAAAAAAGGTAGCATGAATATCCTAATTGGACTTAATATTAATGTATCAATCAAATAATTGAGGTCTTGATGTCATTGTCGTAATGCCCATTATTTATGCTCATATTTTTAACAAAAACAGCAATTGAGTATCTCTTTAGCAGGTCAATAAATAAAACGAGTACTATCAATACGAAGCAGGTCAGTGTACAAGATTAATTAGCAATCGCTAACGAGTAATTAGCGTGGCCGCACACCGAACTATGTCGGTAAACTATGTAACGGCTCCCAGGTTCAACTGCATGTCCCAGTAAGGAAACATGACTCACGGAAAGGTCACGAACATACTGACATTTTAACACAAAGAAAAGCATTTTTACGCCTAAATTAATGACTGGGTCAGTGTGGAAGGGAGTTATGTTGTAAGTTACTAAGTAAATTTTAATTACCTGGCGATATATTCACTTCCATTATTGTATTTGTTCTGTAAAGGCGATCTGTCTCCTGTGGCACCGTAAACTTTGATGGCTTCATCGGTCTCCTCTTCGAACGCATCGTCAATTGAGAAACGCTTATCGTTGTTACCGAACGGCCTCGTCATGGTTAAATATTGTTGTTATCTGTCTGGAGATGTAAAATAAACATCACAGCGAGCGTACGGGACAAAACACAGCTGTCAATTTGTCATATCAACATGCGCCATATTGATTGCAATGCCAAACGATTGGAAATCTGCATGCAGTTTTGAAATTAAAATGTGGATGTAAAATAATAAAAAAATGGGCTTTTAGTTCAGAATACTTTTGGGTCCATGAGTGGGTGATGGGTGATTATCATGAAATAGAACTTTTATAATATAAGGTGGCTATGGAATAATTTATCTTGAATATTTAATTTGGATTTTAGAACGAAGTCAAAACAAAAGACCAAGATTGAATACTGTCTTGTCTTGTCTTGTGGAATACCACCTTTTTACTCTTTCTCTTTATTAGAACAAGTTACTAATATCAATATTGTTACAAGTCCAATTATTATGCATTTTCCATGGTTTTTTATTTAAAATTGACTCATTCATTGTAGAAAGCGACGATTGAGGGACCTAAAAATGTTTATTTTTTATTTGCAACATCTTTTGTTGAGTGTCAATGTCAATGTCAAACTGATGTCAAATGTCAATGTCAAACGTCAAATCCGCATGGTGTGCGGTGTGTTTATTTGTGTGGTTTAGTGTAGAAAAATTGAAAATAAAAATGGTTATCAAAGACTGGGCCAAAATATCACCAGGGCTATCGAAGCCCGTGTTATCCTGCATTGAAAAACAGGGTTTTAAGACCATGACGCCTATCCAGGCAGCGGTAATACCGTTAATAATGTCTTGTAAAGATGTGGTCGCCGAAGCTGTGACGGGGTCTGGCAAAACCTTAGCATTCGTTGTGCCGATGTTAGAAATGTTGATAAAGAAACAGAAGGAGGCTCCGCTGAGGAAGGACTACGTTTATGCGGTCATTATATCACCAACTAGAGAACTGGCTTCTCAGATTTATAAGGTACGGGTTTATAGTCATTTGTCACAGTAGAATAAAAAATTAAGTACTTTATTGGCCATGAGAAAGTCAGTGAGTCCTGTTAGTTCACTAGTTACCATAGGAGGCATACACGACTCAGGTATAATGATAAATTTGGTTGGATTGTAACTTAAGCTTAACATTTAAATAAATGTTTGTTTTTTTTTATTTATTTAAATATTTTTTCCACTGCTACACACCTTTGCTAATTTAGCTGTATCGCTTAAAGTGGATTACTTTCATTACATTGATTGTTATTACTACCCTAAGCGCCAGAATTTAGAAATCATTTTTTTAAGAAAGAAAGAAAGAAAGAAAGAAACCATTTATTTGCCGGTAATGTAGGTATACATATAAGTTGGAATAATTGTGAATTGTCCCGATACATTTTGCCTTACGGCATGCAAAAAGTTACATTTGAATTTAGTTATTATAATTAAGGGGGTGCTTAGGGGCCCCACCTAGATCTTCGGGGTCCAAGTCAACCTCACCTGCCAGTTGGTGCACCTGCCGTACAGCGGACGAGGCTCTGGCGCAGGCTTTCCCTTTTAGGGTTGGGAGGTCAGACGGCAGTCGCTCCCGTAAAAGTCAAAACAAGCCAAAGTACATGGTAAAGAGAAAAAGGAAATTTGCCACAGATAGGGCGCCGCCGCAAAACGGCGCGCAGGAGTTTCGCCCGACTCCTGTGGCAAGTGGGCGAGGGCTACCGTGTCAGGGGTGGGCACGGTTAAAGAGGTTAGCCCCAACCCGAAGAATCCGCTTCGCCAGCCTCAACGTTGGCACGCTGACTGGACGCGCGCGGGAACTGGCCGATGTGCTTCTTAGGCGAAGGGTGGCCGTGGCGTTCCTGCAGGAGACTCGGTGGAAAGGCAGCAGGTCCCGGCTCATTGGGAATGGCTACAAGCTGATCTACACGGGTGTAGCTAGTGGGGAGAACGGGGTGGCCGTTGTACTCTCTGAGGAGTTCCAGGATGCAGTTCTGGAGGTGAAACGCTATAGTGATCGGCTTATGGTCGTGGGAGTGCTTATTGATGGAGTTGTAACCCACTTAATAAGCGCCTACGCGCCGCAGGCCGGTTGCAGCGACGCTGAAAAGGCTGCGTTCTGGGATCAACTCGGTGGGGTTCTTCGTGACATCCCGTTGTCACAGGGAATGCAGGATGCCATTGGAATCTTTTGCGACCTCTCAAAAGCATTCGATTGCGTTAACCACAAAACGCTTTTGCTGAAGTTAGAACATTATGGTATTAAAAATAAAGCCCTTGATTTACTAAATTCATACTTGAAAGATAGACAGGTTAAAGTTCAGATAAACGGTACAAACTCATTGGGGGCTGAAATGAATATGGGAGTGCCTCAAGGTTCTATTTTGGGTCCATTCCTCTTCTTAGTCTATATTAATGATTTACCTCATTTACTAAAAAATCAACCACAGATGGTGTTATTTGCGGATGATACATCTTTAATTTTTAAAATTGACAGACGTGCACAAAATCTAGACACTGTTAATGACTGTATTCTTAAGGTTCAAAATTGGTTTACTGTTAATAATTTAGTTCTTAATGAAAATAAAACAAAATGTATTAGATTCACTTTACCAAATGTTAGAAGAAGCGAATGTGAAATTTTATTGAACGGAAAAAGATTAGAATTTATTAATCAGACAGTTTTTCTAGGAATCACGTTAGACGATAAATTACAATGGGGCCCCCATATAGCATCTCTAGCAGGGCGACTAAGCTCAGCCGCTTATGCTGTTAGAAAGATAAGGCAGTTAACCGACGTCGAAACTGCGCGTTTGGTTTACTTCAGCTACTTTCACAGCATTATGTCATATGGCATCCTATTGTGGGGCCGGGCAGCTGACATTGAATCTATTTTTATTTTGCAAAAGAGAGCTGTCAGAGCAATTTACAATCTACGTCGTCGCGAATCTCTTAGGGAATTATTCAAAAAAATTAATATAATGACAGTGCCTTGTCAATTTATTTATGTAAATATAATGCATGTTAGGAAAAATCTTCATCTTTTTAATAAAATAAGCGACAGACATAATTTTAATACGAGAAATAAAGATAAAATTGATCAACCATATTTTAGATTGTCTAAAGTAAAAAAATCTTTTATGGGGTTCTGTGTTAAATGTTACAATAAAATACCGAGTGAAATCTTAAATCTAAATGACAAAAAAATTTAAAAGTTGCATAAAAAAACCCTTATTAAACAAGCATATTATAAATTAGAAGATGTATATTCAAGATAAAAATGTTTGGAAACATGCTGGTCCTGCTCCATAGTACAATGTTAGGGCTTAAACAAAGTCAAGCTGGTTGAAATTTGAATGCTCACACACTTAATTATATTTGTAAATTGTGTAATTTCAATATTTTGTTAAAATGTGAACGCCATGTACCTTTTTGCTTTTTTTACTTATTATTTTTTTTTAAATTTTTAGTCCAGATTTTCAAGGTACACTGCTTTGACATTAATTGTTTCAAACGCTGTTAAAAATATTGTAAAAAATTTTTTAAAAAGAGTAAGTATGGAGTTTCTTCGGGCACGCCGCAATTGCGGCGGTAAGACCCCTCTTTGAGGAGTGGCTGGAGAGAAGTCATGGCGTCCTGACCTACCGCTTGACGCAGGTCCTCACCGGACACGGAAGTTTCGGGAGGTACCTGTGTCTGATGCGAAAGGAGGAGACGCCTGGGTGCCACCACTGCGAAGATCGCCCGGAGGACACGGTGGAGCATACGGTGCAAGACTGCCCAGCTTGGGCGGAGCACCGACGTGTCCTCACGGCTGCGATAGGCGGAGACCTCTCGCGCCCGGCATTGGTTGCGGCCATGCTGCGGGGCGAGACGGAGTGGGAAGCGGTCAGCTCCTTCTGCGAGGCAGTAATGCTCGTCAAGGAGGAGGCGGGCCGCGAGCGAGAGAGGACAGCGTCCTCCCTCCGCCCCAGCCGCAGTGGCAGGCGCCCACGGCGACGGACGTCGCAAGATGATCTCCGGCCACCGTAGGCGCGGGCATGCGGGCAGCGAGTAAAGGGCAACTCGCTGCCCGACCAAGGACCATGCCCGGGTCGACGGCGCGTTGTGTCCCACGCGCGCCTCAAAGAGCGTCAGCATAATGACGGGGCCCCCCTCTCAGAGGGCCAAAGCCTGCCGGGGTCGCGGGATTATTCCCTAACCGTAACCCCGGAACGTAACAGGCTATGAAGGACACCGTGGATTTTAGTCAGTAGAAGTCTGACAGTCCCTCCCGCCCTGCCCGGGGTTGGAGGACTCATTTGATGATTTTACCACGCTAAAAAAAAAAAAAAAAAAAAAAAAAAAAAAAAAGTATGGAGTTTCTTGCCCATTCTTCTCCATACAACCTACCTTAGCGAATGGGTGTAGAATCAATCCCTTCCCTTCCTATTCCCTTTAAATTTAAATTTCGACGTTCAAAAGTGCCTCTTTGATGGCCTAATTGGAATAAATGATTTGACTTTGACTTTGACTTTGAATCGTTTTGGGTGGCGATCTGAACGGTCATGTGGGTGACAGGTGCGAGGAGTTTGAGCGTGTTCACGGTGGTTTTGGATACGGCAGCCGTAACGCAGAAGGAGAGAATATTCTTCAGACATGTGCGGCGGCCGACCTTGCCATCGTGAATACGTATTTCAAAAAGAAATCCGAACACTTGATCACCTACAAGAGCGGGAGGCACGCTACCCAGATCGATTTCTTACTCACGCGGCGGCACCACATCAGCAAGGTAGCCAACTGCAAGGTCATACCCGGCGAGAGTCTTACTGCTCAGCACCGTCTCCTTGTTATGGACTTGCGCGTCAAGCCTAGGGACAAGTATATTGAGCGCCGAGAACGCCAAATACGGTGGTGGCGACTAGATGAATACACGTCTCAGTCGTTTGCTTCGGCCATCGGCAATAAGTGCGATGGTACCGATGGCGAACCTGTGCAAAGCCGCTGGGACAGGATTCAGGCTGCCATCACCGAAGCGGCTAAATCGGTGCTCGGCTTGTCCAGGGGCGGTCGCAAGTGTGACAAGGAAACTTGGTGGTGGGACGACACTGTCCAGAGGGAGATCAGAGAAAAGAAAGCTCTCTTCAAAACGTGGCAAGCGTCCAAATCTCCCGAAGACCGCAACGCATACAGAGCTGCAAAACGTGCCACTAAGAGAGCCGTCGCCAGAGCCAGACGAGACCACTTACAGCCACTTTACGATAAGTTGGAATCGTCTGAGGGGCAAAAGCTCATATATAAGTTGGCACGTTCCAGGGTCAAAGCGGCACTGGATATTACAAAGTGCCGCTGTATAAGAGACCCTGAAGGCAAACTGTTGTGCGAGGACCTCGCGGTGAAGGAGAGATGGCGCTCGTATTTCCACGAGCTGCTGAACAAGCAGCATAAAGAGGTGCTTTCACCGGATCTCCCTCCAAATCTGGGACTAGTGCCCCCGATAACTCACGAGGAAGTACATGTGGCTCTTCGTGCATGAAGAACCGGAAAGCTGTCGGAGCCGATGGAGTCCCTATTGAAGCCTGGAAGGCGATGGGTCCTCGTGGTGTGGGCGTCTTAACCCACCTTTTTAACGGCATGCTCCTCACCGGAAAGATTCCGAGCCAATGGAGACTGAGTATTATCACTCCAGTCTTCAAAGGCAAGGGAACGGTGCAGGAGTGTGGTAGTTATCGTGGTATTAAGGTTATGTCCCACACCATGAAGCTCTTCGAGCGGGTAATTGACTCTCGGATCCGACAGGAGTGTACGGTCGCGGAGTGTCAATATGGGTTTCGTCCGGGTCACGGCGCCATGGATCCCATTTTTGCCCTAAGGGTTGTCATGGAGAAATACAGATCGAAGAATACGCCTCTGCATCTTTTGTTCCTAGATATGCAGAAGGCCTTCGACTGTGTCCCTCGTCAGATGATCTGGTGGGCGTTAAGATCCAAAGGGGTACCCGAGACCTATGTTGACATCATCCGGTGACATGTACCGAGACTCCGGTTCTATAGTTCGGACCGCGGTTGGCGATACGAAACCCTTCCCCGTCACCGTTGGAGTTCACCAGGGCTCTGTCCTCAGTCCGTTTTTGTTCAGCGTGGTGTTAGATGTGCTGTCCACCCACATCAGGGACTTACACGAGCAGCCGCCTTGGCTGCTCATGTATGCCGATGACATCGCGCTGGCGGACTCGGACGGGGGGCGCCTGGTACAACGTGTGACAGCATGGAAGGAGTCGCTGGAAAACGGTGGTCTGAAAATTAATGCGGCGAAGACCGAGTACCTGGCCTGCAATACCACAAATGCTGTTCCTGTTCGCATTGGCGAAGATACAGTCGAACGCACGGAACAGGTCAGGTACTTGGGATCGATGCTCCACGAGTCCGGGGACGTCGATAGCGACGTCAAGTCACGTATTGTCGGCGGCCTGGGCGAAAGTGGCGCGAGGTGGCGGGGGTTATTTGTGACCCAAAAATGCCGGTGAAGCTCAAAGGACAGGTCTATAAGACCATCATTAGACCTGTCCTTTTGTATGGCAGTGAAGCGTGGCCTATACTTGAGCGACATAAGCAGAACCGGCGTGTCACATTAAATAATATGCTGCGCTGGATGTGCGGAGTCTCGCGGAAGGACCGCATTAAAAACTCCCGCATCCGCGGCAGACTTCATGTCCGTGACATTGCAGATAAACTGCAAGAAAGTCGCTTACGCTGGTATGGCCACGTTTTACGAAAACCGGCAGATTACGTGGGAAACAAATGCCTTGCATGCCGCCTCCGCCGGGTCCAGGTAAACGAGGAAGGCCGAAGAAATGTTGGCTTGATGTCGATTAAGGGATCTGACTATGCGTGTTTACGGGCTCACGGCAGGAGATGCAAAGACCGTACAAATTTGAGGTTAGGTGGGAAGGCGGTCACGTCGCTTCGCGTCGCGTCTCGGTGTTAACTGACCGTTAGGCTCGCAGTCAGTTTGAGCAAGACGTCACACATAATTTTACGAAGATTAAATTTCCGAACGCAACCCCACATGTGCTGCCATCTTTGAAACTAACTGACATTTGAGATTTTTGAATCATGGTTACCTTACAAAACTTGTTCGAATGAAAAATTAAAAATGGTTTTTCTCGGTAAGTATAGCCTTTAGAAGAAAAAGCCGTATGTTAAGTTTTACTTAAAAATTTCTTAAAACTTTTCAGCTAATTTATTTCAAACTCGGAGCCCGCAAATAGCCGATAAAACCGAAAATATAAGGGCTCTCAGTTCAGACGATAACCGAAAATTCAATTGCAATTTACCTTTCCACAGTTACTTCCTATGTCGTTATTTCTTTTTAAGAAATTCATTGGGGTGTTTAACTTTATGGTAAAAGAAGCAAATGTATGTATTTCTTCATTTAAAGCTATGTTTCAGTGGGGCTCTCAGTTCATAAACGTCTGGACTGAGAGCCCTAAGTAAAACTGCTATAAATCAGTAATGCCATATTCTAGGAATTTGAAAATTTCTTAAAATCTTTAAGAAATTATTTACTAAAATATAAAACAAAAATTATTATCACAGAGGTAGTACTTTCTGAGATTTATGTTAAGCCGTTTTCAGCGAGCGTCTGAACTGAGGGCCATAGATATTTGCCTATAACAGCTTTGTTTCACGTTTAAGAAATTTATGCTTTGCGGCATCGAATTTTTACTATTTTTAACTAAAACCCCTGTAAGTTTCAAGTTGATCCAACTATAAAAAAAAAACGGGCTCTCAGTCCAGATGCACATGAGTCCGAGTCACGACTGACGCCCGGAAATTTCGTAACCATTACATTCTTAAATGCAATAAAATTAGACAAAGCGCCGCGTCAAAAGGGCTTCAGTCGTGGCGCGGGCTCATCCTTGTGAATTTGTGATCTAATGTCACATTGATATCCGTCTAAATTAACATAATAATAAAAAAATATAAAATTATGCAAAAAAAGTCTAGATTGAAAATTAAATTGAAATACCAGTTACTCGCTTTGTTATGCCATCAGAAAAGTGTAGTTTTCTTATTTTCAACTCTATTTCAAATATCATCAAGGTCCATATTTGTTTATCAGAGAAACTTATACTGCGTTTCGAACAACCGAGCTCCAATCCCCTCTAAATTACAGAGGCCTGGACATCCCAGAAGTAGAATGGGTCCTCCAATGGGAGCCCCCTTGCAGCCCGGCCTCGCTGGTGCACCGCGTGGGTCGCACGGCGCGGGGCGGCGCCGCCGGGTGCTCGCTGCTGCCTCTGCTGCCCACTGAGGACACCTACGTGCCCTTCATCAAGACCAACCAGATGGTGGAACTCAAGGATTGGAGGCAGTCCAAGGATCAGATCAAGATCAGTCCGAAATTGAAGGAAAAGGTAGGTCATTTCAATAATGTGCAAAAAAATATTTAAATCAGTTCTTTGTAAAGATTTTAATAAATACAAGACTAATTAAGTAGGTGTCTATAGAGCAATCAGACAAAATTATATTATGATCTTTCAAATGACATATCAAACAATTTCGAGGCAGTAGAACTCGAGATACACCCTACACTGTGCGTGGCCCGACACGCACTTGCCCGATTTTTTTTTTCTAATTTCATTTCGATATACTATGGTATAAAGTACGTCTTTAGAAACTCGTTTTGAGTTTTGTATTATATGAGAGTAGATAAAATAACTATTTTATCTGTCTGTAGTATTTAACTAAATAACATAACAATTAGAAATGTGTGTAGGGAAAAGTGAAGTTTAAATAAAATTATATTAAAATGTATTTTAATATGAAAAACGTGTGCGCTTTAATAAGTTACATAAAAGTATTTATAATAAAACGCGCCCAGAATGACGCATTTGAGTGAGCGCTTACGTATACGCCTTTTTACCTACTAACTTATTCCGATCTCTGGTATCGAGGCAGGAAATGAACAGGACTTATCTATATTAATAAGTCAACTATAACGTCTGTTAATTTAATGAGGAAACTCATTTAGTAACGGACCTCAGCCGAATGAGCACTTCTCGTGTTTTGAATTACAAAAGCAAAGTGTCTTTTGGGTCATAGGACTCGCACCAGTAACATAATGTGGCTTCATTTTCTGATGGTGTTGCTCGTAACAACATCGGTCGCGGGGCGCTTCGGCTTGGGTCGGCGATTTGGCTCTGCCTCCAGAAGTACATTCAAGTTCAACCCCCCTCCTGCATCTCACGGTTATCGGGGATACGGTTTCAGCGGTACACACTCATACCCAGCCTCGAGAGGATTGTCTGGTAACAAAAACATCGGCCAAACACAACAAGAATATGGTTTCGGCGGTACACACTCATACCCAGCCTCGAGGGGATTCTCTGGTAACAAAAACATCGGCCACACGCAACAACACAGCGTACACAATAGTTACAGCACGAGATCTGAAGTCCATCACCACTACCACTACAATCCGCCGCAGCAGATAGTGTACGGGTCTACCTATCACCCCGTGTATGTAGGACAACCACCCGTCTACGTATACCACTACCGAGACTCGGGCAGCAGATTCGATAGCTTGCTGACTGGATTAGCGCTGTACAACTTGGGCCGACACAGGCACTATCATCATTACAGCTCCGACAGACAGTACAAGAGCTCTCCGGGAGAAACGTGCAAGCTGGCCATAAGTAAGTCAAACGGTGAGTACGAGGAGGCGCGCATCGACTGCAAGCTGATGTCGAGTTTTATTTTGGATAGCACGTCGCGCACAACACAGAACGACCAACATGTCTTGAAGAATAAGCAGGCGACTGTGCACGGAAACTCTCACGGTGGAAACTCTTCAGTGAAGGTGACGAATAGCACTGTGGAGGACGCTCTGAAAGTGAAGGGCCCCTCAATAGCGGTGACGCCGGGCATGACTTGTTACCTCATCAGAACTTTTGGGCATAACAATACCTTACGGGAACCTGTGGATTGTGGACTTTTACAAGAGTACTCGCGAAGCTCATTTCAACCGAATGGTGCACAATGTTTAGGGCCCATTAAGACGATAATATTTAATTTCCTTATAATATATTTAGTAAAATTATAAAGGAAAATGAAATAGTTATGGTCTAAAATAATTTGTGTGCCCTCATACTGATGAAGTAATTTTATTAATTGTAAAAAAAATAGTGTACCATAATTTCAACTCCCTGCGACGTTTTAATATATTTTATTTCCTTGTTATTAATTAATAATTTTGTAAGATAATTAAAAAGGGATATTAATTACAGTAGGTATAATAGTGACTTCATTTTGACATGTGGTTTTTAATTTTTTTGTCTCTTAAAGTGACATGTATATTTTATATGCATAATTATACAGTTTGACATGTATTTATGTTTATATTTTTTTATACATAATAATATGACATTACAATTATTTTATATACTTTGAAATGTAATTTTTTCGACATGAATATTATAATTCTTTGTACTTTACTTTAGCTTTTTAATTTTTTCTCACCGTCACGTTTTCCTTTTTTCGTCCTGTTTATTTATATTGATTTTCTGACTTTTGAGTTATTTATGTGGCCTGATGTTCAATTTTAGAATCATTCGCGTAAATGTACATTTTAACCGACTTAAAAAAAAAAGTAGGTTCTCAGTTCAACGTGTATGTATGTATGTTTGTCCGCGATTATCTCGCGTTTGGCTGAACGGATTTTGATGCAGTTTTCAGGAAAGTGTTCATTACAGTCTGGAGAAGGTTTCAGTATATAACTCTAATAGATATCCCGTGACGTTGCCCACGTGGATTCATTTTTAAAAGACTTAAAAAAAAAAGTAGGTTCTCAGTTCGACCTGTATGTATGTAAGTATGTTTGTCCGCGATTATCTCGCGTTTGGCTGGACGGATTTTGATATGGTTTTCAGAAAAGTGTTAATTATATTTTGGAGAAGGTTTTAGTATATAACACTTTAGATATCGTATCCGTTTCGACCGCGCGGCCACTACGTTTTTTTTAAATAAAAACCATCCCAAGTTTTTGTAAAAAAATGTAAAAGTCGATTCCCAAAAACCATAAATTTGTCGAAGAGTCGCAGAGAATCGCCCGGAGGACACGGTGGAGCATACGGTGCAAGACTGCCCGGCTTGGGCGGAGCACCGACGTGTCCTCACGGCTGCGATAGGCGGAGACCTCTCGCGCCCGGCATTGGTTGCGGCCATGCTGCGGGGCGAGACGGAGTGGGAAGCGGTCAGCTCCTTCTGCGAGGCAGTAATGCTCGTCAAGGAGGAGGCAGGCCGCGAGCGAGAGAGGACAGCGTCCTCCCTCCGCCCCAGCCGCAGTGGTAGGCGCCCACGGCGACGGACGTCGCTTGATGATCTCCGGCCACCGTAGGCGCGGGCATGCGGGCAGCGAGTAAAGGGCAACTCGCTGCCCGACCAGGGACCATGCCCGGGTCGACGGCGCGTTGTGTCCCACGCGCGCCTCAAAGAGCGTCAAGCATAATGACGGGGCCCCCGTCTCAGAGGGCCAAAGCCTGCCGGGGTTGCGGGATTATTTCCTCACCGTGACCCCGGTACATAAAGGGCTACTGAAGGACACCGTGGATTTTAGTCAGGACAAGTCTGACAGTCCCTCCCGCCCTGCCCGTAGGGTGGGAGGACTCATTTGGTGATTTACCACGCTCCAAAAAAAAAAAAAAAAAAAAAAAAAAAAAAAAAAAAAAAAAAAAAAAAAAAAAAAAAAGAGTCGCAGAGACCTGAAATTTTGGGAAATAGTAGATTGAATTTGTAAACCATATGCCAAAATATAGAGAAAAATCTGTGTTTATATTTTAGGAGCTGCAAGGCTAAAACCTCATGGCCGCGCCATTGAAACGGTGACGAACACGTTATCGCCGATATCTCGCTGAAAAAACATCTCAGACGTTTGAAGTTCTTTGTAAAATATAGATTTAATTAAATTTAAATTTTTTTTTAATTTGTCAAAACATGTAAAAATACAACAAAATTATATCCTAGGATTATTTTAATATGAACGTGTGCGCTTTAATAAGTTACATAAAAGTAAAACCCCATGGCCAGCGCGCATTCGAAGCGCTTAAATTTAGTTTTTACGCTACTAACTTATCTCGCAGAAAAAGCATCGCAGGCAGGAAATGAACAGGACTTATTTATGTAATAAGTCGACTAGACGTCTTTAATTTAATGTCGAAACTACCATTTAGTAACGGACCTCAGCCGAATGAGCACTCCTCGGTTTTGAATTACAAAAGCAAAGTGTCTTTTGGGTCATAGGACTCGCACCAGTAACATAATGTGGCTTCATTTTCTGATGGTGTTGCTCGTAACAACATCGGTCGCGGGGCGCTTCGGCTTGGGTCGGCGATTTGGCTCTGCCTCCAGAAGTTCATTCAAGTTCAACCTCCCTCCTTATCTCACGGTTATCGGGGATACGGTTTCGGCGGTACACACTCATACCCAGCCTCGAGAGGATTGTCTGGTAACAAAAACATCGGCCAAACACAACAAGAATATGGTTTCGGCGGTACACACTCATACCCAGCCTCGAGAGGAGTGTCTGGTAACAAAAACATCGGCCACACGCAACAACACAGCGTACACAATAGTTACAGCACGAGATCTGAAGTCCATCACCGGTACATCTACAATCCACCGCAGCAGATAGTGTACGGGTCCACCTATCACCCCGTGTATGTAGGACAACCACCCGTCTACGTATACCACTACCGAGACTCGGGCAGCAGATTCGATAGCTTGCTGACTGGATTAGCGCTGTACAACTTGGGCCGACACAGGCACTATCATCATTACAGCTCCGACAGACAGTACAAGAGCTCTCCGGGAGAAACGTGCAAGCTGGCCATAAGTAAGTCAAACGATGAGTACGAGGAGGCGCGCATCGACTGCAAGCTGATGTCGAGTTTTATTTTGGATAGCACGTCGCGCACAACACAGAACGACCAACATGTCTTGAAGAATAAGCAGGCGACAGTGCACGGAAACTCTTCAGTGAAGGTGACGAATAGCACTGTGGAGGACGCTCTGAAAGTGAAGGGCCCCTCAATAGCGGTGACGCCGGACATGACTTGTTACCTCATCAGAACTTTTGGGCATCACAATACTTTACGGGAACCTGTGGATTGTGGACTTTTACAAGAGTACTCGCGAAGCTCATTTCAGCCGAATGGTGCACAATGTTTAGGGCCCATTAAGACGATAATATTTAATTTCCTTATAATTTATTTAGTAAGATAATAAAGGAAAATGAAATAGTTATGGTCTAAAATAATTTGTGTGTCCTCATATTGATGAAGTAATTTTATAAATTGTAAAATGGTGTACCATAATTTCAACTCACTGCGACGTTTTAATATATTTTATTTCGTTGTTATTATTGAATTATTTAATAAGATAAATAAAAAGGGAAATTAATTACAGTAGGTTTAACAGTGACTTCATTTTGACATGTGGTTTATTATTTATTGTTTCTTAATGTGACATGTATATTTTTTATGCATAATTAAACAGTTTGACTTGTTACATTACAATTATTTTGTATACTTTGAAATGTAATGTTTTCGACATGAATATTATAATTCTTTGTAAGTACTTAAAGCTTTTTATTTTTTTCTCACCGTCACGTTTTCTTTTTTTCGTCCTGTTATTGATTGCCTTTTTTTTTTTTAGGTGGTAAAATCATCAAATGAGTCCTCCCGCCCTGGGTGGGGCGGAAGGGACTGTCAGACTCTTACTGACTAAAATCCACCCGTGTTCCTTCCTATGCCCTTTATGTTCCGGGGCCACGGTAACCTGGGTTAAGAAAAAACCCGCGACCCCAGCAGGCATTTGGCGCGAAACACGACGCGCCACCGACCCGGGCTTGGTCCTTGGTCGGACGGCGAGCTACCCATCACTCACCGTCCGCAAGCCCGCTCCGCCGCTGTGCCCTCTGCTGATCAGAGGGACACGCGTTGGAGCATCCACACGACAGGCTATTTGCATACGGGCAAAGAGACCACTTGGGCACACAGTGCCTAAGGAAGAGTTTTTGCCCGCATCCCAGGGTGCACCGGCCCAAAAAACTGGTCTTCCCCCTGGACGTATCCGTGAGGGAACTCCAGTCCACGGGCGCACGTGGAGGTTTCCTGTCATAGCACCCCTGTTATTGATTGCCTGACAGCTTGAATTATTTATGTGGCCTACCTAAATGTCCTTTTCATTTCACCATCTCGGTATGGATATCTTTTCAGGTTCACACCGCTATAAATAAAATTAAAGAAGATGCTTTAACTAATAAAAACAAAAAACCAATTCTTAAAATTAGTGAGTGCGAAGCAAGTATATTTGCTAATATGCCAACAAAATAAAAAGAAATGTAAACAAAAAAGATATGACTTTGAATAATAGTGTAAAAGAAGGTTATGTTGAGAAAATATAGGAAAACAAATAATAGTTTAATAGATGTTTATTGCTACTGACATTATGAAGGCGAATGATTCGGAAATATGAAAATTAGTGACAGAGAAATTAGGAGTTGTGATCATTAGGCACATAAATATTAAAAACAGTCATTAGGATTAAAAATGTTAGGAATACAATTTTCGGGTTTCCAATGTTCGGAGTTTCAATTTTAGGTGAACTTTGGCCCGCCCATTAAAATCCTTCAATTGCTCTTGATTCATAACTATGGCCCTCGCTTTAAATCCGCTCTTTATTAGAGTTGCATAATGTACTATTCTTTGGTATTGATCATCGTGCCGTTGAGTTCCTTGAGTTATTGAGTCGAGTTACGCTATAACTGACAAAATAAGTTCTCTGAGTTTGTTTTTAATCGGAGTAGTCAGGTACAAAACACCGACCTCATTTAGTTAAATATGGCAATGGTCAATGAAATAGAAATCAAAGCCACCGACTTCCGAAAGAAAAGTTATTTTATTTAAAACTTTTTTGTAGGTATTTGTGTAGGTGTAGGTAACACATTTCATATGTAAATATCTGGTTGACCGAGCTTCGCTCGGTTTTTAAAATGTCTATATCTTGGGAACCGAGCTTTTCTCGAACCTGGGACCTTGATAAATCGATTCCTTGAGCCGAAAAACCCCTAATCTGTAACTTTCATGAAAATCTTTGGAGCCGTTTCCGAGATCCTGATTATATATAAATATACAAGAATTGCTCGTTTAAAGATATTAGATAAACTGGGGAAAAAACAGCTATAAAATTCCTCACTTGCCTATTTAAATACAAATATTTTAAAAACAGATAACTATTTTCCTCATTATGTTTACGGTCAGAATGAGAAAATATTTTTTTAGGCCTATACCTATACCTATATGGCATATTTATTGTTACTGCCTACTTGTTACAGTATGGGGAGGCCATTGCACTCACATGTTTTTAGATAATTTGATGTATGAGAGCCGAAGCACGCCCGCACGTATTATGTACGCCGAATTCAATATCAATCCAAATCCCGTTCCTTTGTTTACAGACTCTCATACTTGGAATCAGGGGCGTATATAATATAATCAGCTTATTCCCGTCCACTGCTGACCTTAAACCTCTCTCAAAGAGCGCCAACCGTCCCGGTCCTGGGCAGCCCGCATCCATCCACTGCCAGCCCCATCTTGCCGCAGGGCGTCCCACACTACGTTTGCCCATTCTCGGTCTCATCTGTCATAGAGCTGGCCGGCCCACTTCCACTTTTGCATGCTTATTCTACGCGCAATATTGATTATTTTAGTTCTCTTGCGAATGACTTCGTTCCGAAATCTATCCACCAGAGTAACTTCGAACATTGCCCTGTCCATTGCACGGTGAGCAACCTTGAATTTGTGGACTAGGCCAATGGAAAGTGTCCACGTTTCGGCTCCGTAAATCATTACGGGTAGTACACACTGGTTATAAACCCTGGTTTTGAGGGATTGTTGTATCGACGATTCGAAGATATGACCAGTTTCCCGAATGCTGGGCTATATCAGTTTTCAGTTAGAAGTAAAACAGTCAACAGTCCCTCTATGTAAAGTACTGATATTCAGCTGGATCTGGTTCGACTGGAAGCCTACCTCAATAAAGTTGGGGAAAATTAAGATTAATGAAACCTATGTACATTTTTTCAGGTGCTATCAATGCTACATGAACAACAAAAGCAAGACAGAGCAGTCCTCGACAAAGGACAGCGCGCATTCGTCTCGCACATGAGGGCCTACACCAAACACGAGTGCAACCTCCTTCTACAATTCAAGGAGCTCCCTCTAGGCCACATAGCCACCAGCTACGGGCTTCTCAAACTGCCCCTAATGCCAGAAATTAAGCAGGAGCATAAGGATCAGTTTGTCGGACCTAAGGAACAGATAGATTTTAACAGTATACCGTACAAGGATAAGCAGAAGGAAGCCAGTAGACTACAGAAGTTGGGAGAGTATAAGAAGACTGGTGTGTGGCCGTCTAAGAAGAAAAAGAAGATGGTAAGAGGTATTTGATGTCGACTTCGGTTGTGCTGTTATTTTTTCCGATTCCGATGATATAAATATAATTTATAGTACATACTGATAATAGGATAAAGACAGTTATTTTTTTTAAATCGATGAAGCAATCATACTTGTTGACGTCACAAGGATCTTTTGGCGTGTGGGCCAAAATGAAATAAGCCAAATAACATCTTTGGGTCTATGCCATTCAAAGCTTGGAAGATCCACAGTGCTCCTTTCATATGCTTAAAACATAAATGGGGGCATGCTGACGTCAGAACTCACATTAATATTTTCTATTTTCAGGTGCAAACAGAAGCATGGGAACAAGCAAAACAGAACAAAGAAGAGCGAAAACTGAAACGGAAAAAGCGAAAAGAGCTGAAAAAGAATGATCCAGAGAGCGGAAAGAAGCGAAAACGTAAAGCAGTGACACAGGAAGAGTTGAATGAATTGGCTGCCGATATAGCGCTTATGAAGAAGCTGAAAAAGCGGAAAATTACTCAAGAACAGTTTGATCAACAGTTCGAAGTATAATGTAATATAAAGATAGTTTATAATTATGATCGTTAATTTTGTTTTATTGTTATTTCCATGAGCGGGCGAAACCGCAGAGAAAAGCTAGTACGGATAATTATGTAGGGGAACAAGTGGACTACCATAACGTCTTAAAGCCAGAACGAGGTGGAGCTTTTTTTCCATTGTAAAATCACCAAATTAGTCCTACCCCAACTGTCAGACTTGTACTGAGTAAAATCCGCGGTGTCCTTCAATAGCCCTTTACGTTCCGGGGTCACGATAATTCGGTTAGTCCCGCGCCCCCGGCAGGCTTTGGTCCTCTGTAGAGGGGCCCCGTCTCGGTGTTCCCTCAAAAGCCCTTTACGTCCCAGGGTCATAGTCGGATCCACACGCTGGCCGTTTTTGCCAAACAGGAGACGGCGCAATACTAAGAAACGAGATAGAATTATTTGCGTCTTGCTTTCTGGTATAGAGCCGTCTCCTTCTGTTTGCCGTACACGGCCAACGTGTGGATCTGGCATAATGCTTGACGGATTTAAGAAGGCGGGCAGTTTTAAAAGGGAAGTTTCAAATAATACGACCAATGAAAATAGTAAAATAAATATATATTTCTGTTCAACTTTCGTAGCAACATTAATGATCTGAGTATTAATTATCAAAACACAACAAGGCACTTATCACCTATTTTATATTATATAATGACAATTTTTATGTAAACACGTTATACAATTTTTATATCAGCTCAGTAGCATTTGGCACCGAATTAAGGCATACATAATTATATATAATTCTTAGATCGTATATAATGGGATATATAATAAAATTGAGCTTACTTTTTTAATAGTTAGAATAATGTATAGAAAAGATTTTATTAATTGAAAATGTTTTTTTTACTAAGCGATATACCTACTGTCAAATTGCGAGATTTTGCTATAGATCTCGAAAAATAATCGATAAACAGTGACAAAACTGATGAAGGCTAAATACTGCAGAGCATACGCCCATATTGCGACTCTAGTTCAAATCAATGCCTCTCTTGGATTTTCAACCTTCAACTTAGTGCCGAGAGTTGAAATTCCGACGATAGTGTATATTTAGGCAGTCATTAAGTTCTAGTATTGATTAATAAATTGTAGTCAAATGTGACATTTCATAATACTCATTGTCTCCATTTTCCTGATAGGTCTCTTCTGTTTAAAAGGCCGCGACCAGACAACTCAAAAGTTTTTTCAGTTTTGAGCATTTAATCTATTGAGTGAAAGCTCAAAATCGCGAAAATTTCCTTCCGAGTTATATGCAATGACGGCTTTATAAAATCCATACAAATAATTACACATCATGACAAGAAATACCGTCATATCTAGCACCAAATTATTGAACAGTCTACGTTACATTTTCCGATAAACATTGTTTATTTGTTCATACAATTTTGAGTCATAAGACCTCGCAATTCTTATTACATTCTAGAAAAAATTGTGCGTCAAATATTTTACTATTTTCAGTTTTCAGTTGTCACATTTTCTAATAAAAAAGGGAGTAGATATTTACAATAACGTGAATATTGCGATTCTGTTTTGGACTTGTTTGTTTTAAGACAGATTTTTTATTTTATAGCTCCCTCCATCTCTGTTTTTAGCCGACTGCAGCGGACCCAAAAGGAGGGTAATGTTTTTTCTGTTTTTAAACAAACGTGTCCAAGACAACATTACACATGAAATACATTATTATTAGGGAAGCGTCTAAAGCGGTGGTAAGAGAAAAAAAAACACCATTACAAATAATTTAACGTCAAAATATTAACAGTCGAAATCCTAACATTAGGTGACACATCCGACGAATGTGAGATTGTATTCCGTTTTTACGAACACACGACTCAATGGATGTCTAAATAAAATCGCTCTGTTCCATTTTCAACTCTCGGTGCAGTGCCGAGAGTGTTAATTCTAACAGATTAATAATATTTAGGCACTTATTGAGGCGTCGCTTAGTATAACTGAAAACAAATCCAGAAGGTACTGTGTTCCAAATTAAGTTAATTAACTAGTTTTGCGTTTTACCTTTTTGGTGCATAAAACCAAAATGAGAACAACCAATCAAATCATTTGGTTGGTTAGACTGTATATCTGGACTACCCTTTCTCATAAAACACATTCGTAGGACAGTTCGCCTTCTTGTCGATCATAAAATTTACACTAAGTACATTAAAATAGCGCGTATTTATACACAAAAGGTTAAAAATGCTAAGTAAAACTCGATTACGAAAAAAAAATACAAAAGCGTCACTTACAAATTGGAGAAAAGTAGAATGAAAGGACCAACTTTGTGCCATACCAAAATAAACCGTAATAATTCACAAATAAGAAATATTTTCAAAAAATTTTAGTATGATACAAAATATGGCCTCTACCATAATTTACACAAATATTCATAAAGGTAAAATCAAGCATTTTCATACAAATTCATACATTGTTTTGTCATGATACTAAAACGAACCTCTAAGTTTACGCCATCATAAATTACATAAGAAAAATAATTGTCGTAATAATACTATTTAAAATTTAAACTATAATACTAACTGTCAAGATGACAGCGCGACTTACTGTCAAATGTCAAATTTCATAACTGACATGACTAGCTGCCAAGGACCATAAAATGTATCCAATGATATGAAATTAATACTTTAAACTGTGTTAATTGAAAACCGCGTCCTTGTTGACAATCTTAAAAATACTATTTTATTTGTGAGAGAAGAAAATACTAAAATACTCGAATGACGCGCTGGTGTGTTAAAATTCAAGATGGCGACAGATTTCGGCGCCAAAATTACGGGAAAAAATCTTACAAATCATAATATTAAAACAGCAAACTTATATTAACTAGAATAGAATAATAGTAGAAAATAATTATTAATAATGCATTGAGCCAGCAATTTGTTTAGAAGCGTTGCGCCTTAAGTTATTTGAAAATATAAATGATATACAAAAGCACCAAGTTACTGGACTCCTAAGCCTAACTTACAAAACCTTTTCGAATTTGACATTTGGAATCAGTTCAGAAACACTTCGTTGTATCAAAATAATTCAACTATTCATTGCGAGACCCCAGTAAAAAGATAAAGTAAGTATTCTTCATCATAAGTTAGTAATAATATTCCTAAAAGATTCCAACCGTCTGATTCGAATTTAAAGCCTTATCCACACGGGTTTTCATACATTATTGACAGTTCATAACATATTACAATATATTTGATAGTGGGCTCATGAGAAACATGTGTGACCTAGGGTTAATTCTCGTGTTCTACGAATATGTAAACATTTTATTTGCTGCGTGATGATAGCGTGGGTTAATGAAGATTGAAGAGAAGTCGTTGAGAAACGGTCTTTGATAATCGAAAGATCGAGATGTGTTTCAAGTCCTGAACATTTTGTGCACTTTGACTAAACGCCCGATAAATGCCCGTAAACAACTGTTGCCTGAGCTTTTTGCCCAGTTACATTTCTGCTTAATTTCTTACTAAACTAAGTTGTTAGTTTTTATGCCCAGTGACAGGGTATTTATTCGGGCGTAAACTCATTTATGCCCAATATGCCAACTTTTTGCCCATTTTGCTTATTTATAAATGTTGTTGCTCTCGATTTATCTGTAGTCTCACTAACATGTTAAATTGATAACTATATTTCTCTTTGCTTGACCATTGTTTTTCCCATAAAAAATCTTTTATTTTACCGTCATATCAGTCCCATTAATTCATTTGTTCACATATTCCTAAAACACGTAAACAATAAATAAAATTATCTTACATACTACCAGCGACGTTTGTGTGCCTATTTTACAACTATAATTGATTTGTTCCTACTATATTATTTTGAAATAACTTTATTTATATATATTTAGACGTTCAGTTTAAAGTTCAAATCTTATTAGTTTTACGGCGAGATCTGTAAACGTTACTTAGTCACAAACTTTGACGCTTTCACAATGGCCCGTTTCCGTCAAGCGAAAAATTCTGATGCCACTGAAAATGCGCATGCAGAAATTAAAGACGCATGCTTGAGACTGCGCAAGCGCCTAATTTAATAAGAGAATACTGAATAAGCCCTTTATCGAGTGACATCAAAAATTGCAGGAAAATTTTTCCTCTAGATGGAACAAACGTGATATTTCAAGTCAAAGCACATGCTTAGTAACATTTGTAGATCTCGGCCTCAGAATAGTCATTCTTATTTTGATAGTCATAAGAAAATATAATACTCAGTTTAATTTGTGACAGAATTTCAGCCTAAACTATTCTGAATAAGGATTGAAATCGTTTGAAGAGATAACAGAAGTAGCCTTGAAATGCATATAGCAATATGAAAAAACCATAAAATAAAAGTGTTCGAATTTATAATAACTTCATAAAAATGTGGGTCCTATGGGAAAAAAACGACAGACTTAGGGTCGGTTTATACTAGCGCAGAGTCAAAGAGCATCGAAGCGTAATTTTAAAACTGAACATAACAATTTCAACCTTAACTCCACAGCGTAACGCACACATTACTTCTAAGATTTTAAAAAGTCGCGCGCATTCTTCAGAATTCGCGTGTCTGCGCGTGAACAACGCTGATCGTGAATTGTGAAAATCTTAGAAGTAATGTGTCAGTTACGCTGTGGAGTTAAGGTTGAAATTGTTATGTTCAGTTTTAGAAATACGCTTCGATGCGCTGCGACTCTGCGCTAGTATAAATCGACCCTTAGAAACATTGAGAGCGCTGTTAGATATTCAACATTCAGCTCAGGGCCGAAAGTTGAAAATCCTACAGCACGCTCACTGGTTAAGAGATGTCAAAAAGGCATTGCCCATCTGTGTCTGAATGCACATATCATACAATAAGTCTTTAGGATACAACATTTGAACCGGTACTTCATATGACATTCAAACTAGATATTTTAAAAGTACAATTATAAAGGCATTATTTGATACTTATCTGCAATGGACATTCATGGGGCAAAGCTCCATACTAATTTGGACATTATAATTTCTGCCGTTGTTTCAATTCCAAGTCAATATTATCCTACTAAAATCCACTTTATCAATTCCATAATTGCTCGTATCTAGTATAAAAGTTACTCGGCTTAAGGCTATCGCACTAAAATTGTCAAAGCACGCAAAAATGTACATCACCAATCCAATAGCATATACAAAAGTGACTTGTGACAGTAAATTATATATTAAATGAGTTAAGGCACATAATTTTATTCTGCGTTTTTATCACTTCACTAAACTTACTATTTACAAAATTATTTTTATATAAATAAATAGTTGGAGTGCACTGGCGGACAAGAAAAACAACTTTCTGTATAATAACTGTGCGTACACTGTATTTCAGTGTCATAAGCAGTCTTCTTTGCTAAAAAACCCTTATTGTATGTACAATCGACAAAGTTGAATCATGACCCATTTTGACAATAAGTCGTTTGAATCCATTAAATTGACAAAGAGCAAAGTCGGTTCCATGGATATGTATGTTTACACAAATGTGAACCTAATTGTATTTCAAAGTCTGTAGAAAAATAAGCTAATGGTGGGTCATGATTCATCTTTGTCGATTGTACTTTAATGCCAAAAAATATGGTGCAGATATTTCTGCACGCCAGTGTACTCCTGTTAAAAAACAATGAAACTTCAAAACATTTCTTTACAAGCTCTTATTTTTTACTGATCCTAATTACGGTATAATATTATTTTCGTACCACTTGCTCAAAAAAGTGACATTCTATGCCACAAAAAGCGTACATAACAATAGTCATTATTAATCTGTTAAAAACAGCTTTCCCTAGGGAAAGAAAGTTGTACTGAATTTCATTCATCCTCTAGGGAGAGAATGTGATTTGAATTTCGAATACTTACCGATAGTGAACTACATCAGTCTGTCTTTACACCATTGAGTTTGTATGTAAAGCATTATACAACTTTTTGAAAAAGGAATACGCATTTATTATGCAGTTATGGTTTAATAACAATCATTACGAAAACCTAAGAGGCCGTATGATCTTGATGCCTTTGCTTTTCCGAGAATACAATATAATCTAGGAATTTGCCGCGTTTTGTTTTCTTCAAATACATAAACGTTGAGTTTATTTTAATTTATTTTTTTAAATAAGTTATTGTTAAATTTAAATGTTTAATTAATGCTTATCTCATACATATTATTATAACGTTAATTTTTTCGCAAGTGGTACGAAAAGTAGAGTATTTTCCTCGGTGATAAAGCTGTCTTAGTCTTGGGTGAACTTAAATCCCTCGCTACACTCAGGACTCGTCTTAAATCCCTCGCTTCGCTCGTGATTTAAGTTTCAAACACCCTCGCTACGCTCGGGAGTAAGCCTCGAGTCCTTCGTTACGCTCGCGATTTAAATCGTCACCCGCGACAGAAGACACTGCTTTATCCCCTTGGTTAATAATCTACTATTATTGTCAAGTTTGAATTGTATTTATATTCAAATGTATTGACTTTTCATCATTAGTTTGGTTCGTCGATATGAATTCTAAAGTGTTTGTATGTACTCTGTACGTGCAAAGTATTATAATCTGTGGAAACAGATTTAGAACGAATATCGACACGTCAACTTTGTGCTTTTAATCCAGTGTTCTTTTATGATGTTTTTTTTACAAAAAAATATATTGAAGAGACCCTAGAAAGTGATAGAAATGCTAAATTGATAGAAAAGTATTCCATATTATTTATCTTTATTTTATATAGGATTCCTGACATTGATTGCTTTGAATCGACGATCAACGATCTTATTGCGATTATAAAATCAGATTATACGATTTAATTCACCATCGCCAGATCTCAATCTATGCAATCCTTCACCTTCTATTATCGCAATTAATTATTGTTCTACGAAAAGCGATTCATACACTAGACCAAAGAAATCATGACAAAAAAAAATATTCTCCTTCTCCTCCCTCCTTCCCTCCTTCACGCTCCACCAGATTAAACAACACAAAGCGAGTTACCTCCTCCCTTATCCTCAGACCTCGTCGGGAGCCATCCCATCATCGTCGTGGTTGTGTTGTGGGCTGGCGGGCGCGGGGAGGGGCTCGGGGACCACCACGGGCGCGGGGGAGGGGGGCGCCGGCGCCTTCACCGTGGCCTCCAACGCACGGATCCGGTTCTCTTGTTTCACGATCACGGACTTCAGTTTACGGATCTCGTCGACTAGGTCTGATAGTTGCTTTTCCTGGAAAGGTTAGGAAGAAAATAATTTAATTTAGAAAATTTTGAAGCTGTTGGTTTTATTTTATTTGTGTTGGGTTTTCTTTTGACTCTACTCTAAGTCAGAGGTGACGTGGACAAACACCTATATTCAAAGTCGTAATCTCGAGGTGCCTCGAAAGCCGATCCACTCACACCTCTTTCGAGGAGGCCTTGAGGAGAGCCTCGACGGACCCTCCAAATTGGTATTCAAAGTCGTCAGATTGAGGAAATGATGAGGTCCCTCGAGTAAGGGTACCAAAAAAGTCTGTCTATGGATTGTATGCATTCGGAAACTTGTTTTTCAGTTGACCCGGTATAGATCATGACTCGACTGAATGTATAGGCGCCCGCTGGTCAACCTACTCCAATCTCACAAATCTTACCAATCAAACATTAACCTTCCACTTTTGTGATAAGGTTAAAAATCTATTAAAGAAATTTGACAGATTCAGATTTGATGCGCTGGCGTCTGTACATGAAAGCGTCTAACCTTTGCGGTAACATTTCATCTACTAAAATAGTCCTTAAAAACATTGCCATAATCACTTATATGTACAGAACATTTTATAGATTTTTGAAATCACACTGATAATAAAAATTACGTACAATAGCAGCATTAGCAGCGGGCGGCGGTGTGGCGGAGGCCGGTGTCCCCGCGTGACTCTCGTCCCTGCGCTGCGCGGGCGTGGGCGAGCGGTCCTTGTCCTTGTCGCGCTCCTTGGCGCCGGCCAGCGCGTTGGCCTTCTTGGTGACGTGCAGGTTCTGAGTGGCGCGCCCCGACACGTACCCGCCCTGCACGACAAGAGCGCGCTCCTGTAGTTTGGTTAGGGGGGCCCTACCTTATAGCATCTGTCTAGAATGAGGCTGTTGGCTGGAGGGTAAAGGGGGGAGATAAAGTTGGTGTGGTGTCTTTGGTTTTTGAAGTTATTTGGGATAACGATTTTGTTGGATAATAATTAAATATATTAAAAAGTTTGTTTTTGTATAATAACAGATTTTGGCTGATTAAATAAATATAATGTAAAATAACTAAAAGTTTATTTATTAAAAAGGATTTTCATTTCATATTTACAAAATAAAAACGGCGACAAGGCTACTTATTTCATTAAGTAGATCAGACTAAAAAAATATAATTGGAAAAACTATGTTCTTTTTGATAAAATAATTGTTTATAAACTATTTGTGTTCAATCAAATCACTTGGTTAAGTAAACTGATATGTTTACGACATAAAAAATAGAAATGAGACACTGAGCGTCCTGTCATTTTTTAACTTTCGGTGATAAACCAAAATGGCAAGTACTTGTATTGGACTTATGGGCCCAATGGTCCTTTGAAGGGCTGGTCACATAGAAAAGTAAGACGCAAACGGGGCGAAACATTTGTCTCTACTGCGTCCCTTTCATACAATATGTACAGAAGCGCCGCGCCGTAAAACATACAAAAGAGTCGGGTCGCGGACTTAACGTACATATATCTGCGCTTGTACGCGACACATCCATGTTATACATCTCTTCTGTCTGGCTTGCGCTTAAAATGGTCACATAAGGCAATTTCCCTATTTGATTTACTTCGTGCATTTCTAGCAACGGCATTGGCTATTCATCACGAAGTGAAACTTAAAATATTGCTAAGATGCCGTTTTAAACCCAAAGTACTTGTTGTCTATGACTAGCTCATCATATGATATTCTGGCAAATTGAAGCCAATCTTTGTTTACTGTATCAAGTAACTTCACATTTTGGTCGGAGTTTCTGCGACCAAGGTTGGCAGGACACAGTTACCTACCTCGGTTTTTATTTTACTCAAAAAAATGTTAAAATTTTCTTTTAAAAGTTAAAATTAGTGTAAAGCTCAATTTCCCCAGAGAAAAGCAGAAGAACATTGCTATAGGTTATAGATGAAACGCCCATTTTTATTTCACACTAGCGATGCGCAATGCCTAATCAAAAGGTACTGTTGAATTTTAAACCCACGACTCGGCGTCTAGAGAAGAAACTTCAACAGAGCAATCACATTTAAGCATTGCTTTAAGCATCACTTAGTGTGTGAAAGTTTGATTGGCGATATTTGGTAGCGTTATTGAATGATAGTTACGTAAGAAGTAATTTGATTAAACACAAATAAATTATTTTGATGATGAACATGGAATTAAAAACCCACTTTATTTAGTAGCAAATAGATAATTATTATAATCTTCCTCTAAGAAATAGATCCCAAGGTTTAAATTAAGTTAAAAATAAGTTTAAGATAAAAAACATCAAAAAACCTTGTTAGTAACACGACAAAAAAATCTCAAACGGTATGAAAAAGTGACGGTTATTGAGACACAACACACAACAGACAAAATAAACGCAGATTACAGTCGTTAGAGGCAAGCCAACAGGAACATTCATGACGACACTTACTATTGGTCGCTAAGACCGAGGTGACTGATATTGGACACCTTAGAAATATATAGATGGAGTCTCATACAAACGTCATTTGTCACTTGATACCTTGCTTTACACCCGTAATCTTGACACGAGTACGTTTTCGTAACAAAAAATTATCAAGCAAACTGCCGAAATTTATATTCTACCTGAATCCAAATTCCAATCCTTTTTTTTTTAGTCAACTGTAACTGATTAGAATATGCGGTCGACTACTACTCTATCACAACTCAAATTGGGTTGTTGGTTGGTTACAGAAAGAGTTCTCGAGCAAGATAGCTGAGCAAGATAGCTCAGCAAGATGGATCCCAGATAAAATATAATGCCGGCCACACACGTTCAAGTATACTTACGCAAATCCAAACTTGCGCAAGTATATTGTAACGTGTATGGCAAGATACTTGCACAAATTGCTAACATTGTCACTGTCATGTGTTTGTGCAAGTCTAGATTTGCACAAGTATACTGGTACCGTGTATGGCCGGCATGACAGTAGTTATAAAATTACCAAATTCAACATTTTCATAAAATATTTATTTGTAAGTGATATCAATGACGTTTATAGGAGACTCCAGTCCGAGGTTTTTATATTCTGTACGTTTGATATAACTTGTCTAGAAGTTTCGCAAATTGATGTTTTGTTACTGTAAACACGAATGTAGGTAACAATAACACACTAACGGCATTTCTCGTTAATTTTCGCGATAATAGAGTCTTTAAAATGCTCGTATAAATGTCTATTTAATGGTAAGCGTCCACAGATCCGCATCGGACGTATCGTACGTAACGGATTTTAGTTTGCCTTGTATGAAAATACTCATACAACTGCGTCCACTGATCCGCATCGTACGGACGGCTCATCGACGGCTCTTCTGCTAAAAAACAAGCAATAACAACTACTGCATCGCTTTCCTCCTTTCTCACAAACACTTTCCGAACGTACGATCACTAAAAAAATCCAAATGAAGGTGGCATCGTCAACCCGATTGCTGACACTCGCGTCGGTAATCCGATCGCTGCCGACACAGAAAGACGCTTACCTTAAATGATAATTAACCCTAGCGTAAGTATAGACTCTAGGGTAGGTAAATTATTAGATTTGTTTACAGTAACATAATCAATACAGATTAACTTCCGGTTATTGACATTCTCCTATTTCATTTTTATATAATCACACATCAAAGTGATATACCTTTTTTTTTTTTTTTTTTTTTTTTTTTTTAGCGTGGTAAAATCATCAAATGAGTCCTCCAACCCCGGGCAGGGCGGGAGGGACTGTCAGACTTCTACTGACTAAAATCCACGGTGTCCTTCATAGCCTGTTAAGTTCCGGGGTTACGGTTAGGGAATAATCCCGCGACCCCGGCAGGCTTTGGCCCTCTGAGAGGGGGGCCCCGTCATTATGCTGACGCTCTTTGAGGCGCGCGTGGGACACAACGCGCCGTCGACCCGGGCATGGTCCTTGGTCGGGCAGCGAGTTGCCCTTTACTCGCTGCCCGCATGCCCGCGCCTACGGTGGCCGGAGATCATCTTGCGACGTCCGTCGCCGTGGGCGCCTACCACTGCGGCTGGGGCGGAGGGAGGACGCTGTCCTCTCTCGCTCGCGGCCTGCCTCCTCCTTGACGAGCATTACTGCCTCGCAGAAGGAGCTGACCGCTTCCCACTCCGTCTCGCCCCGCAGCATGGCCGCAACCAATGCCGGGCGCGAGAGGTCTCCGCCTATCGCAGCCGTGAGGACACGTCGGTGCTCCGCCCAAGCTGGGCAGTCTTGCACCGTATGCTCCACCGTGTCCTCCGGGCGATCTTCGCAGTGGTGGCACCCGGGCGTTTCCTCCTTTCGCATCAGACACAGGTACCTCCCGAAACTTCCGTGTCCGGTGAGGACCTGCGTCAAGCGGTAGGTCAGGACGCCATGACTTCTCTCCAGCCACTCCTCAAAGAGGGGTCTTACCGCCGCAATTGCGGCGTGCCCGAAGTGATATACCTTGTCAGATCGATATGTAATTATTTTTTGGAGCAGCTTTTCAAAAACCTCATGATAACCTCTAGTGGCTTTCAGCAATTTTAAGAACCCTTTTAAAAATAGTTAGAAAAAAATATTGAAAACTGACAGATTTTCATAGCTTATTTACATTATTTGATGACGTAAGTGTTAAGTGTTCAATTAGATGAAATATAAAGCATGCTAGTATAATGAAATATGGATGTCAATTAATGTAAATAAGCCATTTTAGAATTATCTTAGTTAATTATAATAAAAAGCGTTTAAGTACTTACCTTTCTGCAAAATTAATGCAAAATAAAACAAACTCTTTTTAACACAAGACATGCCTATAGACAATTATTTCAGTAGAACTTAAAACTATTTCGTTCTAAAATTCTACGTGACTGAATTGACTAAAATAAATGATTTCAAGACGCTTCAAGATCGCTGTCCCTTATAAGTCAAGCGCTGTTCAAAATTGTCGTGATGTTTTGGAAAAATATAATTTAAAAACTCGGGGATCGAACCCGCGACATGCTGTGCAGAAGTCGATCGCTCAAACACTGCGCTAATCGTGGCGTCAATACACGATATCAGGTTAGTACGAGCACGACTGAAGTGCGCGTACAAAAATGTGCCGCACACAATTCGACGGAAGACGGAAGCCTACCATTAGGTGACACTGTCCAGAGTTGCGTCAGCAATTTATCTGTACCCCCTGACTTATGTGTATCTACCAACCCGCACTGGGCCCGCGTGGTGGATTATGGCTCACTCCCTCTCACAGAGAGTAGGCCTGTGTCCCAGCAGTGGGAACATTATAGGCTGATGATGATGAGTTTTACCTAATTTTAACTCTACGCTTTGCACTAAGTAAAATTTCAATCCCTCATGTGTTAAGTCCTACAGTCCTAAGTTCCCCAGTCCTGATCCTGTGGTGTACCTTGAGCGACATGGTGCAGGGCTCCGCGTCCTCCCCGGCGAGCCACTCGTCTGCCGTGAGCGAGGCCTCGTCGCTGAGCGTGTCCGGGTACAGATCCTCCTGGAACAGCTCCGACT
The DNA here is from genome assembly GCA_036375495.1 of Agrotis segetum. NCBI lineage: Eukaryota > Metazoa > Arthropoda > Insecta > Lepidoptera > Noctuidae > Agrotis > Agrotis segetum. Next base: position 1,236,359 of record JAQSVV010000039.1, read on the forward strand.
TGCGCGGGACTGTCATTGATACCACCTGCGAGGCAAGATTGGGTTTTAGAAGACATTTTATAGCTGCAGCGTAGACAGGCCTTCCACTAGGTGGACTGACGATATCTTAAGACGCTGACAACACCCAAATTGGCTTATCTCAAACAATTTTTTTGCCAAATCTATACAGTTTTTGACAGTGGAAAAAATATATGTTAATCTTGAACATATTTCTGAGAGCACTGTTGTTTTCGAAACACGATCTTGAAAAGTTTTCTCGATACAAAAAAATTGTAAACTAACCTCTTAAAATGATCTTTAAACAAAAAAATCTGCATTACTCATCAACGTACATTGATAAAATTTATAACATTAACGTATCAGATGTAAATACAGAGCTTAGTTGATTTTTATTTTTGACTACTCAACTTATTTAAAAGTTATTAATTTATAATAATGGTTTGTAAAACGTTACGACGTCCCGTCATCACGCTTCTCTTTCTTACGTATACAATCCGACAGTGATCGCATAGACGCGCTGCTAGACGGACGTGTGTCGCTTGTCGCTTTGCCCCGCTATCCGTTCATCGTTTGATGTTTGATAACTTCAAACATTCTAATACTTACCTATTTTATTTTGTTCCTAAAAGTATTTACACTAAGTTGTTAAAAATTGGCATTGATAGAGGAAATAAGTTTAAAATTTTAAAATAAAGTTCTAAGTTGTTAAAAAATGTGCAAAATGGGAAATAAGCCAAAAAATCGGAGGCCAGCAAAAAAGCGCTTATATACCAACAAGCAAAAACATCTCATGGAAGTAGTAAAGTAAGTACATTTTATTTTGTAATATTGACAAAACTTTAGAATAAAATTATGAACAATTATAAAGAAGCTATGAAGGCTGTTTTGTACCACCTATAGCGTAAATTCAACATTCAACGTAACGCTCGGTTGGTCTAGTGGTAATCCAGTGGATCACGAAAAACGAGTAGCGAGTTCGAATCTCGGCTGAATTTCCGAAAATTGGAGTGGGTTTCATTTTTAAAAAAAAACCTTATTAGTACGCAATTTAATTTTAGTTTTTGTTTAGTTATTTCTGTAAATATTTTACTTTTTATTTTCGTTTTTTATAGTATGTATATATAGGTATTTTTTAAATAATAATGTTGTTGTTATAGTTGTATAATATGTATAATTAATTATTTAGGGAATAAAAGCTAACCGTTTCTTTGAAAAAAAAAAAAAAAAAAATTGTATTTTTTCATATTATTTTTTTTTATGAAAAAAGCTATGAAGGCTGGTTTGTACCACCTATAGCGTAAATTCAACGTCTAACGTAACGCTCGGTTGGTCTAGTGGTAATTCAGTGGATTCCGAAAAACGAGTGACGAGTTCGAATCTTGGTTGCATTTTCGAAAAATGAATTGGAATTCTTTTAAAATTTTTCTAAGTACTGCGCAATTTAATTTGCATTTTTTCATATTTTTTTTTTTACATTTTTAAAATAATTATTAATTTTCCTTACAGTAAAAAGAGACGTTTGGCGAACAATTCAGAAGCAGGTGAAGCTTCCGAACTTGTTTTTCACCAGTAAGTGTGTAACAAGTACTTATTCACAAAAGTATTATTCATAATATATAACTAGCAAAATGCTATCAAAATTTGAATTTATTACTACATGATAAGATACATATTTGTAGCGTTCCGTCACGTCGCACCGCGTCGCGCCTCGGTGTGAACTGATATTATGACCGAAACCGAAAGTCCAGTGATAAACCATCGAATTTACATAGACCTATGACTCTCTTAGAACTAGACTTATAGGAAAATACTCGTAGCTTTGTCCATTGTTTCTTGCCCACTCTACTCGTATGTATATGTATAAATCATCGTGCGAGTTTTGGTATTTTTAACCTACTTCAAAAAGGAGTAGGTTATCAATACGAATTATTGTTTTTGGAACGAAGTTCCTTATCGCGCGTTGTGAAAGGGGGCTAGACGGAAAAAATTCTTACGAAAAGTTGTCACGACACTTTTTGGAACGAAGTTTCTTATCGCGCTTTGCGAAAGGGTGCTAGAGCTCAAAGAATGGAGCGGAGCGGAGCGGAGTGGAGTGGAGTGGAGTCACGACGATTATTTTTGTTGGGTGTATACAGTAACTTCGTTCCATCCGGGTGTCCCTTGACACCTCTCAAGTTTTTTTTTTGTATGTTCGAGCATAACTCCGTCATATTTAGACGGATTTTCAAAAAATCTCTTTTTGTTCGAAATGCGTTTCGCCAGAAGTAGTAACACAACTGAAAAATGAAAAAAAAAACTTTTTTACAAAACAAATAGACACAACTTCCAAAAAAATTGCAAAATAACGTTGATTTCAGAAGTTGCTTTTTCTGGGTTTAACTTTCGTTTTATGACACCGATTTTTTTTTAAATTAATTTCATAGGTAGGTTTAGTGTTGAATAAAGTTCTGGCAAGTTTAAATGTTTTATTTTTGCCCGGTCTAGGTCGCCCGAAGAATCCAACTCGGATAAGCAGCGTTTGGGAAGTTACGTGATATCTTATGAGTATCATCGAGAATCCCACAATGTCTCAAGACAAGGGTGTTTAACCAGTGTCTGTTGCCAGTGATGACATAGGTATGGCTCTGAAACGTGGTCTTTGCGAGAGACTAAGAGTCACTCAACGAGCAATGGAAAGAGCTATGCTCGGAGTTTCTTTGCGGGATAAAATACGGAACATGGATATTCGGCGAAGAACCAGAGTCACCGATATAGCTCATAAAATTTGCAAGTTGAAGTGGCAATGGGCAAGCCACATTGCTTTCAGAACTGACAACCAATGGTGAAGAAAATTTCTCGAGTGGCGGCCACGGACCGGAAAACGCAGCGTAGGCAGGCCTCCCACTAGGTGGAACGACGACATCGTGAGGGTCGCGGGCAGCCGATGGATGCAAGTGGCGAATTGTCGTTCGGCGTGGCGTCTAAGGGAGGCCTTTGTTCAGCAGTGGACGTCTTCCGGGTGATGATGATTTTACAGTAGAATCCGTTTATTATGACTCCGCTTATAATGACCAACCGCTTATTATGACGAATTACACAGAGAATTTTTTAGATAATAAATAGACTTAGTTGTATTTTGTCTCTCTCTCTCTCTCTATTAAAATAGATACTTACATACTGACTAAAACAGGAGGTTGTTTATTTTATACAAAATGCTTTGCATGACGTCCGCTAAGTATGACGTGTTTATTATTTCCCTTCGATGTCATAATAAACGGATTCAACTGTACTTTTAAATCAAAAGCCTATGTAAATAAAAAAAAAAGATAAATACTGTCTTGAACAACTGTAAGTTCAGTTTGTTTTTATTTTCTTTACATTTATATTGTTTTAAATTCAGTATCTTATAAATAAAATAAAAAAATACATTCGTTTTTTGGGTGCGTCTCATTTCATATAAAGTTATTTGATATATTTTCATTTCAATAACGTTCACATGATATAATCAACGTGAGATATACCAACGGTTGATATAATTTCTCCACACATAATGTTTGTGTTACTCTAAAACTCATTTTATATATTTTTATTTGATATAACGTTTAATAAAACGAAAATCATTAAATATAACGTTTGAAACGTATAATTTTTCAGTTATTTGACCTAGGATGCAAGAGCGAGCGAAGCGAGCTCGGGACTTGGGGCACCCCGACACGGACAGGTTAGGTTCGAAGGGGATGGCGGGGTCTGAAAGACCCCGCCATCCCCTTCGTGTTAGGTTACTTTAAACCCTTTACGCAGAAATAGGAGCCCCGCGAAGCGGGGCTCCGTCGAAGATTCACGGCAGGTGGTACTATTACTAGGTACATCAGTGTTAGATTACTTGCCAGGAAGAAAAAAAAAATTAGACCAAATAAGTTTTATGTCTTTTGAGCGGTATACAAAACGATTTTATATTCATTGATTGTTATGCTTATAGAAATTAGTCATTATAAAATTATGTCAATCGTTTATTATATTATCAGATCGTTATATCAAATAAAATTATATGTTCAGTTGTTATCTCTTGTAAGTTTTAGAGATTTTGTAGTTATATCATTTATTACTTACCCTCGTTTTTTTAATCGCCTTATCTAATTTGTTTTTAGCTCTTCATACCGAATAAAAATATATAAGAGCGCCATCTATTGGTTCATTGCTGTCGTTATTGATCGCGTCCTTTGCTTCTTACTTGGTAGTTCATTGTTTAGCCGCTCTTTAAAAATGGCGCTGCGATACCGGAGAAATAGTGGGCGTGGCTAAAAATACCGAAACAGCGCAGCTCAGTAGCGGTTGTCAGCGTCTTAAGAGTCGCGGGCAATAGGGAAGGTAAGTCAAAGCTAGATGATAAAAACGTAGATGGCGCCACCATAGCTTAGTCGTAATCCGACCAATGATGTAGTACTATTTTGAAGAACCTTTAAGATTTGAACTGATTTGAACCAATGACGATGCTTGGAACAAACTATACTAGCGCCATTAGTTCCCCAGTTGCCATCCCCATTGATAGATGCAAGTGGCGAATTACAGTTTAGCTTGAGGCCTTCCGGCTGATAATAATAATTTCACCGAAAATTATATGAATTATATTAATTTCACAGAATTATTTGAACATCATAACTGCTTCTACTAAGCCGTAAACCAAAGTAGTCAGTGTCAATTTCAAAAGTGTTTTTATTTTTAAAGCAATGATAACGTTTTGTATGAGGTTTAAAAATGCAAAACGGGTTTCGTTGGTGAAAACTCTAAGCATAAATCCCAATAACAGCTTCATAATTTTAAAGAGCGTTCTGAAAAGGATACTTCTAAAATCACTAGACATTCAAAGGAGAATGGGCAAAAATGTATGAAACTTGGGACCACCCTCCAATAGCAATAAGATGCATGTCATTGGATAGGGCTTTTCATTTGCAACAATATTTGTTAAGAAACCTTTGTTGTTACAATTGTCCGTTCGGAGTTATAAGGCTCATAAGTTACATTATAAACAAGTGTTTTAGGCTGTCTACAGATCTACGTGTTTTAACCATTAGGGAATTGAGAACCGGTTTGTGTTGGAAGAACCGGGAACTTCGGGACAGGCTACGTAAGGAACCAGGAAGTCCATGAATTTTCGGAACTTTCGGGACAAAAATGTTTTTTTTTCCATAATATCAGATAGCAATAGAAGAACTAGATAACTGTTAAGCATAGTATTTATTCTGATAAAAAACACACAGCCAACTTTTATATTTACTCGTAACTTGGGTTTATTCCTGTTTCTTTTCGATATCGGTGGCTTAGATAAAGTCTAGTTAACCCAGAAGAAATCTATTCACTCTTACTTTGAAGAAATGATAGAGCTGTATGCCTTCGGGAACACAGACGCAGGTAGTTCTACTATTTTGCCGTGCGCAATAAGAAGAATATTTGGAATCGCTTAGTGCGAACTAATGAAATGGCGACTAGGGATGGATGGAGACTTGCAGTTCATGTGATGTCAGTCTGTTTAGGTCTCATCTTTAGCAAGAGCGAACCCAATATAAAAATTAAACAAAAAGGCAACCTTGTGATGATGAGATGAGCTTAAGCTGTGAAGTTTAACTTCCACCAGCTTCACGTCGCCAATGGATCTAAGGAGCTCTGCGTTCCATTGTGTCAGAAGTTTGTATTTAACTGAGCCATCCCACACAGCTTAAGTTGGGTTAGATTGCTGCGATACTCGATGCAGAATTGGACTTGCGCAAAAGCTTTGCAGGCGTAAAGTATCACTTTACTCTATTTAGGATACCCAGTTTTTTTTTGCCACAGTTTGGGCTTTGTGCTCAAAATTGGTGCCGAACTTGACACTGGATATCAACTCCATGCCCAGAAGCTGAATAATGTACCGGGAAAAGTGCAGTTGGTCGAAATAAATCCATAAAGGATGTAGTTTCGACCTACACTACCGACTAGTTGGTGGCGCCAAAAGAGGCAAGTTTCTTGTTCGCTCACTGGAAGACTTTTTATCGTGGTAAAATCAAATGAATCCTCCTTCCCAGAGCGGGGCGAGAGGGATGGTCAGTCTAGTACTGACTACACGTTGATCCTTCAATAACCCTTTACATTCCTGGGTCACGGTTTCTTTATGAGACAGTCCCGCGACCCCGGCGGGCTTTGGCTCTCTAAGACTGTCAAATTGCTGCCAGCTCTTTGAGGCGCGCATAGAATACGACTCGCCGTCGACCCGGGCATGGTCCATGATTGGACGGCGAGTCACCTCCGGCAAGACGTGAGTCTCCTTCCGCATGCCCGCGCCTACGGTGACTGAAAATCGCCTCGCGCCGTCCGATGCCGTGGGCATCTCTCGCGGGGGTCGAGTCGTGAAGTGGAAGCTGTCTTCTCCCTCACGCGCACCGCCTCGCGTGTTAGGAATGTGCAGCAGAATAAGAGTTGGAGAAAAAACATGGCAGACTCCTGTTTAACTCCGAAATCAATAGACAAGCTCAGAGAATCAGCCATCAACGACAACTCTAATTGATCGTTGACTAAGACAGACTGATATTCAGCTGTCAAAGGCTTTCGAGAATAACCAGTATATTAGCAAGTTTTCTTCTCAGTCATCTATACGTGTATCCAGACATGTTATCCCGTTTACTAATAACACGTACAGTGGTTTTATTCCGTACTACAGTCCCTACTGATTCACCCAGTGTCTGAGGACTCATTGGAGGTAAAGTTACAAAAAAATGGCAGGAGTTACGTCGCCTCCAGACGCTTCCCGAAGATACAGTGTGTACAAGACTAAAGCATTTAATACTGAACATGTCTAAAAAAGTTGAAAAGTTGTTTTAAATATATTTGTTTCTCTGACCTTATAAGTCTCATAACTCCGAACGGACAGCTATCACAAAAAAACTGTCTGAACAAAAGTTGTTCCAAATGAAAAGACCTATCCAACGACATACATCTCATTGCTATTGGAAGGTGGTCCCAGGATGCCCATTCTCTTTTAAATAGTTTGCACATTCAATAAACAATTTATGCTTCATACCTGACACAAGCCAGAGTTGTTGAGTCGGTAGAACTTGGAGATCTCGCAGGTGGCCACGTCGCAGCCTCGCTTGGGCATCATACCGATACCTGAAGACAAGCAATCATACTACTATAATGGCGGAAGCCTTATTATAAAGACAGGCCCAACCGAGCAACGAAAATGGGACCAGTTATTTGGCCCCCAGCTGTCAGGTCCGGGCCAAAGCAACTCGGTCAACACAGGTTCCGTAACCGATTTAAGTAACGTAGTTCGTCAGATTTATCATAGATGGCGCTATTTTTATGTAATTCGACTGACGTCGTCGTGGCGAGCGTGTTTTGTTTTTCATTTACCCGTAAATAACCGCACGTTTAATGTCATTATGTCGTACTGGTAAGGATGATTTACACTTGTAGTTGAAATTGTTCGAATTGCGTTGCATCGCGACATTAAACAAAGAATTGCGTACCTCTCTGTGGGTCTGGGGTTTGGAAGGTGTTGATGTAGTGGACGAATGGCGGCTCTGGTGTCACCTGAAATGGAAATAATGATACCAGGATGAGTTTTAAAAATAATTACTAGTCTTTTGGATATTTGACTGTTGGTGACTTTGTCTAAGTTTTGCAGCCAGAAAGTTCGGGAGTAGTCACAAGATCTGACTGTATAAAAATATTTTTGTACCTAGACTTCCATTTTGGTAAATCTTGTGATATCTACTCACCTCAAAGTACCGTATGACAGAGTCTCCCTTGCCGCACAAGTAGATCATGTTGGTGTCGGGGTCGTACAGAGGGAACATGACGCCGTTGCTGGTGTCTACTCACCTCAAAGTACCGTATGACAGAGTCTCCCTTGCCGCACAAGTAGATCATGTTGGTGTCGGGGTCGTACAGAGGGAACATGACGCCGTTGCTGGTGTCTACTCACCTCAAAGTACCGTATGACAGAGTCTCCCTTGCCGCACAAGTAGATCATGTTGGTGTCGGGGTCGTACAGAGGGAACATGACGCCGTTGCTGGTGTCTACTCACCTCAAAGTACCGTATGACAGAGTCTCCCTTGCCGCACAAGTAGATCATGTTGGTGTCGGGGTCGTACAGAGGGAACATGACGCCGTTGCTGGTGTCTACTCACCTCAAAGTACCGTATGACAGAGTCTCCCTTGCCGCACAAGTAGATCATGTTGGTGTCGGGGTCGTACAGAGGGAACATGACGCCGTTGCTGGTGTCTACTCACCTCAAAGTACCGTATGACAGAGTCTCCCTTGCCGCACAAGTAGATCATGTTGGTGTCGGGGTCGTACAGAGGGAACATGACGCCGTTGCTGGTGTCTACTCACCTCAAAGTACCGTATGACAGAGTCTCCCTTGCCGCACAAGTAGATCATGTTGGTGTCGGGGTCGTACAGAGGGAACATGACGCCGTTGCTGGTGTCTATCTCGACGGTGACTATCGGTTCGTTCAGTGCGTCGGGTGTGCGGAGAGAGTACTGACGCTCGGACATGCGGCTGAATCTGTAAAAATAATGGTTTGTTGTTTGAGAAAAATGGCGTGGTGGCTGGGGAGAATTGGAGAATAAAATAATTTGCGCCGAATAAAAAATTAATGATAACTGGAAGATTCAGAAAAAGTCCAGAAGTTTTTTTTATTGAATTCTATTTTTTTTTTTGGCTGTTAAATTATTATAAAAGTAATGACCTGACTCAATTTAAATTCATGTCAATTCATTTCAGATTCAACTTATAAAGGTCATTGTTAGATGAACTTATTTTCAAACGTCCGCAACAGCTGAAATTATGATTTTATAGCTTTTCAAGGTTGACTGTTTACAATAAAATGTCCTTTTAAGTAGTAACCTAATGAATTAATATTTTGATTAAAATAATACATACCCGGTAGTGAATACAAGTCCGTGCTTCAAGAAGATGGCACGCGACGCCTTGCTGCCCTCGTGGGCGATGGCTTCCGACTCCACCTCACCTTTACGAGGATCGATGATCCTGGAGAAAGGAAAACCATTAAAAAGGTTTTACTACATCGAACAGGGTATGAATGCGAAAGTATAGATGGATGGATATGTATTATCTTGATGATGGCTCAGCGATAATTTATGGTTAGAAATTCCCGTGGGATAATTGTCAAATACACGTGGACTAGATTACTGGCAATTTAGTAGTTTATAGTTATTCTTTGTATAACTTCTGCATACAAAAACTGTCAGACATTTATTTAATTCTACAATTGTTGAGTGCGACGGGACTGAACCAGCGTCTAGATTGTACCTATTACCGATATGAAAATCTAATTATTTTCGCCAGTCACATGGTTTCTACTGAGCTATATACACGTTATTCATTGCGTAATCTGAGATTATTTAATATCCTAGCCGCTAGGGAGCCAGTTAAATACTAAAGGCCTTACATATAAAAACTTGTGTTACTTAGCTACCGATTAAATATCACCTGTCCTTGTCATTTCTATTTCAGTGAATAGAGATGGCAAGTGACTTAAGAGCTATTTAAGATAAGCAATGTCTAATCAATGTTTATAAGTAAGGGGGTAATTCATTTATAGTAAAACCGCCAGTTGTATGAGCGTGCGCAGTCGTACCTGATCTTCTTGTCGCGGCAGGTGGTGAGCAGCTTGGAGCCGGTCCAGTTCCAGCAGGCCGAGTAGATGAGGTCGGGGTGGCAGTCCAGGGTCAGCAGGACCTCGCCAGTGCCCACGTTCCATATCGCTATCTGTACAGAACAATAGTGAAGTGGAAATTACATAGTTTTTTTTGTACCTGGTAATGTCATCAAATGAGTCCTCCCACCCAGGGTAGGACGAGAGGGACTGTCAGACTTGTACTGACTAAAATCCACGTTGTCTTTCAATAAAGGGCTATACGTTCTGGGGTCACGGAAATTCGTTAGTCCCGCGACGATACTGAGCTAGGTTCAAACCTAATTACTATTAATTCTATTTTTAATAAGCGCAATGTTTTACTGCTAGACAAGGGTTAGACAGGGCTAGACAGGTCTGTGCAATATTTTTCCAAGTGGTCATTTTGAGTGGGACAAATAGACTTTCCCAAAAGTGTGAGTGACATATTATGCTTCATAAAGCCTATATTTTATCCAAAATCTGATAAAAACAAACTAATATAAGTTCTCGAGTAGTGACCACGGGCCGGAAGACGCAGCGTAGGCAAGCCTCCCACTAGGGGAACCGAAGATATGGTGAGAGTCGCGGGCAACCGACGGATGCAAGTGGCGCATTATCGTTCGGCGTGGCGGTTTAAGGGGGAGGCCTATGTTCAGCAGTGCCAGTGGACGTCTTCCGGCTGATGATGACGATGAACAATCATCTACAATATGTAGAATGTAAAGCCACATTACCTGGTTATCAGATCCAGCAGTAAGCAGAACATTCTGCGCGGTGGGATGCCATAACACGAGTCCCACGCGACGCTGGTGGAACACCAGGTCCACCACCGGCTCCGTGAGGGTGCGGGACAGACCGCCGTCTGGGATCTGCCACACCTGAGAAACGAGGATACGGAGATTAGCAAGTGCGCCGCGAAATGAGACCCTTGCATTCTTGTATGACTGACCTTTGTTTTGTATAGTATTCTTTTAAAAAGGCTGTAACGGAATAGGTATGTTACCTCCTCCGTTGATTTGACCTCTTTCCTCCTGGATCATTATTTATTTAAACGTTAGTATTTCGAATGTCGTTTTGCCATTTGTGTCATCTTCAACACATTGTTTTTTTTTATTTATTTATTTAAATATAATTACAAGTACAGCCGTATTAAACGATCCACCCTGAGGCTATACAAATAAAGGATTGATTAATCTGTAGTGCCACTGTTTTATTTATTGTCCCAAATCTCTTCCCTTTACATTTTTGTGGCATCGTTCATGTGGGACTAGAACGACTGTCTCAAGGCTAAACAAAAAGAGTTTTTTTTGCCTTCTAGTTATAAATTCCTTACCTTAACAACGCAGTCCTCAGAACCGCTGGCGATAACATTGTCATTATGTGGACACCACGCAATGTCGAGTACGGGACCCTTGTGTCCGCCTACAAGCGGGTGGTCCGCTGGTATACGGCCAACCTGGAACAGATAGATGCAACGGTTAAGAAATCTATTATCTTTGTTTGTATGTAGGGGGTAATCTCCGGAAGTAATAAACCGATTTTAAAAATTGTTTCACTGGTCGAAAGCTACATTATTCGAGAGTGCTATAGGCTGTTATAATTTGTAAAGATATCATTTATATTTTACCGCCCAACGAAATGGGCACGGGTAAGCTAGTGATAAAATCAAAATGTTTGTCTTAAGTATTTTAGCTAGTAGTTTGAATAGAAATAAACTTATTTATTTCAAATCTAAATATATAAAACTCGAAGGTGACTGACTGATATAGTGATCTATCAACGCACAGCCCAAACCACTGGTCGGATCGGGGTGAAAGTTGGCATACAGGTAGATGTTATGACGTAGACATCCGCTAAGAAAGGATTTTGATCAATTTTACCAGCAAGGGGATAAAATAGGGGATGAAAGATAGTATGAAACTTTGTCAATATTATAAAAAATACATCGTTATGTTCCGACATCCACGCGAACGAAATCGCGGGCACAGCTAGTTTTTATATAAAAAGTAATTTAATTTAAATTATTCAGGAAGCTTCAATCACTAGCGTGACGTAAACGTGTAACGTTCGAAAGAGTTTTTTTTTTTTTGTTTATTTGATCAAAAAATGAATACAGCGATTATTTACACATTACATCTGCCAAACTGCAGAGCAGTTTGTCGGCAGTAGGTTCTCGTGGATTTTGCACGAATCTTTGCACAAATAAACATTAGAACTGCAGCAATTACAATCTAATTATAAGCTACCAAGGCCATGGTTCTATGGGCAAAGATCCGCACATTAACACGACTCCGTGTTATTATGAGAGTCCCCGCCCACAGAACCATAGATTCTAGAACTAACAAACTCTGTAGACTCAGCAGAGTTGCCGTCAAACAGGGTGGGTTGTGGTCGGCACGAATCTGGCATCTCTTTTCCACTCAAACACTGATGACTTCTCAGTACACAAAAAAATCCCCTAAGAGACCGTGACCCTTGAAAGTAAAGGCCATTTGAAGGAACAGAATGGTTTTCATAATAAGTAAGGTTCTCACAGTCCCTACCGCTCTATCTAGAGAGGACTCATTTGATGATTTTGCCACAAAAGAAAAGATTGTAAAGTGGTTGTATCCTCTACTACTGTTACTGTTAATAGGGTAGTTTCCAGGGTCAAAATAATTACATTCTATTTAGTCCATATTTTAGATTATAAAAAAATATTGGACACGTATTTTTTCTTTTTTCGATTAAACAAAAAAGAACAAAGATATATACAGTGTGTCCGGGCACGAGTTAGCGATATTTGAAGGGGATATTCTAGGCTCATTTTCATCGACAAAAATGCTTTAAAAAAAATTCTTACTCCAAAACTTCGCGAATGGCAGCCATTTTAATTTTTTGATCTGTTGAACATGGGAAATACAAATGTCTTTGAATCTAAGAGACCTACATTCATGCTAATGACTTTATTGCAAAGTTAAACGTTGAGGCTTATCAAAAACTTACGAAAGTTTTTAAAATAATATGTAAAAATAACCAAAACACATGGGCAAACACGTAACTGTACACAAAAATTACTAAATAATTTCACATTTTTAACTGTAGCTCGATAAGTACCCCTGAATTTTGGTAGTGTTTTTGCATTTAATTAAAAGTATTTGAGTCAGGCTATAAAATGATATCAAAATTATCACTCTACATTAAGTATCTTAGGAGTTATTCTCACTTGAACATCACCCATTCTTAGTGCATGTACCCCAATATTACAGGTGTCGCATTCTTTGGGTGAGCTAAATCGTTCCAACGAATATTTATGAGCTGGTATTATTGACTACCATGTAAATGATCGCCAAGTAACCATCCTTAAACTGAAATAGTACAGTTTCTTGGATTTATTGCTGTGGGGCGAGACGAAAGGGTGATGTTCAAATGAGGATAACTCCTAAGATACATAACTTATTGTAATAAATTTGATATCGTTTTATAGCCTGACTCAAACACTTTTAATTTAATGCAAAAACCCTTGCAAAATTCAGGGGTACTCATCGAGATAGAGTTAAAAATGTGAAATTTTTCAGTCATTTTTGTGTACTTTTTCGAGTTTACCCATGTTTTTTGGTTATTTTTACATATTATTTAGAAAACTTTCGTAAGTTTTTGTTATGCCTCAACATTTAACTTTGCAATAAAGTCATTTGCATGAATGTAGGTTTCTTGGATTCAAAGATATTTGCATTTTATTGTACACACCCCAGTTCGACAGATCAAAAATTTGAAATGGCTGCCATTCGCGAAGTTTTGGAGTAAGAATTTTTTTTAAAGCATTTTTGTCGATGGAAATGAGCCTAGAATATTCTCTTCAAATATCGCTAACTCGTGCCCGGACACACTGTATAATAGCCTATTTAAGTTACCTGTGACGTCACTCTGCGCGAAAAATGCCACGCATCGTGACGTCACAAGTAACTTTAATAGGCTATAACTTTGTCATTTTTGGTCTAATTTAAAAATAAAAAAATACGTGTCCCTTATTTTTGAATAATTACATTTTTTTAGGAAACTAGCCTATTGTATTATCTACTTTCTGTTCCAACAGATTACCTGTTCATTGTCCTTGACATCTCATTTTATTTTTACACTTTTACAAAATTATACAAATAAAATATGGTGTACTAATTATAGTACACTGCCAAACACTACTTGGATTTCAGGATTGGTGTTTTTGATTGACATTCAGTTAAGTACAATATTTTCCTTGAGGAAATAACTAGGTGTTTTGTCTCATGAAGCCGGTTAATTTCAGAGTTATTAATTTGTAAGTTTAATAAATCAAATTAATTAGCTATTAACATAATGAGAATATAGAAATTGTTGAATCATATTGTTCAATTTAAATACTTAAGGCTTTAATTATTTATCAAAATGAGTTTAGTCATAAGGCATAAATAAATCTGTCTTCATAATTTACATTGTAATCATGCAAAGTAAATTATGCAAAAGTTAGTGAGGAAGTATGGATTGATTTCATATAAAACTTCCGAAACGATTTGGACAAAATTTGGTCCAGCGATAGATTATAGTCTGCAATAAGACTTAAGATATGTTTGAACCCAGTGTAATATTCCCTAGGGATATATTTTTTAAATAATGCAGGTGAAGCTGCTGGCAACCGCTAGCAAATACAACAATATTAAAATGCGTTCTACTTGCTCAATAACCACAAAATCGTCAAGGTTTTAATTTCAGCTGAATGTTTCAGCAATTAATTCAGACTGAAACTCGACACTAAATTCCTAATTCCCATTCTCCAATTCAAAAAACAGAATGTGAAAGTGTTACAACAAGAACAAAAAAAAATACACAATTAAATTATCTGTAAACTTCGCGCCAATTAATTATTTCGCGCGTTGTCTCTGAAAATTATGGGCGCGAAACTTTCACATGGACTAACGATGTAGTGAAAGTCGGCCATTTTGTTTACTAAAACACGTAATTAAACATTTTTGGCGCCAAAACTAGAGTATAAATCGCTAAATGTAGGTCGCACACGACGTTTTGAGACTGTATACAATTAATTTTATTATAATGTATATGTAAGGCAACAAGATGCATCAATCTAATTTATAATACCTACTTATATTCAACAAGGTTCAGCTCGCGGATTTACACACGTTGATGTCAGTAATTACCTCAGTGGAAATTCTTACCGGGATAAAAGTTAAGTATCCAAATTCCAGATTGCTCTAACCCTATAGCCGTTTATTAAACACCAAAATCCATTCAGCCGTTTAGACCCACAGAAAACAATGATTTACTAAAATACACACATAAATAACAACCTTGAATTTATGAGCATTTAAATATTTCTCATCTTAATTGTCTCTCTAATGGCCGCACACCTTACGATAAATCGTTACGATTAGTCGGTACAGTTCAAACTGCAACGATAAATCGACAAGTGTGTATGAGAAAAACTGTGCAGTTTGTTCGATTTTTCACATACACACTTGTCTGGCAGCCATAATGTTTGTTTCTATTAAACAGATTACAGGGACACACTGGTTATACTGAGACTGCTTGCTTCAATCCAAAACAATGTACTACTTAATTCTTTCTTCTTTCCTTTATACAATTCATATTTTATGATTGTGGTCGGTGCATATGACATGTCTTCTTCCATAATTCTCATTTTAGCAGTCACCTTCTTTTTACCCATAGAGGCCATAGCATCCTTCACGCAGTCCATTCATCGCCTTCTCATAATATGTTTCGCATGTACATTACTACAATATTTTATTATCTTTATGAGTTTGTTTAGAGTTATTATACCTATTTTACACGACATACAACCTCCAAAATTCAGGATGAGATTGAAATATGACAAGACAGGCGTGGTCAACTGCTCAAACTACAGGCCATTATTTTCCTTTATCGCATGTAAAATAAAGTAAATAAGACACAAATCAGCGTCCAAATGTCGTCTGAAAACGTGAATCGCGAGTTTTCTGACCACAGTATAAATAGGAATTCCTAACAACATTGTGGATGGCCAGAATAAATATAGGTTACGAATGTGTGAATATTTTTAGGTTATTTCTTGTAGAAACAAGAATATTTCGTTTGTGTTTGTGACTTGTTAGCCAATATTCATAAGAGTTTATAGAGTACAACAAACGAAAATATATCAGTCTGATATAATTTATTTGTTTTACTTTATCATAACATTATCAATAGAGAATTACATTAGCTAAGTAACTGTAAAGTTGGTTCGAAGCGGCCCATGAAAAGAATTCCTGGAAGGAATTGGGGGAGGCCTTTGCTCAGCAGTGGGACAGTAGAGGCTAAATAAAAAAAAAAAGTAAATGTTTGAAATGAAATGCAATGAAAATATTCCACCACTACAGGACAGTTACGCTCATTTTAAATACTCGAGATATACAGATAAAATATATCATTCCTCTAACAGCACATCACAATTAGGTTGAGCATTCAATTCATTGCATAACCATTTAGTATCAAATGTTATATCCCTCAATGTCCCTCATCATCATCATCTAGGTATTCTGGCTAGAGCTAAGTTCCTCTTTTCCGAAAAGAAAGTAATCAACTACAAAAATAATAATTACATCATTAAAGTCGATAAAACATAGCTTTATCGGAAATATTAGAGATTATCATGTAATCGAATCAAAAGCGGATCGTAACATGCTACCGTGGACTCGGATTCTAATGAGTCATGTATGGTAATCAAAATCTGAGAGTAATGTAGTACAATGCTACTATGTTTCTGGGATTGATACTGGGATAGACTGCTGGGTCTGCACAAATTATAAGAAGATGCAGTATTTAAGACGTAGTAACCAAATCCTTGGGAATTGACCAAACATGGTTGAAATTCAAACTGCGGTTCTCGAGTCTCCTATGATTGGTCACTAAACGGAAGTCTCCTATCTACTCTATTCGTCTCCTATTTCGCGGAAACTCGGTTTTAACATCTAGTGTCGTCTGGAGTCATTATTAATGTACTTAAACGCACCCCCGACTGAGCATGAAGGATGACAGTGAAACTAAAAGTAAACTTGAAGTTTACACTGGTAACTTCCTGGAGATTTTGGCTTACTACCGCATATTCGCGTTCGAATAAGTAATGTTCCATAGAAATCCTCAGAACAGTTTCCATGTATCCTAGCAACGCCAGATCGATAATAATCGAATCTTCAGTTTCAGGTGTACTAGATTACATCACAGCGTTACATTTGATCAAACGTTTGGCCGAATATTTATGCTTTTCGCCGAGTTCCGAGTAGATGGCAGGCCGCCAAACGGCCATTATTATTACAGTGCGAATTCTCGTGGTGTTCCGGACTGCTACGGTGCCACTGTGTCACATATTCTGGTTTAGTGAATAGGTACTTTCATACAAGTCTAAAAGCATTGCACGCAAGCAGCGTGCCTTTATAACCTTCTGCTCTTCACGGTTTCTGAAAAGTATGGCTACCATTATAGACCTCTTCTAGCTGTGCGTCATTAGCTTACAATATTCCCAGTGCTGGTAGACAGATCACCTATCTTTATGAGGAAATGGGTCGTAATCTATCACACGGGCCAGGTGCAAATTAGTAGACGACACATGTGCATTTGAGATCAATGGTAATGAAATTAAGCACTATAATGTACCTCTACGAGTCCAAAAATCTCAGCAACTCTACTCTTAAGTTACCACTGGTAAACTTTTGGTGAAATTGTATGGAATATAAAAACAAGATCATAGATAAGCGGAACACGAACGATGTTAGTTCCGCTTATGACCACATGCCAAAACCACCATGGAACAAATACTGACTGGTAGTTGGCACATTACGGGTAATTTCTTCTAGAACGTGTCAATTTCGTACAGTTCGGATATTTGTCGAACAACGTGATAATTTGAGTGTCAACACTTACCGTGATGATCGATATTTACAGGCGTTACGCGTAGTTCACGACCGTATCTTTGTTTGAATACAGAATGATTTTGAATACCATGAAGAATTCGTCTTCTTGTTCATAACCTCTCGCGCAGTAACCCACATTTCACTAGCTATGTTAATCTACATGTAAGTACCAAGGCTTGGGATAAGCTTATTGTTGTCAACCGGGCACAAAGTCTTCGAGCTGCTATTAAGAAATTATAGTCTGATACAGCCAATGGCATTATAACCACCCTGTGTTTCGAATTAAAGATCAACTTTACTACAGGAACGGCTTAATGTTCACTGGCATAGCTTACAATTCAAGACTTTAGGTTTCCCATACGTTCGAAAGAGACGCCTAGTTCTAATTTGGCAACAGTCTGTGCAACTCCAGACATTCGATCCGGTATTCTCCGGAGTTTAGGTCATACACATTTGGAGTGGAGTTTCTTGTTTCTTGACATAAGACACTTCTGAATGATTCACAAATTGTTGTACACAAAGATATTTGAGGTCAAGAGATTTCAGAAGGAATGTCAAAGAACTGTCATCTTAGATGGTCTTTATTGAGGACATACAATGACATTATAAGTAAAAAGTAATTGTAAATTTTTACTCGCTCGTTTTGCCTACAGAAACCAGTTACTGTTGGTCCACTTTGTCTAACACTAAGATAATTTTAATCCTTGAAACTACTCATATATGACTGATAAAATCCAAGAATGTGTTTTTGTTTATTTTCAAAAAACGAGGAACTTTACGCGAGCAAAAGATAGTCGTAAATGTCTTTGACTGTATAATCTCGATCTCAAATGTCCAGCGGTTCGTTTTCAGTCTCCAAGAATGAGTCCTATTAATAAATCATGTGCGAAACAATCAAACGGTTGATTTATCTTGATCGGGAGCGGCGCAGGCGCAGGTGCGATTGACACGTGTCAGTGAAGATGCTGCATGAACTCGTGGGATTCGTGTCATAATGACAGTTGAATGATGTTCGTATTTAAACTTCAACGAAGCGAGAGAAATGACCAGAATTCGGAAATGAGGTCAGGTTTTTGCAGTCGGTAAAAACACAAGAAGATAATAATATTTAAAACGATGCTTTTTGGCAATGTTTCGGGAAGATTGATATTATGCAAAGAACTACTTCAATACTACTTTATTTCGTTCCATAGCAAGAAAGTCGAAGATACAAGATATTCCGAGACCTCTCTCAGACAAGTAATTGTGTTTAATATCGAACCGCTTCTCAAATTTCTTTCGTTCTCTTCCAATTGTAAATAATTTATTATAGGAAAGTAGACTGGAAATCGCAAGTTCAGACGGGCTTGATTGTAGATGAAGCTGTAAAAGTATCTGAATTTTGCAGTTCTCAAATGCTTGGAGTTTTTAGATTTTGCTCACTAGAAGCTCCCTCTTTTTGGCAACGTCCAACATCACGGTAATCAACAACGAAACTTAAACCCCATGCAATACCTGTGCATCAAAACTCCGCTAATCGCGTTACACACGCTTCGCATTGCACACGTCGCTACGCTTTTCCTGGCATGCGTAGGCGGGCCCTCGATTTCCGTCTGCCGAATTATTACCCAATACACAAACATACACAAATAGATTCCTTAAATAATAACTGCTAATAATAGAATGTTCTGAACAATGTTTCTTGGGTGTACCGCGTGTATGTTTAACGTTTGGTATGCTATTCTTTTGATGTATCAAGGGCGATCGTAGTATTATTGGATGTTACTTCCTGCATTTAGAAAAACGAGACGGCAGCATCTTTTTTCATTGTCCGGTTGTCACAGACGGGTAAAAGTACTCCGGTTAACCAGGTACCCTCCGTGAGATCGTCAATGTCAAAAATGCGATGGGGGCTCTAACATTATTTTTTTCCGAAGTATTTTCTTTAGTGTTGTCTTGCTTAGATAAATGAAAAACTTGAAGTCTTGACCACAGTTCTCAAGTAAAAATGTCAGGCGTTAACTTCGTCCTCTTTTAATATTTGCAATAGTGTACGACTTGCATTCTAGTCTTTGTCTATCCTTCGTTGTTGGCTGCAGTTGGAGTCAAAATTGCCAACTCGCAGCTTGACTGTATTATTTTGATCCAGTTATAAATGTAATATAATATCAACCATTATTTTCATTTGTATTTCCTTCTTTTATTTTGACATATAATTAGAAACACAGATATTATAATTCGCCAAAACAATCCTCCCACACCTACATCGCATCGTAATCTTGGCTATATCAACAACCAACATCGGTTGGATAAATTGACATCTCAAATCATGATCTACTAATAATAACTTGTAGTACGTGTGTAATACCTAAATATAGGGGCGGGTAGTCATAAATATTGTTTGATAGCCAAAAATCGCAGCCGTTAGTCATTATTAGCGATACGTCTTTTATGGCGTACGCATTGAATCAAATGTACGAATGAAACTGAATCATCAATGCGTCGAGGAATATATTTTTGTGTTGGCATGTTTAATGATTAATGCAACACTGAAAGTTTTGCACGCCAACGCATCTACTCTTAATTTGTCTTGGGTAGCATACAAATTAGAAGCAAATTGAAGATGGAAGAATATATCAAGCGATGTCTTTTGCTGCGATTTATTGCTTACCAAAAGGGACCCCGAAATCGCTGAACAGATAAACGAGTGACGATTTTGGGCTCCTTCTTGAAAAAGGACGAGTAATTCGAATATGTTTGACCTATTGGTGTCCTGTTACCGCGTGATTAAAAAATACTAAACTATTTCATTGACATTATTCATCGCATATTCATTCTAGACTTCATCTCAATCAACAAGTGTGTTCAAAACAACATTAGTCTCATACAAACCCCTGTTCCAGGTTTCTCTAAAACAGGATCATTTCTAAGCGATAATGTTTATCTATAACATCCGCTAACAGTCCTATCGGCTTTCCGTCCTTTCCTCTCACAGACACGAGTAACAATGATAGCAAGTAACCATCATTACTGAACGGAACGTCTAATCAGAAAGCAGTTTGTCCACGTCCAGGCTGGCCTTGTGCGGCATGACCTAATGTACGGGAATAGCCTTGATTGTGAATGAGATGATGTAAATATATGAGTGGAAATGTAACGGAGATTTATTTGATCAGGCGTTGCGTGGCGGAAAAAAATTGGTAACCTTCTTAGCGAGTCTATTTCGAGTGCCAGAATTCAGCAATGAGCTTGAAAGCCCAGGGTATGGTAACAAGATTGGCGCTGTAATGGAATCTAATCTGGAAGTAGAAAAGGTAACACAAGGAATCGGATCTTTAATATGATTTTGGGGCCTTCGATCGTGATAGAAGACTTGGCAGGTCTTTGGAAGATTAAACAGCGAGGAAAGAAGTAGGTATATATAGGGTTTCAAGTTACCATGTACGGTAGGCGCGTTCGGAATAATTCAAACGTGGTTTCATTTTATTTTATTGCGTATGGATAGCAAATGAAGAGGCTGTGGAAAGTTTTAGCAATCCACAAGCAAAGAGGGGTTAAAAAATAGGTCACCATATTAATATGCTTTTGTCAAGACGGCGGCACTGCTAAACAGATCTGTTAAAATAACATAAAAACAGCCACTCCATTTAGCGAAAAGCTAACGAATTATATCAATTAACTAAAATGTATGACAGTTTGCTGAAGAAACATTTAGTCAGCCGATTCTAGCAATAATACTATATTTAGGTCAACCTGTGATAAATTAATTCTGAGAATATCTCTATCGGGTCCCAGAATTATTTTGAGTCGCAGAATTAAGTTTACAGTGCAGAAATATTAATCTGAGTTTTCTATTTTAGTCTTGGTTATGTGGATTTCAATCAAATATAATTAGGTATAAATAAACAGACATGGCCGTACCAGGGATAAAGAGGTATGTGAATGAAGCAACACAGGCAGAGTATTTTTATTTCATCTCTCTTTCACTTGTCCAAAAGTGAGCACCATTGCTAAATTTGTTTTTGAAGATTATAGCAGGTAGAAGGGTACATATTTGAATATCGAAGATTAAAATATCTACGCTTAAAATATCGATGTTCAAAATATCAAAAATGAAAATATCGAATGACCATAAAATCGAAACTTAAAATATCGAAAGTTTGAAATATCGAATGATTAAATGATCTACGTCCAATATATCTAAAATCTAAATATCTACAAAAGTTACATCGAAAGATCTAAATATCGAAGTACAGATTATCGGATGTCCGAAATATCGAACCTAACAAGGTAAGTCGACGGAGCCCCGCTTCGCGGGGCTCCTATTTCTGTTTGCAAGGTTTAAAGTAACCTAACACGAAGAGGATGGCGGGGTCTGAAAGACCCCGCCATCCTTTTCAAACCTAACCTGTCCGAGTCGGGGTGCCCCAAGTTCCGAGCTCGCTTCGCTCGCTCTTGCATCCGAAGTCCGTCCAGCTACCTTGTTGGGTACTAATCAGTAATTTGACCAAGGACGCAAGAGCGACTTGGGGCACCCCGATTCGGACAGGTTAGGTTCGAAGAGGGTGGCGGGGTCTGAAAGACCCCGCCATCCTCTTCGTGTTAGGTTACTTTAAGCCTTGCAAACAGAAATAGGAGCCCCGCGAAGCGGGGCTCCGTCTACTTACCTTGGTAGGTGGTTTTTTTTTCGATATTTCAACTAGTAGGTATTTTTAACGTAGATATTATGAAATTAGATATTATGAACTGCGATGTATTAAACGTTGATATTTTGAATTTCGACATAACGTCTTTCGATATTTTGAATCATTCGACATTTAAATCAGTCGACATTTTAATCTTCGACGTTTTAAGCGTAGATGTAACATTTTTCGATATTTTGTTACAATCGATATTTTAATTTTCGATATTCTGAACATCGACATTTTCAGCGTAGATATTTTAATCTTCGATATTCAAATATGTACCCAGGTAGAACTGTAGTTATTGTTTGCCCCAATGAGAAAAAGGCGTGAGTTGTTTGTTTGAAAGGGCACAGAAAGCTACTGACACAGTTCTCCATTTCATCATAAGGTTGGGTACTTCTTTATCCCCATTCCAACCAAAAAACGTGAGAACCACAGAGCAGTGTGAGAAACTGCGTCGAATCTATTTTCCGTGCGCGTACGCAATGTGGGGCGCGTTAAATTTACGTGTTTCGTTTATAGACATATCCAGTAGTTTACTCGCGAACTTGACACGTTGGCCTACGGAGTAAGGATGTTCAGTTTTTGGAGCTTCTACTGAAAGCGCCACTGTTGCTATGCCTCCAATATTTGACACCAGACTTTCCTGGGGAATGCCGAGATCGGATTTCACTTGCTTCTACCGAACAGATAAAGACGACTGGACGACGTAATGAATGTGGCTTGATACTAGGTCCAATAATTATTACAAGCAAAAGGTAGAGTATATCACCTTCTGAGCTTGGCTATGTTGATGATTGCCAGGCTTCCACGTTTCAACATAGAACGAGACTATGTAAAAATTTTGCAGGGGCAGCAAATAGTATCGAATTCTGGGTCTTTTTATATGACGGACATGACATGACGGACATTTGCTGCTCTCGCTTAGGGAACAATATTTTCTGGCTAGGATATGATGAATGACCTTTTAACCAGATCAAAAGACAAACAAATATTAACTCAACATGTTATTGTTGTTAAAACAGTAGCATTGTTTAGGATACGTCTCACCGGTGCTTCCGCTGAAAGTCGCAGATTACGCGTTATCGGAGAGATAACGATGGTATGTAAAGTAGTGAAATTACTGCCTTACGTAATGCTATTTATAGATAAAAGACATTTTTGTGGGATTGGAAAGTGGTCGGCATTATTTGAATAAACCGGGTGGTAATTATGTCCGGTGATTCGCCACATTTTGTAACCAGGATAAACTGTATAGTCTTAGTTATTTTTTAACACAGTTTTTGCATGAAGACTAATAAGCATCTATCCTTATAAAATTTCGCATATAAAGTAGTAAAGAGACCCCCCGGCTTGTTCCAATAAATGCCGACTCCAACATGTGGTGGAATACTCCCGTTATACAAGATAATTAGGCAAGCAAAAATTTTGCTATATTTGGAATTAAAACAGACATTTCTTCATTATACTTTGTGCACCACCTGCGTACATTCTGGCAAATATGTAAATGGGTTTGGAGATCCTGGCTTTTGAATTACGATTCCTGAGACGGAAAGTGGTTGGATTTTTAACGGGTGAGTCACAAGATAGTCCTTTGAATTTGTACTTCTCAGTTAGGGTTAGCATTTGCCCGGATTTTTATTTAGACGACTTGTTTGTTGGTTGATCGTTCAGACTTTTTTATCTTACGAGGTTTGTTAAAAAATAAACAAAAGACAAATGACCAGCATTTTTACACACATTTTGGAATGACAACCCTGGTTCTACTGCCTTTGTATGCAGCTCTCAGTGCTAATCAGGAGGTTAACACAATACAACGACTCCATTCATCGGAAACTAATGATGCACACCGTTTACATCTCTGTAAATGGTGTGTGAAATTGAGACTGCTGTACCTTTAGTGTTGATGATTTTATTGATAGCAACAAGCATAATGCATAGCGTATGTTATTTCTTGCTACTTAGTAGTTGGAACATTATACGTTGATCAACTTCAGGGGAGACGACCGGTGTCCGGTTATTTTGCCGTCTCCACTATCATATTGTCGTTATCGAGACGTGGGTCCACTGCGAATTGATGGACGTCACATGTCGTACATTTTTTATTATAGCTAATTAATTATGTCTGCTTTATCGTTTAGAATCATCTCACATGTCTTTCGATTTAATTGGTGAACGTGCAGATTATGACAAAGGCATACCATGCTTGTGACGTATTTTATACGCTTATCATTTATCACTAATCAATATAATATGCATCGTAAGTTCGATGACGTTATCGTACATCTACATCCGTAGGAAAAGACTAAAACATATTACACAAATTAATGTCTAAAGGGTCATTTTTTGTATTCCTTACTGGTTCTAACACAGGGTTCTAATTTTGAAAAGATAGAGTCAGCTCTCCCAGATTTAAAGGTCTTTAGAGGTGTATTTGCAAAAGCTATCAATATTTGAAAATAGGACCGAACTATAGAACGCGCTTCGATCTTACTTTTGAGTATGCCGGAGGCAATCTATCGGCAGTTTGGTTTGGGGACGAGATTGGTACTTTCAGTAGCATCCAAATGCTTCTGTGGCGGTTTCTATGATCATTCTACACGCAAATATGTTTTTCTTTTAGTTCTTAGTTCACAAAGACATAAAATAAGGAAGCGTCACATACCTAACTCGACTGATATAATTTGATGACACAGCGGCGAGGCATGCGTCAGTTAGTAAACATTCACACCGCGGGTTTTGTCAACCCATTGTGGACGCCATTGTCTTGTACCATACTATCTGCGGTAACTAACATAATTATAATATACGATGAATGTACCTTAATTGTGGATAATAAAAACAAAGGTGCCGTTAAAAAAAAGCTATTAGTCATAGTTGGAGAAATGCAATTATACAAGGGCTTAGTCATGCAACAAGTACGAAGTTAAAGAGTATATGTTAGGATCGTATCTGAAGGCGTTTGGCAGTTTCTCTTGCCATAAAAAAAAAACAAAAGTGTATCTAAGTAATGCACCAGAAGCTTACACTTGGTATGATAGGTGAAGGTTCTGTCAATATTGAGATTTCCTGCCCAAAGAACGAACAACAGTGACATTTTTGTTCCTATATGCCCTGTGCGTGACATCTGACAGGGGAAAATGGAAGACGCAAACGTATTGCACCGTCTTCAAGCAGAACTGGACGAGGGCACGAAGATGATGATGCCCCAAAAATTTTCAGCTAAAAAGCCATGACAAGACTCGAGCTAACAGAACGTCTAATTAACAATGGAATTTGATGCTGCTTCAGGCTAAGAAAAATCGACAAAATTTGTACATTAGCACGGTTTCAGTCATGGTCTTTCGACAATATTTCGCAGAATGACTGGTTACGTTACTGTTGAACGAGAGTTGTCAAGAATCAAATTGGCTGGCGTGATATTAGAGGCCTGTGTTCAGTAGACTGCTGTAGGCTGGCGAGACGAAATGGTGGACACAAATTATACATTAAGGTATGTGTTCCGCCATTTCATCTCTGCGAATAATACATTAGAAAAATTCTGAGGGCAGGCGCTTTGGGGACTGTTTCATAAATTATTGACGTTCAAAAAGTGCTGATCTAATCAGCCTATGAATATTTCACTTTTTGTATTCGATTTTATGGTTTGCGTGATCATTGCGAGAACATTAACCTATAAACTTATTATGACACCAACAAACACTTGTCACTCCCATACTCAATAGTTTTTGTGTGCGATGCGTGCGCGCATTGTTCGGAGCCATTGTTTATCCGTATCTGTTGCACAATGAACGCTATCTGTCGCCTCGGGGTATTGTTCGATTGATAACCGCGAGTTACGAAGAACGGGAAGGTTGTATTGAGGTTCAATAGATAAGGTTGCCTGGTAATATGCTATAAGGTTCAGCAGTTTTGGGAGAAAGTCTCACTTCGACCGCGACGTGAGTGAGACTTCGACTGCCTCAGCGTCGTCGATGGTAGACTGGTAGTGGAGAGATCACTATGATTGATTACATAATTTGGGGATCAGGAGGTCCTAAAATCTAAAACCCGTATTTCGGAATGCTGGAAAGCGCACGTTTTCTCGGCATCTGAGAAAGGATCTTAAAAAGGGTTGGTTTAAGCTACGATGTATCAGCTGTTTTTAGGGTTTCAATTAGAATATGAAATGAAAAGCAAACATAGTAGTTCCCTTTTGATCGCCATAGAAAACAATTTAATGTGTTCTTAACAATATTTTACTCTGCAAAGGTATTCCTAGAGACATTATCGGGCGGTCTCTATAAATCCAAATAGAACGACATAATAACTACAAGGAAAAACAACATAATATTTCTAATCTTTACACACACAGTTCTTAACAGAACATTATGTACAACACAAATGTTTACATAGCGATAACTAAGCAAATCACTTGTTCCTGCAATGGTGATAATTCTATACAATGTGCGACAGTTAGAAAAATAACCTTTAGAACTGGTTGGACGTGATCAAATAGGAATTTGTTGAACTAACATAGTTTAGATTAAGTTCTTTATTAAATTATTCTGGCTTGATTCCGTATTTTTCTCTAAAATTAAGTTAGACAATATTTTCCAAAGTAGGTATTATAAAACTAGTAGAACTCAACGGGGACGGTACCTTGGAAGATGTCTATGTCCACCAGAGGACATACAGGATGACGATGATAGTACAACACAACTGATATCGCGCCCTTAATTTCTGAAGAGTATGAACTGGTCGCGGGACTTCAGAATTACCGTGAACGTAAAGGGCTATTGAAGGACATCCTGGCTTTCAGTCAGTACGGGTCTGACAGTCCCTCTCGTTCTGCCCTGGGTTGAGAGAACTAATTTTATGACAAACATTCAATATTCCTATGAATGCTGTCGCAATAAAAAACAAAAACAAGGTTTGAGGGTAGTTTATAATAGTACATCCTCATTTAGCCAGTTAAGTTTAAGTCTCATGTCCGAGATAGTGAGTTAATTACTATTTTTCAGGCTACTGGCCAGAATCAAGTTAGCTGTTTTTAACAATAATCTTTACATTCTTTTAAACATTCAAATATGAAGAAACCTAGTCACACAGTAGTCCAGACTGCATACAATTAAAAACCGAAAAACATTAAAAACTCGCAGTCCTGACTCATAATAATTACTTTCATCCGTCTATCCGCACTAACTACACTGATTATCATATTACAAACATAGATAGAGCAAGCGAATTACAGTAATTATCCACTAATTTGTGATCAATTAACATTCGTAATTATAATGAAATGCTAGAAATTAAATGTTTTAATGAAATCAGCGTTTTTCATGCAGGCCGATGAGTAGATTGTTTATTACACATATATTTACTGGATTTGAATTGGTTTTGTGCTGAAGTATGGCTGCTTTTTGAACTAGAAGCTTATCTTTTTTTCAATGTACCTTGTACATTTAATGCCCAATGGGACAGTTCACAGTGTGCGATAAACAAAAAAAAAAGATACTGAGGAGGCATTACACTGGGTTAGGGAACAGTCTGTAGACTGTGACTGTGGAACACAAAGGCCAACTGAAGGCTCATGGTGGAATTTTAGTCAGTAACCCCCTTCTTAATAAATGTGGACTAAAGTTACAACCAGGATAATCCTCGGATTAACCATAGATTTTTTAAGGATTAACCCTGGTGTAACTTTAGTCTACGTTTATTAATAAGGGGGTAAGAGTTTGATAGACCCTTCTATTCAACCCAGGACTCATTTGATTATTTAATTTTTCTTAGCGGAGGCATTGTTTTGCGTAAATATTTACAATACAAAAAAATTATAATGCAACAGAAATACCTCAAAATAGAATCATTTCAAGTTTCTAACACACATCACTTGTTTTGTGTGAGTAATTCATGAATAAAATTTAGAGTGTTCAGGAAACACCCATACATTTGAAACTTGATAAGATAGTGGATTTCCTCTCCCATTCATAGAATTGTGACATTCATTGGTCCTTGATAAGGCTGCATTATACTGGTAATTAGCGTAACCTGTTCTATGTGTTCAGTCTCCAGACTGAACAAAATTATGAAGACATATTAAAGTTTTTAAGAAAGTGAAGTCATTTTTAGAAAATATTCCTTTCAAGATAGGATTTCAAATGATAAGATAATGTATTGTAATCAGTTTCTAATTAACTGATAATTACTATCTCCAATCTACAACTTGTAAGAGAAAAAACATTCTACATATCGTTTTTTTCAAACCAATTTCTATGATCATTTTCAAATTATTTTAATGCCAATTAGAAGTCAATTCTTAATAAAATTAGCATTTTAGATTAATAAGGACCTGTTTTTTGGCATTAACAAGGACTTTTGAGATAAAAATGCAAATAAATTGAGTCATCAACACTTTAAATACAACCTTGGATGAAGATTCAATGACTCCGGTGTAAATAAATTTGAAAAACTGGATGGAGAATTGCTTAGTTAAAGTAGGCTGAATTATAAAAGATTATAATCAGCCAGCGTCTTTGTTTATGTGATAATTAAATTATATCACAATAAAATAATTTATCTTAATGGCACAAAATACTTCTGTAATTTATATCAGAAGCATATTTTTTTATTTATATAATTATAATCTTCATTCTAACTCACAAACTTCATCCCTTTCATATTTTTATTTGATATGTGTGTTTGCTCTAATTTAGATCAGAGGCGGTAGAAATGTCAATGATGGATGGTTTTATTTAGTTTATTAGAATATCTTTTAATATGTTTACAGAAGTATGGATCAGTACTTATTGGTCTAAGTTACTAAATATATGTCACTGGAAATATATTTTTTATGGAGGAGAAACACCAAACCACTCTGTATTAATCTGGCTATTCCAGTGTCTAATAAAATAAATAATAATAGAAGAGTAATAGAGTAAATCGTTTTCTGTACTAAGGGATATGGAGGGCAATCCATTTAGCCATTGCTACACATAGATATTTCAAAGTATGTGGTAAATTTTAATGCAGTTTTGTAAAAAAACTGTTCCAAAAAAATGTTTACCTGAATAATTGCACCCGTCCAAGCCAGGCCCACATATACACACTATGTTCCAAATTACTTACGCATACATATTTAGCAGTAGCACAAAACATCATCACTTACGCATAACAAGTAATATATTTTTGGAAATTGCAAGGTGCCATAACATAGACATCCATAATATTACTGCTTCAGCAATAGTTTTGACAGTTCCAAATCTGATACTATCTTATCACTACTTTGGAATTTGGATAAAAACAAAATAACTCTAGGATTATGGCTGATCTCATCATGTAAAGGGTTTTTTAGGATAGTAGAATTCTATGGTCCAGGCTTTAATGTCTAGTGCATGGTTACCTTTAATCGGTGTAATATGAGATGTCGCCATAGTAATTTAACTTACATACTGTCTGCAATGGTTTTTAACACATAAAAGATTTTTGCTAAATTCCTCTCCACTAAAATTAAGTATGGTTAACTGAAAGATCCATTTTTTTATGAAAAACCTGCATAATTCACACTTAATAAGCAGTAAATCGCGAATTATGGTACTAAGTAGTTATTAATAAACCAGCAAAGTATGACTAAGCGTCTTAATATAATATTTCCACTGTTAAATTGGGAGTAATTTAGCAAATATTTTTTATATTTCTATCTGTGAGAAATGAGTTAATTGTTCAATGAAATAAGCTCACCTTATTGTGTGGCAGTACTATGAAGGCGCCTCCTCCAGCAGACTCGACGATTATAGCCAGAAACTTAGGATTCACCGCACAGAACGTAGAGTCCCAAGAACTTTTTGACACTCTTATATTATCATAACATTGCTCACGTTTCAGGGCCTGCCCGTAAACGTGGCGGAACTTAGAACTGCGCACCACCCTAAACGACATCTGTAACGCGAAAAGTACCCAGTTAACAACAATACAAACAACAACTATCCGATTATTTCACTTAAAACATAACCTATACGCCACTGTGACCTATATTTTGACACTACAATTATAATAGAACTCCAACTCACGTTTAATTAAAAAGAAGAAATGATTATTATTACACTAGAAAATGCAATGAAAACATTTGAATACAACACAATTGTTTAAAAGAAAATAAAACTGAGAGCTACTAAGGATCGAAGGGAGGACGGTTGGGAAAACGAGCAAACTCCATATTTGGTAATGCCTGCAGCAACTACTTTTAGTGATGATAATCTAGCTTCGAAAGATAAAAATAACAGTAAAATTGCTGTTTTTATAGTTAAAAAATCTAGACGAATTATTTAGGTGTTATAAATAATTATTATACATTATTGTAAGCATTTTTTTTAGTTATTTTTAATGAAAGGTTTTGTTATTTCTGAACGCGACTCTTAATTGTCAAAGTTCTGTCAAAATGACACAGTTATGGACGCATTCTTGAATGAGAGGTTTTCTTTTTGGAGTTTAAAAAAAAAAAAGTAGTTTCCAAGAACTCTATAGATGGCGTTGAACTGACGGTGTTACTCTAGGAAAAAGATGTATGCCTTCATTTTTGCACAAATCCACGAGGCACAGACTTCTCTTCTTTTTCTCTTGGGACATTTTCTTTCTGGCGTGGAAAACTCATAAATTAAAAAGACTGGTAAATGAATATTCTTTTTCTTTTTCCTTGTTGTTATTTATTTTCAAAATGCCATTTGTGTGATGTGATGTGACTGACAATGACATGACATGTACTTTTTGTTTTACGATCTCAAAATTACATCCAAGTGAAAAAAAAAAAATGACGTGACGTTCGTTCATTGCAGTAACATATCAAGTTTAGCGCCATCTATCCATTGACAAGGGAAAACATACAAAGAAAATCCCTCATCTCATCACGGACCTAAAAAAAAAGGCGGACGGAACTTCACTAAGAAACGATTGAAGCACCACAATGGCGGCGGCTTATTTATGTGTGAGTTTCTATAGGGATGCCAGATGAAGGAAAAAATTACCCATTTTTAAACAATATTTAATTAAGATCTCCCTTGAACTTAAGTTTAATTAATTTTTTTTTGTGATGGATACCTATTTTTAAAATAAAGTTAAAATAATTTAAGCACATTGGATATTAAAATATTTACAACTCGTTTAATGTTAATAAAGTTTTACAATCCCTTTTGGTGATTCAAATTTTTGTAGACTTGTCTTTTACTATCGACACATCTAGAAATCCCTTCTAATTTACTAAGTGGTGAAAACGAATGTTTAAGTATTTTTCGGCTATAAATATTTAATTAAAGCTATTTTGTGTTCTATTCCTACACGTCTACATTCCTATTCCATGTCTACACTCCCTTATTATTTTTATACAATCATTTTTCCATGCATCATTTGCTGTGGGGAAATCTGTAAAAATATAGAAGAATACAATAACGATAAATAGGAACATAAAATATAAATCTCCCAATTTTAAAATAATTTGAACCTTGAAATAGTTGCAACACTGATTGATTTCGAGATGTTTATTAAATTTATTGACGTAAAATCGAGAAATAAGCTTCTAATTGACATGCTTAACTATGAAAAGTGATCCCCTGGCTTTTTTAATTGAACTACTATGGTTTAGACAACTTTTTGCAACACATGACGGCATACTTTGATTTTTATTAGACAAAATAACACCGTATAATACCGCGAGTGTCGTTCGAAGCGTAATGGCCGACGGTTGACTTACTATGGTGTGAATGTGTGCGTGCTGGCTTGTCCATATTAGCGCACTGACTTACTATGGGTGCTTCAATTGTTTCTTAGTGAAGTTCCGTCCGCCTTTTTTTTTAGGTCCATGCATCTCATGTATTTGATGCAACTTTTAGTCTGTAAGTTCACCTGTAAAGTACCTTTTTGATTTCTTATCCATATTTACTGTTCACTTACTCTTGGAACATCCAGTCGAGCTTTATTGGCATGTTTAGACGCCTTTGGTGTCTGAGCACTATAGCTATGGCAACGTTCCCTCCCAACTCGTTTGGCCACTGGGGCTCTCTTGATATCGGGGCTTGTAAAACTATTATGCCTCTTGACGTTATCCTAGAAAAATAAATACAATAAAATCGATGTATTTCCTGTAAAAGTGATGAGTCGAAATAATCTCAATCACCATTACTTTCACATGTTTTAAATCTATACAACGCAATGCAAATATGCAAAATGTTACTTACCCTGTTCGATGAATCTACTTCCATAGTTGTTAAATACGAATGATTTAGTTTCTAAAAATGATGACTATTTATTTCCTTCAATTATTAAACCGCAGGAACAGAAACGCTCAGTTAAAATTTTCACTAAAATATTTTAAATTTAGTAAGGTAGAAGTAAAATATTCAGCACCGAGTACCTCCCTTTAATTTCGGGATTTCTTTATGAATGGAATCTTGTAAATAAAATAAATAACAAAAACAGTAAAACAATATAATACATGAAATACTTATTAAACCTACATCATCATCATCTTCCTGCCCTTATCTCATTTTACTTGGTTTCCGCGCAACACGTTTATTTCTTCCATTCACAGCCTGTATCAGACGTCACTATTTATTCCATTTTATTTCTGAGACAATCCATTCGTCTTAAATCCCGGGATGGTCGTGTGGTGAAGATGCGGACAATCTTTGTGGGACAGACTGGATTACATTAATAATCCAGTCAGTAATAAACATGAAAAAGACATCGAGTTCGGATCACGCTGTTTAGTACTTATTATTTCCATTTTTGATATTACATTTTGACAACACTGACAAGAGAATTATTCTGACACTGACAGTGACATTTTAGTACATCTGTGGTAGTTCTAGTAAATAGAAGAATCGTGGAAATTAACGATAGCCGAAAATTCGTGAATTTTAATAAATTTTATTTATTTTCCGAATATAATACGCACAAACTACAATGTTTTAAATTCATTCTGTTTTGTATAGTGATATTTTGAAGGAATAATCATGGAAGCTGCAGTTTCAAAGGTAACAAATCCATGAGATTTTCAAGACTTTTTATGAATTTTTCTTTTGCGTTCTTTTCTTTGATTAATAAATTTAATTAGTATTTGGTATAATTCATGCATTAAATCATATGAATAATTTACTAAATCATGCTTGTATCCAATTCGAGGTGAAAAAACGAGCAACTTAATTCACAAAAGTTACATTATTGTATTTTAATTTTCCTCTTGCTTTCCCTGTGTTGAAATTTATTCCTTTGTAAAATAACTCTTATTTTCCTTTTACTCTTCACATCCTCATACTTATTTATAAGCATATTAGGCAATTAAAACCGTGAGTAATAAATTTATTTGTGTTCTTTTTAAATCTTCATGTACCAAGTAATTTATGGTCGATGTTTTTTTTTTATTTCTCGAGACAATGTCAGGCACAAGAAATATTTTTAAAAAGGTTTAGGGTCCTCAGAACCTTATTTCATCTTTCCCTGGTTATTAGAACTTGAATCATGATTAAATGTATAGTTTGTTAGTGATGTCACACTAAGTGATTTCTCTTTTTATCATTGCCTCATCTGATGACTCTTATGTAAATGTTTGAATGTGTGTCTCAATTTCATAATTATATAAATATGTTTACATTTTCTTTTAGATGCTTCCTTGACAGTGAATGTTGTTTGATAATATTATATCATAATATTATCTAATAAGTACATGGCCTATATTTTTTTAATATTTATTTTTATAATAACAGCACAGGCCCCTGATATAATAATTTAGTAATTTCACGTTGTTTTGTCGCAGATTTACAAACATCCTAACATAAAAATGTAAATCATAGATCTATAAATTGCCCTTTTTAAATAAACTTTTGTCCTTATATAAACACATAAATTCACATGTATTTAGGGTTTCATACTTCCGAAGAAAAATATGGATTCCTAAGAGGATCACTTTGTTGTCCCTCTGTCTGGCTGGCAAGACACTTTTTCTCACAAACTAAAACAAGGAGGTATTTTATTGAAATAACACTTAGTTAGTTTTTTAAAAAGTGTTTATGCTGGTAGAATTGTAAGGAGCATGAAACCCTATCTATTAACAGAAACTCCAAATATATCTTCTTGTGTATTCTGTATTACTGGGGAGCTTGCTTCCCCTCCCCCCTTTTTCTCTGCTAAAATACAATTATTAGTTTGTAGTAAAATTTTGAAAAATTATGTCTTATGTAATTTCGATGTTCGAAACAGGTTCTGTCTGGTCTTCAACTTACTTTGAACAAAATTATTAATTTTAGTTTAGATCTTGCATTTGTGAACCATAAATGTCATACTTTTGCATTATGACTTGTGAAAGTATGAGCTTTTGTTAGAACAATGTCTATTGTAATGTTCTTCTTAAAAACTAAATAAGATAAATGATAAAACTTGAGAGGTTCATGTCTAGTGGCAACGGTGGCAATACCATATTTGTACATACTAATCTCCGAAACTAAGAAGTACATTGTTGGTTCCGGCAAGTCTAAAAATAAGGTGATATGTCTGTTACTCACTGATATCATACTTTTGACTCAACTGTTGAAGAGTCCAAAAAAGGGTAAATGTCGAAACTTGACAATTCTGAGAACAATTTAAGAATATTGTTATAATTTGAATGTCAAGTTTTATCATATCAAAATACTGAGGTTATCGTATCATCACTTCATAATATTGTTACATTATCTAAAGAATATTGCTATCACATTTGGGTCATTAAAGATGTTCTTGAAAGTTATTTCGGTATTTATAAAATAAATATTTTGGTGACCCACTTGGTAACTCGCACTCAATTGGAGATCTTTTAGAATACGAATCAATAAAATTATAATACGCTTTTATATTTTATTAACTTTGCTAAAATAAAAAGAATGCATCTAAGCATGCATAAATTATAAGAGAAGCGGAGTGGAGTTTGCATAA
Organism: Agrotis segetum; assembly: GCA_036375495.1. NCBI lineage: Eukaryota > Metazoa > Arthropoda > Insecta > Lepidoptera > Noctuidae > Agrotis > Agrotis segetum. Next base: position 1,271,530 of record JAQSVV010000039.1, read on the forward strand.
ATTAAGCTAGCAACTCATTGCTTTAACCTATTGTACACTTTTGTCTGACTTTTCTCTTTGAGACTTGAGTATTACAGGTTCAACAGGGGCGCGATATTTTACCATATTGGGCATTAATATTTAACTACCATTTTATTATAATTATTTGAGCTAGAAACACTGAAATAGTTATACATGCCACACATGATTAAGAATCTGGAAGATGATTAATGGTTTCAAATAGTTTTTCAATGTCAGTTATAAAAAAACCGGCCAAGTGCGTGTCGGGGCACGCACAGTGTAGGGTTCCGTAGTTGCCCATCAAAATACTTATGCGAACTAACTAAACTGATTCGCTGAATTAAATTTTAAAAAGAAGAATTTTCAAAATCGGTCCAGGAGTCTTTGAGAAATCGGGGAAAATACATAAGAAAAAAGATTACAACGAATTTAGAACCTCCTCCTTTTTTTGAATTTAGTTAAAAATAGTTGACGATAAAAACCTACCTATCCCCAAAAAACATACCTATAAAAGCTGTAAAAATAAAGTTGACAAACTTACATTTGCAGTTGTCTCCGATACATTTTGTTTAAGAAAATATGATATCAAGTACATTTTATAAGTTGGTCGACTATTACTCGTAAAGTTGTAAAGCCTACTTAGTCATGATAATTTTCTTTTAAATTTCGTTATATGTACTACTATTGTGAATTTTTTCACACCCCCAAACATAACCGTTTAGCTGGTAGAGGGGGGGGACACTCGAATCGAGCAAAATTTAGCACTTTAAAGCTTAATATTTCACAAACGAATTTTTTTTATCAAAAAATTGTTTAGGGAAACTATCATTAATTTTTAAAGGCCTATTTAATGATACCCCACACTAAGGGGTACGCGAGAAAAAAAAAATCCTCACTTTACGTGTAAGTACTGGAGGTACCCTAAAAAAAAATATTTTTCGAGATTTTATTTTACCACTTTTTCGGCACAACAAATCCGTGTATTTACACCAAATTACAGCTCTCTAGTACTGTGCGTCTCTGAGCTAAACTGCGGACAGACGGACGGACGGACGGACATGGCGAAACTATAAGGGTTCCTTGTTGACTACGGAACCCTAAAAATGGCAGTTAGTAACTTTAAAGGCCTTGAAAATATGTACTTTGTTCATTTTTCATTAACTTTTGCCTACTTTTCCTAGCATGTGGTTTGCTCCATACATTTTCCTGACCTTATTTCATTTTACTTGGCAACATTTGTCTGTAAAGTCGGTTTACTGACGATAGTTGAACGTGACAACGCCATAAGAAAAAAATACTGCATACTGCACGAACGCTACAGGGCGAGGTATCGCCGCATGACGTTATATTTTTTCGTGCGTGCAGCCGGTCATCGAATTATAAGACGTTATCACGTCAAAAATCGGATCGGATTAGTACTTCCCCCTTTTTTGGGGAAGTAGGAACTTTTCAAAGGAGTCAGTCTGCTCTGGGTCTCAGAGAAAGGAAATGTAAGACTGACTAAAACCCAGCCTATTTCTTTAGTTCCAGAGTTATCTCTTTCAAATTATCGGAGTAATCCTGTCGATAACTACCCGCCACATCAAAATTTACCTCATTCAGCCTCATTGTTAATATTTGTTCAGATTCAGTACAGTTTTAATGACTGAAATATTGTTCCATTATGTTCTAGTCTATTTTACCTTATCTTCAACTATCATCGTAATTGCTTCCTCCATTTTGGTGTTTTTCCTGTCGTTAATGATAAAAAAGAATCGAACTTAGTTGAAGTGGCTTTTTCATTGCATGTAATACCTTGTCTGTTAATAGTGTTCCTAGCATGTGGTTTGCTTCTATATTGATGAATAAAGAAAATGCAGTAAGTATTACTCAGAATATTTCTCTTTTCTTACTCTTTTGCATAGATTTTGGTATTTTATGGTTTTCTACCCCAACAGCAACTACCTAAGAATCGGCTTTTCACAAATGCGCAAGGTTTTGCCTCATTCTCCCAATTGCGTAAGATTCTGCCTTATTTTTTCCAAATGCACAAGAGTCTGTCGTATTCTGCCCAGTTGCGCAAGTTGATGCCTTATCACTCCCAAGCTCAACTGTGTATAATTTGAGTTTATTTTCTTAGTTACCCAAAATTTGGCAAATTCCTTCCCCAGCTGCGCAAGATTCGACCTTTTTGCGGACCGTTCTGTCTCATACCTCTCAGCTGCGAGTAATTACGATACGTAGCCACATCGTCGCAAAGTTGCAATGTCGTGGAAATCTTTGAAGTGTATCGAACAATGCAATTTTTCCGAAGAACCCAATGCATACGCACTGACAGGAAAACTGTACCTAGGAAACTAAGTATGTGTTCAAGAAAATTACAGGTTATTGTGCAACCATCACAACTCATAGTAGATTCAGTTCATCGTCAATTAGCGATGCAGTCTGTTATTATCTAAATGTGAAATTAGTTGCTTCAGCCATATTAGTCTAGTTTCTAGTTGAATCTAATCTATCCACAAATAAAAATTACTTTAATTAGTAAAAATAACAAGATTTGTTTGTCTGCTCTGTCTATAGGGCATCAACCTGTTAAGTACCTGATACATTTTTATTATGGTCAATGGAGTATTAGAAGACGTGCTTTTTAGATTTTTCTTGAAGCTTACCCAACAAAAGGGTATTTCCAATATGACGAGAAAGTAGGTTGAAGACCAATGGTCCCAGAAGAAAAGATTTGTATTAATCATTTATACAACTCCAACTTCTAAGAGTTTTTTGTTGGGCAGACAGAGGCTTAAATGTGCAGATCTATGAAATGTTTAAGTGGATAGTGGCAGGTCACTCATATAACTCCGCATCCATCTTCTCTCATGGATCTTCCTCGTTTCCCACAAATGGCTAAGCACCAGGCAGCCACCAGTAAGATAAAGAGACGAACTCCACTATAAATGATAGAATCACCTCTCTGGAGATGCTCTTATGAAGGCGACCACAACTGCAAACCGCAGTTCAACGCAATTCCCCGGTCACAATGACAGATCAAACGATTCCGGAAGAGCACCTGAGTTTCATCGTTATATCTTTCGAAGCTTATGAGAGGTGTGTCTTTTATGAAATTCCAAATTATACTCGTGTTCATGGCCCTTGAAATTTAGCACACGGCATACATCCGTAGATTAGAAATACTTACGTGATTTTCACGTAATAACGGATTTACTGTCATTAATGTAGTTGACACAGATTTAATCATTGCCTCAATTAAGTTTACAGCGATAGATAAGCTAGCATTGTGAGCGTTTATCATTAGTAGGTGTACATCATTTTATCTATATGCAAACTATATGTGTTAAACGTGAGCGAATTGCGGTGTTTTTCTTACTGCATTGACAAGGTCAAATTATCAGCCACAGATTTATGTAGATCATTTGCATCTTTTTCTGTTCTTCTAGTTCAACAAGATGCAGCTGAATATCAGTATTTTACTTGAATCGTCTGCCCATTTTCCACCATTATCCTGTTATTGGATAATACCTCGTATCCCTTAGATCCTTAGATAGACTTTTTAGGATTTCCGTCTTCTGGGTGAAGTCTGTTAGGAGCAATATCTTGGTTCAGACTTTCAACTCCTCTGTCACAACTCTGTTTCATCAGTTCAAATACATTAATAGTCCATTTACTAACAATAGATTACTAGTAAGTAAATATTGATAACCGTTGACCTATTAACAGCTCGGGCAGTAGGAGTACCTATTGTGCAGTTACCAGTTGATAATATGCAAATACCATGCGCGACATGCAATAGAGGATCGCTGAAATGCAAAATTGATATTAATTGCTCATTAATCTGGTTCTTTTCTACGCTCATCGGGATTATAGATTTATGTCTATTATGTTTTTTTTTAAATGCAGCACGCGTAGCATGTCTTATTCTATAAATGATCACTTATTTGGGTAATTTGATATTGTGTCATGAGTCGTGCTAAATCTTGTTTTTGTTACGTAATTATAATTTCAATTTCTGTTATTATCATACTGCCTAGTTTCTTAAGTCCATAGTTCAAAACGTCGGATTTTTACCGTTCTCTGTAAGGTTATGTAACTGTCTAAAGAATCCACTAAAGATTCTGGCCATCTCTTTATTATGCGAACCGCCATGGCTATCATGTCAGAGTCCTTCAATTTTCTTTTAGTTCGTGTCTCTGGCACCATAGATATTTTTTTTTAATATATTTACTCAGATTTTCGCCATTTCCATAATGTCGTCTGTGACATTGCAGAGATCACTTTGGCTGTATATTTTGGGCAAAATGGACACATCTCCCACATCCATACCTTGCGGTTACTCCGTTGAGATAGCCTCAATTTAGAGATTAAAGTTTCTTCCTCCAATTGATTTCACAGATGATTCTGGAACTCAATAACGATGATAATTACTTTTTCTCAGCACCTTTTAGACACAAAGATTATTCGAAGTAAATGCCCATCATCGACTACACATTCTTTTTCCATTAAATAAGTAAAATGTAAACAACAAGTCTTAGAAAAATTATATTTATGTTATCCGACCTCTCAAAGCCTATCAAATACAAAACCCCTTGTTTGTCTCGTAAATGCTTCAATTAGTGCACATGTGCTGACATTCGGGAGATCCTGCAAGACTATCTTCTAATATCTATATTATTCTTGCAAGAAAGAGCCTATATCAATCAAATAAATACAGCAAGATCTGCTCGTCATCTTGTTTTGAAGATCAATCAACACATCGGTACAAACATGTTTATCGAGGCCAGTCAAGTTCACACGGACCGATGTTATCAGTTACCTAGTTGTTTTTAGCTCCAAAAATAATATCAGCTTTTATATTAAAAATATCAATGCAATAAATGCGAAAGTAAGGTCTGTCTGCCTGTCCGGATGTTCCATAATCTTCACGCCTTAATTAGTTGGCAGATGTATAGATTATTACTTGGACTGAACAACAGAAATTGTGTTTCCGAAGTTTAGTTTAACTTTAGAAGGCAATGCGGGCGAAACTGCAGGCTAAAGATAGTCCCATATGATAAACAATCGCGCTCAATTTATCATGGAATTGTAAATTATGGGGTCAAGGATGTATTCGATAATATATTCATAAAGTTGTAACATACCAACAGTATTATGTAAATACAACACTTGAATGAGATGCTCATAAAATCAAACAGGTTTTTGAAGATTACCTATTTCAAAATCAAGTTCTTTAATAAGGCTGTCTGCTCCGGAGATTCAAGACCCTTCTTCAGATATTTCAAGCCCTTTGGAGCCCTAATTTCGCTTCTGCTTGACCTAATACTCAGGTTTGGAGGCTTTCGAAGGCCTCAGTGATGTAAATTCAGGCCGTCCAAGCGATTGACCCACTTTCCTGCCTAATTTCAAGAAATAAATCTTGTGTGACGTAGTTAACTTCTAGGGAAAAGGAATACTTTCGGTTAAACGAAATTGGTTTTTGGCTCTCCTGCGGCGGTTTTTGTACTACTAATTTTCTGGGATAATCAGTCTAGCAAGTTTAGGTAGGCTTTAACGGATTCATCTAGAACTGAAAAGTTTTCGATTTTGCTATCGATAGTTAACCTATCTATTCCATACTATACTAATGTAATATGATACGATAAACGATGACTTTTGATTGTAAGAGATAATTTCCAAAAGTACTCAACTGATTAAAAAGGAAACATTGATGGAAGCCATACTGTTACCGGCCGCCATAGAATTTCTCATCGACACGGACGAAGCGAGCAGAAGCTAGTACCAAATAACATCCAAGGTCCCGATGTTATCTACCAGAAGCTGTTACAAACAACATAACACAAATAGAACAATCAATTTCTGTCCTAAATTAATCAACAACATTACTCCTACTCATTTCTGTTGTAGACCTTGTAGAATATGGCGGGACGAACTGGACAAAACAAGGCGAGATTGTAGACCTGATGTTCTCGCGAGACCATAGAGCTAGACTGGACGAACTGGACAAAAGAAGGCGAGATTATAGACTTCTCGCGAGACCATAGAGCTAGCTGTTGTATTTTGGAGTTGATCCCACAAAAGTTGCTCATTAAAATCATTCGATCAGTTTCGGAGGAGTGAAACCACAAACACTGTGACAGAAGATTTTTATTTAAAGAAAGAATAAGATTCTATACCCGCTTTATCTTCAAAATAAAATACTTTCGCACACATTTTCCAGCAGCTGCGTTGGACATGGATGATGGTGCCTCGCAATACCTGGCAAAAAAAATAGAAACTCATTACCTACCGTAAAATATGGATGGCATGTTAATCTCCCGAGGATTTGATACGAGATTGCATTCCCTATCAGTGGTTTTTGACAATGGATCGAAAAATTTTAAGCCATGGGGAATGGGAAGAAGTCTACGGCCTAAGAGTATCAGTAACTCAATTGTAAAACTGGTAAAATGCCAGTGCGCTCGCACTGCAATATAACCTACCCACTCAGTTACGGTTACTACTCATTTCGATGATAAAGTCGAGTGAGTCACTCGGTCACACCATCGCATCGACCTGTCTGATTATGACGTCACACTGTTGTTTGTTTCATATGCGAAAGTTTGGAATTAACTTGTTTTGGAAGATCTTTGTGTAACTTCGTAATTTGTATCTTTAACTAGTAATTCGTCGGAGTGAGCTAGATAAGGTTTCATACCTTCAGTTGCATCTTTATTTTGGAATGGGATAACATCGAGCAATTCCTTCGCTACAGGCTTAGAGGAAGGGACTATTAGACTTGTTCTGCCTAAAATCCAACCTGGGGGATATTACAACGTCTTAAAACCAGGATTATTCCAGTGAGTGTACGAGATGGCGCTAGACGACTTGTATAGCTCTGTCACTTTCACTTGCCGGAATAATCCTGGTTTTGAGACGTTGTAATACTCCCCCTGTTCCCACAATTACCGTTTGCTTATGGGTGGGAATCTCTTGTGACTCTGGTTTGGGTTACCTTTAACATCGAGACCCTACTTCCTTTTATTCATGCTTAGCCTGGGTCCTGATTGTTACTCCTTTGTTTCTGTCAATCATCATCAACTTAAAGTATGACAGAGCGCAACACAGAATTCTCCAGTCGTCAACCTATCATCTCAATCTTCACTCACCATCCGTTCTTCATCAATCTTCATACATCGCTGATCCTAGCTCCAAATAGGCTGACAGTGATACTAGAATACTGCATATCATTGTCCAGATAAAATATTCCTAAGGGCTTTTAAGATCGTTCTTGTGAGGGACGTTGAGTTGACACTTGATTGATAGCATTGTAAGTAATTATTGTAACTGACTTTAAGTGATGTCCTTAATGATTTCTTCTGCGTAGTAAAATTACGACGTTCGTGTATTAATTAAATACATTTATAACTTGTTATGGCACTTCGTAATGTTTACCATAATTATCATTAGTTACAATAATGAAATTAAGAAATATCTCTTCATAAACTGAAACAGCCTTATTACAAAAATTTTGTCCTTATTACAAAGGGTTTGTTATAATTTTGGCGATTGAAAAAGAGTGTCCATGGAGTTTCTTGCCCGTTCTTCTCCATAGAGATCTACGCTTTGGAATGGGCATCTACAGTACTTTCACAGTTTTTATGTCTTGTGACTGGGACTGTAGCACCGTAACTATTTTTAAACTATTTTATTTTACTTTTGTAGTTTTGTCTTTTGACAATTCAAAAGTGCCTGTAACTGGCCTACTTGAAATAAATTATTTGATTTTGATTTTTAACATCTGTGAAACACTTGTCTTAAAAAAGTGTGACTGCAAAACGGACCTTATTCAACGTCATAATCTGACATTTTTTTAGACAAGTGTTCAACAGACGTTTAAAAGTTTTTGTGGTACCACGAAAAATCTTTACTTCCATTCCGTAAGACATGTTATTATACCAGTCTTATCCAGGGGTGTCGTATTACCCAATACTAACTTGGTTGTGGAGGTCAGATTGGCAGTCGCTCCATGTACAACCCGGGCTCAATAACTTGACACCTGGCTTGAATGTCGATCCCGCTCCCACTACAGATATTTCGGGGTAGTGGGAGCGGGATCGAGATTGGAGCCAGGTGTCAAGTTATTGAGCCCGGGTTGTAAAGTATCTGCATTTGGTTATAATGGAAGAAGACCAAAAAATTGTTGGGTAAAATAAAGGCAGTTGATGACATAACAACATGATTATATAATTACTTAATTATTTAATGCTGCAGTAGTGCAAACGCATGTTGGACTCTCATTACAGAATTGCCCTTTGTATTATTTCTTAAGTGGGCTAAAATAATAATTGGAGCTAAACAAAAATACAAAACCACTAAGTTGTGGTTATTTGCACACTTTGAATAGCTAATTCATGACCACATTATCGCTCACCATCAGGCGATATATTATGTAGTAGTCAACGCTAGCTTATCGCTAAATAAAAAATAAAATAAAACTACGTTCTGCTAGTTTTCCAATCGCAAATAGCCTTACTTCGTGTGAGGAACAACTACGTCATTTCTCGTTAACAGTGTTACTGCTATTTAAAGCTATTTATTAGTACCTAGAAACTGCAAGATGATGCTAATAATAAAGTGACTTAGTCATAATTATTATGACCTGAAGTGTATGCATACATGACATTACTAGGTACTCATTTTATGTAAGAGTTGTTCTTTTGTTTATACAACGCGTATGTTGTATGAGCGATTACAGCGCCCTCATACCACATTTTTGAGGGCCATAGTATCTCCCACTTCTTACTAACTAGATTTTATGGCAAACATTTCCTTGGACTCCATTAATGGTGGCTCCACATTAGTACCGTGAATTCACGCCGCGAATTCTCGCCGTGAAGCGACTGCCTATGGGACCTCCACAACCCAGTAACTGGGTAATACGATATCCCATGGCTTACCATGGGATATAGCATTATTCCAGTTACTGGTAGTCAGAGTTAGAGCTTCTGACTAACAGTAACGATTGTCAAAGATCTTCAAATAACAGCCAGGAGCAACGGCTTTACGTGATTTCCGAGGCACAGAGGAAACTCGCTATGGCAGATGGTCAGCCACCAACAGACCAACCTCGGCAAGCGCGGCTTAACCTAGAAGATTCAACCTGTGCGGTTGTAATTATTTAGCCACGAGCTCCTCCGCTATCGATTTGTTAGTCCCCAACACCGACTTCGCACGTAAAGTTTACAACGCAATAAAATACATCACGGAAGGGTAATAATGACCAAATGGGCCATTTATGTAGATGTCTACATTATCTACATAGGTGGATTCTACGTCATGTCGTGTGTTGGTACTTTTGGGGTGCGTAACGGCTTATTTTGGCAAGAGACTAATTCAAAAGAACAGCATTTATTTTAACCAACAGTATGTATTGTCTCTCTTCCAAATCCATCCAAAAGATTGTCTTGAAAAGAGCGCTTTTAGCGATAAGACCACCCATTGTGTTACCCTATAAGATATAAGTACCCGTAATTTGTATGGTGTGCATAAAAAAAACAGCAGGTATTATATCTATCGATCTATCTGCGAATTTCTATGTAAGCTTGATCCAACAACCCATCCATTACTTGTTTCTAAAATGCTCCTTTTGTCGTTGTTGCAGACAAAACATCGCACTGCGATGGGGATCCTGGCTTTGTGCAACGCTGGTGCGTTGTTTGCAGCTACCAACCTGGTCATATCACTGAATCCTGAAGACAAGTAAGTTATCATCATCAAAATCAAAATGTTTTACTTTACATGGGCCTCAGTGGGCACTTATAAAACGTCGAAAATTGGCACGGTTCGGGTATCGTGTTGGTCGTTTCCATGGAGAAGAACCGGCAAGAAACTCCATGGTTACTCTTTTAAAATATTTGCTTTTGCAATGTTATTATTACAGTTTGGTATACATAGGTAAGAGAGAACATCGTTGGCACGATAAGAAGAAGGATATTCCTACCAAAAGCTAATAAAAAAAAATATTTATAAAAACAAAAAAAAAAATCTATCAAATATCTTTAAACGAGCAATTCTTGTATATTTATTTATATACTAGTGTTTGCCCGCGGCTTCGCTTGCGTTATTTTAAAATTTGAGAAACAATACGGATCGTGTGGCGCCATCTGGAATATGAACGTAATTGTTTTCTCGGCAACAGCTCTCTTCTGTTATTCGGGATGTAAGATACCTTATATCCGTGTCTATACTCCTGACAACGTATATGCAAAATTTTGGGACGATCGATTCAGTAGGTTAGGTAGTAATGCGTGAAAAGGTAAAAAACAAACATACTTGCATTTTTATTATTAGTTTAGATCAATAATGTTATATCTAGGTACATAGTTTGCATAGGAAACGTCCTTATTTGAGCGACATTAATTTCAAAGAACCGTGTTTATTTTAAACATTAGACTATAATTTTTGGGTTGATTTACAGTATCGCTGCAAATTGAACGTACGATAGCATTGCTCTTCTCCCTTGCATTCCGCGTGATACCTAAAAAATAACTAATTATCTGACTCGATGAGTACAACTTGTCGTCGTTTAAAACAGAATCTATGCACTGGTTTGAACACCAATTCAAAACATAAATAAACACAATTTTTTCTAATCTTTAAAATTCCACACCTCGAAACAATTACAATTTAAAAAAATATCCAACTTACTACCTACAATTTAAATCAGCGTAGATTTATATCCTAGAAAACTATTGAAAAAAAAATAGTAATAATTTAAAATCGCGAATAATATTGAAATAAAAGTATACACATTTTTTTTTATTATTTGAAACTCTCAGGACAAATATAAGAAAACTCAAAAAGTGAAAAAAAGAAACAGCGAGATTTGATCCAGAGACCCCTTGCACGAAAGTCAAGCAGGATACCAACCAGACTGGCTAGTACGCTGACAGTTTTTTCAAATAGCGGTTCTTATACAAATGTCAACAATGACTGAAAATCAACATATTATAAAATTGCTAATCCCCCAAAGGGAATAGCGTAATTATACATATCCTATTAATAGAAGAGCAGTTTAAAGAATATTTGGGGAAAAAATGACTAAATAATATCCAGTGGTTTAGCTTCCAACTAAAAACAAACAGATAAAAACAACAACATTTAAAATTGCTTATCTCCCAGGAAAAATAGCGTAATGATACATAGCCTATCAACAGAAGCATATTATTAGGAATATTTGAGGAAAATTTGATCGACAACTTTACAGTAGTTTAAGAGATAGATCAAATCAAAAAAACATAAAAAAATTTCGAAAGAAAAAAAAAGTTGATTTGGCATCAGAATCGATCCCTTATCTCGAAAAAAATACAAAAAGAAAAAAATATTCAATGTACAGGAATGACAGCTCTACGATTTTATTATATGTAAAGATAAAGATAATCAGGATCTCGGAAACGGCTACAAGGATTTTCATGAAAGTTACAGATTAGGGGTTTTTCGGCTCAAGGAATCGATTTATCAAGGTCCCAGGTTCGAGAAAAACTCGGTTCTCAAGATATAGACATTTTAAAAACCGAGCGAAGCTCGGTCAACCAGATATTAATATATATACGTGGTCAAGTAGACGATCATGACAATATATGTATAGCATCTATAAACCCGTTGGCATTATCCTGACTTTACTCAATGCTGGGTAAAGGCATCTCCTTGCTTCTGCCAAGCTCCTGAATCGTTCAGCCACTCAATCAACCGTGCCTCATAGAAGAGCGGGAAGACTAATTTGATGATCTTACCGCCCAAATAAGGGGACATACTTTGCCACTTTTGGTAATGCAGACACAAAAGAATTCCTTTATTATTGCACAAAGTATTTATCATTACATCAGCTGTAATTCCATCATCATAAAAACAATGCAAATGATGTACCACGTGTTCAAGCATTATGACGTATAATGTACCTCAGAACACCTTTATAATAACAACATCGTAAATAACAATCCGGAAGTTCACTGCCAGCCGGTTGTGACTGCGTAGCATGCGTAAGTCGGGTTATAAGGGTCACGCAGGTGACGTCACTGACAGACGGACACTTCCGGAGGGAAGACAAAGAACATAACAGTCATATTACTAACGATCAGTTTGTAAGAGTACACTTGTATACGATTGAGGATAGGGAACAGTTTGGTCACAAGGCTTTTTTTTTTTTTTTTTTTAGCGTTGTAAAATCATCAAATGAGTCCTCCAACCCCGGTCAGGGCGGGTGGGACTGTCAGACTTCTACTGACTAAAATCCACGGTGTCCTTCATAGCCTGTTATGTTCCGGGGTTACGGTAAGGGAATAATCCCGCGACCCCGGCAGGCTTTGGCCCTCTGAGAGGGGGGCCCCGTCATTATGCTGACGCTCTTTGAGGCGCGCGTGGGACACGACGCGCCGTCGACCCGGGCGTGGTCCTTGGTCGGGCAGCGAGTTGCCCTTTACTCGCTGCCCGCATGCCCGCGCCTACGGTGGCCGGAGATCATCGAGCGACGTCCGTCGCCGTGGGCGCCTACCACTGCGGCTGGGGCGGAGGGAGGACGCTGTCCTCTCTCGCTCGCGGCCTGCCTCCTCCTTGACGAGCATTACTGCCTCGCAGAAGGAGCTGACCGCTTCCCACTCCGTCTCGCCCCGCAGCATGGCCGCAACCAATGCCGGGCGCGAGAGGTCTCCGCCTATCGCAGCCGTGAGGACACGTCGGTGCTCCGCCCAAGCTGGGCAGTCTTGCACCGTATGCTCCACCGTGTCCTCCGGGCGATTGGTCACAAGGCTACGACCTACACGTTCGAGCGATAATTGTCTTGAAATAGCGATTGTGGTAAAAACGAAAGAAGAGGTAAAAGTTTAAAAAATAGTACTGTAACTTTTGATTAAGTATTAGAAGTTAGAAACAGGTGTGGTTTCAGAAGAAAAAATGAACGAGGTTAGAAAAGTTTTCAAAATTCTTTCAATATTCAACATTTGAAATTATTTTTTAACTCTGGGCATAATTTTGGCCAAAACATAATTGTGACCTGACGAGAATGCAGAATATACCCATGTCACGCAAGAGTCATCGCTAAGCTATTTGCGGAACTATACTACATAGTACCACAGAACAGTACTTACACAGTTTACTCAAGCGAAAGCAAAGAGATTTAAAAGAACTATAGAGCGGGCATTGGGAATATTGTCATACAAAATTGTTGACGCCGTGCGTTAGTAGCGCTTTCTAGCGGTGTATAGCAAAACCACGTATTAAAATAATTCATCAGCATATATTTCAGCTATTGCGCAATAGGTGGCACTGCCGAGCACCTTTTGATAGGGGTGCAACATTCAAGAATGACATAAATTATCGATACATTAACATCGATAGAGATAACTAGGATTTCAATATTTTAATAAGTTAAAAAAGTGCGTAAGGGCAGAACGAACGGAAATAAAATGATATTATAAGTTATTAAATACGATCTTATATTATTAATTTATGAAAAAGTCTTTTGTTTTACCTACTTCCACCGTCTTGATTTTATTTTACCCCATATTATAATGAGCTTTTTATGAACTGACAACCAATGGGGAAGAAAAGTTCTCGAGTGGCGACCACGGACCGGAAGACGCAGCGTAGGCACCTAGGCACGCCTCCCGCTAGGCGGACCGATGACATCGTGAGGGTTGCGGGCAACCGATGGATGCAAGTGGCAAATTGTCGTTCTGCGTGGCGATCTAAGGGGGAGGCCTATGTTCAGCAATGGACGTCTTCCGGCTGATGATGATGATGAAATAGTTATTTCAAAGGCGTCTAGTTTCCTAAAAAAGCTTTTCAGTAAGTATCTCATTATGGATGCGGTAGTGTTGTTAGACATTTTTATTTACAAAAGTGGATGGCTATGTGGCTGCTCCTGAGTAGTTTAAAAATTCACACAGAAGAAAAACTCAACGAGACAGTTCATTAATTCATAAACAAGTGGAAATGTTTAATTACTCTTCGACAAGAGTCTTTGACTTAATATACATCGATAGTACTTACATATCGATAAACAGACAACTCTAATTCCTTAGCAAATACGCATAGCTACTGAGCAACAGATGGCGTTTATTTCAAAAATGCAAATGTTCTAGAATAATATCAGAAAATATTGAAAAAAATCTTAAAAACTGGGTAAAAATAAAAAAAAATTACGAAAATAAATTGATTTCAAGTCCACTTGTTTTCCCGTACCTAGATTTGCAGTGTGGCAAAGCGAAACTAGGCAAATTTTCTTATAATCGTCTATCAAAGTTTATATTTGGCGCACGGTCAGACGAACTGTCAGGCGGAACGTCTCGAACTAGACTGAGCGACTTTTTACCTAGTAGTAAAAAGTTTTGGATCACAAATTTCTTCGTGATGTCCCGTCTATTGCTCTTTAATGTCTTTGAGCGAAAGTAAGAACACACTCGCGCGTTTCTTAGCCCAAGTCGCATTGTCTTAGGCCGTGGTCAGGGTCTTACGTGTACTCCGCATCTGGTATCTGTCCTAATGGATACCCGATGTTCAACTTTACCCCGAATTCTGATACCTGACACCTTTATTTGCTCGGATAACCGACCTTGACGTTTATGTTTAGGCATTGGATGACAAAGCTCGAATCGTTGAAGAATGTGTTCGAGAAAGGGTGAACCTGTACTTGACATTTTTTTCACGAGTATTTATAGATCAAACAAAAATAGGCTGAAATCCGCACGTTTTAACGCCAAAAATGACATACGATCATCATCTGACCTATTCCCAACTACACTAGAGTCGGGTTGCAGTCGAACCAGATGCAGCTGAATATCAGTATTTTTAACCGACTTCAAAAAAAGGAGGAGGTTATCAATTCGACTGTATTTTTAACCGACTTCAAAAAAAGGAGGAGGTTATCAATTCGACTGTATTTTTTTTTTTTTTATGTTTGTTACCTCATAACTTGCGACTGGGTGAACCGATTTTCATGATTGTTTTTTTATTCGAAAGCTGGTGCTTCCCGTGTGGTCCCATTGTCACCATTTCAGGATCTGATGATTGGAACTTGGAGAAATCGAGGGCAACCCTCAAATTTTATTAGCTGACACATAGTTTTTTGCATATCTTATGAATTAATTCAAGTACTTGCGTATGGAAATCATCATCTCATGTAGCTGAGCTGATGATGGAAGGTACAACTCCTCGGGTAAGTAATATATGATATAACTACAAAATCTCTAAAACTTACAAGAGATAACAACTGAATATATAATTTTATTTGATATAACGATCTGTTAATATAATAAACGATTGACATAATTTTATAATGACTAATTTCTTTAGGCATAACAGTCAATGAATATAAAATCGTTTTGTATACCGCTCAAAAAACATAAAACTTATTTGGTCTAATTTTTTTTTTCTTCCTGGCAAGTAATCTAACACTGATGTACCAGTAATAGTACCTCCTGCCGTGAATCTTTGACGGAGCCCCGCTTCGCGGGGCTCCTATTTCTGCGTACAGGGTTTAAAGTAACCTAACACGAAGGGGATGGTGGGGTCTTTCAGACCCCGCCATCCCCTTCGAACCTAACCTGTCCGTGTCGGGGTGCCCCAAGTCCCGAGCTCGCTCTTGCATCCTAGGTAAAATAACTGATTACTACCTGTCATGCTGGCTCAACGGAGCCCGGCTTAGCGGGGCTCCTATTTCTGGGTGCAAGGCTTAAAGTAACCTAACACGAAGGGGATGGCGTGGTCTGAAAGACCCCACCATCCCCTTCGAACCTAACCTGTCCGTGTCGGGGTGTCCCAAGTCACGAGCTCGCTTCGCTCGCTTTTGTATACTAATTTTTAACCGACTTCAAAAAAAGGAGGAGGTTCTCAATTCGTCGGAATCTTTTTTTTTTTTTTTTTATGTATGTTCCCCGATTTCTCGAAGACGCCTGGACCGATTTGGATTTTTTTTCTTTTGTTTGAAAGGGTATACTTTCCAATTGGTCCCATGATCACCAGGTCAGGATCTGATGATGGGATCCTAGGGAAATCGAGGGCAACCTTCAAATTTTATAGGCACATAGTACCATTTTCATATATTTTCTAAAGCTGTTCAAGTATTTGCATCTGATAATCATCATCTCAGGTGGATGACCTGATGATGGAAGGTACAACTCCTTAACAGTAAGGAGTAGGCATCGATTGATTTACTTTGTGTTCGCATATCTCCGGAACTACAAGTCCGATTTAAGTAATTCTTTTTTTGTTGTACTAGGTATCATTTAACTTAGAGAATACTGCAAGTTTCATCAAAATCGGTTTAGTAATTTTTGAGATATGGAATTTTATTAGCTTAATGTGTACATGAGTGATGTAAGTACTGGTGCGAAGGATTACAAAATTATAGTGCACATGTAAGAGAATAATGTTCTTGACAAGAATTCGGGTTGAATATTTAAACTAAAAAGAGTAAAATAAAAACTTTTTCAAAAAAAATGTAACCGCCTTCAAAAACAACCACAAAAAAGTGTAAAATAATCTACAAAATAACTTTTTTTTCGGAAGTCGGTGGCTAAAAAGACAATGAAAAGAAAAAAAACAAAGGCACCGACTTCCGAAAGAAAAGTTATTTTGTAGATTATTTTACACTTTTTTGTGGTTGTTTTTGAAGGCGGTTACATTTTTTTTGAAAAAGTTTTTTCTAATAACAATAGCAATCGTGAAGGCAAACAATCAAAGTTCAAAGGATAAGCCAAAGACATCAAAGAAAATAGTTTAAATGTTAAATTATACGTTTCAAACGTTATATGGAATGATTTTTGCTCAATTAAACGTTATCTATATATATAAAACTCAAAACTGACTGACTGATCTGACAACGCACAGCCCAAACCGCTGGGCCTAGAAACTTGAAATTTGGCATAAGCACTCCTTATACGACGTAGGTAAGCACTAAGAACGGATTTTGCGAAATTCGGCCCCTAAGGGGTTGTTTCTGGGGTTGATAGTTTGTATGAAACTTCGCTACGACAGGTGCTAGGAAATCCAAATTTTGCATGGGGTGTCTTTTTAGAACGTAGATGCTCACTTTGACGGGATTTTGCGAAATCCGACCCCGGAGGGGTTTGTTTTTGGGGTCGATAGTTTGTATGAAACTTTGTTACTACAAGGTGCTAGGCGTCTCAAATCTTGCATGGCGGTTCTTTTTAAGACGTTAACGCTCAACAAGTCGGAAATTTTGTGTAATTCGACCCCTAGGGGGGTTGTTTTGGGGGTTGAAAATTTTGAGACTCAAATTTTATATAGGGGTTCTTTTTTGAGCGTAAGTGATACCTAAGTCGGGATTTTGCGAAATTCGACCCCTTAGGGTTTATTTTTGGGGTTGATAGTTTGTATGAAACTTTGTTACTACAAGTGCTCTAGGAGCTTCAAATTTTGCATCGGGTTCGTTCTTAGGACGTAGATGCTCACCGTAATGGAATTTTGCAAGTTAGGTCCCTAAGGGGTTTTTTTAAGGGTTGTAGTTTGTATGAAACTTTTTACTACAAGTGCTAGACGTCTCTAATCTTGCATTTTGGTTCTTTTTAAGAAGTAAATGCTCACCAAGGTGGAAATTTTGTGAAATTCCAACCGTAAAGGGTTAAAATGGTAATTATGCATTGGGGTCATTTTTAGTAGGCGTAGGTGCCACCCAAGACGGGATATTGCGGGGTGATAGAATTTTTGTTGGATATTAATTTAGATTTTCCAAAAGTATCCCTTATAAAGTAGGCTGGGAGTAGAAAATCAAAAAAGCAAAGTTCGAAAATCACGCGGTCGAAGTCGCGGGCGGAGTGCTAGTATCAAATAAAATTATATGAAATGAGTTTTAGAGTAACTCAAACATTATGTGTAGAGAAATTATATCAAACGTTGGTATATCTCACGTTGATTATATCTTGTGAACGTTATTGAAATAAAAATATATCAAATAACTTTATATGAAATGAGACGCACCCCAACTCCTCAAGTAAGAAAATTATGTTTGTATTCGCATATCTCCGGAACTACAAGTACGATTTAAGTAATTCTTTTTTTGTTGTACTAGGTATCGTCCAACTTAGGGAATACTGCAAATTTCATCAAAATCGGTTCAGTAGTTTTTGAGTTAGGGAACGAATGAAAGAGATGTTAACGATATTATTACCGGTGCTACGGATTACAAAATTCTAGTGCACATGTAAGAAAATGATGTATTTGACAAGAATTTTGGTTGAATATTTCAACTAAAAAGAGTAAAATAAAAACTTTTTCAAAAAAAATGTGACCGCCTTCAAAAACAACCACAAAAAACCGGCCAAGTGCGTGTCGGGCCACGCACAGTGTAGGGTTCCGTAGTTGCCCATCAAAATACTTAGGCAAACTGATTCGCTGAATTTAATTATAATAAAAACTTTTTCAAAAAAAATGTAACCGCCTTCAAAAACAACCACAAAAAAGTGTAAAATAATCTACAAAATAACTTTTCTTTCGGAAGTCGGTGCCTTTGTTTTTTTTCTTTTCATTGTCTTTTTAGCCACCGACTTCCGAAAAAAAAGTTATTTTGTAGATTATTTTACACTTTTTTGTGGTTGTTTTTGAAGGCGGTTACATTTTTTTTGAAAAAGTTTTTATTTTACTCTTTTTAGTTTAAATATTCAACCCGAATTCTTGTCAAGAACATTATTCTCTTACATGTGCACTATAATTTTGTAATCCTTCGCACCAGTACTTACATCACTCATGTAGGTACACATTAAGCTAATAAAATTCCATATCTCAAAAATTACTTAACCGATTTTGATGAAACTTGCAGTATTCTCTAAGTTAAATGATACCTAGTACAACAAAAAAAGAATTACTTAAATCGGACTTGTAGTTCCGGAGATATGCGAACACAAAGTAAATCAATCGATGCCTACTCCTTACTGTTAAGGAGTTGTACCTTCCATCATCAGGTCATCCACCTGAGATGATGATTATCAGATGCAAATACTTGAACAGCTTTAGAAAATATATGAAAATGGTACTATGTGCCTATAAAATTTGAAGGTTGCCCTCGATTTCCCTAGGATCCCATCATCAGATCCTGACCTGGTGATCATGGGACCAATTGGAAAGTATACCCTTTCAAACAAAAGAAAAAAATTCCAAATCGGTCCAGGCGTCTTCGAGAAATCGGGGAACATACATAAAGAAAAAAAAAAAAAAAAAAAAAAAAAAGATTCCGACGAATTGAGAACCTCCTCCTTTTTTTGAAGTCGGTTAAAAAGAAGAATTTTCAAAATCGGTCCAGGAGTCTTTGAGAAATCGGGGAAAAAACATTAAAAAAAAGATTACGACGAATTTAGAACCTCCTCCTTTTTTTTGAATTTAGTTAAAAATAGTTGACGATAAAAACCTACCTATCCCCAAAAAACATACCTATAAAAGCTGTAAAAATAAAGTTGACAAACTTACATTTGCAGTTGTCTCCGATACATTTTGTTTAAGAAAATATGATATCAAGTACATTTTATAAGTTGGTCGACGATTACTCGTAAAGTTGTAAAGCCTACTTAGTCATGATAATTTTCTTTTAAACTTCGTTATATATACTACTATTGTGAATTTTTTCACACCCCCAAACATAACCGTTTAGCTGGTAGAGGGGGGGGACACTCGAATCGAGCAAAATTTAGCACTTTAAAGCTTAATATTTCACAAACGAATTTTTTTATCAAAAACTTGTTAATGGAAACTACCATTATTTTTTAAAGGCCTATTTAATAATACCCCACAGTAAGGGGTACGCGAGAAAAAAAAAATCCTCACTTTACGTGTAAGTACTGGAGGTACCCTAAAAAAAAATATTTTACTAGATTTTATTTTACCACTTTTTTGGCACAACAAATCTGTATATTTACACCAAATTACAGCTCTCTAGTACTGTGCGTCTCTGAGCTAAACTGCGGACAGACGGACGGACGGACGGACGGACGGACGGACGGACATGGCGAAACTATAAGGGTTCCTTGTTGACTACGGAACCCTAAAAAGGGTAAAATAACCTACAAAACTTTTCTTTCGGAAGTCGGTGGCAAAAGAGACAATGAAATTAATAAAAAAAGTCACCGACTTCCGAAAGAAAAGTTTTGTAGGTTATTTTACCCTTTTTTGTGGTTGTTTTTGAAGGCGGTCACATTTTTTTTGAAAAAGTTTTTTTTTTTTTTTTTTTTTTTATGTTTGTTACCTCATAACTTGCGACTGGGTGAACCGATTTTCATAATTCTTTTTCAATCGAAACCTGGTGCTTCCCGTGTGGTCCCATTGTCACCATTTTAGGATCTGATGATTGGATCTTGGAGAAATCGAGGGCAACCCTCAAATTTTATTAGCTGACACATAGTTTTTCGCAAATCTTATGAAGTAATTCAAGTACTTGCGTATAGAAATCATCATCTCATGTAGCTGAGCTGATGATGGAAGGTACAACTCCTCAAGTAAGAAAATTATGTTCGTGTTCGCATATCTCCGGAACTGCAAGTCCGATTTAAGTAATTCTTTTTTTGTTGTACTAGGTATCGTTCAACTTAGGGAATACTGCAAATTTCATCAAAATCGGTTCAGTAGTTTTTGAGATAGAATGAATGCAAGAGATGTTAACGATGTTATTACCGGTGCTACGGATTACGAAATTCTAGTGCACATGTAAGAAAATTATGTATTTGACAAGAATGTTGGTTGAATATTTAAACTAAAAAGAGTAAAATAAATACTTTTTCTAAAAAAAATGTGACCGCCTTCAAAAACAACCACAAAAAAGGGTAAAATAACCTACAAAACTTTTCTTTCGGAAGTCGGTGGCAAAAAAGACAATGAAATTAATAAAAAAAGTCACCGACTTCCGAAAGAAAAGTTTTGTAGGTTATTTTACCCTTTTTTGTGGTTGTTTTTGAAGGCGGTCACATTTTTTTTAGAAAAAGTTTTTCATATAGCGACTGCCTATCGAACCCCCACAACCCAAGGGCAATACGATACCCCATGGTAAGACTGGTTGACTTATGAGCTACTAACAGTAACGACTGACAAAATACGCCGAGAATGATACTGCCGAAAATGACATACGATCGATGGTTCCCCAAAATGATCACTTTGCTGGAATGAAAATGCAATAAACGAAAGATAATGAATTAGCTGTCTCCTAATTGCTAGTGACACGGACACTATCAGTACTCAAACTCAGGTATTTATTGGAATTTGACCAGTACGGAAACTTTTGAATTTGTAAAAAAAAAAGTGAAATGGACCTACAGTGCCAGTGACAAGGCACAATAACATGTGAAAAGTGCAGTAATTGATCATAAGCGTCCCAACTGATATAAAGCTATCGTGCATAATAGGCGATCCGTAACTGTCCCTCCCTCCCCCCGCTGATCAAAGAAGCGGTGTAACAAACTCCCCAACCAATCTGGAATCCAATCTAGTTCTTCCAACAGTTTTATAAAGTTTCCTTATTTCTGCAGACGCGTACCTCTAAATCCTCGGTTTCAATCAATAGAATAGCTATCGAGCCTCAAGTCGGCAAATATCGATACGAATGGTCTAACTCTAATATGTTTTCATGTTTGATATATTTTCAATTTGGAATCTATGTACATGTCTTTAGTCCCCGAAGGGTTAAGCAGATGTGAACCTATAAGTCCATCCATTCCAGTTATGTTTTAAGGCCCAGACTCCGTAGCTGACGTGTAATTCCCAAGGAAAAACCCAATAACATTTTGTACAACCTGAGAATTGAATCATGGGTGTAGGACGGGGAGGGGGAGGGCCCTTTTTAGGGTTCCGTAGTCAACAAGGAACCCTTATAGTTTCGCCATGTCCGACCGTCCGTCCGTCCGCAGTTTAGCTCAGAGACGCACAGTACTAGAGAGCTGTAATTTGGTGTAAATATACGGATTTGTTGTGCCGAAAAAGTGGTAAAATAAAATCTCGTAAAATATTTTTTTTTAGGGTACCTCCAGTACTTACACGTAAAGTGAGGATTTTTTTTTTTCTCGCGTACCCCTTAGTGTGGGGTATCATTAAATGGCCTTTAAAAAATAATGATAGTTTCCATTACAATTTTTTTATAAAAAAATTCGTTTGTGTAATATTAAGCTTTAAAGTGCTAAATTTTGCTCGATTCGAGTGTCCCCCCCCCTCTACCAGCTAAACGGTTATGTTTGGGGGTGTGAAAAAATTCACAATAGTAGTATATATAACGAAGTTTAAAAGAAAATTATCATGACTAAGTAGGCTTTACAACTTTACGAGTAATAGTCGACCAACTTATAAAATGTACTTGATATCATATTTTCTTAAACAAAATGTATCGGAGACAACTGCAAATGTAAGTTTGTCAACTTTATTTTTACAGTTTTTATAGGTATGTTTTTTGGGGATAGGTAGGTTATTATCGTCAACTATTTTTAACTAAATTCAAAAAAAGGAGGAGGTTCTAAATTCGTTGTAATCTTTTTTCTTATGTATTTTCCCACTCCTGGACCGATTTTAAAAATTCTTCTTTTTAAAATTAAATTCAGCGAATCAGTTTAGTTAGTTTGCAAAAGTATTTTGATGGGCAACTACGGAACCCTACACTGTGCGTGGCCCGACACGCACTTGGCCGGTTTTTACAAGGTAAAATCATCAAATGGGTCCTCCCACCCCGGGCAGGGTGGAAGGGGACTGTCAGTCTTGTACTGACTAAAATCCACGGTGTCCTTCAATAGCCCTTTATGTTCCGCGGGGTCACGGTAAAGAGATAAGTCCCGCGACCCCGACAGGCTTTGGCCCTCTAGAGGGGTGGCCAGGACCCTTGGCAAATATAATACAAATATTACATAAGCCCATAAATTGAACCCGGGCTTTCTTGCATGGTCACCAGTCGCGCTTGCGACCACTTAACCATAAATCATGATAGAGAAGATGTCTGCATGTAAAACCTATGCAAATTGTATCAAAGCAGTAATTCATCATTTCACTGTGTATAGTCAACATGACAACTTTACCACACAATTAAACGTTTTCCAATGAACCTCGTCATATACGTACTTACTCCAATAGTTTTCCAGTTCACTGCTTTTACGAGTATCGTAACGACATTCCTGCAAGGACGAAGATGTGCGTTTGAAATTGGACTCTATAGCCTGTAAATAAGAGTGGTTGTGGCATGGTATACTGCATGGTAAATATTTAAGGCAATTAGGATAAAGCTGATTTGATATGCATGTAATAAAATTACGTTGATAACGTGGCACTGATTTCCTGCTCATTGTACTAAAAAAAAAGTATTCAATCAGCGGATTTCTGCTTTATTTTTCCAATTGGAATGCCTCCCAGATTTAAAACGAAAACATATTATAAAAATAGGTTAGCAAAAGTAAATATTTTAGCTCCCAAACGAGCACCAAAGATAGATCAATATTTAGCCCATCGGCATGTCAAAAGTGGCTAATTCACGACTGTCCTGCCAAATTATATGGCTAGCCTTTTCCTAGCTATGTATGAGTCGTCCACTCTAAATAAATACAGTATTTTACATGGAGCGACTGCCTTTATGGCATCCACAACCCAGGTAGAACTGCTTCGCGGGCATGCGGGCGGCGAGTAAAAGGCAACTCGCTGTCCGACTATGGACCATGCCCGGGTAGCGGCGCGTTGTGCTCCACGCGCGCCTCAAAGAGTGTCAGCATAATGACCGGGCCCCCCTCTAGAGGGCAACAACTAGAAAGAAGAGAGAAGGACAACTCTAGACCCCGGAACATAGGGGCCATTCCTATTGAAGGACACCGTGGATTTTAATCAGTACGAGTCTGACAGTCCCCGCTCTGCCCGGGGTGGGAGGACTCATTTGTTGATTTCACCACGCTATAAAAAAGGTAAAACTGCTAAGTATCACGGGCTGTCAAACATGAGATGATGGTGAGACAAATGACACGGACCAACGGCTTTCCTGGCTTAACGGTAATTTCTTCGCTATGAGATGGAATATGTGGAAAATTCTTTAGCTCTATGACCCCTCATAGATCATACAGAAAAACATTATAGCTAAAGAAGCTTACTCACAATAAAGCTACATTCCCTAACAGAATATTAGCAACATTTACCCTATTCCTCCATTAATAAAATGTACTGTTTGTTTTTCGTACAAAGTGGGTCGTTCGTCGATGTGCCGACCTTGACATACTCTTACAGCGTCAATATTTGCACTGAAACACGTGAGATTAACAGGGTTGCCAGAAGTATACTACTGGGTTCCAAAAAAATTTAAGCTAGTTTGCTTTAAGGAGAGCAGTGGTAGCCCAGTGGTATCGGCCTCGACTTACGAGTTGTAGGTCGTAGGTTCGAACCCAGCCTCGCACATTACTAAGTGTAATTTATTTCATCACCACTGCTCTCAAAACGGTGAAGGAAAAACATCGTAAGGAAACCGACATGTCTTAGAACCATCAAATTCGACGACATGTGACATCCACCAATCCGCACTGTGCCCGCTTGTTGGATTGTGGCCCACTCCCTCTCTGAGAGAGGAGGCCTGTGTCCCAGCAGTGGGAACATTATAGGCTGAGTTGATGATGATGAAGGTTTGCTCAAAAAAAGCCTTGATATGCACTTGGATAAAACTTTTTTTTTTGCTGTTTGGTAGAGGCTTGATGGTCTGAAAATTAATTAGCTGGAGATAATGACCTAAGTCTTATCATAAAACTACTTAACATATTCATTTTGATGAAACTTGCATTGTTTTCTAAGTTGAAGAAATATAGCATTTAGATCTAGAATTAAGAAACCCGTTGACGAACATAATCTTCAACTACTACAAATTTTAATAAAGAAAAACGAATGTTATACAATTCTCATTATATCGAATTGATAACCTCCTTTTCTTCAAGTGCGTGAAAAACAAAAATACAGGGGTGAAAGGCTATTTGCTTTAAGCGACATCTTGGGCGATATTGAGTTATATACATATTCGGAATCAGAAATTTTTTCTCCGTCGTTTGATGCCGGTTTCATCAAAATCAGAGCACTTTTTTGGCGTTTGAAACAACACTATTTTTGGGTTGTTCCCAAAGTGGCAGTGTATTATCCGACGTCGAATTCGCATTTTATTTTCAGTGATGTACTTGAACTATACAATAATTAAAGAACTGAGACATAAACCAGATACCCTTTCTCAGATAAATGATTCTATATTGCTTAAAGCATTTTTCATGTTTCTATTTCTTATTAGCATGTTACTTAAATCATTTGGAATTCCACCATTTACACGTTGTGGTGTCGCTTAAATCATTTGTCCGTCAACCAAATACGACATTAAGTATCGCTTAAGCTCTTTCAGCTGCATCTATTTTCAATCTAGGATGCTTCTTGAACCAAATAGACGTTTTGTTTCAGCTATTTTGCATATTGGAAAACATTTTTTCAGTATTGTTAAAACGAAAAGTTGACCTGTAAATCACTCAATTATAAAATGATGGATTTAATTCATGTCTTATAATACATTCTTTATTCCATCTCCCGGGAGTTAACAATCGTGATTATTCAACCGGGCTGCAGCGCTTGTTCGCTTCAGTCGAACTCCAAAGTGGGTCAAGGAGTGAGAGTGGTTGAAAGAGAAAAATTTAATAAATAAATGTATATGAGAGATGTATGTGTATGGATGGATCCGGGTTCGGCCTTACACTATGACCAACCATCGAAGGTCGGGCAGGGAAACCCCTCCCCCTCATTATGATTGACAACCTTTGGCATCTCCGCTATTCCTTACGAACTTTTGCCACGACATGACGCAACATCTGCACATTGAGCGATGACAGATTGTCGAACTGGAAGAAGAATTGAGCAAATTACGCTGGGATATCTTGGAATTATCTGAATTCTATCCCTTTCGGTTAGGATACAATAGTCCTAGATTCCGGCAACATGCTCTTTTTCTGGGAAGAAGATCGTAACTCCCAGGGTGGTGTTGTATTTCTCGTCCACGGGTCACTTATTAATAACTTTGTGAAAGTCGACAGTGTGTCGAGTAGGGTAACATACTCAGAATAACCAACCGGTCTTTGTTGAAGGTCATACAGGTACATGCACCAACCTAGGCATGTTCTGATGATGAAGCAGAGGCTTTGTATGAGAAGATATCCGAAGACATACATACCTCCGAAACATACTTTTTCGTTGTTATAGGGGAATTCAATTTGAAGGTGGTCCACAGAATAGCAATGAGTTAAAAGGCCCCAGCCATATGGGTATGGGCAGCAAATCCATAGCGACCAGCGGCTGGCCGACTTAATAAAAAAGGAAGAACTCCATTTGGTGAACTCCTATTTATATAAAGATGGACGAGGATAAACCCTGACGGTACAACCAAAAATAAAATTATCTTCATTATGGCGTCCAAGAAGCGAATATTCAGTGATGTCTCTTTGATCTCCAAGATAAAACTGACAAGGTGACCTGTGGCGATCACCGAATCTTAAGAATCACATTGAATATCAATGTAAAGATTGTTGAAGTCTACCGTCCGATCTGGTCGTGCTCACATCCAGAACACCGAAGGTTTCCAACTTGAAACGCATGAATTTTTCCGTTAGGCACTGAATGCAAAACTGTGGACGCGATCAACAACCGGTTGGTGGAAACTGTCCAAGCTGTGAAGTCCAATTTCTTTAAGACTCCGGAGGAAGCCTCAAAAGCCCCCGAACGGATCCATTAAGTTGATCCAAGAGCGGATTGAGGTGGCTGCAATCTTCAGCTGATAAGGTCGGAATATGTTGGAATATGGCAAACTCAATAGACGAATCCAATCCAAACCATAAAAGATGCAATCGAGCAGAACCAGACTTCAAAAGTCTTCCCAAAGAATTCAGGCAGTATCATTTCAATGAAACCGGAGATCATGAAAGAGCTTGACAAATTATACGGAAAGTTATACACAATCTCCGCCAGATTTTACAGAAGACAGAAGAGTTTAGTGCATTACATGCCAGAATCCAATTCGGAAGTTCAGCGTTGGGAAGCCACGTGATATCTTCTCATTGTGGATCCCACGGTGTCTTAAGATGGTTAAGGTGTTTAACCAGTGTGTATTGTCAGTGATGAAATTAGGCAATGTAACCTAGTCGTAGACTGCTAGCTTTTTGGAGAGACTAAGAGTCACTCGACGAGCAATGGAAAGAGTTATGCTTCGAGTTTCTTTGCGGGATGAAATCCAGAACAAGGATATTCGCCGAAGATCCAGAGTCACCGACAATCATGACAAACATGGCTCGTAGAATTTGCAAGTTGAGGTGGAAATGGCCGGAAGACGCAGGGTAGGCAGGCCACTCACTAGGTGGAATTTTTGTTCAGCGTGGTGGTCTAAGGGGGAGGCCTATGTTCAGGAGTGGACGTCTTCCAGCTGATGATGAAGCGGATAATTCTTTAACTGAAGTTATTGTTGATAAAAATATTGATGTTCCTAAATTGAGACAGTTCTACTTTATTATTATTCTGAATGAATCTAACTTCAACTGAAATTGCGTTGTCTATATTTCTTTATTTACTACTATAAGCACCTGAGATTTTGGGTGAAGGCGATAATTCAGGTTGTTTCAACAGCCATTGATAATATTAGACGTAAAAAAACGTTACATCAAACGTTACATTTTTGATACAATGTCTATTTAAATTTATATCAATTGTCAGTTGAGATAAATAGCTTGCTACTATTCATTATGGGCTGCGTCACTTCATGCTGTTTGGCTTCTTCTGAAAATATACAGCAGAGCCGCTTAACTCTTTTTTCCTTTCCCCAAAAAATAGGGGTTTAAGGTAATTTGTATTAAGCGACATTTATCTTTGTAATTAGAAGTCCGTTTTATTAAGTGTAAGCATCAACAATTCAACGCTTTTAAATGAAATTTAATTTAGTTTACCCCATTCAAATAGTTTCAGAAGTTTTTTTGTTATGATTTTTTTTTTATTTTTTAAAACTTTAAATGGCTCTCCTGTAAAGTTGCAAAAATGTCGCTTAAAGCAAATAGCCTTTCACCCCTCGACATGTATGTGTATGAAATAAAACGACAACTAACGATATAGTTGTAAAGTTATAGGAGCATAGCGCTAACAACTGATAAGTAATCGTTATTACAAGTTCCTAACACAGTATAACTTTCAACATCCTAGCTTCGATATAAGAAAAGTGTAAGTGAATTGGTTTGTTACTGTTACACGCCTGAAATGCTGAACCAATTTAGATGATTTGGTCATACAAGTAGATAGAGAATAAAAATATCAAGTACATAAAGAAGTCGGTTAAAAAGTACGTTCAACTTTTTTTTTTTTTTTTTTTAGCGTGGTAAAATCAAAAAAAGGAGGATCAAATTCTCCAACCCCGGGCAGGGCGGGAGGGATTGTACTTCTTGACTAAAATCCACGGTGTCCTTAATAGTGTAAGTTCGGGGTTATAGGGTCCCGCGACCCCGGGTTCTAACTTGGTAAATTGTATTTTGAAATTAGGAGAATTTTTTTTAGAGAGTTTTAGATAACATGAAAAATATTATGAACAATAGTATAGTAAAATTACAAAATTATACAAATATTTTTTAAGTTATAAAAAACTACCCGAGCATTTTGGCAGCCCTAAAGATGTGATATAACACGCGATATTTTAGATGTCTGACGTTACAGATATACGTTGTTTAAATTTTATTAAGAAGTTTATAATGGCGGATTATGTTTAATACTTTGAACATTGGTATGTTGTTAAAGTTATGTAAGTAGCTAAGTAAGTAGCTAAAATTTTTGCTCAAGAGCTTTAATTAAGAGCCTTCCATGAAAGGTCCATTTATTTTTTTTTCACGTTAAACGACTGTAGCCTTCATCGATCCTAAAAACAACTGTAACGTTCATGATGATTATAGATAGCGCCACATTGTCAAATTGTAAATTAACACGAGTGAACCCGCGGCCAAAAGCTATTCTTCAATAATTGAACTTGCCATAGAACCCTAGTCTCTCTTTTTTTTTTTAGCCAGGCAGAAGTGGATTAACTTGGCAGTATTCAATTCATGATTCCGTCGCATAAACATATGGTTTTTTTTTGGTTCTGGGATTAGTTCCAGTACATGCATGCATACATGTATGTTGTCCTTCACCGTTTTGAGAGCAGTGGTGATAAAATAAATTACACAAAGTAATGCGTTTGGGTGGGTTCAAACTCACGACCAAGTCGGTGCCGATACCACTGGGCCACCACTGCTCCTACCGTGCAAATTGATGTATTGAATTTAAACGCTTACTTGAATGCTTGATTGAAGACTCAATCATCATCATCATCATCAGCCTATAATGTTCCCACTGCTGGGAAACAGGCCTCCTCTCTGTGAGAGGGACGCGCATAATCCACCACGCGGGCCTTCGTTCGCTTAATTTCATTCCATGTGTCTTAAGAATGGTTAAAAAAAAAAAGATCAATTTTGATGACTATCGTACCTCTTGTGCCGAAAACAACTTCCTTATAAACAAACCCAACTGAAGTCTACTGGACCCAAAAATAGCCACACTCCTTAGAAACAATCCCGAGGTACATATTGGTACATATTCCTGTTTGATGTTTCTGAAGAACTTTGGAGCCTTGTTGGTCAAGGCTCTCCTCGACTCGAGTGCGACCTTATACGCAGGCCGGTATCGAGAGCCTTAATCTCCACCTAGGTCGCAGTTCTGACGGTGCCAAGATACACTTAAGATCTTGAAGATATGGAAATGCGAATTCTTTCAAGATTATATCGAAAGACTTACTTAGCTCTCAACTTTTTTTATGATATTGGAAAGTTCCGTTCCAATTTTCCAATCTGCATTATATTAGTTTTGGCTTAACAGAGACTTTGAAGTTGTGGATTCCTCCGTATTGGTATTCATCACGAGTAGTTTTTAAGGACTTTTTATTCTAGAGCGGGTGAACCACGGTCACACAAGAAACCGTAGTTTTTTGTCTGGAAAAAGTGTTTTTTCGTGCGTTATCAACCATAGAAATTTGGGTTTTGGGCTGACAACCAGCGGCTTTCCGCTGCCCGCTAGCTTTGGGTCCGAAGCCTAAAAGGTCGAATGCCTGCAATTTACCGACACACATTTTCAGATTGAGTACCAAAGTATCCCGGAACCTTATCGCCAGGGTCGTGGCGAAGCTCGGTTGTTTTGGGATACTGTTTTTCATATGTTCAAGGTTGAGAAGCGCTGATGTTCGGGCTGATTGGAATAAATACCCTTTGATTATAATTTGTAACAGTTTTCATAAAAGTAGAGATTCGCAATTCAACTGTATGGTTTGTTTTTGTATGTTTTTACGCTCTGAATTGATTTTCACTACAGAGGTAGTAGTAGGAGGGAGGGAGCAGTGGTTGCCCAGTGTTATTGGCCTCGACCTATGAGTTGTAAGTCGTGGGTTCAAACCCAGCCTGGCGCATTACTTTGTGTAATTTATTTCAAGTGAAGGAAAACATCGTGAGGAAATCGGCACGTCCTAGAACCAACAAATTCGATGACATGTGACATCCACTAACCTGCACTGGGCCCGCGTGGTGGATTATAGCCCACTCTCTCTCACAGAGAGGAGAGGCCTGTGTCCCAGCAGTGGGAACTTTATAGGCTGATAATGATTATGATGATGATCAGAGGTAGTCCCATATAGATGTTTAACAAAACTGCGATTTATACGATTTGGCGATGATTTCCCGAACTTTTATATGACATTCTAGTAAATCTTTTTTAAAGGTGTTCCTCTCTTTCCCAGGATCACAGTAAAGCGCGGCAGCTTGCTGACGGCTCTGGGACTGGTGTACTTCATGACGTTGTTCGAGCTGCTGAACGCGCTGGCGCTGTCCACCGGCTCCGGCGCGCGCTTCCGACACAAGTACCGCCTCAGTTGCGGAGATGTGCTGGATATTACTAACAAGTATGTATTTGATGGCACCTTAATTATTGGGAAATATGGTTGAATATGGCATGGCAAACATTGCTAGGTCGAGTAGTCAGGAAAGAACCGTATGTCATAGAAATTCAGTTTAAAAATTTTCAAATAGGTTATTTAATAGGTAGGAAGGTGTTCGTGAAGATAGTATGGTGATAAGTGAAGATAGTGAAGTGATATTCGACTGGCCTGTTGGTCTAGTGGTTAGTGACCCTGACTGCTATGCCGGAGGTCGTGGGTTCGATTCCCAGGTGGCAAATGTTTGTGTGCCGAGCATGACATTTGTTCTGTGTCTGGGTGTAATTTATCTATTATTTATCTATAATATGTATGTATTTAGAAATATATAAGTATGTTTATCAGTTGTCTAGTACTCATAACACAAGCTCTGCTTAGCTTGGGACTAGATGGCGTTGTGTGATAGTTGTGGAATATTTATTTATTTATTTAATATTTATTTATTTAGTAGAGAGATCCTTCAAAACCTGTGTTATGGGGGATTTATAAGGATGGGTTTTTCTCCGTCGTACATCGTGAATTTTAGGGACTTTGACCATGGCGCGACGCGATATCGAATTGCATTGATTGACGATATCGGTCAGATATCACACAAGCGTCCGACCGAAGAAAATGTATGGACAATCGCTAGTGTTTGCTAATGGAGTCGCACGTATTGACGATATCGCTCTCAGATCTCCTCGATATCGAATTGCATGTACGTACTAATGACAATGCACATGATTCTCTGTTCATAATTCGATTGCGATCTTTTGTCTTTGGTCCTCCATTAGTAAATACGTGCGACTTAAATCGGTAATCGACTCGATATCGCACGAATTGCGTCGCGTCACACCGTGCAATGGATAAAGTCAGTACGAGTCTGAGAGTCCCTCCCGTCCCGCCTCGGCTGGGAGGACTTATTTGATTTTACCATGATAAAAAAAGCAATACGTCTTTCATCTTCCATTACATCCAGACTCAAAATCAATCAAATCAAAATATTTTTTATTTTACATGGGCCTCAGTGGGCAACTGGGCACTTATAAAACGTCGAGAAGAGAAAAAAACATTGGCATCATTGCAGACTGGTGTCAGCAGTGCAGGCGGCGCTGTCGTGTGTGACGGGCGCCGTGGTGTGTCTGTGGTCGTGCTCGCGGGACTTCCTGCGCACCTCGCATTACATGTCGGAGGCCTACGCCTGGTTCGGAGCCTCCTACTTCTTCTATGATATATGGAGCATGTATATGGTGAGTTGTTTTTGATCTTTTTTTCTTTTTCTGGCTTTTTAACATGCTGTTTGAATTTGGTAGTCTGTGATACTAGTTTTATCTTCTATTGTGTCTTGATAGTCAGAACCCACCTCGTTGTATATTTTTTTAATATAAACTCGGGGCAAGCATTAGGAATGTACACCTTGTCGTGGGTGTGTGAACAATCATTTAAACTTACATTTCAAACAGCTAGTTCCAGCGCAACTACTTTTGGTTCAAAAGCACGGTTAACGCAGTGACTGAGCGATTGGACTACTACGAAGCATGTGTTAGGTTCGATTCCCGCACTGAACTAATATTTATATGACCTACAAGTATTTGTTCCGGGTCTTGATGTTTGTGTATGTGAGTTTCTATATTTGTAAACGCATACACGATACACGAAAATTACTAGAGTTGGGGGCTTTAAAAAAAAGGAAATGTTATTTCATTACCAGTCTATCGGCCACTGAACCAATCGGGCCGGTAAAACACAAAATCCATTATGTCATTAATGAAATGTAAACCGATGCGATTTTAAGTATGCAAGTTACTTTATTGAAAAAAAAAGTATCAGCTCATACTGTTTTAATAAGACTCCACAAAAAAGCAGGGGTCTTAAGTTTTATCTCTACCAATTCAACATTCCAGGTCCACGTCCAAATGCACTCAGGGGCAGACGTAGCGGCCCTCAAACGTCGGCCCTCAAAGAACGGCGCCGCGCCCTTATCATCAGGTGATAACGTCGTGGTGAAGAAGCCAGGCACCACGTTCCTGGACTACGTCAGACACGAGCCTGTCATGTTGATGCATCACCTCTTTATTGGGGGCTTTGGTTTTCTCTTCATTGTGGTGAGTACTTTTTCTCAAAATCTGGGACTTTAACAATTTGTTTCCGCCTGCCTCTTTCCTTAATCCATAATCGATCTTCAAGACTAACGGCAATGCGACATTAGTACATGGCGGACGTCCCACCCTTACATACAAAGCTTTTTGAAAGAAAGAAAAAATTATTGGCACACGCCACAAATGCACACAGTAGGTATCATAAAAAGAAAAAGAACTTAAAACTAAACATTTTTTTGCCAATACTTTTGTTTTACTCCCTGACGGGGGTCTTTGTTTCCTGTACCCTTAGCACAAGTTTTTACTCGTTTACTTTACAGCGTCTTTCCAGTATTTACAGCGTTACTTGTCTGAAAAATGGAACAGCGCCTCTGGTGCGCGAAGAAGAAACTAATTTTTTCCTTGAATTTTTTGAAATTGTTCCAGTTTACTTTACGTCTCCAATACTGAAAACTCGTGCAAAGGGTACTGATAATTGCAACCTTGTTCTTTTAGGTCAAGAGTGAATAGGTTACTTCTAGTCAAGTGTCCGAAGACTCTGCTGCAGAGTGGCTGACAGTAGCTGGTTAGAGCCGAGAATGTCTTGTTATTGAATTTGCGGACGGCGTAAAACGGTTAACTTGTCGTCTGCGCAAGGTCATTGTCTCCCACGCGCGCTTCAATGCGTCAAGAAAACTGACGAAGAATGTGATAAAACCTCATGTCTATGACGGGGCCCAAGCCTGCTGGGGTCGCGGGACTTATCTCATTACAGTGACCCGGGAACATACAGGGCAATTGAAGGACACCTTGGAATTTAGTCAGTACAAGTCTGACAGTCCTTCCCGCCCTGCCCGGGGTGGGAGGACTCATTTAATGATTTTACTACGCTAAAAAAAAGACTTCATGTCTGTGGGGTTCGCGAAGTAGTCTTAAAAGTTGCCCTGCCGCCTACCGCAGCCCTGGAATGCAAAGGGCAACTGAAGAACAGGATGATTTTCATACGACATCAGACTGATCTCTGAGACTCTCTCGTCTCGTCTCGTCTAAGACTCTTTAGAGAAACAGACCTGCTAGAATCTACAGTTTACGATATACTAACTACACATTTGATTTTCTTTCAGTACCTCCGCGGTGACCTAGGCGACTGCACCTTCGGCTTCGTGTACCTGATGGAGCTGTCCACTCCGTTCGTGTCGGTCCGCAGCATCCTGTCCCGGATGAAGTTGAAGTCGTCCCGCCTGTACGTGGTGAACGGCATCCTCATGGTGCTGACGTTCTTCGTGTGTCGGGTCATCAGTCTGCCCTACGTGTGTCTCATATACAGCAGGGTTGTGGGGCTGTCTTATATTGAGGTGAGTTTTTTTTAAATCTAGTGTTGAATAATAAACACTTCCGAATCCAAGTAGGTATAAAATTCACTACATCAAAAACTACTGAACCAATTTTGATGAAACTTGCACTATTCCCTAAGTTGGACAATACCTCCCCACCGTCGTATCTCCACGTTGTCGTCGTGGTGGGGCTTATAAACTAAGAGGGATACACCGGGGAAAGGCGCGCCGCCTGGAGGATCGAGCAGTTAGCTCGAGCTTTCAGGCGGCGCGGGCCCAGTCGTCTGAGACTGGGTCAGGGGGGGAAATGCTCACTTCCGGTACGCGTCTAGTCTATAGACGTAACCGTGAAGTGAGCCGGGGAGGGAAATTCGGGGATAGGTATAGAGGAACTCACCTCTTTAAAAAAGTAACAATTAGCATGGAAAAGTCGTTTAAAGAGCTAATACCCCAGGCGGGTACCAGCTGCTCCGCAGCTGGAGAATCCCGCACCGGATCCGTCCGGTCAGTCCCACCGTACTCTGGGGGGGACAAAAAGGACTTTTACCCTGCTTTCGCTCCGGCAGTCGCCGCATCGAGCCAGGGAGGCTCACGTGCCCGTGAGGAGGAGTCACTGGACTTGTCCAGTACGTCCGACTCACCGGCACCGAACACCGAGCGGGCACAGAGTGCCGCTCCGAGGAGAAAGGGGGCGATGGTGCTTGAGTCGGACTCCGACTCGGCATCAGACGCCGTGAGCTTCCGGAGCATAGTCTCCGGAAGCACAGCGAAGAGCGAGGAGGGGGGCGCAAACAGGAGGTCCGAGTTCCTGAAGCGCCCCAGGGAAGATATCTCCTCGTCGGAGGAAGGACTTGTCTCGGCCCGTAAGATCCCCACGAGCGTGCGGGGTAAAGGCCGAGGCAAGTCCTCGGGAAGGGGGCCCCCTTCTGGAGAGCCCAACGCAGGTTTGGCCTCGAACGAGGCCAAACTTGCAGAGGCTGTGGAAGCCGCCATACGCACCGTCGCCCTGAAGCGAAAAAAGAGCAGTAAGGAGGGTGCGATCGGCGAAGCCACGGCCTTAATCATGGCGGCCACGCGGATTCACGGCGGGGCTCCGGCTGCAAGGGACGATATGTCCGAACTGCGGTCGGAGGTCACCCGCTTGACTGCCGCCATGACAAAGCTCCAGAAGGAGAACGCCGCCCTCAGGTCAGACTTGGCTGGCCTTCGGGCGGCTGGCCGTCGGGAGGCGCCGGCGGGGACTGCTAAGGCGGGGAGCGCCAAAGAGAAGGGCCGGCCCGCACCAGAGGAGAACGCAGTGCTGACTCTGGTGCGGCAGGAGCTGGCGGCATTTAATCAGCGGTTCTCCGTATTGGAGAGCCGCGTGCTGCGACCCCCGCTGGCGGGGTCCTCGTATGCGGCGGTGGCCGCGTCGAAGCCGCCCCCAACCACGGCATCCCCGGCGAAGACGGCCGCGGCGAAGACGGCGAAGACGGCCCCTCCAAAGACGGCCCCTTCAAAGACGGCCTCGGCAAAGCCTAGCCAGGCGACGCCGGGTCCGTCCAAGCCGACCTCGACCCCGACACCTGCGGGGCCGGCACGGTCGGCTTCTAAAAAGAAGGGCGCCCAGGCCCAGGCCAACCCAGCCCAGCCTCCTCCGAAGACTCCCCCGGCCAGCGCCGACTGGCAAGTGGCCGGGGAGAAGAGGAAGGCTGCCAACAAGGCCAGGTCCTCGAGGCGAAGGGAGAGACGGCGGCGGCGCAAAGAGCGCGACGTTGCGGCGCGATTACGCGCCCCTAAGACCGCGGCTGTAGTGATCACACTGCAGCCGGACGCGGCTAAGAGGGGCGTGTCGTACCGCGACGTGCTTGCCAAGGCGCGGGAGGCAGTGAACCTCACGGAGCTCGGCATCGCCGGGGGCCTCCGTCTACGGGTCACCGCAACAGGGGCTCGGATGCTGGAGCTCCCGGGTGCGGCCAGTGGCCCGACCGCTGACGCTCTAGCCGAACGGCTCAGAGCGTCCTTAAACGCGGACGAGGCCCGAGTGTCCAGGCCCACCAAGCGCGCAGACGTGCGCATATTGGGTCTGGATGACTCTGTGACGGTTGAGGAGGTGGTGGCTGCTGTTGCCAGGACTGGGGGGTGCCCTCCCGATCAGGTGAGGGCGGGCGTCCTGCGTCCTGGCTTTGCGGGGCTACAGACCATTACGGTCAGCTGCCCCGTCTCGGCAGCCAAAAAACTGGAGGAGGGCCGAAGGCTCTTGGTTGGGTGGGTTTCCGCGCAGGTGAGACTGCTGGATCCCAGACCTCTGAGGTGCTACCGGTGCCAGGTGGGCAACCACGTGGCATGCAACTGCAACTCGGAGGTGGACCGCAGCGACAGCTGTTTCCGCTGCGGTCAGCCCGGTCACAAGGCCGGCTCGTGCACTGCCCCGCCGCACTGTTTCACATGTGCGGCGGCTGGCAAGCCGGCCGATCACCGGGCTGGGGGCAAGTCCTGCGCCCCCCCCCCCAAAGCCAAGAGCAGAGGTAGGCCCTCTGCCACCGCCGTCACTAACTGCCACTCCCGCCGCCGCCGCCGCCGCTCCCGCCGCCGCCGCCGCCGCCGTGGCCGTACCCCCGCGAGGGGCCCTGGAGGAGGCTGCAATGGATTCAGATTAATGTCTCCATTGCGCTTCCTCCAGGCGAACATCAACCACTGCGCCGCTGCTCAGGATCTCCTGCTCCAGAGCATGGCGCAGTGGTTGATCAACGTCGCCGTGGTCGCCGAGCCGTATTTTGTCCTGCCCAGGAATGACTGGGTAGCGGACCTGGACGGCTCGGTGACCCTAATTTCGTCGGCCGCCGCTGGTACCCCGCCCCTCGATCGTGTCGAGAGAGGGCACGGGATTGTCGCAGCCCGGTTCGGGGAGATCGCCGTGGTAGGCGTTTACTTCTCCCCGAACCGATCTATCGCCGAGTTCCAAGACTCCCTAGAGGAGCTGGGAGACGTCGTCGTCGCCCTCGGTTCCCTCCCCGCGCTCGTCCTGGGGGACTTCAACGCCAAAAGTCCGGCTTGGGGTTCCCGGAGCACGGACTGCTATCGGGGCAGGAGGCTCGAGCGCTGGGCCCGTGCGCATGGCCTGGTGATCGAGAACCGGGGTTCCGTCCCCACGTGCGTGCGGTGGACGGGCGAGTCGGTGGTAGACGTAACGTTTGCCAGCGCCGCCCTGTCACCGCGCGTCACCGACTGGCGTGTTGTGGAGGAGGTGGAGACCTATTCCGACCACCGGTATATCCGGTTCGACGTCTCCACCCAGACCTCAGACGCGCCGGTCTCAAGTGGACGGAACCTGAGTGGTCCGCGATGGGCGCTGAAGCAGCTGGACCGGGAGCTATTCCTGGAAGCCTCGATCGTGCAGGCCTGGGTGTCACCACCGGACAGGCCTGCCGACGTAGACGACGAGGCTGAGTGGTTCCGGGAGGCCATGTCGGAAATCTGTGACGTGGCCATGCCCCGGGTCCGGCAAGGACGCGCCCGGCGTCAGCTGTACTGGTGGTCAAGCGAGTTGGCAGCGCTGCGCGAAGCGTGCGTTGCTGCGCGCCGCCGGTACACCAGATTCCGCAGGCGCCGCACCCGACCTCCGGATGCGGCGACTGTAGAGGCGGAGCTGCACGAGGGCTACAGGGCAGCGAAGACCGCCCTCCGCGACGCGATCTGGCGGGCCAAGGAATTGGCCCGCGAGGAGATGCTGGGGACTCTGGACGGGGACCCATGGGGCCGCCCCTACAAGTGGGTGAGAGAAAAGCTCCGCCCCTGGGCTCCCCCGTTGACGCAGAGTCTCCGGCCTCAGTTCGTGGAGGACGTGGTGAGCGCCCTGTTCCCTTCGCGAGGGGAGGAGTATGCTCCCCCGCCCATGGCTCCGTCTCCGACGGAATCTGAGGAGGAAGCTGACGCAAACGCGGATCACAGCGACGACGACGTCTACGACGCTCCAGAGGTGACCGAGGTAGACCTGAGAGTGGCGGTACAACGGCTCAAAGCCAAAAATACCGCCCCAGGACCCGACGGCCTGCCAGGAAAAGCCTGGGTCCTGGCCTTCGGGACTCTCGGACCTCGACTAGGGGGGCTCTTAAGCGTGTGCCTGGAGAGGGGCCGGTTCCCGCTTCGTTGGAAGACGGGGAAACTGGTCCTGATCCAGAAGTCCGGGCGCCCTGCGGACTCTCCGTCCGCATTCCGGCCCATCGTGCTGCTCGACGAGGTGGGCAAGCTCTTTGAGAGAGTTATTGCAGACCGCCTCGCCGGGCACCTGAATCGGGTGGGTCCGAACCTGTCGGAGAGCCAGTTCGGCTTCCGCAGGGGGCGCTCGACGGTGGACGCAATTATGCGCTTGAGAGCCCTCACGACGGGGGATGCAGTGGCCCGGGGCAGGGTCGTCTTGGCGGTGTCTTTGGACATCACCAATGCCTTCAACACCCTGCCCTGGAGTTGCATCAGGGAGGCACTCCGGTATCACCGGGTGCCGACCTACCTCCGCCGAATAGTCGAGGACTACCTGACGGACAGAGCCGTCATCTACCCCGGTCACCGGGGAGAGTGGAACCGGCGAGAGATGTCGTGCGGTGTTCCACAGGGTTCGGTCCTGGGACCGCCCTTGTGGAACATCGGATACGACTGGGTGCTGCGCAGCGACCTCCCTGACGGCGTCAGCGTAATTTGTTACGCTGACGACACGCTCGTCCTTGCACAGGGAGAGTCGCACCAGGCGGCGGCCGACGTGGCGACGGAAGCGGTCGCGACAGTCGTTCAGAGGATCCGGCGGTTGGGACTCGAGGTGGCGCTGCACAAGACGGAGGCCATGTGTTTTCATGGCCGCCGTAACGCGCCACAGTCGAGTTACAGCATTACGGTGGAAGGAGTTTCAATCGGCGTACAGGGGACGATGAAGTACCTGGGACTCGTCCTCGACAGCCGGTGGAACTTCAGGGAGCATTTCCTGAGTTTGGCCCCAAAGCTGAACCGTACAGCAGCCGCCCTCAGGCGACTGCTGCCCAATCTCAGCGGGCCAAACGCTTCCTGCCGTAGGCTGTACGCTGGCGTCGTGCGGTCCATGGCCCTCTACGGGGCCCCTGTGTGGGCCCTGAGCATCCGGACGCGACCACAGAAGCTGGCCGCATGCCAGAGGGTCATGGCTATCCGAATGATCCGGGGATACCGCACGATTGCCGGCGAATCGGCCAACCTGCTTGCCGGATTGCTGCCTTGGGATCTGGAGGCGACTGCCCTCCAGCGCGTCTATGAGTGGCGCGTGGAGGCGCACACCGCCGGGGCGTGACCCCGCTGCCTCGCGAAGTCGAGGCGCGGCGCGAAGACCTCCGGCGCGATCTCAGGGCAGTATGGAAGGAACGACTGTCGCGACCGACGGCCGGGCACGCCGCAATTGCGGCGGTAAGACCCCTCTTTGAGGAGTGGCTGGAGAGAAGTCATGGCGTCCTGACCTACCGCTTGACGCAGGTCCTCACCGGACACGGAAGTTTCGGGAGGTACCTGTGTCTGATGCGAAAGGAGGAGACGCCTGGGTGCCACCACTGCGAAGATCGCCCGGAGGACACGGTGGAGCATACGGTGCAAGACTGCCCAGCTTGGGCGGAGCACCGACGTGTCCTCACGGCTGCGATAGGCGGAGACCTCTCGCGCCCGGCATTGGTTGCGGCCATGCTGCGGGGCGAGACGGAGTGGGAAGCGGTCAGCTCCTTCTGCGAGGCAGTAATGCTCGTCAAGGAGGAGGCAGGCCGCGAGCGAGAGAGGACAGCGTCCTCCCTCCGCCCCAGCCGCAGTGGTAGGCGCCCACGGCGACGGACGTCGCAAGATGATCTCCGGCCACCGTAGGCGCGGGCATGCGGGCAGCGAGTAAAGGGCAACTCGCTGCCCGACCAAGGACCATGCCCGGGTCGACGGCGCGTTGTGGCCCCACGCGCGCCTCAAAGAGCGTCAGCATAATGACGGGGCCCCCCTCTCAGAGAGGGCCAAAGCCTGCCGGGGTCGCGGGATTATTCCCTACCGTGGTGGCGGAACGTAATTTTACCGTAACACCGGAACTAATGGCTATGAAGGACACCGTGGATTTTAGTCAGTAGAAGTCTGACAGTCCCTCCCGCCCTAAATCAAAGAACCCGGGGTTGGAGGACTCATTTGATGATTTTACCACGTAAAAAAAAAAAAAAAAAAAAAAAAAAGTTGGACAATACCTAGTGCAGCAAAACAATAATGACTTATTGTAGTTCCGGAGATATGCGAACACAAACATAAAAACATACAGACACTTTTGAAATTTGGCACATTTGCTCAGAGGCTGATTTAGCCTAACATATACGACAACTGGGCAGATCTGGAAATATTACATACATACGGGCCGAATTGAAAAGCTCTTTTTTTGAAGTCTGAAAAGGACCCACCAACGTCAAAAACGGGTTTCTTCGTTCAACAACTTGTTCGTATGTATCTATGTGAACCAATTTTAAAGCGGCTTACAGAAGTCGGTGGCAAAAGTCGAAGAAATAAAAAATAGGATTTTTTTTTACTATTTCGTAAGCATTTTGTCGCACGGCTAAATCCGTCTAAAAGCCTCATTAATGTGATGTCATTTTATCCGCCGAATCAACGCCGAACTAATTATTATGTGGACACAAAAGAAATGCTAAAATTTGTTTTTTTTTTTCTTTATTTCCAGGCAATAAAGTCCCTACCAACTGGCTGCAAAGTCTCCATCACAATCCTGCTGCTCCCTCAGCTGTACTGGTTCATCCTCATGTCCAAGGGAGCTCTGAAGGTGCTGGTGGGACCCAGCGCCGCCCCCCACAAGGAGGAGCAGATACACCACAAGCGGAGCTGATGGCACAGGCGACACCACAGGAGGAGGTAGGGGGGAGGAGGACGACGTAGGGGGGGATTTTGAGTCTAAGATAGTGGGGTAAGTTTCCTGTAAAAGCAGGTTTTGATTCAGAGTATTTTATTCTGATTATGGGGGTACAAAGATCTTTTGGCACTTTGAGAATACAGTATGGCTTGTGGCAAGCCAAAAGATCTTTGTAAATCTTGATTATATTTTAATGAAGTACTTTGAGTTGTAATGCTGAGTTTTTGTTTTAAAAACTTACATTTAGCTGCTATTACCAGTCTTACCATGAGGTATCGTATTGCCCAGTTACTGGGTTGTGGAGGTCCGATAGGCAGTCGCGTCATGTAAAATACTGATATTCAGCTGCATTTGGTTCGACTGGGAACCGACCACAATATAGCTGGAAAACGGCAGGCAGATGATGTAATTTAGCTGCCATCTAGCGGCAATCTTACAAACTATGATGTTGAAAACGAGATGTCGCTAAGTGTGCTTGTCGCCGATTGGTCAGTTTTCAGTCAAGATGCCTTTGTAAGTAACGAACACTCAGTGATATTACGGCACAACTGACTATTCACTCAAAATCGTTACATAATGACATTATAACCAGATTTGTTTGTAACAAATCTGTGAATAAGACTGGGTTTTCACCAAAGCCAAGACAAGACATGCAAGAATGGACCAATCATAGAAGAGATTTCAACTCTTATTATGATTGGTCAACTCCCGCGCATCTCTGTTCTCTCTGCTTGATGAAAATTGGGCCTTAAATGTTCGTCAAAAATGTCCCCCACAGAAGATTCTGCTGCCCACCTATGTCGAATGGTAACATTGTTATAGAAGGCTTTGTTCTGGAGCTTATGTTGGTACTGTAATAAGTAAGACGATGGAATAACGGGTATTAACTGTGAGATTCTACGCCAAAATGTATTATGCCATTGAAAAATGTTCTTTCATAGTTTCAGCTCTGAGCAACGCAACAGCAACTTATTGTGAAGAAAATAAGGACGACTGTGGCTTTTGACAGTAACGATAATCAGAGATTGAACAAATGAAGGTGTCCACCGCGTGGTTATTTGATCTCCTAGAGCCACACTAACGGGAAATGCCGTTAGTGTGACCCGGCTATAAGAAATAAGTCCAACATTGGCTCCAATCAAAGAGAATGCAAGCTTTGTTGGTGGCTCCATCTATCGATGGCAAACATAGTTGATGTTGTTCGTGTCTGGTGATAGATGGCGCTGTTATTAATTTTGGTGTTTACCAAAATTAAGTCAAGCTCATCGAGTATAGTCGTTTTAGGTAGATATTTATAATTATGAAATTGATATGGCCACGATAAAAGAAAAATATATATTTCTAAGTCATTATTGTATACAGAAGTTCGTAAACGAATATCTCGAATAAATAAATATATATTTGACTTCGAATAGTTACCGGTAATCTCGAATGTTGCCTCAATTTTGTCTAGAATTTGACGTTTTACGGCCTAGCCGGTGTAACGCTGGAATTTCACTAAACAACGTAAAAAATGAACAAAATCTTCATTTTCTCTTAATTATTCGAATATAAACATTTAGGTTATGGGGAACGATTTAATTGTCCTAATAATACAGGCTTGTTTGTTATAATATGTACAGACATAGTCTTATAATTCATACTTTCTTCCATTTTTAAAACAAATATTTTATGATGACGTTTTAACTACTAATTTCTACACGGTCGCATTTTCTATTCTTCTTTTTTTGTCCATCTCCATCTATATTTTCTCTTAAAATTACGCATACGCAGTGTTATCTAAATAAATAAACTACAATCGAATAATAAATCTGTAACTATCACAATGATAAGTTTTTCCGTGATTCTTTTATGATACAAACATTATATTTTCACATAAAAAAAGTAACAGAAAAAACTCAATATCTCTGGTGGTAATTCACAATGATCTGAAAATCGTCTAGAGTGCTAAATCTATACATAAAAAGATGGTGT
Organism: Agrotis segetum; assembly: GCA_036375495.1. NCBI lineage: Eukaryota > Metazoa > Arthropoda > Insecta > Lepidoptera > Noctuidae > Agrotis > Agrotis segetum. The sequence goes on from JAQSVV010000039.1 coordinate 1,314,739, forward strand.
GCTTAACATAACTTAAAAAAAAAACGAGTTTTAATACGAATTGACTATACACCGTGACTTTTTAGTCGTCTTACAAAAGCAGCCCAGTTCATGTATCCAATGACTAGAACACGTTTATAATCAAAAAATAGGTATTTAAGAGATTTGAAAATTTTTAAAATAAAATTTTAATTCGTTATTATGACGCAAGGTGTAGTTAGAAACACCCTTGTCTCATAGAAAATGGTGATAGAATGATCTGCCAGCGACTATTGCGCTGGGTAGGTATACTTTACAGCTAGATACGTAAACATTTAACACCTGGTGTTTCATATTTCTAATGCACCTATTTATTAAAAATAAAAATTATTATTAACGATTAAAAAAAAATAACTTGCCTAGAGGTATTTTAGGTCGGATACATGAAGTGGACCCTTTTTGTAAGACGACTAAAAAGTCACGGTGTATTTATCTCGCTCCGTTAGCCGACCTCGAGCCGGCTTTACCCGACCAAGCGTTACATAGCCAAGTGTGACGATTCAGACTCATTCAATAACCACAAGATAAAATGCTCAATGCTCCAAAAAAGTTCCAATTTCAAAAATTTACTAATTGCGTCACATTTAAAAAAAATGTTTTTCCTCTGTTACGCCTTGAAGATATCTCAGATTCTTTTATAGTATAGTATGTCTTTTGTGACCTAAATACATAATATATGTGTGTACTAATAAGTTTGACAGCACAATATTTATGTAATAGGTGTAGTTAACTGCAAATTAATGATTGTTTGCACTTCACTCACTAAATGTCTATAACTATTTTTGAAAGTAAGGTATATGATAACAAGACATACGATTTTGGAGCTATTTCATTCTAAATAATAAAGGAGACAAAATAATGCTGCAAGATAGGTCGATGATTTAAGGAAGGTGGCTGGCAGTGGATGGCTAAATAATAACAGCCGCACCGGCCGATCTTCCGGGTTAAGCCGCGCTTGCCGAGGTTGTTCTGTGGATCGGTGACCATCTGTCATAGCGAGTTTCCTCCGTGCCTCGGAAAGCATGTAAAGCCGTTGGTCCCGGCTGTCATTTGTAGATCTTTGACAGTCGTTACTGTTAGTCCGAAGCTCTAAAAGTCTGACAGTCAGTTTTACCATGAGGTATCGTATTACCCAGTTACTGGGTTGTGGAGGTCCGATAGGCAGTCGCTCCATGTAAAATACTGATATCCAGCTGTATCTGGTTCGACTGGAAGCTGACCTCAATATAGTTGGGAAAAGGCAGGCAAATGATGTGGGATCGCCTCTGTTGAGATTAGCTACCGTTACCGAAATATGGTCGTACGGTATAGAGATTATTAATATTAATTATATAGATTATTAATTTATAAAAGACCGCAAAAGATAGTTCCATTTATTTGGGTCAATCATCAAATGAGTCCTCTCTGCCTGGTTGGACGAAAGGGACTGTCAGACTCGTATCAACCTTTGCATTCTAAGGTAACCTTGATCGGACGGTGAGATCCCGGGAAAATATACCTTACTATCAAAAATAAATATAAAATATGGTATTTACACTTAAGAATTACATGCACAAAGCTGTCTGTCTATGTTACTGAAAAACAATGTAAGGACACTAAACACCAACATATGTATAGGTGAACAGTAAAGAATTTATTTTTTATAATAAAAACGGATTGTTCAGACCTAGAATTTAAAACTTATTGTTTTACTGATTACTATGTAAAAAGGTAATACGTTAAAGTTACGTACAGAAATGTATCACAATCAATCAAATTTTCTTAACAGAATGTGAATTTTCTGTTTTTATGATAAAGTTCACAGTCTTAAAGATATTGATAGATTGGAGTAGGTTGATGTGCAAGCATCTGTACTTCTAATATCTAATCTGTCTTACAACTTCGTATCAAAAATCTAAGTACCTATGAACAAATATCTCTTCGAGTTTCCTGTCTCATTAACATCATGTAGTTTTCAGTTTCATTACTATCTCTTTGCATTTAATTATTGTATTTTATTTTTATTTAATAATCTCCGTCAAAGTGAACGGACAAGATTTATTATAGATGTTAAAGCCACAAATCTGTTGTGAGAAAGAGATGACGCGTATTGAAATAGTTATTTACATAAATTACGAATAAAAAAAAAATTAACAATACAAATTAAATATTTACAACAAAAAAAATTAAGACTAAAACCATGTACCTACCTACTTTTTAATTTGGTCTGTCTTTGCTTAGAGGTCAGAGCGTTGGATGGGAGACGTTATATACGTAGGTACAATCGACCTAGTGGAATTATGACCCACCATAAGGTTTTTTTCCTACAGACATTCAAATACAATTAGGTCCACATTCGCGTAAACATACATATCCATGGAAACGACTTTGATCTTTGACAATTTGATGGATTGAAACGATTTGTTGTCAAAATGGGTCGTGATTCCACTTTGTCGATTGTACATAAGAATAATGGCCGTAGCAACTAGTTGGAGTAAATATTTTTGGTCTTAGTACAAAAGAGCTAACCATCTCTTTTTCTCAATGGTTTCAATCGCATTGACACTTTATAAAACAAACCCCGATCACGAACTTCAGTTGCTTTTATATTACCAACTGAGGGTAGTTCGACAAGATATATAAATGTTAAAATTAATCTTAACTGTATAGGACTTCACACACAACAGCTATAATGTAAAGATGTACATTATAGCACGATACATCTTATTACATCTTTCCATAGAAATTCGAAGATGTAAAAATATACATTATAGCTGCAGTGTGTGGCCTCCTGACGATTTCTATGGAAAGATGTAATAAGATGTATCCTGCTATAATGTACATCTTTACATTATAGCTGCTGTGTGTGAAGTCCTTTATGTCTGTGTCATTGTTATTAAATAAGATGAAGACGCGCAAAGAATTGGCGCCAAAAATATAACTGTCCAAAATAGATGAATCTCTGTTGAAAATTACAATAACGTTTCTTTTGTTATTGCATGGAGGCTATTTTTCTTAAATTAAATTCTCTGTTTACACGTTTTTAGTAGGTTTATTAAGGGCGCATAACCAGAAAGTTGGCAACGTCGCTAATAGCTGTCAAATATTTACAAGTTTTAATTAATTTGGCAATGTTACTGTATGGACATAAGAAATATCATTTTTCTAGTGCACTAGCACTAGAAAAATTACATAGGAATGCAATTAAGACACTGAATTTGATGTTGTAACCGTTTCAGGTTTATAAAAGGCATTTGGAATGTTTCCAAATGCTTTTTTTACGTCTAAAACTATATATTCGGTGTTACGATATTGTTGTTATGTTATTGCATTCCATAATCAGTTTTTTGTGCACTACAGAGCCATATTTGTTATTTTTATACAGTAAATTCGTAAAATTAATCAAAACTTGCCAACTTGCGGCGTTGCCAACATTCAGAATAAGCGCTCTTAAACTTATTTGAACTTATTCATGTAAACGTCTGCTGGTAACAAAATTATTTTTTATTGTTTTATTACATAGGTTTTAAATTTAATTGGCCGAAAACTTAACTAAACTGTTTGTAAACACAATTCTTAGTGATCTAGCACTCGAATAAACACTGGAGACGTGTAAATGGAGCTGTAGGATTGTTCCTAAATTATATCTTCGCTGGTTTTTCGGTTTTTAAGTAATCATTGTACGGCGCGTTGTGGCTTTATTTTTATTGTTTCCTAGATGTAGCTTAATAATTTATTTGTTATGTGTGTTAGTCTGGGATATTTATTGTTAAGCAGGTTGGCTACCAATTCACAAAGTTCGATTATAAGAATCATATAATGTCCCTTTGTCCTCTTTGCATTCAAGCAGAAGTTATTCATGCATTCTATCTAAGAAATGCTCTGACCTATTTCGGCGATTGTGATTGCTTCAGCTCTACTATAAATATAAATAAAAATCAAAGCATTTTATTTCAAACAGGTCAGTTACAGGCACTATTGAATCAAAATATCAAAAGACAAAAAAAAGTTATAATATTGGTTGTGGTGCTAACAAGTCCCAGTCACAAGATATAATAACTGTGAAACTACCGTAGCTCCCAGAAAATCCAAAGCTTAGATCTCTATGGACACTCTTTTTAGATCGCCAAAATTATAACAAAACAAATTACATCGACCAATCTTCTTTGTGACACTTCGCACATTACGGGCATGTGAGCACACTATCGATATATGCTGGTCGGGCTTTTAATTGGTCACGAATGGCATCGTGGCAATTCAAAACCCATAATTATATATTTTTACAAAATCCGTCATCTGTTAAGATCCGGTACCGAGGGGTACCGGGATCATAGACACATTCGCTATTTTATATTTGTTATCCCTTTTAGCAAGGAGGAGTCTAGCTATAACAAAGATTTAACAAAAATGCCAATTTGCTTAACAATAACTATCTCTGGAAGTATGAATGTGACTGAGAACTGAATTCTTCCGACTCTACCTTACTTCCGGTATGCCAAATTAAATTCATTCCAATTGTGAACTCTGCATCTTTCAACACAGAGTCGTTTATTAATCGCATTTTAAAAATAGACATAAGCCTTTTTATGTAACATTTTGAAGCTTAGTTACGTCTTAGATTGCGGTATGTTTTTGAATCAAAGATTACTTTATTTAAACACAAAATACCAGTAATTATTTAAATATAATGATTTTAGGCTTGCTTGCACCATTAAACACTAAGGGTTGCACTACATCTGGCAGCACGGAATCGCCTTTTTCCGTCGCCCTTTCTCTTTCTATCGCTTAGAACTGCCATGTTGCTAGACGAGATAGAAAGCATAATGCGATAGCACGCGGCGGAATCCTCGAGCCGGTCGCGTGCTATCGCATTGTCTCGGTCTAGCAAATGGCAGTTCTAAGCGGTAAAAAGAGAAAGGGCGACGGAAAAATGCGATTCCGTGCTGCCCGATGTGGTTCAACCCTAAATGCGATGCCCACTGCCACACTTTTTCTCAAAGAGATCATAGAAGGTTTTTTTTTAAATCCATGTTTCAACAAATGTTTTCTTTTAGTGGTAAGGCGGTAAAAGTTGCAGTGCAAGCAGGCCTTCATTTAATTTTATTTTCTACATTATTTAACTAGCATTTATTACTTGTATACTAATGATAATATTGTAAATCGCATCGTAGTTACATCGTTACTAAGACGTCTATCTGTAAAGGGATCTTGAACATTTAAATTATTAATTCGGGTGGCTCTGCACTTTTTGGCCGGTAAGAGTACAATGGAAAATGAACATTATGTAACTAAAATAGAGTCTAAAGTTGTGTGCGTATTCGGCATTAGCAAGCTATTCGAATAAGGGTCAGAATTTGTTGGTCATTTGTTAAAGATACACACAAAATAAGACTTTATTTGAAGTTCTATAAAGTTCATTTTCCACTGTCGTCGTTCCAGCCAAAAAGTTCAAGCTGACCCATAATAGATTACGGATTTTTATATTAAAATAAATGAGCTTAAATGTAATAGGGTTTTGATGCACATAGTGAAATAATTGAATTTTTGTGTGATGGTTTAAGTCTGAATGTTATGTTCCTATAGGGGCCTATGAAATAGGTTCAGAGGCCTAATGTTAGAGAGAAAGGAGTAAGTTATTATTTTAGGGTTATTTGGGTTGTTGTGTGTTTCTCGCGGCCTACTGGGTCAATCTTCAATTTTTGGACTTCCGTTGAGGATAATGACGCCCGATACTTTTACTGCTAGTGCTACCATACATTGACAAAAAACAAAAATATAAATTATTTTAATTTAATTTTAGTTAAACGTAATTAAAATAGATTATATTTTTGTTTTTTGTATCGGGTGTCATTATCCTCAACGGAAGTTCAAAAATTGAAGATGACCCTACTGCGTCGAAACACGATTCGAGACTTTTGACATCACACTGTAGATCTGTGTCGCTTTTGTCTTAGATGTATTAGTTTTATAATCTGTTGTGCTATTTTGTAATGTTCCCGAACTTATTGCAACCAAGTAAGCGCGCAAACGCACTTATTTTTTGATAGACAAAGAAATTAGGTATTTGACACAATTTCTCTAAAAATACACTTTATTTTAGACCTGGGAAGGGACTCAATGGTACCTATTTATTAATTTCCGAGTTGCTAAAATATAGGGAAGGTATTACAACGTCTTAAAACTAGGCTTATTCCGGTGAGTGAAAGTGACAGAGCTATACAAGTGTTCTAGCGCCATCTCGTTCACTCATTGGTACGCCTGGTTTTAAGATGTTGTAATACCTTCCCTATATTTTAGCAACTCGGAAATTAATAAATAGGTACCATTGAGTTAAATGGTAAGGGACGTCACAGATTGTTATTACCATGAAAAATCTTCGGGACAATAGACAGAAGAGAAGGAGAATTTGACAGCTCATAAAGAGTATGTAATTTGATTGGTGGTTCGAATACCCTATTGTCTATGCAGTAAGTTCGAAATTCGAACTCAACGATGTCTAATTCAGAATCTGCGATGATTAACTAAAATAATTTTAAAAAGAAGAATTTTCAAAATCGGTCCAGGAGTCTTTGAGAAATCGGGGAAAATACATAAGAAAAAAGATTACAACGAATTTAGAACCTCCTCCTTTTTTTGAATTTAGTTAAAAATAGTTGACGATAAAAACCAACCTATCCCCAAAAAACATACCTATAAAAGCTGTAAAAATAAAGTTGACAAACTTACATTTGCAGTTGTCTCCGATACATTTTGTTTAAGAAAATATGAAATCAAGTACATTTTATAAGTTGGTCGACTATTACTCGTAAAGTTGTAAAGCCTACTTAGGCATGATAATTTTCTTTTAAACTTCGTTATATGTACTACTATTGTGAATTTTTTCACACCCCCAAACGTAACCGTTTAGCTGGTAGAGGGGGGGGACACTCGAATCGAGCAAAATTTAGCGCTTTAAAGCTTAATATTTCACAAACGATTTTTTTTATCAAAAAATTGTTAATGGAAACTATCATTATTTTTTAAAGGCCTATTTAATGATATCCCACACTAAGGGGTACGCGAGAAAAAAAAAATCCTCACTTTACGTGTAAGAAAAAAAAATATTTTACGAGATTTTATTTTACCACTTTTTCGGCACAACAAATCCGTATATTTACACCAAATTACAGCTCTCTAGTACTGTGCGTCTCTGAGCTAAACTGCGGACAGACGGACGGACGGACGGACATGGCGAAACTATAAGGGTTCCTTGTTGACTACGGAACCCTAAAAAGGGAGTTCGTTTGTGCGCTCACTTGGGTGAAGAAAAATTCGAGAACGTTACAGAAAAGCAGTACTGTATAGGATTTTAAATATTCATTGTATTGTGTAGACAATGAAAAGGTGCTTCAGAAAATCTCGAATTATAAACTTCTACTGGTAAAATAAAAAAAATAATAATTTCCTAGTTTGAATCTAATAGAACTATTTTGTCCTGACGACCTGACGCATAAAATGTTAAATGTGACCTTTTTAGTAGAAAGAAGATACGCCCTTTATTCATAAAAAAAAAACTTTTGAAATAAACTTATGCAACAGGTCGTCAACAAAACCTAAGCTTTTATAATTGTAATTATAACTACATTGCAGCTAAAATAATGTAAACCTACTAATAATATAAATGGTGACTTGAAATTATTCGAAATTGTTTTGTTTTAGCAATGCGTGAGGTGTTGTGTGTACAATATGTACGAAACTAGTGTTACCAGTGTTAAAAAATCTAATTATGTAGTTTATTGTTTAGGCTGGCAAGCTGGGCGAGTGGCAGAGTTTTGTATTAAGTTATAAATAACAAGGTACTAACTGTTTTAGACAAAATAGTCATTATTAACAATATTGTAGTCTTAACCAAAATAATAATGTAATAGGAAAAAACAAATTGTAGGAGAATTATTAATCATTAATTATTATGGAGTATTTCTTTACTGTAATCAGTAGTTTTTTTGTTATAATGCTAAGGCTATAATATCGGATTTGATTAAAATATCTGAGGCATCTAATTAAAAGATACGAATATATCAAAATTCTCACCCTTATGATTTTTAAATTGCAATATACAACTTTATTCAAGCCAATATTTCAATTTATTTTAGCCATTTAGATTTTTAAGCTTTTCAAAAAGTCCGATGTTGTAGCCAAAGAGTAGGCACGGATTTTCAAAAGGGCGTGAGAGCCTTTGAGTCTTTCAGTGCTTTACGTCCTTTTTGCCTCAAGTTAAGATCTAGTTATAAATGTAATAGTGCCGTGTTACACCGCCCAGTAGACAGCTAGTCGACGTGACGGTATATGTGATAACTTGTTGCAATGACTGTTTTATATTAAATGTATCCGATATTGATGCACTGTTTTATTTTGAAAAATCCTTGTCCTTTCCTACAAGGAAAATAATTATGTATGTTATTTTTAAATTGGTATGAAAATAAATCATGACTATCAGAAATGTTACAGAACACTGTAATCGTGAAAAGTAATCATTAAATTTAAAGCAAAAAAATAAAGAGAGTAATATTATTTTGTTACAAAAATTACTTAGTTGAAGTAAGGTAAAAAGAATGAAATAACAAAAAGATACAAGTATGAGGAACGCACACATCATGTTGTCGTAAACTGTTTTTTTTTTATTATTCGCACGCAACCTAAGTAGGTATATTTTTCCCTTTTTTCCAGATACCTCCTTTGGCGTCAGAGTGCAACATACTTTTAGAGGTAAAAAAAGAGGGAGTTCAAAATTCGAGAAAAAATTGAGCACTCCTTTATTTGTGTGTTTTTTGACGCCATATATTATCAGTGGCCTACGCGTCGGGATCGTTCGAAATGCAAAAATTTGTGAAATCTCATTCTACCAAAATATAGTTAACTCATAGGTACCATAATCTTCCTACATGCTACAAGTCACGTACCACAGCGGTCACAGTCCTGTCGTCACGTCAGTCATTGAGTCACAGCGGCTTTATTAGTTTGTCACCGCCTGTGTAAACAATGCCTATAAATGCGTCATAGTTGTGACGACAGGTGGCTCTGAAAATGGGAGGCAAATTGAAGGTAACAATATTCATGTAACGTCACACTTCAATGGGGGAAATAGATGAATTGAATAGGTATATTTGTGTTTCCTGAATAGTGAGCGCGCAAGCAAAACATTTGAAAACTCACATAGACGGCCAGACTCTGAATTAGATGGGATAAGGGACATCTCGCCCACAAAAAAACTGGTCCACAGGCAAGATGTCCCCTTTTTAAAATGTGCATCGTTAGATTCACCCGGACCAGTTTAGTGTAACAGGCCAGATGTCTCCTATTAAAAAAGTGAAGGGATTTTTCGGCAATATCGCAAATGTTAGCAACTGATGATGGTTGAGCAAGATCAAGCAAAGCTTGTCTACGTCTTTGGATGGATCACCAAGTTAAGCATCCCTTTCTATTTCTATGTCTGGAGATTTGAGTCACCAAAGTTAAACAACTCTTGCCGAGATCTGTCTGTGGATAAATCAGTCAAGTGACAGGTCGATGTCGTAGTTTAAACCAAAGTCGTAGTTCAAGTCGAAAGTAAAATTGCTTTAGGTACTCCTGTTATGTTATAAGTAATCTTATTGCTGGACTCTACGATGTATTCTTCTAGGAAGCGGCTTCGAGATCATTCGGTCGGGCTCGGGCGGTGAGTGCTGTGCCGTTGTCAGTAGCTTACGTCTGGGCACGTGGTCTGGGAGGCTGGCTAGGAATAAAGTAAGCGCTGAAGCCACGCTGTCATCAGGCTGTGCTTATAGCGAATAACACTGCTGGATGTATCAAAGTTAGGTAAAGCTGACTAGCACGCAAAAAGTTGACTAGATCTTTAAATTGGATGCGTCGACTTAGTTAAGCAGCTATTGCCGAGCTAGGTCTGTCTGCAGCTAGGTCAAATGTGTCAAATCCAAAGTTGAAGTCGAAGCCGCAGTCGAACTCAAAATTTAATTACTCGCTAATATTATTTTTTTTAGTTTTTTTTTTTAATTTGCCCCTGACCTTAGTCTAGGTCAGGAGTGACTAAGACCAGGTCGAAGATAGAGCGTGCAGGCGTGCTTACCCGGAAGAAAGGCTGTTCACTCTTTGTATGCGTTCGGAAACACAGACGCAGACAGAGAGTTCCACTCCTTCGCTGTCCGCATTATAAAAGACGTTTGAAAAAGCTTAGTGCGAATTGGTGGAATAGCAATAAGGTAAGGATGGTATTTGCCGCGCAACTAGATGTGCGATGATGGAACGGAGCTGGTGGGATGAGGTCGTGGAGTTCTTGGGCACACTTTCCGAAGTATTATAATCTGTAGAAGACCGACAGGCAGGCAACTTTGCGGCGATGAATCAAGCTATGGAGCTTGGTAATCACCAGTTTTACGTCGCCAACGAGCCCTTTAGCTCTGAGTTCCACTGAGTCAATCTAAGAACGTAATAATGTTAGTCCGCTATATTTGTGTACGACTTTCCTCATCGTTTTAATCTAGCACGTGATGTTAGATGGCGCTTCAAGTAATCATTAGGTATTCCCATTAATTAAACATTAGTGTTCCGGTAGTTATCACCTCTGATCTCCGATCTTATCATTGCCTATCGAAGATAATACTTAGTTGTTTTTCTTTACATGACTCCTGGTTTTTACAAAAAAAAAAACATTTGATTTCATTAAGTGTTAATAATAATGAAAAATCGGTGATAGGTTAATGAGTATAGTCATCATCATCATCGGCCTATTAATGTTCCCACTGCTGGGACACAGGCCTCTCTGTGAGAGGGGGTGGGCCATAATCCACTACGCGGGCCCAGTGCGGATTGGTGGATGTCACATGTCTTCGAATTTTTGGTTCTAGGACATGCCGGTTTCCTCACGACGTTTTCCTTCACCTTTTTGAGAGCAGTGGTGATGAAATAAATGACACAAAGTAATGCGCCTGCCGGGATTCGAACCCACGACCTACAACTCGTAAAGATAAATTTTCCAACTGGGGGTGGATGGCCAAATCGAAAATTTAAGCCACATGGGCACGAGCGCTTTTGTCTGGAGTCTGTCCTGGTATGGACATGTGATGAGGAGGGATCAGACTCATGTGACTAAGAGAGTGATGAGGATGAATGTTGATGAATGGAGAGGAAGAGGAAGGCCAAAGAAAAGATGGATGGATTGTATACAAAATGATATGAATGAAAAAGGAGTAAATGATACGATGACGTCTGATAGGGGAGAATGGAAGAAAAAAACGTGTTGCGCCGACCACAAGTTAAAACGAATATAAGGGCAGGAAGAAGAAGAATGGCACGAGCGCTTTTGAATAGGCGTTAAAAATTGTGATATTTCCCGCATAAGTAATAGACTTGCTCGGCAAGTCTGCAGAAAAAATCTTAATCATACCTAGAAATAGATCGCGTCATATTATTTTCGATACCTATCAATCTCTATGATCCTAGCCGAATGGCACTATTAAATACGATAATAATCATGGATTTTATACTTACCTACGTCTAATTACCTACCAAGCGTTTGTTTTTTTCCTATTATTAATTTTCACCGTACTAATCAGATCGGTGACGAAATAAAACTAATCACTGTATAGTCAGAATGTACGGAAATATTGAAGATCTTTTCTGCTGATAATCGGATAGTGATCTTTCATCGTAATTAGGAACACTGACTCCATCGGTAAGTGATTTGCAGGCCTACAATTTAAGATATTTAGATGTTCCGTGTCTGACTGTTGTTGTATTTCGTTTAATTTAAACGCATCAACGACACAAGCATTCCTACCGTGTATGGAGAAAATATTTTGTAGGTACATAAAAATGTTATTATGGTGTTTACCAGTATACAATGCATAATAAGGTGCAGACAAACTATGCATAATAACGTTGTGAGACACTGAGATATGCAGTAATAATATGACGAATAACACTAGGCAAAGGATTGCTCCCTGAGGCAGACCTGAGATTGACTCGCAACAGAATTTCTTTGGATTGCTCTTTATAAATAAGGTTAAAGTTTATTCTAATGGTTATCAAGTAATTTTATCAATGATGGAAAGAGTAATGCTTTGTTTAACTTATGACCAAATACTTATGATTTACATTGGTGTAAGCTTAACCGTGTTCTAGAATCTAGACTTCAATTATTTACGCCCAACATTGTCTTTCTCTTAATTACCAAGGTAAGCACTTTCTAATTAATTTAATAAATCGTTGTTTTGTTTAGATTTCCGTCGAAACTCGTGTCTATTCCCAAATCGGTTTAAATTAAATTGATAAGATTAGAACAGCAATCAGTGTTTCGCATTGTCGGCAAATGTTAACAAAAGCCTAATACATTTTATTCGTATCTTATCGTAATAATTAATTGATATTAATCTCAATAATTACTGTGATTGGAGCTTCTAATCCGAAGTGGAAGTTAAATGGTAGGCGAGTTTTGGGCAGTCGTTAGTAGTCTCTAAGATGTTAATGAAATCGGGCTTGATACTGTTACTGGTGACTGTTCTACAGGTAAAGTAACCAAGAACTTCATTGTTTTACCAGTTTTGGTGGGTGATTCCTAAGTTCCTTGTATAAAAAACAAGGGGCCACAGGTAAATTACCGTTTACACAGGGCATTGTGTTTAACAGGTATCCGGACGTTACAAAAACGGCGTGGAACCAGACTTCATCGAAAATGTAATCAAACGTGGTAAGTACCCATCAATACATAGATCAACGTGGTCTACATTAATTATCCTTAGCACTGATGGACAACTCGGGAAAAGAGAAGCATATTCATATGGAAATTTTCCGCTTGACCCGAGCTGCATAGAATGTGAGGCGAAATTTTTTCTATACTTTTGCTATGTCTTACACCTTTCTGTTGGTTTGCAACCGTCCACCACTTTATTCCTTTTTTTAACATTGGATTTTGTTACATCGAGGAAGAAATCATAATGCCAGTTTCTTTACCTCCCAGAGTATGAAGAGCTAGAATCGTCTCCGGGGTCTCGTATAGTGTCAGGCTGGGAGGCACTGCCCGGCCAGCACCCTCACCATGCTGCCCTGCGTATGGTGAGCCCCATCGGAGGCGTGAGCGCCTGCGGAGGTTCCATCGTTTCTAAGGAGTGGGTCATCACTGCCGCGCATTGTACTGCTGGGTAAGGGGTGATCAATATTTTGAATATTCTGCGTTAAGAATTGGATACAGGAAGGTTTAGTAGACACCTACATTGTACAATGTCAAATTGGGAAACTTTTAAATGATGAGATCATCATAGGAAGTTTCACGTCTATTGTTAGAAGAAACGAAACATGTTAGTACTCAATGTGAGAACTGTTTAACCCTGAACCTCTTCAACAGTCTTCATCACACTGGATCTAGGAACGTAGATAGAAGTAGTTCTCATAGACCTAATTAATTTATCTTCATAGCATGCTTGTTCTCGGTTCTAAACCTCAAATTTTCATCCTCAGTCGCGTGACTATAGTTGTTCGCGGAGGAGTGGTGTCACTCACCACCCCAGAGCACATCTCGGAGACTACGGAGTACTACAACCACCCTCAGTACAACAGCAATCTGCCGGCTGTTGTCCAGCCACACGACATCTCATTGGTGAAGGTGCAGCACCCATTCGCATACAGCAGTGAGTATTATTTTATTGTTCTATTTTTGTCGAGTTTTTGGACGGGATCTAAAAGCGACTAAAAATAAACAGGCCAAACAAAAGCAAATAAGCAGCTTCAACAAATGGTAACAAATGATGTAAAATATTTAGACCTTGTCACAAATCACCTCAACGATATGGAAACAAATGGCAGTAACTACCACAATGGCAGTAACAACACTACAGTGTTGTTTATCCGAGTTCACGTCGCATTTCCTCAGACAAGAGTGGAAAAAAATATGTTGTAGCCTGTAGAATCTTTAATTTGAGAACAATGGAGTCTCTATTGATCCCATCATCGATAAAGTTGCTTTAGTATGCTGCTGCTAAAAAGATATACTTGGGATGCAAAATGTTCTCCAGCTATTTAATTACTTTGACTTGACATCACATCTTTTCCCAGGGTTGCTGAAGTCCATTCGCATTCACTCGCGCGCTGACGCGTACCGCGACTACGATAACGAGGTTACAGACCGAAAAATACGGGTTATCTGATTAGAAAATGGAAAGAAAGTGCTGGATTGTTAAACCCAGATGGTTCTCTACGCCAGTGGTCACGGCAGGACATGGACTGATGGTCAGTATCTCTTATATACCAATAGAGCTAACCTGAAGATTTTGTATTCTTGGAAACCACTCCCACTCCCTTTCTAGCGGGCTGCACGACTTGGCGTAATGTATTTCTTCTCCCTCAACTTTACTTACCTACCCTTTTGGTGTAGGGGTCTTCCAAAATTTCATCTCCGTTGCTTTAAACGGTGAATGAAAACCTGAGTGGAACCTAGTCTTCAGCGGCATGTGACAACATCGACCAACTCGCAGTGAGCTTAGTGGATAATTATAGTCTAATTGAACGAATGAGTCGATCGGCTCCTCGGCAGCGTTACTGTTTCTTGTTGGATGTCTTCAGAAATGGCCCTCAGTAGCAGCTGGAAGACGGGGTTTGTGCTCACGTGTTTCAGAATACCTACCTACTTTGTTCTTTTGTATTTACCTAAGACTTCATTCAACACGTCATCTTCAATTGGGAAAAATAAGACATAAAATTGATAATGTTATCGATGACTGCCATTCCATACTGATTACAATCTGACGTTACATTCTACTAATAATATTTATTTATCGCAAACGGTAGGAACTTATCAAGATTGCTTGCAAATTGAATTAAGATCGAAAATACGATAGCACGAAAACAAAGTCCCTATCTAGATCTAAAAACTGGTGAAGGCAAAGTTGTATCAATAGAAAATGATAGCAAATCAACTAATTAACCAAGGAATAGGTAGGATAAAAGTCCACACTTCACCTCAAGTAACATGTTCAACTTATGTAGTATGGACAATTTATAAAAGTAGATATCCTGAAAATATCGACTCGGCTAGTCGCGACCTTGGCATCTACATCTAGTTCGTAATGGACCCGCGTTTTGGGTATCTGCTCAGAAGGCCCAGATAAATAAACAGCAAACAAAATAAAACGTTCGACTTTAATAGCCCCTCTCCTTACATCTAGCAATAGGAGATTCACCTTTTTATTATTTGTTCAAGTATCTCCCTCTTTGATTTCCATTCTAAACTGTGGGGGATATAACGTGCAATGATAAAATGTCATGCATAATAATGTCTCCTAACATTCCAGGTTCCGTAACCGAGGTTCTCAGATGGGTGTACTTGCGCGCCATCTCCAACTTATCATGCGCCTCCACATTCGTGAGCGGCATCATCATCGACACCTCCATCTGCGCGCGTTTCTATAACGTCACCTCCCAGTCTACCTGCCAGGTAAGAAGTCATCCTTTAGGTTTACCACATTTGTTTAATGGACAAGAGATATGTTGGTCTTTGCACTTAATTACCCGACGACGGCAAAGCCAAATGAAGGGTTATTTTGATTTTACAGGATGAGTTTTGGTTTGTAATCAATAATCATGGATCGCTTTTGTTAGTTAACCTATATTATTGTAAGTAAAGGTCTATAAATAGATCTTTGAGACCTGACAGACAGGTAATTTTCCGAAGCATTTGCCAGAGTTCCGCCCACATCTTTCCGTAGACTAGTTACCGGTTTTACGGGGTCTTAGTGATCCAAAATTGATCAAAAACGTCATTAGTAATATCTGTGACGTCTTTATGCTTTCACATGTATCTATAACTTTTTTTTTGTTTCCAGGGTGACAGTGGTGGCCCGCTTGTGCATGTTGGCTCTGATGGCGTTCCGACCCTCGTGGGAGTAACCTCCTTCGTTGCTGGTGGACAATGGGGCTGCCACTCCGGTTTGCCTGCAGGTAATATTTATACAAACTTTATAGGTCATAACACTACTACTGCTAGCCTACATCATCCCACTGCTGGGCAAAGGTCTCTCTCCAAGACTTCCAGTTACATTATGTATCTTTTGTAACGAATTGAATTCTTTTCGGGATGAATAATTCCAATGTTTATAATAAAATACATTTATTTCTGTCAGGTTTCGTTCGCCCGGGACCTTACCTGTCATGGTTCGAAGAAGTTACTGGTATTGACTTTGAGAATCTGCAAGAAGGCGATGACAGCGAGGAAGAAAGCACATTGCCCCCAACGACCTCGTCGGCTCTTCCGGAACCCACTTCCACTACATCTGTTCCGGAACCCACTTCCACTACATCTGTTCCGGAACCTTCTTCCACTTTACCTGTTCCTGAACCTACTACCACTTCACCTGTTCCCGAACCTACTACCACATCACCTGTTCCGACACCTACTTTCCCTCCTACTCTCACGACTCCTGAGGAGTCCGAAGAATCAACGGAAGGAGGGGATTCATCAGAAGACTCAGACAGTTCAGATTCTAATGACGACGAATTACCGCAACTTCTGAAACGGCTCGAAGTGAAAGTCAAAGTCAAGGTCAGCATGAACAAATACAAGATCAAGAACGAAGTAGAAAAGGAAAAAGAAATCAGGAAACATCATCATTAAATAAGTTAATTAAATAAAGTTGCACAATTTAATTAAAAGTTTTTGTTTATTTTATTGTTTGACCTTTGTGTACAAAAATAGTGGTAATGTTACCACTTTCTACATTTTCAGGTTTCTAAAATTGATGAAACCAATATTGTTCCATTGCAAAACTGTTGCTTTAAATATAATTGTATCAAGCTTTACTTTTGCCATTCATAATGTACAGCAATAAATTGATCAAGATCCACACCAAAGACTTATTTTTTCTGTTACATTTCTAACTTAGATTTGTTTTGAAAGCTGGCAACATCAGCCCGTTGTGTCATCTTACTTTTACGTCATTCTCAAGTATTGGAATCTTGAGCATGTAACTTTTGCGATTAATCAAACAATATATGAATAAACATTCTTTTTGAAATGAAATGGAGGGACCGAACACTAAAGGTAAGTTTTGGTGCCTATTATAACGATTATAAAAGTGTTTAACTGAAATATTTACTCATGTTTTGGGTGCAGAACCTGTCATGAGAATGTGTGGGCGATTCTTGCAAGTTATCATGAATTATCTTTTGTTTGTCCTGCGCCTCGCCTTTGTAACTTAACTATAACTTGATGATAAAGAGTTTTATATCGAAGAAGTCGACCAGTACGACTTAAAAACTATTCTAAAATAGTTAGAACTAGTTCCAAAAAGCTATGTTTATTTCCGCGTCGTAGGTTCTAAGTTGAAGGATAAATCGCAGTTAATATTTTACCTCGTTTAAACTAATATATTAGAAAGGAATTTGACATTCAACTACATCCATTTACGTAAAAAATAAGTTTAACTTTAATCCAATAGATTATGATCTTTGACTCAGGTAGCCAGTATAATTTATTCAGTAAACCACAAATAACAATTAACGTGACTATTAAACTGGTTATTAGCATCAACAAAGCCGTGACGAGGCTTCTAAAGTATAATATTCAGAAGGTACTAAAAACATTGATCTTATTTTGTAATAGTTAAGGTCCTGATTACCTTTTAAGTTATTCCATAATCCATTTTCCTACAGTTTGTTTCCATCTTTTTCTATTTTTCCTTACCAAATGTCTGTTAGGGATTATATTCTTTATATGCATACTTAAAATTGACAAAATTAAATTGGAGTTTATACCTTCTATGAAATATTTTCTAATAACTGAAAACTGAAATGTTAATTAGGACTCAAAAACCAAATTGTGCATAATAGTGCTAATAACTAAATTGTTAATCCAGTGCTAATATATTCCATTCTTTATTCCTTAATTTATCAGGAACTTCTAAAACATGATTTAAAATAAAATTCATTGTATAATATAAACTAAATGATTGCAAAGCTTTGTAAAATTCATCCTCAACACTGTCAGTTGCTAATGTGCCCAAGAGACAGGCATTGGAGCTTCTTTGTATGGCTATGCTTAGGCTTAGGCTAGGTTAAAAGCCAGCTCTAGGTCACGGGAAGCGTCAACAACTCTTTTAGATATCTCTAAATAGATGTATTTGTTTTTAAAAAACATGTTTTTACCTTTCGATGCTGAATAAAGATAAAGTTAAGATAAGATAAAAGCGTCAACACTATTTCAAAATTTTATAAGTCAGAGTCTATTGGCAAATCTTCAAGAAACCAACTTAAATTCCATCATTCTTTTAACCTCGTGACATACTATGACGCGTGACATCATAAGAGGGGTAATTCCAGCGTGGGATAGAGAGAGAGCTATACAAACTGTCTAGCACCACTTCGTTCCCACACTGAAATTACTCCCGCTTTAGGACTTCATGGTAAGCCACCTGTACTTCATGATGCCTATGACTTTCAGAGTCCCTCAGCTGTGCGGGGTGCTTGAATGACATTGGTGACGGTGACTATGTCTCCGCACTCAACCAAGACTGGCATAAAGACTGCTTTCGGTAAGAATTTTTTTTTTTTCCTTAGCCTTATTTGTTGTACTCCAAGTCCAAGAAGAACAGTCTTCATGACTGTTCTTCTTGGAGTATTGATAAACATTAGTAATAGACAGCATTGATAAATATTGAAAATCTGTTTAGTCCATTTTTTAGGGTACTGAAAAATAATGGATACTTTTTTTATACTAATGAATAACATAAAACGCATCAAAACTCGGTAATGGGGGCTCATGACGACAGAAAAAGAGTCATTTATCTTCGTCAATATAGACACCATTCGCACGAGCGCTTTTTTTGCCGGCTTTAAAAAAACGCCGAAATAAACAAATGCGTTCCCATGTCACACGTCAGTGCATTTAAAACGCGACGCTTTTTTTCGAACTGTATTTTGATATAGTGCTGGGCATTGACATTTAAGTTCATTTTGGCTTTTTGTTCTAACTCAGCGCTTTTTTAACGTCCAAAAAAAAACGCTCGTACAAATGGTTAAATTAAATAAATAAACAAAATGAAATCTGATTGATTAAACTAACGAAAAAAAAATAAAAAACATAATGTTGGTAAAGGTGAAACTTGTGGATCAAATATTTTTTTATTATAATATCTGACACAGCATCGTCATCTTGTTAAATAGTTAAAAAAAAACGAAAATTTTACAAATCTATGAAGATACATTTGTGAAATTTTCGGGAAAGTTCTGCTGTTGCATAATGTTGTGCCTCTTTAGTTAATTTTAGTGTGATTCTTTATAAATAAATCGCTAAAATTAGAAATTAAAATAACAGGAAAAATGAATCGTAATTTATTCAAACTACATTTAAAACAATAGTCAGTCTCAGAAAATAGAACACGTTTTTGTCCAAACATTTTGATATTTTCATCGATTTCTTCAGTTTGTGCGGGCGTGACAAGAGTAATTTCGGCACCATACTACTGCTGGGCAAAGGTCTCCCCTATAGCCTTCCACTCTCTTTTGTGCAATACAAGTAGACTCATAATGTGGATAAAAAATAACAAACAATTTAAAAATAGGGTTTATTAATAAGTAAAAGTGTGAAAGATCCATATTCTCCACGGAAAGGAAGGTTTTTGATGGCACTGTGGCACCTTTTGTCCTATGCCGCTACATCATCATGCCTAGCCTTTTCCGAACTATACTGAACCAGATGAATGCTACATAAATTCCGCGGCAATAAAGCCGCGTTCAAGGACATGGGGGGCGACAAGCGGCGCGATACGTAAAAGGCCTCCCGAACCACAAAACATACGGGGTTTTAAAGAGCGTTCACGGAGAAGCGTCAAAAATTTACGTACAATTTGCGCCGAACAGCCCGCTTCCTCCCGATGAGCCCCGCCTCGTCGATTGAGGCCTTAGTAGTTCTAAAGCTATGCCACAAACAAATATACCTACGCAATTTTCTTAGAAACCATTCATATGAGTAATTTCATAACTTAATAACTTATTATGAAACAGCTTGAAATAAGTACTTTAATGGGGGTTTCCCTACCAAACGCTTATAATCAGCCATTATATGCCTTTTACTGCCCTACGCGTTTTATGCCTCGCACATAAAGTTATGCGATGACGTCATAAGGTTCTCGGCACGCTCCAGAAAGTTATGGGGTCGTATTACTATGGCTTCCCATAAACCTAATGCCTAATAGACTTGCTATTGATTGGTTACAGCTTTTCTCTTAGGATTAATCGGGGGCAATGACCAAGGCTCATTTTCACACGACTGCATGTGCATGTACATAGAAGGATATAGGATAGAGATGAATAATTCTAGACCGTACCGGCCCCGGGTCCGGCCCGAGTCGAACACAAATGGGTTCAAAACTTCACGAACATTATATTGTCCGTGTTACACATGACTTGCTTAAAAGATATCTTTCGAATCCTGAATCCATTCCTAGTTCGTGCCTTGCTCAAGAATCGGCTGGGGTCCAGCACGATTTAGCACTATCATAAATTCATCCCTTGTAATTGAAAGGTTAACCTTTTCATGAATAAGGATCTCGTCGCAAGAACAATAGCCACAGGATTTTTTTTCAAGGCTAAGTAGCGCTTGAAGAGATGAATGAAGAGGTAGATGGGTGTCTATAACTTTCTGAAGCTGAACTAAAGTAAGGCAGATAAAGTGTTTCCATAAAATATCAGAACCATTTCAACTGCCTTCCATTCAAATGATCGGCAAACGCGTTCGGTGTTTTGTTTGCTAAAGGACAAGTACACGAGCAGAAAGGACAGCCAGACTTGTCTCCCTAAAAACTACCCATTTCCTTTGTTTGGCCCCTCGTTAATTTCCTGACAGTTCCTTGAGGCGCACAACTCGAACTCGACGCCAAGCAAAGCACGAGCTGCCCATTGCATGCCATCCCAAACCAATGCCTACGGTTAAATTGCCATGCGATCCCTCAGTAAAAGATGCGTCTAAAGTGTCTTACACCGAATGAACCCCCAAGATATCAAGCACTTGCTGAACTAGTTTCATTCATTTATTAAACTTAGTTATAAGAGTAAAGTTTTAGTTTTTGCCCGATTAGTGGTAAAAACTTCCCTGATTCCCTCGCATTTCAATAAAATAGCCAGTTTAAAGAACACTCTTCCAGTTCAGCCCAATGCCCAAATACTTTCGTGATGTTTTGAGGTCATTGACTCATCTTATTTATCTAGCTAGCTCAGGACAAACAAGAGGTTTTATAAGTATTTTTGGCAACCTCCTTGGTTCATGAACTTGAATTTGAGGCCAACAAAATAAGTTTCGCAAGCTATTCGATATTTTTTCTGGCTATTTGCCAAATATTTTTTTGCCTTTTTCTAGTTCAGCAAAGGTCATATTTTCTTGCCTTGATCCGTTCAAGGAGAAATAAGGTGCCAAGTATCTTTTGCAGATACTTTGGTCTGCGTCCTAGATGTTTTCGATAAATTATCGAAATAAATGATGGTTAAATTTTGTGTGCGAAGAAAGAATATTCCTTTCGTAAGTTATGGAATCAGGCCGTTACTTTTCGGAAATCTAGGGCATTAACAATAAGGAAAAATATTAGTTTTCATGCCACAACGCAAAAATCCAGGCTTGCATGCAGGAAAGGCGACAAAAAATGAGTAGAGAGAGATAGTAGAAAATGCAACCAAACCAATACCTATTATATTTGACACGTGTTTCAACCCCTCCTCAAGAGAAGTTGACTTGACGAACAGTTCGGGGCTAGAGAGGTCATATGCGGTGGCATGCTACTATTATCCCATCCTTTCTGCGTGTGCGCATATGCATAAGGACAGGAAGAAGGGCCTGCATCTGTTATCTCGCAGAATTGAAACTTAAAAACATTGCATTTTTTATTTATTTAATGCCCTGTGTATTCTGGTAAAAAACACTCTGGTTATGATTGGTAAGTTGGTAACTTTAATGACTTTAGGACTTAATTGAAAACGAGTAGACAGTAAACACTGATCGTTCGAACCTTCATCCGGTTCAAACAATCGATTGTATTGTACGATCACACTCGAGACACATTCACGTCAAACATGTAGTAGTCTCTTCTCTTAGAAACATGTTAAACTCGTAAGTCTCCACAAAAAAATGAATGATTCAGTTTTGTGCAGGTCATTCGGAAGTTATAAGCGTAGACAGACTCAAACGATTAACACTATCTAAACTGCCCCCCCTAGACAAGTCGCAAACGATAATCGTTAACGCTCGGTTCTCCTCAATAGATTTTCAACCTTATTCCTTCGAGTCTTTAGTTGAAAATCTATTTAGGATTTCTAAGCGTTAGCGACTGGAACGAACGACAACGCCATGAAATCTTCAATAGATTTTCAACTAAAGACTCGAAAGAATAAGCGTGGGGAGAACCGAGCGTTAACGATTATCGTTTGCGACTTGTCTAGGGGGGCAGAATTCGTCAGTGACGCTAGGATCGCATAGTACCTAAGAAAAGTGTTGATCACCAAGTGAACGTAGTTTGTGATGTCCAGGTGCTCAGTGTGCGATGCTCAGCTGTCGACGTGGTACTTCGAGAAGGCGGGCCTACTCTTCTGTCAGAACGACTACTGGGCGCGCTACGGAGAGAGCTGCCAGCAATGTGCTCAGGTAAGTCTATAACTAATGTTTAGCAGGAAACATGTGCTTTCAGATCTGATGAGGACCATAAGATCGCGCTAGATAAAAACCACTAATTCCAACTGGTCTATCAACCTTTTTTTTAACTTATATGCAGGAAGAAATTCCTTGTGTGAAAGTTTCACACTAGGAAATTTCTTCCTGCGTCGTGGCTGCGTTTACAAACACAGTAACACATACACAAACACCCAGACCCGGAACAACTATGTACTTGCAGATTATACAAATATTTGTTCCGTGCGGGGATCGAAAATTGATTTCAAGGGGTTCCATCAACAAGTCACCAGTTGCTAATGATAATGCTATTTGAAAAAGCGACTGTGTCATTCAGCACGTAGTAATTTTTGGTATGGGGTGAATCTGATGTTCCGTTATCTTAAAAGTTTAGGAACCCTTGGACATATTTTATCAGGTATATTGAGTTAAGAAAGGAAAACAAGGATCAATCGATTCTTTTTGAAATGACTTAATTAACCAAACCCAGGAGTTAAATGCATGTTGAAGACTCCTTTGCACACATCGTACAATCTTCGATATGGTCACCAGGTGATAACCGGGCCGGTGATGGCGGCCGGCGAGCACCGCTTTCACCCGGAGTGCTTCGCGTGTGTGGCGTGCGCACAGCACATAGAGGACGGGGAGCCCTACGCATTGCTCGAACGCTCCAACTTGTACTGGTAAGTGTAGTATCGGTATTATCCTTGCTAAAATTCGACAATGTGGCCTCGCTCTCATTCACGAAGGACGGATTTGAGCCCCTAATGTGACTTGGAACGGTTTTGTTGTGTATTTTCTAAGTATATCTTGGATTATCAGTGAAATCGGTGAAGGAAAGACATTGTGAAGATGATAACTTGGACTTGCTTGTGCAAGTTATGTTTAATGTGTAAGCTCTTTAATGGGGTACCCCATTTACGTTGGTCGATTGTTCGACCGATTTAACCGTGTCGCTTGCAAAAAATGGTAAAAATCTAACTGTGGGTCAAAATAGCTCAAAACTGGAGCCCTGATACAGTGAGACGGGGTCGCGGCAGGCCACGAAGGAGATGGCGGGACGAACTGGATAGGTTCCTTCCGAACTGGAAAGAGGAAGCGCGGGCTCGCGAGAAGTGCAAGGAGTGGAGAGAGGCCTTTGCCCAGGAGTGGGACAGAGCAAGTTCGTAAAAAAAAAGTTCTCATTTAGCCGCTTGATTTTCGCAGCACGATGACCGAAAGTCTATCCGTGTAAATACTTTGTACGCTTTTTATACACGTGGGAAAGACTTCTTCCCACGAATCGACTTGCTCAGTCAAGAAAAACTTCCTAAAACATCGGTGTCCTTATAGCGGCAGTTGCTACGGCAGCACGGTGCGCGCCGTGTCGCACTCCATCCGCGTGGTGCAGGTGCCGCCCGCCAGCGTGCGCGTCACGCAGCCGCAGCCACACACCATCACTGTCAAAGAGTAAGTATTTACTGAGCCTAACGTTCAGCAGTCGCTAATACATTTTCAACTTTATACCCCACAGCATAAAGTTGAAAATCGTAAAGACTGCTGAGCGATAGTGAACTGTTACATCCAACCTTTGTACCCCTTTTGTCCTACTCAGCTGTCTACGCTGCATCCTAGCTGCTGACGCAGCATTCCGACACTCCTCACCTATCTTTCCCTCGGTCCAGCACGCCAGTCGTCTCCTAACCATCCCGTGCACTCGTCACTTGTACATAATCATCGTGTAATATAGTACTTAATTCCAGCATCTTTAATTTCATTTTTTTAAAACCCTACACGGTTCCCGGTTTTAACAGAACGATTTTCGTTCTGTTAAAACCGATCTGTAATCTTTGATAGATTTTCAACTTTATGCCATGGGATATAAAGTTGAAAATGTATTAGAGACTGTTGAACGTTAGTGATTGTCGATTGCCGTTTGGCTATAGGGCCTGTTATGTCATTAAGGGAGCTTACTCATGGCGCGATGCGATATCGATTAGCACCGATTGACGATATCAGTCAGATATCACACAAGCGTCCGGCCGAAGAAAATTTATGGACTATCGCTTTTTTTTTTTTTTTTTTTTTTTTTAACGTGGTAAAATCATCAAATGAGTCCTCCCACCCCGGGCAGGGCGGGAGGGACTGTCAGACTTGTACTGACTAAAATCCACGGTGTCCTTCAATAGCCCTTTATGTACCGGGGTCACGGTAAGGAAATAATCCCGCGACCATGGACTATCGCTAGTGTTTGATAATGAAGTCGCACGGATTGACGATATCGCTCACAGATCTCCTCGATATCGAATTGCATGTACGTCCTAATCACAATGCACATGATTCTGTGTTCGAAATTCGATTGCGCAACTACTAGTCACTGGCGACATCTTTTGTCTTTGGTTTGCAGCGCCTTTATGTCATAGTAGTAAGGTGGATTTTTGAAGTGCACGGTCGAATTGCATTGCATCCATTAGTAAATACGTGCGACTTAAATCGGCAATCGACTCGATATCGCACGAATCGTCCCGTCGCATCGCGCCATTAGTAAAGTCCCTTAGTAAAAAGGTTGCCAAAACTTTCGGTTCTTGGTATGACAATAATTGTCTCAAACTTGACGCAACCCTACCGATGCGATTTACTTTTTACAAATTTTTTTAACCAATTACAGCGTTTGAATCGCGTTTAATTTGGATAATTTCTAGGAACCGATTGTAAATCAAACTATTTGTGGAAAGAAAAAATGGACTGCTAGCAGGTTTTGGACTCGTTAATACCATCAAAGCTATCGCAGATGTGCTCGGCATGGTCTAATTTTTAATTCTTTTCGTAACGTCTTACATAATGGTTTACGATTGATGGCGCTTCATTACTATATTTATTGTAACATATCTGTGTAATTTCCTTTATAATACGGTGACTAATGTAGCCACTAACACGATACTAATCCAACTAGTCCCAGCGGTCGATGCGGCGGCAAACTGTCGGCGGCAGCGCGGGCGATCCTACGAGCTGTACTATCCGTCTGCATACAGCTCACTTGTCATAGGTACCAGCAGCTTGTATTGAGTGTGACAGCATGTGCTAGATAGCTTCGTAACGTAGACAGAATGCCGCGGCAAGCTGTCGGCAACCCCGGTTCATACTAGTTGTGTGTGTTAGCATTGTTGTGTAGTGTAATCAATAGACATAATGCCGCTTGCGGTAGATCCGGCGGCAAGTTGTCGGCGGTACGTTTGGTCCTACGAGCTGTGCTATCAGTCTGCATACAGCTCACTTGTCATAGGTACCAGCAGCTTGTATTGAGTGTGACAGCATGTGCTAAATAGCTTCGTAACGTAGACTGAAACCGGCGGCAAGCTGTCGTCAACGCCGGTTCATACCAGTTTTGTGTGTGTTAGCATTGTAGTGTAGTGTAATCAATAGACATAATGCCGCTAGCGGTAGGTCCGGCGGCAAGTTGTCGACGGCGCGTTTGGTCCTACAAGCTGTACAATCCGTCTGCATACACGTTTGTACTGTGTATGCGAGCATGTCTTAAATAGCTTCGTAGTGTAGACATAATGCCGCTAGCGGTCGATGCGACGGCAAGCTGGAAGCAACACGAACTACTAACTGTGTATGTGTGTTAGTTTTGTAGCATAGACAGAACACAACAATAGACATAATGCCGTTTGCTAGAGGTCGATGCGGCGGCAAGTTGTCAATATGGACTGTCTCTCGAGCAATACTATCTGTAGCTTGCAATATGTGTGCGAGCATATTATAACCTCGTAACGTAGACAAACCAGCAATAGACATTATGCCGCTAGTAGTTGACACGGCGGCAAACTGTCTGCGGAGCCGCGGATGTTACTGCCGTTTCTCAGAATTGATGGACGTCCCTTAGCTTAAAAAAGTCCTCAAAATGTGACAGCATGAATAGCATGTGGCTTGTGATATAGATTTTTTCGTAATTTTGCCGCCCGTCTGCATAGCTCATGTTCCATTGGCTGTATTATCATGAAATGTGTGTCTAGTAATAGAGTTTTGTGTTTTAGAAGGCTTAGTAGTGTCACAAAATTAAACCTCATCTTTTTATATCTATACTAATCTACTATATAAAAATAAGTCGTGTTTTCCTTCCTGACGCTATAACTCATAAACTTGTTTATGCTTGCGACTTAGTTGCTTTAAGTTTTGGCCTCCAACCTACCGCGTGGGATCCTATTGACCGCCCGCTCTTTTAAATTTTTCGCCTTGCTAAAAAAAATTGAGATAACTTGTAATATTGTGTAAATAGTTATAACTAAGAATAATGTAGCATCATATCAGAAACATAATTATGAGATTGTCACAGACGCCAGCTCATCAAGCTGTCAACGCTACAATCTGTCAAATCCCAATGGAAATTAAACCTTGAATTTATTGTAATAAAGTTGATCAAAGTTTGACAGAATGAGGAAACTTGATAGGCTGCCGTTTGTGCATACCTCTTTAAAATATTAGTATTGATACTTTTTTACTTTACTTTTTTTAAGTAAAAAAGTTTTTGTTCCATTTTCACCTCAAAACGGCTGAAATTATTCTTATATTTACTTCCGTAAACATATTTCATGATTTTAGGATCGTATTGAAATCGTTCATTGACTTGTTACATAACTATTAATAATACAGTAGTCAATAAATCAGAACTTTACATTTTATTTCATTGAAAATAATTTCCTTAATTCCAAAGTTCAACCACAGAAATTGTATACTATTTTACTTACTGTTGCTCAAATCAAATCAAAACGTTTATTTCAACTAGGCCAATTACAGGCACTTATGAATTGTCAAAAAACATAAAATAAAACAATTACAAAAATAGTTATGGTGCTACAGTCCCAGTCACAAGACATAAAAAATGTGAAAGTAACGTAGGTGCTCATTCCAAAGCGTAGATCTCTATGGAGAAGAATGAGCAAGAAACTCCATGGACACTCTTTTTCAATCGCCAAAATTATTACAAAACTTTTGTTACATCATTCATCATCAGATGGTACATTACATGAGAACGATGTGGCAAGTTAATACTGTCCATAGTAAAATGAAAATACAATTCAAAATAAAGTTACTAATAATTAAAATAGGCCGTGGCAGCTAAGAGGTGACCAGTCCCAACAGACAGCGCCCGTTCACGAACATGACACATATATCAGCACCATTCAGCTCAACCATTTTGAAGGAAACTAAATGATCCGACATACACGCCACCATCAGCGAGACCTTTGAGTGAGCATGACATACTCTCAACTGCCAGAGTCATTCAAGTCAATGAAAGACGTAGCTAGCGGCTTTGCCCCAGTGGAATATACGAAACTACTGGGATAAAAAGTCATGGTAGGTTATATAGAAAGTGAAGAAATGATTAAAACCCTGTCACTTTTCATAAATACGGCGAACGTGACTGTTTTATCGTCCGACACTTTATTTATAAACAATAATAAGTACTTTGATACCACTGAAAGTGAGTCATCACTTATCGGTCGCTCACTGCGGACATAATGGCCCATATACATGACGCTGTGGAAAACCACAAAGAAATAAGTTACATTCTTCTGCACGGTCCGGTCAAATTAGACATGAAAATAGTGATTAAATAACAAAAACTTAGACACAGCTGAATTTTGATAAAGATGTTGGGTACACCTGTAAAAATAACGTGCCAAAGGTCGCCCTCGATCCCCATATTATTCCCATATCCACGATCAAAATTACTTTTGATCGGGGTACGGTGAGATTTAACAAAAATAGTGCCTGGATTTTTTTAAATCATAATCATATTTTGTGGACCTTACAAAAATACTGATATTCATTTGTATCTGGTTCGACTGAAAGCCGACTGAAACCTGTAATGTAACATTAAAATGCGCTATTTGATGCTCTATTGTCTTCGACGTTCGAATCTGTAACGTTACATACAGGTGAATGCTCGCGGTAGCGCCTTAAAATAACTGGGACCAGTCTGTCATAAGATTGGCTACTGATAAATATCCAACTGAAGATAGCAACCAAGATAGATTATTAATTTCCAGCATACAGATATTTATTTAGAAGCAGCCGTCAATGACTGGCTTGTTGGTGCAGTAGTTAGTGACCCTGACTGCTATGCCAGAGGTCGTGGGTTCGATTCCGATCCCAGGACAAATGTTTATATGATGAGCACGATCATTTGTTCTGTGTCTGGGTGTAATTTGTCTATAATATGTATGTATTTAGAATTATATAAATATGTACCAACTCTGCTTATCTTGGGACTAGACTCTGCTTAGTTGTGGAATAATTTTTTTTTTTTAATGAAAATTTATCAGAATTCTGTTAGAGATAGAATGATAATCTATCCATTCGCACGTTATATCATAAAAACTTTTTTTTCTGTCCCTGTGTGTGATTATTACAATATTAGTGTGTCATCATAACACGTCACAATTTACCAGCATATCTGTAAAAATACGCTTCCAAACATAAAACTACTTTATTATATAAGCCGTAAGGTATACTTTACAACACCTTAGTAAGGCTAGCATTTTGACCAATTTAATACAAAAAGTACTGTATTGTGTAAGTTATAGGGCATATTTTACAAGATTATAATAACACTAACATTTTGGACCAATACCTCTAGTGTTACGTACATTGATTTTATTTCATTTATTTCACTCCGATTGGTATATATCGCCATTTGTAATTCACTACGATTTCCCTGTGTTGTTCATTATGTGTATGTTTTGTGTTATAACAGTGTGTTAGTGATTTTATTTAGTTTTAACATGGTGACTGTTAATTTAAGGTAATTTTTGAAGTGTTCAATATTAAAACTAGTATTATTGTGCAAGGTAACATCATTATTTGTGTTTACTATATTTTTGCATGTATTTATTGTATACAAGTAATATTTCCATAGCTTTATATTTACACTAACATAATAAGCCCTATGTCGTCATCCATCCATAAAACAATCGCGGGACCTGACACGCAAAGGGCATGTGATCTAACAGGGTGATTTTAGTGAATAAGACAGCTAGGTACATCACAGTCCCACCCAGGTCGTGTCAGATCCAGGTCCTAGTACGCGCCACCCAGGGTGAGAGGACTCATTTGATGATTTATAAAGTTGAAGAGTTTGTGTGGCTAATCTAAGGAATAACTGGTTCAAATGGTTTTTTTTTTTTTGTAAGTTGGTTATAAAAAAACACTTACACGTCACAACCAATATTTTTAAAGTTAGATGAGGCCGGTGGTACTCTGAGAAGAAACAGTCGAACCAAACTCAGAGGTCACATTCTCTTTTAAAGTGCACACATTGATTTGCTCAGGTCATACGAGGACCCTACGGGTGTCTGAGATGGTCTTTTGAGGAAAGAGCCACACTGATTTGAGTGGACCTGTCCAGTCAGTGCAAGCATTTGTCGATTATCGTGTAGCTCGACTCATAACACAAGGATGTTTTGTGTTGGATAGTCCATTTATCGAGGAAGGCTATAGGCTGTTAATATCACGCTACGACCAATAGGAGAGGAGCAGCGAGTGTGGAACCACGGGGAACAACTATTAGTGATTTAAGGAAAATGTCAGGATCCCAGAATATCTCATACAGCAACTTTGGTTTTTCACTATCGTCACATATGACACAAAGAATGAGCTAAATCTATACATCTATAAAAAATAAATAAAATTGGAGTGTCTGTTTGTAATATTGAAATAAACGTTTTTTACTACATGCATACGAA
Source organism: Agrotis segetum (assembly GCA_036375495.1). NCBI lineage: Eukaryota > Metazoa > Arthropoda > Insecta > Lepidoptera > Noctuidae > Agrotis > Agrotis segetum. The sequence goes on from JAQSVV010000039.1 coordinate 1,345,135, forward strand.
TATAATACGGTACATACACCAAAATAAAATTTTTATACAATTTTTGTCTGTCTGTCTCTTTGTAATGGCTAATCTCTGAAATGGCTGGGCCGATTTTGACGGGACTTCTATTGGCAGGTAGCTGATGTAATAAGGAGTAACTTAGGTTACTTAGGATTTTATTTTAGAAAAATATCCCATTGTTTAAAAAAAATACATTATTGAGTTCCAACATTCACGCGAACGAAGTAGCGGGCACAGCTAGTCATGAATATAATTATCCTCTATTCACTTTGTTAGGATAAATCTGTTGATAAGGAAAAGCTTTAAAAATAATCTAAATCGATTTACATTTATATACACAAAGCAGTGTATTTTGCTTAGCTCCTAAAATTAATTTTAGTTCAGCATGTTTATTTTGCAAGAACATAAAGCTAGCCGATTATTGATACTAGAGTCGCGACTATCCAGTGTGGCTTGAGCCAGACTCATTATTCCTCAATATTCACTCCAGGATCGACTCATCATGCGGAGTGCTGACGCTGCACATCGGAGACAGGATCCTCGAGATCAACGGTACTCCGGTGAGGAACAGGCCGCTCGATGAGATTGAGAGGGCGCTGGGGAGACCCGATGCGGTCATACAGGTAATACGAGTATTATAATATAAAATACCAGGATTCTCAGATCAAAGAAATACGCAGATAGAGCGCTCAGAATACGCGAGTGGGTCCAATAAAGTTAAGTCGCTTAAGGACGTTATGGTATGCCATGAGCTCGCCGTTAAAAACTTCAATTTTTAACCGACTTCAAAAAAAGGAGGAGGTTATCAATTCGACTGTATATATTTTTTTTTATGTTTGTTACCTCATAACTTGCGACTGGGTGAACCGATTTTCATGATTCTTTTTTTATTCGAAAGCTTGTGCTTCCCGTGTGGTCCCATTGTCACCATTTTAGGATCTGATGATTGGAACTTGGAGAAATCGAGGGCAACCCTCAAATTTTATTGGCTGACACATAGTTTTTCGCAAATCTTATAAAGTAATTCAAGTATTTGCGTATGGAAATCATCATGTCATGTAACTGAGCTGATGATGGAAGGTACAACTCCTCAAATAAGAAAATTATGTTTGTGTTCGCATATCTCCGGAACTACAAGTCCGATTTAAGTAATTCTTTTTTTGTTGTACTAGGTATCGTTCAACTTAGGGAATACTGCAAATTTCATCAAAATCGGTTCATTAGTTTTTGAGATAGGGAATGAATTAAAGACATGTTAACGATGTTATTACCGGTGTATTTGACAAGAATTTTGGTTGAATATTCAAACTAAAAAGAGTAAAATAAAAACTTTTTCAAAAAAAATGTGAACGCCTTCAAAAACAACCACAAAAAAGGGTAAAATAACCTACAAAACTTTTCTTTCGGAAGTCGGTGGCAAAAGAGACAATGAAATTAATAAAAAAAAGTCACCGACTTCCGAAAGAAAAGTTTTGTAGGTTATTTTACCCTTTTTTTCTTAAATCATGTCAGAACAATATCAATACATAAGTATTTTAAATTGTTCTTTCCAAATTCCAGCTTACCATCGAACACACACCAGACACAAACACAAAACGCACACAAACACACACAACACAATCCCACACACACACACAGACAGACGACACACCAGACAAAACAAAACACGACCGATCTCCGGTCGAGAGGAAACTTAACACCAAAGAAGAAAAACAGAGGCATTCGTGCGAGAAAGAGAGGAGGGACGCGGAGGGGAAGAAGGAGAGGTTGTTTAAGAGGAAGGGGGGAGAGGACGCGGGGAAATGGGTGAATAAGAGGAGACAGACACCATCGTCGCCGTTGTTAGGAGATAAGGAGAAGAGTAGCAGTATGTCCAAATTACTAGACGCGTAAGTACAATTTTTACCTTTACGATGTTTTGTGATATTCTACTGAGATGTCTAAGCTTCTATTCTCTTGGTCTTTTCATTATTATAATATAGTATTTTTTGGAAAAATGGTACCTGTCTGCGCCATACATCTTTCTTTGTAGCTTGTAATTACTTAGCACCCATCACTTCGACACTTTTTATTTATTTCTCTTTTTGTATTTGCGCCGGATAAAAGGTGGCAATTGTGAATTTCATGAGAGCAGTGGTAGCCCAGTGGCATCGGCCCCAACTTACGAGTTGTAGATCGTTGGTTCAAACCCAACCAGGCGCATTCATTTGTGTAAATTTTTATTTCAACACCGCTGACCCCAAAACGGTAAAGGAAAACATCGTGAGGAAACCGGTATGTCCTAGAACCAAAAATTCAATATAATAAAGAAGACATGTGGCAACTACCAACCCGCACTGGGCCCACGTGGTGGATTATGGCCCACTCCTTGTAACATAGAGGAGCCCTGTGTTCAGCAGTGGGAACATTATAGGCTGATGGTGACGATGAGTGAAACGCCGCCTACGCAACAAAAAAAAAAACTTGAGATCGAGAACTTGAGAAAGATTAAAACAATCGTAAGAAACTGTGGTTTTAATTAAGAAATATATTTTTAAGGGAATGAAAAATTCAGCTGCGAGCAGGGTTCGAACCAGCGTCTTCTAAAAATATCTATGGGAAGACGCGACACAGGCGTTATCTTTACATATAATAAAATCGTAGAGATGTCATTCCTGTACATTGAATATTTTTTTCTTTTTGTATTTTTTTCGAGATAAGGGATCGATTTTGATGCTAGATCAACTTTTATTTTTTTTCGAAATTTTTTATGTTTTTTTGATTTGATCTATCTCCGAAACTACTGTAAAGTTGTCAATCAAATTTTCCTCAAATATTCCTAATAATATGGTTCTGTTAATATGCTATGTATTATTACGCTATTTTTCCTGGGAGATAAGCAATTTTGAATTTTGTTGTTTTTAGATGTTTGTTGATAGTTGGAAGCTAAACCACTGGATATTATTTAGTCAATTTTTCCTCAAATATTCCTTAAACTGTTCTTCTATTAATAGGATATGTATAGTTATGCTATTACCTTTGGGGGATTAGCAATTTTATAATATGTTGATTTTCAGTCATTGTTGACATTTGTACAAGAACCGCTATTTGAAAATCGCTGTCAGCGTACTAGCCAGTCCGGTCGGTAACCTGCTTGACTTTCGTGCAAGGGGTCTCTGGATCAAATCTCGCTGTTTTTTTTTTCTCTTTTTGAGTTTTTTTTTATTTGTCCTGAGAGTTTTAAATAATAAAAAAAATGTGCATACTTTTGTTTCATTATTATTCGCGATTTTAAATAATTACTATTTTTTTTCAATACTTCTCTAGGATATAAATCTATACCGATTTAAATTGTAGGTAGTAAGTTGGATATTTTTTTTAATTGTAATTGTTTCGAGGTGTGGAATTTTAAAGATTAGAAAAAAATCAGGGTTTCTATAATTTGTGTTTATTTATGTTTTGAATTGGTGCTCAAACCAGTGCATAGATTCTGTTTTAAACGACGAGAAGTTGTACTCATCGAGTCAGATAATTAGTTATTTTTTAGGTATGACGCGGTATGCTAAAGGGAGAAGAGCAATGCTATCGTACGTTCAATTTGCAGCGATACTGTAAATCGACCCAAAAATGATAGTCTAATGTTTAAAATAAACACGGTTCTTTGAAATTAATGTCGCTCAAATAAGGACGTTTCCTATGCAAACTATGTACCTAGATATAACATTATTGATCTAAACTAATAATAAAAATGCAAGTATGTTTGTTTTTTACCTTTTCACGCATTACTACCTACTGAATCGATCGTCCCAAAATTTAGCATAATAATTATATACGTTGTCAGGAGTATAGACACGGACATAAGGTATCTTACATCCCGAATAACAGAAGAGAGCTGTTCCCGAGAAAACATTTACGTTCATATTCCAGATGGCGCCACACGATCCGTATTGTTTCTCAAATTCTAAAATAACGCAAGCGAAGCCGCGGGCAAACACTAGTTACGTATAAAAATATAACTTCATTGAGAAAGTCCCAAATCACGTCACGTTTAAACAGCGTTCGAAAAACAAGGGAATGAGAAATTCAGCTTTGTGAGTAGTGGTTACGATGACCTAGTGGTTAAGGCGTCTGGAGTACCTATCCAGAAGACGCAGGATCTAACCCTGCTCGCAACTGAGTTTTTCGTTTCTTTCAAAAATATATTTGTAAAGTCCGAAATGTGTACTATCAGACAGTACTTAGTTTGTTCATCCCAGCAGCGTGGACGGCGAGGAGCCCAGCGGTGTGCTGTGTGACCTGAGTCGCGCGCGCTCCTTCCGGGCCGAACCTGCGCCTGGGCAGAAGGTGTTCAAAGCGAGTGATTTACTGCAGGTGAGATACCCATACTACAAACCACAAAATTACAAAAATGTAAAGTTTTGTCTCTATATTTGATAAAAAATAGAAAGAAAAAACATTTATTTAGCACAAAACTACGGCAAAAACACAACAAAATAAAATAAAAACAAGAAACAGAAATATGGAAACTTAGCTTTTAAACAAATAATAAAAAGGGAGAGAAATATAAGATTTGATGTGTGTCCCATGGCTGCGCAAAATAGGCCCAGGGGGATTATTACAACGCCTTAAAACTAGGCTTGTTCCAGTGAGTGTACGAGATGGCGCTAGACGACTTGTATAGCTCTGTCACTTTCACTCGCCGGAACAAGCCTGGTTTTAAGACGTTGTAATACCCCCCCAGTTCAGCAAAATGTCGAGCAACTAGTGCCCGACACTAGTTTTCTTCTGGACCTGTATTAGCGATGTAACGGATGTAAATCAGCTTTTTATACAGGGTGGAATTTTGTAATGCCACCTGGAGGGAAAGTACCCTTAATACTGCAGATAGAAAATTTTACTCAAAGGAAACATTCCTTTATTTTTGAATAGAAAGCAAATTGCATTCAAAGATTTTCGAAAATTCTCTTCTCCCACCCAGGAATCGAACTGGCTAAAATCTGAAAAAATTATACCCGTACTTTTATTGCACCGATCGTTAGGGTCAATTATAACGATGATATCTCTCTAACAAACATGATAAATTAAATGAAAGGAAAACCAGGAAATCTTAAATTAAAGCTCTCGTAACATGTAATTATGGTTTCTTGGTTCAATTCCTGGGTGTGGGAGAAGAGAATTTTCGAAAATCTTTGAATGCAGTTTTCTTTATATTCAAAAATAAAGGAATGTTTCCTTTGAGTAAAATTTTCTATATGCAGTATTAAGGGTACTTTCCCTCCAGGTGGCATTACAAAATTCCACCGATATGGACCGAGAAACCATATTACATGTTACGAGAGCTTTAATTTAAGATTTCCTGGTTTTCCTTTCATTTGATCTATCATGTTTATTAGAGAGATTTCATCGTTATAATTGACCCTAACGATCGGTGCAATAAAAGTACAGGGTATAATTTTTTCAGATTTTAGCCGATTCGATTCCCGGGTGGGAGAAGAGAATTTTCGAAAATCTTTGAATGCAGTTTGCTTTCTAATCAAAAATAAAGGAATGTTTTCTTTGAGTAAAATTATCTATCTGCAGTATTAAGAGTACTTTCCCTCCAGGTGGCATTACAAAATTCCACCCTGTATGTAGTGTCAATGATGATTATGCTTTGAAATGTACTATCGACAATTTTGAATTATGATTTATGACCCATTAAAAGCTTATTCTCTTACAGACAGTAAAATGTAAGTAGGTCCACATTCGCGTAAACATACATTTCCATGGTAACAACTTGATCTTTGTTATTTTCATGGGTTCAAACGACTTTTTATGGAAATAGGTTAAGATTTCGATTTGTCGATTTTACGAACACAAAATTAAATAAAAAAATGCGATTGGCGATCACAAGGTATTTTCTATCTAAAGAAAACATGGAAAAATATTTAAAAAGTTTAATTAAAAAAAAAATCGGCTTATGCTAGTGATCACTAACTTTTTTCGATGTGTGTACATTCATGCTAACTTTGAAACAAGTGCATAACTTCTACATCTCTTTCTCTTCAACAGGGCGAACTACTGGGCTCAGGTTTCTTCGGCGAGGTGTACAAAGTGACTCACAGGGATACAAATGAAGTGATGGTGCTCAAACAGTTGTACAGGGTAGATGAAGACGCGCAGAGAAATTTTCTAAAAGAGGTAAGTGTCAGAAATATGGTCCTTTTCTTTTTTAGCGTGGTAAAATCATCAAATGAGTCCTCCCACCCCGGGCAGGGCGGGAGGGACTGTCAGACTTCAATCAAAATCAAAGCATATTTCAAGTAGGCCAGTTACAGGCACTTTTGAATTGTCATAGACAATCAAAGGAATATTATTTAACACTACAAAAGTTATGGTGCTACAGTCCCAGACACAAGACATAAAAACTGTGAAAGTACCGTAGATGCCCATTCCAAGAAGTAGATCTCTATGGAGAAGAACGTGCAAGAAACTCCATGGACACTCTTTTTAGATCGCCAGAATTATTACAGAACCTTTGTTACATCATTCATTTGAGGTGGTACACTATGTGAGAACGATGCATGTAGCAAGTTTTTTGATTAAAAGTGTCCAGAGTAACAATTAAAACAAAGACAATTCAAAAACAAAATGATCAATAATTATTAAAATAAACGATCAATAATAATTAAAATATGGTCCTAGCATTTTATTTTTACGTGCTAAAACCATCAAATGAGTTCTCCTACCCAGGGCAGGGCAGGACGTCTTGCCTTCCCCATTGATCACTCAATACTGCGCCAACCGTGCCATCCATTTAATTGACTTTGATTAACTGGTTTATCTTTTTGTTTGTCTAACAGGTTGCCGTACTCCGCTCCCTAAAACACCCAAACGTACTACGATTCGTAGGCGTGCTATATAAGGACAAGCGACTGCATTTAGTTACAGAGTACGTAGCCGGAGGGACACTGTATCAATTGTTACAGGTAATGTCATATTTTATAAACAGTTGCGGTTCTGGAACTAAAAGGAAGAGGGTATAAGGTTTCTCAATAGTCAATGGGGAAGGCAAGTGTCAAAGTGAAAATGGCAGTTTGGTCCCCAAAGAACTGTAAAATCAAAGGAATTTTCAAAAAAAAAACCATTTATTGATGTAAAATGACTAGATGTTGTGTAATAAGCTGTAAAAATGATGGAATACACTTTTCAAAATAATATCTACTTTTCTTTTGGAGGTTAAGTACCAGTATTGCATCGCTCGAAAATCGAAGAATTATCACCTGGAACGAGTTTTGTAATAGTTGTGGTGTTAAGAAATTAACTATATTGTGATATTTCTCGAATCTAAATAGAAAAAAAGGTTAAAATTACTGACTTAAAACATTATGATATTTTATCAAAATAGAAAGTCAAAACCAGCATTATATTCTTGATAAAGGAGAGGACAGGTAAAACATACCTAAACTCAAAAATTGAAACCTCAACTACAAGTAATTGTGGATTTATTACGGTAAAATCAAATGTATAACTACTCAATTAAATCACTTTTTTCCTCTTGTAGATGCGCCGCGGCGTCTTAATTCTTCTTTTATTATATAGTACTTGCATGGACGAATAATTTTCCATATTTGTTTTGTATTTATACTCAATTTTTATAACAAATAATCTTGTTTGTTTTTTTTGTACAAGGTAGATGTGGGGACCAACTATCGCAGCGCCATCTACGATTAGCTTTGAGTTGCCATCCCCATTGTGAACTTCGATCATTAAAATCAACATTGTGAAAGGAAGATCTTCCAATCAGACGGATGTCTTAGAATAGCGCTGCTGTACTTTTTGTACTATTCCGTTACACCGCTTATGGTTTATTGGTATAAAATAAAATAAACCTGTATTAAGATTATATGCGTAAATGAAAAGTAAAGAAATTGAAAGCAGAGACGAGCGAAGCGAAAGAGGAGCTCGTGGCTAAATAATTACAGCCGCACAGGCCGATCTATCGGGTTAAGCCGCACTTGCCGAGGTTGGTCTATGGATGGGTGACCATCTGTCATCATAGCGAGTTTCCTCCGTGCCTCGGAAAGCACGTAAAGCCGTTGGTCCCGGCTATCATTTGTAGATCTTTGACAGTCGTGACTGTTAGAAGCTCTAAAGTCTGACAACCAGTCATACCATGGAGTATCGTATTGCCCGGTTACTGGGTTGTGAAGGTCCGATAGTCAGTCGCTCCATGTAAAATACTGATATTTAGCTGCATCCGGTTCGACTGGAAGCCGACCTCAATATAGTTGGGAAAAGGCAGGCAGATGATGATGACGAGCGAAGCGAAAGATAAAGGTTATAGCACATTATACCGGCACCGCAACTGCACAGCTGCAGCACGGCGTCACCTTGAATTTGTTGGCGTGCTAACTGCGCGTCGTCCACGAGGTGTAAGCTCGCAATTCGCGCGCCGACTGCGAGGTGCAAGCTGTCATCGTGAACATAATTGTTTTATGGCATTTGTTTCGCTAGCAACTCGAAGTCGGCCCGCCGCGCCATAAGCACGGCGTCTGCTCGCTTGCAGCGTACGGGCTGTGAGGCGAGTTGTATGTTAGCGGTAAGCGCGCTGACTTCCCGCCGTTGGCTTTTTCATATTGACATTATGAAATATATTATATGACACATGATTTAAGGCTCTTATTTGAATGACAGGGTAACTGCTGGGTTGTAGCCGTGCCGTTGCCGCGCCGTTATAGTGTGCCATGACCTTAAACCTGTGAGAATCAACGAATCATATCCACCAATCGTCTGGTTTCTTCTGCGATTGGTCAAATCTTGCAAGTTTCCACTCCTTTTTTTATGGAGGTATTCTAGGTCTATGGAGGTATTCTAGGTCTAATTATTTCATAATGTTGTGCAGGACACAACAGTCCCGCTGTCGTGGCGTGACCGAGCGCGGCTGGCGCGGGACGTGTCGTGCGGCGTGGGCTACCTGCACCGCATGAACGTCATCCACAGGGACCTCAACTCACACAACTGTCTCGTCAGAGAGGTACGATATTATAAATACTACTATAACCCGGTTCAGAAGAAAGGAATCTTATATGGCGGCGCTTATTGTGTTCTCTCGCTCGCACAATAGTGCCGTCTATACTCCCGCGCGTAGCGTAAGCTGAAAAACAATTTTTTAAGAATATTTACATGTTGGTTATTGTTGTTGAATTTTGTTTTATTGTTAGGTTGAGTTTGAGAAATAATTGTGATCCAGTCTTGTCTTTATTATTTTTTGATTTGAAAAAATCTTTAACTTAAAATCTTTACCGCTGCAAGAAACAGTACTAAGCAGAAAAAAGGTAGTCTTGATGTCTTGACGCGCTGCTCAGTGATCTTTTTTAAGAATATTTACTATAGTTTTCTGTTATTTTTCCGTTATTACCATTTGATTGTTGTTGTTGAGTTTTGTTTTATTGTTAAGTTTGAGAAATGTGATCCAGTCTTGTTTTTATTATTCCCACTTTTATACAGTCACCTTTTTTTATTTGAAGAAAAAAAAAACTTGAACTTGAAATCTTATATACTGACTCTACTATCTGTCAACGCAAGTACAAGCCACCATTTTAGATTTCCTTCTTCAATGAACCGGGTTATACGATTTCGTCGTAAAAATCGTATTAGAATTTCATATTTTACTAGATAATTATTATCTGTAATAGTGGTACAAACTATTCCTATTTTTTCTACATTATTTTCCGAATACAAGGATTTGGATAAGGAAGATTAGGATTGCCGCCAGAACACTCAATTACTAATGCACATTGAAGTGAAGTGTTTACTAACATAGGCTTAAGTTTCTATTTACTAACACAAGTTGTTTTTATAAATGTATGTATGTTAGATTGTAAGGTATATGTCTATGGGCCAATGTAGCCTGAATATAAATAAATAAAATTATGTATTGTGTACAGGACAAGACTGTGATAGTGGCCGACTTCGGCCTCGCCCGCATCGTACAGCGCACCGCTAGCAGCTCGCTGGACAGACGGACACCACACAACACGCTCCGAAGGAAGAGATATACGGTATGTAATCATTACTTATACTCCTGCAATCTCCAGAAGATGCGATCCAAACATAGCTTTTTCCACCTCTTTACTATCGAATTCAAAAAAGAGGAGGGTCTCAATACGACTGTATTTCTTTTTATGTTTCTTATTTAAATTAAGTTCTGTGCTGTATTTTTATTTTTACTAACATAGTTTTAAGGGTGTGTGACTACTAACATAATATGGACTACGGTCTGAATTAATAGTACATTACTGCCGCGGCCTATAATGGCTACTTTGCTGGTCGCACTGATGATGGCCGACAGCGCAGCGTAGCGCAGCTCCAGGCCGACACAGCGCGGTCAGCATGCACCACTTGATGGACGAGCTGAGATAAAGGCCGAGGCCGTAGGTCGAGGCCTTTACAGCGAGGACAGCAAGGGCTGCATGATGGCCAAGCTGGAAGGCCTAGAGCGTAGCTAAGCTAGCTGGAGGCAATCATAGCGTGACCAGCGAAGCAGACATAGTGGGCCAAGGCTTGTATAGTGCTTTACTCAAAAATGCAAGTACCTAACCTACTTATAACCAGCAAGTGATTTAAATAAAATATATATTAATTAACTAGAAATTTAATTAAAGTAACAATTATGAAAAATACAGTTACTAAAATTCAACACCGACTTTCCCGGTTTCATATTACTTACTAATAGTTTGCGATAATTTTAATGCAATGTTTGACTGCTATATTTTCTTCATTTATTACTTCATTTACATATAGCAAAAAAGTCACTAAATAAAAATAAAAAATTCGTTGAACCGCGCTTTCGTTCCTTCTTTGATTTTTTTTTTAAAAATGGAATGCAATCTTTTTGTGCCTACCTCTTTAAATACAAACAGCTGTGTTTTAAATAAAATCTTTTTGCATTTGTTTTTTTAAAACGTTGAAACGTCAAAATAGCGGCCGGCAATGTTTTGCCGACCTGTTAGAGCGGCCAGCAAAAACATTACTGGCCACTCCTTGAAACAGACCCGCAAAGTCGACTTTGCTCAAACAAGGTTGTCAAAATAATGACCACATTACATGCATTTTTGAGTAAAGTAATTTTATTTTATTTTATTTTTATTTTACCTCATAACTTAGGAAATAATTACAGCTGCGCAGGCCGATCTTCCGAGTAAAGCCACGCTTGCTGAGGTTGGTCTGTGGATGGGCGACCATCTGTCATGCGAATTTCCTCCGTACCTCGGAAAGCACGTAAAGCCGTAGGTGCCGGCTGTTATTTGTAGATCTTTGACAATGGTTACTGTTAGTCAGAAGACTAACAGTAACCATAACTAACTGTTAGTAGTTGGAATCGGTCGAATAGTGCCGCGTCGCTTCACGGGGAAGCTTCCTAAATGACCTGATTTGAAATAAATGTTTATTTTTGAAATGTGTTGTCAGGTGGTTGGCAACCCGTACTGGATGGCTCCGGAGATGATGAACGGCAACGTGTATGATGAGAAGGTGGACGTATTCTCATTCGGGATCATACTGTGTGAGGTAAGATACACTTAGGCCCAGTATCCACCAAAGCTGAGAGGAGATGTGTTTGAATAGCCAGTCAGATGTCAACTGAAGCTAAGCGGAGAGGAGATGTGGACATCTGATTGGTTATTCAAACACTTCTCTCCTCTCCGCTTTGGTGGATACCGGGCTTTATTGTACGAGCTGCTTCACCGAAATGGAGATTGGATACTGTTCGAGCGTAACGTTTGCTCGTTTACACTGAGCAAATCAACGTGTGTCTCATTACTTGTAAAGTTGTAAAAAAACAAAGACTAAATTAAAAGTTAACGAACGAACGATTTACGACTTTGATTTTACTTGACGAACACAGCTTTTTTTTTACGTGGTAAAATCATCAAATGAGTCCTTCCACCTAGGGCAGGGCAGAAGGGACTGTCAGATTCGTACTGACTAAAATCCACAGTGTCCTTTAATAATCGCCCTTTTGTTCCGGGGTCACGGTAATGAGATAAGTCCCGCGACCTGACGAACATAGCTACCTCTAAAATATAAACTTGAGTGTCAACGATCAAAACAAAAGTATTGTGGTAAGATGCGACGATGCTAATGAGACTATTTTTTTATTTATAAAATCGTATTTATCTACAATTTGACTACAAATCCAGAGTTTCAATTACTCAAAATATTTATTTATGGCTTGTGTTTAAACACCACCCAAAAAAGTACCTATTTTACTACCAAAAAAATTCTAAACAGTTACCAAAATGGATAAATGCTCACCAAATAACGTTTCCTAAGTAATAAAGAAATAAACCTATTATGTGAAATAAAAAAAAATCTACCTAAGCAGGGTCGACGACTGGCTTCTATTTCTGTGTACAAGGTTTAAAGGACCCTAACCAAACCGAACTTCGGGGTGTCCCTGAAATCTTGCTAAAGCGAGTTTTAGATTTGGTGACGATTTATCCATTTTGGTATACAAAAAGAATTATTGACGCGCATTTAAATTTTAGCCTTTATTTATTAAGCAACAAATAAAACGAGGTTACATAATTATAGCATGTTATTTCCGTGCGTCATAAATACTATAAATATTACATTATATTTTCCTATTACAGATAATAGGTCGAGTGTCAGCCGACCCGGACTTCCTCCCTCGCCGCACCGACTTCGGTCTGAACGAGCCGCTGTTCGTGGACAAGTTCTGTCGGCTCAACAACTGTCCGGAACCATTCTACAGGATCGCCTTCTTGGCTTGTCATCTGGATCCTGACACTAGGTACCTATTATTATTAATTAAATAATATAATTAATAAATAACACTAGGTACCGGTACTAAGTAGTTTTTGTTGTTAAATAGTTCTATTATAATGTGCGATTCTTGTATATTTATATATAATCAGGATCTCGGAAACGGCTCCAGGGATTTTCATGAAAGTACAGATTAGGGATTTTTCGGGATTCCCAGGTTCGAGAAAAGCTCGGTTCCCAAGATATAGACATTTTAAAAACCGAGCGAAGCTCGGTCAACCAGATATTATAATTATTTAATACGCAATAACGCCTGCGTCGCGTTTTCGTCGACTCTCTCTCTCACTCGAATCCAGAAAACGTGAGTTAGAATACCACTAGCAGCTGAATTTTTTTTCCCTAAAAATCTATTATTATGTGTAAAACGTTATTAATGCATGATTATTATTTTTTTGGGTGTGATTGATAAAAGTACGAAATTTAGTTTTTTAAGAATATTAAATAATTTGCATTTTTAGAACTATCTTCTCACTAATATTATAAATACGAACGTTTGAGAGTATACTGAGTATGTGTGTTCGTTATTCTTTCACACAACAACTACTACTTACACCATAAAGAATAGATTTGGTTTAAATTTGGTACAGAGATAGCTTATAATCTGGATTAACACATGGGGTAGTTTTTATCCGGGTCTTATCTTTTCATGGGACACTTTGCGAGTTGTAGCGGGTTAAAATAAAATTCTTTTATTTTATCTTCGATATCTCTCCTTTTAGTGTTTCTGAAATCATAAAATAAATAGTAAAATCATTGGTTTACTAGTTAATGACGTCACAGTTTGTTATTTTATACAAAATCTGTGAGAGAATCGACAGCTCTTATAAAATGACAATTGATTTACCTTTCAAATAAATATCAATTGTTTTATTTTCGTAGGCCACCATTCGAGGTGATTGAGATCTGGCTGGAGAGCATGGTGATGTACCTGTCCCAGCCTGGCCCACTGCCGGCCACGTTGCTGGCCGACATCGTGCAGTACTCGCGAGGGTCACAGCGGGGACAAGGGTCGCCGGACTGCTGTCAACATAGGTATGTATTTTATTTATTTTAACGTTTATTTCAGGCAACTAAGGCCCATACAATATAAAAAAGGTATATAAGCGTAAAAATAATAACTATAAACTAATCCATGTTTTATCCGCACTGAGCCTGCATGGTGGATTATGGCCCACTCCCTCCCACAGAGAGGTGGCCTGTGTCCCAGCAGTGGGAACAATATAGGCTGATGATGATGAATCTATATTTTAAAGACTCCGACTTTTTATAAGATCTTCCGGGGTCGTGGGACGAATACCGAGAACGTAAAGGGCTATTGAAGGACCGTGGATTTTAGTCAGGGACTGTCAGACTTGATTCATTTGATGAACTAAAAAATGAAAATTGTTCTTACTACTACGATATAATGATGTAATTCGACTGACTTACGTCGTCGTGGCGAGCGTGTTTTGTTTTTCATCTACTCGTAGATAACCGCACATTAAATGTCATATGTCGCAGTGGTAAGGGTCATTTTCACTTGTAATGGAAAAGGCAAGTCAAAGCTAATTGTAGATGGCGCTACCATATACTAGTCCTAATCCGACCAATGACGTAGTACTATTTTGAAGTACCTTTAAGATTTTTTTTTTAGACTTTAGAGATTAGACTAACATAAGTCGTTGTGACGAACGTGATTGTTGTTCATGTACCCGTAGATAACCGTACGTTTTATATCTTATGTCGTAGTAGTAAAGACGATTTTCACTTGTAGTTGAATTGCATCACATCCCGTCATACAACATTAAAACTTAATGAAAAAGATGAAGGTATTTCTGCTAAATGTAACAATTTGTTCTACAGAAAAGACAGTTGCTGTTCTAGACTCAGTAAAGCGGAGAGTGAAATCAGTGTACCAGATGCCGGAGTGTTAAAAGTGAGTAATAAACAGCTATTTCGATAATTTATGTCAAATTAAGGTGCTAATAAAAGATAAAAATATATACGTATAAACGCAATACATCGCGAATTAAAAGGATTTTTTCCACAGAAAAATCTTGAAAATATTGAGTCCTAAATAATTTTGAAAACTTTCAACTATTTCTTGATATTGAAAGTGACATCTTATCAACGTGCCGACAAACAAATGACCAAGGCGCCTTGTAATCCTCCACACAAACCACCTCTAAGTGCGGCCACCGTGTATCCTAACAAGTAGCTAGATTGAAAGCAACTAAGCTCTAGGCGCTCAGGCTCCCTTGCAGGAACCCGAGTTATCTTTAAACTCAGAGTTAGTTGCTAACACGAAGTTAAATTGACAGTTTCTCATACAATATTGTCAATTTAACCTCGTGTCGGCAACTAAGGCCGCGCTCACTTTGGATGCGAATTATATCGTACGTAAACGTATGAACACTGTTCGTACGAATTGCGTGCGCACACTGAATACGTTTTTCTCCGTCATAGGCAGAGTACCGGTATTGTTAGCGCATGATGAACGCACAAACGTGTAATAAAAACCCAACAAGTTCGGATTGATTTCGGACGTCGGACTTGCACGTACGTATACGCACATCTAAGTCGTCGCGCAGTGTGAGCGCTTTCATAGTACTCAGAAGGTCGGCAATGTTCGTGCGTGTTCGTACGTTTCTGCACGAATGGAATTCGGACGTATCCAAAGTGAACGCGGCCTAACTCTGAGTTTAAAAGATAACTCGGGTTCCTGCTAGTGGGCCTTAGCAAGCTATTTGTCTGTGAGGACGTAGCCTTACGGTATTTAATTAAATTCTTGATTTTAAATGGGGATTTTGCTGTCAAAGTAGCGAAGCACACTACCGGGCCGCTAGTTTAATATAAAACTTAACTAAGTACGTTAACATCGCAGTGATAGACGCCCACAGCTGCGGACGTCGTCAGACGATCTCCGGCCACCGTAGGCGCGGGCATGCGGGTGGCGAGAAATGGACGATTCGCTTTCCGACCATGGACTATGCCCGGGTCGACGGCGCGTTGTGTTCCACCCGCGCCTCAAAGAGTATCAACATGATGACGGGGCCCTCTCTAGAAAGCCAAAGTCTGACGGCGTTGCGGGACTTATCTCATTATCGTGACCCCGGGACGTAAAGGGATTTTAGTCAGTACAAGTCTGACAGTCCCTCCCGCCTTGCCCTGGAGGACTCTTGTGATGACTTTAGCACGTTAAAAAAATAGTGCCTTAAAACATACGGTCAATATTTAAACCATTTTGGTACTCGGAGCGCCCTCAAACTACCACACCAGCATGCGGGCCACTACTGCAGTGGTCGCCGTACTTTTAATTGACATGGTGCGCTCGGAGTGGCTGCGTGCTGCCACGTGGTGCTGCGGTCGAGGACTCTCGAGGGGGTTTGGTGCTGCGGAATCCGCCCATGCGTTTCAAGGAAAAGCCGCATATCACGTTGCAGGATTTTGATTCCAGTTCTTTATTTACTGCATATATCTTGCCAGGACTACTTTTGTTGACGAATTACATTTGCTACAAAGCTAAGCCCCCAATTTGTCTTTCCAGTCGAACTCCAACGCGACTCTCGCAGTCCCAGAACGTAGCTGGCGACTGGGCAAGTGTGTGTCAGCGACCCACATCGGAGCCCGGCCTCTGGTGACGGTCACCAACCTGAGTCGCAGCCACCACGCGCTGCACACTGCCGGGTACATCCTGCACGCTGCCGGGAACAAGATCAACATTACTAAGGTTCTAATCATGACATCAGTAACCTTACTAATTGAGTTAATTTTTTTATATTATTTTTTATGTTATATTGCACAACTATCACACAACGCCATCTAGTCTTGGGACTAAGCAGAGCTTGTGTTATGGATCCTAGGCAACTGATAAACATACTTATATATTTCTAAATACATACGGGGTCATACATATTATATATAAATTACACCCAGGCACAGAACAAATGATCGTGCTCATCACACAAACATTTGTCCTGGGTGGGAATCGAACCCACGACCTCCGGCATAGCAGTCAGGGTCACTAAGCACTAGACCAACAGGCCAGTCGAATTGATTCCACTTTCTTTAATAAGTTCAAAAAAACTAACATACACTCTCTTCCCCAGGTTGACGATATAACAAAATGGTTGGACCCTCCGCCCCTGAAGCGTACCTCCCCGGACACTCACCTCAACAAGCTGCAGGAACACAAGACACGCAAGGTGGAGCCCTGCGGAGCCCTGCCTGCCTTCCTGAGGAACCAGTCTGTTGAGGGGCTGGAGTCGCACTACAAACATGAGGTGAGAAAGGGAAGAATAGTATATTATGCAATTAGTGAATAAAATACGTATACAGCGAGGGCTTTAAATGTGTTGATTCATGATGATTGAATCACGAGCGTAGCAAGTGTTTGAATCCTGAGCGACGCGAGTGATTCTTGGCGTTTTGATCAAGTTTGTCTAGATGAAAGGAGAACGTCCCAACGGGTCGACGATAACCTTTAATAAAAAAAATGCATCTTATTTCAGGTCGACAATCCCCTACCATTCTGCAGACACATCAGCATCCCCAACAGCTCCACAGTACAAGTGGACGCGGACACTGACTCCTCCTCGGACGACGAGGACACCATCACCACCTGGCGCAACCACGTGCAGACATGCGACAAGATGGACGTCGACCCCAAGGGCGTCATAGCTACCATCGTCAAGAAAGGTGAGAACCTACTCTCTAAGAAGTCGAGCTACGATGTCACTGATGTAGTCCTCAGGAACCCAGAATGTTTGACCCATGAACGGAAGATACCAGAAGTGGACTGCAGAAGGTTCAATATTGATTATCTTACCAAAAACCCAGTTATGGCTGCCGGCGTCAAGAATATATCTAAAGTTGTAGAAAAAGAGAAAACGCCGCCGGAAAAATCAGGGTTCTTCCAAAAGAATTTGCTATCACCGAAGTTTAGTAGACTATTCAAGCCGAATACAGCTGAAGTGGTTCGGAATAAAGATGTTGAGGACAAGGATAAGTCGAGGAGTAAGTTCTTTGTTCAACGACCGGCGTCTCCCAGCAATATTGGAAGGTCACACAGAGTTAGACCCTCAGAGTCTGACAAGCCTGTCCACCACGATGTACTGAAATCAGACATCAAGTTAGCAAGCATGGGTAAGCCGATGACGCCGATATTCCGGAGACATTTAGCCGAGAAACCAGACTTCGCAGACGGAAGGTTCAGTTACCGAGATCGCCGGTCAAAATACGATCCGAAAACGACGGAAGACACAAAATTCATAGATTTAGGACGCAATAGAATTAAGGCCCCTTTAAGTACATTAGAGCAGGCACCAAAGTTGACACCTTTAATAAGAAGTACACAAATAAACAATATAGCTGCTTTAGCGACTGTACCGGAGAAAAAACATGTTGAAAAAAAAGTTGAGGACCCCAGTTTGCCGAAGCGCCGTGAACCGGGGATTTCGAGGAGTAATTACGTGAGTTTGGCGAATTTAAAGATAAATGGGAAAGCGAAGGAAATTGATGACAAGTGTCGACAGACTGCGAATGAAGAGTCGCCCGTTGAACGAGTTATATAGGTCAGTGCGATTATGATTACAGTATGGGCGTTTTTTAATGGCTGGTATAGTGATAAGAGTGTTAGGGCAAAATGCCGTAGAATTTTTGCATCATCACTGTTTTAAAGGCATTAGAAAACATTCATTCTCCTGTCAAACTTTTGATTAATACTAGCACTTCACTTGGTGTTTTTTCTAAATATTTACTATTGGAACGAAGTTCCTTATCGCGCGTTGTGAAAGGGGGTTAGACGGAAAAAAATCTCACGAAAAGTTGTCGCGACACTTTTTGGAACGAAGTTCCTTATCGCGCGTTGCGAAGGGGTACTAGAGCTCAAAGAGTGGAGTCGCGAAGATTATTTTGTTGAGTGTATACAGTAACTTCGTTCCATCCGGGTGTCCCTTGACACCACTCAAGTTTTTTTTTGATTGATACAAAATGTGCTGTATACCTATTGTAATAAGGCTCATTTTAACTATATAATAGAGTGAATATTAAGCCAATTATACCAAGTGTAGCGCTAAAACCGAGCCCGTCTACAAATATATTACAAGTCTTGCCAAGTTACAGTACTTATACAATTGTTGATTCGTTGTACTTACCACGAACGCTTTTCTACGGATATTTGTAATCGCTTTGGAGTGAATCGTGAGAGTAAACCAGTGGGATTAAGCTTGAACATTTTGCTAATACATATTTAACTGAAAATATAATTCATACCTTCAAAAATAAATCAACAATATTTACTGAAATAAAACATGGACAGCATTTAAAAAAATAAGCTTAAATATATATGGTATGCTTGAAGTGAATACTAGTACTACCCAGTTGTGGCAGTGCCTTCCGAAAAGACTGCGTTCTATAAAACGATTGCTTTCTTACAATAAAAGCTATATAATATTGCGAAATGCTGTCCTATTAATCAAATTATAGTACAGAGGCGGTAGCACGAGTACATGACGTAAGGTAATGATGCAAATATTTTTATTCGAATCTTTTAGCATTTTGATCAGATTTTCTGGAATTTGCATCCCAGGGAGCGACCTTGACGTCTTAAACCGAAAGTAGTTCCACTGTGTGAAAGAGACAGAGCTATACAAGTCGTCTAGCACCATCGTCATCGTCATAGCAAGTAGTTCCCACAGTGGTACTACTCTCGCTTTAAAACG
The DNA here is from genome assembly GCA_036375495.1 of Agrotis segetum. NCBI lineage: Eukaryota > Metazoa > Arthropoda > Insecta > Lepidoptera > Noctuidae > Agrotis > Agrotis segetum. The sequence goes on from JAQSVV010000039.1 coordinate 1,364,646, forward strand.
TTACGGTTTTCCACCTGATACATATAAATAAATAATTAAAACATTGAGTAAATATTATAAGGGAAACAAGTATTTTCAATTTTAAAACCAAAGAATTTTCTTGTTTGTCGTCATGCACTCAAATAGGAACAAATTAGTTCCACATAATGGCGCGAAAAATTGACCCCTCTCTTGAAAGAGAGACAGCAATTGTGCGGCCTATATCCGTCTCATGTCTATAATTGCCATAGAGATCCTGCCGAACTTTATCGTGTAAGCATTTTGCAATATTTTATTGCTTACGTCAGAGCCACACTAACGGCAATTCCCGTTAAGTATTTAAATGTTCAAGGTTCGTTGACGTGATAATTAACGGAATTTCCCGGTAGTGTAGCCCTAGTGTTACGTTGTTAGAAAGTTGATAAAAATACATTCTGCATCTCGATTGATACTCATTCCATTTTATATTTTAAATATTTGTAGATCCATGCTTTTATATTCCATATTATCTAAAAATATTCCATAGTGAATTTGACTAAGGTTATTTTTATTATTATTCTACTAAAAAATATTATGATTTAAACAGACTGCTAAACACAAAGTAATTTGGACAAAAATTTATTTTGTAGCAAAAATCATGACATACATGTTTGGTTCCTGTATTGTGCAAGCTTTGAGTATAGTGTCAATTAGTGAAATTCAATAAACAAAATGTACCAAATGGCGCTGCAATTTGATATTATATAACATAATGTACTATATAATAAATATTACTACTTCTATTGTATTTTGTGCACTGTGTTGAAAATGGACGCACTTGTATGGTGACCATATTAAAGATTCTGTCAGTCTTACATTATCTTAGCATTAGATGGTGATGACATTTTGTAAAATCAATGAATGAATGGATGTTCTACACAGGCTTGGTCAACATTTTACTTGGTCAGATTTCCTTTCATAGTGAGCGCTAAAAGGGAATCTTCTGTCTTGGTAAAGACACGTAGTGGAGGGATGACAATCATGTGACTAAGAGAGTGATAAGTATGAATGTTGATGGATGGAGAGGAAGAGGAAGGCTAAAGAAAAGATGGATGTATTGTCTAAGGAATGATATGTAAGAAAAAGGAGTGAATGATACTGTGACGTCTGATACGAGAATGGAAGAAATCGTGTTGCGCCGACCACAAGTACAGTGGCCGGCACGTAAGTTGGCAAGAGTCGTTAGATGCACAGAAGTCATTTTGTAGATCTCTTTGGTGGTCATGCGGGTCGCGGGGTATGAGGTAGTGACGATCCGAGCACGTGATTGGTGCGTCACTCGTCTGTTCTCCTCGCACCCAGTATACGCGCTCTCGCTTACACTTGTGTGCCGCTAAATGATTACCCCCACTACACCATAATCTTGCCAACTTACGTGCCGGGTACTGTAAAATAATAAAAGTCAAGCAGGTTATCCATTCTTTCAACAAAAATGCCAAGAAAGTGCTCGTCTAAAATGTTGAAGGCACCAAGTATTTAAGTCGACTAGTTTTAAAATGGTGGTTTGTCGGCTTGTTAATACGAATTATGTATAGTATTATGTATTTCTATTATTATAATCGACTTTTTATCCGTTTATATAGGTGCTTTTGTTCAAAACACATGTTTTGCAGGTTCTTTAAACGTAAAATTGGAGTATTCCACTTTCTAAGCGGAATATTCCGGATAAATTGTAAAAGTAATTAAACATAAACAGTTTAGTTACTAAATTAAACTATTTTACTTAATAAAATTGGATCAGTATTCGCTTCAAAATGTTCAGAGTCAATTTAGACTCTAGCTTAGAGTCTCTAAGATTCAATTTGCAACGCAGTTAGCTTCACGCATTTGTTATAGTGTCTTAGCAGATATACGGAAAATATACACAAGTTGTTTTCTATGAGTAGTTATATTTGTACCGTTTTTATATTGTAGATGAAATGTTTGACTATTAAAAATTTTCTTTTGGGTTTTTATGGCGAAACTTGATAAAATAAATAATCAAATGAGTCCTCCCACTCAGGGCATGTCAGACTTGTACTGACTGAAATTCACGGTGTCCTTCAATAGCCCTTTACATTCCGGGTTCACGGTATTCGTTAGTTCCGCGGCCCCGGCAAGCTTTGACCCTCTAAGGGGTGGCCCCGTCATGACGTCTGAAAGCGAGAGTAATGCCAGTGTGGGAACGAGATGGTGTTAGACGACTTATATAGCTCTGTCATTTTCCCACATTAGAATAACGTTTGCTTAAAGACGTCACCCGCAGTCACGGATGAAGCGCAGACGAGATACTTAACTAGATAATTCGTTTTTTTTTTAGTTTCTACGATATTCTGGTTTCCTCAGATTGATAAGAACTAAGTTTCGCTATGAATTCCCTCCTACTTTTATAGATAAAAATATTATTTGTAATAGCAAGAAGTCCCATAACATTCTGTCCAAGGAGTCCATAATTATGAACATTCATATTGCAAACAAAATAAATAAAGGATTATTTATCTATTTAAACGTAGGTTTGTAATACGCAAATCTGTGCCATTAATATGCCAATGTAACAACGGACATTGACGGTTGATTGCTTTTCAGCCTTATACCTCAAGGCGTATGGTTGAAAATTGGTCAAACGCCGATGTCCGTGGTAGTAAAGTCGGTATTTGTCGACTGTGCTAACGTTGATGGGAGTTTCGCTCAGGTATATAAAAAAAATAAATACAATCTTGTTACTGATACGTCAAAAAAAACTCCTATTTCCAATGACAGTTTTTATTTGAACAACTGAATGATTTATTTAAGACATTATTTAGGTGTCATCTAAAATAGTGAGAATAGGCGTACATTCTGTAGACTAGGGGTTCCCTTTTTATTTAACCGACATCAAAAAATGAGGTTCTATGTATGTTTTTCCGCGATTATGTCGCATTTGGCTGAACTGATTTTGAAGCGGTTTTCAGAATAGAGGTTAATTTATGAGGTTCGATTTGTCCCAAAAAATGTTTTTTTAATAGACAAAAGCCCGATTAATTTAAAATGCCTCTTGAATTTCGTCTTATTTATATTTGAGTGACACTTCCATCGACCTGTCTTTTTGCCTAAGAATTTAAAGTCCACAAGAAACATACAAACCACGACATTAGCGTAAGTTAACGGACAATATAACGGTTGAAATTTGAAATGTCGTAACGGACAAGAGCTTGATATTGAATTTTCAACTTTCATTACTATGTTTAAATTTCAAAATCCAATAGCATGTATGTACTTTATGCATTTCAAATTTTCACCATCGAATACTCTAACTGTATTAATTTATTAACATTTTTAGATATTATTATCATAATGTACTAGAGTTAAGTTTATTTCTTAGATTTTTTTCGTGAAGTCTGATTTGTACTTTTGTGACACAGGGTGCCATTTTTAAATGTAATGCGATGTAATAATGCTATGATTGGAAAAAAAATATGTACTTTATAATAGTATATTCGTAAGAATGGACAAATAAAATATAAATGTCAAAGTCAAAGTCAAAGTCAAATCATTTATTTTAAATAGGCCAACAGTGAGGCACTTTTAAACGTCGAATATTAAAATTAAGGAAAGGGATGGGATGGGATTGATTCTACACCCATTCGCTAAGGTAGGTTGCATGGAGAAGAATGGGCAAGAAACTCCATACTTACTCTTTTTCAAAAATGTTTACAATGTTATGAAATAACAATTTAAAGAATAAATAAATGTGAAAGCGATGTACTCAAGTCAAGACTATTAAATCATTAAAAGGATAAAAAAAACAATAATTATACAGCTAAAAGGTACACGGTGTTCACACTTTCACAAAATAATGCAATTACAACTTTAAAAAAAAATACAATAAAGGCAGTGTGTGAGCATTAAAATTTCAACCAAGTTTGATTCTGCTCAAGCCCTACATTGTACTATGGAGCAGGACCGGCATGTTTCCAGACATTTTTATCTTGGATATAATCTTCTAATTTATAATATGCTTGTTTACTAAGTGTATTTTTTATGTGACTTTTAAACTTTCTTTCATTTAGAGTTAAAATTTCGCTAGGTATTTTATTATAACATTTAACACAGAAACCCATAAAAGATTTTTGGACTTTGGACAATCTATAATAAGGTTGATCAATTTTATCTTTATTTCTAGTATTAAAATTATGTCTATCGCTTATTTTATTAAAAAGATGAAGATTTTTCCTAACATACATTATATTTTCATAAATAAATTGACAAGGCACTGTCATTATGTTAATCTTTTTAAATAGTTCCCTAAGAGATTCGCGACGACGTAGTTTGTAAATTGCTCTGACAGCTCTCTTTTGCAAAACAAAAATGGATTCAACGTCAGCTGCCCGGCCCCACAGTAGAATACCATAAGACATAATGCTGTGAAAGTAGCTGAAGTAAACCAAACGCGCAGTTTCGACGTCAGTTAACTGTCTTATCTTTCTAACAGCATAAGCGGCTGAGCTGAGCCGCCCCGCTAAAGATGCTATATGAGGGCCCCATTGTAGTTTATCGTCTATAGTAATTCCTAAGAAAACTGTCTGATTAGTAAAATCCAATTTTTCTCCGTTCAGTAAAATGTCGCAATCGCTACTTCTAACATTTGGCAAAGTGAATCGAATACATTTTGTTTTCTTTTCATTAAGAACTAAATTATTAACAGTAAACCAATTTTGAACCTTAGAAATACAGTCATTAACAGTGTTATTATGTCCTTATAGAATTTGACATTTAAAAGTGCCTTTTAGTGGCTGAATTAATATTAATACTTTGATTTTTTTTATATTTTTGTTCTCTACTTTGATAAATAATTTCTTTCATCTTTCTTTTTGAAATGAAGTCCATGACGTTTTATCAAAGCATTAGAATTTTCAAACGCTTGAAGAGTTCTAAAAACTTTTGTAATTTTGTTCTAGACTCCATTTTCTTTCAATCATAGCATTGTCAGAAATTTAAATGAAATCAGGACAAATTCAGTCTGTTTTTTTTTATTATTAATTCTTTATTTTCGTCCGACATTAGGTCGAGCTCATGTTTACTTATCTGTGATACGTTTTGTTTGTAAACGCCGCAATAACAAGTATTATAGGTGTCTCTTAGGTTTATAACTTTTATTTTTACTTTATAGTTTAAGGGCGACTTTTACCAACGGTTAAACATGTTCAAAATTTTATTTAAGCACAAAAACAATAGAATTTTGTATTTAAATAAAATTTTAAACATGTTTAACCGTTGGTAAAAGTCGCCCTTAGGTTTGAACGCCAACGACGCTTAATATGAAATTTGTTTTTACTTATGTTATTCTGCGCCATCGTACTGTCTGGGCGAATTCCAATTACTTCCTTATATTAGCTAGTTTGAAAAAACACTTATTTTATAACAGTATAAGTTCCAAAATACTCTGGAACGATAAAAAATAAATCACTATTAAAATTTGTTCTGTAGCAAAGGGCCAGTTCGAAGCGATGAAATACTCGCGCTAAAAAGGACTGTATTTATATTGTGATTAAGTATATAATTCGATGTTGACATTTAGTAGGAGACGCTTCGAAATTGACCCTTATGAGTCTAGGATTAAGGTCGCGATTGTTTACAAGCTATGACAAAAGCGTGTGTTGTATTATCATATTTAAGCGCGTGGCGTTCAAAAGATAAAGATTATATTTAACACAATATTAACAGTTGTAACATCGAGTATTCCGTCTCCTGCATTCCAAGCGGTTTTGTATATTATTTCTTTTTGTATCTGTTCCTAAGTACAAATGAATAAAGGAATATATTCAGATTTTGTGTTTTTATTCTTCATTGTCATTACACACATTCCTACTTTTTTCCATAATATGCTAAGTAAAACTACGGAACCGCACATGATTATAATAATAATATGTCCTTACATACTCATTTTGGTGCTATGTGATCCAGTCATTCCACGTAAATGATGTTTTTTCTAATGCTGGGATATCACAGAAATTACAAAACTTTACATTGGGTAACTGCCATTTGTTCCAGGGCCGCGGTGCCCCTTTAAGACAGTCCTGCTAGAAGTCCTAGCTCTGGCATCCTCTGTTATGCAGTGAAGCCCAACGTTGTACACTGCATTGTTAATAAGATCCACAAAAAAAGCATTGACAGTAAAAAAGTGACGTAAATCTTATGACAGTTATTTTCTCAAGTTACGACTTTATTTTACTGGAAAAGTTATTTCTTCTCTTTATACATATTTTTCTTTTTTTCTGTCTCCGCCCTCTGCCAGATGCGAGCTCCACCAATATTGTGTCCAGTTCCTAGCAATAAATATTAGCGAAAAAAGATTTTGGGTTTTCAATAAAAGTTTTGATTGAGTTTTGAACAATACAAGATTTAGGACAGATATACACTACTGTATGGCTAACAGTTTGATTTACCTTTAGCGTATCAAAACTCAAAATACGTCTTGTAAGAAACTTAGAGAGAAAAGAAAACACAAATAAACCGTAAAATATTCTTTATTTGTAAACAAATTCGAAATTGGGTATTCAAATATTATGGTTAGAACGTACCTAAGGAACATAGAAAATATATTGCGATCTCAAACGATATCAGTACTAATATAGTATCTACAGAATACAACACAACTTATTTATCGACAGAAGTTTATCGATACAAGTCTATATAATTATTCGCAATATTCTTGAAATCAAGCACGATTGCGTTTACTTTTCTGGTTGATAAGTAAACCGGAGAAAGCCAGACGTGGTAAATCCAAGATTATTCATGCCGAAACCATATTTTGTTTAGAACAACGCACTTTGTGGGGGTACAACAACTTTAATTTGTGAGGGGGCTGGACTAATACCTAGGGTCTCGTATTTGGGCGCTCTTAATCAATAATGAATAAATAAAGTAATTGCCACTTTGTCAATAAAACAAAAAACACAATTTTCAATAGGGGTTTGGTTTTGGGGCCTTTGTATGATATCCACGGGGCCCTGTGCTTGCTATAGCCCAAAAAGCCCTTATATGGTCCGCCCCTGGTAATTTAATAATTAGTGTTATATTATTATTTTAAATTGAATCTTGAATTGTAAAATAACGCGCGGTTTCTCCGGTTAATAAGCGCCTTAACACCAACAATTTGTATTCTCATGATTTTTCACACAGTTCGAGTCTACCATTATGCGCCCGCGCTTGATTTCAAAGATTCCTTGCGATATAATATAAAAAGTAAACTACATTAGATAGGAATAGTATGCACAATAATATTGTCATACATTGGACATTGAGATACAGCCCGAGGAGTCGAGATTAGAAGACGTCGTGGGATGTTGGCTATTCATAGAAAAAGGGTTTTATAACAATAATTTTGTAATTGCTTTTCTAACTTAGGTTTAATGAAATAATGGTGTATTATAATTCTGGTGCACTAAAAGCACAAAGCTTTTTAATTCAAAGTAAACGTAGAATCGAAATGTTTACTTTTAAGTAAGTTTGATCTTTTTGCAACAAAACTTACACAGGCGGAAAAAAGTTCAAAATATTCAATTCCCAAAATATAAACTCTACGTACTCCGAATTTTCTTACCGACATACTAAATTCGAATTCTATACAGGGTGAATTTTTCAACTGGGAGTTTGAATTTTTCAAACATTGAAAGGATTCTCGAGGCCGATTTTGACGAAAACTACATTATTTATACTATTCTCTTCCAGTTTGATTTACAACAGAAGTATATTTTTGAGAATCGGATATTCAGAGCTCAAATATATCGTGCAGCATGCATTAATTTCTGAATATTAATATTCGACATACAATTAAGCAACCAGAAAATAAATGATACACAATATAGATAGTCACAACGCGTTGATAGGAATATTATAAGTGCCTCAGATAAAAGAAATAGGCAGATAGAGCGCTCAGAACACGCGAGTGGGTCCACCAAAGTTAAATACAAAATCAAAATTGAATACAAGTCGCGACAGTACCAAGCTACGCGTCGCGTCGTACCAAGCTGCGCGTCGTTTTTGTTTTTTGCCAAAATATGCCGTCTCGTGTCTTTAACCATCGTAAAAGTTGTTCTCAAAAACAAAGAAAACATTATGTAATGTAATTCTATTAAAATTTGATTTTGTATTTACTTTGGTGGTGTTTCTTGTCTTTTGTATTTACACTCGCGTGTTCTGAGCGTTCTATCTGCCTATTTCTTTGATCTGAGATAAGTGCTCTAAATATACGGACGTGCTTACAAACTAACAGTGAAGTACGATGCATCGAAAAATAAAAGACTTTGTTCTACTCGACAAACAACTGCGTTTCACTAGCTAATCTATTTACGTGCATTTATTTAATATTAAGTAACTGTTATTTAGAGATAACTGTAGTCTGAACTGACTGTATTTTGGCTGCAAGGAAGGTACAATGGAACAAATTGTTCTGCTCAGTGGCGTCTAGATAGCAACCGTGACCCCAGAACATAAAGGGGTATTAAAGGACACCGTGGATATGAGTCTAACAGTCCCCCTGTCCTGGGTGGTAGAACTCATTTGATGATTTTACAACGATAAAAAAAGCGGCATCTACATTTTTTCGGGGTAAGGAGCAAAGCAGTCGAAAGTTACATGTCTTTGCTTGTGAAAGGATGACGAGAGACGGGGTCACGGCAGACCACTAAGGAAATGGCGGGACGAATTGGATTTCCTTCAGGATTACAAGGAAGTGTCGCACAGACGCAATCTTTGGAAAGAATGTAGGGAATCCCAGAGAGGCCCAGTAGTGGGACAGACCAGGCAAATTAAAAAAATATAAACATAATTAATAAAGGCTATTTGACTGTCAAGGTTTGTGCGAATGGATGTTTTATAGGTTCTCTTTAACGCAAAAACTACTGAACGGATTTACAGGATGTTTTTGAAATCGTGGGCAATCATTTAGGGGCTTTTAGCACTCGTGAAAATGAACAATTTTTACTGTGGGACCAACCATGAAATTTCGAAACTAAAATCAGCTCCTCCGTACATTTATGGTGTCATAACTCGAAAAGATATATCGAACAGATGATTTTAGTGTCGAAATTTAATGGTTGGTCCCACAGTAAAAATTGATCATTTTCACAAGTACTACAAGCCGATAAGGTATTGCCCCCGATTTCAAAAACACCCTGTAGATGAAAGGCGCACAGTATAACACGTAGGTTTTATCCCGGTACGGTAGTACTGTCCCGAGGAACAATAACCATGCAGACAAAATACAGTCAGTTTCAATACCCTACTGTCCCGTAATAATAAACTTTTCAAATCGAGCTTTCAAAGTTCTACCGATTTCTAATTTGACTTCAACTCTCAATAAAGCGTTTAAACAAAAATTAACATGCAAAACAAACATTTATACTAGAAGTCCCAATTCTAGTTGGCACAACATCAATGCTAGTGATTCTAATCAACAGCTAAACTAACGCTGGGAATCTAGACCGAACATAGACTCGACTGAGTTGCGTTTCATTCAAAAATAAACCTTATTGGTAAGAAGATAATGTATATTTAGGAGTATTTAGAGACAGGGAGTTAAATATTTCAACCAGACGGGCGTTTGGGTATACCCGTATCTTTTACTCCATTCTGTCAAGAATAGAATAATTTCTAAAGAATTAGACTTATTATTTGCGTAAAAGACTGGCCTGTTGGTGTAGTGGTTATTGACCCTAACTGCTATGCCGGAGGTCGATAAAAAAAGATTTTTCATACTGATGGGCTCGATCAATTTTTCATTTTGTATGAAAAAAAAATCTTTTTTTTTTCCAAAAGTTTTAGAACAAATATTGTTCAGTAACCTGGGCTGACCCCACGAGAGGTTTTGCGCTATTAACGTTACACGTTGTAATAATAAGGTTCATTATCGGATAAAGCGCGACTAAGGCAAGTCGTAAGTTCGTTCTACAGATTTGGCAATAAGTTATCCCTCTTTTCTTAAATTGCTGCGTTTAGCGACTCTTGTGACGATGTGCCACGATCCCTAGCTAGACTGTAGACTACTTCTGATGTTGATAGATAAAACTCAACGACGATAAATTGCTGAACATTTATTTTACAGGGCGTTGTGATATTGGAAAAAATAAATCTGTACTCCACGATTGCCGATTTATTTAAATATATAGAAAAAGTAAAGGAAGAAAGTCTGTTCTTTTATCTTTCCGTTTTGGCTAACTGCGACTGTAATACGAGCTTCTTTTTGAAGTGAAAACTTCTTTAGCGGCGTTGTACACTTTTTCTGTAATGGGTAAAAAATTTAAAACTCGCGTCAGGGTCACGTGACCCTGATCGAAAATGAGTAAGACGTCATTCAAATTAAAAATAAAACATAGTAACAAAAAAGTTTTCACTTCTACCGGCACTCCTGGAGTGCAACCTTTTTTTTAACTTTACTTGACACTAAAGTTTCTCCAGTTTTGTGGATATGTTAGAGGGCCAAAGCCAGCCGGGGTCACGGAACTAACGAATTACCGTGACCCCGGAACGTAAAAGACTATTGGAGGACACCGTAGATTTTAGTCATTACAAGTCTGTCAGTCCCTCCCGCCGTGCCCTTGGTGGGAGGACCCATTTGAAGATTTTACCACGAAAAAAAAAACTTGTGGATTAGTTGACAAATATTGAACTACCCGAGTACCTGTATTACAGATTGGGGTTTCAAATGGCTATGGTTGGGCCGTAAAAATATTTGTTCTCAACTGTTTTTAGAAATAAAACAATCAATAAAAAAATGCTTGTCTATCAACATCAGTCCAGTCCCATTCCATAGACTTTTCATATACTTCCTATCTGTTTGTAAAACTATGATATTATCAAAAAACCATAACATTGAGTCTATAGTCTATGCCTACCTAGTCTACATAAATCAGGTATACTTGGTAATTTAGACATTACTTACACATAGTTTCAGACATGTATTTTTTCTTAAACTACAACTAGTATTTTGACTAAGTATAGGTGAGTTGTATTTTTTGAGGATGAGAGCTTTCAAGTTAATAATTAAGTTTATAATACTTTAGAATCGATTTTTGAGCATATTTTTAATAATAATGAGTGAAAATAAATATTTGGATTTTTAAATAATATAGAAAAAAAGAAAAAAACCTTATTTTCAAAAAGCAAAAAATCTTGAAAGCTCTCATCTTTCAAAGAAACACATTCGACATTTCGCATTCAAAGAATCCCAGTTTTCATTTTAAATGTAATTCTTTGAATACAAAAGTTATTTTCTTTTATTCTCCCACCATCTTATCTAGATAATAATATGTTTAAATGTGTTTAATTTAAAACATGCAAGTGCTTGATATGTGCGATAAATTTGCTAAAATTGTGAATTATATTGCTGACTGTAACTTACAACTATTAACAAACTGAGATTTTAACGCCCGAAGACGTTGACAGTCTTTTTTAAGAAATAAACGGTCCCTTGTTTGACCAGGGAACCCTAAAATTATAAGAAAAAAAAACTACTATAAATGTAAAGTAAATATGAAATATTATGAAAATAAATTACGTTTTTATGATGTCGTCTTCCTATCACAATAAAAAAAACACGTTTCGTTGAACATCTAACACCGTGTAAGTAAAAAAAAGAGTGAAATATCTGCATATTTTTACATAGAAACCATTTTAATAATTTGTGCACAAATTAGAAAGTTTCCATTAGACTTTGCTTGTTTTTTATTTTTTTGAAATAACGCGTCTTGCAAATGGAACTGGCAAAAATTTACTTACGCGGTGTTAGAACTTTGTCAACAATTTGTCAATAACACATCTTCGATTTTTTTTCTTCCGTGGTTTGTTATCAACGTATCATACATTTGAAGAAGTGTGGTTGACAATACACGTACATAAAATAATAATGACTGGAGAAGGCATATGCATTTAGAACTTGAGACACTTCTAGGCCAAAACTATAAAACTAAATTATTTCGAGCTTTTTAGGGGAGATTCGGCAAAAATAGACTATACTAACTTTATTTTTATTTTTTTGTTATTTCCGCATGCCATCTCCAGCCAAAAGTCATAAGAATGTAAGCCATACATCGATGCAAAGCTTATTAAACAAAAAATCTAAAAAAAATAAAGAATATTACTAAAATTCGACTACATTTTATTATCATTATTCGTTTAGCACTCGATTTTTAAATTCGTTCCAGCTGCGTTCAAGAATAGACCTTGTCATTTGATTCTAAAGTCACATATTGATCTATGGTAGTGTCTGGACCAACCATTCTTAAGGCCTATCCGCACACAACAGTGCCGACACGTTCCGTACCGTACTGTTCAGTGACGTGCTATTCATATATACGAGTGAACGAACATCACTGAACGGCACTGACACTGATGGTGGTACAAAATGTACAATATCATATTTCACTGACACTGATCGATACGGCACTGGTTACGTCACGGAACGGTATGGTACGGAACGTGTCGGCACTGTTGTGTGCGGATAGGCCTTGTAACCTTTCTCACAATTAACCATAGATTCTTACAAGACTTATGCGTATTACTGATATACGTGCCTCGACTTAACTTTCTAAAGGGATATTTTTTTATTTAATATTTTCAGAATTTTAGAAAGAGTTATTCGGTTAATGGATAAGGCGACAAAGACCTAATCGCTGAGAAAGACCCCATTGGCAGGTCTCGAGTCTATGGAACAGTAGGTTTTTTTTTCACATTGTTATGTTTTCATATAAATTACGTTATTTCAGTAGCGTTCAGAACATTTTGAAAGCATTTTATCTTATTTACTTCAAAAAATATCAAGGAAAATTTTGGATAAACAATTTTTAAAAGATCTATATTCTTAGAGATATCCCCCCTTTGTGATAATTCTCCCTTGAGGCCTGATCCTTTCCGCCATAACATTTTACGACGTACCGCTTCCCGTTTAGCACCGACTTACTACATACAAACACATCTATTGGGCGTCTAACAGTAACTAAACAGTTATGGACTAGTGAGGCGAGGTGTGGCGAGATTCTGGCTTTCATACAAGAATCTTTATTTTGATAAACAAGGTCAAATAAAATGATTTACCGAAGCTCCAGACACTTGGTGCTAAAAAGTTTAAAAAATCTTTTGGGTATGCATAAATGCAGATAGTGTAGTTCATAAGAGTTATTTTTGTATTGTTTTCTTAAATTAATTATCACGTATGTCATATTTCCCTGAATAATTTAGTTTAATCTTGTTTCATTTTTTTGAAAAGCGTTTTTTTATTTATGATGTAAAGTGTGTGTCAATTACTCCAGTCGTTTATTAATTAATTCTTGTATGAAAAACAGAATTTTTCAGCGATATTCGCCACAACCCCGATGTGAGATCAAGACAGTGCTAAGTGCCGTCACTTACTGTTACCTATCTAGTACATAATGTTGGCACATAGTTACAATAATCTCATATTCACTATAGGGCACTAATCGTACTAAATTACTTTAAGTAGATATTTTTAGGAGGTAAGCACCTCTCATGTCTGTAAGAATTTAGGTATCATTAATTATTTTCTGTAATTATTGCAGATTTCTATACGTCTACTTATACTTTCATAATTTAGAATATATTTTTTAAACGTTTTCGATAGTTTTAACAATTATTGCACTAGAAGTCAACTTATTAGGCCCGAATAACTTATTTATAACATTTGAATAAAAATAGACATCGAAATACAGCGACTGTGCTGTTATAAAATACCATATACAAAACAAGAAACTCAACATCGAATAAGCAAAATATTACATAAGAAAATGTCTCAAAGGGAGCCATTTTAATATTTATAACTCCAACTCTAACTGAAGTCGTCATTTCTTCTCGAAAATCTAAGAAACCTCGATAATTTCGTCATGGCTACCAAATTCTAATTTCACTTCCAACAATAGAAATAGGGCTCCACAAAAAATTCTAAGTCCAACCCAAGGAGGGTGTAAAGTCACTAAGGATTTAGACATGAGAGGGGGGGAAGTACCCTCTAGTTCAGCGGGGAGGGGAGGCGGCGGCGAGGCGCTGCCGGAGCCTCGCGAACTTGCCGTGCACCAGCCTCAGTTGCGTGCGGAGCCTCGAGGAGAGCTCTCGCTGCAACGCCTGCACCTCCACCAGTTCTCGACGTAACTGCTGGTAATCCGAGCGCACCTGTGTGTGGAAGCTTGTGTTATGAAGGTGATCGTGATACGTAGGTCAGCTCCGGCTAACGCAAGCTAAGGGCGTCTGTCGTTATAACCACAAAAGAAACTTTTCTCAAGGGTTTGTTAAAGCATCCTTTAATTTCGGCAGGAATTGAGAATAATTGAGTTAATTTTGTTAGTCGGAGTTGACTTACTATTTTATATGATTGACACAGACAAAAAAAAAGGTTTTTTTTTTATATTTTTGATCCTCCAATAATATTTTTGAGGTCTATGCAACATTTTGAGGCCAACATTTTTGTCTATGTCAATAAAACGCTCAAGATGGAGATAAAACAACTAATGGCATGAGGATGGAGTCTTGAAGTATCCTGATGGGTTCGTGAACAAGGAGTAACGAATAGAAGAGAGAACAAACATAATATAGAGAACGGAAGCTGGACAGTAGACATAACATATACATGAATATCATCTATTTGGTTACAATTATAGGAGGCGGTTCGTTACTGCAAAGGGCCATTCCTCTTCGATCGAAAAATATCCCAGATTTTCAGGCCATTTTTAAGCAATCTCCAACTTCATATTCCCGGTCGTCAGTTTCAAAGGTACACATGTAGACTGGAGCATTTACTAGTAACAAAACATCTAGCCGCTCCATTGTCCGACTCTTTCAGGAACCAAACAATGAGCAGAACCCTCGACGCATTGTTACAACGTTGGTTTTGCAAACAAGCGAGCGAATTTATGTTATTGCATCGAGCAAGTATAGTAACAAGGAGTAAATGCAAAACACTGGCTCCGAAGTCTATCTACAGACTTCCTGTTCAGCCATGACAGCTTGGATGTAGAGACACTGATTCGGCCCAAGGTTGAAACTGTTCGGCATTGAGCATTTCACGGTTAAAGTATTAAGTGTGATTAATAAAGTATGAAACTTTTGTGAGCATTTCCATGTAATATTCTTGCAAATGCTTGTCACGGTGTTCGAAGTAAAGCTCACGGCGATTGGGTATTCCATAGAATACTTTAACCGTGAAATGCTCAATGCCGAACAGTTTCAACCTTGGGCCGAATCAGTGTCTCTACATCCAAGCTGTCATGGCTGAACAGGAAGTCTGTAGATAGACTTCGGAGCCAGTGTCGCCGGACCAGGGAAAACCTACTCGGGTGGATATTTATTGATGACTCTGTTCTGGAGTGCAAATTAAATGCTACTTCACAAATGATGTGGGACTTTATATCGTGTCCTGTGACCAATACAGAAACTGATGAAAGTTTCTGAAGTTGCCAAACGTTTTAGGCCAGTTCTGGGCTCAATTTAAACTCCCATAGACACAGTATCAAGAAGTACATATCGATACAAAGACTGAAAGATATATTTCTTTAATGACAAAGCATACTATCACCAGGAAGTTGTGCCCTAAGCAGTAACGAGCCCCCTCATCTAATCGGACGCATATTGAAGTCGCGACACGTAAGTCCGCAACGTAAGCCGTAAGCGGCCCCGACTTCAGAGGCTTTGGGCCAGGCTTCGACTTCGTACCACAGCCAAGCCCGGCTGACAGCTATATATCGATAAGCATGATGTTGTGGCTTGTCGGTTTTCGTAGGGAAATCGATAATAGTATTTTGTTGAATATTGCACTGAGTGAACAGGGGAGAAATGGACCGACATACGTGAATAAATCAATGGTGAACAAAATGTCTTAAACATTTGAATTGTTTTCGTGATATCAAAGTTCTTTTCTTACATATATAAAAAAGATTGTTTATAACGATAACCTTTAGCAATAAATAAATTACAATCACGTGTCTATGTATCAGTTTTAAATTGTTTTTTTTTAATTAGCGGCAATTTTGTATTAGTTGATAGGTGTCACAAAATAAATATATTTCCAATGAAAAAATTACATACCTTTGAAAACGTTAAAGAATTACTATATTTTGATCTTTGGACTTAGATGTCATTAAAGAAAGTATAAACATTCAACTCAGTGCAACATTATTGTAGAAATCTTAATTAAACCGTATTTAATTATTTTTTAATTAACCTACATTAAATTGACGTGATAATAGAAAAACAACAAGCCATAAGCAACATGACTGTATAATCAGTAATCTGACCTGCCACGGCTAGTGTCCTTCCATTGATGTTCCCGTCTGTATTCCACCTCAAAAATAAATATTATATTTATACATACATAATTATCATCTTCTACATAATTATATATTATTATGGCCGACCGGGCGCTGCACTTAGTGGGCGTATGTATACTAATGTAGATAATAATTTAAATATAATTTACAGAACAGTAAGTACAGAAAAAGGAAAGTAAAAACATGGTTTTAAGATTTTTTTTCAGTTATCAACCAAGAGTTTTAACACTGGTCTAACATAAAAAGCTTTTGTGGCGCCATTAACTTGGGCATCATACTAAAGAACTCGAGCCCATATTAAATATCGCATCGTTTTACGTAATAAATATGAAAGTACATATTTTTATTATCAACCAATTTTCCTTCGGGCTATTTTCCCAATAATCATGTACTGAATTCGTGGTAACAGCACGAGTAGATGTCCCTCCCTAATATACCCTGTGGGTGTCCTGTCTGAAACTATAACAATTTCGAAGTTTCAAGGCCGGATTTGGGACAAATAAGTCTTTGGGCTTAGGTGACACTTGTGTGGAACTAGGGCTGCCATCCGTCCGACTTTCCCCGGATTTTCCTAGTTTAGAGTGCACCTGGGGTTAATTACAGCCGCACAGGCCGATCTTCCGGGTTAAGACACGCTTGCCAAGGTTGGTCTGTGGATGGGTGACCATCTGTCATAGCGAGTTTCCTGCGTGCCTTGGAAAGCACGTAAAGCCGTTGGTCCCAGCTGTCATTTGTAGATCTTTGAAAGTCGTTACTGTTAGTCAGAAGCTCTAAAGTCTGACAACCAGTCTACCATGGGGTATCGTATTACCCAGTTACTGGGTTGTGGAGGTCCGACAGACAGTCGCTCCATGTAAAATACTGATATCCAGCTGAATCTGGTTTGACTGGAAGCCTACCCCAATATAGTTGGGAAAAGGCTAGGCAGATGATGAGAGTGCACCTGGGGAGCGTCCGAGGACTGCCGGGGAGGGGCTTCATTTGTAGTCCGAGTTTAGAAATTTAAAGTCTTGTGCCGCCCGCAACGCCGCCCGCGTCACACGCACAGTTCCCCGTTCCCCGCCCCTCCCGACGCAGTTCCCATGGTGCGCATAACGACTCATGACCAGGTTCAGGACTCTAAAATCTGGGCTTTTGTCGCTTCTTGTAGTTTCCAAATTTTAGAGATGGCAACCCTACGTGGAACGTACAAGGACCAAATTCCTACTGTTACAAAGTTCTATGAAAGATTGGCAGATGACAAACTTTTTGATTAGGGTAAGGAATCCCTCAATTCATTGAATTACCAACTTCACCTATTATTTTATACAAGCTACTGTCTTTTTCCTGTCCTGTTTGATATTAATAGCCCATTGTGTTAATAAATATTAATAACGTTTACTTTATCTTCTGTGTGCCTCCAACAAACATGCGCGAGTGCCAAATTAGTCACACTGTCAGTAGACACATAGAGAAATGACTAACCCATTGTTAGAAGGACGTCATAGGAATGTACGATCATTTATGAAACACACGGTGAATTAAACAGAAGTATTAGTTAAACAATTTTTTTAAATATTTGGTTCGGTTTATTTACACTATAATAGTATGTCTGTACTATAGATTATTTTTAAATGTTACATAATTTAATGTAGCTTTATTTATTTTTTCAAATCAAACAACATTATGTAATCATCCATTCAAAAAGATATTTTTGCAACTGATCATAGTCAGTGGCGGATTAACGTATAAGCACTACAAGCACGTGCTTGGGGCCCCTGTTCTCCAGGGGCCTCCATCCTCTGTTGGCGTTTCATTTTTACCTACATTTTTTCGAGATTCATCTACATTTCCAAAATTACAAGGCGAATGCGGTCCGGGAGTGACCCTTCATACACCCCCGCAGGGTCCTGCGGCTGCCCATACTTTCTACCTTCCCAATTTAAGCAATAGAGGGCCTACACAGGTTCTGTGCTTAGGGCCTCGGAAACTCTTAATCCGCCACTGATTATAGTAATAAATTATTTTAAGTATTGAACAAATGGACCCTGCAGTACCTATCCCTTTTTTTATCTCTTTAGATCTGCCATCGGCTTTATAGCCATAACCAGATGATGTCATAGGTCTTTAAAAAAAAAGGCAGCTTTAGCCTTTTTAAATGGCAAAGTATTGTACTTCTGACCATTTTTGTTTTGTAGTAAAATAATTGTCACAAACATGTTTGTATTCATCTAAACATGAGTAATTTTCTCGAAGTCCCTACTCTGTTGAATATGCAGCTGCCTAATTAAACTCTATGTTCTTGGCCTTACACTTCACTTTAGACGTCACAATTTGCATTATTATGCTAATTTTATTTGCAAAAGCGCGCAAATTAAATCTTCTGCCTCTGTTCTACTTTTCCACTAAGTAATTTTGTGTGTTATGGAAAAAATTTAAAGTTGGTAATAAAAAATGTGCTAGTTACAAAAAGGGAGGGATTCAGAAAGCGGACGAAAAAGGGCAACATATCTCGTGTAAAACAAAACTTTATAAATTGAAATATAAATATTGGCAGAAGAATGTAATTATTTACCTTTAATATATTTTTTTGATATCAAAATACCCTCATATTTTTTTTGTATATATTTTTCCCCACTTCACCCCAATTTATTTTTATATGTATAAACCAGGGCATTGTTTGCCAATCAAAATTTAGAGTATGGCTGGGGAGCCTTACTCTAACTTTTAAGCAGTTTGTAAGAGGGGTCTTACCTCTGAGACCGACTTCAACAAATGCATGATACACATGTCCTGCGTGTTGATGGGAGCCACCAGCTCCTTCTCCACATTGTCCATCTTCCACTCCATCAGGTCCAACTGCTCGTCTGTGCGCTTCACCTGACGCACATAGCAGTAGGATTTAGAAATAAGGCATTGAACAACACAGGGGTTCTTTAAGCTATGATACCAGCCTAGAAAGAAAGCTCGTTGGGTCGACGATATCGTTAAGATCGCGGGGAATGGATGGGTAAGAGACGCACAGAACAGAGAGATATGGCATAAGAAGGGGGAGGCCTATACCCAACAGTGGGTGATCCTGGGCTGATATGATGATGATGACCAGCCTGGATAGAAGATAAATATAGCCAGGTAGACACTGGCAAGATGGTCCGACACTTTAAACAGGGCTATCGGAAGGTTTTACAAAGAAACCGAGCTTCTCTGTATTCCAAGATTGTTCTAGGGGTTTGCGGTCTATAACTATTGAAGGAACAATGAAGAACACCCATACCATGAGAGGTTTACATCAAAAATGATATGAAAAAAAAAGAAGAAAATGATAATAATTGAGTTCAGAGGTTCAGACAGTGCAGAATGGAGGAAAAAAATGTTGCTAGACTTAAGTAAACTGAGGGCAGGAAAATGATGGCTGGTGTTGTCTATTTATGACCTCCTTTTTTTTTTGAGTGGGAAAATCCTCACAGATACCCTCCGAATAGGGCGGGCGGAGTTGTTGTTCCGAATAGGGCGGTTATGTCGGACTGAAACTGACTAAAAACCCACTTTCCTTCTTGTACCATTGGTTGGGGGCCCGGGATTTATATGAAACATTCGCGCGCACCCCCAACTGCTATTTATGACCCTGACTATAAATGAGAAAGGCGCCTTCACAGCTGATGCACCTACGCTTTTTTAATTTTCGTTCATATTAGGACTGGACTAGATTTAAGAAGGTTTTATTCAAATTATAATATAGTGACAACTCCTTATGCAGAAAACTGGTGCAATATTTAGCGAAGGAGTTGCCAAGGTTGACCACCTACCAAATATGACACTTAGTTTTTTGAAATAGGAATGTAGGACATATTTTAAAAGTAACTGAAATAAAAACAAGTGCATTATAATTATAATTAATAATAAGCTTCTGACATTACCCTGCCATTCCATGTAATAACTAATCTGAGTTCTGATATAATAGTAATTTTTATATGAAAGAATAACATAATTACGATCCATAAATCTATCCTCACCATTTGTTACACTGATTATTGATTAAAACAATATTTTTGGTACTTAATCTATCCATTTAGATCAATGAATTTGGTGGCAGTCGGTTTTGCATTGAGATTTGGTAACAAATAATGACACAACAGATGCTTGTATTATGAGAATGAACTGATATTATGATAACAAGTACCGTCGACCACATCTTCGCTTACCATCAGGCGAGATAGTGGTCAAACGCGAACCTATCATTAATTTAAAAAAAAAGCATCACATGACAGAAGAAAAGAGATAAATTAGTTGCTACTGCAACTAGAATATTATTCACATTCCTAGTTACAAAATAATCACAGAAAATAATGATTTTCTGAATGAACTCCTAGACAAAATACTTACTAGAACTGAATGACAATGTTCTATTTTTAATACATTGCCGTTAAGGCTTCAGCATACATAGTTATGTAAATATTTGTTGAATTCCAATGAGGATGTGTAAACAAAATGTTTACCTCGTTACTACGGAGAAATCGTAAACGTGTGCCATGGCGACGGGTTTTAATGATATTTAGGCAAAGGTCACATGCTTCATTCAGCCCTCTAGCTGTATATCCCAGCAGTTTAATAATTATAGGGAAGATGCGGCTCTGTGACCTACATTTCTATCCGCGATTAACTGTACTTTATTAGTTAAATAATGTCTATAAATAAAACTGTTGACTCACCGTTTCTTCGAGCTCTTCCACAGAAATTTCTTTATCAGTCATGTTTGAGACACACCTTTTAATTTTTTAGTCAAAATCTAAAAGAAAACAACAGAGTTGAGCAAACCGACCATTTTTCTTCCGTGAAAATGACAGAATTGACATTTCACATATTATATTGAAAATGTCAAGAGCGATACGACAACAAAACGCTACCAAAATGTCATGTACTCCAAGGCGGTCCTAAAAATTCAACGTAGAAACAAAACGTAATATTGAGCGGGAAAGTTGAAAATAAAAGAAAAATGGAACGCATTCGCAGCCATTTTCAGATTTTTGTGAGTAGTGAGTTAAGTAAGTACAATACGATAAAAATAGTCAATTTAATTTTTTTACATAAAAAAAGCTTCAATTAAGAAAAATGTATGTTGGAGTGTGATTTGATTTATCCTGGTAAGTTATTTCCTTCTTATTTCTACGGTAGGTGAGCAAAAAGTCATGCCCTGTGCTGTGCACTGTGCATGCATAAAATTCCGCGTCAACTGTCCATAAAAATATGATAGTGAATGACGTGATAACTGAGAATAGATCTTTGTGATGATCGCAAGCCTCCCCCAGTCAATTTTCTGAGTACGTATGTAGTAACTAGCTAATGTTTTATTTTACATTTTGATGACACTCATCACAGGACTAGCTTACCATCATACCGACAGAGAATAAATTGTAACAACACCGTGCCAGCAACGTCACGCTGAAGCATCGAGCTATCGGGCACCGAAGGAAAGAACGCAGGATGCGTTATGGAATATAGGTACCAGATTTTTTCAGCTGGGATAGCATGTTAACTTGGTTCTAGTCCAACTATGACGTACATAGTTGATTTCTGTGATCATTTTCAATATTTTTTAAAGGGAATTTATAAGGGCGTAACCTTTTTACTTAGTTGGATTGTATTAAGTAAAAAGCATGGTATAATAATATACTTCGCCAGGTATGGCACTCCGAAACACAGTGGTCACGTGGGTGACACAAGCCTACGTCATCATCGCTATATGCTGGTTCTCAAACTTTACAGTTTGGGGAAATTTAACCTAATAACCTAATAAAACAAAATTTTGCAGTAATGTAATAATTAGGATTATTACATTACTGCTAAATTTTGCACGTGGCTTCCATCCCCTACCTCAGCGTAGTAGATTTTCAGTGACAAAAAGCATTATTTATCCATCCTAGGATAAAAGATAACAAAGAAACTTTTCGACGTTCACAAATAAAAATCTTTGAGTGCCGCTGGTTCCACAGTCACTGAACGAGACAGGCATACGCATAAAACAAGGATAGCGAAACACGACAAAATGGCGGCATGACAATGACACGGCCCGTTCCTGTGTTACCAGTAGTGTGTGGCTATAACTCTCTAAGCGCATTTATTACTTAAGCGAATACGATAAAACGCTGTGGTTTTATTTAACAATTCTGTTGGTATACGTATTGAATTGTATCGTTTGCTATGCTAAATACAATTTAAATGTTTTATTTATTTTTTTTAAACAAAAAATGTTTCCTTATTTTCGTATTTTGTTGCAATTAACTGGCAACTGAAAAGTGACGTCAACATGTGTCACTGCGGGAGTGCCAGACCTTGTTTTTTTAGACTATGGTAAAAAGGTTACGGCGCTAGTCAAAACACTTGTGGTTTTTGCACCCACTTCATTTTACATTTTACTATTATTTTTTTCGCTCTGTGGTGGTCGGCAATAAGGATTCTTAAGGCTTCCGTCTTCTTTTGCACAAAATTGAATCGCGTTCGGCCAGTCGATCGTACGTCAAATTTCGGGCTCCCTTCCCGCAATCCCCCGCATACATCCTGCCCACTGAATTATTATAAAACAATTTTGATACGGTAAGAACATTGCTCAACTAAGGATTATTTAAAAGGAGTTATAGAAATTTTTGCTTAATAAGGAGTTTTAATATGACTTGGTTTCAGGGTTGGAAATGAAAACAGTTTTTTTTCAAATTTATAAAACAAACAATTCAAAATGTTTTAAATAAGTTTTTTTTTTTTTAGTTTCTGGTTATTTTTTAAAATTAATTCCACCTTGTTTGTTGATGTCTAAACGTATAAATCAGTTATGTTTCATTTCTAGACTATATTTTTCAAATTTACCCTTTGAAATGATTTTTTTACGAAAAAAGATCAATGGAATAACATGTGATCTAAAAATTTTAAGCATTATTTCATTTATTATAGTGTCAATAAAAGTTAAAAATATGACATAATAATGGCATTAAACTCGAAAGGTTTTATGTCAAACTATTTAGACTCCTGAATATTAATTTATTTTCATTTTAATATGCATTCATCTGCCTTAAAAAGTAGTTGAAACGGGTAATAAAAAACACTGTTTAATTTCAAACTGTTTTAAACAGGTGTTTTAAAACAACTTGTTTTAATTATGCCAACCCTGCTTGGTTTGTAATAATACGAGTATCACACAAGTGTTTTAATACTATTTAAATACTCTCATAGGTTAAATTCTGTTAGGTTTAATTTGTTAAACACAATCGTGTTTAACTAATTAAACCTAAAAAAAGGTCAGTGCAGCAGTCATGTTGGCAAAGGAAGATGCGGGACGCGTGAGAGAGAGGACAGCGTAAACCTTACATCCCAGCCGCAGTGGTTAACCCAGAACGTAAAAGGCTATTAAATAACGCCGTGAATTTAAGTCAGTACAAGTGTGACAGTATCTCCCGCTTGGCCTGGGGAGGACTCATTTGATGATTTTATCATGAAAAAAAAGGCGTGGGCCATGCCCGGGTCGACAGCGCGTTGTGTTCTACGAGCGCCTCAAATAGCGTCAGCATGATGACGGGGTCCCCCTCTAGAGGGCTAAAGCCTGCTGGCGTCCTGGTACTCATTACCGTGACCCCGGAACATAAAGGGCTATTTGAAGGACACCGTGGATTTTAGTCAGTACAAATCTGACAGTCCCATCCAAGGACTGCACTCCTTGTCATAGGCACAGTCCATTACCACCGGGAGACAGAGAAACCAACGGTTTTGTTACTTGCTGGATTTTAATGAAGGAGCAATGTTAGCGAACGTGAATGTGAGAAAAAACAAAGTAAATTTTAAATGTCAATAAGGTCGAAAATCATTTGAACCTGTTTTTTAAATTGCTTAACGATAGCAAGTTAAAAAACAGCTTCAAGCGATTTTCGACCTTATTGACATTTAAAATTTAGTTTTTTTTTCTCACTTTCACGATCGCTAACATTGCTCCATTAAAATCCGGTGTTTGCATAAATGTCAGTAAGGTCGAAAATAGTTTGAACATGTTTTTTAAATTGCTTAACGATAGCAAGTTAAAAAAACAGCTTCAAGCGATTTTCGCCCTTATTGACATTTAAAATTTAGTTTGTTTTTTTCTCACTTTCACGTTCTCTAACATTGCTCCTTCATTAAAATCCGGTTTTTGCATAAATGTCAATAAGGTCGAAAATCGCTTGAAGCTGTTTTTTAACTTGCTATCGTTAAGCAATTTAAAAACAGGTTCAAACGATTTTCGACCTTATTGACATTTATACAAAAACCGGAATTTAATGAAGGAGCAATGTTAGCGAACGTGAAAGTGAGAAAAAACAAACTAAATTTTAAATGTCAATAAGGGCGAAAATCGCTTGAAGCTGTTTTTTAACTTGCTATCGTTAAGCAATTTAAAAAACATGTTCAAACTATTTTCGACCTTACTGACATTTATGCAAACACCGGATTTTAATGAAGGAGCAATGTTAGCGATCGTGAAAGTGAGAAAAAACAAACTAAATTTTAAATGTCAATAAGGTCGGAATTAGCTCCAACTTGTTTAGTTACTTCTCCATATCTTTTAACAATAATCGGTTCACAACTGAAAATTCTGTAGGAAATTTGACAATTAATTCCTCTTTTTCTACCCCTATAGGCCGAGTTTAATTTTGATATTTAAATGGGACCAACTTTCAGATAAACTCTGTCCAACAAAAAAAAAGATTTTTTGATATTGGACCACCTTAGAGAAAGTAAAGAATGGTCATAAATAAAAAATATATACATGTCGAATTGAGAACCTCCTCCTTTTTTTCCGTCGGTTAAAAAAAATATTTTAACATAATAAAGTAGAGCAACCTGAGATGCGTAACTGCGCGTCATCACCGTTAGAGCGAGAGAAGGTGCGAGCGAGAGGGACCAACAAAAATTCGTCGTGGACCTCACGTCCGATCGCTCCGGCCGTCCACCGGCCACTAAGGAATTTCTCTTGCAATTCTCGTTTATAAACACTTTTTGAGAGGTTATTTGAGATATTTTTTATTGTTGAAAAAAAGCGCTTTAGGTACAATTTTTTTTTTGAATTTGCTTTATTGATCTGTTGACATCAAGATAATGTAATATTACATACCTACGATGCATAGTTCCTATGAAAAAAAACCATTTATTAAGAGATGAAATCCGAGAATTTTGATGATGTTCTGCCATCTTAATTTAGAAAATGAAAGATAAATATAAAAAACTAATCAGCGCAGTTTGAAGACGAGGATATTGCGGTCATTATGCGCTGATCAGATTTTTAAATGAATTCTTCATTGTCTCAGATTGAGTGCACCAACGTAACTCGAAATGACGTCGGGCAGGAAAGAGCTGTTTTGAACGCTTGATTTACCTAATATAATCTACTTAAATCAACTTTAAAAAAATAACTAGCTGTTACTTATATTATGGTTATTTAGGTGCAATAATAATATTTCAAGCTATTGCACTATTTTGTTCAAAAATCACAAAGAAAGTTACGCAAATAATTCGGCGAGCGTGAATTTTACAAGACCTGCCCCTTAATAAATCGATTAAAAGGACTCTAGTTTTTTTAAAGAATTTTTAATGGAAATAAATTAAAACCAAAACTAAATTATATACACATTTATTTTTTGTCTTTAATTTTTACACATTTAAGAAATGTAGACGAGATTTAGTGACACTATGGAACCATTTTGGCCATTAGACGTCCCGATATTACCCTTTATACAAACCTATGGTTGCCTTGTAGCAACTACATATTAAATTCACGTGTCGTTATATTAAATATCCACTTATAAATACTCAACTAGGAAAATATTAAAATCGGAAATATTTCCATGTCCATATGTGTTTATCGTCACTTCAATGAATTTGTCAAGATTGTAGAAAACGGAATTATGTCTCGATTTTAGTATTTTCCCAGATTCTAAGGTATTTTAACACTTAGAACATTTAGTTTTGACACTTCTAATTGGAACATTATTATAAAGAAGCCGTACAAATAAATTGAGAGTAAAGTAACAGCTATAGGTACAGAATATCTTTGAGTAATTTGATTTAAGAAACATATTTAATACTTTAAATTCAGTTCGAGACAATATAGAGGTTGCATGAGGTCAGAAAACTTATAGAAGAACCATTGTATCTGAAGTACTGTATGAATAGCGAACAGTACATTATCATTTGCGTTTGGGAATGTAACTAGAGTGAACATTGCAACTTCTATATTCTGTCGAATCGATTTATTTAGAATACAGACTAGTAATTCGATTATAATTTTATAATCACCTAAAGAAAAATGTCTGCCTACAATCAAAACATATATAATTTTTTTTTCGTTTAGTTTGAAAGACTGGTGGGAACATAGAATACGATATTGCACGTGCATTCGATACAAATATAGTATGCTAACATCCGATAAACATACAATAATTAGTATTTATATTAAAACTATGTTACATTCTCGGATTGTCGGCGACAGTCGATACGAAGATAATTAAAAGAAACTAACATCGAACAATTAAATAATAAAAACAACTAGGACATTTTTGTACAAAAAAAAAAAATTAAAATTCATTTAATTCGTATACAAGAATGTACCGCGATATTGACTTGGTCATGTATAAATTGAATGTTAAAAAAATATGAAGCGCTCAAATGGCTTGAGGTCCACGGTCGTGAAGTACGAATAAAAGTAAAAATACATAAAGTACTTAAAGTAAATGTTATGCACTCGTGCATGTAGATCATTCTCACTAAACTTGTGTCGTGACGTCATCACATACGACGTGCGTGCGCGCAACCCAAACTTTATAATTTAAGATAGATTACAAATAATTGTAGTAATCAACTTTGTTTAATATTTGTTACAATGCAGTCACGAGAACCCAATATGTATGCACTTAGCAACTTTTGATTATAATTTTTCTTTCAATTTTGTTGTTTTAATCACGTTGTTTTGGAAACCACAACTAAAACATAAATCTTTACTTATGGCCGATGCAACGCGATTCGAATGAACTCCGACTACAAGTGAAAATCAACCTTACCACTAAGAAATAAAGATACCATTCGATTGACTTGACGTTGTCATGGCCATCGTGTTATGTTTTTCATTTACCCATAGATAAAAACGTGTCTTATGTCATAGTGTTAAGGTTTATTTTCATTTGTAGTTGGAATTCGTTCGAATTGCATCGCATCAAGTGTTTAAACATTTATTGTCCGCGTGACAAAGTATGAGGGCAAGAATAAAGGGAATAAGGTGAACACACGTCTTACCAATGTAGGACAATCTCGTATGCTAGCCTCACGCAGGTCGTATGTGTGACGTCACCAACACGCCACCTTACACAATCGCGTGGTCTCTAAACCGACGCGTCCCCTTTCAGTGTTTGCGAACTTGCCTATAATATCATAATAAATGAACTGTGTGCGTGTTATTATCAACAGTTTCCATACAAATTGACTTACGATATGTAATACTTGAATATAAATGTATGTTCATGTTTTCAAGGCAACGGTGAAGTGATATGGAAGAAACTGGCTATTATAGTAGGGTAGTTTTAGAATCTTTATCTACTATTACTTTGTGACCTTTCTTCGACAATCATTTAGGCCTCTCACTAGAAGCAGTAATCAACTACAAAATAAGTCAGCAAGTTACAAATATAAAAAATTATCTTTAGGCCTTTACATAAGCGCAATAAACTTACACCAACAATAAATATTACGTGACTACGTCGACACACAGTCCGATTCGAAACGTCAGTTGTCAAACACTCAAAGGGCTCTATTAATCAGTCGTAGCTCCGCGAACCAGTCAGTCAGTGTCTGACCGTCGACCCGAGCGGTCGCGTCGGAGGGTAATAAAACAAAGAGAGAGAGGAACTATGGTGCGGCGTTCATTTGAGCGCGTCTGTTTGCTCGAACTTCTGCTCGCTGACTGACACCGCGTCTGAAGAGAGCGCCTCCTTCAGCGGTTCTACACAGTTCTTTGGAATCAGCGTGCCTGGAACACAAAAACAGTGTCAAACTTAAGGAAACAACATGTGATTTTTTAATTTATATTAAATTAAAACTGAATCTCTGACATAAATAAAAAAAAGCAATGTCTGTAATGCGATGTTAGTTACAACTACACTAGTACATACCGACGATCTTGAGTCCGTCGTCGGTCTTGATCCTCACGACCTGCATCTTGTTGAGATGCGCGCGCGCCGCCAGCACGTGCTCCACGCGCGCCCACACGGCCAGCACCGAGCCCGCCAGCACGTGGTGCGTGCGATGTTAGTTACAACTACACTAGTACATACCGACGATCTTGAGTCCGTCGTCGGTCTTGATCCTCACGACCTGCATCTTGTTGAGATGCGCGCGCGCCGCCAGCACGTGCTCCACGCGCGCCCACACGGCCAGCACCGAGCCCGCCAGCACGTGGTGCGTGCGATGTTAGTTACAACTACACTAGTACATACCGACGATCTTGAGTCCGTCGTCGGTCTTGATCCTCACGACCTGCATCTTGTTGAGATGCGCGCGCGCCGCCAGCACGTGCTCCACGCGCGCCCACACGGCCAGCACCGAGCCCGCCAGCACGTGGTGCGTGCGATGTTAGTTACAACTACACTAGTACATACCGACGATCTTGAGTCCGTCGTCGGTCTTGATCCTCACGACCTGCATCTTGTTGAGATGCGCGCGCGCCGCCAGCACGTGCTCCACGCGCGCCCACACGGCCAGCACCGAGCCCGCCAGCACGTGGTGCGTGCGATGTTAGTTACAACTACACTAGTACATACCGACGATCTTGAGTCCGTCGTCGGTCTTGATCCTCACGACCTGCATCTTGTTGAGATGCGCGCGCGCCGCCAGCACGTGCTCCACGCGCGCCCACACGGCCAGCACCGAGCCCGCCAGCACGTGGTGCGTGCGATGTTAGTTACAACTACACTAGTACATACCGACGATCTTGAGTCCGTCGTCGGTCTTGATCCTCACGACCTGCATCTTGTTGAGATGCGCGCGCGCCGCCAGCACGTGCTCCACGCGCGCCCACACGGCCAGCACCGAGCCCGCCAGCACGTGGTGCGTGCGATGTTAGTTACAACTACACTAGTACATACCGACGATCTTGAGTCCGTCGTCGGTCTTGATCCTCACGACCTGCATCTTGTTGAGATGCGCGCGCGCCGCCAGCACGTGCTCCACGCGCGCCCACACGGCCAGCACCGAGCCCGCCAGCACGTGGTGCGTGCGATGTTAGTTACAACTACACTAGTACATACCGACGATCTTGAGTCCGTCGTCGGTCTTGATCCTCACGACCTGCATCTTGTTGAGATGCGCGCGCGCCGCCAGCACGTGCTCCACGCGCGCCCACACGGCCAGCACCGAGCCCGCCAGCACGTGGTGCGTGCGATGTTAGTTACAACTACACTAGTACATACCGACGATCTTGAGTCCGTCGTCGGTCTTGATCCTCACGACCTGCATCTTGTTGAGATGCGCGCGCGCCGCCAGCACGTGCTCCACGCGCGCCCACACGGCCAGCACCGAGCCCGCCAGCACGTGGTGCGTGCGATGTTAGTTACAACTACACTAGTACATACCGACGATCTTGAGTCCGTCGTCGGTCTTGATCCTCACGACCTGCATCTTGTTGAGATGCGCGCGCGCCGCCAGCACGTGCTCCACGCGCGCCCACACGGCCAGCACCGAGCCCGCCAGCACGTGGTGCGTGCGATGTTAGTTACAACTACACTAGTACATACCGACGATCTTGAGTCCGTCGTCGGTCTTGATCCTCACGACCTGCATCTTGTTGAGATGCGCGCGCGCCGCCAGCACGTGCTCCACGCGCGCCCACACGGCCAGCACCGAGCCCGCCAGCACGTGGTGCGTGCGATGTTAGTTACAACTACACTAGTACATACCGACGATCTTGAGTCCGTCGTCGGTCTTGATCCTCACGACCTGCATCTTGTTGAGATGCGCGCGCGCCGCCAGCACGTGCTCCACGCGCGCCCACACGGCCAGCACCGAGCCCGCCAGCACGTGGTGCGTGCGATGTTAGTTACAACTACACTAGTACATACCGACGATCTTGAGTCCGTCGTCGGTCTTGATCCTCACGACCTGCATCTTGTTGAGATGCGCGCGCGCCGCCAGCACGTGCTCCACGCGCGCCCACACGGCCAGCACCGAGCCCGCCAGCACGTGGTGCGTGCGATGTTAGTTACAACTACACTAGTACATACCGACGATCTTGAGTCCGTCGTCGGTCTTGATCCTCACGACCTGCATCTTGTTGAGATGCGCGCGCGCCGCCAGCACGTGCTCCACGCGCGCCCACACGGCCAGCACCGAGCCCGCCAGCACGTGGTGCGTGCGATGTTAGTTACAACTACACTAGTACATACCGACGATCTTGAGTCCGTCGTCGGTCTTGATCCTCACGACCTGCATCTTGTTGAGATGCTTGTTGAGATGCGCGCGCGCCGCCAGCACGTGCTCCACGCGCGCCCACACGGCCAGCACCGAGCCCGCCAGCACGTGGTGCGTGCGATGTTAGTTACAACTACACTAGTACATACCGACGATCTTGAGTCCGTCGTCGGTCTTGATCCTCACGACCTGCATCTTGTTGAGATGCGCGCGCGCCGCCAGCACGTGCTCCACGCGCGCCCACACGGCCAGCACCGAGCCCGCCAGCACGTGGTGCGTGCGATGTTAGTTACAACTACACTAGTACATACCGACGATCTTGAGTCCGTCGTCGGTCTTGATCCTCACGACCTGCATCTTGTTGAGATGCGCGCGCGCCGCCAGCACGTGCTCCACGCGCGCCCACACGGCCAGCACCGAGCCCGCCAGCACGTGGTGCGTGCGATGTTAGTTACAACTACACTAGTACATACCGACGATCTTGAGTCCGTCGTCGGTCTTGATCCTCACGACCTGCATCTTGTTGAGATGCGCGCGCGCCGCCAGCACGTGCTCCACGCGCGCCCACACGGCCAGCACCGAGCCCGCCAGCACGTGGTGCGTGCGATGTTAGTTACAACTACACTAGTACATACCGACGATCTTGAGTCCGTCGTCGGTCTTGATCCTCACGACCTGCATCTTGTTGAGATGCGCGCGCGCCGCCAGCACGTGCTCCACGCGCGCCCACACGGCCAGCACCGAGCCCGCCAGCACGTGGTGCGTGCGATGTTAGTTACAACTACACTAGTACATACCGACGATCTTGAGTCCGTCGTCGGTCTTGATCCTCACGACCTGCATCTTGTTGAGATGCGCGCGCGCCGCCAGCACGTGCTCCACGCGCGCCCACACGGCCAGCACCGAGCCCGCCAGCACGTGGTGCGTGCGATGTTAGTTACAACTACACTAGTACATACCGACGATCTTGAGTCCGTCGTCGGTCTTGATCCTCACGACCTGCATCTTGTTGAGATGCGCGCGCGCCGCCAGCACGTGCTCCACGCGCGCCCACACGGCCAGCACCGAGCCCGCCAGCACGTGGTGCGTGCGATGTTAGTTACAACTACACTAGTACATACCGACGATCTTGAGTCCGTCGTCGGTCTTGATCCTCACGACCTGCATCTTGTTGAGATGCGCGCGCGCCGCCAGCACGTGCTCCACGCGCGCCCACACGGCCAGCACCGAGCCCGCCAGCACGTGGTGCGTGCGATGTTAGTTACAACTACACTAGTACATACCGACGATCTTGAGTCCGTCGTCGGTCTTGATCCTCACGACCTGCATCTTGTTGAGATGCGCGCGCGCCGCCAGCACGTGCTCCACGCGCGCCCACACGGCCAGCACCGAGCCCGCCAGCACGTGGTGCGTGCGATGTTAGTTACAACTACACTAGTACATACCGACGATCTTGAGTCCGTCGTCGGTCTTGATCCTCACGACCTGCATCTTGTTGAGATGCGCGCGCGCCGCCAGCACGTGCTCCACGCGCGCCCACACGGCCAGCACCGAGCCCGCCAGCACGTGGTGCGTGCGATGTTAGTTACAACTACACTAGTACATACCGACGATCTTGAGTCCGTCGTCGGTCTTGATCCTCACGACCTGCATCTTGTTGAGATGCGCGCGCGCCGCCAGCACGTGCTCCACGCGCGCCCACACGGCCAGCACCGAGCCCGCCAGCACGTGGTGCGTGCGATGTTAGTTACAACTACACTAGTACATACCGACGATCTTGAGTCCGTCGTCGGTCTTGATCCTCACGA
This sequence comes from Agrotis segetum, assembly GCA_036375495.1. Classification (NCBI taxonomy): domain Eukaryota; kingdom Metazoa; phylum Arthropoda; class Insecta; order Lepidoptera; family Noctuidae; genus Agrotis; species Agrotis segetum. The sequence goes on from JAQSVV010000039.1 coordinate 1,397,206, forward strand.
CCTGCATCTTGTTGAGATGCGCGCGCGCCGCCAGCACGTGCTCCACGCGCGCCCACACGGCCAGCACCGAGCCCGCCAGCACGTGGTGCGTGCGATGTTAGTTACAACTACACTAGTACATACCGACGATCTTGAGTCCGTCGTCGGTCTTGATCCTCACGACCTGCATCTTGTTGAGATGCGCGCGCGCCGCCAGCACGTGCTCCACGCGCGCCCACACGGCCAGCACCGAGCCCGCCAGCACGTGGTGCGTGCGCACGCGCAGTCCCACCTGACAACGACAACATTTATTATATTATACATTTATAGATGTCTCTTCCCTGGTAAGTAAGGAGAAATGAGTCCACCAGTACAGTACCTCACAGTCGGCCGCATTCCTACAGACGGCCCTCCAGTACGCGTGCGAGCACACTCGCTGCGCTGGCGGTGTACTGCGCGCGCCACCACGACTCCGCCTCACTACTCTCCACCTTGCGGTACTTCTTCTCGATCTCCGCTAACGACTCCAATCGCAGCTGGAGACCCGTGTTAGGCCTGAAACATGAAATAAATAAGTAATAATTAAATTTATCAAAGTGAAGTCCATCTGACGGGGCCCCCCTTTGAGGGGCAAAGCCTGCCGGGGTCGCGGGACTAACCACCGACTACCGTGACCCCAGAACGTACAGGGCCATTGAAGGACACCGTGGATTTTGATCAGTATAAGTCTGACAGTCTAGCTCTGCCCTGGGTAGGACGACTCATTTGATGATTATTACTGATACTGATACTGCTAGCCTACATCACACCACTGCTGGGCAAAGGCCTCTCCCCATGACTTCCAGTTTTCACGATCCAGGGCCAAGTGGACCACTGGTCATAGGTTTTATCAAGCTCGTCCCGCCATCTTCTATGAGGTCTGCTGCGAAGCCTTCTGGCTGTGTCAGGGCTCCACAAAGGAGTTATTTTGGCCCACAGCTCATTGGGCATGCGGCAGACGTGGCCGGCCCAAGCCCATTTCAGTGCAGCGGCCTTTTGATGATTATTACCAGGATAAAAAAATGGTGTAGCCCATTTAAAAAAGTCGTAGTGCGCTTTTCAACGACGCTGTTTCAGCTGTTTTTATCAATTAAGGAGGTGACAGTCTTC